>OU779871.1:5000-1255000 GCA_916999025.1 Orgyia antiqua | reverse complement strand
GTATCTTCTAATTGCTTTGTTTTTCATTGTTTTATTAAATTACAGTATAATTATTTATGTAAGCATACTTATTCGTAAAGATAAGAATTAACTTTTAAATCTCTTATGAAAAGTCCTTAATTATGTTTTCCCCACTAACAACTCAAGGCTGGTAGGTAATCTACTCAGTAAAACTTAACAGAGCTTTGCTTTTTGGTTCCCTTTTTTTGTTTTTTTTTATTAATATGTCTTGCATATTCACGATTTATATACTTCCAACTTACCTACTCATTATCGTCAAGGTGGTTATAAAAATGTTTATTGTACAATTTGGGTGTATAAATACTTTTGAAATTTAATAAATATTTAATAAATTTATAGAGAAAAGCACCGAAAAGTCATAAAAAGGAAGAACATCACTGTTCAGAATTATTTTAAGTAAGAATCGAACCCACATCCACCTAGCATGTAGCGGTATTAGGTAATAACTTAATAACATACAACTGCGATGAGACAATGCCTTAGTACAGGGATCGGCAAGTAGTTTTAGTTAGGGTCTGGATACTGGGGGAAAATTTTTACAGGGTCCAGAAAAAAATAACTGATAATAATTAAGTGTATTTATTAGTCTCTAGTCTCACCCGTGACCATGGTGACTGCAAAGTCTCCGAAACGTCGGGCTAAAATTAAAACAAATATACGCGTCTAAATCCGTCAAAAGTAGTTTTATTTATGCAAATGATTCGCGCAAGTGTTAGAAAATATTATGTATTTATTATTTTAATATCAAATCAAATTCTGAATATAAAACACAAGACCTAACATTAATGTGATAAATTACACCGAAGACGGTCTTGAGCCAGTTTTTAGGGTTCCGTACCCAAAGGGTAAAAACGGGACCCTATTACTGAGACTTCGCTGTCCGTCCGTCCGTCCGTCCGTCCGTCCGTCCGTCTGTCACCAGGCTGTATCTCAAGAACGGTGATAGCTAGACAATTGAAATTTTCACAGATGATGTATTTCTATAGCCGCTATAACAACAAATACTAAAAATAAAATAAAATAAAGATTTAAGGGGGGCTCCCATACAACAAACATGATTTTTTTACCGTTTCTTGCTCGATACTAATAACGTTGCCTTATGTTGCATAGATAATGGTACGGAACCCTTCGTGCGCGAGTCCGACTCGCACTTGACCAATTTTTTTTTATAGTTTGGTTCTCGAGAGGAACAGCAAATTCGAAATGTGTCTTCTAGGTGGTCGTCCGATAATCTCGAACGAAATTTATTTTTCAAAAAATTCATATTTTTCTGGAACATGTTTGTCCCAAAATTCTTCAGTGGATACCGGTTTATACAATTGCAAAGACACAACTTCTTGCAAATCAATTATGTCCATTTGAAGTGATGATTTTGACACATTAAACAACTTGGCGGTCTTATATGTCCATTCTGCCGCTGCATCAACTTTAAATGGCGATTTAAGAAACTGAGATAGCTTGGCCACCTCTGCAAAGTCTTATAATCTTGTAGCATATTCGTTCCTAAGATCGGCCAGAAAGTTTACAATTAGAAGAAGAAAAATTTTCCTTTTTATATTCAAGAATTTTCGGAAAATGAATGAATTCTTGATTTGCAATATCTTTACCTTATACCTTATTTGCGTATTAATTATACAATACAGTACAATATTTGGCGGTCCGAGGTTCGACCTTTCCGTCGGTTCGAGGTCCGCCTGTTGCCGATCCCTGCCTTAGTAGGTACATACGCACTATCTAACCATAGATATTATGTTATGTAACTTTTAACTTTATTTTGTACTTCAACTTCTTTATATACATCTCCACGAGTGACATTGACCTTGAAACCTATATTTTAACAAAGAAATTAGTTATTAATTTAGTATGAGCTTTATTTACTACAAATAATGGTCCTTTGGTTCACAGTGCATGCATTCTCATTTCTGCAGGCTCGTATTTTTAGCAGCAGCCATTGAACTGTGTTTAACTGTTTGCAAATAAATATTTTTCTTACCTTTTCAAGGGATTGTGGGACAAATATTTGTATTAGTCACTTTAATTATTGATGTTATTTTATAAAGGGCATTTGCACAAGGCTATGGGCATTTTAGTATATCCTTCGTCTCGCTGCAGTTGAAGTACGGCCCCGCCACCTCGTCACGTCGCCTCTTCCTAAACAAATAAAAAATAGCCTTCGAGGTCGAGTCTTTTATCTTCAAGCTGTTTTTATAGCATATTTTTATTTTAGATGTTGTTATTACTCTATCTTAACTTATAATAATTTAACTTTCGACAGCTAGACTGTTCGCTTATATATATATGCTATATAAACGATGCAAAAAAACTATGAGTCATACTCTAAAGTCATCTTCAATATAATAATATATGAACTTATATAGATTGACTATTTTATTAGTATATAATAATATACTTAGTCAATTAATTGTATGTTTGTCTATCTTTAGTCTCATTTTTGCTATCAGTAAAAGTAGTAATGACACTTTTTGGAAAACTCCTATGTCTGAAACTAGTTTCGCTAAGGTCTAAAAAATGTCGGACTAAAGCTTTAAAAAATCAAGGATGTTTGATATAATCTCATAAGTCAGAGCTGCGTAGTAACAATAAACACACTGCAACCACCATAACATATATTGTTATAGTGGTACTAGCTGGCCCGGCAAACGTATTGCCAGACCAAAAAAAAGTAAAAAAAAAAATTAAAAAAAAAGAACTATAAACCTCACGGAGCCCGAGACCTTTCCAACGAATGCAAAACCGTGGAAATCGGTCCGTGCGTTCTGGAGTTATAGCGTCAGGTAGGAAAACCCGACTTATTTTTATATAGTAGATAATGAAGAATACCAATTTTTATATCAACATATTTTTATCAAAACAATACTTGGATAAATACTAAACTGGGATAAATAATACTGGGGATACACATAATGATAGTAGGGGTATTATTTCCTGGCATACGAACACAATAATTTATGGATATTAATAATTGTCTGAAGAACAATGAAATGTTCGCTTTGTATTATGACACACACGAATGTCTTCATGTCATATTGTGATGTAGTAGTTGTAAGGTATATAATAAGCATGTAGTCTCTAAAATATAGTCAGTGTATCATTGAACTTTGAGCGTTTCATTTGTCTCCTATACACAACCTTACATGGCGACCCTGCCTGTAACCTAAGCGATCCGCGCGCGCGTGTACTCCTAATATGGAAACGGTATTTTAAAACAATTGGTGGAAAATTACTACGGACTTTAAAATGAAACAAAGAGTGATCAGGTCCCCGTTCAATAAAACGTATTTTATAGTTACGTCGTCTAGGAACATTTACGAGAAAAATGGGTGGTTCTAGTTCGAAGGAAGAAGTAGTGATTGCCCAGAGCGCCGGAGTCGGTAGTAACACGGCCCATACCCGTCAGCAAGAAATCACGAACACAATTCTCGTGGTTATATGTACCATTTTGACACTTGGGGTGGTGATTATTGTATACAAGCTGTATAACCGTTGCCATAAAAAGATAATACAGCGTCGCATAGATGAAATCACATTGAGGCGTTATTCCAGTATCCTGCGACGACACCAGGCAAACAAGGATCCTGTGCTGCAGGTTGGCATGGCCGAGGTAATCGACGTGTAGCTTATGATATCTTCGAGGTGCGTATTCTAACGTTGGGCAAGCAGCGGTGTCGGCTCAGTGCAAATATCTTACGGTAGTGATGTGATGTGATAGGTCCAAGGTTCTATATGTGTTGTGAGTAAATAATATATATGGTTAAAAAAAAAAAAAAAAAAAAAAAGTATCATGTGCATCTTCGGGTATTAATTAGTTAAATTATGTAGTATAAATAAAGTCCACTGTTAATTAGTTCACTAACGTGGTATGGCTGAGGATTTAAACGTAATATTAAACGAATTAAGAGTAATAAGAAGTTACTTAATAAAAATAGGTCCCAGCCGTCGACACGGCAAGATTTTGGACATTAAAAGAAAAGAGGCTAACAGTAGTCTATTAAAATATAACCAATTTGTTAAAATTTATAAAGAAAACTTAAGACATTTTACGAATTCGGAGATTTTATTAATTACTAGGATTTGTGAGGAATTTGATAAACTATATTCAGAGATAATTTGTTGGTGTAGTGATACAAGAGAGGGCGAGCTTTCGTTACAAACCATGGCGGACATATTCGAAATTAAAACGGCGTTACATCTTTTGCCCGTTATGGACGATAGTTCTGACAATACCAAGCAACTTATTGAGAGTATTGAATATTACGATTCAGTTTTAGACAAACCAGGATGTAAAATTAAGCTTATTCAGTTTGTTTTGAAAAACAGGCTATCCCAGCGTGCAAAATTATTATTATCATCAAAATATGAAACTGTCGATGAGCTTATAAAGGATATGCGTAAACTATTGTTGCCACAAAAAAGCTACATATCTATTCAAACTAAATTGCAAAACTGTAAACAATATAATAAAACAGTTACAGATTACGGCAAAGAAATTTCAGAACTCTTTGTGAATTTGACGATATCGCAAGCCGAAAGTGATTCAGCCAAGTATGCATTATTAAAACCTATGAATGAAAAGTTAGCAATTAAGCGATTCGCTGATGGTTTGCGAGATCGGCGCCTAAGCACAATTATTGCCTCGCGTAACTGTTCTTCTTTAACAGAAGCTATCCAGACGGCCCAAGATGAGGAGACACCTGGTCCAAGCGGTTCAGCAGAGATGATAGGTACGTATAAACATTCGTTTTATCAGACTAAGAGAGCCCAGCGAGGTTATCGAGGACAGCGTAATTTTGCTGCAAGAAGTGGGCACCAAGGTTACCAGCAACGAGGTCATCGGCCCCAGGTACCTCATAAATTTAGTAATAAATATTTTCGCGGTAATTATAACAATAACTTTCGTGAATCTAATGGATTCCCACGTGGTAACCGCAATCGAGGCATCGCGTTACAACGAAATATGAATTTCATGACTGGAAATAGACAGGTAGCAACAGAGACATCAACTAATGAATCACTAAATCATTTTTTTCGTGAATGATGTCATCTTATCGTGTAACAATTTAAACAAAGTATCACTTGAGATTTGCAATCATAATCATAGCTGGCTAATTGATACCGGCGCATCCATATCGGGAGTGAAGCTAGAATGTTTGAATCGTTTACAAATTCCTTACCATATAGAGAGAGTTAGTGTGAAAGGAATAGGTGGTAATGTACTTTCAGAAGGTTGTGTAAATTTAACACTCAATTATAACGAGTATAAATTCCATCATAAATTCGTTGTATTTAAGGATTTACCATGTAAGACGGACGGTATATTAGGTCAAGATTTTTTATCGTTTTATAGAGCCATTTTAAATTTTGAAATCAATACATTGCAATTGTTTACTGATGAGTCCGAGTTAGTTACTATATCCTTTGATAATTATTTTACAAATCATAACACATGTTATTTAACGGTACCAGCACGTAGCGAGTCAATACATTTTATTGAAACAAACTCAAAACAAGAGTGTGTAGTGTCAAATCAGCAATTATGTGAGGGTGTATTTTTGGCAAGCAGTATAAACAAACCAATAAACGGGAAAATACCTATTCGTATCTTAAACACTAGGGATGAAAACGTTAGACTAAATTATTTTCAGGTAAACACTAGTAATTTAAATAATTATTTTATTTGTCAGTTTAATAAAACTGCGATTGATTCGGAAAGGGTTAAAACCTTATTTAATTTATTAAATTTGAAAGGGTTGAACATTGAAGAACAAAAGTCGATAGAAAACATTTGCGCTAAATTTCCCGACATTTTTCATTTGCCAGGTGATAAATTATCTACTACGCCCATATATGAACAGACCATTGACTTGAAACCACATACCACACCTATTTACACAAAATCTTATCGTTTGCCTTATGCTCAAAAACCAGAATTAGATAACCAAATTGAAAATATGTTAAACGATGGAATAATTGAACCATCTCAAAGTGCATGGTCCAGTCCATTGTTACTCGTTCCGAAAAAACGTGATGAAAATGGAGTTGCAAAGTGGCGTGTCGTTATTGACTATAGAAAGCTAAACAATAGTATACAGGATGATAAATTTCCTCTTCCCAACATTAGTGAAATACTTGACTCATTATCGGGAGCAATGTACTTTACTCATTTAGACTTATTTCAAGGATTTTTTCAGATTAAATTACAGGAAAGTTGTAGACCATGTACGGCATTCACTACAGGTAAAAATCAATATCAAATGACTCGAATGCCGATGGGGTTAAAATCTAGTCCCAATAGTTTTAGCAGAATGATGACAATAGCAATGTCAGGTCTTAACTACGATAAATGTCTCATTTATCAGGATGATCTGATCGTAATAGGAAGAAATTTATCTATACATAATCAAAATTTGATGGATGTCTTTACTAGGTTGCGAAAAGTAAATTTAAAATTAAACCCTGCTAAGTGTTTATTTCTACAAAAAGAGGTTCTTTATTTAGGACATATAGTGTCAGGTACAGGAATCTTACCAGACCCAGAAAAAATTAAAATTGTAGATAATTACCCAAAGCCACAAAATGCGGACCAATTGAAGCGTTTTGTAGCTTTCGCTAACTATTATAGAAAATTCATTAGGAATTTTGCCAAACTTGCATTTCCCTTGAACAAATTAGGCTGTAAAAATGTTAAATTTGTGTGGACAAAGGAATGCGAACATTCGTTTCAGATGTTAAAATCAGCCTTGATAAACCCGCCAGTATTGCAATATCCAAACTTTTCAGAAAACAATGAGTTTATATTACAAACAGACGCATCAGGTACAGCGATAGGTTCTGTATTGTGTAATGGAGATGGACGGCCAGTAGCTTATGCTAGTCGTGGTTTAAATAAAGCCGAAATTAATTACCCTACCATTGAAAAGGAACTCTTAGCAATCGTTTGGAGTGTTAAGTATTTTCGACCTTATTTATACGGAAAACGGTTCAAGATACAGACTGACCATCGACCTCTAGTTTATTTGTTTTCCATGCGAGATCCTTCTAGTAGATTATTGAAATTTAGATTGCAATTAGAAGAATTTAATTATACAATTGAGTATATAAAGGGACAGTCAAATTCAGTGGCAGATGCTTTATCGCGAATAACACTAACATCTGAGGAATTAAAATCAATGAATGAGCATATTATTAGTGTAATGACTAGAGCGCAATTGCGTCAATTAAACATGGATAGTAGTAAGAGCGATAATAATCCGTCGGTGGATAATATAGACACACACTCGAGGCCTGATCAACCAAGAGTGGTGGAAATAATTAAAAAACCGAGGAATATTACCGAACTTTCGTTAATAAACCCTAGGCAGGAAAATAATTTAATAAAAAGTGGAATAAGCGTAGAAAAATTTAAATATTTTATATATGTGCCCAGTAAATCAATAATTTATATACAAACAATATCTCGATCTCCGATCACGCGAGCCGTATTGGTGAGAGACTTGTTATGTTTATGTAAAAAGATATCGATAAATGAGCTATGCATATTAAGAAATGATAATAATAATGATTTTATCAGTGGGCTTATAAATGAAATAAAGAGTTATGAAAAGTGGTCCGGACCACGTATTTGTGTAGTGAGTAATGTTCAGAGAATAGATAATTTAGATAATAGGCGTGTAATATTAAATGATTTCCACCTATTGCCCACTAGTGGCCACGCAGGTATTAGGCGAATGACAAATAATATCAAAAAGTATTATTTCTGGCCATGTCTTGAAAAGGATGTTATCGATTTTGTGTCGAAGTGTGAACAATGTAAGAAACAGAAATATTCCACACACATTAAGCAGCCTATGAAAGTCACAACGACTGCAAATTCAGCATTAGAGAAGGTTTATTTAGACATAGTCGGACCGTTACCACAGGACATATATAATTATAAATACATATTGACTTTGCAATGCGAGCTATCAAAATTCACAGAGGCGTATCCATTACACAACAAAGACACGGTAAGTGTAGCGCGAGCATTCGTTGATAATTTTATCTTAAGATATGGTATACCCCGAGAAATAGCGACAGACCGTGGGTCAGAATTTATTTCAAGTATTATGAACGAAATATGCCAAATCTTAAGAATCACTCAAACTTCCTCTACAGCTTACCATCACGAGAGTATAGGAGCTCTGGAAAATAACCACAAAGCAATGGGTGCGTATCTTAGAATAAGTTGTAACAATCACACGGCTGCGTGGAGTACCTGGTTGCCATATTGGTGTTTTTCATATAACAATACAGTACATACGGAGACCAAGTACACACCGCATGAATTAGTTTTTGGTAAACGTTGTGTGTTGCCCGCAAATTTAGAAGGTCATATCGTAGATCCCTTATATGTTCACGACAACTATGCTCTCGAACTAAAATATAGACTCCAATTAGCACAAAAAGATGCACGTGACAACTTAATTAAAAATAAAGTTAAAAGAAAGAATGATTATGATAACAATATAAACCCAGTGTATTTTAAAAAGGGTGATTTATTATTATTAAGAAATACTTCTGATAATAAAATGGATCCAATATATTTAGGACCTTATATAGTAATTGATGACCTAGATTGTAATGTAAAAATATTGAAAAATAATAAAGAATACGTTACACATAAGAATAGAACTAAGCTTTATAAAAGTGTCTAAGTTTGTAAACATTTTTTTTTTTCATTATATCATCTTATGATGTCTTGTAGACTTAAATAAGATCCTTAAATAATAATATGTATTATTACAATTATTTTATCTTGTTTAGTATTATAATAATATGTAATCAAATGTAATCAAACTTTATTTAGTAAGTAACTAGGTATACAAAATAATAACTGTGTACAATTATTATTTTTTTTATTAACAGGGGAGGTGTGATGTAGTAGTTGTAAGGTATATAATAAGCATGTAGTCTCTAAAATATAGTCAGTGTATCATTGAACTTTGAGCGTTTCATTTGTCTCCTATACACAACCTTACAATATAGCTTCATGCTGATTATAAAATAAAATAAATATAAATATTCATGGACATTCATGGACATAATGACACACAACGTCCTCTGGTCCCAAGCTAAGCTTGTATGCTTGTGTTATGGGTACCAAAATACGGATAGAATACATACACTACTTTTCTTTTGTAAATACATACTTATAATACATAGAAAACACCCAGACTCAGTACAAACATTTGTATTACAATTAAAAACATCACACAAATATTTGTCCTGACTGGGAATCGAAACCGAGATCTCGTGAACGGCAGTCTGTTATATGAACCATTAGACCACGAATGTGATAAATGATGATGTGTAAAGAATGTTTTAAAGAAAGCTGCCAATGTATATTCTTTTGTGTAGGTATTAGCTTAACGCAACTTGTCTCGCACACATACTCATATAAGATAAGAAAACGAGTGATATGCCTAATTCTACGTCGACTGGGATAAGTCCTACTAAGAAACGGAGGGCTATTGCATTTACATTGTGGATTGCACATTGGGTACCATCCTTTGTTCACCCACATGGCCTGTGGCTTTTCCCATATATAGACAAATAAACGTTATTCACAATGCCAACCTCAATAAATGACAAATGATTGTACATTATGTATGCACATGGCATCGCAATAGCAATTCTGTCTCCTTCATAACAACTAATAATTGATACCAACACACCGACACAAAGAAAGCTCATGCATCAATAATTACATGGCCATTCTTTATGAGCATCCCTTTTATTTTAATATACCTCTCAGCGCATTTCCGTCTATACATTACAATAAATTTATGCAGATATTTTAAAGATGATTTATGTTCCGTGCGTTTATATGAATTATTGAACATTTACTTAATAAGTACGACGTCAGTACTTATTAAGAATTCCACAAAATATAAACAAGTTGTAAAGGAACAGTTACGGACTGAAGCTAAATCGTATAATTCGTTTCACCAATCACATGTGTTACATCAAAAAGCTGATTGAAACCTGATTTTTTGCCAACCAAAGGATCACACCACCCTACCAGTCAGATTAGAAGATAGCTTGAAGTCATTTATTGGTGCTTTCCTTGCAACTCTTATTGAGTGGTTACTCTACCTACAGCGATTTCTTTAAAAGCATCTAATGCTTTCCTTATAACAACCAATCAATAAATAATATCATTATTTAAAGAGATGGTAGTTACTAAAATAACTCCAAAAATTTACACAAAGCCTGCAATATATTTCCTTCCCAGCCCACGCGCGCTCGAGAGAGATTACCATAAAAGTTGTTTACTTGTGGCAGGCATCAGGCGTGTCACTGCTTATAATATATTTAAGTGTCAGCTCATCCATTACAATTTTAACTCAAGATTTTAATCTGTCTGCCCTCACGTACTTGCACAAACCTTTACAATGTTAGCACGAAGATGGCATATACATGACGCCTTTTACGTGTCACCTGCGATCTGCGACAAACACACGAAAATAACTAATTTATTTATACAAATATTATAACATCACGCTGCAGCCAAAAGGAGTGAAGCAAAATTTTTGCAAAAACTGGGAAAATTTACTAAATTCCACGCGTACGAAGTCGCGGGCAACAGCTAGTCAAATATAAATACCAAGCTATTCTGTGATAATTGATAACAGAATCGTAAATTCGTGAGTATTGGCGCGTCCATGCGAAAGCTCTGATAATATAATAGTTAACAATTTGGTTAACATACTCAACCAAAGTTGTCTAAACTTAAAACCGATAAGCACTAGAGCTTTTCTTCTTCTACTTAGCCCGTAAGTGTTCCAACGTTACGATATGTAAGTAATATACAACAACAACATATTATAATTATAGCCTTCTAAAAGTTCAAATTGATTTTGGTGAAGACAACTTCATTCAATCATATTGTAATCCGTTTACTACACCTAATCGAATAATTAACTCGACAACATAATTAATTTGATTGATTGGCAAACAATACACGCTCAATACATCTTTGTTATAGAAATGATTCATATGAGCGTGCGCATGTTTTGTTGTATACTGTAAGTGATTTAGTTTGATTGATTATTATTTAATTCTCGAATAATATTTAGGTGAGCAATAAATTTGAGATGTTCTTGACCACGTCTAACATTTCCTGGGGTCAGATAACAAGATCAAGGATGTGTAGTTCATTGTTTTATTAAAATCTTTTCTTATCTATTATGTTATTAGCCACCTACGGGAGTTACATAATTTAAAAAAATCTAAGTACTTTTTGTTATTGATAAGGCAATTTTTTACAAGAAGTATTGGAGTTTCTACAGTCAGCCAGAATTATTACGATCCCTTTTATACTTGAATGGTATCAATAATAATTTCGTGTATTGTCTTCGAGTTAGGTAGCTTTGTGTAATAACTCCTATCACTCCCATCAATATTATTTATTAATGAATTTAAACTATACCTTTTTTGTTATATATAGTCTTTTCATTATAATATATTGTGCATAAATATAATATTTTTATTTGTTATATAAATTAGAAAGTGTTTTTTACATAATATTAATTGTTATTGTAGTAAATTTTACGATTAAAGTGCGTTAAGTTCTATATATCTATACAACTATTACATCATTTTAATATCTTTATTTTTGTATACTTTTATTTGGAACACCAATAACTATTATTTTTATGAATATAAATATTTATATTTCACGTAATAACTAAACGATTAGTCTGTACTTTAAAGCGGCTGCTCTAACAAGATTGATATTTATTCTTATTTAAAATTATTTATTCACTACATACGCAGTTGAACAGTTTGTTTATTATTTATTATCATTGACAAAATAACGTATCTAGATTTTATCGTACACGTGTTTTTAATTATAAAAGAGCTTTATTTAAGACCCAGGAGTGTGATTCATAATTTGTACAAAACATGATGTATGTACGTATCACACGTCGTCGCCTTGACATCCACGCTTCGGCGGCGAGAGCTCTTTGTGTATATGTCCTTAGTTTTCACTAAAATTACAAACATTTAAGAGAATTAAGTATAAGGATATCCCACTATTTTCTGCAATAAATATCGAGACAGGTTGAGAAACGTTAACATATTATGTTTTACAAAACGGGCCTCGTGGTCTAGTGGTTCATATAGCGGACTGCCGTTCACTAGGTCTCGGGTTCGATTCCCGGTCAGGACAATCATTTGTGTGATGTTTTTAATTGTCATACAAATGTTTGTACTGCGTCTGGGTGTTTACTATGTATTATAAGTATGTATTTACAAAAGAAAAGTTTTTTATGTATCATATCCGTATTCTGGTACCCATAAGACAAGCATAATAAGCTTAGCTTGGGACCAGAGGACGTTGTGTGAAATGTCCATGAAAATTTATTTATATATTTAACAAAACATGTGTTAACGTATCTACTTTAGTCGTTAGTTGATTTTACGACATCGCTTGTGAATACGATTCCCTTATCGAGTTTTACAAACGAATTTACAATGCCTTGTGACAGACTGATTTAGTCTTGGATATTAAAATGCTTGTTATGTTCTATTGACTTTGTAAGCGTGGAATTTAGAAAAACTTTCCCGTTTATGCAACATTTTTCACTTATGCTTCTCTCTTATTGGTCGCAGCGTGATGGTATGGATGGTTTCTAATCGAACCAGCTATTCTTGAAAGCGCGTTCAAACAAACAAACTACTCAGCTTTTTAATCTTAGTGTAGATATGGCTGTATGGAGACCATGATCCTCAATAGTTCAGTCATGCACAACAGTTGCCAGTTACCACATCGAAGGACAGTAAAGTTGGCACACGGGACAATTAACAGCGAAAGTGATATCCGTATTAGGAGCTATTACAGCGGTGATCATAGCTCTTGTATCAAACGGTTGCACACCTGACTTACTGCTGTCTAAGCTGCAAGCATAAGCGATATTGTTATAATATTATTAGAGATATTGTTATAATATTATTTTCTAATATTTACTTGATACTTGAAAATAATTTATGTAGTAAGTCTTAAAACAGGCAGTTACTTGGGAAGCTCTTTCACTCACACATTGTGAGTTCCGTGATTACTACCTGAGTAAAACGTCTTATTGCTATATTGTAAGTAAAGTACCTACTGCAAGGTTCGACTGGAAAATTAAATTCTCAATTCTGTAGTTGCAATGGCAGGCAAACAGGCAGTATGCCTGTATTTTAGGTGCTTATATAGGATAATAGAAAAACGCATTGTGTGAATTGGCTACTTCTAAAATTTCGTGACACAATTTTAATCTCCATTCTTCTACAAAACAGCGTGACCAATTATTATAAAAGTTTGTGTATACACTCACTAGGTTCTTGAATATGAGATAAATTAGTTTTTATATATAGTTCGCATTTATTTTCTATTCGTTATCGTACGCCAAACCTAAATTAATCGAAAATAAAATACGTTAAAATTAAGAAGTATAAAGGCGACATAAACTCGAATTTAAGTTTTCTGATAGCACACCTCGCCTGTTTATGCAGTTATCTCTCATTATGACTTTCATACTCTTATAACTTAGAACATAGCCATGGCAATGGAAAGCTTCGGACGTGCATCGGTTTAATAATATTATCGGGCACATGTTCCGTGGCAATGAACCGTCCGTGAACTGCTGCTATAGTGATAGTCACACTAATATATACCTCGCAGGCTAAGGAAGTGCTTGTACTGGTTTTTTATAAAATTGATACTTTCGAAACGTCATTAGTTATACAAGATGAGCACCTACTCCTAACGATCAACGCGTTTAATTCTTACATCACAATATCTACAGCTTAAATCATAACTAACTATAGTCAAAATACTACTAATAGAAGTAACTTATATATTTATTGTTCCTCTCTTTCTTTATATGTATTTACAGTCTTAACTTTAATAACAGTAATACAGTCTTAACTTTTTGATTCAACGTAGTTTTTACATCCTCGAATTATGGTACTTTATGGATCCATTACAATCGAAATATTTTACGAGTACAATTAAATTAAGATGTTTTGCAGCTTACCTTTATGTACTACGTATGATATAAATATATGCTAAAATGTTATTTCTTACCTACTAATGAACAGGTATTTATGTTCAGTTGCTAATGACGAGAAAAAAAAACAATCGTGATTAAAAGTAATCAAAACTAAAGGTTTTTTTTATAGTTAACCTTATTGTTATTCCAACTTATATAAATATATAATCTATTATAATATATTCTATAATTTATGATAGTTTAATACTTTAAAATAGAACCATTCCAACTAAAGCCCGTAAATGTTTTATTACAAATATCTTCTTACATCAGACTCAGGAAATCATAAGACACTTAGTTTATTCTTGCAACAAAGACTAAGAATAAAACAAGTACTACTAGAGTGTATTATTATGTTACTGTTAAAATTCTATATTAGTTTATTTTGGATTTCACTAGGCAATTTCCGATGACCTTGATAAAGTTCAGAGTAATGATGAACAGAAAAATAGTCAGGTTTTAATGCAGTAAGGTAGTTGTTAGAAATGGAGCTACTCTAATTCTTCATACCCGCGAGAAGAAGGATATACTTTTATTTAAAAGGAACAATAGTTTGGTTTTAGGTTTAAATTTAAGGTTTTGACCACACGAAAGTAAAGCCTATATATAAATATAGGCTTTTTTGGAGAAAAGGCTCCTTCACATAAGTTAAACAAATAATCTTAAAAATAGCCTGAGTTCCGAATTTTACTGTAACATAATAGTTATACGACATAGTTACAAACCAAATATATATCTAGGTCAACTGATGCTTTTTATGTTTTTTCTTCTTTGTTTAGTCTAACTTTTATTTAGGTTCGTAAGTAACTGTGGTTGAATTTAGTTGTTAAGTACATACTAACAGTTTTATACAGCTTTTACAAAAGTAAGGGAAAAAAACAAGGTTGAGTTATTAATGGTTAAAGTTTGTCGAATTTTTGATAATAAGGAAAAATATTTCTTATGGAAAACTTCTGCTTTTAAATAAACAATACCTATCTATACACTAATGGTTTTATTCATGACTTACCGGAGGTTTAAAAGTTAGCTAAAATCGGTTCGCTAAACGTTTATTATCTCTCCAATAAAGTGACATTATTTTATTATTTAAACCTCCGATAAGTCATTATAAATAAGACCATAAGAATTTTAGATTAGGGCGTTCAAACAAACAAACAAAATCTTCAGCTTTGTGATATTAGTATAGATTATAAAAATAAAATTTATAATATTTTGTTATACATAGAATGTTATACACAAAAATCTAAAATAACAATTATGATTAGTGATTAGCAATCACATAAGTAAATTGTCCTGGGTGAGAGTTGAACCCAAGATCTCCTTCAAATAATTCAATGTCACTGCTATGCTATGATGCTCGTCAAATATAACTTATTACAGTTATCATTAGAATCTAAATTAAACTTCAAGTATAACATGTCTTACTACGGAAGCAAGTCTCTCTCCGTTGCATTTTAGTTGACAGATAAAACTTATCTCTAATATTTATTAAGGAAATACAGTATTGTGCTCGAGGACATTGCAATCTGTTCTATCATATTTCAGTTCCTAATTATCTTGTTTTACTCTGAAGATGACAATGACAATCTTGTGTTTAGTGTTTCACGGCTCGTAGCTGCAATTAGCTCGTAAATAATTATTTGTTTTATTAGTCGGGAAATATAAAACAAATGTGTTTTCTAGTAACGGGGGAGCATTTTTGCATAGGTGAAAAAAATACTAGTGACAACAATCACGTCGTACGCGTGGAAATCAAACCTTAAGTTATACAAAAAAGCCATGCTCTTGAACCATTATATCTATTAAAAAAACCGCATCAAATTCCGTTTCGTGGTTTGGAAGATATAAGCTCACACATAAGGACATACATACAAAAATAATGACTTTGTTTTAATAGGTAAAGATATTCTATCACGACACTCCTAACTTTTTTTGAGATTCTATTGTATATTTGCTTGAATTTTAAAGAAGGATTATGATCAGGCCTATCTTTCATGTATTAAAATATTTTTATTGCGTTATATAATGATATTTTTGTATCATTTTGTTAGATGACTACTTTCTAAGCTTTTATGTATACTTAACTGTATTGTTTAAATATTAAATGAATAATTAGCAGTATCCCGGTTAACTTTATAGTCGTAATATCAAAACAGTTAGAACATACAATATGTCTATAGAAATTATTCGCAGCCGCACCGGTACTGGGACAAATTCAATAGAAAGTGTCGCGGTATTTTGACATTTTGTCTGGTACATTGTGCACTCTATATGGATATGCTAATCACGTAATCTACACAATAGTACAATGTAAGACGTATCAGGTCAATCGGTCAACACGCACAGACTCTATCAACATTCTTTGTTTGTTGATATCTCCCTTGTTAGGAGGATCTATAATAAAATAGTTAAAAGAGGCGTATCTATATATATATTCTATATCGTGTTATGCTTATCCTAACAGACCTCCATACAGGCTAAGAATGGATACTGGCTTCCTTTACCACGAAATACTATTTGATTTTATATGCCAATAGGGTTTAGGTTCAAAGTCAAATCCGCCTATATTGTCCTTTGACATCCCCTCAGAAGGAAGTGGGTTAGTGACAATGGTGTTCCTAATCTTTCCACCGCACGGAGTACATAAATAAATAATAATAAATATTTACGGACATTTCACACAACGTCCTCTAGTCCGAAGCTAAGCTTATATGCTTATGCTATGCGTATCAGAATACGGATAGACTACATATAGCTTTTCTTTTGTAAATACATACTCATAATACATAGAAACACCCAGACACAAAAATATCAATGCAATCAGAAAATACTGCCAAAGTACTGCAACACCATATTAGGGCACATTATTATGATGTTATTAGTTTAAAAAGTTAAGTAACTGTACCAACTCTTTTAAAGTTTGGTAAATTATTTCTAAGAACAGATTACAATGACAGTCATTCAAGGAATGAGTGATACATAAAAAATTACGAGTCATTTTGCAGATTGCAATCTCTATGCAAATGTACATCGTACCACGCGGGAAACTAAAAATTCTTAGAGACATACAATGTACGGTATTTCCACGTGCAGTGACACATATTATGCAAAACCATAATTTTTCCGCGTCATTCTGATGTGCAAGTGTTTTTGTTTACTATATTATGCATATCATGTATCATTTCTATGCATAATTTGCATATTAATATTCCACATAGGTACCTATCAAGTAAGTATATAACCATTAAAGCATTTATTCAAATTTTAGTCTTTTGCACATAAAACTCTTTGAGAAGCAGTTGGATGTCTGCCAAATTATTTCAAATTTAGTGAAAGTTATATTAATTTGCCACATGCCATATTAAAGTAATTTATTGATTTGGCAATTGACATGCTATGCTTTACTTAACAAATTAAATTATGGTGGAAAAAATGACTGCCGCAAGCGGAACTTAAACCCACGACCTCGGAATACCATTCCGAAGGTATTCCGAGGTCGTGGGTTCAAGTCCCGCTTGCGGCAGTCAT
The DNA here is from genome assembly GCA_916999025.1 of Orgyia antiqua. Taxonomy (NCBI): domain Eukaryota; kingdom Metazoa; phylum Arthropoda; class Insecta; order Lepidoptera; family Erebidae; genus Orgyia; species Orgyia antiqua. Next base: position 1,237,352 of record OU779871.1, on the reverse strand, counting down.
TTTTTCCACCATAATTTGATTGATAATGCCATATTAAATTAAAAGATTATGTAAATTTTTTTGCAAGTAATGAATGCGTATAGGAACATAGATCGAAACATCGTTGGTCTTGAAGTAATCAACATTAGCACTTCCGTGAGGTTGAAAATCTTGAAACTGTTTGAATCGTAAGATTTCTTTTTGGAGTATGATATTCCAATCTTATTATAAAATCTACACTCTCTACACTAATATTATAAAGCTGAAGAGTTGCTGTCGCTAATCTCAGGAATCACTGGTCCGATTTGAAATATTCTTTGAGTGTTGGATAGTTCATTTATCGAGTAAGGCTTAAGGCTATATAACACCACGCTGCGAACAATAGGAGCGAAGCATCAGTGAAAAATGTTGCAAATACGGAAAAAGTTTGCAAATACGGGAAAACTTTTCTACGCGTATGAAGTAGCGGGCAAAAACTAGTCTATTATATATTCATAGGTATATACCGGAAATTTAGTGATAAATAACATTTAGCTGTCATGTTATAAGTAATCCTTAAGTCTTCGCACACACCACGTTACGTGACTTTCATACAAAACATAATCACAGTGCCTTTACCGTTATCTTATTATTCCTTCAACACAAGTCAACGCCCTAGTTTGCCTTGATGAGCAAATGTATCTTTGGAAATTTTTATGTCTTATAATAAATCTTAAAAAAAATATGCGAAGGAATTCTACATCTCCTTGGGTGTAGCTTAATTAGTGGGGTATTTTAGTTGCGCTGGTATGAAGAGAAATACACTTCATACATTACACACTCATTACTAATTAACATTTTGTTAGTTTTGTCTAAGCTACTCAGATACTATTTCCCATATTTTAAGAGCTAGGTATTTTAGCCCCGTATGGTTTTTTAGAAGTAATCTTAAAGCAACAAAACGTGTGTTTAGTGTTAATGTTCCCTTTACCTACACACTTGTACACCGTCCTCAATTCTTAATACAAACTAAATTACTCTCAAGTTATGGTAGATAACATTTTGTATTATTGACTAAAGCTATTCCTAAAAAACCTTAAAAAAGACTAAGGGCTATTGTAAACATTCCACTTAAGACTGCTTCGTGGTACAGTCGGCAAAAATATTGACTTCTAACCATTTAATCGTGTATTCGATTACACTTTCCATAACTTAGGCCACAAAATGAATACGACAGAATAATAGTTAAGAGTAATGGTTTTCGGTATTGTATGTTTGTCGAATAATGTAAACATGTAATTACGGTTCAAAACATGTAAAAAACGCTTAAAATATATATGACAAAGTTGCATAATCTATTCGATATTTTAAGAGTTTCAATTAAGTAAGTCATTTTTATTAAAATTCTTAACATAACAAATAACTTTAACAAAGCCAGTGAGAGACAGTATATGAAAGTGAAGTATATTTTAACATATTACAGATAATATGATAATAGATCAGATGATATGATGTGGAGCATAATAAATAACTGTGTAAAATACGTAGATAAAAAAATAAAATCAAAAATACAATACGAGCAATGAGCATATCTTCTCTCTTCTCTCCAGCCCTTATACGTCCCACTATTAATAAGGTCTACTGTGCCGCGCTGACCAGGCGTGTTGACATAGGGTTTATTTTCGAGTTTTCCGCCTCTCACAGAGGATGTTATCTGTGTGCAATATCCCTTAGCTGACTTTTACAGCACCCTTGGGAGGAGATGGGGTCGTGACACTTGTATTCTTAATCCGTCACCACACCGAGAATGAGCATATAAATTTATCTAAATATTTTAACGCCGCGCGCTGATTATGAATATAAAAATATTATTTTTCCAAAAATATAGCGCATAGGTACATATTATATCATTTGTGTTATTTATTAAACTAGCTGTTGCCCGCAACTTTATTCGCGTGAAATTTAGAAACCAAACGTTAACAATTTATGCAAAAAGACATCCACTTGAACCACTCTATCTATTAAAAGAAACTGTATCAAAATCCGTTGCGTGGTTTTGGCTCATTACTCATAAAGGGACATACATACAATAATAACGACTGCCGTTTATAATCAGTTAAGAAAATACATCGTGCATTACTGTGAATGTTCACAAGAACAGTTATAGCCATTTATTTCATAATATTATTGTATTTATATTCTTTATTCTCAGGTTCAGGCACACGGCAATTTTGAACGTGTTAAGATCCTACGTTTGACAGCATTTTCTCATATAAATGAATAAGACAAAATAATCACTTTTTCAGCTATAAATACTTACGGATCAGATATTTTAGTGTTGATGGTAATACTATATGATTCATGAAAACTCCGATAAAATCCAATGGTGTTGTGTGAATTTGGCTACATTATAATGCTTGTGTCAAGGGACAGCTATGCTAGCTATGCTTGTGATTACAAATTATAGATATATAATATTTTTTGTGTTTGCATACCTACAAAGGACATATAGAGAGCAACTAAAGTCAACAGTGTTCATCATCCGAATACTATTGTTCTGTATGGGATTGAACCTTATAGTTACCCCTACAGTCTTACGGTTTCATTTTAGCTATAAGTTTTTATTTTAGTTTACACTTGCCAGTCTTTTTAGCAGTAGAAAAATCCTTATAAACTACGCCATGTTTCAGCATTTTCAATTACCGTAAAAAATGTTTTATTAAAAGATTTTGAAAATACTATCTTTTGTGGAAATTTATTTTGATAATAATTTCGTTTAAGAGACATTGGTTAAAATAAATACATTTGATTTCTTTTATACAATAAATTGTAGAGAACTAGGTCACAATTGCATTACGTATGCCTCTTACTTATCCACATTTATATTCATAATACTTTCTTTAACAATAATTACCTATTTTTATTCATATTTAACATATAATTGTACTTTCAATTTCCTTCACTGGCGCTGCGGAACTGTATTTCTTATGGTTTCGTGGCTTTTTATTTTTCTAATTTATTGGATGTGGTATAAGTTGGATATTATTCAATTATTCAGTTAGAAATTCTGTAATGCAATAATAAATCTTTACTTATTATAATGTGTACTATGTGAGCTTATATCTTCAAAACTACGTAACGGAATTTGATACGCTTTGTTTTAATAGATAGAGTGGTTCAAGAGGAAGGTTTTTTGTATAATTCGGTTAGATTTCGTTTTTAAATTGTTGCGGGCAACAGCTAGTTTCTTTATATTTAAAAAATCTAAAGAAGAAATGTATTCACAAACATCTCACTCACACTGTGTCACAAGGAGACTCGTCGTCTATAGGTAAGTACTACGCAATGTAGAACCAAGATTCGCAAACTACAATGTATCTTAAATTAACTCAATATTAACTATTATCATATGAATCATCATCTTCTAAAAGTTTTTAAAATTGTTGAACAAAATAAAAATTAAATAATTAGAGTCTTAATTGCTTAAATTTTTTATAGGTACACCACACAAAATTTCTTCAAAATATCTCTGTTTTGATTACATCTCAAACTAAAGAGAAAAAACTTTTGCAAGAGAGATATTTAGATAGCCGTGACATTATAATCATAAACAGTTATTTACTTTTAAATAACTCATAATGCGTCTCTTTATGGCATAGACAACACAATATTTAGAGAGTCACGGTTCGTTAATTCAGTTTCCATTTCTACTGGATGCAACGCACTGTCGTTTCGTACCTTGTCTATGCGTGATTTTGTCTTACATAACATTATTTTAGTACTTTCTTTGAACAATAACGCCATTATACTTCATATTATAACTACATAATGGATAAATTATCAAATAGGTAATAGCTCAAACTGTTTCTAACATTTCACACAACGTACTCTGGTCACGAACTTAGCAAAATACTGGCATTATGAGTATCAGATTACAGATATCAACATATGTACAAATATTATTAACTCTTGTAAGTAAACAGTAAACAGCCAGACGCAGTTTAATTATATTGTCCAATAAAGAAATACACAATTGTCATACATAGGGATCGAAACCGCGACTTTATGTAGAGCAGGCAATGACTTCTACGCTACATGGCACCTCACATATCTAAAATATTATATACAAACTTACACACACTAGTTTTTACCAAATATACTGCAGCTCTACAAGTTTCAGAGCCTATTCAGTTCAAATAAACCAACAATCAAATCTTACCTGTTTTATATATCAGTGTAAATAAATAAATATACACCGACATTTCACACAACGTCCTCTGGTCTCAAGCTAAGCTTATATGCTTGTGATAACATAAGCATATAAGCTTCGGTAGCATTTCGGTGACTACCGAAATTACTTTTCGTTTGTAAATACATACTTATAATACTTAGGAACACCCAGACGCAGAACAAACATTTGTATGATATATATAAACATCACACAAATGATTGTCCCAAGCGGGAATCAAACCCGCGACCTCGTGAACGGCAGTCCGTTACTTGAACCACTAGACCACGAAGCCCGTCCTCACTATAAGTGTAAGTTATAAATAAATTAATATTTAAAGCATTCATATGCCATCATTTCATTTCATTCAGTTCATTCATTTCAAATAACATATTTCATAATAATTATGTACATTGATGTTGAATAATCCTCGCAACATTATTGTGCGCGGATATTAAATTCACTTGTTATTGTCGGAGAAAACATCGTCGCAGAATTATTACGTTTGTAGAAACGTATTTATGATTAAAATTGTAGGATGGCTTTGGAATTTAGCATAACTTGCGTAATATGCAAGCAAATAGGTGTGGTCGCTAATAATATATTGCAGTTGCAATTCTCACTATTACAACTGTTAATAAGGACTAATAATAAATAATAATATAACTGTTTTTCACTCTTTGTAGTAAAAACCGTTGTACAGGTTTGAATGAATTAAAGATTGAAGTCCGAAATAAATATTATTATTCGTTAGTAATTAGTAGCTGTTAACGTTTCTTACAATTATTACAAACCATCAAACGTGCTTTCATATGAGTAATTTCATTAAAAAAAAACCATGATTAAGGACAAAAAAGTATTTCTCCATAATCACTAAAAAATTTCTAAGGTTTTAAGTTGCAATACTTGCAGTCATCTGTGATTTTATGGGCCTACATCAATATTATCGTATATCATCGCCGACACGTACATATTAACACAGCCAGTAGGCACAGAAAATGAAGAATTAGGGATACTTTTCCTATTTACTCAAAATCTACTAAATATATTTTAATTCTGATCCACGTATTTCTATACATAATAGTTACCTATGTTTTTAAAGTTATTTCATTAGTTAATACGCGATAATAATCCGACAAATGAAAAAAATAAAAAATTTGAGAGGTTGTTTCGCCACGATTTTCTATCGAGAAAACTTTTTCCAATCGCGTTTCTGAGTTCATGCGATCCTAGATCATATATTGAAAAAACATATACTTAAAAATTAGAGCTCTAGCCATTAAATCTAAAGAAACAATGAAAACTTCGTACATAGAAAAATGCACGAAGCTATTTTGGTATCCTCTTAATATTAATGAAATTTGTAATTTATGAATGACGTGTTAGCATTTTCATAACAATAATAATAAAGTTTGAGGTCATTTTGTGGTTACAGATAACTTGCGTTTTTTCTGTCTGATATCTAATGTTGAGGTTTTTGTTTGATTAAATACGTACTTGTTGTTTAAGAACTGGGTTTGGTTTGGGGAAAACACTGTACTTTACCCTCTGACATGGAGGAGCTTGATAAGTAACACTAACAGACTAGCACCGTGACACGAATATTTTATATAGTTAAGTACATATAAGATTCAGATTCTACTAGAGCACATAAGATGTACGCATATGACCTGTTAGATATAAGTTGAAAAATATGATAAAGTAGGGACCAGGGACCCTAAAGAAGACGGGCTTGATTCTACTTAAGAAGGGTATATAAATAAAATAAAAAAAGAAAGCTTTATTTAATTCCATACAAATGTGAAATTTAAATTTAAAAATATGACATATAATTTATTCCTTTGGTCATTTAAAATATAAACCAGGCATGTCTCTACCAAGAAGGATATATATTTACTATTAATCCAAGATTCTACTTCTAAACCTTATAGAACTTCAATATGGGAAGCAAATTATAAATATGTCAAGGTCAAGTAATATATTATAGAAAGAAATATATACCAGTAAATGCCAGTAAAACAGCTTGAATTTTTATGCATAATGTATATCTTGTTACATTTTATACTTAGAAAGATTTTGAATATTTATTTATGCACCAGAGCAGAAAATGAAAATTAATATAAATCGTTTTAGGTATTAAGTAACTGTGGCACAAATATTTACGTTTAGAAAACGACCTCGGTGATTTATGCACAAGATTTAACAAGACATTTTTTGATTTTTTTACTAATCTAAGAACGTTGACACGAATTACTGAACGATTTTGTAGACTATGTTTATACATAGCCTACAAAAACATTCGTCAGCTATGGAATAATTATGTAAAACAAACATAAAATTTTGATAAATAGCTTGAAAAAAACTATAGCGAGCGAAGCATTAGTGAAAAATGTTACAAAAACGGGAAGGTTTTTCTGAATTCCACGGATACGAAGTTGCGGGCAACAAGTAGTATAACTGTAATCTGTGTTACATTATATTCTAAATATCTATAAATTCAGTGAAAGTTATTATATACAAAGAGATGCACAACAAACAATGATTTTTACAGTTGGACGACGCAACATAATTGTATGTCTACAATAGAGATAGCATACATTGTGTGTGTATTGATGTTTTATATACTCATGGAAATGTAATCAACGAAATAATACTTTCCAAAATATTTCAAGATATAATCTCATGTTGTAACAGTCAGTCATAGGATAATCGAAGAAAGTAAGGGACTAAAAGATGTCAATTGGAAAAGTCCAACCCGTGCGTTGTTGTTGAGAAAATAATTGCACTGAAATCTGTAAAAAGTAGTAATTTAGAGAATATCAACGTGGAAATTTATTTCGATTTTATATATTAGATGTATATACCGGTAGCGTCCGTGTGGTTACGGACTAAGAATACAAGTTTCACCACCCCATCTCTTCCCAAGGGTGCTGTAAAAGCCACTTAAGGAATATTTTACACAGATGACATCCTCTGTGAGAGACAGAAAACTCGAAATTAAACTCTGTGCCAACACGCCTGGTCAGCGCGGCACAGTAGACCATAATCCCTCCAAAGATTAAGGAACCGGAAGGAAAGGAAGGGAGGAACCCTTGCCCAACAGTAAGACGTTAATGGGCTGGAGAGAGAGAGAAAGTGTTTAATTATGAAAAATAAGCAAACTAATGAAGCTGTTTTGTTTGTCCATAGAGAGCGAACGGTGCGATGTTCGTCGGTGCTGATAGTTGCGCTGGGTATATGCCTGGTGGCGCTGGCTGTCTACACCGGCGTGCTTGTGCTCACAGAGTACGTTAGTCCGAGACCTTGTCTCAGCGAGGAATGTGTCGGAACAGGTAACAATGTATATTCTTCTACCCAGCCTATTAGCGTCCCAATATTGGGCACAAGCTTCAACTCCGGATAAAGATATCTACATTCTGTGCTGAAGACCACGCTTGCGATAATCTGTGTTTCGCTACCAAAGGTATCTTTAAGGGAGGGCTTTATACAAGTAATGGCGAATAGGATGATGGGTTTTAGTTTTACATGTCATGAAAAATGGTGTTAATAATATACCTACTAGTCCTTCTCTTCCATGATATGTCTACCATGTCTTCGAAGGTTTTTATTTGTTTATAGACATTCGTAGTGTTATCGTGGAAATTGACACGTGTTAGAAAATGGTATGCAATAAATAGAGTCAATAACTCTACTGCTATCTATGTATTATAACGAGAAATAGCAAATAACAAAATAAAAATGTAAATCAATAATTACGATCAATTAATGACTGAACATATTACAACAAACGTCAGGTATATAATTCATTCATGGTATTATGTTTAATTATGGCATAATTATGCTGTTTATATTGTAATTTGAAATTAATAAATACTACAAGTAAATAACAAACTGATTAACTTAAGGATAACTTCGCTATAAACATAAATGTAGGCGCTAGCATGTTATTCTTACATCTTTAATACGATTAAAGGTAAAGTTAGTTGCTGTAATGACATACCAACAAATTTACGAACACATACATAGAGAGTATCAGAATTTTATTAACTAAATATTAATTACGCGCAAAAACCATAATAAGGCGTGGTTTTGCATTGCCCATAATAAAAACGTACATGTATTTATTATTTTGTTATAAAGCAACTTTTACGTATTGTAACAAGTAATATGTAGGTGATCTCCACGTGTAAGATATATGCTAAAATCTAATTACGCTCCAATCACGCTATGATCTTATTCTAAGACTATGAAATGTTATATTATTATGTCCACTTTTTCTATTACGCAGTGTTGTTTGTCACTTGATGCGCGTGGCTTACAAATTAATATAGTTTTTATTAAGGGCCTACATCAATATTATCGTATATCATCACCGACACGTACATATTAACACAGCCAGTAGGCACAGAAAATGAAGAATTAGGGATACTTTTCCTGTTTACTCAAAATCTACTAAATATATTTTAATTCTGATTTACGTGTTTCTATATATAATAGTAACTTATGTTTTGAAAGTTATTTCATTAGTTAATACGCGATAATAGACCGACAAATGAAAAAAATAAAAAATTTTAGAGGTTGTTTCGCTAAGATTTTCTATCGAGAAAACTTTTTTCAATCGCGTTTTTGAGTTTATGCGATCCTAGATCATATATTGAAAAAACATATACTTAAATATTAGAGCTCTAGCCATTCAATCTAAAGAAACAATGAAAACTTCGTACATAGAAAAATGCACGAAGCTATTTTGGTATCCTCTTAAAACGTCGCATTATCATTGTGATTATAGTATGGACTAGTGGATTACACACACTCTATATAATATACATTAGCACTATTAGTTATACTTAAAGCAGTTTTAATTCTAAAACAGTTGTTGTATTAGGTATTTTGTTATTTCCAATATATTGCAAATACTTCCGATTCGAAAGTTTATTAGTTACGTTACAATTACACGTATTCGACCTCTAAATATGGGATCCTTATGACTATTAGATAACATTTACCATCTTCTTCTGAAGTCGATTAAAAATGGGCACTGAATTATGATTGACACCTTTTTAGAATAATAATGGCTTTTGGTTGAGTATCATAATTTCACTTAATAGTTTCAAAATATTTAAAATCTGCCATTTTTTTTTAGCTTCAAGAATTCTAGAGTCTCTGAATAAGGATGTTAATCCATGCAATGACTTCTACGAGTTCGCGTGTGGCGGGTGGATCAAACGGAACCCGGTGCCTGAGTGGGCGACCTCCTGGGACCAGCTCGCCAAGCTCAGAGAACAGCTAGTCAGTGACCTCAGGGAGCTACTCGAAGTTAATAGCGATGAGGGGTTACCGAAAAGCGTGGTCAAAGCGAAAGCTCTTTATAGGACCTGTGTTAATATTGGTAAGAGTTTCACTACTAGTGTTTCGCTAGGAGCTTAAAATTTTTAACACGCTTTTTTTAGTTCGGTACGCATCTATCAATGTATTAATCTATGTAACGGAATCTTTGAAAGTGATTTTCACCCACTTGCAGTGCAGTAGTCGGATTGAAGACTTATTAAGGTCCGATGACAATGTAATAATAAAAAAAAAAACTGAATTTTCAAGCGGGTTTTTAGTTTTTGAGCTAAGCCAATAAAATTTCTTTAATAAAGAATTATTTAGTGCATGGAGAAAAGCTGTTAGACTTATTTATACATATAAGAGTAACTAGCTGACCCGGCAAACGTTGTTTTGCCATACAAATGTCAGGGGTGGACCACCCTTAACATTTAGGGGGATGAAAAACACATGTTGTCCGATTCTCAGACCTAACGGATATGTAGACAAAATTTCACGAAAATCGGTCGAGCCGTTTCGGAGGAGTATAATTACAAACACCGTGACAGCAGAATTTTATATATTAGAAGACATTAGTTATATATATGTAGTTCTTTACTAACGAAAGAAAGTACTACTATACTATAAAACCTTATCGTAAATAAAATGAAGAAATAGGTATATAAGTTTTATTTTGTTACAGACAAATTGGAAGTGGATGGCATCAAGCCAATACAGAACCTTCTAGAAAGGCTAGGGCTACCTCGTAGACCACCCACCGAGGCGTCCGAGAACTTGACCTGGGTGGAGGTGGCGGGCAGAGGACGAAGAATTGTTGGCTTGAACGTATTGCTCAGTGTACAAGTAGCTGAAGATGTCAGAAATACCAGTCGCAATCGTGTTGTGGTGAGAGAGATAAACTTATTTTACAGCGAGACCTGCCTGGTACTTAAAGGAAATAAATATATTAAATTAATATACATTGCCAGTAGAAAAGCTGTGAAGAGTAAAAATAATATTTAAATTGACAAATGTATCATCGGCTGCGAGACCCGAAAAGACCCAGACTGACTTATCGAGCCCGAATTGTTCACGTGTTAAAATGAATACCTATTTTAAGTAAATAATACTAAACGGGAGTACCTAAGAGAATCCCGTGATTAAAGGGTTTTGCATCCAGTGTTAAATAAATTCAAGAAATTTCAAATTCAGTGTGCGTAGTGAGAACATAGATGAGTGCTCCAGAATTAGTTCATATGCGTTTTTAATTGGATATGCCCTGAAATACTTAATACATTTTATTCCAGGTTGAGCAAGTATCGCCTGGATTCAGTGAGCGTTACCTTCTACAGCCAGAGCAGTTCGCGCATGAACTGGAGCAGTACCACAAGTACATCAAGTCTGTGATCAACATCGCGGACAAAGAGTACGACGCTCAGCAGTTCGCTGATGATATCGTAGACTTTAGCAAGAAACTGGCCAAGGTATTTGCACATCTTGAACAAGCACTGTTATTTCTTTTTCTATTCTTTTTTTATTAACTCAAGCTATTTATTACAGATAATGACTCCAGTAGAAGTGAGACGCAGCGGTACACACTTGTTCCACGAAGTGAGCGTCCAGCAGCTGATACAAGGTTCCACCGGTGGACCTGCGCAGTGGAAACAGGTAAGGCAATCAAAAAGTCTTAATGTATTCACTTCTGATGATGGAATACAACTTATCTGTGATATGGGTAAGCAAGTATATATGTCAAGTAAAAAGTAATGAAATAATTTCATGATATTGTCACGTCAGCATGACTGGAGTCGTTACCTGGAGCTGGTGTTCGCCAACACGAGTGTGACGCTACACCCACACTCGGACAGAGTCATCGTCATGGACCTGCCGTACCTCCAGAAGTTAGCAGTGCTGCTGTCTGACACCAAGCCAGTTATTGTTGGTAAGTTCACTCATCTTGAAATTTAAAGGACTTAACAAAGTCTTCAATCCAGGTCTATAGGTTTATATCTAGGTACATGACCAGGGGGAGGTTTTGGGGGTTCAATTTCCTATGAAATTCTGACATCAGATGGTTGACTAACATTGAGGTAAATCGCTTTAACCTTCAGGGTGTGATTATATCCGTGAAGGTACTCGAATATGATCCTATCGCTGGTATATCTGTTTGTCTGTATGTTTCCAGAGCGGTTCCTATGGTGGAGCGTGTTCTCTACGCTGGCTCCGATGACGTTGAGCGCATTCCGTTCGTTAGGGTTCGAGTTCTCCCGCGCGGTGTTCGGTCTGCAGCAGCGCACTCCTCGCTGGAAGAGTTGCACCGCTAATGTTAACTCTAACTTCGGTGTCGCACTCTCATACCTCTATGTTAACAAACACTTCGACCATGCCTCCAGACAAAAAGTAAGCTCTCACTTTAACATGTCTACAAAAATAATTGTTTAATTGATTCTTAACGCCATATTTCAAATTATAAATTAAAATATGGTGTTATTAACAGTTATAATTCCAATAATAAGATCATGAATTTTGACCAGGCCCATTTTGCCTATTTTAGAAACTTTATTAGTCTTCACTTCAGAATCTATCGTTAATAAATATTATCAGGAAGCTAGCTCCTGACTCCGCCTGATCATGAGATGTAAATTGTTTTGCGATATTACAGGCTATAGAAATGGTAGAGGATGTGCGTTTAGCGTTTGCGGAGGCAGTACAGCAACTAGACTGGATGGACTCCACTACTAGGATGAAGACGCTCAACAAGTTGAAGGCTATCCGCAACTTTGTAGGATTCCCCGCCTGGCTACTGACACACGAACAACTTGACAGACATTACAAACATGTATGTATTTACTATCTGTATATTCTGTATAAGAGATCATACCACTTCTGTCTTAATCTTATTACTTAGCAACTTAGCAGATTCATAAAGAGACTATCACCTGTGAGATGGTGAATTTGTGATTTTATTTCTTCCGTCCAAATAAAAAAGCTTTATAGACAATAATTTGTGTATTTTTCAGGCGGAAGTTATAGAAGGCAACTTGTTCGAAACTTATTTAAAACTGACCTGGGCAGCCGTCAAAAAGTCCTTAGAGTCACTTCGCGAGAAACCAGACAGAAACAGGTACGTACATGTCTTGGTATATATCTACATACAGCTCTATCTATTCTTGAGCAGAATCACTAATTTTGCTTAAAAGAGAATACAACAATTCACAGACAAGATGTTATGCAATTTTCCGGAAACAAACTATTGAAATATCAACCCATTTTTCGCCTTTAAATGAGACTTCATCTGGGTAGGCAGTCAACAAAAACGAATCGTTGGTTTATCCATCCTGTAAAAGCTTTGTATAGATGCGAAACACATGCCTGCGACAGATCCTTACTGGCAAAGTGGCTTTAAAGTACAGAGTATAAGGTTCTATTGTTACATATTCGCTATAATATTTACTGAATATTTACAGATGGGTGGCGACTGCGACGACAGTGAACGCGTTCTACTCGGCTACCCTCAACTCTGTGACGTTCCCAGCAGGAATATTGCAACCACCATTCTACGGGAACGGGATCGAGTTAGTTACTGTTTTTATATCTTTTTTATTTATATTTGACGGATATACATACTGGTATTGGGCACTATTTTTTAATTTTACTTATTTGTTTCAGAGCAATAAATTACGGATCAATTGGCGCTATAATGGGTCATGAAGTGACACACGGATTTGATGATCAAGGTACCTTGTTTGTTACTTGCCGGATCTAATTTCTAGACAGTCTATAGTCAATGTTTAAATACAGAAACCACCTAATAAAGGATCAATAACTTAGCTTTGTAGAATCCAATTTCCCAAAAATAATTTGTAACAATTTCCAAGGTCTAAACGTTCCTCCTCCATCATGTATGTATAATAACAAAGCTGTTACATGTAGGTCGTCGTTACGACTCTGAGGGTAACCTGAAGCAGTGGTGGTCTGCGGCGACCCTGGAGCACTACCACGGCAAGGTGCAGTGCATCATCGACCAGTACAGCAAGTATCACATGCCACAGCTACCCAACTATACGGTCTGTACTATTATTACTGTGATTTCCTTCCATACCCATTGAATAGAAATTAGCTGACGAGGGTCAGGGGTTCATTTCCATTTGATGCAATGGGAGGCCTTTGCAGGAATGAATAGGCGAAATGGCATTGAAACTACCCTCTTCTAAGTTCTTACAAATTTACGTATCGACATGAACAAGATGACAAGTTAGCAATTGTTCAACTGTGTGTATTCCTCAGGTACACGGGTTCAACACCCAGGGTGAGAACATAGCAGACAACGGTGGTCTCCGCGCAGCACTGAACGCCTACAAGCTGTTCTCTAAGCGCGCGCCCGCCGCCAAGAGAGACGCACTGCCCGCACTGCCGCAGTATAAACCTGATCAACTGTTCTTCTTGGGATTCGCACAGGTATCACATCACTAAACTTAGTATTATATATTGATGACCTCTTTACTTTACTAGTTATGAAATATGCAAATGCTGTCAGGGATAAATTCCAAAATAAGGTTAGCCGTCACTGAGTCAAGATAGACAAGACATCGCTGCCGAAAAACCGATGATAAATGGAACAGACAAGCTTTACAGTGAAGACCGCGATGGCAAGTGTAACGCATCCCCTGATAGGGTGACCGACGACATTATGGGGGTAGCAGGATCGGACCGGATGAGGAAAGCATTTTTGGACATAACATGCCACAATACTTGGTCCACCCAAGTATTGAGGCGCGAATTATGAGAAGCTTATGTCCAAAAATGTACTCCAATAGGCTAAAATAAAAATTAAATATTATGGGTTTTGCTAAGTATAGAACCCAGAACGTTATGGGAAATTCTGTTTTATTTGTTTCAGATATGGTGCGGCAACTCCACAGTGGGTGCTTTAAAATCCAAAATGGTGGAAGGAGTCCACAGTCCGAACAAGATCCGTGTTATAGGAACATTGAGCAACTCCAAGGAGTTTGCGGACGCTTGGCAATGTCCCCTGGGTTCGCCCATGAACCCTGAACACAAGTGCGTGCTGTGGTGATACTGTGATCTAAGATAAGTGAACCAAAGACTTTGTTAGTTAATTGAAAGTTACCGCCTTAAGTTTAGTGTACAGAGGAGATGTACTCCATGTTACAAGACTATATACATCTACATTATGTTTATATTATTAAAGATTAACATTAACACAATGACTTATTATAAAATAAATATTGATAGCATGTTAAAATACGGTGTTGAATTTTAGGATCGGCTTTTTGGCTAATTGTAATTTTTGTCAAGACGTATGCAAAAGACGCGATGCTAAAAATCACACTAAATAGGTTTTTAATAGTTATGTATGTACATAGAACAATCTTGAATAAATTAGAAAATTATCCTGACAAATACGAGCTTTGTCGAGTCCTCGACGAAACGAGGTCTCGGGTTCGATTCCCGCACGGGACAATAATTAGTGTGATCTTTTTAAATGTCATAGGAGTTTAGGACTTTATTTTATCTATGTAAGGAGCTCTATTTAACGACTTTTTTATAATAGGTAAATCATGACTCTGCATCTGTCATTATAATAAGTATTATATTACATTTTAATGGATTCAAATAGAGAATAATACACTTAAAACAATTATTGTCGAATTATTTTCATAACTAATGTTGTAATAAAGATGTAATTAGGAACATTTATTAGTTATTTACTAATTTATACCTTTTTAAATGTCAAGTTGAAATTTTTATGACCCCTGACCTATGACGCATTTATAACTGAAAATTAGGATTTAAGTAAAACTCGTAAGACTAAAAAATAATTAGATTTAAGAAAAATAAATAAAATTCTAATTTTAAAATTTCAACTTGCGCAATTAACTACTAATTTACTTAAGTTTACAATTAGAACATAATAATTTAACATAATGCCTCTGCCGATCTAATAGATCTTGTGTGAACTTTTTTTTTCTTTTTGCCGTTAGCCTACTGTAAGTGTAAATCAATCTGGCTGGCGGGTCAATTCAAGGAATTAGTCAAAACAAAATTTCAGTCTAGTTTACTTAAAACTTAGATCTCCGAAATAAATCTCCCACATCTGCCACAATAAAGGTGTACCAAGATAAGATTCATAGGATATAATGGTCACAAATTAAGCGTAATTAATTTGTGTAATTAAAACGGCAACTTAAGATAGCTTGATTTGGGACTGAAGGATGGATGTGGGAAATGTTTTTTTTTTAACAATTACATGTTAGATCTATTAAAACGGATGAGGGACACCTAGTTATATTAAAATGACATTAAGTAGTTCATGACATATGAATTAACAATTAATATCATCGTCTGTGTAACTGGAGCGCATCTCTTGTAAATGTGTAAGAAAGAGATTACTGAAAAAAATGTTATTTATTACATAATAAAAATTAATTTTGATATGACAAGTATTTTTATTTAATCCTCAAACGCAGATCCACTAGATGGACTGTCTATGGCTACATCACTCACTCGGCTTAAAGCAGTTGAAGCCACATAAACATCAATGTGAGCGTGAAATATGTGTCTGTTTGTTTCTGACGCATACTATACCTACACCATATGAAACATTATTAGTTTCTGAAGTAAGATTTTGTGTTCAAACTGGACGAGTGCCCACTATCTGGTACATCTGTGTCCTCAAACATATTTAAAACCATAACCCTTAAAGAGAATATAAATTTGAGTTCTTTAAGTGTATTTGTATAAGTTGTCTTTTTCATCATTTAGTAGCTTATAAAGGAAATATTTCATGAATCTCACAATGTTGCCATATGAAAAATTGTCAGTCATCATCTGTGCCAGTGAAATAAAAAATTACAACGATATTATCAGTAACACACAATTTTATTCTTAAAATATAAAATGCCTATATTTATTTAACAAATTATCATTTTTTCCTAATATATTGAAACTCATAAACCGGTGCTGAGCTCTTAGTTCCCTGCTTCAATCGTTTAGGTTTGACAACCTTGGAGTCTTGCAAGTGTCGTTTCAGCTCCATCTTTTGTTGTATCACTGTTAATTCCTTCTCTCTCTCTATACGTTTCGACAGCTCGTTGTATACTTTAGCTTTTTTCTTTTTCATTGATTCTAATGTCTGAAAACCATAATTTGTTTGTGTTAATCACACAATCACTTATTATACAACGTGTTTCAGAAAGGTGTAGTCATATTTGACCATCGTTACACATGGCCGGTGACTAGGCACTAGGCATGGATGAAATTACAAATACTAGTTATATTATGACTTTTATGTGTTCACACTCGATACACTACAAACTACTGCCGATCTTCTAGGGGCAGAGCAAATAGAACAACAGGTAAGTGTCCTAAACAGCACGATTACTGACTGTTACTTCCTATCATGTCCCCTGAGGCTCCCAAGACCACACAATCACGGGAAAAATAAGTGGTGGGGTCCTGAATTGGAACGACTCAGGGCCAAGGTAAGAAAGAAACTAAACAGAGCTATGAACACCAACTCAGACCAAGACTGGGATAATTACAGGTTAGTAAAGGCCAAATACAAAAAACGCATTAGATACTGGAGCACTGCATCTTGGCGAAACTTCACCGAAAGCATAAGCTCCAGTACACAGGCAAACCGGGTAAGGAAAGTTCTGGCTAAACAAGGGCCCTGTAATATGGGCAGCCTACGCAAGCCAGACAATACCATGACCCTAAATCAGGAGGACACAGACACCGTCCTCCTACAAACCCATTTCCCAGACTGCCTAATTATACAAAACCCAAACTGGACCGACAATCCACGGGAACCAACTACAGGCTGCTGGCAACGAGCAAAAGACATTGTCACACCGGATAAGGTGAGGTGGGCAATTAATAGCTTTAAACCGTTTAAATCAGCAGGAATTGACAACATTTTTCCAGCCCTACTTCAGTGGGGAGGAGACAAGATTGTACTAACCCTGGCATGGATCATGCAATCCTGCCTGGCCCACGGATACACGCCTCTAGTGTGGCGGGAGGTTAGAGTGGTATTCTTACCCAAACCAGGTAAGAGTGACTATACTAACCCTAGATCATACAGACCAATAAGTCTTACATCATTTCTATTAAAAACCTTGGAGAGGCTTTGCGACAGAGAGTTGCGGAGCAACGCACTGCAAAATGCCCCAATACATCCACATCAGCATGCGTACAGCACCGGCAGATCAACGGAATCAGCTCTACATCAAGTGGTAGGTATGATTGAATCAACTATCCACAACAAACAAATCTGCCTGGGCACCTTCATTGACATCGAGGGCGCTTTCGACAGAACAAACTTCTCCAGTATTGAGATAGCTCTCCGCAAACACGGAGTAGACTCTCTACTCATCCACTGGATACTGAACATGCTCCGAAACAGGGTCATAAGACTCAAAAGGGAAGACAAGATGGGAGCACTGGTCGTCAAAGGATGTCCACAGGGAGGAGTTCTCTCACCTTTGCTTTGGAACCTGGTAATCAATGACCTAATTACTGAACTGAACTCAAGACACTTTTACACTATAGGTTATGCCGACGACATAACCATCCTAACCGTCGGAAACCAAGTTTCAACAATCTGTGACACTATGCATAGGGCTCTACACATAGTAGAGAAATGGTGCAAGGAATACAAACTATCAGTAAATCCCAACAAGACACAACTGGTAATGTTTACAAACAAACGAAACATAGGCAACTATCACCTTCCGAAAATATTCGGAACTACACTCCAACTCACAAATGAGGTAAAGTATCTCGGAGTCATCCTAGATAATAAACTCAACTGGAGCAAGCACATCGATCAGAAGATAAACAGCGCAAGCGTGGTACTGTGGCAATGCCGTAGGATGGCAGGTAAGCGCTGGGGGCTATCCCCGAAAATCCTGCTATGGCTATATACCACTGTCGTCCGTCCAATGGTAAGCTATGGCTCTGTGGTCTGGTGGACCAGGACGAAACAAAAGACCTGCTGGGCCAAACTACAGAGCCTACAAAGACTTGCCTGCTGCGCAGTTACAGGGAGCATGAGAACAGCACCGACAGCTGCCCTTGAGGTTATGCTTAACATCCCTCCCTTACATCTGTTCATACAACAAGAAGCAGCACTAGCGGCGCTGAGACTCAAACATCTAAAACTTGTCAAGTTCAAACAGGTAAAACACTCAAATATTTTAGCGGATGCATGGAAAGATACACCGCTGATTGAGGCAGTAACGGATAAGATAGAAAATATCTTTGTCTTCGATAAGAAGTACAGAATCCATCTTACAGAAGATGAAGATGCCAACGTCATGCAGCACGAGCTAAATATATACACAGACGGATCCAAAACCAGCTCGGGCACAGGCAGCGGCATTTTCTCGGAAGACCTAAATATACACCTATCCATGTCACTGGGTATGTATAATACAGTATTCCAGGCGGAGTGCATGGGCATACTACTGGCTGCAAATGCAGTGGCCGCCAGAGAGGTAACAGGACAAAAAATCCGCATCCTCTCCGATAGTAGAGCGGCCCTACAAGCGCTAAATAACAAGGTAATAACGTCAAGTTTAATTTACGAATGCCACCTAGCCTTAAATAAGGTAGGCTGTCAGGCAAACGACATCACCCTGCAATGGATAAAAGGACACAGTGGAATACGAGGCAATGACGCAGCCGATGAACTAGCAAAGAGGGGATCGGAATTGAGACCAATAGGACCAGAACCGATCATTCCTCTCCCCAGCAGCTGGTTCAGAAAGCAAATGCGTCAACGCACTGACAAACTACACAACGACCTCTGGAACAGCCTGGAGGAATGCAGACAAGCCAAACTGGCGCTTCCAAGAGTAAATCGTCGGTTCACAAGAGCACTTCTACAGCTAAACAGATCTCAGATGCGTCTCATAACTGGCGCATTGACAGGTCATGGCAATTTTAACAGACACCTTTTTAACCTAGGTATCACGGACAGCCCCCTGTGCAGGGCATGCATGGAGGCTGAGGAGACAGCCGCTCACGTGCTGCTAGATTGCAGCGGAGTGGCAATTTACCGGGCGAACTACCTGGGATCACCGGGTAGCCTCCGGGAGGTCTTCGGCGACGTCAAGAAGCTGGGGAACTTCCTGGTGGAGCTGGGATGGCTGGAGTAACCAGCCCACTACCCTCCATCACACAAAACAGGCGCACTTAAGTCGTCGAGTTGTGGATACCGCCCGTGGAAGAAGAAGAAGAATGTGTTCATAAAAGTTTAATCAATTTATTAAAATAATCGATCTTGTTTAAATACAACGCTACTATGAGGTCATCTTTTATCGTAAGGTTCAATCGCATTCAATAAACCGTAAACATCTCATAATTGATGCGTTTCTGGTAGTTATTTAATATTAGGCTATCAACAAAAAAAAAACTTACCAACTGTATTTTTCTACTGTAACTGTAATATTTATAATATTTAAGGCCTATCTAATGCAACTTTAAATTATGACTACACCTTTCTGCAACACGTTGTATAGTAGAAGTAACTCTAACTGTTGCTCTTTAAATAAGAATTACTGAACTATAGCGAAAAGGTACTATTTGAAAGAAAAAAAGGAAGTATAGAGAATTCAAATGACAAATTCATGGGCTGTTGCCCTCCTAACAAAATAAAAACATCAGCTATCATTGAGACAACAAATTTGTCTATTAATGGCTTGAGTGCCAAGAGCTTCTACTCTTATCTAGAGTGGCATTTAAGAGTCTAATACAGTATGTAAATGTTACTAAATTTAAAAATGTATGAGGAATCAAATAAATTTATGAACTAAATAAATTATAATAATATAACCAACCTCATCATCTAAATCAGGTAAAACAATCTTGTCTAGATCTGACAACCTAAGTCTGTTAGACTTACGTCCGATCAGTGCTGGATGAGTGTCCAGTCTCTTGGCTAGATCAAACTCTTTCTCTTCACCCTCATCTACGAAGAACGTATGAGTGTTGGGAGTGGACTCTGCCACATCTGTCATATGAAGTTGGGCCTGTAATTATATAAAAAAATACAAATTCAAGAATTGATAAGCATTCGTATGAGAAGCCAATACATGAGCCTGGCAATAATCCGCTAAGCCAGTGAGTTACCACCAGATGAAAAAAAAGAAAAGCATTCATGATTTATATAATTACAAATTTATCTTAAAATACCAATTTTTAATTATTACATCACCTGCTACAATACAATATAGTATATTTTTTTGTTTTAGTTGGCATTTCAAATGTGATTAGAGAGGTCATATAAAAACAAATCAAAAAAGCTAAATAAATTTATTTGATGGGCTATAAATGTTTACGATTAAAACACTATAACAGTTAAATACTCACTTGTAACCTGTTAATTCTTCTGCTCTCTATAGTTCTCTTCATATTAATATACTTTAGGTCTTGTGTTTGCATCAGTTTGATCTGTTCTGATGAATGCTCCTCTTCTTTTTGTAGTTCATGGTGCTCCTGAATTATTTATATAACATTATAAGAAATATTATCCAATATATGTCAAATGCACTTGAATATAGCTACACTACATGATTCAAAAGAAATATAGGTAGCTAATTGATAACATTTTATGTTAATCCACAAATGGACCGCAGACATTATGCTAATAATACCAGTTTCTATATAACATCTAGGAACATTAACTTATACTGTTAATTGAGTCTAGTACCAGTACCTATTACCGTGTTGATAAATAGGATTAAATCGGAATTTGAAGCACTTTGGTACGTAAGTGGTAAATTATTTTTAGAAGTATTATAAGTTATAATTACCCCATCCTTTACTCTAGAATTGATCATATGAAAGTAGAACTCATCAGGATTTTTGTCGAGTGTTCTTTTACGCAATAATTTTAAAGTTTCACCCTTCTCATGATAGTCATCGGCACGTTTCTTGTAATCTTTCTTCTTTTCCAATAAACCCAAATGTTTACGTGATTCAGGTTGGTGGCGTTCTTTATGAGTTTTCTGGTGGGCCTTAGCGGCCTTTTTCCACGAAGACATACTGATTTTAATTCACAATTTCGTTTAAAAACTCGTAAACAAATAGACACATGCATGCACTACTTTGACAGATGACATTTAATTTGACGTTGACAATCACATGTTGCACTACAGACAAATGAACCGAAGTCGGCACAGAGTAGGCAACATTAAAAAATAGATGATTTTTGATAGTTTTCCAATTGCAGAGCATTATGCGACTCAGTGCCGCACAATGCTGAACTATGCTGACGCTGGAACATGAATTAGTTTTCAAATGCACCAGCAGAGTGCGCTCAGTTCAGTGTTGAAAAAAAATACTAAAATAAAATTGTATTCACATTATAAGTGTAGAATATAAAAAAAAGTCATTATTTGTACCTTCATCCATACTTATTTTTTTTAAACACAGCTTGAATTAACTTTGATTATTTCCAGAAAACTCCGACGAAACGAAAGCCTTAAAATTTTTTTTAACAATAACTAATATTACTAACGATAATATATAAATAAAATTTCAATCAAGGCCAATTTAAAGAAATAATACTTGTCAATTTTCTGTCGCTGAAGTTGGTATAGATTGCACGCATCACTTTTGAGAGTGCTCGATTGTGCGATGCGTTGCTGTAGTTGGAACACTCAACGTGGAGCATTGTGCCGCATAATGCGCTCTTGTGCTGTAATTGGAAAACGGGGTTTGTCTACACATCTATAGTTTCGGCAGATTCAGCAGATTGTACAAGGTTCAAGGTTGTAAGGTGGTTGTAAGCTGACAGACGCTAAAAGTTCCCGTGTTTTAACGCGTTCAATGCTGAATAATTTGCGAATTTATAGCCAATGCTAATAAAAGAGTCATTCGCCCAGTGCTGAAAACGCGCATGTGCGTTCAAAAAATTTTTCGCGTAGTGCTAAGAACGCTTATATGCGTTCATAGAAAACTCGCGTAGTGCGGCTGGACGCTATAGCGCGTTGTCTTTTACCTTCCCGCAGTGCGGCCGACGCTTATGTGCGTTCGGTAACTTTCGAGTTTTATGACTGTCATATAACAATTACGGGTCATATAAAGGTGTTGGATGGATAAAGGTGCTTCCACACTAGTGTTTATTTGTAAGAGACTTTGTGAAGTTTACGCCATAATATATCTTCGTTCGGTTTTGTTAAAATAGTAAGTTATACCCTTCGATCACTAATATTCTAGATAAACAATCAGTGACAAAAAATGTCCTTACCGAATGAGCGCCCACTCGAACATTTGGGTGCGCTTTTAATTTAGTAGCGTTCCAACGCTCCGACGGTAAACATGCCTCAGTGCTCCTTTAAAAAGTGTAAAAATCACACATCCAGGACGCTAAAGAAGGATGGAATTTCATATTTTCGGTATGTATTAATATTAACATTATTAAATTGTTATCACTGTATTGTAAATACTGATATTTTGTCTAGAAATCATCGTAAAAACATTTTTTAAATTAATTCGTAATAAATAACAGGAGTTATAAGGCATCTGAATTGTAAAGACCTTTACTTAATGTTTTTAATCATAGTATCACAACCCACTTAAATTGTTCGAGTTATGTGCGTTGACTGTATTCCATTTGTTGGAGACGCTATTGTTTTATTATTTTTTTTATTAATAAAGTATTATTGTTTTTTTTCTTGTTTCATGAGACTTTTTTACTGTCTAAATATTATAGAACATTATATAGATTTAATTTAGAATAAGTGAATGTAATAAAATTAAAGATGTAAGATTTTTTGTTTTTAGCTTTCCTCGAGATCCGGTTAGGTGTGGAGAATGGATATCGGTTATAGCACGCCAAAGATCGGAAGAATTCTGAGATTAGCGCGTTCAAACAAATAAACAAACTCTTCAGCTTTATAATATTAGTATAGATACACCATAGATTAGAATATGCTTTATTAAGTATACCAATTTTTTAAAACAAGTTGAACAAAATTTTAATTACAGTAACAAAAATTATTCGGCAGTTCGACTCCACTCATTCCTTGTCCAAGCGACGAGCCTCGGTCGTAAAATTTTATTGCTTTTTATTACCACTTTGTAATTCTGACTTTAAAATGAGCGTGTAAGGTTGAATTTGTTTTGATATAGATTGACCAGTGGGTACCTGTCATAAAAATTTATTGCTTTTTGTAAGTAGCTTTGTGAATACAAGGTCAAAACAATTGGCGACAGTTTTTAGAGAACTTTTGCATGGGATTGTTTATCTAGAATATTAGTGATCGAAGGTTATACCTTAATAAAACAGTAATAGTAAAGGTACCTTCTCCCGAAAGCCCTTTTATTCTTATTTTTTTTTAATTTACGACTCTTCGCCCGCCTCGTAATAGACACCATTTATAAATAGACTAAAACTACCTATTACTTTAGTTAAAAGAGCGAGTCATAATAAAATTATTTCAATAATCTATTGTACTAAATTAGGTTATTATTATTATTATTGGGACGGGCCTCGTGGTCTAGTGGTTCATATAACGGACTGCCGTTCATGAGGTCTCGGGTTCGATTCCCGGTCAGGACAATCATTTGTGTGATGTTTTTAATTGTCATACAAATGTTTGTACTGCGTCTGGGTGTTTACTATGTATTATAAGTATGTATTTACAAAAGAAAAGTAGTTTATGTATTATATCCGTATTCTGGTACCCATAACACAAGCATATAAGCTTAGCTTGGGACCAGAAGACGTTGTGTGAAAGGTCCATGAATATTTATTTATTGTTGTCGTCGCCGCCGCCGTCCCCCCCCCCTGCAATATTCGTAGCAGAAACCTGACTAGTGTGTAGTCTCCTTTACAATTCCACATTTTACGACCGCTTCGAAACAATAGACACCCAGAATACACGGTATAAACACACAGGTGCGGCGCACCCTGCTTGCCTACAATTTTTTTTTTGTATGGACGCGTATACGCGTCGGCCCGCACTTGGTGAAGATCAGAAAAACGCGCATAAGCGTTAGCCGCACTGAACGTATTAAGTATTACTTTTTTTAATTTTCTAGTACCTAGCTACTTTAGTTCTCTTGATTGCTACAATTGTGCACGCTTAGAGGACATAACCAACTAAATTATCTAAGTCTGTCTGACGGAACAGCGCTTAGTTATATCTATATTATTTTACTCTTTGAGCGCTTAGTAAAAGTTTGTAATTTATTACTAAATGATGAAAGGGACAAGTCTAACGTTTATAATGACTTTGTAGATATTTACCAAGAATTATTAGTTAGTTATTTACCTACCTGTTATCTTTATACCCACAGATCGAAATCAAATACATATAATTTTATTCTGACCTCATTGGGCCTAATAAATTATTATGGAGGAGAATTCGGATTGGTTTATGGAAATAAAATTCAGATTTCACTTAAAATATTTAATAACGTCGAAAACTGCTAGGTTTTGGACCAGCAGTGTTTTCAAAATGTATATGTCTGGCATCATTGGTGTGCCCAAATTGTATAAGTCCTGAATAAGTGGGGTGTCCAAATGGCACGTGTCTGGCGTCTGGAGTATGCTCAAACTGTATAGGTCTAGAATCAGCAGTATATCCAAAAGGAATGTGTCTGGTATCATCAGAATGTCCAAAATGCATATGTCCAGCATTAGTTGTGTGTCCATAAGAAATGTGTCTCGGTTCAGTATCAGTAGTTTGTATTTCAGACGATCTTTTGATTGCTTTAGGTAATTTTACGAAAATAAAGAAAAGAAATTCCAAAGCGCTGAATAGGCCAACTCCAAGGAACATATTGAAAACACCACCCAAGGAGGCTGGAAAAATGAATGATATTAGGCAAGATATTTATTTATAGATTCGACAGACAAACAAACAGACAGTCGACCCGCGATTCCGTACGCGTAAAAAATATTTTTTTTATTCGAACCAGTAGTTCCTGAGATTAGCGCGTTCAAACAAACAAACTCTTCAGCTTTATAATATTTGTATAGAAGTATAAAAAAATATATTGCGCAAACTTACACAGCAATGTGAGCCAAGATTCTGTTGGATTCAAATGAAATATTCTAGAGTGAACTTCGTTCACTCGCAAACTAAGCACTATTGCTGACGTCACATTAATTTCAGCGCTTAAACAAAAATAGTAACATTCTATAAACTCTATTTTAAGAAAAAAAAATTACGTTACATTTAAAATAAACACACGACTATATTTTTTCTGCTCGTTAAAAATAAAAGCAACTTACTAAAAAGGATCAACTACAGTATAATAATTAGCCGCATTCATTTCGGCAGTCTCCCAAGTTTTTAGTGTAACGATTCTTTTACATGTCGGTAAACAGTTGCATGTTATATTTCCTGAAAATTAATTCAAATTATTATACTAATTATCGCAGTCTCTCATCCAAACAAAAAGCTTAAATGAAACTTTCCGACCGCTGCACGCTGCTAATCCGACAACCCAGGAGCGTATTTACCCTAGGGCCAAAGGGAGCCATGGCCCGGGTCGGCAAGCCGGAGACTTCAAGTTTATAATTTAGCTCTATCTCTATTATTTTAGGGCGGCTAGTAAAATTGACCCGTGCGTCAAATCAAATGGCCTGGAGCGCTAATTTTCAAAATATGCCTCTGCGACAACCAATGACATAGTCGGTGGGCGGAAATTGCAGCCACACAATATCCTTGCAGCAGACAGCATAAGGAGGATTTGCATTGCATGTGAGTCATATGAATAAGAATGGGCGTAATACTCCCGAGGGTCTAGGAATTTATTTATTTAATTATGTACGTTATTCTCTAATTAAGTGTGTGGGACATACTTTTATATTCGCTGGCCCTTATGCACTCCATCTGTGTGACAGAACATGTCGGCAACGAGTCCTCAGATAGATCACTAGAATGCAGAGGATCACTACAACCGCACCATTCTTCTGCACATTTCAACTGTGAAAGAATTCCTTATAAATAACTTAAAGCGACTTTTGTGTTTTGTATTTAATAAATACCAGAATACAGATATCTTTACTTATCTTTATCTGTACTTATTCCTCTCAAGCGTCCGCGGCAAATAATAGCGGCCACGCAAAATAGAACAAAGTCGTTATTTTTGTATGTACCTATGTTTCTATGTGAGCTTAGTTCTTTAAATCAACGTTTACATAGATATTTTGTTAAGTACTTTCTAAATTATACGCGAACGAATCGAAATCAAATGAATACTTATTAATTGTCCATAATTGTCATACCATGCAAAATGTTTTCGTATATGCATTGTCGGACACGCAGGAAGTGTCAACTAAATGTTCCCCTTTCTTCTCAGGAGTAGACCTGAACCACAACTGAGCTCTGTAGAAGTGTCCAGGCAGTAGAAGGTCAGAGTCCAAGTACTCTTCCTGCTCGTATGATGTGTAGAACTGCGAAGCGAAGCGTTTACAAATTATAAATGAAGAGTCGCATAAATAATTTGATTACTAGACCTAATGCGTCATCTTCTTAGTTCAAAACTGTCCCAATATTAGATAAAGACCTTTTCACACCACCTGCTCGACAATGCGTCATTATATATCATGCAAACCTTACTCAAAGTAAATCATTATAGCCCTTGTCTTTTGCCGGGGTGTAATGTTGTACTGAATTTCATTATAACCCGCCGGGCAGTAATGTGATTCTCACTTCTCTTAGTTCTTATTGTTATGCATTTAAAGTCTAATTTCGTCAAAATCGCGCGGCGCGCGGCTGCTGCAGCTGCTGGTGGCCGACGGCGAGGAGGTGGACCACGGCGCGCGCCGCGCCTCATTTATTTGAAAATCGAACTTATTCGAAAATCGAGCTGGCCACGCCACGGCAAGCCGAACGAAAAAAAATCAATACTTAAAACAAAAGCCGCGAGTATTTCAATACGGTGCAATCAATATCAGACAAAACTTGCCAATTATATACACACCGGCA
Source organism: Orgyia antiqua (assembly GCA_916999025.1). Classification (NCBI taxonomy): domain Eukaryota; kingdom Metazoa; phylum Arthropoda; class Insecta; order Lepidoptera; family Erebidae; genus Orgyia; species Orgyia antiqua. Next base: position 1,209,881 of record OU779871.1, on the reverse strand, counting down.
CAATTAGCGGAACACAAAAAAAGCAGGATTTTAAAATCTTTTACTTGAGAAACTGGCCAGTTATGATATTTTTTTAATTTATTGTCAAATTTGAAAATAGAAAATTAGATGACATACACTTTTTTCATTCATTTGTTTTATTTTCCCGAACAATACGTTTTGTCAACTTGTTCGAGTAATAACTACGTAACTATTTTTTTTGAAAAATTGCACTTAATGGTTTTTTATAAATTTGTTATTCTATAGGCAATTTTGTTTATTAAAAGCTCTTTATTATGCCTGACTTAACATCACTGGAAATCATTAGGGCTGATGAAATGAGAAGAAATGGCCATACCTACAGATCGATTGCCTCAAGGCTTCGTCGACCAGTATCAACGATTCATCGCAGCATCCAGCGGTACAGATCGTCTAATTCTCTTGTGAGGAGGAGGGGTCAAGGTAGAAAAAGATGTACATCGAGGCGAGATGACAGTTTTTTACAACTTGGAGTTCGTAGGAATACGCGATTAACGGCTGTACAAGCTCGAAATGAACTGGAAGACGTTCGAGGAGTACGAGTAAGTGAGCGTACAGTTCGCAAGAGATTTGAAGAAGTTGGTTTAGGGTCGTATATACCTGCTAAAGGCCCAAAACTTGAGAGACGTCACCGCGTAAACCGATTAAGCTATGCGCGAGGACATAGTCATTGGGATTTGAACGAATGGCAGCAGGTTCTCTTTACTGATGAGTGCAGAGTTCTTTTAAAACAGATCGATGGGAGACAGCGAATATGGAGACGCAAAGGAGAACGCCACATACAGTCTAATTTTGAACACACAGTGGCTTATGGTGGCGGCTCGATTATGGTTTGGGGAGGGATATGTTTGGGAGCTCGCACGGAGTTAGTGATAGTCACAGGAGGGACCATGACAGCAGATAGATACATCAGAGACATTTTAGAAGAACATGTTGTACCATTTGCCCCATTTATTGGTGACGACTTTATTCTAATGCAAGATAATGCTCGTGCTCATAGTGCACAATAGGTACAGGCATATCTGAGCCACGTAGGTATACCGGTGATGCAGTGGCCAGCAAATTGCCCCGATATGAATCCGATAGAGTATGTCTGGGACTCGCTAAAAAGACGGGTTAAATCCAGAATGCCACCCCCCAACAATCTGAATGAACTTGGAAACGCATTACTTGAGTAGTGGGAGCGGTTGCCTTAAGAAATCATCGATAACATAATCTGTAGCATGCCCAGACGAATGGAAACCGTAATCAGAGCAAGAGGGGGAAACACTCGTTATAAATTTTTCTTTAATATTATTGTTAATTCATTTAATACAAATTTTTTTTTATTTTTTGTGATGGTTCATAATCATCTAAAAATTTCACTTATTTCAAATTTCTTTATTTTTCAATAAAAAATAACGAAGACTTTTCAAAGTCGTTGTTAAAAGATGTTAATCAATTTGTTATTTTGTGTCTAATTACATTTTCGTCAAATATATGCGTTATTATCTCATAGTCTCACTTCTTTTTCTGTTCCGCTAATTGTGCCGGTGTGTATATATAATTAGTAATGAAAATAGTATTTTAATAAATAAAATACTTTTTCTAGTAGCCTTGGTTTTTATTGTCTCGCAAAAGGTGAGAAAAGTAGAGTATACTCCTCAGGGATAAAACTGATTTTGCCTTGGGCGCGCTTAAATCCTTCACTGCTCTCAGGGCTCCATTTTAATTCCTTCGCTTCGCTCGGGAATCAACTAAAAACCCCCTCGCTACGCTCGGGAGTTAAATCTGGAGTCCTTCGTTACGCTCAGGATTCAATATCGCGCCCGTGACATAATACAGTGCTTTATCCCCTTGATGTACAATCTACTATCATGATTTTGGTGTAATGTGTTTCGTCTACGTGTGCCTCTACGCTACAATTTAAAGCTTTTTCCAGATCACTAACACACGCAGCTATGTGTTAGCAGCGCTCTCGGAAACAAATGGAGAGAAGTCAGGAGGAACAGCGACAAACATATTGATATGTCTTGCTTATTATTTAAAATGAAGACAGGGAGGTTCACGTTTTGGTATATTAGACCAAAAACTGATCGCAAAGTGAGGTGATTAAATAATTTTACTTCATATAGATATAGTCCCAAAAGAAAATATATAAGGCAATTACCTGACATCCATCATTCGTAGTTCCATGATTGCAGTCCAGCACAAAATCCAACGTTTGAGTTGTTCGAATCTGTGCGATTACGCTTTGCGACAAGTCTACTAGACTAAATAAAATATATATCTAAGTTAGTATACTGATTAAAAAAGAACTCAGATTTTCTATTATTTCTTTTTCCCAGGCCGTAAATATAACATGGGCACAGGCCTAATTCACAAGACACTGTTTATTTCATTGGTCTACTTCATTTATCGAGAAGACCTAGCGTGCTGGTAAAGGGTTTAGCTTTCTTTTGAAATACATATTTAGTCAACTCTTGCATCCACTGGAAATGGGGAAGCGATATTTGAATTTTTAAAAGAATACAAAATAATATAGATCTCTTTAACTTTTCCTGTAGTAGCTTAATTGTTATAGCATCCATACATTAAAAAAATGCATATTACGTGCCTGTTCTTTAAAAAATGTCCTTTGTATGGTCCACTCACTTTTTCGAATTCATGACACAGCAGATACCGAATGTCGTGTGCTGCTTTCTAAACAACTGTTCACAAGGCACCATTAGAGATTGGTATCTACATCTATTAACATAAGTGGAACATCTCGACGAATACTGCATCAATGCATCGGGCAGCGTCACATTGTTAGCTGCTAGAAGACTGTCCAGCAGTTCTAACTGACTCTTCTGAGCTTTCTGACCGTTCACTAACTGTTCTAGTATTTTAGGTAATCTATGTGTTTCATTCTTATTTATTGAGCTAAAAATTTAATATTTCAATCGTAAGTACTTGACTAGTTCACTCTATGTGGTACTAGTTAGATATGCACTTAAAAATTTCTTACAATTAATCCAGCCGAAATAATTTCGAAAACTTATGTAAATCTAATATGATTGATTTTCTGTTCCAGGTGTACCTACTACATAAGTACTTTTCCTTCACAGGGTGCTGTAAAAGCCAGCTAAGAAATATTGTAGGTACATAGATAGCATTCTCTGCGAGAGACGACAAATCTCGGAAATAAACCGTATGCCAACACGCCGGGTCAACGCGGCATAGTAGACCATAATGCCTCCCAAAGATGAAAAGGCTCCTGCCCAGCACCTGGACGTTAATGGGCTGGAAAGAGAGAGAGAGAGAGAGAGTACTGCATGAGAATGCAATACGCTGTCACCACACAGAAATATTGTTAAAGTATGGTTATAATTTTTTTTTATATACATATAAAATAAATTAAATAGTCAATGAAAGTCTTACATTTTGTTCAGAAACCTTTCAAATATACTTTCAGTATTTGGGCATATATAAACAGTTGGTATCTTCTCATTAATAGGTTCCTTGTTGATCTTGTCCCACAGCATCAACAGCTCGGGCATCTCTAGGAACCTTTGCCACAAAACTGCACACAGCACGCCCGCACAGCATGCGCTTGCGCAGAAACATAGCATCCAGCCTAACCTATAACAAACCCTTACAGCTATAGCAAAAATAAAATAGTGAAATCTTATTATTCTCTAAAACTTGGCGACTCATTCGTTAAATAAAACTACTTTTTACGGATTTAGATTGATTGATTAAAGATTTGATCGTAGAAGACACTCGCTCACCCGTGACCATGGTGACTGCAAAGTCTCCAAAACGTTGGGCTAAAATGTAAAACAAATACACGCGTGTAAATCCGTAAAAAGTAGTTTTATTTAGTAATATTATTGCAATTTTCGCTTCCCACTAAACTTACAATTTAATTTATTTCAATAGATAATCAATATAATTAATTAATTAACACATATAAATTAAATTATGGTGGAAAAAGTGATTACCGCAAGCGGGACTTGAACCCACGACCTCGGAATACCGTTCCGTAACTCTGCTAACTGAGCTTATTGCGGTCGTGCTTTCAGTAATCAAATTAGGCCACCATAATCGTCACTCGATTGAGTTTATATCGTAATTTTACGTACACATATTAAATTTAATTTAACAGTTTTTTTTCAAACGATTAAAGATTTAGAACTTACCTGTCCACGTAATATGATGAATATAAATATTTGTAGCCATGTAGAGTTGTCGTCATAATATATTGCTTGACGGTCGTACTAACTGCTGATTTTGTCATGTTTAATTATTTTAATAAAGTGCGCAACTGGAATTATTTAATTTTATTTTACTTACACTTTGTTATTCTAAGACAACGCAGATTATGTGAACCTTTTGTGTAAAATCTACAACGCATCTTACGATACATCATAGCCAATAGCCATCATCTTGGCATGGGCGTGCGCTCTATATAAGCAGAAAGGCACTGCTTTACTTGCCATTCACAGATATTTTAATAAAACGTTCGTATGTTTTAGATGACTTTATTCATTTATTTACTATTAATTAAACAAAATATTATAACTTAAAAACGCCTAATAATTCATAAATAGCACCAATATGTGCTTGCAAATTGCTTTTTGCCAGGCGTTTGGCGAAGGAATAATATTAGCGTAGGACAAGCTCGACTCGGCCCGCCTGCCATGAGTTCATATGTGTGTAGAAATTTTGGTGTCCGTGCACAGTTCGCAAACGCACACAGGCTTACATATCCAAGACGATTTACACTGAAAATCCTGCCGCCTGCTTTGGCGATCGGATGTTACCGCGAGTATTCGGCAATGTTCGTTCGTTACTTATAATCCGAATAAATATAATAGTCGGAAGTCTAATAAATCACGTATGCATTTTTGTTTATTAAGGTTTTATTTATTTAAATAGCAGAAATATTTTGGTTCGACGGAGGCCATTTTATTTTTTCGTGTGATTCATTGAACTGTTTAATAATGAGTTTCTATAATTTAATAATTGTATGGATTTTCGTTTGTTGATTTTAAAATGTTATTTGATTGTGAAATGTGTGTTGATAGTGTGTGTTTGTTAAAAATTAAAAATAACAAGTTCTCACAAATGTCTTTCAGTAAAAAGATTCTGTGTACCCGAGTTACGACAACTAAGCCAGCTAAAAGGTATTGTACCTCGAAAATTTCATGTTAAAAGTTATGAAACGTATGTACATACGTACATGTACGTATGTATGTGCGTACGTAGTTATTGTTTAGTAATTCTAGTACAGTGTGGACTGATTCGGGATATTCAGATTTAAATTTGTTCTGTTGGCATGGTTTCCGACTTAGATCCGTCGCGTGGCTATGCTAAAAATCTATAAAAGAAAAAGTTTTTGTGACTGTCTACCCTAAGTTAAATACCAGTGCACGCCGCTGCATCTTGGCAATACATAGGTGTTTAAATCAAATAAAAAAAACGGAATATTTTTTGAGTTATGTAGAAGTAGATGTAGAATATTTTCGATTTCCAAATTTTTGGGTCACCATTGCCGATACTTTGCCGACATTGCGTGAGCGCCAAAAATATTGATAAAAACTTGGATTCACAATATTCGGTTCCCTAATGATTGACCAAAAAATTATTGACAAATGATCATTTGACAAACAACGTTTCACCAAATGATCATTTGACGAACAATACACTTGACAAAAGCATCATCTTACAAAAACATACTTAGAAAATGATCCATTAGCAAACACTACACTTGACAAATGTGTTAAGTATTCAAATGTCAATTGACCTTTTTGTCATTTCACCAAATGATATGTTTCGTAAATTAAGTTGTTTTGTATGATGTATCACTATCATCATGAATCATTATTAAAGGGAGAAATGCCAATGCCATGAAAAGTCGCTTCTGGCTTTGGTTTGGGGTTAAAGTTCTAACCTAACCCAATAAAAGAGATATATATCTCCAAAGACGAACAGGTTAATAAGTAATTATTACGCAAATAATGTAAATTTTTTTTTTCATTCATTATAATAAAATATATCAATTAAGACTTATAGTATTTTCTTTTTAGGAAATAAGCAAAAGATGGTCATTTTAATAAGAATACCAAATTTTTAGGCCAATAGTAGATTTATCTGATAACTCAGTTGCGAAATGTTAGTTTTGTAAAGTAATAATTTATAAAATGTTAATTTAAGTGTTGATCATTTGGCAAAATGAAACATTTGTAAAATAATCAGTGGTAAAATTATCAATAGGCGAATTCATTGTTTTGCCAAATGTTGTTTGTCAAGTGTAGTTTTGCCAAATAATTTTTGGTCAAACAATCGGACACCCAATAATTCACATCACTATTAGGAACCTTTCCTAATTTAACTTATGAGTGCAATAAATAATCGCAAAATAAAACTTGTCAATTTTTTTAAAATAACTACTTACTCTTATTATTTGCTTTTATTCTTCAATATTAAGTAAATTACAACTGTTTTATTTATTTTATCAATTATTAATTTCAAAATCTTATGACATATTTTCAGTTACGACGGGTTAAAACTATTAATTCTCGAACCTCGTACTAAATTGAAACCCCGAACAATCTGATCAACGGAACAAATTACAACTGAACTGCCATTGACATTGCGGTGACTGTGGTATTTATCTGATGACCTTGTAGTTGTTGTACAAAATATATATAAATAATTATCTGTTCGTGTAGGGGTTGCTATATGAATGTAATTATGCGATCATGGCATCGAGGCGTGATAGTTTCTGGGGGTGAGTTTTGTTCTTATATACATTTTCTCTAAAAAAGCTTGCCAGACCGTTAATTTTATTAATTAAATTCTTGTGCGAGAGTTGTAAGTTCTATTCCTGCTCGTTATTGTTATTAGCACTTTTTTATCTGTTGAGTCAGGTCAAGAAGTTTTCTTTACTTTAATAATAAAATGTTATCTATCAATCATAGTCAATGTTAACTATTTTTAAGTATGGCCCATAACCTACAGCCTAAATTTACGTATCTTCAAGATGGAGTGCGTACCCACTATTTAGTAAATTAACTTACTTGTTGGTAAATCTATGCCCTACAGTAATGTTAAATGTATACATTAAAAAAAAATTGGTCAAGTGCGAGTCGGACTCGCGCACGAAGGGTTCCGTACCATTATGATCTATGCAACATAAGGCAACGTTATTAGTATCGAGCAAGAAACGGTAAAAAAATCATGTTTGTTGTATGGGAGCCCCCCTTAAATATTTATTTTATTTTATTTTTAGTATTTGTTGTTATAGCGGCAATAGAAATACATCATCTGTGAAAATTTCAACTCTCTAGCTATCACCGTTCTTGAGATACAGCCTGGTGACAGACGGACGGACGGACGGACGGACGGACGGACAGCGAAGTCTCAGTAATAGGGTCCCGTTTTTACCCTTTGGGTACGGAACCCTAAAAAATACCTTTAAACGTATTATACACTCCAATGTACTTAACGTAGGGTTTAACCCTTTCAGGACCATAAGGTTTCCAGCGATAAATATATGTATGTAGGTATCTAACTTTTTAGCTGATTTGGGTGTGAAATGAACAATTATGTACAGAAAAACAGAATAAAGCCTGTAGTTTTCTTGGAATCTCATGGTAAATATTTTTCCCAGTGGTCCTCAAGGGTAACCAAAGTAACAGTAAGGTTTACATAGGAAGTCTTTCAAGTCTGACTTTATTACGCGACACAAACATCTTAAAACGATAGAATAATATAAAAATTATATAGAATAGTCTTTTTATGATATTTGGCGAAACAATTTTGATTAGTTACGTAGCGCGGACTTACATTGCACATAGTATATTTATATTGAGACTTATTTTCTATGCGCTTTTTAGTAAAAGTTACGCATACTTTCATTACTTCTGTACCTTTGGCGTATTCTGAGCTGGCAAAGTGCACTAGTTGTCAATATGAAGCTTATATAAAACTATATAATATAGTGGACTTTTGACCACTACGTAAATTAATATATTTTGGCGAATCGCCGTTGGAGACACTCTAGGGTAATTAGAAGTGGTCCTTCTTTGCTATGTGCTACGCGTAAGTTTACATCAACCAGTGGCGTGCACAGGAATATGACTCAGGGTATGCGGTGCTGTACTCAGTCACAAAAACTTTTTCTTTTATAGATTTTTAGCATAGCCACGCGACGGATCTCTAAGTCGGAAACCATGCCAACAGAACAAATTTAAATCTGAATATCCCGAATCAGTCCACACTGTACTAGAATTACTAAACATTTACATCAATTTTCAAAATCAAAACATAAAAGAGGTTGAGACCACTAAATTTCTAGGGCTAATTATAGATAATAAATTGACATGGAAACCGCATATCGAACAATTAAATAAAAAAATAAATAAATCGGTCTACGCTCTTCATGAACTAGCCCAGAGAGTAAATGTAAGTACACTAATTACTGCTTACCACGGCATGGTAGCATCGCTTTTGAGGTACGGAATAATTTTCTGGGGAAATTCAACGGACAAAGATATAATTTTTAAGGCGCAAAAACGTTGCATACGCGCTATGTTTGGCCTAAAGACGGTCGTTAGTTGTGTACCTTTCTTTAAAATGCACGATATTCTGACGGTACCGTCACTATATATATATGAGGTTGCCTTGTTTGTGAAACAAAACCCAAATCTCTTTGAACTGGCGTCTGCAGTGTCTAACAGGCCCCAACGAGATTTGAATCGGCTCTGTATGCGCAAAACTAGAACTACTTTGATGCAAAAAAGCGTTTTCCACATGGCCTGTGTTGTCTTCAATAAATTACCTAACAATATAAAAGTACTAAAATTAAATTTGTTTAAAAGTCGTTTAGCTCAGTTTGTAAGGTTGTGTATAGGAGACAAATGAAACGCTCAAAGTTCAATGATACACTGACTATATTTTAGAGACTACATGCTTATTATATACCTTACAACTACTACATCACACCTCCCCTGTTAATAAAAAAAAATAATAATTGTACACAGTTATTATTTTGTATACCTAGTTACTTACTAAATAAAGTTTGATTACATTTGATTACATATTATTATAATACTAAACAAGATAAAATAATTGTAATAATACATATTATTATTTAAGGATCTTATTTAAGTCTACAAGACATCATAAGATGATATAATGAAAAAAAAAATGTTTACAAACTTAGACACTTTTATAAAGCTTAGTTCTATTCTTATGTGTAACGTATTCTTTATTATTTTTCAATATTTTTACATTACAATCTAGGTCATCAATTACTATATAAGGTCCTAAATATATTGGATCCATTTTATTATCAGAAGTATTTCTTAATAATAATAAATCACCCTTTTTAAAATACACTGGGTTTATATTGTTATCATAATCATTCTTTCTTTTAACTTTATTTTTAATTAAGTTGTCACGTGCATCTTTTTGTGCTAATTGGAGTCTATATTTTAGTTCGAGAGCATAGTTGTCGTGAACATATAAGGGATCTACGATATGACCTTCTAAATTTGCGGGCAACACACAACGTTTACCAAAAACTAATTCATGCGGTGTGTACTTGGTCTCCGTATGTACTGTATTGTTATATGAAAAACACCAATATGGCAACCAGGTACTCCACGCAGCCGTGTGATTGTTACAACTTATTCTAAGATACGCACCCATTGCTTTGTGGTTATTTTCCAGAGCTCCTATACTCTCGTGATGGTAAGCTGTAGAGGAAGTTTGAGTGATTCTTAAGATTTGGCATATTTCGTTCATAATACTTGAAATAAATTCTGACCCACGGTCTGTCGCTATTTCTCGGGGTATACCATATCTTAAGATAAAATTATCAACGAATGCTCGCGCTACACTTACCGTGTCTTTGTTGTGTAATGGATACGCCTCTGTGAATTTTGATAGCTCGCATTGCAAAGTCAATATGTATTTATAATTATATATGTCCTGTGGTAACGGTCCGACTATGTCTAAATAAACCTTCTCTAATGCTGAATTTGCAGTCGTTGTGACTTTCATAGGCTGCTTAATGTGTGTGGAATATTTCTGTTTCTTACATTGTTCACACTTCGACACAAAATCGATAACATCCTTTTCAAGACATGGCCAGAAATAATACTTTTTGATATTATTTGTCATTCGCCTAATACCTGCGTGGCCACTAGTGGGCAATAGGTGGAAATCATTTAATATTACACGCCTATTATCTAAATTATCTATTCTCTGAACATTACTCACTACACAAATACGTGGTCCGGACCACTTTTCATAACTCTTTATTTCATTTATAAGCCCACTGATAAAATCATTATTATTATCATTTCTTAATATGCATAGCTCATTTATCGATATCTTTTTACATAAACATAACAAGTCTCTCACCAATACGGCTCGCGTGATCGGAGATCGAGATATTGTTTGTATATAAATTATTGATTTACTGGGCACATATATAAAATATTTAAATTTTTCTACGCTTATTCCACTTTTTATTAAATTATTTTCCTGCCTAGGGTTTATTAACGAAAGTTCGGTAATATTCCTCGGTTTTTTAATTATTTCCACCACTCTTGGTTGATCAGGCCTCGAGTGTGTGTCTATATTATCCACCGACGGATTATTATCGCTCTTACTACTATCCATGTTTAATTGACGCAATTGCGCTCTAGTCATTACACTAATAATATGCTCATTCATTGATTTTAATTCCTCAGATGTTAGTGTTATTCGCGATAAAGCATCTGCCACTGAATTTGACTGTCCCTTTATATACTCAATTGTATAATTAAATTCTTCTAATTGCAATCTAAATTTCAATAATCTACTAGAAGGATCTCGCATGGAAAACAAATAAACTAGAGGTCGATGGTCAGTCTGTATCTTGAACCGTTTTCCGTATAAATAAGGTCGAAAATACTTAACACTCCAAACGATTGCTAAGAGTTCCTTTTCAATGGTAGGGTAATTAATTTCGGCTTTATTTAAACCACGACTAGCATAAGCTACTGGCCGTCCATCTCCATTACACAATACAGAACCTATCGCTGTACCTGATGCGTCTGTTTGTAATATAAACTCATTGTTTTCTGAAAAGTTTGGATATTGCAATACTGGCGGGTTTATCAAGGCTGATTTTAACATCTGAAACGAATGTTCGCATTCCTTTGTCCACACAAATTTAACATTTTTACAGCCTAATTTGTTCAAGGGAAATGCAAGTTTGGCAAAATTCCTAATGAATTTTCTATAATAGTTAGCGAAAGCTACAAAACGCTTCAATTGGTCCGCATTTTGTGGCTTTGGGTAATTATCTACAATTTTAATTTTTTCTGGGTCTGGTAAGATTCCTGTACCTGACACTATATGTCCTAAATAAAGAACCTCTTTTTGTAGAAATAAACACTTAGCAGGGTTTAATTTTAAATTTACTTTTCGCAACCTAGTAAAGACATCCATCAAATTTTGATTATGTATAGATAAATTTCTTCCTATTACGATCAGATCATCCTGATAAATGAGACATTTATCGTAGTTAAGACCTGACATTGCTATTGTCATCATTCTGCTAAAACTATTGGGACTAGATTTTAACCCCATCGGCATTCGAGTCATTTGATATTGATTTTTACCTGTAGTGAATGCCGTACATGGTCTACAACTTTCCTGTAATTTAATCTGAAAAAATCCTTGAAATAAGTCTAAATGAGTAAAGTACATTGCTCCCGATAATGAGTCAAGTATTTCACTAATGTTGGGAAGAGGAAATTTATCATCCTGTATACTATTGTTTAGCTTTCTATAGTCAATAACGACACGCCACTTTGCAACTCCATTTTCATCACGTTTTTTCGGAACGAGTAACAATGGACTGGACCATGCACTTTGAGATGGTTCAATTATTCCATCGTTTAACATATTTTCAATTTGGTTATCTAATTCTGGTTTTTGAGCATAAGGCAAACGATAAGATTTTGTGTAAATAGGTGTGGTATGTGGTTTCAAGTCAATGGTCTGTTCATATATGGGCGTAGTAGATAATTTATCACCTGGCAAATGAAAAATGTCGGGAAATTTAGCGCAAATGTTTTCTATCGACTTTTGTTCTTCAATGTTCAACCCTTTCAAATTTAATAAATTAAATAAGGTTTTAACCCTTTCCGAATCAATCGCAGTTTTATTAAACTGACAAATAAAATAATTATTTAAATTACTAGTGTTTACCTGAAAATAATTTAGTCTAACGTTTTCATCCCTAGTGTTTAAGATACGAATAGGTATTTTCCCGTTTATTGGTTTGTTTATACTGCTTGCCAAAAATACACCCTCACATAATTGCTGATTTGACACTACACACTCTTGTTTTGAGTTTGTTTCAATAAAATGTATTGACTCGCTACGTGCTGGTACCGTTAAATAACATGTGTTATGATTTGTAAAATAATTATCAAAGGATATAGTAACTAACTCGGACTCATCAGTAAACAATTGCAATGTATTGATTTCAAAATTTAAAATGGCTCTATAAAACGATAAAAAATCTTGACCTAATATACCGTCCGTCTTACATGGTAAATCCTTAAATACAACGAATTTATGATGGAATTTATACTCGTTATAATTGAGTGTTAAATTTACACAACCTTCTGAAAGTACATTACCACCTATTCCTTTCACACTAACTCTCTCTATATGGTAAGGAATTTGTAAACGATTCAAACATTCTAGCTTCACTCCCGATATGGATGCGCCGGTATCAATTAGCCAGCTATGATTATGATTGCAAATCTCAAGTGATACTTTGTTTAAATTGTTACACGATAAGATGACATCATTCACGAAAAAAATGATTTAGTGATTCATTAGTTGATGTCTCTGTTGCTACCTGTCTATTTCCAGTCATGAAATTCATATTTCGTTGTAACGCGATGCCTCGATTGCGGTTACCACGTGGGAATCCATTAGATTCACGAAAGTTATTGTTATAATTACCGCGAAAATATTTATTACTAAATTTATGAGGTACCTGGGGCCGATGACCTCGTTGCTGGTAACCTTGGTGCCCACTTCTTGCAGCAAAATTACGCTGTCCTCGATAACCTCGCTGGGCTCTCTTAGTCTGATAAAACGAATGTTTATACGTACCTATCATCTCTGCTGAACCGCTTGGACCAGGTGTCTCCTCATCTTGGGCCGTCTGGATAGCTTCTGTTAAAGAAGAACAGTTACGCGAGGCAATAATTGTGCTTAGGCGCCGATCCCGCAAACCATCAGCGAATCGCTTAATTGCTAACTTTTCATTCATAGGTTTTAATAATGCATACTTGGCTGAATCACTTTCGGCTTGCGATATCGTCAAATTCACAAAGAGTTCTGAAATTTCTTTGCCGTAATCTGTAACTGTTTTATTATATTGTTTACAGTTTTGCAATTTAGTTTGAATAGATATGTAGCTTTTTTGTGGCAACAATAGTTTACGCATATCCTTTATAAGCTCATCGACAGTTTCATATTTTGATGATAATAATAATTTTGCACGCTGGGATAGCCTGTTTTTCAAAACAAACTGAATAAGCTTAATTTTACATCCTGGTTTGTCTAAAACTGAATCGTAATATTCAATACTCTCAATAAGTTGCTTGGTATTGTCAGAACTATCGTCCATAACGGGCAAAAGATGTAACGCCGTTTTAATTTCGAATATGTCCGCCATGGTTTGTAACGAAAGCTCGCCCTCTCTTGTATCACTACACCAACAAATTATCTCTGAATATAGTTTATCAAATTCCTCACAAATCCTAGTAATTAATAAAATCTCCGAATTCGTAAAATGTCTTAAGTTTTCTTTATAAATTTTAACAAATTGGTTATATTTTAATAGACTACTGTTAGCCTCTTTTCTTTTAATGTCCAAAATCTTGCCGTGTCGACGGCTGGGACCTATTTTTATTAAGTAACTTCTTATTACTCTTAATTCGTTTAATATTACGTTTAAATCCTCAGCCATACCACGTTAGTGAACTAATTAACAGTGGACTTTATTTATACTACATAATTTAACTAATTAATACCCGAAGATGCACATGATACTTTTTTTTTTTTTTTTTTTTTTTTAACCATATATATTATTTACTCACAACACATATAGAACCTTGGACCTATCACATCACATCACTACCGTAAGATATTTGCACTGAGCCGACACCGCTGCTTGCCCAACGTTAGAATACGCACCTCGAAGATATCATAAGCTACACGTCGATTACCTCGGCCATGCCAACCTGCAGCACAGGATCCTTGTTTGCCTGGTGTCGTCGCAGGATACTGGAATAACGCCTCAATGTGATTTCATCTATGCGACGCTGTATTATCTTTTTATGGCAACGGTTATACAGCTTGTATACAATAATCACCACCCCAAGTGTCAAAATGGTACATATAACCACGAGAATTGTGTTCGTGATTTCTTGCTGACGGGTATGGGCCGTGTTACTACCGACTCCGGCGCTCTGGGCAATCACTACTTCTTCCTTCGAACTAGAACCACCCATTTTTCTCGTAAATGTTCCTAGACGACGTAACTATAAAATACGTTTTATTGAACGGGGACCTGATCACTCTTTGTTTCATTTTAAAGTCCGTAGTAATTTTCCAGCAATTGTTTTAAAATACCGTTTCCATATTAGGAGTACACGCGCGCACGGATCGCTTAGGTTACAGGCAGGGTCGCCATGTAAGGTTGTGTATAGGAGACAAATGAAACGCTCAAAGTTCAATGATACACTGACTATATTTTAGAGACTACATGCTTATTATATACCTTACAACTACTACATCACAAGTTGTTAGCACAAAAATGCTACTATAGTATAAATGATTTTTTTAAAGGATAAATAGAAATAAGAATATTTACTTAATAATTGTTAGCTTATACAATCTGATTTGACATTACTATATTTATATTTGACATTATTATATTCACATTTGACATCATTATATTTTATTCATGATACTCAACCTCAATAATTGTGATTGACTAATTTATTTATATTGTTAATTTTATTTCGATGTAATGATTTGATAATTTGATGATTTTTGGGCCTATTCACATTATAATTTAATAATTTAAATAAGTATCTATTATAACAAATTTGCACACCAGATATGGTAATGCACAGCGCACCTGTATATTAAATGTAAAACTTTTATAACCTGTGTTATGCAAATAAATGAATCTGAATCTGAATCTAAACAATAACTACGTACGTACATACATACGTACATGTACGTATGTACATACGTTTCATAACTTTTAACATGAAATTTTCGAGTTACAATACCTTTTTGCTGGCTTAGTTGTCGTAACTCGGGTACACAGAATCTTTTCACTGAATGACATTTGTGAGAACTTGTTATTTTTAATTTTTAACAAACACACACTATCAACACACATTTCACAATCAAATAACATTTTAAAATCAACAAACGAAAATCCATACAATTATTAAATTATAGAATCTCAATATTAAACAGTTCAATGAATCACATGAAAAAAAAAATGGCCTCCGTCAAACCAAATATTTCTGCTATTTAAATAGATAAAACTAAAAATGCATAGTCTGCATACGTGATTTATTAGACTTCCGACTATTATATTTATTCGGATTATAGGTAACGAACGAACGCCGAATACTCGCGGAAACATCCGATCGCCAAAGCATACCGCGGGAGTTACGGTACAAGGCGTCTTCAATATGCAAGCCTGTGTGCGTTTGTAAACTGTGCACGGACACCAAAACTTCTACACACATATGAACTCATGGCAGGCATGGTGTCGAGCTTGTCCTACGCTACGTCTGACCAATATTAATCCTTCGCCAAACGCCTGGCAAAAAGCAATTTGCAAGCACATATTGGTGCTATTTATGAATTATTAGGCGTTTTTAAGTTATAATATTTTGTTTAATTAATAGTAAATAAATGAATAAAGTCATCTAAAACATACGAACGTTTTATTAAAATATCTGTGAATGGCAAGTAAAGCAGTGCTTTTCTGCCTTAATGGAGCGCACGCCCCTGACATAAACTATCTATACCCTTTTAGATATAGCTACGTATATATAACATATCAAGAGTCAGAGCTAAAAGCCGCGAGTTACCTATAATATTATAAGATTTGTTTTGGTTTATAGGTTCCAAAATACTTATGTAATTATTTTACTATAACAACATCCACATAACGATTAATTTTAGCAGTTCTTGCTGGCCTCTCTATTATCGCTAAATACGTGTGGTACATATAAATTTCTTCGCAAGGCGACAGTTAGCTTCTGAAGCATCCGAAGTGAAAAAATACATATTTTTTGTAGCTAAACACTACATTATTTCTTCAACTGTAAGGATACGATAAATCTATTTCTTCTCATAAATGAAACGCTTGTAACTTTATGATTATTTTAATTCCAGAATAAATATGATTTGTTCTCATAAATTAATATTATACCTGATACCGTCCATGGTGACATTTCCATAATATCTTTATTAACTTTACATAATTCCTTTTACGTTTATTCTTTATTTATTTTGCAATTATTCGTTTTCTAATATCCTTTGTACATATCCTGGATTGATAATTATTTAATGAAATATATTTAATATGTTTAAGTAAACATGTCAAAATTTTGATGTTTGTCAATTGTCATAAATTTAATGTTATTTCTTTACTCTATGTAAAACTACGGAGTTTCTAAGTACTATGAATCATTTTACCTAAGATACTGGCTGATTGCTAGAATATTCTAGTATCGATGTTTATTTTTAAATTATTTAAATTTATAGATGGAAGTTTGGAACGTAAAAAAAAATAGAGAAGGCGACAGTTCGAGTTTGGTCTGGGTCGAGGATCGAGTGGTAGTTGCTGGAAGATTATCTGAAAATCTTTTACGCCTAAGTGTGATCCAAGATCTCATCTAATAATTGGAGTCGCCGAGTTCGCCGACCAGGCCTAAAATAATTTATAAACTCAAGTATATTATTATACAGATTCCACCTACCGGACTTGGAGGGACAGTCCTGACCTGGTGACCGGTCTCCTGTTGCGGCCGTCAAAGCACGGCCAACTCTTCCACGGAGAACTAAGTGTTTCCTTTTTTCCCTTTTCTTTCGTAACTCGCGAGTGGAGTGACTTTTAAAGTACTTTATTTGTTTGTGCAGTTTTCTTCATAGTGACAGCAGTGATTTAGGGACAATAGTGATTCAGGGACCAATAAATTAAACTTTCTTTCACCTTTTTTTTGTTTCATTACACAACATGTACGTGAAACTCTTAGCATTCTCTTAAAACCATTTATGTAAATAAGGGATATGATAAGCACATTAAAAAAACCAAGAAAACTATTAGATATAGTAGAGTACCATACTGTTGTACCACTATATAAATATGACCGTTGTGGACCACTGGGAACAATATTTACCTTTCGAAAATATTGCATTTTGAGACATTTGTGCTAATTATTTGCAGTTGTTATTATTTATATATAAAATTATGCATACCAAACTTAATAAAACAAGTGAAAAAATACTGCAAGTTTATGATTGTGAGTCTGAAAAACCTTAATGAAATATGCAGTTCAGTCCGCGAATATTTTGACTTTTGCGCGAAAGAAATATGATAGTGATTTTCTTTCTAAACGCTCCGAAATGCATTATATGCTGGCTACATATCTTCGGTTATGATATTCAATCAAAAAACTATGAATTAAGTAGCAATTGAATAAACAGTTGCGCATTTTAAAGATGGGAAACATATATTATTTCCCTTGGTCCTCAAAGGGTTAATTACATAGGTATGTATTAATTATAGTCATTTTATTTTCAGGGTCCCAGATACACATCTAAATCGCTTCAATACCGTATAATTTGAATCTATAGTGTATATGGATCAATTATAGTTTTTATATACCTACTATTAATTAAGGTAGACTTTACGAAATATTAAACTAACTCTAATGATATTCAAAACGTCGAGATATACTTAAAATATGGGTCTGAAATCGTTAATAACTCTTGTTTTTACGAAACTCTAAAAATGGTTATATTTCAGTAATTTTGTCAGACCTAGGCTTTAAACCAACTTTTAAAAAGAAAGAGATTTTCTATATTTGTCGGAATCTTTCATTTTCTAATATATAAGAATACCAGGAAACGACTGTAAAGAAAAGAGCGTCTTATATAAAAACATTTATTTATAACAGTACAGATCATTGCTTCGTGGCCATTGTCACTGGAATGCTTCTGATTTACATCCATATAATAATATCGATAAACATTGTAAGTATAATACATCAATAACAAATAAATAGTCATGTATAAAATCGACTAGAAAAATAATATGACTCGATTTTTCACATCACTATATGCGCTAAATCTAAAACATTTATAAAAACATTTAATTTCAAAATATCATATAATTTTAAACAGATACGAATGTATTATGATATAAAATATTAAAATACACCATGGGCGTAGCCAAGAGACCACGAAATGAAAACCTTTAAATTCCTCCCGAACATAACCGGATTAACCTTACAGCAGAGATAGCAAATGCTTCAGGTCCCCCGTCTTTTGGGGCACCGCGTTTAGAAATTTCATTACTTCTTAGACAGATACAAGATCAAGGCAAAGACCGATAAAGTAATCAAGGCAAAGACCGATAAAGTAATCAAGGGACTCTTTCCTGTAGTGAATTCTTAAGTTCATTACAGTCCCGCGCTTATTGGCTTAACCAAGAAGAGAACCAGAGAACTCTGGTAGAGAGCAAAGTCACAGATGCTGCTAAACCAGTGGCTACTCTCAAATGGCAATGGCCTGGATACAAGGCTCGTGGGCTAGAGCTTGCCTAGAGTGGAGGCCTTAGGGGAAAAAGGCCTAGAGGAAGATCACAAATGCGCTGGAAAGATGATGCCCATATGTTCCTAGTGTTCTAAAATCGGATCGGTTTATTAAAAGTAACTTTTTTATGATGAAAAGAACGCATCTGTATTTTTTCTACGGTTGGTATTACTGACATTATTAGCTGTCAAATGCATACTTTGACATTTATAAAAGCGAGAATTTATGAAAAAAGTTAAAGAGTGTATTCGGGTTATTTTTACCGAAAAAATGTTTCGACGTAAAATGTAAGTATTTATTATTTATTTATTGATTATTTAGATTAGTTTAGTTGTTAATTATATACAGTAATGGTAATACTGTTATTGAAAACATAAATATACTAATAGCGAATATTAAAAAATAACCGAGATCTGAAGTAATTTACGTAGTGTTCCATTATTGGAGCAGTAGGATGATAGCTACTAGGTACTAAGTAAAAATTACTACTTGTTTTGAAAATGACGACCAAAACAAAGAAGATCGATTGCATCGAGTTCGTCAGCTAGTCGAAGCACTAAACACTAATTTAAAAAAAAATTATACCCCATGCGAAGACATCTGTATCGACGAAAGCATGGTGCCATTCCGTGGAAGGATAATATTTCGTCAATACAACAAACAAAAACGTCATAAATATGGCATAAAGGAGTTTAAATTGTGCACGATTCCAGGGTATACTTATAAAGTAAGCATTTATGCAGGTAAAAATGACGAGACGAATAATACACCGACAAATGAAGGGTACAGGGGCAAAACAAGGAATGTCACAAAAATTCAAATATTAAATGAAGTATAGCAACACTTAGGTTTTCGCACGTATTTTTATGTAGCAGTAAGTAAAAAGTGTAAAACCAATCATAGTCGTTCATATCTTCAACCTTTCAAAACCAGGTACAGGTGCATAAGTGGGACTGTCCCTAGTGAAACGGAACGTAACACGGAATGTCCAACTGTCATGTCAGATAAAGAGAGGTCATGTTTCGTTGTTGTGTTTGCTTAGCCGGTGTAGTTTTGTTTTGCATTTTTCTGTCGATTTGTGTAAAAAATGATTGAAAGTGATGAAGAAATGAATCAACATTTAATAAAAGAAACAAACAAAAAACGGTCAAGTGCGAGTCGGACTCGCGCACGAAGGGTTCCGTACCATTATCTATGCAACATAAGGCAACGTTATTAGTATCGAGCAAGAAACGGTAAAAAAATCATGTTTGTTGTATGGGAGGCCCCCCTTAAATATTTATTTTATTTTATTTTTAGTATTTGTTGTTATAGCGGCAATAGAAATACATCATCTGAGAAAATTTCAACTGTCTAGCTATCACCGTTCTTGAGATACAGCCTGGTGACAGACGGACGGACGGACGGACAGCGAAGTCTCAGTAATAGGGTCCCGTTTTTACCCTTTGGGTACGGAACCCTAAAAAAGAAAAAAAACAGTTAGAATAAGGGATGTAATGAAAAAAATGAGAGAGAGAGACTGGCTACCCATGAGTCAGGTGAAGATTGTAAGTGTGGAAGACTTAAGTGTTTTGAAACAATTTCATTAGAAAATCGTGTTACACTGCTAAAACAATTAAACAGCTTGAAGTCTACAGATGAGCAAAATATATTCTTATGTGGACTGATAAATGTTTGTTCAATACAAAGGAGGCGTAGTAGGAAAAATGAAATGGATGCAAATTTTCACCAAAGCTATTTCACTTATAAAGTACGAATAAAAGATGATGATCAGACAGTAGAAGTACCTGTATGCTACAAAGCATTTTTATCTATTTTTGGTATTAATAAAGGAAAACTGGAACATCTACAAAACTCCATCCTACCATTTAATTTACCATTAAATTTGCCTACCAAGAGTTCTTGCCAATTAGTGCAGACAAGCACAAAGACCTTATGGACTTAAAAAGATTTTGTTCTGCTGAAGCACAAGCCTATTTTGAAGGCATTACCCATACATAGTGTTAGATTTGGACATTCCCTGTATGTTTATATTGGACATTCCCTGTTTTAATACTTTATAAAAGTTATTTACTTCCTTTTTTCAAATTTTACTTATTTGTTAATATTTGCTAAAAGTTTATTTTGTATCTTAAGCTGATCTCCATAAGTAAACCTAAGTTCCTATCAGTCGTTTCTAAGCAATTAATATAATAAGAAAAAGTTATAAACTTTCAACCATTAAAATGTGAATTACACAAAAACCTGTTTTAGTGACATTTCTTGTTTTGCCCCTGTACCCTTCAAATGTTGTTATGTCCTTATGCGAAGATTTGTTAAATAAAGGGCATACACTTTACACGGACAATTGGTATACAAGCGTAGATTTGGCACGAAAGCTAATGGACAAAGAAACGCACCTGGTAGGCACCATTCGCAAAAATAGAAAACAGTTGCCCAAAGATGTTGTCACTGCTAAACTCAGAAAAGGCGAATTTGCTGCAGCCGAGAGCTTTGATGGAATAACCATGATGAAATGGAAGGACAAGCGTGACGTGTATGTGCTATCCACAAAGCATTCTATACAATTTCACGATGTCAATAAACGTGGAAAAATTGTGTCAAAACCAAAAATTATTGTAGACTACAATAAAGCCAAAGGTGCAGTTGATTTGCCCGATCAATTGGCTGCTTATACAACACCTTTGAGAAAATCCCTAAAGAGGCACAAAAAGCTTGCCATTAATTTGTTGCTCAATACTACATTGGTGAATGCCTATATTTTGTTTCAAAAAGTCACAAATAAAAAAATACCTATAAGTGACTTTAGAAAAGCCATTGTGGATTCTTTTTTTGTGCAAAAAAATACACAAGAAGTTGAAGATGGAAGACCTAAGAGGTTGAAACACAAACTGGTGAAGAAAGAAGGAAAGAGTTCAATTGTGAGGAGATCGTGCTCTCAATGTTACAAGAACATTGTACAGGCTCAAGGAAGAATACAGGCTAAAAATAAAGTAAAAAAGTGCAAACATTTTGTAATGATTGCCCAAACAAACCATTTCTGTGTTCGGATTGCTTTAATAAAGCACGTCATACTTTTTTCTCTTTAATTTTTATAAGATAGCTTTTATAATGTATCTCAAGCATGAGATTTTAAAACTGTAATGGTCTCAAAATGATCTCATATTTTCGTAGTTTTGTTACTGTCTTAAGATATTTGTATAATTCATTTTAAATAAAAGTTAATTTTCATTAGTAATTCCTGTGTTACTTCATTTACCAACCCTATAAGTATTCGATTTAAATAATTAATCCATAATCATACATACAATAAACAATTTTATAAAAAAATTAAGCTTGAACAAAAACGATGTAGAAAGTGGTGATAATTTTTCATAACAAATGAAAAAAATTGAGTGCTACGGTAACCAATCTGTTCTACAGAGCCACGCGGGTCATGCTGTATACAAAACAGCCTAAAAGCAATGCCCGGCGGCTCAAAGTAGAAGTTTGAAAATGGCTCTGACCGTCGGACATCATTGTCCCCCACGGCCCAAACGAGACATTCAAGTGCCGGTCAACCTTGTCCAACATGGCCTGTATAGAAAGATACGCATTTATTCCTTGGCGTGGAACGTGTAAACCCGATTGGCAAGGTTAAGCGTTACTGCGATAAACAAAAAAAAGATGTTGATCAACCAAGATGCTTCATCAATTACAACAGGTATATGGGAGGCGTAGATCGTCTCGATCAAAACGTAGGTTGCTATAGAGTTTCCATTCGCCTTAAAAGATGGTATTGGCAATTGCTGATGTTCCCACTCAACGTCTGTGTAAATAACGCTTTCCAGCTGTACAAGATGTCACCGGCCTCTAAAACTAATCCTCATGACCTGTTATCTTTCACTAGATACATTGTATCTTCATATTTCCTACTGAAAGATACTGCCAAGTCTGCTTCAATTTCTAAGCACCTGACACCACAGTCTTCCTTGGCGGTAATCAAAAGAGTACCTGATTATGTTAGATTAGGTGGAAAAGAACACCATATTGTGTCACAGAATAAACAAACTCGATGTGGCTTATGCCACAAAAACACCACTATGAAATGCACGAAGTGCAATGTCGCATTGCATATGAAATGTTCAGTTACTTTTCATAGCAAATAATTTCCTAAATCTAATAATAGTTATGTAATTTATTTAATTTTTGTAATAATAAATGTAAAGATATATAACATCGTTTTATTTCGCTAAAACAATCATTTTCTTAATAGTAACAATCCATGTTATTAAGTTCCTACTGTTCCAGTATTGGAACGGTTTCATTTTTCAAAAACTGTAATTCATATTTTGTTTTTCACTACATATCTGTTATTACTCATCTATTAACGTCATATAAACCGATTATTATCAAATTGCAATGATTATTTAGAACCATGGGAAGATATGGGTTAAGGGCCTGCCTCATTATTTTAGCACTTGTAATAGGGCGTGGCCTACGACGCTTCTCTCTCTCTTCGGTCGGTCTCGGTAGCTGCTATCGGTACTCTCACGGCGGACGAATGCAATTGGCTGTTTGCTCGCGCGTTACTTGGCTTTAAATTTCATTCATATTCGTAAGTTTGAAAAATTGAATAAGACGTCTATTTCGTTACCGGCTGTAACTACAGCATGGCTGAATTGTTATGAGCACCGTAATAACATAACAGACGACACGGAGTTCGATCCTAAGTATAACGTTTACTTTTTGTATTTCAGTTCTGTGCCTTCGGCTTGACCTTTCGGAGATTAGCTATCATACCTACGGCACACAAAATTCTCTTGCCTATGCAGTCTCGTCTATGAGTGAGTAGATCGACGCGGGGTATGTCCCCGCGCGGTCGGGGCGGCAGCGAGCGGGCGGCGCTTAGAGCGCCTCCCGCGCCTTCCGTTAGTACGCTGTTATTCACCATACAGTGCACATGATTTTCTTAAAAAAACCTACTTAACGTTGTTGTAACGTTCGTAAATGTCATTGTGCGTTTACCTAAAGTGATAAGTGCATCATATCGCTGGAAAGGGTAAGTAAATTTATGTTTTAGTTTAGTCTATGAGAGTAGGAATGGTAAGTACGTATTCATCTACGTAAACTTATCCGGTGAACGTGTATTTGTATGTTATAATTATTCGGCCTCTATAAAGGGTGTATTCGGCCGCACGCTACTGACCATTTGTAGTAGGTAAGTGTGTCACTAACATTATTACGGCAACAAGCAAGCATGGTTGTCTGTGTCGTAGTATGCCTACTTGATAGTTTTTTATGATATTGATATTGAAATTGTCCTTACTAGGCGCAGCCTATCAGCTCACTAGTTACAGACATAGAGTAGTTCGCAGACCCCGTCTATTTCGGGTCCCAGCGGTCAGATCGCGAGCCGCAGCCGGTCGGCTCGTAAGCCGCAGCTGGTCGTCTCAGGAGCCGCAGCTGTACGGCCCTGCGCAATCCGTCGACTCGCGGGCCGAGTCGATAACGTCATCTTGGAACGTCTTAAACTTCTAGCACAGGAACTGTTGCCCGATGGTTGGACTACTTGGAAGGTGGCTCGGCTATCAAGGGAAGACATCTTCGGGGATAGCGTCGACCCCCAAGTATTAAACAAATTAAGATTTGCCTTACCAACAGACCAGTTAGCTAAGGCATTCGTTCCGGAAACAACCCGTCTGTCCGAGAAGGGTTTTCGTGACATCAAATTGAAAATGTTAGACTGGGGTTTCACTAGAGCCTTAATTACTAGCCCACCTGCGGTCTGTAATAAGATAAGGGGTTCTGCCGCCGCAACGGAGTTATTCAATGAGGCAGTTAGACCTGAACGGCCTATGTCAAGAAAGGAGGCTGATCGAGCCTTATCTCTTGAGGTGGACGGCGAGTCCACGAGCATGAGAAAAAGACGTATTTCTTCAGATCCCGAATCAAGTGAGGCATAGACTACTAGACCAAAACGTTCTAGAATAGACATTTTAGAGCAACGGATGAATGACATGTTTTCGAATCTGATACAGAAGATTGGTTCGCTAACTCCAGTTAGAAATGACTTGACGCGGGAGAGCTCTTTTGAAGAAGTGACTTTTTTAAGTGAAGAAGATGAACATCTCGTTTCATCGGGGTCGGAGTCACCTAACGATTGGCAGGCACCTCCCTTGGGCTCGAGTTTAGAGCTAGATTCTGAGCAACCTAATTTTTGAGTTGGAGTTTCTTCCTACGCTACGGTAAGGGAGGCGGAGCCCGCGATTCCAGCACTGTCAGAGCAGATTAAAGCAGAAGGTATTGCCTGTCAGAGGTTCGTTTCAGAGGCGTGGAACCGCATACGGTATAAAGAGGTGGTGAAGAGATTGCAAGCCTCGCTGGTATTTAGTACTCTAAAGATTAACGCTGATTTGAGCGATATCGGAATACAAACGTCAGGACTTCTCAGCAAACAAGATGGAATTTTGGGCACAATTGTCCATGGTCTCCGCTGTCAGAGAAAGGCGTTGGCCGAAGAGCTCAAGAAGCTTGCAGCAGCATTCCCGGCAGCTTCCGCTGACTTGAAAAAGTTGTTGTCAGAGGGCTCTGATTTTAGGGCAACCTCTGATGATCTCTTGCAGTATGTTTGTGCGCATCGAGCCGAAACTATTGACATGAGGCGAAAGAGTTTTAAAACAAGAAGTGACGCTTTAACGTCTATGTTACAAAAGATACCACCATCTGAAACACACCTGTTTCAGGAAGAAAAGCTCTCTAACTTTATAAGAGACAATGGGGGCACGTCGCGTATTTTTCCTTCTCGCTTTGGGAAATTTCCACATACCTGTGACCTTACAATAACAGACATGTATGAAAATTTCAAAGAGAAGTACCCCGAATTCAAATGCAGTCTTGAAACCTACAGAGATCACTTGACAAACAAAATGAACATTTCTTTTGCTAAACTCGGTCACGAACAATGCGAGACATGTGAAACCTTCAACCTCCAAGACCTTGATCATGTAAAAGAATCGTGTACCAATTGCGAAATATGTAATACCTACGCTCAGCACAAAATTAAGTATACACTCGCCCGAAAAATGTACGATGCAGACTCCGAGGCGAATAGTCAGCCTAATACTGTAATTGTTTCTGTGGACCTACAAAAAGTTATAATGTTACCTCGCATTGATACTTTTAAGTCAGCTTTGTTCTGTCCCAGACTTGTGGCGTACAATGAAACCTTTGTACCCTTAGGAAACTTCAAGAAAGGTCCTGTGTTTGCAGCAATTTGGCATGAAGGGGTGTCAGGTAGGAAGCAAGAGGATATCACCAGTACATTTAGAGCATTCTTATTAAATAATCGTGATGTAGAGCACATCATTTTATGGCTTGATAATTGCTCGGCGCAAAATAAAAACTGCTGTTTTTTTACATTCTTGGTATGTATAGTTAACAACTTAGAGATTTCTGCTACAACAATTGAACTCAAGTTTTCGAACCAGGCCATACTTTTATGTCCGCCGATTCCTTTCATCATTTTGTAGAGCAGTCGATGGACAAAAAGGGTAAGCTGTATGATTATCAAGACTTTTTGGAAGCTGTTGAAAATTCATTACAATCGGGGAAAATTGAAGTTAAAAGTATGGAAATAAAAGATTTTATTAATTATAAATCTCATATTGCACAGAAAAAAATCAAGGATAGGGATGGAAACCGGGTATACATCAAAGATATTGTACATCTTATGGTAAAGAGGGGAAGTTACAGTTTTTTTTACAAAAAGAATTTTGATGAGATAGAATTCAAAGGACTATCTTGTCTCAAATCAAAGACCTTGCCTAACTTTACTGCAAAAACTGTTCCTAAAGGCGTAAATGTTGAAAGGAAACAAAATATCTTAAAAGTACTAGGGCCACTTATTCCAACAAATAGATTGATCTTCTGGAAAAACCTTTCTGTTTGTTTTACACCACAAGAACCAGAAGAATCATTTTTTGATATTGATGAATTGTGTTGAATTTTTAATGTTATATTTTATTACTAAGAGTCTGTGATTTTTATGTTTATGTTTAAAGGATTTGACGGATTTATACTAAGAAATAATGTGCCTTAAATGTAACTTAAGACTTATTATTAGGTATGTACAACAAAATAACTTAATTATGATTTTTTTTCTGGTCTGTTAATTGTATGTAGGTAACTTTAATTAGATTGTAAAACATTTTATAGTTATAAGACTGTTTTATAATGTTACATAAATTATGAGACTGGCTGTGCATTAGATTTTGATACATACTTTTTTATTATTGTAAACCTAGTAGTAAGAATATTAAGAGGCTTCAAAAGCTAAACTCAACCAATGTTATTTTAAGCGTATTAAACTGTTAAGGTAACAAGTTATTCCTAGAAACTATTTATTTAAGACTTACCTATGTAGACTTATGTAAGTGTGTGATGTTTTGTATTTGATTTAAATTTACTGTAACGTTGATCTCAAGATAATGTCCACCTTTTAAAAATACGCACTTAGATTAAGAAAGTTTATTTTATTATTTTTATGTTACATTTTATGAGAAAACTGACACATTTTTTTTGGATTAGAAGAAGTTTTTTATTTATGATATGTGATTTTTACTTAAGTAAGTTGAATTATTGATATTATTTATGTGAAAATAAACGTTTTATAAAATATTACCCAGCTATTTTTCTTACTGCACTAGTAAAACGAACACTTTTTTTCTATAAAACCAACTAACATGCAGTATTTTTTTCACCTTACTGCGTGTTAGTTGGGTTTCTTGACACAACAACTAATCCAAACGCAGTAATGCTACTTTATACTGCGTTTTAATCAGTTTAAATGTCTTTTTTTATAAAAAAGGCGGTGCAGTAATTCGCGCCAAAATATTAAAAGGCCATTAATAAATTAATTTATAAGGATATATTTTTTTTAGGGTTCCGTACCCAAAGGGTAAAAACGGGACCCTATTACTGAGACTTCGCTGTCCGTCCGTCCGTCCGTCTGTCACCAGGCTGTATCTCAAGAACGGTGATAGCTAGAGAGTTGAAATTTTCACAGATGATGTATTTCTATTGCCTTTTATTTCTATAACAACAAATACTAAAAATAAAATAAATATTTAAGGGGGGCTCCCATACAACAAACATGATTTTTAGGGTTCCGTACCCAGTATCTCAAGAACGGTGATAGCTAGACAGTTGAAATTTTCACAGATGATGTATTTCTATTGCCGCTATAACAACAAATACTAAAAATAAAATAAAATAAATATTTAAGGGGGGCTCCCATACAACAAACATGATTTTTTTACCGTTTCTTGCTCGATACTAATAACGTTGCCTTATGTTGCATAGATAATGGTACGGAACCCTTCGTGCGCGAGTCCGACTCGCACTTGACCAATTTTTTATTGTTAAGACGTGTGAACCTACTCCTATAGAACATTTCTGGATTCATTTTTTTTTTGTTAAAACTTCACGTTATTTTTTATATCAAATTCATAACTTTAAATGGCGTTTTCTCGCAATCGTTATTTTGCGGTTACTGCACTTTAGTGTCTGGTGGGCAGTTTACTTCTCAAAGCAATGGACCAGTCAACAACTAGATTGGCATATAAATCGAAAGGAATTGTATGCAGTTTTGATGGCGCTGATCAAATTCCCAGAAGTATTAAAGGGACTTATTTATGGATAGGGATACTTATTTATTTTATTTATGCAGTATTTTTATTCCATTGTTTTTTTTTTCTTCGATATAAATTCAAGTTACACTTTTTGAGCGTGGTGACCTGTCCGTCCGTCCGTCCATCGGTCCGTACGTTCGTCGGTCCGTCCGTCCGTAGATCCGTCCGTCCGTAGATCCGTCCGTCCGTCTGTCTGTCGGTCGGTCCGTCCGTCCGTCGGCCCGTCCATATGTGTGTATTTACAAAACATGGATAGGTACATATTATGTTGTATATCCGTATTCTGGTATCTACCCGTAAGACAAGCATAGAATTATAAAGCTTAATTTGGGATCAGCGAATATTGTGTAAAATTTCTACAAATACCTATGTATACTTATTTATATGTATTTGCAATTCTGCTTTGTCTAGCCTAGTACGTCTAAAAGCAGTGCTTCAGTTCTTTGTGAAGAGCACGTGTCTCAAGGACCATGTAGAATTATACACCAGTATACAATGTAAGTAATTTATTCATACTGTTAAGATATAATATAAGAATATTTTTATTGTTTAATAGAAGCACTATTAGATTTTGATTGAAGAAAATTGATTAATCTTGAAATTATTAAAATTAATTAAATAAATAATATTTTATTAAAATTATTATGTATAGAATTTAAGAGGATACCAAAATTCTTCGTGGATTTTTCTACGTACGAAGTTTTCATTGTTTCTTTAGATTGAATGGCTAGAGCTCTAATTTTTAAGTATATGTTTTTTCAATATATAATGTAGGATCGCATAAACTCAGAAACGCGATTGAAAAAAATTTTCTCGATAGAAAATCTAAGCGAAACAACCTCTCTCATTTTTTATTTTTTCATTTGTCGGTCTAATATAGCGTATTAACTAATGAAATAACTTTAAAAACATAAGTAACTATTATATATAGAAACACGTAAATCAGAATTAAAATATATTTAGTAGATTTTGAGTAAACAAAAAAAATAGCCCTAATTCTTCATTTTCTATACCTACTAGCTGTGTTAATATGTAAATGTCGACGATAATATTGATGTAGGCCCTTAAAAAACACTATCGAATAGGTCTTCATTTAAGTTCAACTGAGCTCCTAAGCACCGATTTTCATAACTCTATACTCAAAAATTACGGACTTTCATACAAACTATAAGCCCCCTTTTCACCACTAAAGAAGTTGAATTTCCGAAAATCCTTTCTTAGTGCTCATCTACAATGTAAAAGGAACCAGCATGCAAAATTTCAGGTTCCTAGCCCCGGCAGTTTCGACTGTGCGTTGATACATCAGTCAGTCGGCTTCTTACTATATGTATATTATATATTTACAAAAAAGTAACATATAGGTATTATATCAGTAATATGATATCCATAAGACGCTCAGTTTGGTACCTGTTTGGCCTGTTAAAATCCAGATGCACGAAATCAAAATTGTTTAATTATGTATGATTTGTAAGCATGCATTCTTATCTAAAACATGTAAAATCTTAATGTTTGGTATTCACTTAGAATAATTCAGTCCAGTATTCCCCAGCCTGTGCCAATGGATGTAGAGCCTGTTTTTATACAACAGCCGCAACAAAGTGAGACAGTAATGGATACAAAAAATTGTGGGGTAAGTTGTAAGGTATTTTTGTTGGGTATTTACGTACTTTTTCTCTTCTTGGCATTGGATTGCTGATCTTGCCGATGACCCCACAATGTACTTACGGAAACGGTTAATTATGATGGCCCACTAGAAACGTAGGACCTTATGGTTAGCTGAAATAATATAGAATAGGGTAAACTGTCAAAAAGTAGTTTCCGCGACGTAAATCATAAGTCCTAGTCTCAGCCAGTAAAGGTATTAATTACGCACGCAAAGTTTAGTTTTTGTACGTGTATTATGATAATAGTTTGAAACTTAATATTTTCACCTTTTCTAAGTCTGTTTTAACATTATATAAACAGAACTACTAAATCTAATATAATTATACCAGGCGTAGGAGAAGATTCATAATATTATTTCATAAGTGGTTATTTATAGATTGTACCATTTATTAACAGTTAGAGTAAGTTCTCTGACTAGTATGGACTAGTAACTCAATATGGACTACGGTAATATTTCTCATGGTAGGATTGCTCGCGGAGTGAATATAGTAACCAACGATGCTCTTAGCATGCGTGACCTCGCTAGTGATTCACAGCGAGTCTTTGAGTACGGTAGTGTCGGTAGTAGTCATTTTAAGTTTTCAACGCGGTGTGGTGCAGATTTTCGGTAAGTTTTGTAAGATTATTGCAGCTATATTGATATTAATTGTATTGTAATTATTTATATTCTGAAAACGTTATTGTGTTAGCAATTATTGCTTCCATAACTCGTAGCTGTAACTAACGTATTTTTTTTTTTAAATATAATAACCTAAAAGTAGCGTCAGTTCCTAATATGGACCAGGACAAGGATTTGATATATGGACCAGTGGTCCATATTATAATCGTGTAGTCCATATAATGAACCTAATTTATTTTTATTTTAGGATATGGCATCAACAAGTGAAAAAGGGAAAAGACAACAATGGGACAAACATTCCATGACAATGGCAATACTTGCTATCAAAGAAAAAAAAATGGGTTATTTAAAAGCTTCTAAAACCTATGGTGTACCTAAAACTACTCTGATTCGTTTATGCCAAAAAAAAGATAAGCCTTTGCAGGAATTAACCAATATAAAGCTTGGGAGAAAAGCAACACTTCCCACAAAGTTAGAAGATGATCTAGCTGAATATGTTCTTCGAATGGAGGAAGCAGGATTTGGATTAACTCGACGCGATATAATGTCTCTGGCATTTCAATTGGCACAAAAGAATAATTTGTCACATAACTTTTCCCAAGATAAGCAGTCAGCTGGTAAAACTTGGTTGCGATTGTTCTTGAAACGACACCCAAATCTTTCTTTTCGCCAACCCACTGGAACGTCCATTGCACGACTGAAGGGCTTTAATAAAGAAAATGTCAACAGATTTTTCACATTGTTAGAAGAAGCTATGGACAAGTACAAATATACGCCTAACAACATATATAATGTTGACGAAACCGGCATAACGGTTGTGCCCTCTAAAATGCCTGAAATACTCGCCGAGAAGGGAAAGCGACAAATAAAGGCTACAACGTCAGCTGAAAGAGGTTCGACAGTAACATGTGTATTGTGTATGAATGCTAGCGGGTCGTTTGTTCCACCCATGATTTTTCCCCGGAAGCGGGATCACCCACTTCTAATGAGAGGAGCTCCTATTGGCTCAATACACGCATGTCACCCATCAGGGTGGATCCAAACTAATCTTTTTACTCGGTGGTTTAAGCATTTTTTGCAGCACGTAAAACCCTCTGAAGCTACTCCTGTGCTCTTGATATTAGATGGACATGCTAGTCACACTCGAAATATTGAACTGATTGATTTGGCGCGAGAGAATCATGTTCAATTATTATCATTGCCTCCACATTCAAGCCACAAGATTCAGCCACTCGATCGAACATTTATGGGTCCTTTTAAAAAATTCTTCATTGAAGAAATCCGGCAATTTGTACGGAACAATAATCAGGCCGCAACACATTATGATATTGCTGAACTATTTGGGCGTGCATATGTAAAAGCTCAGCGTGCAGAACTAGCAATCAACGGTTTTCGTGTAACTGGAATTTGGCCAGTGGATAAGCATGTTTTTCAAGACCATGACTTTATTGATTGTGACAATGATCAGTCAATGCCTGATCATATCCATCACACACTACACATGTACACTATTTTGTATGTGCAAAAAGTTTTAAATAAATAAATAAATAAATATTCAGGAAAACATTGCCCATTTGCCACCAGCCGTTCCCACGCATAGCAGTGATTATGATTCAGACCAGACTTTCTGTGACGATACCGAGGCTCAGCCACTGGAGGAACCACAAACTATTAATGAGAAAGTCATTAATATAAACGATAAAAATCCACTGAAATCGAACAGTGAACATGTTACAGATAAGCCACAATCGCCGAACGACAAAACTGTTGGTATCGATGTATCTGAACCAGTTCCATCAATGAACGACCCTGTAGTGGTAAATGAGGTGCAAAGTTTATCTTCATTAGCATTAGCTGCAA
The DNA here is from genome assembly GCA_916999025.1 of Orgyia antiqua. NCBI lineage: Eukaryota > Metazoa > Arthropoda > Insecta > Lepidoptera > Erebidae > Orgyia > Orgyia antiqua. Next base: position 1,177,145 of record OU779871.1, on the reverse strand, counting down.
TTTCGCAACATAATGGCTTGCTGGAACGAAATTTGTCACCCACTCTACTTCCAACTAAAATAGATAGCGATAAAATTGAAATAGTTACAAAGTTCACAAATTTACCTCATGGACCTTCTTTATCTCCTTATTTATCGCCACAACAGCTATACCCTGTACCTCGCATTAAGCCAAAATCTAGCAACAGAGGAAGAAAGGCATCTAAATCAATGTTCCTGACTTCGTCACCGTATAAAATTGATTTGGAAACATCGAATAAAAGAAGAGAAGAAGCGGAAACTTCGAAAAATAAAAGAAACTTGGCCAAGGTGTTAAATGAGCCAAAGGAAGACATAAAACCAAAGAAGAGATCTAGACCAGAACGAAAATTACAAGCAAAAACGAAGACTAAAAAAAGAGCAACGAAAAAACAATTGACAGAAACATCTGAACAGAAAAAAAAAACAGCACGAAAGCAACATAGGTCAGCCTCTACTTCTGAAGATGATAATTATTCAGTCAACGATAATACTGACGAAAGTCCTGACAGAAGGCAGAATAATAACGCAAAATGCTTATATTGTGAAGGTTGTTTTTCTGAGGATATGCACGGAGAGCTGTGGGTGGAATGTCAATCTTGTGGCCAATGGGCCCATGACATGTGTGCAGGTATAGAAGGAGACAAATATTTATGTGAGTTTTGCAAATAAGCTAGATATTTGCAATTCATATACAAATTATTGATATTTCAGGTTGATTATTTTAAATGATTAAATTATAATTGTTACGTTCAGTAGATATGTTCGTACCAAAAATTGTTTGGTCCATATTAAACACCCTAGGTCCATAATAAAAACCTGGTGGTACATATTGAATAACTTACTTTAAAAAGGTTACGTTTGACATATTAAAAAAAAATTAAGATAATTAATAAAAAGTTGCTGTAATGTTATTTTTATTTCTAGTTTACAGTTAAATAATAATTTCTTGACTGATTGAAACAATAAAGACTGACATAGCTTCTATTATTGTAGTTTTACTTAATGAAATCCTTATGGTGGTCCATATTTAGGGAACTTACTCTATTTATAGATTGTAACATTTCTTTTACTTTCCAGGGATTGAGAGCCGATGTTTGGAATTTGCGTAGAAAAGTCTTAATGCAGCAAAAAAGAATTAAGACTCTTGGTCAGAAATGTCGCAGACTAAAGCAGAGAGTACTAACTTTCAAGGCTTTAATAGCAGATCTGGAAAAGAAATGTTTAATTCATCAAGAAGGATCTATTCTTTTAAAAGAATGTGCTGGGTCTCCAGAATTTCTGTCGCGACAAATTTCAAAATATAGAGGTAAAAGTTGTCCCCGAAAGTATGGTGAAGAGTAAAGAATGTTTGCCTTAACTTTAAATTTCTTGTCTCCCAAAGCCTATAGGTTTGTGACAAAAAGCTATAAAGATTGCCTTCCACACTCAAGAACATTGTCAAAGTGGTACCAGCATGTAAACGCCGAACCAGGTGTTACTGCTGAGGCTTTTAATGCTTTAAAATTAAAAGTTGATAATTCATCAAAACCTATCTTATGTACGTTAGGACGAAATGGCTATAAATAAACACAGGCATTAGTGATGATTCCGATTCCACGGCTGAAGCCAGCGAATGTTATTAACAGCAATCAACGAATCGTGGAAACTTCCAGTGGCATATTTTTTTATAAAATCATTAACAGGGGAGCAAAAAAGTTTTTTAGTCAAAACATGCATTGAGATGGTGGAAGCAGTAGGAGTAAAAATTGTCGCACTGACATGTGATGGGCCATCCACAAATTTTTCTATGTTTAAAGAACTTGGGTGTGACATACAGAAGAATCATGATAAGACTTCATTTTCTATTGGGAGCCAACAAATTTTTGCTTTTATAGACCCCTGCCATGCCATAAAACTAATAAGAAATACGTTTGGGGAATTAAAAGTTTTAGTAGACAGTATGCGCAATCGAATAGATTACAAATACATTCATTTTCTTTTTCAGCTGCAAGAGACACTTGGGAACAAAGTTATCAAAATCTCATGTAGATTTTGGAACACAAAAAATGAAAGTGCGTCTTGCTACACAGTTATTCAGTAACTCGGTGGCAGACGCACTTGAATTTTGCGAAAGTGAGTTAAAGCTACCACAATTTCAAGGTTGTAGAGCCACAACAAATTTTATAAGAATTTTTAATAATTCTTCTTGATTTGAGGCAATCAAAAAGATTATTAAAAATTCGGCCTCCTGGTTGGAAGAAAGCCATTTTTTGCAAAAATTATGCAGATGTGATAAGTATGTTTCATGATGTGAAACAATATAATATAATGTCGTTGAAATTAGAATCTGGTCAGCCGATAATAGCTTCTCGTCGTAAAACAGGCTTTATTGGCATGCTTGTGAATATGTCTAGTGCATTGGGATTATATCAAGCAGTCGTAGTAGAAAAGGGGTTTCTAGAATTTTTACCACTGTATAAAATTTCGCAGAATCATCTGGAATTGTTTTTTTCCGCTATTCAGTCAAGAGGTGGATATAATAATAGCCCCAATGCCGTGAAATTTAAAGCAGCTTACAAAAGGCTGCTAATTCGCACAGAACTAGGAGAGCATGGTATTGGCAACTGCATTCCTCTGGATCAAATACATATTCTAAATTGTCCTAGTGTAGATGATCCTGTGAAAAACATTAATATTTTGACAGATAGGCATAATTTAATAGAGGAGGATGACAGCACATTATATGATGACTATTTGAATCACCTCAACTTGGCCCAAAACGAATATACTTACCGAAGAAGTTGTCGTGTATATAGCTGGGTTTATTGCCAGAAAGTTAACCAAATTTCTTAAATGTCACCAGCGCATAAGCTTATTACATGGTTCACGAGAGCAATTTACCAATAGTTTGATAGAAAAAATAAAGTAAGGGCGGCTTGACGTATCCCTCTTTACATTTAACTAAAATAGTTAAAAAAAACGGACAAAATTTTAAAACAACATTTTATTTCCAAAGAAAGGCCTGATAAATACTATATGTATATTTATAAATTTTTGATGGAGCATTTCGAAAATGACAATATATTTAATACTGAAGATAGTGAGCACGAGAGTTGTCACAAGTTACTCCTAATGAAATCTGTTTTAAACGTATTTGGATATTCGATATATGTATTATGGCAAAACGGAATCTTTTAGCATAAGTAATATTATTTCGCCATGAGTGAACCTTGGTAATTATTGCATTGAATATTTTTTGACGTGATATCGTCTTATTATAATTCGATGGAGCCGGCTGCACGAGCGAAATAAGATGACGTATGCGGCGTTACCTCGCTCTGAGGCGTTCCATTTAAGGTTTGAAGTCAAAGTCAATCTCAAAGTCAACGTCAATGCGTATGTATTTGGTTTAGTGCCTTGTAAACATTTAGACAAATTTATAAATTTAGTAAAGTGATGTTAAATAAACATGTCAAAAATGTAAAATGTCAAGAAGGAAGGGAAGAGGTTTGTTATGACGTTGTCACGTTAAACTATCGTCCGTAAACTGACTTTACGGACATCCAATTTTTTTTTTAACCTCCCAACTGATATTTTTTTACGGACATTTCACACAACGTCCTCTGGTTCCAAACTAAGCGTAATGCTTGTGATATGGATACAAGATTACGGATATAATACATATGTTACATTTTTTTTTAAAAGCTACATAGAATAGATTGAAATTTTTTTGTAAATACATACATAGAATAGATAGAAAACACCCAAACGCGGTACAAATATCTGTGTTCATCACACAAATACTTGTCCTGTGCGGGAATCGAACCCGTGACCTCACGTAACGTCACGGTCGTAAGTCGGTCACATAACCACTAAGCCAAGAGGCCCGTCAAGAATTTATGTATATGCTTATACATATACTTTTAACGACTGATATCGAGAGTATTCATGCTTGTTCGAACATTTGCAAAACTGTTTTTCTGTTCGAAAGGTGATGATGCCGAATAAGTCCCATATAGATTTCATCTGATGATTAGTTTAAGTTGAAGTAGGTTGTTCTAAAAGATGATGTATGTATATTAACACTAACATGATAATTTTATTTTAAACAGACTTAAAACGCCAACAATTGGGTAGTTTACCCTATATGTAATGTTAGTGCCTTTAATTCTCTATGTCTGTGTGTAGTTTTAAAATCTCAAAAATGTTCAGTTCTCAAAAAACGTAGTAGGTACCTATCTTTTTATTTGAAAGATGTCAGATATGGTCGATTCATTTTTGTAAAACTTTGTCAAGTGATTTATTGATATAAAGATAAACATTATATAAAATAAATAAATGTGTTATGTATACAATATGCTACTAGTCTTTTACTCGCTTTTTTGTGAAATTTATCTATCTATGCTAATACGAATTTGCTTTTTTCTGAAATTTGTGTTTAAGTATATAATGTTCTTTATTTTGGACAATTATGTCTCAAGTAAACAATGTAAATTGGGATAGGAGTAAAGACAAATGTTCATGTTTGGCAATAATAATAATGTTTGGTAATAAACGTTCTCAAGTAGGGGAGACCGGGGATGGTTGGCTATAGGGGCAGGTAACTAAGCAAGGGGTAAGGGGTAAGCAAGCTAAGGGGTAGACTAAGCAGCAATAACTCGCCACCGTCACTTGTTTCTCATCAACAAATCACGACCGACGATGCCTCCCCGCGACCCGCTTACTTGTGAGAATTGAGCCGCTGCAGTCGCGCAGCGTTCGCCAGTGGCATCACATGTTGTATTTTTGGTCTTGGTAAGTAATTTTTTTCATTCGTAAATTTTTTGTTATTGTTCCTATAGATATATTAGAAACAATGTTGTTGTTATGCCAAATGTAAATATGATAGTTTTATTCTATATTGCACAGTATTCCTTCCATGTTAGTGCCAGAGTCTGCATATGATACGAAGGTAAAATTTAAAATGGCGTAAGGGGTTGGTTGACAAATTTTGTTCAGGGTAGGTAGACTAATTAGTCAACCAACCCCTTTAAAATAAGTATAACATTTTATACTTATTTTGAAGAATTGTGTGGGCTAATGGTTAATGTGCATCATAAATGTAAACACTATTATGGTATTCTCTCACATACTAAATTACAGTTGTATTTTTACAGAAAATGAGGATGTACAAAAGAAAATCTGAAAGGGGTGATGCACCAAAAGATATAATAGAAAGAGCTTGCCACGCAGTAATCTTCGATAATAATAGTATAAACGCCACATCAAAGAAATACCAAATTCCATACAAAATATTGCATCGTTATGTAACTAAACTTAAACAGAAGCTAGAAAGTAATCCGAATTCCAGTAGAGCTGATTTGACCCTGGACAGCGCGGGGTACATAAAAAATAGGCAGATATTTAGCGATGACGAAGAAAATAAACTGGAAGCTTATTTGAAGACGGCTGCTGATATTTATTATGGATTAACACCATATGAGACACGCAAGTTTGCATACGAATACGCAAAAAAGAATAATAAAACTACGCCTGAATCTTGGAATACAAAATTAATGGCTGGCGAAGATTGGCTCGGTAATTTTTTAAAACGTCATCCCTCGTTATCAATAAGATCACCTCAAGCTACAAGCTTATCTAGAGCTACGTCGTTCAACAAAAAAAATGTAGGTGAGTTCTTTGTTAACTTGAAAACAGTTTACGAACGATTAAATCTAAGCCCAGGTGATATTTGGAATGTCGATGAGACGGGACTTACAACAGTTCATGTGCCTAATAAAGTCATAGCTCGCCGGGGTATTAAAAACTTGGGAAAAATGACTTCAGCTGAAAGAGGCACTTTAGTGACAATTGCAGTAGCAATTTCAGCTCTCGGCAACATGGTTCCCCCGTTTTTTGTATTCCCAAGAGTACACTTCAAGGACCACTTTCTTTCTGCAGGTCCTGTAGGTTCAGAAGGTGACGCTAACCCATCTGGGTGGATGAAAGAAGAAAATTTCATAAAATATGCAAAGCATTTTGTGAAAAACGTTAAACCCAGTAAAGAAAAGCCTATTCTTCTGCTCTTGGACAACCACGACTCACATTTATCTATCGAGGTGCTTGATTATTTCAAAAACAATGGGGTTACCGTTTTGTCATTCCCCCCTCATTGTAGCCACAAACTACAACCACTAGACAGAAGCGTTTACGGCCCTCTGAAAAAATATTTCAATAAATCCAGCGACAACTGGCTAGCTAGTCACCCTGGAAAAACAATCACAATTTACGATATTCCGGAATTGTTAAAAACATCTTTGCCAATGGCGAATCACCTTCTATTCTTGATGAAGAACACGTACAAGAAGAACCAGAAATAGAAAACATACATCAGTCAGGTATTGATGCACGTCCATTTGAAACGCCACCTCCATCTGGATTTAATCAAGATATACTTCCTCATGGCGAACCACACCCATGTGTAACACCACCTCCACCTGAATCCAACCAAAGTTTTCTTTTACCTGAAGAGATTAGACCGTTTCCGAAAGCAGCACCGCGATTAGGAAGTAGAAGAAATATACGAAAACGTAAAAGCACCATATATACAGACACTCCTGAGAAAGAAAATCTTCTTGAAAACAAAATGAAGCAAATAAGTAAGGATACTTTAAAAAAGATGGAAAAAGAAAAAACTATACCAAAAACAAAAGGAAAAAGCAAGGGAACAGGCAAGGGCAAAGGTAAAGGAAAGGGGAAGGGAAAGAAAACTATGAATAACGATGATCTTTCAGATATAAGCGACGACGATGACGCAATTTGTATGGAATGCACCGAATCCTATTCAGCCAGTAAACCTGGTGCAGAGTGGATTCAGTGCATTACGTGTAAATTATGGGCTCATTCTAAATGTGCAAAAGGCAATTCGCTATTTTACGAATGTAAGAATTGTAATTCTGATTTAGAAGACTGATATAACGGTCTGATTTTAGATAGATCTGTACTAAAACTAGATGACATGAGACAGGTTGTATTCATAATTAGGTTTAGTTTTAGAAAAGAAGTTTTCTATTTTAATAGTTTATAATATTAGATACTCACAAGTTTATGTATGTTGAATAATATTTTCATAAATCAATGTGATCTTTGATTAGCGATTTATTAAAATACTTCAAGTTACAATTAAGGTTGAAACAGAAAGTACAAAAATTAATAATACATACATTGTTAATTTAATTTTTTTGAATAGTTTAAAAAGAGACTGTTACCTTTATTAAAGTTCTTTATTAACCGAGAATGGATCTCAAATTTAAGTGTGTTTATAATTAAAATAAAAAGTTTCTATCATTGAGTAAATTTTAATGTTTTATTTTATACGAATCCTCTTTATGTACACTAATTACTGCCTAGGTCTACCTACCCCATGCTTATGGTCAACTTACCCCGGATATGGGGTAGGTTGACCAAGCGTCAGGGGTTAAGAAAATCAACTAAATAAGTATTATAATGATAAATATATAGGTTATAGATTAGTATTTTAGGTACCTGAATAGTTCTTCTATCTGTATCAATTGTTGTTTTTGTTTTATTAAGTTAAACATCACAGATATACGAGCTTCAGTCAAAAGTTAGTCAACCATCCCCGGTCTCATGTCACCGACGTTAACATTGATGTAGGCCCTTAATCCAGAATGTAAGTTATGTCATTTTCTGACTACCTAACCTTAACTTACTTTTATTTGTGTAAATGTCTTGCGCAAATGTTTACATTTAAACATTATTTTTTTAACAATTTGCTAACTACAATGTGTTTAATATAATTACAGGGCAACTTGGAGCTCAAGTACTTGCAAAAACTCAAGCAAAGCCGAAATTAGAAACTGGTTTTGATGGCAAATCATTAATTAAGGATATCAATAAGCTGAAAATCCAGAAAAAGCGTTATGCTCTTAGATTAAAGAAGGCTTTACAGTTAGCTGAAAATAGGACATTTAAAAATACATTGAAAAAGTTTACAACTTTAGGTGCAATTTTCACCTCAATGCAGTTTCGCCTAACAGGCAAGAAAAAAATGGGACATAGATTTACAGAGTCTGAAAAAATCATGGCATTGAGCTTATACAAGCGTAGACCCCGGGCCTACGAATGGCTCCAAAAATTTTTTGTTTTACCATCTTCGATGACGCTAAGCAGATTAATAGCACGGGCGAATATAAAACCCGGAATCAACAAAAATCTATTTCAACAATTAGAAGAAAGAGTGAAGACTATGAAAGATGATCACAAATTGTGCATTTTATTGTTTGATGAAATGTCTATAGGCCGACATTTTGATTACAATCAAAGAAGGGACGAAATCTCAGGTTTTGTAAATAACGGCAAGTCAAGAGAAGTAAAAGTTGCCGACCATGCTCTAGTTTTTTTTCATAAGAGGAATCCAAAAAAACTTTAAACAGCCATTGGCTTATACGTTTTGTGCAGGTAGCACAAAGACAGCAGAACTTGCTGTACAAATAAAAGAAGTAATAAGGAAACTGCATAATATTGGGCTTCGGGTACTAGCAACTGTTTGCGACCAGCGGACGTCTAATGTTAGCGCTATTAATTCTTTGATTGGAGAAACAAAAAGAAAATATTTGCAAAGAAATGAAGAACTGCGTCGAGATTTTGAAGTTGATGACAAGGAAGTCATTCCCTTATTTGATCCACCTCATTTAATAAAGGGCATAAGAAATAATTTATTAAGTAAAAATTTAATATGCAAAATTAATGGTTCCACAAAAATTGGCAAATGGGAACACATAGCTAAATTACATGAGGAAGACCCAGCATATAAAGGAATACGATTAGTGCCAAAACTTACTGCCATTCATATCAATCCAGACATATTTCAAAAAATGAAAGTGAAATATGCAACTTAAGTGTTTAGCCAGAAAGTTGCCATTACTATGGGATTTTTAGCAGGTAATTCAATGTTAAAATGCATTTGTCTGTATAATATGGCTGAATGATAAATATCCGAGTTTAATGCTTAGTAAGTTTAGTAGCAACCATAATCATAATTTTACATATTATACATTCATAGTTTTAGACCAATATCTCTTCAGTCAAAAACAATGCAATGTTGCAAAATTAATATTATATTATGTTTTCAGAAAGGAAGATATTGCCGGCTGAATGTACGCAGACTGCAGAAATTATTTTATTCTTTGAAGAGTTGTTCGATTCCTTGAATGGCAGTCAAGACAATTCCAAGAAGAGGAGTGGAAAGGAGTTATTATATCCAGTAACGCCAAAATCAAAATATTACTCTATTTGGTCAAATGCTAAAATCATATTTAATACTTTGAAATTTATTGCACAAGATAAGCAGATCACAGTTCCTACAATCATTAATTGGTTACAAACAATCAATAATGTCGAATATCTAATACAGAAATTATTTAATGAGTATAATATGAAGTCTGTGTGGATGAGGCATTTCAATCAGGATCCACTTGAAAACTTCTTTGGGGCGATTCGTAGCCATGGCTGCAGGAACAACAATCCAACTGTAGCTGGCTTCGAATCGTCCTTTGCTGCTTTGCTCATTAATAATTTAAGTGGTCAGAACTCACGTGGATCAAACTGTGAGGAAGACAATTGCCAATCAATGCTCACATCAATGGCATCCTTTTTTAAAAATATTCCACCTGAGCCCATCCACACAGATAATATTATAATTGATATTGATGAAACAATATATGTTCAATTAAATCAGAAAATAAATGATCCACGTATATTAGCGACGCTGCAATATGTTACTGTATATTTATTAAGAAAAATCAAAATAAAAGTGTTTAAGAATTGTAGGATCTGCAAAGATTCTACACTAAAGGAAAATTCTATTTGTCATATCCAAACAAAAATTTAGTAGAACTGTTTTCGAAGATACAAGATTTAATTACATTTATAATTAAAAACCAATGTATTGTTCCTAATATAAAAACATACATAAAAACATTACTGTACACTGAACTGGATTTTGACATTTTTGATTGTGAAAACCATAAGCCCGAAATTATAAAATATATACTGGAACTGTCCTGCAATTTTTTTCTGTGCAACTGGTGCCGCGACGTTAATAAAATACTTAACGGCACCAGATTAGATTTGGATGCAAATGATGCTCTGAAAATGTGTGCCTTTGAATATTTTAATAAAAGGAAACAATCAATCGCGCTACCGCTAAATTGTTTTTTTATTTACTTACTATACACATTATTGAAAAGGCTTTTGGGAATTGCAGGAGTTAAATTTTTATACAATAATTAACTCCCGCAATTTCCAAAAGTAATAAAAAAATCAAAATCAATACTGAAAAGATTTTGCCGTTTCATTGTGTCGTATATCGATAGAGTGCGTTATTAATGTTTTATGACTGTTGTCTCTATACCATTATATACAGGGTGACTTTGCAAGGTGTTGCCAAATTTTTAGGAGCGACTCTGAATCAGTAACTTAATCGATTTACGTAAAGAACATCAAAAATATTTTTTTCATTTTAATTAATCCTATCCGCTGTTTAAAAATAGTACGCGTGGATAATTAACTTCATTCATAGAAAAATACGCACGCACGTCACGATAGTTTCGCAAAAGTTAAACTGTAAGTGTAGTAGTGATTATGGTGCGCGAAAATAAGCCTTATGCTTAACAACATAAGGTTCGGGCGCCCGCGCAAGCAAGGGTTAGCGGGAAGCGTAGGCCGACAAATGGAGGGGAGTGTTTATTGAAGGGTCATTGACCGGTGGCGTGTTGATGAAATTGCACCGTATGTCCACTGCATAAGAACTTGTTGGCGCGCTTGTCGTTATGTGGTCTGCATAAGGTCGTTTGTGGCTCTGGTCTCTGATGAATGACAACGCACGCGGTGTCTCTTTGTTGAGTTACTTTGAAGGACATTTTAAATAGTTTTTTTTTTGAAAAATACTACGTTTACAAATAATTTCTACAAAGACGTATTTTAGTATTGTTCTATAGAGCTTATTTAAAAAATTTGGCAACACCTTGCAAAGTCACCCTGTATAATGTACTCTGTGCGGTCGACTGGGAGAAAGGAAGGCAAATATTAAATGCTGGTGAAACTTGAGAGAGCACGTCAACATGTACTTAGTAGCACAGCGAGTAGGCAAAGAAAATGAAGAATTAGGGATATTTTTATTGTTTACTCAATATCTACTAAATATATTTTAATTCTGATTTACATGTTTCTATATATAATAGTTACTTATGTTTTTAAAGTTATTTCATTAGTTAATACGTTCAGTGCGGCTAACGCTTATGCGCGTTTTTCTGATCTTCACCAAGTGCGGGCCGACGCGTATACGCGTCCATACAAAAAAAAAATCTGTAGGCTAGCGGGGTGCGCCGCACCTGTGCGTTTATAGCGTGTATTCTGGGTGTCTATTGTTTCGAAGCGGTCGTAAAATGTGGAATTGTAAAGAAGACTACACACTAGTCAGGTTTCTGCTACGAATCTTGCAGGGGGGGGGGGCGGCGGCGACGACATGAAATAATTTTATTATGACTCGCTCTTTTAACTAAACTAATAGGTAGTTTTAGTCTATTTATCCATTTATAAATAGACTAAAACTACCTATTAGTTTAGTTAAAAGAGCGAGTCTATTACGAGGCGGGCGAAAAGTCGTAAATGAAAAAAAATTAAGAATAAAAGGGCTTTCGGGAGAAGGTACCTTTACTATTACTGTTTTATTAAGGTATAACTTACTATTTTAACAAAACCGAACGAAGATATATTATGGCGTAAACTTCACAAAATCTCTTACAAATAAACACTAGTGTGGAAGCACCTTTATCCATCCAACACATTTATATGACCCGTAATTGTTATATGACAGTCATAAAACTCGAAAGTTACCGAACGCACATAAGCGTCGGCCGCACTGCGGGAAGGTAAAAGACAACGCGCTATAGCGTCCAGCCGCACTACGCGAGTTTTCTATGAACGCGTATAAGCGTTCTTAGCACTACGCGAAAAATTTTTTGAACGCACATACGCGTTCTCAGCACTGGGCGAATGACTCTTTTTTTAGCATTGGCTATAAATTCGCAAATTATTCAGCATTGAACGCGTTAATACGCGATAATAGACCGACAAATGAAAATAAATAAAATTGGTCAAATGCGAGTCGGACTCGCGCACGAAGGGTTCCGTACCATTATCTATGCAACATAAGCCAACGTTATTAGTATCGAGCAAGAAACGGTAAAAAAATCATGTTAGTTGTATGGGAGCCCCCCTTAAATATTTATTTTATTTTTAGTATTTGTTGTTATAGCGGCAATAGAAATACATCATCTTTGACGGGCCTCGTGGTCTAGTGGTTCATATAACGGACTGCCGTTCACGAGGTCTCGGGTTCGATTCCCGGTCAGTACAAATATTTGTGTGATGTTTTTAATTGTCATACAAATGTTTGTACTGCGTCTGGGTGTTTACTATGTATTATAAGTATGTATTTACAAAAGAAAAGTAGTATATGTATTCTATCCGTAGTCTGGTACCCATAACACAAGCATATAAAGCTTAGCTTGGGACCAGAGGACGTTGTGTGAAATGTCCATAAATATCATCTGTGAAAATTTCAACTCTCTAGCTATCACCGTTCTTGAGATACAGCCTGGTGACAGACGGACGGACGGACGGAAGGACGGACGGAAGGACGGACGGACAGCGAAGTCTCAGTAATAGGGTCCCGTTTTTACCATTTGGGTACGGAACCCTAAAAATAAAAAATGAGAGAGGTTGTTCCGCTAAGATTTTCTATCGAGAAAACTTTTTGCGGATTTGTTGAGTTTATGCGATCCTAGATTATATATTTAAAAATCATATACTTAAAAATTAGAGCTCTAGCCATTCAATCTAAAGAAAAAATTAAAACTTCGTACGTTGAAAAATGCACGAAGCTATTTTGGTATCCTCCTAAGAAGAATGCAGGAATGCATTGGATGCAAGTAGAACAGTCGGGAGGAATGGCGAAAACTAAAGGAAGCCTACTTGAAAAAAAATGGATAAGAAAAAGAAGAAGCATTTATTTTGGTTGTAGCAAACTCACACGCCGAGTTCTCATTACCAATGCGTGAATAGCGCGTATACGTTTGTTGTGCCTTGATCGCCTTGCGTGTGCAATCGATTGGGAGTGTTGATCTATTTCTCAAATCCCTGCTACGCCCATGAAATACACTTATACATTTATAAATTACCTACTATGTTAAACATAGACAATTAGACACATAAATTACTTTAATTGTAAACATCAATAAAATTATATCGTCACATCAAATTCTACCGTTCAACCACTAACAAATTGCAATAGACACTCTCCGGTGTTTAATTTTTAATTTGTTTGTTTCCTGTGGTTATGTCATCTTTATGCTGAAATTATTGAACGGATTTTAATAAAAAAATTATAAAAATGTGTGGATATAGAAACAGTTTCTTGTCTTGATCGACTGTTTTATAATTCGATTGAACGCTGTACTTTGGAATCAACTGCTTTTGCATAAAATAGTAGCCTCTATTTTTGCATTCATATAAGTTTATTAGGAATTTTGTCGTTTATGAATATAATATTGATACATTCTCTTAGTGGTTGTACGTACATTACTAAACTGTAAAATGTCTCTTAAGACAATAAATTACGAAACGATAGACAAAATCGATAAAAGCCAATTTACAAAGTCAATACATTGAGTCAATAACACTAAAAGCAAGCTAATTCCTTTAGTCAATAATTCGCAAAAAACTTAATCGAGCATACATAATTATTATTCCTATAAATATATTGTTTTACGTTCAATTTGATTGGTTCATTTCATTTGTGAAATATCGTCAAGTCTTACACAAGAGGGCGAATGCTTTTTTTTAAGCCTAATAATAAAGATAAAATGCTAAACTTTGGTTTAAGTTCTGAAATTTCGCTGTTGTAAGAGATTAAAGCAACAGAAATATACAGAAAACATATTAATTATTTTAATCATTCCGTCCAAAATCCTAATTCAGGACTAAGTCCATAGTTTTAAGGTTATCGAATGTAACAATAAACGAAAATATTTGTTTGTTACAAAATAGGAATTCTCTTTGCACAAACAAAACTAAATCATTAGGTAATAGTTGTGTAAAACACAATATAGTGGGAAAAACTTACTGTAAAAAAAGATTTGTACAATGTTATAGATATTTGACTTATAATAAATACGTGCAATAAAATAACAATTTAACTAAAATACAGGAGTTTTTTTTAAGTATAAAAAGTAAAACAATTGGCATAGCGCACAATGAACAGTGGAAATTCTTCGCGTTATAAATACCTAAATGTATTCCCGAAGTTACGATAAAATTGGCACAACCGTGGCTACAGATGGCTTACGATAGTCAGAATTTTTGAAGCAAAGAAATCCCACTGATTATGTATGGTGTCTGGTAAGAAAATGAAAATACTGAAGGCAGCTGGTTCGGTACTTGATTCTGATCCTGAATATTCATTATTGTAAAATATAGGTGTTATCATCTTCAGTATCTAAATTTAGTCAATATCGTCCAACACGCAGTTATGCGACAAGCGTTTAAGTAAGTCTAAGTCGCCCGAAGAACCTTCTAAATATTCATTGATGAATTTCTGCAATACTTTGGTATTTTATTAGATCCACATGACTTATTGTGTTCTTCAATATTTTCGATATTTTACCAGGCTGTCTAATGTATTAGCAATGGTCAAGGGAGTAACCAGTCTTTGGGTGTTCAAAAACTACCTATACCTAAATCCCATATTTTGTCCAAATCTGATGGTAAACTTTAACCTTCCAAGAAATGAATACTCCAACGACCGGTGTATGTATATGTATCTCCAGTGATTAGGCAGAGTTAGGTTCGGCAAGTTTAACGGGACACACGTCCAGTACACAGAAGATGGCGCGACACACGGGACAAGTGGCCCTCCCCCTCAACCAGCGAGCTGGCGCACTCTTGGCACGAGCCGCCCACCATCGACCTATGCACGAGCAGCACCAGAGGACACTGGGCCACATTCAGACATACATATTATTTAATAGTGAATAAAATAATATTTTACAACAAAGTTCTATTATTGTCATACACTCACTTTTGCTCATAACTACATTTAAGCTGTTACAAATTTTGCTAATTTGGACACTATAGAGGCAAAAGCTTATCTGCTGATAAGCTTTTGCCTCAAGTCACACAGTTCTTCAATATATGGTAATTGCTATTACCATATATTGAAGAACTGTGTGACTTGAATATAATAAAAGTTAAAATAATAATAAAATACAATTGGCATTGTTCATATTTTTTTTAAACTCTTAATTTAAAAACCATTTCGGGGAATAGAGTTTCTGATCATGATCCTGAAAAATTAGCTATATTAACGATTATTTTTCCAAAAAAGTAAATGATCTCTATTTGCCCTTGAAATGAAGGACTTAAAATATTAAGGCGTTCTGAGGGATATACTACTCTGTGGTGGAGTTGAAATTGGTCTATTATATCAACTTGGCAACTTTGAAAAGATGTATTGCAATCTGTCTTAAGTCTATCAGGTGCTCAAGTCCACTATTTTGGAACAATTGTCATACCGGCACGATACCGTTGCAATTGAAGTCAAATATCCGTAGTCTGCTATATGCCGTCATAACGGTCTTTCAATGGTAATAGAATTGTCGATCTCTTTTATCTATGCATTGAATTTTCGGTCTCTTTTATCTATGGATTGTGTTAGAATGGTATGTATGTGTTGCCGTTTTTAAAAAATGCGTTAGTTGAAGTGATTTTCGAAAAACTACTAATAAATTTAAACATTTAATCATGCTAGACTTCGTTTAAATATATTTGTACATACTATTTATTAGTATAAAAAGCAATGTGAAGTTTAGGAGATTAGTAAATTGCAATAAATTACAAAGAACAATTTCTAATATTTCTATCTATCTATTTTTTATTTATGGCAATCTGTCGACACAGGACAATTTAAAAATATTACTGTCAAATTCAAAATCCGAACAAATTAGAATTGGAACTGCTCTTTGCCAATCACAAGCTAGACGTTGCATTAATATCCGAAGCCCACTGCACAAATAAGAGTAACATCATTTTCAAGGATTGCAATACATATGTTACTTACCATCCGGATGGTAGAGGTCACGCCGGAACTGCCATAGTCATACGGAAGTCCATAAAACATCATTTATTGCCAGAATACAAAACGGACAAAATACAAGCAACTACTATTGCCATAAAAGACAAATGTGGTTATTTTCATCTCTCAGCAGTCTACTGTCCACCTAGACATTCCATCAGCTGTGTGGACTTTACAGAGTTCTTTTCTACTCTAGGCAACAGATTTGTCGCAGGAGGCGATTGGAACTCCAAAAATGTTTACTGGGGCTCCAGGCTAACAACAACAAGGGGAAGACAACTAAAAACGTCCCTAGACAGAAACAACCTGTTTACAAGCGCGTCTGGAGAACCAACATACTGGCCATCGGACCCTAATAAAAAACCGGATCTTTTGGATTTTTTTGTTACGAAGGGGCTATCAAAGCACTATCTGAAGTGCGAACCTTGTCATGACAGCAGCTCTGATCACACACCAGTCCTTCTGACAATCAGTACCACCGTTATTTCATATGATGTGCCCGACACCCTAAGCAACAAACTCACGGATTGGAATGGCTTCACGGAGTATATAGAGGAACATATCAATCTAGAAATTTCTCTGAAAACTGCTGACGATATAGAGGATGCTACGAGTCACATAACAAACCTAATACAGACTGCTTGCTGGAAAAACACTCCTGAACTGAAAAAAAGATTAAGAGCCACGAATCTACCACTGGAAATCAAGCAGAAAGTCCTCGAAAAACGGCGACTTCGAAGATTCTGGCACCAGACAAGGCTTATTAGTGACAAAACCAAGTTAAACAAGGCTATTAAAGAGCTTAGGGAACTTATAGAACACTCAAAAAACACTTCTCTACATGAAAAATTACGAAACCTTACTGCTGATGCTTCAACAAATTACTCGCTCTGGAAAATCACCAAATCGCTTCACCAACCACAAGAGTCGAAATACCCTGTAAAAGTTAATGGCTGCTGGGCACGAACAAGTAGAGAAAAGGCTAATGCATTTGCCCGACATCTATCTGAAGTCTTCAAACCAAACGAAGTTCTCAACGAACAATTCCTAAAGGAAGTTGAAGATAGCCTGTCACAAGACTTTCAGATGTCTCTTCCTCCTAAGTCAGTTACAGTCGCCGAGCTTAGAAAAACCATAAAAAGCCTCCAAAACAAAAAAGCTCCTGGGTTTGACCTCATAACGAAGGAAATTCTAGAGTATTTACCCAATAAGGCCCTAACTTACCTTACCATGCTTTTCAACGCAATGCTGAGAGTCCAATACTTTCCGCGGTTGTGGAAAGTCTCTGTGATTACGATGATCCACAAAGCTGGAAAACCGCTAGACGACGTATCTTCATACAGACCTATTAGTCTATTAGTGATTCTGTCTAAAGTGTTTGAAAAAATAGTACTGAAAAGAATATCCGCAATACTAGAGGCAAATCAAACTATTCCTAAACATCAATTCGGATTTAGACATGAACACTCAACGATAGAGCAGGTACATAGAGTATACGAGAAAATTCGGCAATCTCTTGAAGCCAAAGAATACTGCTCGGCGGTTTTCTTGGACATCCAACAGGCGTTTGATAAGGTGTGGCACGAAGGATTGCTATTCAAGATAAAGCATACTCTTCCACACAGCTACTACGTGCTAATCAAGTCATATCTGTCAGACCGAATATTCCAGGTGCGGGTGGATGGAAGCAGCTCCGATTTCTATGACATCACGGCTGGGGTGCCTCAGGGCTCTGTGCTCGGACCCATCTTGTACTCCCTATATACTCATGACCTACCCGACATTGAAAATCTAACCACAGCGACATTCGCTGACGACACTGCTCTCCTTGCAAGTAACAAGGATCCGAACCTAGCTTCCAGCTTGTTGCAGACAGGCCTTGATGCGATGGATCTCTGGCTCAAAAAATGGCGCATAAAAGCGAGTGCGACGAAATCTTTGCACATTACCTTCACATTGAGAAAGGGAGACTGCCCCACGGTAAGTCTGGGAAGCTGCCCCCTACCCCAAAGAGACTGCGTTAAATACCTCGGCATTCACCTGGACAGAAGACTTACTTGGAAAAAGCATATTAAATCGAAACGGGACGAAATTAATATAAGATTTAGAAGCATGAACTGGCTGATGGCGAGAAACTCACTACTATCGACTGATAATAAGCTACTTATATATAAGACCATCCTTAAGCCTATATGGACCTACGGACTACAACTATGGGGATGCGCTTGCGACTCGAATATAAATATAATGCAGAGATTGCAAAATGGAATACTAAGGAACATAGCTGGGGTACCCTGGTTTGTGACTAACAACGAAATCCACACTGCTTTGAATATTTATTCAGTCAAACAGGAGATAAACGCATACTCCGAAAAATACAAAGACAGGCTCAGGAATCATCCAAACGCTTTGGCTGCTGAACTCATTGACATCCGTTACCATAAACGCTTAAAACGCCATGACGTCCAGAACCTAGATGTACTTCAATGATAGGGGAAAGCCTCCACAGGGATGTCTTCCCGAAACGAGAGTGATAACACCCACCGCATCTGCTTAAAGTCTACGACTGATCGCAGATTAATTTAAAAAAAAAAAAAAAAAAAAAAAAAAAAAAAAAAAAAAAAAAATTCAAAATAGCAGACTACCGAAACATTTCAGTCATTGAATTGCAATTGTGAAGCAGTTGTGTACGAGACTAGCAAATTTATGTCACTTTGACAATTGTAAGTCAATGATGAAGTCGTTATGACGACACATTAATCAGGGCCCTGGGCCCTGAGTCGGGTATTTCAACGGTGTCACAACTGTACCATTATTGTACCATTATGGTGCAATAGTAAAGTTTTTGGTAGTCTACTATTATTGTGTCGTCATAACGACTTCAACATTGTCTTACAATTGTCAAAGTGACATAAATTGCTAGTCTCGTACACAACTGCTTCACAATTGCAATTCAATGACTGAAATGTTTCGGTAGTCTGCTATTTTGAATTTGACAGTAATATTTTTAAATTGTCCTGTGTCGACAGATTGCCATAAATAAAAAATAGATAGATAGAAATATTAGAAATTGTTCTTTGTAATTTATTGCAATTTACTAATCTCCTAAACTTCACATTGCTTTTTATACTAATAAATAGTATGTACAAATATATTTAAACGAAGTCTAGCATGATTAAATGTTTAAATTTATTAGTAGTTTTTCGAAAATCACTTCAACTAACGCATTTTTTAAAAACGGCAACACATACATACCATTCTAACACAATCCATAGATAAAAGAGACCGAAAATTCAATGCATAGATAAAAGAGATCGACAATTCTATTACCATTGAAAGACCGTTATGATGGCATATAGCAGACTACGGATATTTGACTTCAATTGCAACGGTATCGTGCCGGTATTGTGCCGGTATGACAATTGTTCCAAAATAGTGGACTTGAGCACCAGGAATAGTCAATACACAGATTGCATACAACGATGACGTCACACCATTTAAAATTATATCTTTAAGTATTTTTAAAAAAGTCTATATAGTGAATATTTCAGTAATATTGAAATTAGTTGCTTAAAATAGTCTATATTTTCTAAAAAAAAAATTAACCAGCAGGTCAAAAATTATGAACAATGCCAATTGATGAAAACAACTTACCGACAGTTACAAGGTTGACATTGCCGTGGTCCATGCAACAGGTGCGGAGGTGCATCCAGACAGGTTCGAGTGATTTTAACATCTGCCTGGTTCTGCATGCAACCAATACATAGCTCCAACTCCTAACATTAACAAGTAAGGGGCATTAGTCACTTAGAATATAAAATAAACAGTGAATTTTTTAGTTGTACAATCTTAGGGAGAACAATAAAAATAAATAACAAAACATTTACAGATAGTTTATACAACATACTCTGGTCTCAACCTAGGCTTACTAGATACCAGAAAACTAGTAAAATATATATTTATATACAACATAAATGTTAGTATGGCAAATAATTATAATACCACAACTATTTCTTAGTTGTTCTATATAAGAATATCTACAACGTTGTAATGGACAATTTGCTTCACTAACTACTACATCAAGAGACTTGCCAAACATTTAAATAAAATTTTTGAGGTCTTTGAAATGTCTTTGTACTCACCTGATCAACAATGTAAACAGGATTCTGCTCAACATATTGCTTGAATATAATGAGAAACCGTTCAATCAAGGAAGGCATCACTGATAGATGATCAGGGACCCTCACAGGCTGTACCAGACGTGGTTGTAAGTCTCGCATTACTGTTGAGTTGATACGGATGGTGAAACGGTCAATGTCATCACGAGTAGGTATCGCTTCTATGTTCAGAAATTGAATCTCATCTTCACCAGAAGTTGTTATGGTGTAGCTGTCTGCCTATTAATTGAAAAATATTTTATTAATTTTTTTTAAGCTGTGATTTATACTTAACAAGATTTAATACTGTCCCCAGCAGTGTATCAGTTTGAAATGTTGTCCTATAGCTATATGAATATAAATTTACACAATTAAAAGCAATTGAAACTAAAGCTACTTACAGCAGTAGCAACTAGAGTGCAGTCAGCTTGTTGTACAGCAATCAATGAGTACTGTGTCACTTTGATCAGCCATATCTCTGTTGCTACAAACTGGCTGGTGGCTGTTAACTGTATAGACACTTTGTCCACACTGAAATAATTAGCTTTATTAGCTAAGTTAACAACATTTATTATTTAATAATATTAAGCAAGCAGCTAACATATTGTTATGATACACATATCCAGTTAAATGGATCCTGCATTAATAAAAATGTTGCTATTATTAAGTAATGTACAGCATTAACTACTATAACAACTAAGTGAAAATTAAACATTTTAGTAAAGAAACAAAATGGTTGATTGTTACTTACGTCCTAAACTGGCTATTGAGATTTCCAGCTACAACCCGCCAGTCGCTTCCTTCTGTCACATATGGCAGTAGGGATTTCACCACGGGATGTTTTATTTGATTATTTTCCCACCAACACAGCAGCCGATAACACGTCAGAAGTGGGATAATCGCAGTAGCGGCCGCCGCCGCAGGCAACCATGGATTGGTTTCTCCGCAACAAAACAAACATAAAACATACCCCAACGGCAAGGCAGAGTGAATTAGAGCCGTTATTGTTATCCTTTTCATATGATACATAACAAAATTCATATTTTCAGATCCCAAGAAATTTTCGAACAGCTGAGCGATTGTAAAACCGGCTGCTGTGAACTCCGTGGGTGGATAAATCACACATATTGAAAATAACGTATAAAACAACGTTACTATTATATCCATGTTGCAAAAGTAAATGATTTTAAAAAAATGCGATTCTATACAAAAACACCACATGAAAATCAATGAGAAATATAAAAATACACACTACCTGTTTTTTTTTTTTTTTTTTGGGATTTAATGACCTGGTTACGAGGACCTTTAGGTCATATCTTCTTTTTCCAATTCTTTGTTGTTTTAGTTATATTGTTTTGATAGTATTCTTGATATATTTATATATGGCTGCGTAACTGTTCTTGTTTTTTAGTAATTGATCAATAGGCGGCGGGCGGGATGAAGAAACACTTAAAATTTTCACGTCACTGAGGTCATTGGCGAATATTAGTCTGGCAATTAAAACAGTGTGACCAGATTCAGTATTTTAATACTTTTTCAGTATATTTCAGCGATTTTTCCGAACATCAGTATATTTTCAGGTATATTGCTGGCAGTCAGTATTTTTGGGTATATTTTGGTTGAAGTTATGGCAGCACCGTAGTGAGTGATCGTCTTTGCGACAATGTTTGCGGAATTCCCCGAAACGCGAACATTGGGGACTTTCCCGGATTTCGTTTATACTTATACATGTTATCTATGAGCAAAGATGAGTAAGTTACAGATATGACAAGAAAGACGGCCAGTGCCGGCGTTGTAGTATTGTAATACTACATATACAATTATCAATCAATACATAGTATTAATCAGACTTGCAGAATGTATGTTCGCCTAAAACTTTACAGCTGCTGGACCGATTTTAATGCGGTTTGCACTATTAGATAGAGCGTAATTTCCAGATTGCATACATTCAAATTCGTTGTGTTTCATGAATATCAGTCTACCCAGACGAATTTGGGACGGGCCGCTAGTTTATCAATAATTTTTAAAACAACGTCTAGTTTTTAAGTTTTCAATTGCATAAATAGGTAGTAGTTAAACTAAAAGATACTTTATTACTAGTATCAAATCGTCTAATACGGTTCAAGTGAAATGATGGTCTCTTCTGCATTCGACTTAATCTTTGAGGACTTTCTTTCGATAATTCGGGAATTTCCCCAAAATAGGTGATGTTTTTGTCATCATATAAATAGAACGCGATTATTATTGTTTTTATTTACTTAGTTGCATTCATCCGGACAGCATGTCTAGTTTTCAGCAAAGTTATTTAGCTAAGTGGGAACAAATTCCGGAATTTTCTTCGTGGCTTTCACGTTATAAAGATGACGAATTCACCGCATTTTGCAAAGCATGCAATGCGAAACTGCAAAGTAGATTAGCGTCTATAAAACAGCATGCACATGCAAGCTGAGCTGCGTTTATGCAGTTTTCTGTCGGAACACAACATCTCATTTAGAGCTATGGACCATCTTAGTGATGTTCTAGTGAAGTATTTTACCGATTCCGATATTGCGAAAGAATTTTCCTGCAAGAGAACCAAAGCAGCCGCTATAACTTATAATGTTTTAGGACCCAATTTCGAAAAAGATATGATTTAAGACATTCTTGGTACTGCATCTCCTTCAGGTAAACCAGTATATTCAATTATAATCGATGAGAGTACAGATGTTGCAACAGTCAAAGTATTGGCAATAGTAGTTAAATACTTCTCTGAAACTAAATGTACTGTACAAACCAAATTCCTTGATTTAGTTGAATTAAGTGGTGAAACCGCAGGTCATTTATTTAATTCGTTGTCATCAAAATTATCCGAATTAGGTTTAGAAATAAAAGACGTATTAGGATTCGCTGCTGATACTACGAATGTGATGTTTGGTCAACATTCTGGCATTGTTGCAAAAATTAAAGAAGTAAACCCAAAGTGCTTTTTCATAAAATGTGTTTGTCACTCTGCAGCATTAAGTGTTAGCCACGCCTGTAAAATACAGCCTAGAAATTTAGAACAAATAGTAAAAGAAGTATATGGATATTTTTCTCAAAGCAGCAAGCGTCAAAGAGAATTTGCTGAGTTCCAAAATTTCACAGACACTGAAAATCACAGAATTTTGCGTCATTACGACATAAGGTGGCTTCCACTTCATGCCTGTATTAGTAGAATAATTGAGCATTGCAATTGTTCTTTCAAGACCAATACTTGAGTGATCGCAATATGTCATCAGAATTTTTATTTAATTCTTTTACCACTGATATAAACAAATTGTACTTTTACTTTTTGGACTACATTTTGCCGATTGTAAACAAATTTAACATAATTTTTCAAGGCGATTATCCGTGCATTGATAGACTGTATGATGATGCATCTAGTATGTACTTGTCGATTTTGGGTTGCTTCATGAAAGCTAATTACATCAAACGTACGGACAATCTATTTACGTTAGACCCAAAGTCTAATGTAAATTATTTGCCATTGAAAGATATGTACTTAGGTATTCAAGTAGGCCAAGAATTAATCAAACACAGGGACAATGTAAACATGAAAGAACAGATTGCTGAGTTTTTCAGAAGGTGCCAATCATTTTTAATTGAGTTGAGCACGCAATTGAAATCACGTTTGCCTTTTGAAAATCCAGTTTTTCGAGAACTGAAATTTCTTGACCCACACACTGCCGTGCATAAAGAATTTCGCAGTTTACGAAATGTGATAGAAACTTTCCCATGCGAAGTACAGCCAGAACAAATTCAGTTAATTGACGAAGAATATAGAACCCTAAAGTTTGATCGCGAAGTAAGTGATTTGTTACAATCTTCCAGCACTCGTGGCTCACCCATCTCGTGTGAACAATTTTGGGTGGAAGTTGGGAAAATTTCTAACAGTGATGGCATGTTAAAATACAAAAATATAACTAGTTTTAGTAAATCTCTTCTATGTATACTGGTGTCGAATGCTGCATGCGAGCGCATATTTTCACAGATAAATTTAATAAAAACGGACCAAAGAAACAGGTTTATAAACAAAAATGTGTCAGCTATTTTAAAAACAAAGCAAGGTATTAAGGATGAAGGAGGTTGTGTAAATTTTAATCCTTCGAAAAGGATGTTAAAATATAACTCTAACATTTATTGTGAGTATGAATAAATAAAACGTGTTAAGAAAATCAGTATTTTTATTGGTATATCTGTCCTATGTAAGTCGGTATATTTCAGTATTTTTATGAGGTGCCTCGGTATTTTCGTAAAATTTAATCTGGTCACACTGAATTAAAAAGTTTTGACATTCATAAATTAAATGTTCAACGGTTCCTTCGTGTGTTGTGCAATGTGGGCAAATATTATCAGTAATAATACCCAATCTAGCCAGGTGTGACGGAGCAGTATTATGGCCAAAGCGTAGTCTGTTTATTGTTGTTATAAAATCGCGACTGGCATCTTCCAGCTGGTTGTACCAAGGCTTTACCGGCAAGTTCTCTTGTATATTGCCATACCACTTTCCTTTGCTATCTTGATCTTTCTTCCACATGTCTAACCATTTAGTATTAATGTTTTGTTTAACATATGGCAAGCAATCTGTCATAGGGATCTCTGTTACATTTTTTACATTTATAGGGTTTATACATTCATATGCGGTTTTATCAGCCATTTCATTACCAGAAATACCTCTGTGTGAAGGCACCCAGAGGAAAGCAATTTTGACATTTTTTAAAGAGTATTGGTAAATTGTTTCTTTAATAAAATACAGAATGTAATTTGATTTATAACTAACTCTAAGGTTGTTTAGACCTTGTATCACACTCAAGGAATCTGTAATAATTAAAAATTGTTTATGAGTATGTATGTCTCGAATACGTAGTAATGCCTGATATACCGCATATGCTTCTGCTGTAAATATAGAGCAAGCTTCATGCAAAACAAAGCTTTGAGAAAACTTCTTTTGTGGATCATATAAGGCTGCATTTACATGGTCACTTCCTTTACTACCATCTGTATATATGACATAATACAATTGATTTAATTCTAGAAATTCAAGCATATCAATATTATTGGTAATAGTATTTTCAAGTACTATTATTGGGTGTGTAATGCAATGATAAGAAAAAGAATAACATGGCCATAGATATTGTTTTCTTATAAATTTAAATTTATTTTGTGTTTCTAGCAATATATTGGACAATAAAGGAGACTTTCCATTCAAGAGATCTTCTGGAGTGACTGTCACACTATGACCTCTATTTATATTTGGTAAGATTTTGTTTAAGATTTGTCTATTATTTGAAGAAATTAATTTTAAGAGATATCTCTCAGCCAGCATGATTCTTCTCAAAATTAGAGGCATTATCAGTGTCTCAACCTCCATGGCCCTTATGGGAGTTGAGCACATTGCGCCAGATATAATTCTCAAAGCCCTGTTTTGTAAAATATCAAGTTTATTTACATGGTGACTATTTATATAGCTAAGTGAACTATAGTCAAAATGACTTCTCACAATAGATTTATACAATAAAGACAAGATTTTGGGGTCTGCTCCCCAGCTTACACCAGCAAGACATTTCATTATATTTATACCTCTGAGGGCATTGCCTGATATGTATTCTATATGTTCTTTAAAAGTTAATTTATTATCAATTATAATGCCTAAAAATTTTTTGGAGTTCACCTTGTTTAAAATTTGTCCATTATAAATTATGTTTGAGATTGGATTATCTTTACCAAATATCATTACATTGCTTTTAGATGGGTTAATATTGAGATGTAATATTTCATTATAATAAAGAAATAATTGAAATAAAGCATTGTTAATATGCTCCATAGCAGTTTGCAGATTATAGTTGCTGGTGTAAATGACAATATCATCAGCAAATTGTAGAATATTTACATTATTACTATTTACATATTTACAAATTTCACTAGTATATATATTATACAATAATGGTGATAGTGCAGCACCCTGCATTGTGCCTCTGGAAGCAGTTTTCGGTCCATATAAAACATTATTGTGCCTTACATATAGAGTTCTATTGTTTAAGAAATTGTAAACCCATTCACAAAGTTGTCCAGGAATGCCCAGCCTAGACATAACTTTGACAAGAATGCCTGGATCTACACTATCAAAAGCACCTTGCACATCTAAAAATACACATACAGTATGTAACCTACTTTCTTTTGCATGTTTCAGATCTGAAATTAATGAGGTAAAGCTGTCAGCACAACTGCGCCCTCTACGGAACCCAAACTGTACTGGAGGAATGATGCTACTGGATTCAACATACCAGTCAAGACGTACTTTGATCATGTTTTCAAAAATTTTTCCTAGACATGATGATAAAGATATTGGTCTATATGAGCTAGCAAGATCTGGAGGTTTGTCAGGTTTTGGTATGGGAATAACACACTGTGTTTTCCATGTTTGTGGAATGATTTTTTTATGCCAAAGTAAATTCAGTATTTTAAGAAATAATATTTGTACTGATTCATCTAAATTTTTAATAATATTATATGGATAATCATCTAGACCTGGAGATGTATTTCTTCTAGATTGTAAGCTCATTTTAAATTCAGACCATGAAAATGAGTCCAGTAAAAATTTTGAATTGCTATTATCATTTTGTTTCTCAAAATACGTGTTTAGATTATCTGTTTCAGTTAAATTGTTGTTATCTGTTAATTTTGCTAATAATGGTAAAATAAATTCATTTTGATATGATTTGTTGCCAGGTCTAATTCCCTTAAACATTTTTAATTGTTTCCAAATCATACTAATTGGAGTAGTTCTATTGAAGGTGGTACATAAATTATGCCAGCCTAATTTTTTCTGTTCTGCTATTGTTCTCTTTTTAAGTGCATCTTTTCTTTTATAATCAATGTAATTATCCATTGTAGGAACCCTTCTATATAATTTAAGAGCATTGTATGAATCTACAACACATTGTTCACAGGTATCATTCCACCAGGGAGCTGGAGGTCTGCTTTTGAAATTGTCTTTTTTAACAAGTTTTGGAATAGTCATATCTTTAAGTGTGTCTAAATGTGAACAAAATTCATTGTAACTATTGATTGGATCTTGTGAATTGACAGTAAAATTTTGAAATACTGTCTTTGACAGAGTTTTGTATTCTTTCCAATCAGCTTTCTTATATAGATACTTATCAATTGGTGAAGTAATATAATATTTATCTACATGTAAGTTAAGTTCTGTGATGGTTGGGTAATGATAGCTTCCCATAGTATCATCATGTACAGACCAATTACAAAGTGATGCAAACTCAGCACTAATAAAACTTACATCTATGGCAGAAGGATTCCGTCCAGGGCTGTTGACAGTTGTAAAACTACCATCATTTAATATACACAAATCTAAGTTATCCATTGCATTGTATAACTCTTGACCCCTACTTTTAGTGGTGAGACATCCAAATGCTACATGATGTGCATTGAAGTCGCCACTTATGAAAATAGGTTTAGGAAGTTTATTTATTATATTAGACAGTCTATTGATGTGTAAGTGTCTTGCTGGAGGGCAATAAACACACAGTATTGTTAAATTACCACGCTGAATGGACAAGGATATAGCAACAGTTTGTACATCTTCATAAAATGTAGTATCAATATAGTTATATTTCAAGTGTGGTTTTAATAATATTGCTACTCCGTTATGTGAATTATTAGAATTTTTTATGTATATATTATATCCGGGAATTTTAAATTTGTTGTCTTTAAACCAAGTTTCGTTGAGCAAGCAAACATCAATATTTTGTTGTTTCAAAAAGTTTATTAATAGAGGTTTTTTACTATTTGCACTTTGTATGTTATATTGAGCAATGCGTAACTTAGATTCTATATTGTTTGGATCCATTATTTAAGATTTTTAATTAAAAGATCTTTAATAGATTTTTTTTTTTTTTTTTTTTTATTCTTTTTTAAGGAGTTTTAGTCAAAATGACCATGACACTCCATTGGGCAATCATCACTTAGTAAACAATATAAAAGCTTATCACAAACTATCGTCTCTGCATACCCGTCATCACCAATTTGTAAACTAATCTAGCAGATTGAGATAGCGGGCATGCCAACACGCTATTGCAGCTGCCGACACTTCCAAAACTCGGGATGGACTGATAAATATCTCTTCTAACGTCTTCATTCCGGACACATTCCAACATAATATGGATAACGTCTTCTACCATATCGCACTCCGCGCATAAGGGTGATGGCACTTTTTTCATTAGGAAGCCAAACTTGTTAAGTGGAATGTGTCCAGATCGAAGCCGAAAAGCTGTCACTAATTCTTTCCTATTTATTGGTGATTCTTCAAACCACGGATAGACGCAAGGCTCGTTTTGGATTGTCCTATACCATATTCCTTTATTTGTGGAGCGATCTTGGAAGTACAGTTTCCAGAGGTCATGACAATGGCTTTTTATCATATAAAGACAATCCAAGTAATATGGCTTTGCGTCCACGGATATTCCATCGCAAGAAGCCTGTCCTGCTAACTTATCCACTATTTCGTTTCCTGATAGGCCCACGTGAGACGGTACCCATTGAAGGATGACCTCTTTAGAATTTAGTTTAAGTTCGAATAGCAATTTAATAATACTGTAGGCAATCGGGGAACCTTTAAGACTAGAGGTGCACCGAGCCAAGTGTTGAAGGGCGCTTTTTGAATCGGTGAAAATAATGAATTTATTGTAATCAACTGAGTTTACATAGGACAGAGCTTCGTAGATAGCTGTTAATTCAATAAACATGATAGACATATTGTTGCGTATTTTAAGTTTGATAAAAGAGCCGAGTTGGATATCGAAAATTGCAGCACCCATGTAACTATCTTTTTTTGAACCATCTGTATATATTTCATAATAATTAGCATAATTAGCTTTCAAGAATGATAAACATTTATCGTGTAATTCTGTAACATTGTATCCTCTCTTCGCATTGCAGATTCCGTCAATTCCGATTTTGATTATTTTAGACAGATCATATCTATTCATCCAGTAATTTAACGCGAACATACCAAGGGTTAATTCAGTGCTAATTTCGATGCTCTTGTATTGTGAATGGATTTGAATGAGGCTTGGAATCTTTTTGCGCCTCCAATACCTGTTTGTGATTATTGATTCTAATTCATTTAAAGTGTTAATTGTAATACTATTAGATTGTGACGACACCCTTAACCAAAACTTTCCTGCCAGGTAAGTTCGACGGACATGTAACGGCTGTAGAAGCAGTTCGCTCTCCATTACATGGATGGGCGTGCTCTTAATAAAACCCCCTATAATACGCATAGCCTCATTTTGCACTTTATCCAATTTAACTAAATTAGACTTAGCACTGCAATCGTAGAGGAAGCTACCATAATCCACTCGGCTTCGAATAATAGCTATATATAACTTCCTAAGGTTTTTAGGGTGAATGCCCCAGCCTGATCCAGCTAGTACTTTAAACAAATTTAGGTACTTATGAATTTTCATGTATAGTTCGTTGATGTGTTTAGACCATCTCAACGAACGATCAAGCCAAAGCCCTAAATATTTAACATGACTAACTTCCTGCAATATCTCATCCTTAATGTTTATAGCGACATTAGAACCTTGAAATCCTTTTCTGAATACACATAGTTTACTTTTATTAGGTGAGACGCTTAATCCCAAGTCTTCCAACAACCTACCTAAAACGTCCACCGAGTTTTGGAGGTTAGTTCGAGCAGATTCAATGTTTTTATTCGACGTATACAACACAAAATCGTCGGCATATTGTGAAGTGAATACTGTTTGAATTTCTTGACATATATTGTATGTCGCCACATTAAATAACAGCGGGGACAGCGGGTCACCTTGAGCTAGGCCCTGAGATGTACATCTAACAATATACGCGTCATCAATTCTTATTATTAAGTTTCTTAAAGTCAAAAAATTCCACAGGTAATCACATATTTTTTGGCCGACTCCTAATTTATCTAAAATAACAATCAATGAACTTATATTAATATTATTGTAAGCGTTATCAATATCTATGAAACAAGCTAAAGTTACCATATCCTGAGTAAAACCTGATTGGATTCTTGTTACTAGTCTAACTAAACTGTCTAAACATGATTTAGACTTCCTAAAACCTACCGTTTCCGGGGATAAAAATTGATTTCTTTCAACATACCACTCTAATCTACGGTTGATGATGGAGTGGAATACTTTACAAATACATGACAATAAACTGATAGGACGTAGAGAAGCATCTAATGATGGATCACGGCCCGGTTTAGGGATGGGAATTATGTTAATATCTCGCCATTGGGTTGGAGTAAAACCAGTAGATAAAAAGATGTTAAACAATGTAAGAAGAACAACTTTGCCATTTTCGGGGAGATGTTTGATCATTGAAAATGATATATTATCGCAACCTGGCGTCGTGTCGCTTGTCTTAATACATGTCTCTAATTCGCACATAGTAATTGGTATTTCCAACTTATGATTATGAGATATTAATATAGGTTTAGGTGGCGAAACAAAAGCGGGACATAAACTATTTAGAAGATTTTCTGCTTTACTTGAATCTACGCATGCCTTGTGGAATCTATTTCCTTTAATCCATTTCATCTTCTGCCACATTGTTCCTGCTGAAGTTACTTCGTCTATTGAGTTACAGAATTCGTGCCAACTATCTGATGATGCTTTTCTTATAAGTTTTTTACATTCTCTAATGCATTTGTTAAGAATGGAGAGATTTGAAGGGGTAGGGTTCTTTCTAAATTGCGATAGTGCTAGCCTTCGTCTAGCAACTGCCTGAGATAAACTAGGATTCCAGTAGGGTTTAGGGTTAAATTTAGATATAGGATTTAGGTTATATTTAATGTAGGGTATATATTTGTCTGCTGCTGTGTTTACGTATGAAACGAATTTATTATAAACTTGTTGAGGTTCTCCTTGGGTGCTGAAACACGAAAAGATACTCTCAAGGAATGCCTTATACTCCATCCAATTTGCACGTTTAAAATTTCGCTTCTGTAAGAAATGTGGGGCGTACGAAGCGTTCGATGATATGTTAATGATGAGGTGATCACTACCCAACGATTCATTGGTGACTTTCCAGTTAAAGTTGCAAGAAATATCAGAGGTACTCAAGGATATATCTGGAGAGCTTTGTTGAGTAGAACCCGCTACAATTTTAATTCGCGTGTGACTGCAATCGTTAAGAGAAATCAAATTAGAATCCAGTAAAGCGTCATATATTTGAGAACCTCTGACATCAGTTTTATAGGACCAAGTAAAGTGATGGGCATTGAAGTCTCCTAAAATTAAAGTTTTGCTACTGTGCTTGGAAAATAGTGAATCCCAGTCATTCTTACGCGTATGAACCCACTGAGGACAATAAACCCCTATGATATTTTCAATATGCTTGCAGTTTAGAATCTTAACATTTACGATTTGTATGTCAGTATTTGGGATTTCTATACGACAGTCTTGGGATTTAATAGACTTATGAGTAAATATAGCTACGCCCCCATAGCAGTCAGCTCGATCAGCCCTGAAAATATCGTAATTACTAATGTTAAATGTACTATTAGGATCCAACCAGGTTTCACTTATAACAGCAATGTGGATTTTATTTTGAAGTAATAGTTGTTCTAATTCTAATCGTTTTGGCCGAATACTCTGCGCGTTCCACTGCAAAATATTGATAACGGTTTTGTTAGGAGTAGGACTATCCATTTTGAGAATTATTAAATAATTCCCAAAACTTCTCAAATAGCGACATATCTGAAATATTAGCCATAATTGCATCTAAAGCCCACTCGACACTAACACTAATTAAAGATTTTATTTTATCAGTCCAATTGTCTCTCTTAGAAAATATTATGAATTTAATTGTCTTTAAAAGCGAACTAAAGGAGTTGTGCCTATTCGACGAATCTTCATTCCTATAGTGTTTACGCCTCCTGCGGGTGTCACCCTCGGGGTCTCCGTCACCGCCTACGTGGTAATCCTTGCCTCCATTTTCTACATCTGGGTCCGATGAATAGGGGCCGTTTAAATCAAATGGTGACTGTTCGGATGAACTGCGTTGTTTTCTCTTAGAAGGTCCTGGTTTCGATTTGTTATTGTTTATTTTTGACTTGTCTTGCGAACTTTTAGAATTTTGCTGGTTAGAAGCAGCTTTTGCAGCATATGTGTCAGGGCCCGCTGTGTTATATATCGAATATGTATGGGTTTTCGGGATGTTATAGCTAGTAGGTATACCAGTGCCAAACGGGTCCTCTGGTCGTGGTGAACAAGGTGGCACATACATTAGCAAGGCTTGTCGGTAAGAACAATTAAATTCTGACATTAACGTACGGATTCTTTTTTCTTTTAAAAACACTGGGCATGATTTTGCTAGTGCCATATGATTTCCCGTGCAGTTTACACATTTAAATGTAGTTGTCTCGCAATTTTCGTGATGTTTACCACACTTGGGGCAAATAACCTTAAGAGAAGGGCACAGTTTTAATGTGTGACCAAAACGCCAGCATCGAGAACATTGGGTCACGGGAAAGACGTATGGTTCTACAAGGATTTTTAAATTAAATATTTTAATGTATCGAGGTAGGGCGTTTCCTTTAAAGGCAATACGAATTGTTTCACTTTCTACCCATGTGGACTCCAAACCTCTTCTGTTTAAACGTTTAACCGATAAAATTTTGGTTTCATTGTCACATTTAATGTTATCTAACAGTTCAGACTCAGGTAGGTTAACATCTATATCTCTAATAATACCATACGAAATGTTCACTTCCCAAGCCTTTTGAATTCTCCACTCCTTTTCTTCAAAAAATTTGTTAGTCAATAATTGACCTGCGCTAGATTCGTCCTCAAAGCTCACAAGTACTTTAAAAGCATTAATATATTTTACGCGGTGTATACCGTTTATATTTTGCGAATCAAACAACTTAGCCAAAGCAAATTGTTTCGGAAGATTATCTTTACTCGATATGCTGATCTCGAAGTGTTCTCGTCTCCTTCTCTTACTATTTCTTACTGTAGTCCAATCATTTGTCGCGTCAATTCCCTCACCTGTTACCGCATTTTGCGAATTATCTTGCTCATCTTGTACGTAAATTGCCCGTCTGATATCTTCATCTAAACTCCTATCACCCATGCTTATAACGTCCTCTCCGCTAATATAACACTCTGCCATACTTTCACTCATTTAAAGTTTCTTTTCGTTCGAATTCACGATACCTGCGACGGCGCGCGAGCGCGCTGCCCGGTACAAGTAAGTATGTATATAGGCTTCACTTTATAATAACGCGCGTGAGTCACTAAGTAATGAAACGACGTCTCACTCGTATCGTGCACGAGCGCGAACTGATCTTTAATAGATGCTGTAGTCGTAGGCACATTAGTATCTTTATTACCTAACTCCACCAATGTCTGTACTAGGGCCATAAGTACATCATTGTTGGAGATAATTTGGTTCTTAATGTCATCTTTTTTAATGACATTTTTAACCTTATTTACACTATTTACATATTTATTTACATCATTTACAGAATGTACAGGTTTATTTACAAAAGTATTTACAGATGGTTTATTTGTTTGTTTTGTTGGGGGTAAAGGAGGGAATTCTTTGTTGCCACTTGTAGAGGCGGCACTTGCATAAGTTATTTTATTTTTCTTTTCTAATATTTTCTTAATTTTAATTGGACAAGTTTTAGATATAGCTAGATGTGGTCCACCACAATTTAAGCAGCAGACCTCAGTGGTTTTATCACAATCTTTATATAAGTGCTCACCTCCACATATGGAACATTTTTGTTTGCTATGACAGATTTTGGCTGCGTGATTGAACTTAAAACATTTAAAGCATTGTTGTAGTGGTGGAATATATTCAAATACCCTGTATGAGAATAAGTCATAATGTATTCTATCAGGTAATGTGTTAGAAAGAAATGTGATGCTGACTGTCTGTAATGGAACTCTTTCATTTCCAACTCTTTTAGTGAATCTTCTTACAGCAACTATTTCATATGTTGATGACAATCTTGTGTATAAATCTTTATTTGATATATTTGTTGGTACATACCTTATGATGCCAGTTTTTTCAATTTGCATTGCCGGTATAAACGCTCTGAAGCCATATTTGGAAAGGAATATAGTATTATTTATGAAGTTATTAGCTGTGTTATATTGTTTGAAGTTAACTGCTATTTTGTTTGCATTGATTCGTTCTATAGCTGTCACACCTTTTATTTCTGTAGAAAAAATATGATTTAAGTAGATAGGGCTCTTGTTTCCTAATCTATCACCATTCAACGATTCTATGTAGACTTTGAATATAGTGTTTGATGAGTTTTCTGGGTATAGTCTTTTATAATCAGGTTTGTAATACGGCATATAGGCACTATTATCACTGCCGGCACTGCTATTGTCCATGTCTTCGCCTCCAGATTCTCTTGTCCGGGGACGTTTGAGAGAGGTGGGCGGGTTATCCCCGCCCCCCTCGTTTCCCTCCATGTTCAGAGGTACCCAGCAATACAAACTATGGTTTTAATTGCTGAGAGGAAAAAATATCTGCTTTTTATTTAAATAATTAAATAAAAATTTTTCAACCGAACCGCGCTTTTTGGAATTTCCCGCCCCACACCACCCCACACACACACACACTACCTGTGCAAAAACACAAGAAGTAGTGATGGACGATATACATACATCGATTTATTTAAAGCACACTATGTATCGTATTGAGGCATCGTATTGAACCTATTAATGTTCTGTGATTGAACCAATGTATTGTTAATACTTCAACATCGAATATATATCGATGTTTTTTCATCCGATGCATCGATTAGGTACGCAAATAATGAGGTGAGTATTTTATTTATTTATTTATTTAATTCTTCATGCACAAATAGAGTGTACAAAGGCGGACTTAATGCCTGAGGCATACTATAAGTGAGTATACTTTAAGTGAAACGAAATGTTATAATCAGTGCTGCCAATATATTAAATTAAACCAAAACAAGCCTTTTCATTGTGGACTAATGTGGACTGATCACCATAAGTTAGTGCATCATAACTGAAAAATTAACAAATCTGAAGATGTTTTGCCTGACGAACTATCCGTTTATCTCAGAACTCCTGTTGGAAGACTGAATGAAAATCCGTTAGGAATCTGAAGACAGTATAAAATACAATTCCCGAGGCTGTATAAAAAAGCTTTGAAGTACCTATTAAACAATAGTTGGCACGTCAGTCCCTTCTGAAAGCCTTTATTCACGTGCAGGGCTAGTTATGACTGAAAAAAGAAACCAGTTGAAGGGGAAGAGATTAAGCAATTTTTTGTTTTTACATAGCATGAAAAAAAAAATTAGAATTTTTAAGAAAATAATGTGATTTTCAATTTTAACACATATATTTTCTGATTTTCATAATACATGTTTTTAGGGTTCCGTACCCAAAGGGTAAAAACGGGACCCTATTACTGAGACTTCGCTGTCCGTCCGTCCGTCCGTCCGTCCGTCCGTCCGTCTGTCACCAGGCTGTATCTCAAGAGCGGTGATAGCTAGACAGTTGAAATTTTCACAGATGATGTATTTCTATTGCTGCTATAACAACAAATACTAAAAATAAAATAAAATAAAGATTTAAGGGGGGCTCCAATACAACAAACATGATTTTTTTACCGTTTCTTGCTCGATACTAATAACGTTGCCTT
Organism: Orgyia antiqua; assembly: GCA_916999025.1. Lineage (NCBI taxonomy): Eukaryota > Metazoa > Arthropoda > Insecta > Lepidoptera > Erebidae > Orgyia > Orgyia antiqua. The sequence goes on along the minus strand of OU779871.1, from coordinate 1,141,071 downwards.
ATGTTGCATAGATAATGGTACGGAACCCTTCGTGCGCGAGTCCGACTCGCACTTGACCAATTTTTTATTTAATGCCTAACCTAAAACAATCGATGTTTAAGAAACATCGATGTATTTATTTTCTCAATACATCGTACTAACATCGATGTGACCGAACGATGCATTACATCGAAAAAAAACATGTATGTATATTTTAAATGTCCACCCCTAACAAGAAGTTGCGTGCATCAGTGGCAGGAAACTACCAATATAATAGAAGAAGCTGATAGACTACTTGCTTGTTGGAGTGGCCCTCAAAATATTGGCGCTAACTTGTGGTACACCACACAACACGTTTTAGATTCAAATAATATAATTTAAAAAAAAGGCGTTGGCACTCGGGGACTGCCGTGGTAAAGCTATTGCTTAGCATTTTTTTATCAACTTTGCTTTTATAAAAATTAGTTTATTATATACATATAGGCAGTAATTTTTTCCTTTCTTTTTTTTCTTTGATTTTAATTCAAGTTACACTTTTTGAGCGTGGTGACCGATAAGAAAACGCGTGCGCAGTAACGCCTATACAACCAATGCCACTTAGAGGCGAGTTGTTGAACTAAAGAGACAAGCGTGATATTTCAAAAAAGTCATTAAAAGTTCTCCTATTCATCGATAGATGGCAAAACTAAAAAGTATCAAAAAGTTATTAAATAAAATAAAAGAAAATATTGAGATAAAAATAAATGTTGATCCTTGAAAATAATTATTTTTTAACAGAACCTCACCGCTGTGCTGGTCGGAGTGGGGGGTGTTAGGTTATTTTCGTTACGGAATTTCTGGATTCGGTCTCCACGCTCTAGGCCCGCGATAGAAGCTATGCAGTAGCTTAAAATATAACCTTTTATTCAGTTACGTCTTACGTGACTATTTCGACTAAAAATAATAATTTCAACTTATATTTTATTTTTTTATTCACAATTTACACAATTTTGAAATCTACCCTTAATTCAAAACTGAAGATCTAATGATGGTGTGTTGGCATATATGGTATTGTTGTGGTGTGTTTGGTTTACGCAGCACAGTAGACCAACGCCTTTTCAAAGTAGAACAGGTGCTCAAGTCCACTATTTTGGAACAATTGTCATACCGGCACAATACCGGCACGATACCGTTGCAATTGAAGTCAAATATCCGTAGTCTGCTATATGCCGTCATAACGGTCTTTCAATGGTAATAGAATTGTCGATCTCTTTTATCTATGCATTGAATTTTCGGTCTCTTTTATCTATGGATTGTGTTAGAATGGTATGTATGTGTTGCCGTTTTTAAAAAATGCGTTAGTTGAAGTGATTTTCGAAAAACTACTAATAAATTTAAACATTTAATCATGCTAGACTTCGTTTAAATATATTTGTACATACTATTTATTAGTATAAAAAGCAATGTGAAGTTTAGGAGATTAGTAAATTGCAATAAATTACAAAGAACAATTTCTAATATTTCTATCTATCTATTTTTTATTTATGGCAATCTGTCGACACAGGACAATTTAAAAATATTACTGTCAAATTCAAAATAGCAGACTACCGAAACATTTCAGTCATTGAATTGCAATTGTGAAGCAGTTGTGTACGAGACTAGCAATTTATGTCACTTTGACAATTGTAAGACAATGATGAAGTCGTTATGACGACACATTAATAGTAGACTACCAAAAACTTTACTATTGCACCATAATGGTACAATAATGGTACAGTTGTGACACCGTTGAAATACCCGACTCAGGGCCCTGGCCTGTCTGTGCCCAATAGTGGGACGCTAACGGGCTAGAGCGAAGGAGAAAAAAAATAATTTTCTGTCACTGAGTTGGTATCGATTGCACGCATCACGCAAAAACATTACTTTTGATAGTGCTCGATTGTGCGAAGCGTTGCTGTAGTTGAAACATTCAACGTTGAGCATTATGCCGCATAATGCGCCCTTGTGCTGTAATTGGAAAACTACCACCATTAGCACTTACAAGCGCACTTAAAATGTTTCAGGTTAAGTGTAAAGGGTTATATTCAAATACTATATTTAGATTATTTCAAATAGATGTTTTTTTCACATTCCAAATATTATTTTTATGCTTAACAAGGCTTTACAGTGCTAGTTTTCCAATTAAGGAGCATAATGCGACTCAGTGCCGCACAATGCTGAAATAAGCTGACGCTTAATTGGAACGTGAATTAGTGTTCAAATGCACCAGCAGAGTGCGTTAAGTTCAGTGTTGAAAAAAAATACTAAAATAAAATTGTATTTACATTATAAGTGTGGAATATAAAAAAAAAGTCATTGTTTGTACCTTCATCCATACTTATATTTTTTTTTTAACACAGCTTGAATTAACTTTGATTATTTCCAGAAAACTCCGACGAAACGAAAGCCTTTAAATTTAAATTTTTCACAATAAATAATATTACTAACGATAATATTTAAATAAAATTTCAATCAATGCCAATTTTAAGAAAAAATACTTGTTAATTTTCTGTCGCTGAAGTTGGTATCGTTGCACGCATCACTTTTGAGAGTGCTCGATTGTGCGAAGCGTTGCTGTAGTTGGAACACTCAACGTTGAGCATTGTGCCGCATAATGCGCTCTTGTGCTGTAATTGGAAAACCATCAGTGGCTGCAATTTCAACTGGCCAATTTTGGCGAACTGCTTTATCTCATTACTGGCAATCTTGGCCACCTGTCAAGTGTCAATACTGTCATTGTGACGTTTGTGTTGTGGATGTGGACACGTACCTATTTATTGTAATTTCAGTTTTTGATTGTGAATTAGTGCTTTTTCAGGTAAAATTATTTCATATTTGTTAATTACAGTTCAACATTAACTTCTAAATTAATAATTGGCCATAACATATAGCTACAACCAGGTACTTCCCGATATCATTCCACCGGAGTTATAAACAGCATTATGGCTTCGTTATAACGATGAATTTGAATGTATAACTCCACGTACGCTATAAAATGACTTATATGTAAAGGCTAGTAGTGGAACGGTGATATTGTAGCTAATAAAGTCCTAAAAATTAGGGTAGTTTGATGTTGTTCTTACAAGATTCTTAACTTAAAGGTTTGTCATGTTTTTCAAAATTTATCCCTTTAAATTATATTCTTTCTGTTAAATCCAATAATTATATTACATGTTGTGTTTGAATACTAATTACATTGTATGTGTTATTCAGTTAATTGTGCCATTTGGGATATAAATCTTTAGTCTTAGGTTGGTAACATTATCTGAACTATATCTTTTGTAAAATTTCAGCATGGCGGGTGTAGAGCAGCCATGTTACACCCTGATAAACTTCCCAACCGACTCTGAGCCTCACAATGAGATGCAGCTCAAGTTGGACCTTGGTAAGTAGTACCTGACTCATAAGAAATATTCCAACAAACATTAGTCTGTTGTATAAAGGGGAAGAATAAATTTCATGCATACGAAGTCGCAGGCAACAGCTAGTGAACATATAAAACACTATATACTTAGGTGATAATTTTTTATATTGATATTTCAACACCAAATTTACTACAATTTAATATATTTAATACATTTTTGGCCTAAAATCTGTTTCTTTTGTCTTAGTTTGTAATAATAATAAAATTATTAATTTATTAAACTTTAATTTTAGGCTACTAAATCTGATATGTATTATTTTTTGCATGGTATTTATTATTTTGTATCTCTAATAAAAAGTCCCAAAAGTTTTAATCAGAATAAGATTCAAATTTCTGTCAAAATTAATTTCAACAGAAAAAGGTGATATCAAAAAGAAGATAGAAGCACTAAAGAAAGTGATCAGTATCATTCTATCAGGTGATAAGATCCCTGGTATACTGATGATCATCATCAGATTTGTGCTGCCACTGCAAGATCATACCATCAAGAAGTTGTTACTTATATTCTGGGAGATTGTTCCAAAGACCACTCCTGATGGTAAACTGATGCAAGAGATGATTCTTGTCTGTGATGCTTACAGGAAGGTAAGGTTTCACTTGTGGTAATAACTTTTTACCATCTAGTAATTTTTTTAATAAACTAGCATGAAAGGGCTGCTGTTTGGCATGCTGTTTGTAATCAGAGATAGGGAAAATTAAAAAAAAATGTAGGAGGATTTTATCCATAGAGGAGCCACATAACAAAACAAGAATGAAAAGAATAGTGAATTAAGTATGTTAAAAAAATATTTTTTAATTGGAAATGAAAGCTTTTCTATTTAACTAGCTTTTCAATTTCCCAACTATGTATGTACAGGATCTTCAACACCCAAATGAATTCCTCCGTGGCTCAACTCTCAGATTCCTGTGCAAGTTGAAAGAGCCTGAACTGTTGGAGCCCCTGATGCCAGCTATCAGAGCTTGTTTGGAGCACAGACACTCATATGTCAGGAGGAATGCTGTGCTTGCTATATTCACTATTTACCGGTGAGGCCATTCAATATGTTTATTTTTAGACATGTCATGTGGAATTTCCAGTGTAGATTTAGACGGCATGTGTTAAATACAAAGATATAAAAGCAAAATGAAGTCAACACAAAATGATGTGTCAAGAATACAGGTTTAAGATTAAAGTAATGTGAAATTTAGTGCAAAATAAATTTAAGTCTTAAAAATAGCTGTAGTCTTTTCAGTGGCAAGTACGAGTCTAATATTGCTCCCGTATCTAATGTTTAAGGACTAATGTACCTGGTATTTGGCCTTACTGGCGCCTATTTTGTGTTTTCTGATACTATTTATTACTTTAAGATGTTGATGAATAAAATTATTATTATTCTTCTAGAAACTTCGAGTTTTTAATTCCGGATGCACCAGAGCTCATTGCGAACTTCTTGGAGTCGGAACAGGACATGTCGTGTAAGAGGAACGCCTTCCTGATGCTGCTACATGCGGACCAAGAGCGCGCCTTGTCGTATTTGTCCTCCAGGCTGGATAATGTGCATGGTTTTGGTGATATACTACAACTTGTGATTGTTGAACTTATTTATAAGGTTTGTATTGAATAAACTACTTGATCATCGTGCTATGTAATTGCCGAAAATGTGTCATAGGTTCTTCATGGACTTACTGCTTAATGAAACCTATTCCCTTTTTAAAGTACAAGCAATATAGAAATCACCAACAACCATGGTTTCAGAATTACTTTTTGCTGGCACCTCCTAAATAGATTTTGAATAACAGAAGCTGAAGGAGGAATTTTTTTAAATCTGATTTTTGAATTGAATGTTTATTGCATTCTCAATTTGTTCAACAATTAAAATCTCATATTTTCAATTTGTTGAAATTATTCATTCATTGAGTAAAAATAAATTGTTGTTAAGAGTTTCCAATATCAAATGTTTTTTTAAGAGACAAATAACTCAATATTATCACAAATTACAATATAAATCACAAATATTTGTGATTAATTGTAGGTATGTCACGCCAATCCATCGGAACGTTCCCGCTTCATTCGCACGGTGTACGGTCTACTGAACGCGCCCAGCGCCGCCGTGCGGTACGAGGCGGCCGGGACCCTCGTCACTCTGTCTAACGCACCTGCCGCTATCAAGGTAACCATTATTGGTCACTAACTGTATATTTTATTTTAGACGATAAATTATTTGTATACCCATTCAATTCTTTTCAGAAGATTTTTCGTGGAAACAGAATGTTAGATGGAAAATTCAAAATCATTTTCACATTTTGTATTAGATATAATGTTTGTGTGTGCAGGCAGCAGCAGCTTGCTACATAGATCTGATAGTGAAAGAGAGTGACAACAACGTGAAGTTGATAGTGGTGGGTCGCCTGGCCGCGCTCAGGGAGGAGGGGGGAGAGGCTGCAGCCAGGGCTCTGCCGGATCTGGCCATGGATGTGCTCAGGGTGCTGCAGTCTTCTGACTTGGATGTTAGGAAACATACACTGCAGTTGGGTGAGTTTTAATCCATCTATCTATTCGTGTTGAATATAAGCCTTCCGTATAGAACACCCCAACGTGTTTTCTATGCTACCCTCATTAAACGACAATTATATTGTTAATAATTATGATTATTTCGTAATGATTGAATAGTCTTTACCTGTATCAGCGTTACGAGACGACCACTTAACATAGATACCGTCACATCTATTTCCCATGGGTATAAGCAGAGACTATAGACCACACAATAATAATAAAATATATGTAGAATCATTGTTAGTAAAGAAGTAAAATATTTTAACTGGTGATACAATAATATTTCTTTACGTCCAGCATTGGACCTGGTCAGTTCTCGTCACGCCGAGGAGTTGGTATCAGTTCTGCGTAAAGAAGCATCTCGCGCCCATAATGCTGAACAAGATGATGGACCCAAGTATCGCCAGTTGCTTGTACGGGCTTTGCATAAGGCTACTCTTAAGGTTAGTTGTACATTTGAAAATTAAAATCATTTATTGACATACTAAAATATTGCTCTTAAGGTACTTCAATGACTTTTCGCCAACTTTTCCCCCCTAGTAAAAATTCTCTGTCAGCAATATTGCTTATCACGTATTTGTTAGCAGATTCTGTTCGTTGCTATGGTTACCGTGTAATAAACAAACATGGCGGCAAAATATAAACGGGGCCATTTATATAATTAACACGAAATACGAGGGGTTAACAAAAAGTTAACCCCCCGTATTTCGTGTTATTCTTATATATAGCCACGTTTATATTTTAGCAAGATAATAATATATAACTTACTAGCTGACCCGGCAAACGTTGTTTTGCCATACAAATGTCAGGGTAGACAAATAATTTGCAATAAAATAATATTGCGACTATAAATTGAAATTTAAGCTGTCCTATCTTTCAAGTTGGGTCAAATCGCATATACTGTGCCAATTTAATTTTAAATCGGTTAAGTAGTTTAAGAATCCGTCGCGGACAAACATCGTGACAGGAGATTTATATATTAAGTTATGTATTTCTTTTTCTTAAATAATAATGCTATTTGTGCCTTTCGTTCAATTTCTTTAATTGGATAGTTTGTGAAAACGTAGCAAACTTATAAACAACGCTTTTGCCCGCGACTTCGTACGCTGTACGTGTAGAATTGCAATCTTCGTCCGAGCGTCGGCCTGCTGGTCTCAATCGCCAGCTGCAGATTTATAATATCATCATCATCCTACCCTTCTCCTATTATTTTTGTGTAATACAACTAGTTAAAACTAATCGTTTAATACCGTGCCATCAGTTCCCAGAGGTTGCGGGTAGTGTAGCTCCAGCACTCCTGGAGCTGGTGGGAGATGGCAGTGAAGCGGCTGCACAAGATGTGATGCTGTTCCTCCGATCTGCACTACATAACTTCCCTGATCTCAGAGATCTTATATATCAGGTCAGTGGACTTGATTAAATGCAAGTTATAAGACTGTGCGTATTTGTATTGATTTCAAAACATAAAATATGTTTAATACACAAAATTATAGTAGAAAAAAGATCACCATGAGCGGGACTTGAACCCATGACTTTGGAATACCGTCCGTTCAGTTGCTCTCCCATCTGAGCTATCATGGTTCCTGCAGATATTTACCAATTCTTCCGCTACAATCTTCTCAATGTGAGCTAACTATTGCGCGGTTTGCACCAACTCAATCAATATTTCGTTTAGTTTATTAAGTAAAAGCATAGCAAGTCCGTGTGGTGACGGATTAAGAATACAAGTGTCACCACCCCATCTCCTCCCAAGGGAAAAGTCAGCTAAGGGATATTGTGCACAGGTAACTTCCTTTGTGAGAGACAGAAAACTCGAAAATAAACCCTGGTCTAACACCAACACGTCTGGTCAGTGCGGCACAGTAGCACATAATCCCTTCAAAGTGGAGGAGGCCCGTACCCAATAGTGGGATGTAAATGGGCTGGAGAGAGAGAGAGAGAGGATAGCAAGTCAATGCCAAAGAAATTAATAAATTAACGTAAAAAAAATTGTTTTAAGTTCTGAAAAATGAATGTGTCATCATTATCATCATCATGATGATTACATGATGGTGATTCGATAATGCGTGTTTTATATTTGCCGCCTTAAATGTATAACAACTGGTAAGGGTTTGATGTAAAATGTGTATTATTGTACAGAAACTGCTGGATTCAGTACCTGGTATCCGTGTGGGCAAGATAGCCAGGTCAGCACTGTGGCTGCTCGCTCAGTTTGCTGACTCACCGCAGAGAGCCAAGGCAGCGCTCGATGTACTGGCTTCAGTCATACCTCAACCTAGCGGGGAGGACAAGGTAATTATGAGCTACCATCTAATATATAAAGTTTCCATGTCACAATGTTAGTTACTGTACTCCTCCGAAAACTCATCCCCCTAAACGTTAAGGGCGGTCCACCCCAGACATTTGTTTGGCAAAACGAAGTTTCCCGGGTCAGCTAGTTATTATATATTTATATATGTTACAAAAGCTATAAACATGATTTTAATGCCGTTTACTACTGACAAATTAATTAAAAAAAAATGAGGTTTTAGTCTGAATAAAAATATTGGTTTCACTATAAAAATAGGAGCCAGGTCAATCTTAAAATGTGGTGTTATTCATATAAGTTTTTGTTGCAGGAGGAATCTGAGACTTCCAAACCTCAACAAGACACATCAGCCCCTCGTCAACTGGTCACCAGCGATGGTACTTACGCCTCGCAGTCAGCGTTCAACTTGCCCACGTAAGTTCTGACGTTCTGACGTTTCAAAAGAGCGTTTAAAACATGCCAACTTGAAAAAAAAAATTTTGACTTTGACTTTGAAGTTTAAATTAATAAACACGTTTATGTACCAAAATGAATAAAAAAAATTCACTTTCACCCGTGACCATGGTGACTGCAAAGTTTTCGAAACGTCGGGCCAAAATTTAAAACAAATACACGCGTCTAAATCCGTAAAAAGTTGTTTTATATAAACGAATGAGTCGCGCATGTGTTAGAAAATTTAAAAAAATATATGTATAGAATGAATGATTGTGATTTTTGCACAAAAAATAAAAGAAAACGATACTTTAACAAATTGTATTGCGAATTTTGATTAAATTTCTTTAGAAACAGTCATATATCGTCATTGTCCTGTCTTTTTTACCCCATTATTTGGGGTCGGTGCAACATGTTTCTTTCTTCAATACTTTTCAGTCTGACATTATCTGTGTTCACTCATGCTTTTTCATTGGTCTTTCCGTGTTTTCTTTGGTCTTTCTCTGGACTTTTAGAAATGGTATCTAATAGTTTATAAAATATATCAAGGTTATACCTATATATAAAATAGATTTTAGTGTTCGTTTGGTGTAGTTTTAGTAAAGTCACATACAGACGACATTTTAATATAATTTTTCTATATTTTGTCCTCAGTAGCAACAGCAGTCCTTCATCATCAGGACCAGGTCTTTGGGCTGCACTAGGCGAGGGTGAATCTTTTACAGCGGCCTGTGCTTGCTCTGCACTTTGCAAGCTGGCACTCAAGCTGGATGAGCCTAAAGATTCTACATACGCTATACATTTAGCTGCCAGGCTGTTGGCTCACCATAAACAAAATACTGGTATGATATAGTTTTTAGACATAACAATTAAGATATTCAAATGGTTAACGGCAAAACATAATGCCCTAAAATTATTGCTATTTAAACTGAACTGAAACACTTCTAACACTTGCGCGTCCCATTTATTTTAATGAAACCACTTTCACGGATTTAGACGCGTTTAATTGTTTAAAATTTTGATATAATTCTAAAAAGTCTTTTATTCGTGGGGCTAAAATTTAAAACAAACCACTTTTTACGGATTGAGATGCGTATACGTTTCAATCCGTAAAAAGTGGTTTTATTTCAATATATGTATATGTAACTTAAAATATTTTTCCATGATACCCTACTGAGCTATTTGGTCATGGTCAAACTCAAGGCACATACCATGAGTCATGTTACTATATCGCTCAAAAAATCCACCATAATGATTTTTTTTAAACGTTTAATAAAAATATTCTGATGGTGTGTATTGATTAAGATGAATCGGTCTATATCCGAAAAGTATAATATTTTTACAGTATTAATGATCTGTTTACCCATGTATCAGGTACGAGCAGCACATCAGGTCTGACAGCTGACGACATAGAGCACGGCGCCCTCTGTGTGCTGGCGGGCGCGGCGCGGCCTCCCGTGGTGAAGGGAGCGTTGTTAGAGGGCGCCACTGAGGCGCTGGGCGCGCTACTGGCGCTGCCGGACCGTGCTACTAACTTGCTTGATGATACTGATAAGGTATACATACTATGTCTCCTGTCTAACATACAGTTATTTTAATGTTTCAGAATGACTTGTCTTTTAGTTAAGTGTTGACAACAAGCACATAGTAAAGATTTCAGTTTGCCGAGTATTTTCATTTCGCAGACTTGATGTTATATACACACATGTATACAGGCGGACTTAATGCCTTAGGCATTCTCTTCCAGTCAACCAAAGGAGGTACAGAAACAGATTAGTGGAAGGTGTATAAATATTTAAATAATGGAACTCACATACTAATATACCAACATGTTATAGTACACATACATAAAATACGTTTTATCATTGGTGACTTTATCAGCTCCCGCCACTTCTCTCCAGAGACGTTTAATAAGGACTATTTTTGAAACACCATTGTATAATATTGTTCTCATAGCACAAATCATTATTTTTAGTTATGACTACAAATGTTTAGTTTATAGTTTATTGTTAGCGAATATTGAATAAGTTTGGTATTGATAAAAGGAGCGTGACACAAAGAAGGTGGACAACACAGTGGAAGTAGAGAGTGGTATAGTGTTCGCTCAGTTGGCTGGCGCCGGGGCAGCCTCTCAACATCATGATATGTTCGAACTGGCGCTCAATAAGGCATTGCAAGGTAAATATTACATTTATAATAACAAAACTTAATTGTTTTAAATTAAGTATACTTTTTAAAATGAAATAGTAATAATAATGCATCCAAATTCTAATGGTAGGTACGAGATAATATGTGTTACAGGTATTAACAGTGCTTAATCTAATTACTAAAACCACTAACAGGTTGGTGGTTTTAGTAATGGTGCTAATACCACTAACTTGACTACTAATACCACTAACTTGAACGCCACTAACTTGACAACTAATGCCACTAACTTGACTACTAATGCCACTAACTTGACAACTAATGCCACTAACTTGACTACTAATGCCACTAACTTGACTACTAATGCCACTAACTTGACTACTAATACCACTAACTTAATTACTAACGCCACTAACTTGACTACTAATACCACTAACTCGATTACTAAGGCCACTAACTTGAACGCCACAAACTTGACTACTAATGCCACTAACCTGAACGCCCCTAACTTGACTACTAATGCCACTAATCCAACTTACAATACTGTCAATCATACTGCTAAGTGTGGAATTTAGGATTGCTTGTCTCCAAGTTCCAATAATACTATGATTACTAATCTAAATATTACTTTAATTCAATCTATTACTTTTACTATTAATTCTACTAATTTGCCTACCTATACCACTAATCTATCTACTAATATTACTAAACTGACTATTAATACTCCTAATTCTAATTTCTTCAATATGCGAACTTTGAAGTTATTAGCTCACATAGTTCTAAGAAAGAGGAATTAACACAGTATGAAGTCTAACAAGACTATGTAAGAAAAAGGTTTTAACCCCAAATAATGGAATAAGGGCAGATGAATAATGATGAGTTTCAGTGCGTTGAAACGTCAGTCAGTCCAGTTCTATTTTTGTATATAGATAGTTACAATATAGTATTATTTTGTATGTTGTCAGGTCGCAGTACCGGTGTATCTGAAGAACGTGGCAAGTTATCCAAGGTGACTCAGTTGACCGGGTTCTCTGATCCGGTGTATGCAGAGGCTATCGTTGCTGTTAACCAGTACGACATCGTACTAGACGTGCTTGTTGTTAACCAAACTGGTATGTGATATGATTATTTATTTCTATCAACCTATATACTGGTTTAGGATTCAGTAGTAATGGGTAAAACTGGACCTTACTGGGACCCGCTATCTGTCCAAAATCTCACGAGCAGTGGCAGTTAGACAGTTGAAATTTTCACATATGATATTGTGTTGGCGATTGATGATGTATTTGATCAGTAAATCAAATTATGGTGGAAAAAGTGACTGCTGCAAGCGGGACTTGAACCCACGACCTCGACGATATCAATTGCAAAATTAATAAATTACTTTAGTAATGAACGTCGCGACATTATTTCAGCGCATTCGTATTCTGTAAAGAATACTACGTGGTTGGTCGAGATGTTGTAAAGCAATCTTGATAGATGGCGTTGTACGTAAAAATAATAAACTCAATTGAGTGGCAAATGTGGTGGTTAATTTGAATGTTGCAGGCACGACCGCAATAAGCTCAGTTGGAAGAGCTTATGGAATAGCTTATATAAATGTCTTATATATTACTGCGTCAAAGTGTTGTCTGAAAATGAAAATTATTATTAAATTAGTTCTGTTTATCTTGCATCTTATTTTATTTTTAGTATCTGCATCAAAACGTGAAATATCCGTAAATATTTATTTATTTATATGTTTCCAGATGATACACTACAGAATTGTTGCGTGGAGCTGGCGACGCTTGGCGACCTCCGTCTAGTGGAGCGTCCTACTGGTGTGGTACTGGCGCCTAGAGACTTCGCCACCATCAAGGCGCATGTTAAAGTTGCCTCCACTGAGAATGGAATCATATTTGGAAATATCGGTAAGTGACGGTAGAATGAAAAAAAAAAACGCGTGAGGAAATGCTTGATGGTAGGATTCAATTTAGTTTGATAAGTGATAGACTAGGAATACAAGTGTTATTTCACCATTTCCTAGGTTATTGGAAAAGCTAACATTACCCTGTGAGTGAAGGAAAACTCGAAACACCAAATATCTATTATAAACCATTGGGTAATATTTATATTGCACTTTTACACTGTATTTTAAACTAGCTGTTGCTTCGTACGCGTGGAATTTGAAATGATATTTTCTCGTTGAAAAGTAACCATTGTTTCTGTCAAGCCAGTGAAGGGTCTAAGGGACATGGTCCATAATTGTATCCATCCAAACCTTTCGACTTATTTGTAAAACCTATGTAATTTAACTTATTGAAATTGAAAGCTGTAATCTTACACTTGATTTAATTTAAACTAGTTTAGTAGTTTAACGTGAAAGAGTGACAGACAGATAGATTGAGTTATTTTTGCGTTTATAATAGTAATAAGTACAGGAGAATTTGTAAAATATATATGTTTCGTCACACCCAAACAATTGAATCAATTTAGCTAAAAATTGTGCATTTATATAGATGTTATTATTGTGTACAGTGTACGAAGTATCTGGTGCTTCAATGGACCGAGGTGTGGTTGTACTGAACGATATCCACATAGACATAGTGGACTACATCCAGCCGGCTATGTGTAGCGACGCTGACTTTAGACAAATGTGGGCAGAGTTCGAATGGGAGAATAAGGTAATATTATTATTTCATTTACAATTGCTATGATTTTTTATAAATTTTATCATTTTTGTCCTTTAACCATCCATATTATTTTATTATTTTTATTTTTATTAAATATTATTCAAGATTTTGTATGTTTCTAGGTGTCTGTGAATACAAATATAACAGATCTGCGTGAGTACTTACAGCATCTGTTGGCCTCAACTAATATGAAATGTCTTACACCTGAAAAGGTAAGTTGTTATTGTGTTCATACTGTTTTTAGGGTTCAAGATGAAATGGAACCCCTATTACTGAGACTTCACATTCTACACGGGACGGTATCTCTGGAGCGGTGGTAGCTAGAGTGTTGAAAATTTCTTTATTTATTTATTTTATTTTACTAATTTTTGCACACAATAAAAGATTTTGTACAATGGCGGATTACAACATTTATAAACATCTCCATCCAAAGGTTGCCTGGTACAGATCGCTCTTAGCGATAAGGCCGCCCATTGTATTTTATTTAGTCTTAGGATAATCTGTTGTTACTAAATAAACTAAATTATAGTGGAAAAAATGATAACCATGAGCGGGACTTGAACCCACGACCTCCGAATACCGTTCCGTTGCTCTCCCATCTGAGCTATCATGGTTCCCGCATATGTTTACCAAATCTTCCACTACAACCTTCTCAATGTGAGTTAAACATCGTGCGATGTTTTGTGTACAACGCCATCTATTGAGCGGTTTGCACCAACTCGATCAATCGATCACTTAGTGTTCTTTACAGAACACAATTGGACCGAAATAATGACTGTACATGTATTTCTACATTAATTTATGAATTTTTGCAATTGACTTGCTATGCTTTTACTAAATAAACTAGCAAAAGCATAGCAAGTCAATTGCAAAAATTCATAAATTACTGTTGTTACTATTTTTTTACGGTGTACAATAAAGAATATATAAATAAATGAATAATAAATAACGGTTTATAATGTATATGTTCAGGCGTTATCCGGTCAGTGTGGTTTCATGGCGGCCAACTTGTACGCACGTTCGATATTCGGTGAGGACGCGCTCGCTAACTTGAGTATTGAGACACCTCTACATAAACCCAACTCACCTGTCGTTGGACATGTCAGGATAAGGGCTAAGAGTCAGGTATGATATATATTATATTTAATTAATGTATAATTTTATTTTAATGCTATGGAAATAAGAAAAAATAAAAAAATTAATGTTTAAAAAAAATCCTTTGCATAAAATCTCATTGTGATGTCACCAATCACTTGTAGAAAATTCTTGGTAAAAATAAGAAATAACTTTTTTTACCTTAATTTAAGGTCTTCTTTGAATAAAGAGCCTTAAAGTCTTTGTAATAGTCATGCACTTTTTATGAAATGTAAATACATATTCCCCAAAAATATAACTTTTTCTTTTTAAACGGTCACAAATTTCATTAATTACCTCTCACAAAATTATACATTTTTTTAAAGAATCTGTCTCCAGCCTATTATTGTCCCACTGTTGGGCACGGGCCTCCTCCACTTTGGAAGGGATTATGATCTACTGTGACGCACTGACCAGGCGTGTTGGCACAGGGTTTACTTTCGAGTTTTCCATCTCTAACAGAAGATGTATCTCTGTGTAAAATATCCCTTAGCTGACTTTTACAGCACCCATGGTGTGGTGACACTTGTATTTTGAGTCTGTCACCACATGGACAATTTTTTTTTTTAAAGAATATTGTTTAATAATAATATCCTATTTTCACGAACGTTATGTTATCTTCAGGGTATGGCGTTATCATTGGGTGATAAAATCAATATGATGCACAAAACTCCTCAACAGAAACAACCTCCACCAACTTCGAACACAATACCCGCCGCATAACCTATATAAGTTAAGTTTTTAGGGCAATATAACATTTAATAATATTTAACAAACACTTTATGACATACGACATTTGGTTATATTAAAGTTAAATCTCTATAGTCTCTGTCTACCTGGAAAAATAAAAAAAAAAACAAAATGACAGGATTTAAAACAAATATACATGTCTAAATTTGTAAGAATTGTTTCAAATGAAAAACTACCATTGAAATGAAAAACACTCTAGACTTTGGCAAATCCAAAGAGAAGTCAACCCTCTTGTATGGATAACAGGAAAAAAAAAATTTGACAAAAAAAAAAAATTCAATAAAACTATGTTTAACGGATTTAGACGCGTGTATTTGTTTTAAATCTTAGTCCGACTCTTCAGAGACTTTGCAGTCACCATGGTCATGGGTGAGACTGAGCTGTAAAGTGTCTTTTACGATCAGTTATTACAGGGTTTACCCACATTTGATTTTAATTTTACATTGACCATAAAGATAGATTTTTTATATTTAAACATCATGATGCCTGATCCCATTCCACCTGATGGTAAGTGGTAGGAGAATTCTTTATGTTAAGGCATATCAAGTATGTAAGAAGAATATTTACCATATTTTTGAACATGTCTTTAATATGTGTGTCATATAGTGTATATGTTATTATATCTAAAGTTAAGTAAATATAGATGTTTATTACTATGTGTATTATGTATTTCAATATAATTGATTAAATAATATTTTTTTTTTTTCTTTAATAAGAACCGAATTGGGGACCTCGGATTACATCTATGAATTAAAATATGGTGGTTTAGGACCCATAGAAATGATGAAGATAAGTAAATAATAATAGTTATTCATGGACATTTCATTCAATGTCTTCTGGTCCCAAGCTAAGCTTATATGCTTGTGGTATAGGTATAGGATAAAGCTATCTACAAATTCCTTAAAGAAGTTGTTCCAAACATCGACCGTAAGTCACCACTCTTTATTTAAGGATCTTCGTAAAGCATTTGACTGTGGATCACGAAATACTTAAGCAAAAGCTAAACGATTGTGGTATAAGGGGTAATATTCTGAATTTAGTGATATCATATTTAAGTGA
Organism: Orgyia antiqua; assembly: GCA_916999025.1. Classification (NCBI taxonomy): domain Eukaryota; kingdom Metazoa; phylum Arthropoda; class Insecta; order Lepidoptera; family Erebidae; genus Orgyia; species Orgyia antiqua. The sequence goes on along the minus strand of OU779871.1, from coordinate 1,124,617 downwards.
TAGACAACAAGCCACATTGATTACTACACCAAGCAAATAAAATTGGTCAAGTGCGAGTCGGACTCGCGCACGAAGGGTTCCGTACCATTATCTATGCAACATAAGGCAACGTTATTACTATCGAGCAAGAAACGGTAAAAAAATCATGTTTGTTGTATGGGAGCCCCCCTTAAATCTTTATTTTATTTTTAGTATTTGTTGTTATAGCGGCAATAGAAATACATCATCTGTGAAAATTTCAACTGTCTAGCTATCACCGTTCTTGAGATACAGCCTGGTGACAGACGGACGGACGGACGGACGGACAGCGAAGTCTCAGTAATAGGGTCCCGTTTTTACCCTTTGGGTACGGAACCCTAAAAAGATAAAAAAGAACTACATAGGCATGTTAGCGATTTTTATTGAGTTCGATAAATTTTCTTGTAAAATAGTCTTACTAGCTGTACCCGCGACCTTATCCGCGTACAATAAAAATACTAGACATATAAACATAAGTAAATTGCATTCAAATAATCAGTTAATTATACTCAAAGCAACACACTAACTTAATTTTGTAGTTGAAATATAGGGAATCGCCTACATTTCAGCAACTTCATAAGTTAGTATTAGTATAAACACTTTTTTCTTGTGATGTGATGACAAATTATAAGTTTTTGGATTTTTCCCTATATCAGCACTATATAGACTTGATCTATGCCAAATTTGAAGGCTCTAGGGCAACGGAAAGTAACCTGTGAATTTTGATTCCCTGGCATAAGTCGAAAATTCTTAAAAATGGTCGTAATTCGGTTATATCTTTTAAATGCTTAGAGGTAAAGGTTGATTGTATTTTTTGCAGCAAGAGACCGCGTAGATCTACATTTGGTATGAGTTTCAAGTTGATACCTTCAGCCGTTGCTGAGTAAAAAAAGTTTGACAGACGGACAAACAGACAGACACCAGAGTGATCCTATAAACCCTTATAGGATCACAAACCCTTGTACGAAACCCTAAAACAGTATATATGTAGTATCTCCGTATCTGGTACCCATAATACAAGCATAGAAAAATAGCTTGCTTTGGGACCAGAGGACGTTGTGTGAAATGTCCATAAACATATATTACTTTCACATTTATAGAATCTAGTTACCAGCACAATGGAAGTCAATGTTATCCCGACTCTTAACCTATATATCTAGTAGACGGAGAAGGTTGTTGTATAATTTACAATAAGTAAATAAAAAATCTAGACAGTCTTATGAAATAAATTAGTTTATTGTATCGTCATAGATGTCAACGACGTATTTATAAAAAGTGTCCATGTTCCGTAACTAATGATTCAACAGTATAAATAATAAAAATAATTTATAATAGTAATAAGTTAATGGATTGGTTACAAAACAGTGCGTCCGACGTGTTCTGTCCGCGATCTAGCTTCCCTGGTCAAGTCGCGCTGCGATCATCTGAAACAAATCAATATTTATTTATTATTATATCAAGCCCGATATTGATTTTTAACAAAAAAAAATCTAAATATTTTTAACTATTAATTTTGTGTAAGTTGAACAAGACTTACTTAGTTATGTTTTGCATTTTTTTATTATGCCTGACTCTCACTGTACATTGCTTTTTATTTTCATTAGCAAATAGATCTGCGTTTGCTTAATCTACTGCTAATTCAAAGGCATTTGATTTCTGATTAGCAATCATACACCAAAATATTGTGATTTTTAAGAAATATAAAAGAAATACTAACTTATTCCTCTTCCTCTTCTTCTTCCTCCTCCTCTTCCTCTTCTTCTTCCTCCTCCTCCTCCTCTTCCTCCTCAACAACCTCCTCCTCCTCTTCTGGCTCAGGTTCGTATAGAGGTTCCTCTTCCTCCTCAACCTCAGCCTTTACGTCCTCCTCGCCTTCGGGGGATTCGAGATCGCCCTTCTTCTTGCCGGGCCTCTCTCCGAACCATTTAGGCAGTCTCGCTATTATACAAATATATTTATTAGATAAGGTTACTGCTGTACTAATAGGTACCTGCTCATTTGAAAATAATCAGTTGATTTGTTGGATATTCAAAGACATTAATTAATAGCTACATCTCTTATGTACCCTTGAGTGATGTTGAAATGTCCATAAAACTATGGAGCTCTTTGAAAATTACAGCAGAAATATTAAGTCTCTTCCACATATCTCTTGGGATTAACTAAAATCTGTTAAATATTTAATTATTTACATTGAGGAATAATAACCATGCAACAAGGAAGAGTCCAAAAATTGTGCATGTGGTTAACCTGGATGATTGATTGATTTTTCGCTCCTCTGGATCATCTTGCTAAATGTTTATCCAATGTAACTTACCCTTTTGTCTGCCGCCGAACTGGTCAGTCCTCTCCTGCCACACCTTCTCGAGGAAGTCCTTGTTCAGTTTCTCAAGGTCCTACAGTAATCGTTAACACAAGGTAAATACAATGAATGAGGTAGGAATTTACGTTCAGGGCTCACCAGGCTTGGAATGTTTTAACGAAGAAACGATTTGGTTGGTGGAAAATTTCTACTGTCTGCGTTATACCTACCTTTTGCTTCCCGATCAGAAAATTTTGGAGTATTTGTCGATACTAGTTTTACTTGACCTAATTGTACCCTTATTCGATTCCCATTGTTAAGAGAATACCAAAATAGCTTCGTGCATTTTTCTACGTACGAAGTTTTCGTTTTTTAGGGTTCCGTACCCAAAGGGTAAAAACGGGACCCTATTACTGAGACTTCGCTGTCCGTCCGTCCGTCTGTCACCAGGCTGTATCTCAAGAACGGTGATAGCTAGAGAGTTGAAATTTTCACAGATGATGTATTTCTATTGCCGCTATAACAACAAATACTAAAAATAAAATAAAATAAATATTTAAGGGGGGCTCCCATACAACAAACATGATTTTTTTACCGTTTCTTGCTCGATACTAATAACGTTGCCTTATGAGTCCAACTCGCACTTGACCAATTTTTCTTTAGATTGCATGGCTAGAGCTCTAACTTTTAAGTATATGTCTTTTCAATATATAATCTAGGATCGCATAAACTCAGAAACGCGATTGAAAAAAGTTTTCTCGATAGAAAACTTAACGAAACAACCTCTCTTATTTTTTATTTTTTTCATTTGTCGGTCTATTATCGCGTATTAACTAATGAAATAACTTTCGAAACATAAGTAACTATTATATATAGAAACACGTAAACCGGAATTAAAATATATTTAGTAGATTTTGAGTAAACAAAAAAAATATCCCTAATTCTTCATTTTCTGTACCTACTCGCTGTGTTAATACGTACATGTCAACGATAATATTGATGTAGGCCCTTAAATAGAAATATCCACCAACGTAAGTTACATCTACAAAACATGAAGGTCATGGAGGTATCGTCTAGGTAAACACATAATATATGACATGCCATGATGACATGCGACGTAGGGCATATCACAATCAGGAGGGAACTTATCGCCTCTTACTTTTGGTGCGGTTCATGAACTCGCTCATCTTCTCGTTCCATGATTTATCCAAATATTCAGCAACTTGAGTATCATAACCCTGCGTTTAAATTACAGTATCAGATAATGTACTTTTTTATTACTGTTCCGAGATATGTATCCTGACAGAAATCGGGTCGTGATTAGGTATAGTCATGAAGATTGAGAAAAATAACAAAAGAGAAAAAAATATCTTTCAATTATAGCAGATCAGGTGGAACAAATGTGTCTTTTGAATCGGTGAAATATGTAATTATCTTTGACTTGTTTCAAGAATGTTTATAGGAATTTAATCGCTGCCTATCGCTGGAAATAATACGTGAGTGAGAGTAGGCGTTCTGGAATTAAATCTTGGCAACTGTCCAAATAATATTATATTGTTAACTGACCTAGTAATCTTTGAGCATATCATGACGACTCTTAGACATTTACTTGTAACATGTGTTACATGGAACTTAGATCGTATTCGAACGAATTTCTACGAATCAAAATTTGTGTCTTATTTATTGACATCAAAGATAGTTCACCTAATATCGTTATTTTTTCAACTGCTTTGGCCGGTTTCTGTCACTACAGGACCTGTCACAACAGGAGACATAAATAATCTCCACGGTGAAGTAGAATGTGAAATACTTACACCTTCGAACAATTTCTTCTTGTCGTCGTAAGACCTTGTATCAACACGACGCTCGTATTTGGATGCTACTTGGATTTTGGGCTGAAAATATACAAAGATTTTATTATGCGTTCCTTTCACACAATTATATCGCAAATATTTTTTGTGCTCTTTATACTTACCGGGTGCTTGCCTGTAAGTGCTTCGGGATCGAGACCCTTTTTAAGGGCTTTGTGCCTCAACTGTTGCTTCTGTCTTTCTTTGAGCTCTTTTAAGTCGTAGTCCTGCCTTTTTTGCCTTTCTTCGAGATCGTATTTCTCAGTTTCAAGTTTGACAATGCATTCCCAGAGGTCTAGAGCTTTTTGTCTTAGTTTATCTGTGGAGAGACCCTCGATGTTCAAAGGCTTAATGCGGATAGACAATGAGATCTTCTTTTCCTCTTCTAATTGTTCCTTGGTCTTGTTACGTTCCAGTTGAGCGTTGCTGAGGCCAAACTGCATTTCAAAATATACAATGTATTCATATTTATGTTATTAAAATACATATTTGGAATACTACTGGGCTACAAAATACTTTAATGAGTAGGCAACTTAAAATATATTGGAAATAGAATCTTTTTTTCTTCGCTTTAAGAGTAACTGAATACATTAAATATTTACGTTATCGCTCTTCTTTTGGATGGTGAAGTTGGGTCCGGTCTTGCTGGAATCTTTCATGGCCTGTAGCATAGCCTGGCGCTTCTTCTCGGCCTCCTCGAGTCGCTGTCTCTTCTCTTCGATGTCGCGTTGTTTCTTCTCTTCAATTTCGCGAACTCTCCTTTCTTCTTCTTCCTTCTTTTTCTGAGCGAGACGCTTCTCTTCTTCAGCGCGAGATACCTAAAATTGAAAATAAATATACAGATTCCGCTTACGGGATCATATACAAGACATTAATTCTGTAAATAAAATTCTATTGGTGCATTGCATTCAGTTATAGGTACCTTGCGCTTGGCTTGTTTCTCCTTGAGGCGTTTGAGTTCATCTTCTTCCTTGGCCCGTTGCTTACGCCATTCGTTGATGTATTCCTTCAACTGCTCATCCAAGTCCGACCGCTTCTGATCTTGACGCTATATACACAAAAATAATCATCATCATCATAACATCACGCCTTTTTCCCATGGGGGTAGGCAGAGACTATAGAGCGTCATCTGCCACGATCGAAGCACACTTCCTTGGCTTCATCCACACTCATACATCTGGTCATACATGCCCGACGGTTGTAAGTGCTACGCACTTGCCCCTTTTGGAGTATCCCGGCGATGACATCGGAGTATATTTTTCTCGGGCGTCCTCTCCCAGCATTTCCACTTACTTTCGCCGTGTATATGCCTTTCGTTAAGCGTCTCTCATCCATCCACATAAAAATAAATTCTTGTTAAATATACATAAAACAAAATTAGTTTCTTGATCAATTATTATTTCCTACTAGCGGGCCCGACAGACGTTGTCCTGTCCTACGTTCTGTGTAAAATGTTCTAACATCAACAACAAAAAATTTCATCCAAATCGGTCCAATTGTGAATATAAACCATCCTCAAACCCCCTAGAATACACACAAAAAATTCCAGCCAAATCGGTCAAGCCGTTTTCATGCTATGTCGTGACAACGGAAAACGGGTTTCGTCTTCTTTCTTCTTATATATAAAATTCACGTGTCACAGTGTTAGTTACCGTACTCTTCCGAAACGGCTCGACCGATTTTCCTCAAATTTTGTGTACATATCCTCTAGGTCTGAGAATCGGCCAACATCTATTTTTCAAATTTTTTTTTTATTATGGCAGAACAACGTTTGCCGGGTCAACTAGTTTTTATATATATATATAGATTATTGGCCCATACCCTACTGTTGCGCACGCGGCTCCTCTACATTCGGAATATGTATTTGAGCTATGATTTCATGCTAAACAGACATTGGCACGCAAGGCATTATTTACCCTAGGGCCATAGGGGCCATGGCCCGGGGCGGCTAGCCTGAGAAGGGCGGCGAAAGCCTTCAAGTTTAAAATTTTGCTCCATCTCTATTAATTTATCGGGCGGCTAATTAAATTGGCCCGGGGTGTCAAATCAAATGCTAATTTTCAAAATACGCCTCTGGTTACACGTTTCTTTGGTTAACTTTACAGCTTTATCTATGAGCCAATAACGTTTTTTAAAGAAAGCTATTGATAAATGTATAATCACCTTGATGAATTCTGGATCTCCCTCACCCCTGTAACCATACATAATAATATTAATAAGAAAGTCGACCGAAAAGTTCGTGTTAATGTTAGAAAACCGTTAAAAACGGTTGCGATACATTTATCTGTTATGGTGATTGAGTTTTTATTGTATTACGTTAAATATATTGCCTGTATATTGGACGTGAAAGCGTGGACATTGGGAACTGTACAATATTGTTAAAGTTTTAGCTTTATATGCTTGTGTATTGGATTACTACATGGCTATTAACATTAATAATGTTAAACGATAGTATATTTTATGCTATCTGTGCTAAAATTGTATACTTTTAGTTTAATTATTTGTTTTAAGACTTATTCACATTTGTGTCGTATTTGTAAATGGTATTATTGTTTATTGTGGGCTTACAACAGATATATATTACCATGGCGATGGTATACGGACAATTACACATATTACGACAATATTATTTATTACGAGGTTGTCATGCTTTGATATCGTGTTATTTCTCATGCGGTAAATATAAGTCGGTGCGGCTCGACAGCTCTTTCGCTGAGCGACGTGTTTCGCATGGGCGCGGGCGCAGCACCAATACGCATCTCTAAAATAGAACTCCTACCGATATATAAATAGCGACCGGCGGCGGTATACGTATGTGTAGTTCGCCGAATCATCTGGTCGGATGCAGTAAATTTTGTAAAACGATCGTAAAATAACTCACGCCCGCGCCTTATCGAGTTAATGATAGGATTATAGTTAGTGACACCACAGAGAGCGGTGCAACTTACGCGATCGACGGTCTACTCCTAGAAACAGAAAACAACAATCAGCCTTCTAATTCTTCCACAGTATTCTACGTCTTATTGCAAAAAAAATCATTATACATAACTCAATAGAAGCGGTGACAAATTAGTTTGCATAAAACATTGCATTACAGCCATTAGCCGCTCAATTTTGAAATTGTGGTTAGATTCAAATTTCGTAAGTGCAAAATCACTAATGTAGAAAATAAATTAATAGATGGTTGTTCCAATCATTGATGCCATGAAGTGTTCAGTGGCTAAAAGCGAAGCAGTAGGGCTTTTCATATTGAGAGTTTACTTACTCTGGTTTAGGAGCGGGTCTTCATTTTGCAACGACGAAGGCAGCGACGGGAAAAGAAAAATAAAACACCATTAAAACAATGCAAATCGTCAAGTAGTCATATATAATTGACATGTAAGCTAATACAGAGTTAATGCAGACATTTGGCACACTCTTAGATACACAAACTATATTTGACAAAAAAAATCACTCGTGATATTTTTTTCCATGTGCATGGAAAGATCAGCTACTTACGTTTATTGTTATGTACTGATCTTTCTGACAAAATGACTGATGGGTTGGTCGGTTATATGAGAGATTGACGAGTTAGAAAAGCTTGGTATCGCTGCAATGTAGCACCTAGCGTAAGAAGTATATCTGAAAGCAACAAAGCGATGATGTAAGCGCTAGAAGCGTTAAATTTGCCTTCTAAACTTAGCCTAAAACGAGCGAAGCTTATATGAGTGCCGGATCAACCAAAAGGCACGCCACTTACTTCCTGCAACAAAAGAGAGAATAGGATTTGGTGAGGGCGTGCAACAAGCCCAAGATATGGGAGTTTGTAGAAACTGGGAGTTCAAACTTGCGATCATGCCTCAAATAGTACACGCTTATGTTCAATAGATTATCAATATACAGCCGAGTGTACTCCCCCGCTAATACACTTATAGAAAATGATAGAATCGCAAAGGCAAAGTAAGAAACCAGGCTGAAACAAGCTGAAGTATTTCAAACCCAAACAATTTCTAGAGAACTAATATTGGGGGCATAATAGAAGGACTGCAGAATTCCAGTGTTATACTTACGTCTCCGGGACTTCTTCTTCAACTTCCTCCTCCTCGGAGCCACTGTGGAACACACACGGAAGGGGTTTAACATAAAACATTCAAGGATACATGAAGGTTTCTTTGGTACGGTTAGCACGAACACTTGTACTTGGTCAACTAAACTGGGACTAACTGGGAAAGACATTCATATTTTATGACATGTAAATTGTTGTGTTTGAGTATGTTGTGAAATTATGAAATAAAATAATCTTTACGTACGCATGTCCTGACAATGTTTAAGTGCAACATATACTTACGAGTATTCTTCCTCGTCAGACATGGTGATAGTTTATTTAATCTGTAAAAGAAAAATACTGTGTTGATGTTTAGAACATACTTTAACACGAGAGTGTAGTTTATTCCAAAAACGTACATGCTCTTAGATCTTACTCGTTGTTTAATTATACCCAGAAACTATCTTATTCTAAAAGATATATTTCAGTGCGTCCAGACAACTTGAAGACTTGTGCCAATATGGCTATTGGCGAATCAGTTGTTTAATACTAATTTTAATATAATGTAATACAATCTTGTTTACAGTGATGATTGTAAACATCTTTAAATGCATTGGCAGACTTTCAATCGGTGCATCTATCAACAGTTCATCGATACATCATTATTTATAGTGCATTATTTACATTATTAAAAACATCCAGGAAATAAGATTTTTAGAGTCTACTTTTTATTCAGTTGTTTCTTATGCAGTTCGAAATCAATACAAAGAAATTGTACTTACAAAGAAATTGTACTTGTTGTACGTTTTGGCATTATTCTGAATTATAGTACCTATAATTCAGAATAGTGCCAAAACGTGCAACAACATAAGTACAATTTAGAATGATGTCTTTTCGGAATTATTAGACGGTTTTCGCTAAAATGTTAAAATGTTTTCGCTAAAATGCATTGCATAATTTGAAGAACTACTTAAAGCAGCAAAATCAGACGTAAATTTTGTTTCTTGGTGACAATATAAAACTATTTATTTCTCCATATGGGGCTTCAGGTACTATCAAGTCCCGAAATGCAATAGTTTCGTCTGTAATCCATTGATGCACGAATATTAGATCAGAATCACATAAGCTGTAATTTGTGTTTGATAATAGAAAACTTAACAATATTTAAAGGTCATGGTCATGCTAAGGTGAGCCATGGTCGATAATGACTAGAGACTGGCCGAATAAAAAAAAAGTTTATTTGAAATATCTTCCATCAACTATAGTTTACATTATTTGTTGATTATGAATACCTTCTTAGACACTAATTCGTCATACTGACTCTAAGAAATGTGCCGACAAGATGTCACCTCACCACGCGTCTGACAGTGTTATGAGTCAACTGCCAGGCCAATAACCTGACTCAATAAAATATTGATATCAAATGTGATTGCTCGCGTTAAGCCCAACTGGGAATGAAACCGGGGGACTCTATAATCCAGCAAGACTGATTTCTGCAATTTATAATAATTCCCAGAAGCAAAATTTCTTACTTTTACTCAATTAGGACTTTCCTAATAATATCCTTGTATTAACTTTTGGAACAGTACGAACAACGTAATAGGCAGAAGGAATACGACTACAACTGCAAGTCCAAGTTGCAGTTCTTCTCTTCTTCCAGTTATGGTAGAAAGAAATAGCTGCTAAATTAGTCTAAATATTGATTAACGTCAATAGTAAACCTTAACGTAAGGTTATTAGTAAACTTCTACGTAAATCATACGTTAAAATAAGATGAAATCATCATGTCAATTAACATTAGCGTTGGTTATGTCAAGTATTTACATTTGTGCCAACACTAAAAAAAAACTATGAAACTATGTGAACGGGTGAAGCATGCGTTTTGTTTATGAAGTCTATTTTATTTTTAGCGGTTTTATCTTTCGTACCATTTAGCACACCTACGACCTGGCAACGATTCAAAGAAAGTGTAAAATTGGATTCGCATTTGAAATGAACGTCGCTTGGGGTTCGTATTTCTAATTCTTGTTTAGTTAGAAGAAAAACTATAGGTACATTCTCCTTCAGTTAACAATTTTATCATTAACTTGTACACTTATTCTACTTTAATATTTTTACTTTGGTCATGTATGCAAGTATTAAACAGTTACTATGTAATTTTCTGTTCATTTTATTATCTTTAAAATAATTGAGAATTAAAACACTATCTTATACTATATTTAGTTACTTAAAAAAAAATTCCTCGCGTAAACATAACGATCCCTACTCAAAGTGCTTTGTATTATTAAATATTCAAAACTGTTAGAACTTATTAGGGATCAGAAGTTAGACTTTGCTAGAGTTGGTTTAAGTGTGCTAAAATTGAATAAAAAAAAAACCGCTACAAATTCATCCATTATTCATATTCACGACACGTTTGTTTTTTGGAAATAGGTCAAGGAACGCAATCTTTTAGATTGCGTGTGATGTTAATGTCCTTTCACAAAATGTTTTTTAAACATTAAATTGGTACGACACTGGCCATTTGTACTTTGGCATTAATTAGTGTATTTTTATAACTAAATGGATAACTAAATTTAATGAAAAATTACTGTCGTTAACAAATAGTGTCATTTTAACTAAAATTCATACATGTTCGATATTTGAATTCAAAAGTCTACGTATGTGCCGGCTAATGCGACTGAAAAGTTGTAGTACATTAAACCCATATCGACATAAAATTATTAATGTTACTTATTGTATTAGTAGTATAAAGGTATATATTTAGTTAAATTTCATTTAAAAATAATGGATATCATAGAAGTATCACAAAAGTTTTAGAGAACTCTATCTGCGACTCTACTTTCGGGCAGTTGTAGGACTAACTTTATTCATTATGTTTCAGAAATTTCCTTCGTTTTTCTGAATAAAAAGTGTTTCTGTGCAGTTTTGTAGCAAAACATAAGTAAGTGTTGGTATTTTCAATTTTTCACAATCTGTCAAGAAAAGTATACAGAACAAGGCATTTTTAAAAAGTAAAGAAATAAGAGACATGTTGAAATTTTCAAAACTAACGGGTATAGTGTGTAGTGTAAGTGAGTGCACGGGTAACATAACACTTTTCGGACGAGAATATTGTCGAATTTTCTGCATTTTTCACTGAAAACTTTGGCGGGAAACGCCCGCGCAAATGGTATCGGTAACGTAATCCGGCGCTCTAAACAAGGCGCTCGCTTCTATTTGCACCCGTCCGCATTTGGCACATACCGCGCGCGTATTTTTAGATCCTTAGGAGCCATCTTATATCTTCGAAGTTTCGGAACTCCAAAAGGACTCGTGAAGCACATAATCCTACACACTATACGCCGTCTGGATAGATCACTGGCACTCACGGCACGGCACTTACGTCGCACGGGTGGAAGACGGTCACTCAGTCACTCGGCACTGGTTCTTCGACCGGCAGCACAGCGACGTTGGAATGTGGAGTCCGCGGCGACCGGGGCGGCTCTGACCGGCGGCGGGCGGTAGAATGTCCGCGGGCACTACCCCGCGCCCCTCGCCCCGCGGCTATATATAGCCCCGGTCATTTTTGAACCGACGATTACAAGCCAGCTCCGATTTCTAAAGGGATATCAGCCCAGGCTCACGTTTGCACTTGCAGGTGCAACGGCCAAGCTGGCTGAGCTAGTCAATTCTACTTCTCTTTCCGCATCTACTTCTCTAGGGTTGTCAAACAAAATGTTTTATTTGTCTTATAATTTAAAACAGACATTATGTCATCTTTAGTTTTAATTAAATCATCAAATCGTTTATTCTAAGGTGCTGAAGAGCTTTTGTTTGATTTATTTGTATCTATTCAGTAATTACTGGTTATTACGGCATAGATAGATACTTGTCTTTGTTTAGGAAGATAAGAATTAAACTGTTGTTGCCGAGTCGATAGGTGTTATAAGAGCCAGTTGGAGATGTTCAAAGTAGATAATGGTACCAATTCTACGTGCACCACTCAACGTAACTAAAAATGAAAATTGATAATGTCATTAACACAATTCGGCAACGTTAACTAATCCTTTTTATTTAAAAAACCGTCTATAATAGATTATAATAAATGTAAATGTGTACAACGAAATAGCCAATTAATAAATTTAAATACACATTTCATTTAAGTTACGTTAAGTTTTTGATGCATCAGAATTGGACTTAATATCTACCTCCGGAAACAAAATCGCCTGTCCTGACTCGTATGGTTTTTATAGTGATATGTCTACTACTACAGTAAATTTTGATAAACTAATTGCTTTATTAAAGTTTTGATGACATCGGCATCATTTGGTCTGTGGCGACTAAAATTAAATTGAGGCGGTTATTCCATAATAGTATTACACATTACCGAATCGTGTTAAGTGTACACGCTATCAATATTTATATTTTAGCTAATTTTAGTAACCTGGATTTAATACGATCAATTTGTGTAGTAGTATGTTATTCAAGTTCGATTCTCGAATTGACCCTTTTCGTATAAAAATAGACTAAATGACGTCAAAATAACTCACAAGAACGTCAAATGCTGAGGCGTAGCTAGTATTTCGTTTTGGAGGTTTTTAATTCATTGTTTTATTTCTGGGAGTTAGTCATTAAGAAAAGTTACCCTAGAATGGAACATTTCCGACAAAATCATCGCTATAGCCAGTGACAACGGTTCAAATATTGTAGCCGCAACTAAAGTCGATTATTGGCGAAATGTGGCGTGTTTCGCACACACTATTATCTTTGCATGCAAAAAGAAATGTAAATATGTATAAAAACCTGTCAAGAGCGAAGCAAACTCGCACACTTAGGGTTTCGTACATAGGTACTAGACATATAAACATAAGTAACTGCATTCAAATAATCAGTTAATAATACTCAAAACAACTCACCAATTTAATTTTGTAGTTGAAATACAGGGAATCGCCTACATTTCAGCAACTTCATAAGTTGGTATTAGTTTAAACACTTTTTTCTTGTGATGTGATGACAAATTATAAGTTTTTAGATTTTTCCCTATATCAGCACTAAGTATATAGACTTGATCTATGCCAAATTTCAAGGCTCTAGGGCAACAGGAATTTTGATTCCCTAGCATAAGTCGAAAATTCCTAAAAATGGTCGTAATTCGGTTATATCTTTTAAATGCATAGAGGTACTAGAGGTAAAAGGTTGATTGTATTTTTTGCAGCAAGGGACCGCGTAGATCTACATTTGGTATGAGTTTCAAGTTGATACCTTGAGCCGTTGCTGAGTAAAAAAAGTTTGACAGACGGACAGACAGACAGACACCGGAGTAATCCTATAAGGGTTTGTACGAAACCCTAAAAATGTAAGAGCAGTCATGAATGTAAATAATGTTGTAAATTTAAATATCAAATTTTTAAATACGCCTTAAACCTTACACCTAATTCTTTTATTTTAGTACTAAAGTTTATACAAATTATCTAGATTGTCAGTCCTAAGCCTGAATTGCATTGTTCATTTTTTTAAACTTATTATTCGAAAAGTGTAGGATGTACGAACCGGAGTATGAAGAGTAATGTGTTTTATATAATATTAAAAAATAAGGAAGTTTGGGTCCAGTCCATCTGGACTAGACCCAAACTACTACCAAAAAATTAATATCATCTGGCCGTTGTATTAAATTTCCATACTTATAAAAATAAACATATCATCTTTACAATATGCTTAGCTTGGGACCAGAAAACGCTTTGTAAGGGGTCCATAAAAAGAACAATTCGAGTAAAATTAGAACGACACACGACACGGTACGATATTAGCTATTGGAATAAATGAACTACTAGAACAAACGAAGTACTGAAGCTTATGAAGTACTGAACTAAAAGAGTTGTATAGTCAGCTTCAGCATGACTAAAAGATGTGTATAACTCTTTTCAATTCAGTGACTGCACATTGCTATGTATTTAATGCGTACTCAGGATAATATGTAGATACGACGTATTGTGTTTAGAGGTCAGAGGTAGAGGTGTCTCACCAAAACGGGCTACAATAAATGTAAAGCAACGCGACGATCAGTCGCTAGTCGGTGACGATCCGTTTACCTGGTGCTCAAGTCCACTATTTTGGAACAATTGTCATACCGGCACAATACCGTTGCAATTGAAGTCAAATATCCGTAGTCTGCTATATGCCGTCATAACGGTCTTTCAATGGTAATAGAATTGTCGATCTCTTTTATCTATGCATTGAATTTTCGGTCTCTTTTATCTATGGATTGTGTTAGAATGGTATGTATGTGTTGCCGTTTTTAAAAAATGCGTTAGTTGAAGTGATTTTCGAAAAACTACTAATAAATTTAAACATTTAATCATGCTAGACTTCGTTTAAATATATTTGTACATACTATTTATTAGTATAAAAAGCAATGTGAAGTTTAGGAGATTAGTAAATTGCAATAAATTACAAAGAACAATTTCTAATATTTCTATCTATCTATTTTTTATTTATGGCAATCTGTCGACACAGGACAATTTAAAAATATTACTGTCAAATTCAAAATAGCAGACTACCGAAACATTTCAGTCATTGAATTGCAATTGTGAAGCAGTTGTGTACGAGACTAGCAATTTATGTCACTTTGACAATTGTAAGACAATGATGAAGTCGTTATGACGACACATTAATAGTAGACTACCAAAAACTTTACTATTGCACCATAATGGTACAATAATGGTACAGTTGTGACACCGTTGAAATACCCGACTCAGGGCCCTGTTGGTGTTACAGAAAACGCAGTGTTGCCAGAAGGTTACATTTTTTACATTTTACGTAACTTTTGATCAGTTCATGTAACATGTATGTAAGAAACAATTTTAGTTAGATTTAAGTAACTTCTCAAGAATTACAAAAGAGGTAAAAATGAAAAAAAAATCTTGAAAAATTAAAATATTCTTATCTAAATTTATTTAATGAAAACAAAAACTACCGCAAAAAATTAAAAAGGTTATAATTATATTGATAAATATAATTTTTTTTAAATTATTGTGTACAAGAAAAAATAAAATAATAATAATTTTTGATCTGCGAGCTGAAAATTACATGAGCGTGAATGTAGCAGACATCAGAAAAATTTAAAACTACAAATAAATAGAGTAAATAATTTAAAAAATAATATTTATAAAAAATGCATTTATTAATTTGAAAATTTTTTAAATGCGCATTTAAAAAAAATCTTTTATTAATTATTTACTCTATTTGTAAATAATTATAAATTTGGCTGATGGCTGTTACATTCACACTCATAAAATTACCAGTAAGTAACTTTTAGTTTAAAAATGTAACTTTTCATGGATGCCAACGTAACTTTCGACCAAATCACTCTGGCAACACTGAGAAAACGATATAAAGGTAAGGGTAATTTCAAATACTGTTACTACATCTATGGTAACAAGAGGAACACATCGGTATATAATCTGTGTCTCTACTACTCTACTCTATAACATTGTTGCCGACATAATGACTGCTTACTTTGATCTAGCGACTTTTTGGTACAAATGGCGAACTTTCAGTATGAGCAACGAAACTAAACGTTATACCAACACACCAGGGCCCTGAGTCGGGTATTTCAACGGTGTCACAACTGTACCATTATTGTACCATTATGGTGCAATAGTAAAGTTTTTGGTAGTCTACTAATAATGTGTCGTCATAACGACTTCATCATTGACTTACAATTGTCAAAGTGACATTAATTGCTAGTCTCGTACACAACTGCTTCACAATTGCAATTCAATGACTGAAATGTTTCGGTAGTCTGCTATTTTGAATTTGACAGTAATATTTTTAAACTGTCCTGTGTCGACAGATTGCCATAAATAAAAAATAGATAGATAGAAATATTAGAAATTGTTCTTTGTAATTTATTGCAATTTACTAATCTCCTAAACTTCACATTGCTTTTTATACTAATAAATAGTATGTACAAATATATTTAAACGAAGTCTAGCATGATTAAATGTTTAAATTTATTAGTAGTTTTTCGAAAATCACTTCAACTAACGCAATTTTTAAAAACGGCAGCACATACATACCATTCTAACACAATCCATAGATAAAAGAGACCGAAAATTCAATGCATAGATAAAAGAGATCGACAATTCTATTACCATTGAAAGACCGTTATGACGGCATATAGCAGACTACGGATATTTGACTTCAATTGCAACGGTATCGTGCCGGTATTGTGCCGGTATGACAATTGTTCCAAAATAGTGGACTTGAGCACCAGGTGCTCAAGTCCACTATTTTGGAACAATTGTATTTTGTATATTGCTGTAGTTGTTGTTGTTGTAGTTGTTGTTGTATTTTTGTATATTGTATATTGCTGTAGTTGGAACACTCAATGTTGAGCATTGTGCCGCATAATGCGCTCTTGTGCTGTAATTGGAAAACGGGGGTAGTTTAGTAGAGAAATGTAAGGTTGTTAAAAAGTACAGGTGCTCAAGTCCACTATTTTGGAACAATTGTCATACCGGCACAATACCGGCACGATACCGTTGCAATTGAAGTCAAATATCCGTAGTCTGCTATATGCCGTCATAACGGTCTTTCAATGGTAATAGAATTGTCGATCTCTTTTATCTATGCATTGAATTTTCGGTCTCTTTTATCTATGGATTGTGTTAGAATGGTATGTATGTGTTGCCGTTTTTAAAAAATGCGTTAGTTGAAGTGATTTTCGAAAAACTACTAATAAATTTAAACATTTAATCATGCTAGACTTCGTTTAAATATATTTGTACATACTATTTATTAGTATAAAAAGCAATGTGAAGTTTAGGAGATTAGTAAATTGCAATAAATTACAAAGAACAATTTCTAATAATATTTCTATCTATCTAGGCAATCTGTCGACACAGGACAATTTAAAAATATTACTGTCAAATTCAAAATAGCAGACTACCGAAACATTTCAGTCATTGAATTGCAATTGTGAAGCAGTTGTGTACGAGACTAGCAATTTATGTCACTTTGACAATTGTAAGACAATGATGAAGTCGTTATGACGACACATTAATAGTAGACTACCAAAAACTTTACTATTGCACCATAATGGTACAATAATGGTACAGTTGTGACACCGTTGAAATACCCGACTCAGGGCCCAGTCATTGAATTGCAATTGTGAAGCAGTTGTGTACGAGACTAGCAATTTATGTCACTTTGACAATTGTAAGACAATGATGAAGTCGTTATGACGACACATTAATAGTAGACTACCAAAAACTTTACTATTGCACCATAATGGTACAATAATGGTACAGTTGTGACACCGTTGAAATACCCGACTCAGGGCCCAGGCCCCCAAGTCCGGTAATGAATTGTATCACAATGACACCATTATAATCAGATAAAATTAACAGTAGACTGCCTAAATTGGTGAAATTCGCCACTAAGCAATCAGTTATTGCATTTGTTGATTGCATAGTGGCGAATTTTGTCAAGTTTGGTGGTATATTGTTAATTTTTTGTCACAATTGATACCATGTATGCAATTGAACTTTCACTGAACATTGAATAGCGGACTTGACCATCTGGTCAGGACGACATAGCTAGCCAAAAGCCATCCCGAAATAGAGTATGGAGGAGGCCCGTGCCCAATTCATGGTATCAACATTAAAGGGCTGGAAAGGATCTAGCGACACTCTATTATACTTACACCCCATTTTCCAATGGCAGAGCATAATGCGACTCAGTGCTGACGCTTAATTGGAACGTGAATTAGTTTTAAAATGCGCCAGCAGAGTGCGCTAATGTCAGTGTTGAAAAAAAATTCTAAAATAAACATTGTATTCACATTATATGTGTGGAATATAAAAAAAGTCATTGGTTATACCTTCATCCATACTTATATTTATTTATTTTTTAACACGGCTTGAATTAACTTTGAATTTTTCCAGAAAACTCCGACGAAAAGAAAGCCTTAAATTTTTTTTTAACAATAAGTAATATTACTAACGATAATATATAAATAAAATTTCAATCAATGCCAATTTAAAGAAAAAATACTTGTTAATTTTCTGTCGCTGAAGTTGGTATGGATTGCACGCATCACTTGAGAGTGCTCGATTGTGCGATGCGATGCTGTAATTGGAACACTCAATGTTGAGCATTGTGCCGCATAATGCGCTATTGTGCGCTGATTGGAAATGCGTTGTGTTGTGTGTACTCTAGTCTGTGCAGGTTTGTTTATTTACATTTTAATTTTTATTTTAATAAAAATAAATTACAAGCTTTAAAATTTATGATAACATTTCTGCAGTATTCGCTCGTTACCTGTGATAAATGAATAAAATGTCAACACCAAAACGCAGACGTCTGGGAAATACAAAAAATATTCGATCAGAACAAAATGTTGAAGATAAAAATGCATCGGATATATCGACATACAGACGAAAAAACTCCGAAAATGATATAAATACTGTAGATAGATGTGATTCTCCACAATTGCCGTGTAATCAAGTAAAGTTTTTGTATGATTCTGTTAACAATAGTAGCTCTGATGATATTCCGGGCTCGCCTTGTGCTTTTTTAACTCCAGCAACAGCTTACGAATCTTCTAGCATAAATCGGGACGAAAATGAATGTAATACTAAAAACCTAAGCACGATACACGATGAGGATATATTTGACGACATGTTTCATTCAAAATTTGAGCAATCTTTTGATAATCATGAAGGGAATAAGTTTAGAAATGAAATTGAAGAAAGCTTTAATGTGATAAATGATTCCATAGCAAATGTAAATGAAATACTTAAGAATAAGAGCTCACATTTTGAGGCTAATGATTCATTTTTACTGAATATTAAGGATAGCAGCATTATTAATGGAATAAATAATGGTGTTGAACACAGAAACAAATCTGGGCTGCCCATGACTACAAAAAGCTTATTTAAAACTTATAGAAATATTGACAAGTTTTACGGTAATATCTTCATTGCATTATAATTTTTTTAGCCTCTAAAACTTAAAATCTTATTTAGTAGTTAAAATAATACATAATCAATTTTAAAATTGTTTTTAATATTCTAATTTTTTGTTTTAATTATATTTTAACTATTAGGTGATAGGTGAGTGATATGATATCATTTTAAATAACTAAAAAGATTACACATAAAATAGGAATTTGAAATAATATCTTATATTTTTGTAAAATATTTTCAGACTGGCAAGAAGAATGTCTTAATTTAGATGCAATAAAAGAGAGACGCAACTTGATATATGCGTTACCCACAAGTGGAGGCAAGACACTTGTAGCTGAGGTACTGATGTTACGAGAAGTGCTCAACCAAAAACGAAATTCACTCTTTATATTACCATTTGTGGCTATCGTTCAAGAAAAGGTATGTAACAATAAATTTAATATATATCATCACTCATTTTTCTTGAGGGTAGACAGAGACTACATATCTCCATCTACTATGGTCCAAACATCCTTTACTCTTACTCATAAGTGTGAATATACTTGTACAATATGTTTTTACACACAACTGTCATAGTTATTTAATAAAAATAAATAATAAATAACTATTCATAAATAACTATCAAAATTTCGACACTGGGATTTAGAAACCAAACCTAAACAAATTGCACTAAAAAACCACCCTCTTGAACCATGCTATCTATTAAAAAAAATGCTTCAAAATCCATTACGTAGTTTTGAAGATACATACAAAAATAATGATTTCATAATAAGTAAAGATATTTCATGTTAATGCGT
Organism: Orgyia antiqua; assembly: GCA_916999025.1. NCBI lineage: Eukaryota > Metazoa > Arthropoda > Insecta > Lepidoptera > Erebidae > Orgyia > Orgyia antiqua. The sequence continues at coordinate 1,104,677 of OU779871.1, read as the reverse complement.
TCTAGTACTTAAGCTGGGTTGCTGTTGTATGTTTCATTTCTTCATTTCTGAAAAAACAGGAACTAACACATGTTTAATTTTTGCTAGATCTGGGCTCTTTCACCGTTTGCAGTTCAGTTAGAATTTCTTGTAGAAGAATATGCAGCTGGTAAAGGACATATTCCACCAAAGAAAAGAAGGAAAAAGAACAGTATTTATGTGGCTACGATAGAGAAGGGATTAGCTTTGGTTCGGAGCTTGATAGAGTTGAATAGATTACATGAGATTGGTCTTATTGTTGTAAGTATGATATATATTGATAATCTGATACTGCTAGCCATACTTTTGTCTTTTCTCTTGCCATATCTAATACAAGTCATGTTGCGCCGACCCTAAATAACGGGATAAGGATAGCAGAATAATTAATAATGACAATTTTGAGAAGTAATCTGTAGATTTTTATGTATGTGGCAAAAATAGTTGCCTAGAATACTAAAGTCCTAAAAAAAGTTACAACAGGGACTGAATATTTGTATGTAACTTTCTTTTTATCAGAAATTGTTTTTTTGTAGGTGGATGAACTACACTTAATAGGAGAAAAGGGCCGCGGAGGTACACTTGAAATGTTGCTGTCAACAGTTATATTTGCTAATCGTTAGTATATTTTATATTCTACACTTGTAAGTTATGTAAAGATTAGAACCTCCTGGCTGAGAGAACAAAGCAAAGTCACAGATGCTGCTAAACGAGTGGCTACTCTTAAGTGGCAGTGGGCTGGGCACATGGCACATAAACAAGGCTCGTGGGCTAGAGCGGTCCTAGAGTGGAGGCCTTGGGGGAAAAAGGCCTAGAGGAAGACTACAAATGCGCTGGAAGGATGATGTCAAGAAAACTGCAGGAACGCATTGGATGCAAGTAGCACAAAACCGAGAGGAAAGGCAGAAACTAAAGGAGGCCTACACCAAATTGGTCGAGAACGGCTAAGAAGAAGAAGAAGAAGAAGAACCTCAAGTGCTAGCATAAGGTTCTGAACAGCAATCATTAGACTGTACGTAAATGTAACGTGTGAATCGTATGCTTGAAAGACAAACGTCGTGTGGTCATTGATTCTCTTAGTACTACTTGGTTGTAAGATAAAAAATATTTTTTAGATGAAGTTCAAAGGGCACCACAAATGGTATATTGTGATATATTAATATAGCGAGTGGTGTCCGTGTGGTGTGACGGACTAAGAATACAAGTGTCATCACCCCATCTCCTCCCAAGGGTGCTGTAAAAGTCGGCTAAGGGATATTGCACACAGATAACATCCTTTGTGAGAGACGGAAAATTCGAAAATAAACCCTGTGCCAACACGCCTGGTCAGCGCGGCACAGTAGACCATAGTCCCTCCCAAAATGGAGAAGGCCCGTGCCCAACAGTGGGACTAAAAAGGGCTGGAGAGAGAGAGAATATAGCGAGAAAGAGAGAGAGATATCTGTCGGTGACGTGATATATTTGCGTATATCGAGTCATATTGTGCATAAATACAGGCTGTTGTTGTTTTTCATCTGACTTTTGTCGTTTCAAATCGGGCCAGTAGTTTCTGAGATTAGCGCGTTCAAACAGACAAGCTCTTCAGATTTATAATTCAGTAGGTAGTTAAGTATATATTTATTAAAGTGTGCTCAATTGGCATTTTGTAATTTTTTTTTGTGGTCTAGTGATTTATATAATGAACTGCCATTCATGAGGTCGCGGGTTCGATTCCTGCTCGGGACAATCATTTGTGTGTTATTTATAAATGTCATACAAATGTTTGTACTGCGTCTGGGTGTTTACTATGTATTATAAGTATGTATTTACGAAAGAAAAGTAGTATATGTATATAAGTAGTATAGTATCCGTATTCTGGTACCCATAACACAGGCATAATAAGGTGAACTTGGGACCAGAGGACGTTGTGTGAAATGTCCATGAATATTTATTTATTTTTCCAGAAAATATCCAGATCGTAGGTATGAGTGCAACTATAGGCAACCTTCATGAGATTGCCAAGTTCTTGAAGGCTGATGTGTTTCAAAGGCAGTTCCGGCCTGTGGAACTTGTTGAGTATGTGAAACTGGGCAATGTATTACATAAGATACAGTGTAATGACAATGGTATGGAAATAGTACCTGATAGAGAACTGGTCTATGATGTAAGTTTATGATTTTTCTTTTTAAAACGTTATTGGGAATCTACATAACGAAAGGGTCTATAGGTACCCTTTCGTTATGTAGATTCTTCAAGTATATTTCTTCAAGTACATTTCTATAAATGTACTTGAAGAAATATACTTGAAGCTTAAGAGGATACCAAAATAGCTTCGTGCATTTTTCTACGTACGAAGTTTTCATTGTTTCTTTAGATTGAATGGCTAGAGCTCTAATCTTTAAGTACTTATATGTTTTTTCAATATATGATCTAGGATCGCATAAACTCAGAAACGCGATTGAAAAAAGTTTTCTCGATAGAAAATCTTAGCGAAACAACCTCTCTATTTTTAATTTTTTTCATTTGTCGGTCTATTATCGCGTATTAACTAATGAAATAACTTTAAAAACATAGGTAACTATTATGTATAGAAACACGTAAATCAGAATTAAAATATATTTAGTAGATTTTGAGTAAATAGGAAAAGTATCCCTAATTCTTCATTTTCTGTGCCTACTGGCTGTGTTAATATGTACGTGTCGGCGATGATATACGATAATATTGATGTAGGCCCTTAAGAGAATTTTTTTGTTACTTTTTTTTTTGTGATTATTTGCATTATTTATTCAGATTAATATAAGTTCTAGGTATAAATTCTTCATCAACCTATGATAAAAAAGTTGCAAAGTTATACTGTCGGCATTTAAATTCGTCACTATAGTCCTTATAGTGTGGACGAACGGGAATAAACCGCACGTCTCGTCCACACCTTTTTTTCCCATTCGTCCACAATGTGGAAGACGGGGTATAGACGAATGGGAATGACCCATGTTCATATGTTCATGGTAGTACTCGTCAGCGGCGGTAAGCCTGGACCCCGACCTGCTGGGTGGGCTGGTCTCTGAGGTGGTGCCTGGTGCCAGTTGTCTGGTCTTCTGTCCCACCAAGCGGAACTGTGAGAATGTTGCCAACCTACTGTGTAAACTACAGAGAAGGTAATATTTTACTTAAAATTGGTACTTTCAAAACTTTTTAGGTTATAATAAATTATTAACGCGATTAAAGACCCGTTATATTTGACAATTTGTCAGTTTTGTTCTTTAAAAAGATCTTTTGGGCTATCCAACATATTATGTAATGTAATTATATTGATAGTGTGCGCGTGCATAGCAATAATTTACTCTCAATATTTTTCCGAAACTCGCATAAAGAAGTCTTAATACCACTGTTGGGCGCGGGGTTCCACATAGGAACAGGAAGTATATACAGGGTGTGGCGTAATTAATGGATAAGCCTGTGCCTGTGGATAAGCCTCCTACTGCGCTATACGAATATGTATATTTTTAATTAATCCTATGTATGGTCTTGAAAAAAATGGCATAAGTCATGTTTTTCATAAAATGACTACTTTCACTAACCAATTCTGCTACTGTTGCCACAATTTTCAAAAGTTTTGCTTTCTGTTTTTTTTATAATACAGCTTAAGAGTTGAATTATTGCAAGCAATAAAGAATTCCCTATTCGTAATACAAATTTTTTGAAAATTATGCATGAAATATCAAAAAAGGGTTATTGATTATTCAATTTGTTGACTTTGTACATCGTCTAGCTTAAAAAATCTTTATGGGAGTTGATTTGCCCAATATCTTAAAAACATGCTTGTTTTATGCAGTTTCCGAAATGGTATAATACTTATTATAATACTTATTAAGTTTGATGTGATATTAAAGAACCAAATGACACTCGTAAAAAAATGTTCTTATTGTGATTTAATTAATCAAATTAATACTGTTAACTTAAACAAACTGTCAGTGGTATTTTAACTTATCTGTCTGAGTTTACCAGTGGGAATGTTAGTCGTTGAAAAAAAATAACAACTTATTTTATTTTTTTTATTCTAAAGATGCAAACACTACATAAATTTTATTTTACAAAAAATGTTCGAAATGGCGGCCACCTGCGGCTATGCAGGCCCTGCATCGACGGATAAATGACCGCTTTAGGCGTCGGATGAAGCCGGAGCTCTTGATTTCATCAGCGGCTTCAAAAATCAGGGCCTTTAGTTCATTCATGGACATTTTTTCACATAGTTGTTCCAGGGATGCTATTTCTTTTTTATACACTTTTTCTTTTAAACACCCCCAGTAAAAAAAGTCTAGAGGGTTCAAATCAGGGGACCTTGGTGGCCACAAAATGGGACCCAAACGACCTATCCACCTCTCATTGTACTCATCATTGAGGTAGTTCCGTACAATTCGTGCGTAGTGAGCGGGACAACCATCATTTTGTAACCAGTAGTTTTCTGGCACATTTAAACTTTGTAATAGTTCCGGCAACGTATTTTGCAGAAAATTTAAATAATTGGAACCTGTTAGTGTCTCGGATAGTTCGACGGGCCCAACTATTTGTCCATTTAAAATTCCTGTCCAAAGGTTCACTTTAAACTGGACTTGAGCTCGGTCTTGCCTTATGTTTCTCGGATTGGTTGCCTGCCAACTATGAAGATTGTGCATGTTGACGTAGCCATTTCTTTTACATGATGACTCATCGCTCCACAGTATTTTGTCAAAAAACGCCGAATCTTCGCGTATTTTTCGCAACATGACGCGACAAAATTGGACTCTAGGCTCATAGTCTCGTGTCATTAGTGTTTGCACCCTTTGATAGTGATACGGGTGAAGCTCATGCCTGTGCAGAATTCTGCCCACAGTACGCGTATCTACACCGGTTCCTCTACTTAACTCACGAATTGATAACTCTGGATTAGCACGCACAGCTTCTAGAACTTCGTCATCACGATGTCGTCGAGGTCTGCCTTCCGAAGCACCACCAACACCGGTACCAGGCATTCGCCCTTCGCTAAAAGCGATGTGCACACGTGTAAACACCCGGTAGTCTGGGTGTCGCAAATCGGGGTATCTTCGACGATATTCGCGTGCAGCTTCATTTGCATTGCAGTTACACAGGCCGTAAATAAGATGCATATTTGCATACTCTTGAGGAGTGTACGTATGACGCGGCATGATCAGTAGTCCAGGGATATGTAGAAGTCGTCGATAATATCACAATTGTCCAATTCGTATAGCAAAAACAGAGTCCGTAGTACATAAGCCAAATTCACGTCACAATAACAAACACGATAGAGCAAACGATATGTGCGCAAGAGACGATAGTCAAAAGAGCACTAACTTTGTTAAACAAGTTCAAAAGCTGTTTTGTTGTTTGTGAGAATAATAAAAATCTATCTCTGTCGCACAACTGTTATTTACCTGACATCAAAATGCTTTGTCTCTGTCTTATGATAAGACTAACCGTCTGGATTTGCCGTGCGATAAACAACCACAAGTAGTTGACTTAGAGTCGTTATCTGCTTACCCTATTCATGGTGGATGACTACCTGCTCCCGAGAACCCAAAAAAGGGTCCATTGTGAATGACTACCTGCTCCGGAGCACACAAAAAAGGGTCCATTCAAACTGTTTACAAAGACATGTTTAAGATAAATTAATAATTCTGTTAAAGAAAATTAGGGTATTTTTTTACAACTGTCGTTTTTTTTTAAAACCTCGTGAAATGTAATAAGTATTATACCATTTCGGAAACTGCATAAAACAAGCATGTTTTTAAGATATTGGGCAAATCAACTCCCATAAAGATTTTTTAAGCTAGACGATGTACAAAGTCAACAAATTGAATAATCAATAACACTTTTTTGATATCTCATGTATTTTTTCCCAAAATTTGTATTACGAATAGGGAATTCTTTATTGCTTTCAATAGCTCACCTCTTAAGCTGTTTTATAAAAAAAACAGAATGCAAAATTTTTGAAAATTGTGGCAACAGTAGCATAATTGGTTAGTGAAAGTAGTCATTTTATGAAAAACATGACTTATGCCATTTTTTTCAAGACCATACATAGGATTAATTAAAAATATACATATTCGTATAGCGCAGTAGGAGGCTTATCCACAGGCACAGGCTTATCCATTAATTACGCCACACCCTGTATATTGGATACATTGCTATTTTTGGCCCTTTTTTTTCACAAAATGTATTTCTATTTAGGTATTGTATCACTAAGCTCTTAGCTTTGTTTATAAAGCATCGTTTATTTATAACTTAATACGAGTACATTATCTTATAATAAATTCTGATAATATTCAGAGAGATGACCTCCCATCGTACAGAAGAACGTCGCGCATTAGAAGAGGGCCTCAAATCTGAAGGTGCTTCATTAGAACTGTCACGTTGTGTGAGATATGGGATTGCTTTCCATCATGCCGGTCTTGCAAGTGATGAACGAGCTATGATTGAACATGCTTTCAGGTATACAGATCAACTCAATCATGTATATATATCTTTGTACATGATTATGTCAAGGCTTTACTATTTTACCGACTTCAAAAAAGGAAAGAGGTTCTCAATTCGTCTCAATGTTTTTTTTATGTTTGTTACCCATTACTTTTAACTGGATGAAGCGATTTTATTGATTATTTTATTTGAATGCTTGTGGTTCCCATGTGGCCCCGTCGGCATCAGGTCAGGATCCAATGGTTATCTACTGAGAAATCGTGGAAAGCCCTCAAATTTCAAAGGCACATGTAGCCGGTTGAACTTTAGTTTATAAAAATGCTCAATTATTTATAGATCGTAATGAGTTTTTGCTGTATTAGGTCGGGTGTTATATCAGTATTATGCTGCACATCCACTCTAGCAGCAGGTGTGAACTTGCCCGCGCAGCGCGTCATAGTGCGCGCTCCACTAGTGGGCAGAGAGTTTATAACTCTAGGGGCATATAGACAGATGGTGGGCAGAGCTGGACGAGCTGGAGTATGTCAGAATGGTAACTTTTGATAGTTTTATTGAAATTACTAGCTGTTGCCCCTGACTTTATATGCTTAGAATTTAGAAAATGTTTCCCGTTTTTGCAACATTTCCCGTTGATGTTTCGCCCCTGTTGGTCGCAGTGTGATATTATACAGCCTATAACCTTCCTCGATTTTACTATCCAACACTGAAAGAATTATGCAAATGGGACCAGTGATTCTCGTGATTAGGGCGTTAGGGACAAACAAACACAATTATGAAATTAGTTACAAACTTAGGATTTGTCATTAATTTATGGGACAGTGTGCGCGCGCATCTTTAAAAAACTTACTTTTATAATTTTTCCCGTGAAAAGAACTATAGCTTCGAAAATAAAAAATATTGCGTAATCTATCCCCAGGTGAGAGTATAATAGTATGCAATGGTCGTGAATGGGCTCAGTTCCGAGATGTACTGAGTGGAGGTTTAGCTCCTGCCCGCAGTCAGCTCAGGATATGTGCGAATAGCCTAGTGTTGAGTGCTGTGGCTCTCGGCCTGGCTACTTGTAGGAAGGATATAAGAAGACTGTTGGATGTTACCCTGATGGCTGTCGCGGGAGATGAATTTGATAGGTAGGTTTTAAGAGTTTTGTACCAAAAGATAAAACGGGCCCCTATTAGGTACTGAGACTTTGGTGTCTGACCATCTGTCACCAGGCTAGTCTAGGAACTAGTAATAGTAGTCTAGGCTGATAGGTAGAGAGTTGAAATGTTCACAGATGGTGTATATATATGTTGATGCTATAATAATAAATACTAAACATACATACATACAAATGTTTTCAGTGTATAATAAATAATAGTCTTGGACGACATGATTGTGACGGTTTGACATTATCATTTGACATTAACTTTAATAATTTTTGCTTTTGCTAAATAAACTAAATTATATTGGAAAAATGATCACCATGAGTGGGACTTGAAACCCATGACCTCGATGCCCATCTGAGCTATCATGGTTTTTGCACATGTTTACCAAATCTTCCACTACAATTTCTCTCCGTGTGAGTTAAACATCGCAAGTTTTTGACGAGCCTCGTGGTCGAGTGGTTCATGTAACGGACTGCCGATCAAGAGGTCGCGGGTTCCATTCCCGCTCGGGATAATCATATGTGTGGTTTTTCTTATTGTCATACTAATGTTTGTACTGCGTCTGGGTGTTTCTATGTATTATAAGTATGTATTTACAAAAGAAAAGTAGTATATATATTCTATCCGTATTCTGGTACACATAACACAAGCATATAAGCTTAGCTTGAGACCAGAGGACGTTGTGTGAATAGTCAAAAAAAAAAAAATTATTTCTTTTTTGCTTTACTTTCTGTTCTTTACAGAACACAATTGGCATTGTTCATATTTTTTTTAAACTCTTAATTCAAAAACCATTTCGGGGAATAGAGTTTCTGATCATGATCCAATAGTTTTTTTAAAAAATTTGCTATATTAACGATTATTTTTCCAAAAAAGCAAATGATCTCTATTTGCCCTTGAAATGAAGGACTTAAATATTAAGGCGTTCTGAGGGATAAACTACTCTGTGGTGGAGTTGAAATTGGTTAAAAGATGTATTGCAATCTGTCTCAAGTCTATCAGGAATAGTCAATACACAGATTGCGATTCTTTAAGTATTTTAAAAAAATTCTGTATAGTGAATATTTAAATTCTATATAGTGAATATTTCTAGATTAATTTTATTAATTTTTGTATTATTATTTGAGTTTATTATTATAATGGTATAGAACCCGATTGGAACTTGTACTAGGCCGGTTTTTTTAAATTATAATCCTAATAAATTGTATTACAGCAGTACAAAGTCATTATGCGACGATTCTCTCCATTATCTACTAAAGTCAGGCGCTTTAGACGTTCATACTAAAGGGCGTGACAGAGATACAACTTATATACTTGAAGGTGATTGTTACGTCTACAACAATACTGAACTTGTTGTTAGTCAATTAGGGAAAGCAGCTATTAAAGGTAAGGGCTCATCTACATATTACGTCATACTAATTTAAATAATTTCAGGATTCTCAAAGTTTTAAATGAATTTAGCTAACGGCAGTTTTAATGTTTTTTGACTTATCTATTGATGTTTATGCATAAAAATATTCAGTAATTTGAGCACCATTAATCACAATCACAAACTTAGTAACTTATCGTTTTAGAAATAAAAGCTGTAACGAATCTAATAAAGCACAAAAGTGCAATTTAAATGGATAACCTTGAAATACAGCACCTATGATCTTCCAACTGAGCTATCGTGGGGTGTACCCATACAATCCGATACAGATCTACCATTTAAGCTAACGTGGGCTATATCAATAGTATTTTTCTCTTACTGTAGGTTGTATGGACTTATCAAGAGCAAAGCAACTGGTCGAGGACTTGGAAGTAGCATCCAAGGGTCTGGTACTGATGGGTAGTCTTCACTTGCTGTACTTGGTAACACCTCATGATGCAGACATCATTATTAGACCTGATTATAGACATTATTATTCATTGGTAAGCATTGTTTTTATGTTTTTAATATTTTTTGTAGTGATAACTTCTTATGGTAGAGTAAATTCTATTAAGTTCTATTTCCTCAATGAACCTACCTTGAAGCCCTCTGCACCACCCTAGATTAGCTGGTAGAGAATGCTTTTAGCACTAAGCACGCCTATGTACATTTTTTTTTGTGCAAAAGTTGTTAAATTAATGAATCGTTGTAAATCGTCAATGTCTGTAAAGTGTACAATAAAGAGTTATCTATCTATCTATCTATCTAAATCGTTTCGTTACGTAACGCGTTACGTTGCCTGTCTGGACTGCTGACAGAGAGAATATAAGTTAGAACTGTCCAACTTAAATTATTATCTGTTTATGTAATTATTTAGTTAATAGTTTATCTATATATCTTCTATCTATTTATTTTGTCACGACTTCAATTATTTTCTATTTGTTAGATTATTGTTATAAGGTTCCACGTTTTCGTTAGATCTTGATGTTATCAAACCTGACTGACTCTTACTGACTTTTGTGGGTGTAGGAACATATTGTATGAATTCATTGTTTGCAAGTAGACGTATGTCAACAGGTCTACGAATGCACAGAGATCATTGTGCTCGCCGCCTAATTTATTATATACAAATATATTATGTATGGATTCATTGTATACAACACTATGCGTGTCAGCAGTTTTAGGAATATATAGAAACTATTGTTCTCGTCACCTATATAAGCTATTATTATATCACACGACACGACATATACACCTAAAGTGGGTATTTTGAAAACTGAAAAATAGCTTTTATCGTAAAAACTAAAAAAAATGTTTTAACTGTTTCGAATATTTATTCTTCCAGTATTGTAATCTAGACGCGGAAGGAGTGCAGACAGCTAAAATTCTAGGAATAACTGAAATGAATGCGGTCAGAATGATGACTGGGAAAGCTATTACTGTGAGTATGTGATAGGAAAAAAATTGTAACTTGAGGTATCAAAGATTTTCTAAAATAACATCCACTAGATGGCAGCACTGGGACGACAGGCCCAGAAATTTATTAAAACTATTTTCCATAGTGACAGATTTTTTCTATTGTCTTTGGTATACCTAATTAATTAAATATAATTAATAATTATAAGCCACGCAAATTGATAATGCGCTGGAACCTTGTCAAATTAACGCCCTTGTGACGTCATCAGCAAAGAAAAATTACACCTAACAAAATGTAATGTTCTCATCTATACGTCACTATGACGTCACCAACATGGCCGCCAGGCGCATTACCAATTTGTGTGGCTTATAACATAAATTATGTTATGTCATGTATTTTAGAATGTTCCTGAGCGAGTGTTGTGTCGTTTCTACTTGTCGTTAATGTTACACGACTTGTGGCGACAGGTGGCGTTCTCTACTGTCGCTGACAAGTAAGTATAACAATATCTATACTTATTATAAAGCTGAACAGTTTGTTTGTTTGTTTGAACGCCCTAATCTCAGGAACTACTGGTTTAGATTAAAAAAATCTTTTTGTGTTGGATAGTTCATTTATCGAGGAAGGCATTCTTCTATTGGTCGCAGCGTCATGTTTTTTGGCCTATAGCCTTCCTCGATAAATGATCACAACCAGCACATAAAGAATTTTTCAGTAAGAACCAGTAGTTCCTGAGATTAGCGCGTTTAAACAAACATACAAACTCTTCAGCTTTATTATATTTGTATAAATGTATAAATTAACTGATCTGAACTACTGTTTTTGTCATAGATGTTTGAATATCAGTTTTTTTTCCATACATTATAATATAAACCTTGACTTTAAAGTTATAAAAATTGCATCAGAATATGTTTAGCTTAAAATAATACTATGTATAGATAATGGTGTACATATTTATAGGTACTGTATACCCCGCGGCACAGTACAGTCCGTCATGTCATCATCTTCTGCCTTCGCATCGTGCGCTCACAAGTTCTGTGAAGAGATGCCACATTTGTGGACATTCAGAGCTTTGTTTGGTGAACTGGCCACCAGGTTGCAGCACTGTGCTGCACCGGAGTTGAGCCAGCTGATGGAATTACCCGCTGTTAAAAAGGTGGGTAGGAAAATAATTCCTATAGGTAAAATACAAAAAGGCATGTAGACCACGATAGCTCAATTGGTAGAACAATTGAATTATTTTAATGAATTTATGCTCCGCTTGTGATATTCATATTTTTTGCTTTATTTAGTTTGCTAAGAGAAAATCTCGACCCTCTGATATTTTATTATATCCCGCTAACAATGCTAATAAAATATTTGATGGGTCTCGTGGTTCAGGTAACGGACTGCGGGTTACGAGGTCGCGGGTTCAATTCCCGCTCGGTACAATCATTTGTGTGATATTTATAATTGTCATACAAATGTTTGTACTGCGTCTGAGTGTTTACTATGTATTATAAGTATGTATTTACAAAAGAAAAGTATTATATCCGTATTCTGGTACCCATAACACAAGCGTAATAAGCTTAGCTTGGGACCAGAGGACGTTGTGTGAAGCGTCCATGAATATTTATTTATTTATGTAACCGCATCAAAATCCGTTGCGTAGTTTTGAAGATATGAGCTCACTTAAGGACATACATACAAAAATACGACTTTGTTTTATAATAAGTAAAGATGCATTCTAAATATATTCAAGGCTCGTGCGCTCCAGTTATCCCGCGCCGGTTATAAAAGAGTAGAAGATCTGGCGAAGGCTTCGGTTGAAGACCTGATGTCGGCCATATCTCACCTGTCGAGGACAGCCGCCAACCAACTCATCAGTGCTGCCAGGGTGAGATCCTTTACATCATCAGAACTTCGTACGCGTGAAATTTAGAAATCAAACCTTAACAAACAAAAGTTTACTATAACACTCGATAGATGGCGTTGTACCGGCTTTTTAATCGCGCTATGGTTTTGTTCCACACATTAACACTTAAGCTCGTCAAAATTATTATTGCGTCATCATCAGCATTTATAAATAAGTATGAAAGTATTATTTAGTTTAACAAATTTTTGTACGGCGTTTAAAAAAAATTGGAAGCTCTTATTATTATACTATGACGCCCCTTCCATGGGATGCTCATATCATTCTTCCTTGGTTCAAATAGTTACTTTTTAGGGTTCCGTACCTAAAGGGTAAAAACGGGACCCTATTACTGAGACTTCGCTGTCCGTCCGTCCGTCCGTCTGTCACCAGGCTGTATCTCAAGAACGGTGATAGCTAGACAGTTGAAATTTTCACAGATGATGTGTTTCTATTGCCGCTATAACAACAAATACTAAAAATAAAATAAAATAAATATTTAAGGGGGGCTCCCATACAACAAACATGATTTCTTTACCGTTTCTTGCTCGATACTAATAACGTTGCCTTATGTTGCATAGATAATGGTACGGAACCCTTCGTGCGCGAGTCCGACTCGCACTTGACCAATTTTTAATTTCTATTTCAGATGATGCTTATTGAGAAGGTGGAAAACCTTCGAGCAGAAGCAGAAGATGTGATGGAAGAACTAAACGTTTAAATTACATGTATTTTAATTGATTTGTTTTGTTGCAGACAGACTTGATAAACAACGATTTAATTTAGTAACGTTTTACAAATCTAATACAAGACCACTTTACAACTTATGGGGCCTTAAGTAAATATTATTTTTAATTAAAGTGACTTAACACCAAAATAGATGTACCTACACAGAACTGAGTAATTGATAAGAGTTTAGTGTTCTTTAACTTTAGTTAAAATTATTTTTAGATAAGTCTTCGAAACTTTGGGATGGATTGAAAACAAAATAATGTGTATTGTTTAACAAAATTAAATTAAAATCATTACTAAATCTTTAAAATAAAAATTATAAGTGACTGTGATATTTTGCATTTTAAATAACAAAATTATATTTAAATCCAAAGATATTGTAAAGTATTAACTTATGATATCAAAAGATGAAACTAATTAACTACATAAGAATATATTTTGGGATGGATTTTTTGGTTGGTGATTTGAGGATGATTATTGATTATAGAGTAGATAGTTTAATAAAATAATTGTGAGATAAAACATGAAAATAATATAATAAATAATGGTAAGGAAAAATACTTTGTTACACATATCAATAAGAATATAAGTTAAGTTTAAATTATTTTTATATTAACAAAACAATAAGTTTTTTGTTGTTCATGAATTATGTTACGCTTTAATAGATGAAGTTAAAGACTTTCTGTATTATGTTACATAATGTGATAAATGAGACCATAACTAAAAATATGAACAACTTTTTACGGATTTAGACGCGTATATTTGTTTTAAATTTTGGCCCGACGTTTCGGAGACTGCAGTCACCATGGTCACGGGTGAGACTGAAATGTCGGGCCAAAATTTAAAACAAATATACGCGTCTAAATCCGTAAAAAGTAGTTTTATTTAAGCAAATGAGTCGCGCAAGTGTTAGAAAATATTATAAAAATATGAACTTAAGGGTTATACTCCTTTGAGCTAACAGTGGAAAAAACTGTAATGATAACTATAGTAACATCAGGGTTAGTAAATAAGCGATTTTATTCTGAACCGAAATGTATATTTGAAATGGTAATGTTAAAAGTTGTCTGTTATAGCAAATAAAGTTTGTTGAATTTAATACTTTTTTTATTTAATAACCTTATTGAATTAAGTCTTTTTATTTATATGTATAATAAACAAAAGCAAGGAGTCATGTTTAGAAATGAAATGAAAAATCATTTGATCAAGTAGACATAATTTTTCAGAAAAATTGTGTGCTTATGACATGTCCAAATTTTTTTTTCCCTACCACCGGTTCAGGACGCAATCTGCTGAGAAGAACCGGCGTAAGAAACTCAGCAGAGCTTTTAATCAAATCAATATTTTTTTAAATATAAATTATACTTACAATGCTAATAACACTTTACAATATAGAATATGTATTGCTCCAGAGCAACCTACTCCCAAGCTTTATCATCTTTAATATAATCAGAAATTTTATAATACGCCTTTTTACATAATTTAGTTTTAATGAATTTTTTAGGTCATTGATAATAGTGCCTTAAGATCTCTGCCTACCCTCGTTAAAAAGGCGTGACGATGTCGCTCTAATAAAGTCGTGGTATGTGCTTTGAGCATGATCATGATCATAGGACTTAATTACTATCAGTGCCACCAGGCAATAAACATTTTTAATAAAATGAAACCACTAGTTTCTTGTCTAATAAAACAAAACATTAAATATATTTATTTATTCACCGTTTCTTATACAAACAAGGTTTTAATGTGAGCGCTGGTAACTTGGCCTTCTTGACAGGAGGCTCTCTAATCTTGGTAAACTCCATAAAGAAAAAAACTTTGTTACTTTTGTCCAACTGTTTCAGTTTGAATCCCAATCTCTGTACTTCTTTAGTGAAATCTTCTACATTGTCGAAACGACTCTCTACTTCTGCTATTAGAAGATGACCACTGAAAACATATTTTTTACTTTAGAGACTTTAGACCTGATATCCTAATTTTACAAACATTAGAAAGGAAACTTATTTCGCAGTCTTAATCTTTCACGCAAAAAGTACTGTATGGATTACAATAAAACTTTACAATATTATAGCTTATACTTCAGATGAAATAGTATCATGCTGAAAGTTTAGGAGCATGGCAGGTTCTATAAACACAAATGAGAGCCAGAAGTTGTGGGTTCAATTATCACTCAGAATAAAAATTAAGTTAAAAGTCCAGACTTTTTTTTAGTTTTGAATAATTTAAAACTTACCCCATCTTCAAAACTCTATTAGCTTCAACCAAGTACTGTGTAAGGTCTGTTCCCATCAGAGCTAAGCAGTACACCGTTACATCAACCGATGCAGTCAGTAAGGGTGTTCTTGCCATATCACAGGCTTCCACTCCAGGTGATGATGCCACCAAGTCAAAGGAACGGACTGTATGTGGTACACATTTAGATAATGCTGCTTCACCACAACCCATGTCTGCGATTAGATGGGTTTTGGGCCTGTGAAAAATTTGTTTTGAAACTAATGTGATTGTCAACGTCAATGCAATTGCACAGGATTAGTGGATGTACTTTCAAAAAGAGCATACGGGTGGTATGCTCATTTTTAATTGTTGTAAAATTCGGTATATTTTGACTTACTAATTACGAATAGCATAACGAAAATTTGTGATTGGGTATGCAAAATACGTTATTATATGAAATTTCAGATTGATCACATTTTACCGCTTTTCGCAAGTTTTGGAAATACCGTTTACCCAGTACTGAAATGTGGCTAAAAATAAGTAAAATGGTAGCAGCAATGTTGTTGAGAGACACTGCTCTCGACCAACAAATATACTTCTTTTGGCAATGTGTAAACGACTGGATTTCAAGGAACTGATTGCTACCTTTAGTTATCAATTAAATGTTGTTCAGAAACACCCTTACATTTTCATAATCTTCTTAACAATAACATCTAGAGGATTGACAGGCCACTTTTTGACCTGTAGCTGGTATCCCTGATGGTAAGTCTCAAATGCTGCTGGATCACTCTGGAATAATTGTTGCGCTTCAGATCCTGATGATGTGTATAATTTCTCATTGAGGTATCGGAATTGTGCCGCTAAAAATAAATGGTTAATGTTAATAACAGGCCCAGTGGTTCATTCTTATATTTTTAGAACAAATATTTGTACTGTGTTTTCTAAGTATTTTAAGGAAAAATTTATCCGTATTCGCATACACTTCACAAGTATCAAATCAAGGTATCAATCTTACACAAATTTAAAAATGATGGTGGAATTTACCTTTTAATCTCTCTAACATTCTTTCTCTGAGCTGATTACTCTTACTGCCTATATTTATATGTCTTCTATTGCTGTCTCTCTCTAACATAGCTTTCAATTTCTGTTTCTTACTATTCTTTGGTTCTGTACTGTTAACTACACCATTGACGGTATTTTTATTCTTTTTATTTTTTTTCTTAGACTTCTCCATAAACAATATATCTTCTCTGTCATCATTCTCTATGTCCTCATTGAACTTTTTTTTCTTAGCATTAATTATTATTTCATCAAAGTTATGTGTGTCTAGTAATTTATCCAAATTTTGTCCATCATTGGAATGTTTCACTTTTTTGTTATTTGTATTTACAATTTTATTATCTACTGTACGCTTTCTTGATATTTTTGTGTTGTTATTATTAGTGATATTATGTTTTTCAATTATATTCTTTACTTTAGGCTGTTGTCTTGGTTTTTCTTTTGGACTTTTGATGGGTTCTGGTTTCTTTTTAGGTTTTTGTAACTTTTTGTCTCTAACTTTGTTTGCTTTGATGGTCACCTTGGCTTTAGTTGGTGCTTCTTTTCTTTTCTGAAAATATAACTAACTTTTAAAACAAAATTAAACAAAAGTGTTGTTTACTTATTACTTACAAACAACAAGATATTATTTTTTGTAATTTCGCACTTGTATCGACACATAGCGTTTGTTATTCCATTTCGTCTATAATATCAGTACAAAAATGAAATAAATTTTTGTGAGATAATTGTTTTGACCATAGTGCTAATAGTACGAATTTTGTTTTATCATAAGTTTATATTAAATCGTAAAATTGTAATGATGTTGAAACTCTAGGACATTTAATTAATTTTGTTGCATCACGACTTTTATTTATAGTTAAGTTTTAAGGAAGCTTACATGATTCTACCATAAACCTAACCTATAAATGTAGGTATAAATTTTGATCAATATTTGGAGTAATGTACACTGAATTCGATTATCGCTTTCATGTAACTTTTAAAAACACCAGTCTTATGTTATTGGTATTTTTAGAAAAGATTAGAAATGTATAACAGCAAGAAAAATCACGTTATTCGTATACTAACCTCATTCTTTTTAAGAAAAGCTGTATGTGTTTTAGGCACATCATCCTCCCATTCCGGTGTCTTGAACATGTTTAATAAATTATGTAAGCTTAAAACTAGTAAATTGGCAAAGAAAACATAAGTTTTAACACCAAACTCGACGACTTTTCCCTGAAAATGCTGGTTTGTTTTGACTTTTCAGTTTGACATTGACACATTTGACATTTCACTTTTGTCAATTTTCAATTGACAACCATCAGTCAGGCAGGGTTGCAAGCGGAGGGTTGTTCAGAGGTAATTACTTTATTATTTTAGATTCTATTCAGGTCAAATTCTACTCATGTTATTTTATATGTAGGTACATAATTTTAATTTTCGATCATATAATCTGTATATATCTTTTAATCTGTATATTATATCCTGTGCATAGCGCTGGGCCCTGAGTCGGGTATTTCAACGGTGTCACAACTGTACCATTATTGTACCATTATGGTGCAATAGTAAAGTTTTTGGTAGTCTACTATTAATGTGTCGTCATAACGACTTCATCATTGTCTTACAATTGTCAAAGTGACATAAATTGCTAGTCTCGTACACAACTGCTTCACAATTGCAATTCAATGACTGAAATGTTTCGGTAGTCTGCTATTTTGAATTTGACAGTAATATTTTTAAATTGTCCTGTGTCGACAGATTGCCATAAATAAAAAATAGATAGATAGAAATATTAGAAATTGTTCTTTGTAATTTATTGCAATTTACTAATCTCCTAAACTTCACATTGCTTTTTATACTAATAAATAGTATGTACAAATATATTTAAACGAATAGCATGATTAAATGTTTAAATTTATTAGTAGTTTTTCGAAAATCACTTCAACTAACGCATTTTTTAAAAACGGCAACACATACATACCATTCTAACACAATCCATAGATAAAAGAGACCGAAAATTCAATGCATAGATAAAAGAGATCGACAATTCTATTACCATTGAAAGACCGTTATGACGGCATATAGCAGACTACGGATATTTGACTTCAATTGCAACGGTATCGTGCCGGTATTGTGCCGGTATGACAATTGTTCCAAAATAGTGGACTTGAGCACCTGTACTTTTTAACAACCTTACATTTCTCTACTAAACTACCCCCGTTTTCCAATTACAGCACAAGAGCGCATTATGCGGCACAATGCTCAACATTGAGTGTTCCAACTACAGCAACGCATCGCACAATCGAGCACTATCAAAAGTGATGCGTGCAATCCATACCAACTTCAGCAACAGAAAATTAACAAGTATTTTTTCTTTAAATTGGCATTGATTGAAATTTTATTTATTTATTATCGTTATTAATATTATTTATTGTTAAAAAAAATTTTAAGGCTTTCGTTTCGTCGGAGTTTTCTGGAAATAATCAAAGTTAATTCAAGATGTGTTTAAAAAAATAAACATAAGTATGGATGAAGGTACAAACAATGACTTTTTTTTTATATTCCACACTTATAATGTGAATACAATTTTAATTTAGTAGGTATTTTTTTTTCAACACTGAACTTAGTGCACTCTGCTGGTGCATTTGAAAACTAATTCATGTTCCAATTAAGCGTCAGCATAGTTCAGCATTGTGCAGCACTAAGTCGCATTATTGGAAAACCATGTACTTCTCTTTAAAACTACTTTTTACGGATTTATGCGCGTCTTACCCATGTCTTACCCGTGGCTATGGTGACTGAAATGTCACCGATGCTATCAACTATTGGTACCAATTCTACGTGCACAACTAAACTTAACTAAAAATGAAAATTGATAGTGTCAGTAACACAATTCCGTGATGTTAACTGAACTTTTTTGTTATTATAACATTTAAATATAGACTAACGATTGTCATTGTCATTTTTAGTTTCACTGCGAAACAGAATTGACACAAATGCCTAGTTATTGTTGACTAACGGTTCCCCGCGATTTCCTACGCGTGGAATTTTGATTTTTTTCCCATTTTTGCAATATTTTTCACTACTGCTTTGCTCCTATTGATTGCAGTGTGATGTTATATAGCCTATAGCCTTCTTCGATAAATGTACTATCCAACACTGAAAGAATTTTTCAAATTGGTCCAGTAGTTCCATAGATAGATAACTCATTAGTTGCACAAACACCAATTTTACACAGAATTTAAAAACAAAAAACATAGCGCGTAGATTAGCGCGTTCAAACAAACAAACTCTTCAGTTTTGTAATTATAGTATATGTGTTCTTTATTTATTCATATTTAGCCAACTGTAACTTCTTCAAAAGATTTATTTAACACTCTGGTGCAAATAACATGTTTTAGTAAGTATTTGGCAAATTAGACCAGTTTGTCACAGATTTATTTCTGCCCGTTCGGTATATAATCTTAATGGAGTTAATTTGAAATACGAGACCGATTTGTGTAAATAATTCAATTAATTTGAAAAGAACCCACATGGAAGTCGGCTAATTAAGTAGGAATGCTACGTGGCCTCTACACTTCCAGATGAAATAAAACTCCGTTCCGCAGTCGTCGGTTAACATTAAATAAAGAATTCACCTAATTACACACACTTACCTACACACATAGAATAAAAAAAAAATTAAAAATAAATAAATACTCATGTACATGTCAAACAACGTCGTTCGGTCCCAAGCTAAGCTTATATGCTTATGTTATGGGTACCAAAATACGGATAGAATATAATAATATATACTACTAAATACTACTACAATACTACAAGTGTATTAATTAACACGACAGGAAATAAAATATAAAATTAAAAATAAATACCTACTCATGGACATGTCAAACAACGTCGTAGTTAAGAATATTAAGAGGATATCAAAATAGCTTCGTGCATTTTTCTACGTACGAAGTTTTCATTTTTTCTTTAGATTGAATGGCTAGAGCTCAATTTTTTAAGTATATGTTTTTTCAATATATGATCTAGGATTGCATAAACTCAGAAACGCGATTGAAAAAAGTTTTCTCGATAGAAAATCTTAGCGAAGCAATCTCTCTTATTTTTTATTTTTTTCATTTGTCGGTCTATATCGCGTATTAACTAATGAAATAACTTTCAAAACATAAGTAACTATTATATATAGAAACGCGTAAGCCGGAATTAAAATATATTTAGTAGATTTTGAGTAAACAAAAAAAAATATCCCTAATTCTTCATTTTCTATACCTACAAGCTGTGTTAATATGTACATGTCGACGATAATATTGATGTAGGCCCTTAATTAACACGACAGAAAATAAAATATAAAATTAAAAATAAATACTTATGGACATGTCAAACAACGTCGTATTTAAGAATATTAAGTCAAACGAAATAATTGACAAACGACATATAAGCTTTCATTTAAGTAGTTGTAGGTCTTGACGGAACCTTAATGTACAGCCTGAACCGATATCTGTTTAATAAAATTTCTTTGGGTATATTGTCTCAAATATTACATTTAGCTATTATTTTGAGCATTTGTGACCACTATTTAGGTTTGAAATACTACCAAGCATGCTATCAAGATGGTTAAGTTACGACGGGACCATTTGCGCATGTCTAAATTCCTGACATGCGCACAAGAAATTATAATCAGTACCTACGTACTCCAATTTTGTTATTTACTAAATACAATAAAATATCTAATCTATTATTTAAACCAGATGTGTGTTATGAAATGAAATATTTTAACGAGCTTAGTGTAATGATAAAGTGTAATAATCAAACCCAAATATTTGACTCAAATGTCATCATTAAAAATTCAGTGCGTACAAGTGCAAAAATTATTTATGAGTATAAACTGTGCTTATTATCTTAGTGGTGATTTGTTTCTGAGATTTGTAATTAATTAAATACGTAAGTAATTTTATTCCTAGATTTAAATATGTGGAGGTGGATGAAATTATTTAGTTAATTAATTATGCATGATTCCTTAATTAGGTATAACCTGTATGACATAATGTTGTTTTAAGTGTTTTAAAAACTTAACGAACTTAAGTAATACACATTATTCAATTAGTACATGTATATGTACAAGTACTGGCAACTCTACCTAATCTATTTAATCTAGTCTTTATGTAGAGCTACAGGTATCATTACAATTTATTGGAAAAGATTGCGATTGTGTAAATATGCGCAATCCGAAAGTAAATAGACGTCATATACCTATCGTTGGAGTACAAACAGGTTTTGAAATAATACAACTTAGTCCAAAAAAAAGACACCACAACTAAACTCAAAAGTTAGCTAATCCCAATAATTCCGGCTTCGGTGTTCAAAACTTTAATTATTTTCAATTGACAAACGTCCGCGGTTTTAGAGGTGCTTATAGCTACTATCCGCTTCTTGGATTTTAGCGTGATGATTACTTGTCATGAATATTTATGTTATTCTGATAAGTTATTTACATCATTTTGGGTAAAGATTTTCTCAGACTAAATTGTTTTCTTGGCAATGATTAAAAATAGTACTACGCATGTAGGTCACTAACACTTGTTTTCTGTAATGAGAACAATTTCTCGGTTCTTTGATCGGCATATTTTGTGACTTTTATTTTATTGATGAGCCTCCGTGATATGTACTTCTGTTTCAAATAACTTAGGTTCGTTTCGACCACGGAATTTATGTATAGGACTAGCCATTGCCCGCGACGTCGTACGCGTGGAATTTAGAAAATTTCTTCGGTTCTGCAACATTTTTTACTAACTGTCGCAGCGTGATTTTGCATAGCCTATAGCTTTTCTCAATAAATGTACTATTCAAAGAATTTTTCAAAACGGACCAGCGATTCCTGAGATTAGCGCCTTCAAACATACAAGCAAACTCTTCAGGTTTATAATAGCAAATATAATTCTCGAATTCATCTACTTAAATGTAATGTTACATATTTTGTAATGTAATATATCCATCATATATTCTGTAGTCCATTCTTCCATTAGCCTTCTTCCAAATACTACTTGACAAGTGCTAGACATACGAGAAGGCTTATCTTTCAGAACCGGGATTTCGATAATTCGATAGATTCGATCAAGATCTGATTCCTATTATACAGTATTCATTATTTCCCTAGTATAATTTACAATACAATACTGTTATTATGATAACCGTATTGAATATTACTAAAATTGTTTAGTAACAAGTATTATTCAGATATAAAGATATAATTTCTATGAGTTTCCATATAATAATATATTTTGTTCAATTTTAAAAGCTCGGATACCATTCTTTACATAGACAGTAGTAATTGTCATGTCTCCATTAACTATATTCAGATCGTATCAAAAGCTCGGAAAACTATAATGATTCTTTCTATTTATGTTTGGGTAATTATGTTACCTATTAAACTATATTGAAATCTAGGTAGCCTTGGCTTAATTGGTGGGTTGGGCCATTAGCCACTATGCCTATATAATTATAACGTCTGGGCTGGAAAATCTTCAATTGTAATATGAAATTCGACCTAGAAAGGTCGTTATAATTTACTATTGTTTAGAAAATTTGAGTGCTATAAAGGTAAAGCTTCGCAGATAAATATTAAATAAATAAAGCTGCGGTTTAATTTAAGAATTAATATCTAGTTTTTGTTTATAGATCGTTGAAACAGTCATACAAATATATAAAATGTTGTTGGTGATCAGATGATGTCCGGCTAATGGTCTTGTGCATATTAAGATACTTGACCAAACACTGCGGTAAACAAATGGGCAAATCAAGACGAGATAAAAAGGTGAGACTATAATTTTTATAAAATTTTTCAGCGATTTTTTCGTCAGTTGTGGACTAGTTTAGTTATGTTTCTCTTTGTTTAAAAGAGTAATTGTTTAAATAGTTTGAGACACAGGTTGTACCTGTATTAATTTATGAATTAAAGTTTTGTATTTAACGGTAAATTCGAAACCTTAAAAAAAAAGAATTTTTAGTCAATTTGGCTTAAAGTATGTAGCATAGCCTTCAATACGAACTTTATTTTTAGTGGACATGGCGATGCCAGTGGAGTGTAGTGTCGATAGCAGCTATAGCACTGGTGGTCTACAACGCCGTTGCTAACGTGTGGCTCCTTCGTCCACCCTCATGTCCTCCGCAAACTACAGAACCACCATCAGACCCACCGACCTGTGAGCCCTGCATCGACACAATGCCTAACACACCCATAGATGATGACCCTATTGCTAGATTAGATTTACGATTAGGTAGATGGGATGGTTCTAGAGCTTACAGACTTTTTGACTATGCTACAGTAGGTGATGTATATCCAGAGGTCTCAACAAGTCGTAGAGTTTGTCTAGCAACACAAAGTTCGATAGAGAGACTTCACGAGCTACTTAGAATAGCAGCTCACTGGTCAGGGCCAATATCTGTGGCAGTTTTTGTCACAGGAGATGAGTTGAGACTTTTAAGAGCTTTTACAACCTGGTTGCTTAGATGCCAGCCAGAAATTTATTCTAGATTAGCGTTACACGTTACAATGCCAGCTGAGAGGCCTGGTTTGCAAGGGTCTATGCCAGTTTGGGCAAGAGATTGTGAGACAAAACCGTTACCTCCAGGCGAGAGAAGACCTGATACAGTCTCTTGGAGAGCGAGGCATCCATACCCTCAGAATCATTTAAGAAATTTGGCTAGAAAGAACTGTCATACGCCTTACGTTTTCTTAGTGGACGTGGATATTGTGCCTTCCAAAGGAATGGCGGAAGCTTTAGACAAGTTTTTGGCGAATGCTCCTAAATGTTCGCTCTGTGCTTATGTCGTGCCTACTTATGAACTCGACCGTAGAGTTGCTACTTTCCCAGTGAATAAGTCTGAGCTGGTGAGATTATCTAGAAGAAAACTAGCAATACCATTTCACAGGAAGGTATTTATCTACAACCAATATGCGTCGAACTTTTCCAAGTAAGTAACTTTGTATTAAGTCAGTTACTAAGTAGATACCTCACGTAGCAACTATTTT
The DNA here is from genome assembly GCA_916999025.1 of Orgyia antiqua. NCBI lineage: Eukaryota > Metazoa > Arthropoda > Insecta > Lepidoptera > Erebidae > Orgyia > Orgyia antiqua. Next base: position 1,080,335 of record OU779871.1, on the reverse strand, counting down.
TTTAAATTTTTTACATTGCGTAGGTGGGAGGCTTCTGGCGGTAACGAGAGCTTGGAGACCCATATAAGTCACAATGTGACAAATTTCGAGTTACTCTATGAACCATTCTACGTAGCACCAGACACAGTTCCTGCACATGATGAGAGGTTCCTTGGATATGGTTTCACTAGGAATACACAGGTAGGTTTAAGTGTAGTATTATTGAAAAAAACTGAACTTTCATGTCGTTAAGAATAATACGTCATAAATAAGAAATAAAATTTATGATTATTTTCATTTTGAAAAGGATGCAGAACGATGAAAAATGAGCTGATTATAATATTATGAGGCTATTAGACTACTTATTAGAGCTCAACTGTGTTGTTTATGAGCTCCATCATTGTTACATAGTACCACAGAATCAAGTTGGCAAAGACCGCGGACGTGACGCTCGCACTCACTGGCAGCGAGCCAGACAACAATGATGTTTGTATAAACATATCATCCGTTACACATATAATATAATAATTATGAAGGTTCAGTGCTAACGTCAATTCTTTTCATGAAATCCTTCACTTTTATCAAGGTTTTACACAATAAGGTTCTTATTACGAGTAATTAAGCACTTCGGATATTTCCTAGTATGATTTTGTGGTATAATTTAACTAACTTGACCAAGCAATTCGTTGTAATGTTGCCCCACGTTGTTGCAATGCCGCACGTTGGGCGCCACTTGTAATGTTGTCTAAATTATACAACCTTTACAAAATAATTATATTTATTACATCGTTTGTGTGCGTGTGAGGTGTGTCTGTGAAATAAAATATATTTTTTTAAATAGCCACACATTATGTATACCTAGTTAACTGAGTTTGGTAAAAAGAAAACAAATGAGTGTTGTATCCAATAACTAATTTATCTATTGGTTAGTGATAGAGTTGAACCGGGCGGCTGGTGTCTGCCAAATAGCATAGTTTGGCACGTGTCCACAGACGACGCGACGTTGTGCAGCCTGCTACTGACAATATGTTGTTACTTTACACAACTAATAATCACACTGGTATAAATATAAAGTCAAGAGCGAGCCAGAGTCATCCCCAAATGGTTCCCCACCAGGTTCTTTATTTTGAGCTAGGTTGGTTAAAGCCTGGCTGAAAGACGCTATGACCCCTTGATTGGTATATCAGCCCTTGAATTGTTTATGTATTTGCGTAATGAGTAAATAAATTTCTGAGTGCGGGGCCCCAAAAGACAGGGGGGACTCGAATTGGCAATTCTTGATTTTGGTAAATCTACCTCTGCATGGCATTAAAACATCACCTATTAATATATGTGACACGGATATCGAACATTATAACACAACTATTCATCGATAACACTAAAACAGAAACAACTTTAAACAACATCCATAATTCGATCGAGTTCTGTGATACCATAGATCACCCTCAATAGATTCCGCATGAAAGGCGATGTACTTTCAGCGATATCGCTGACAAGCATTATGTATGAGAACTGTATATACGAGAACTCTACGTATGATTTTGCTACGACCAATGGTAATGAATTATTCCATACTCCGCACACAACCCACGCTTTCATCTAACGTTGGCGCGATTAGCCTTTAACAAAAATCTAGTAATGCCCTATCTATTGTAGATGATCTATGTGTGTACCAACATTTGTAATTTCGGTCGTAGCAAGATTAAACTCATTAATCTAGTGTTGTTACCATATCGACATGTTAGCTACGATAAATTTCACACCAACCAAGTAATGTAGGATTAATAAAAAACTGTTTTATTTATTGCGAATGTCTAGAGACTGTTGTATATGAATGGTTTTTTGTTCTGCTCATTGATTTCGTCAGGAATTTTTCCTATAGGGTTATCCTCAAGCTAAATTTCTTTTGATTTTTCCGGAAGGTAGATTTATATTAGTTTTATTAAATACCTATTACAATACTACCTATAATTAGGTAATGAATAATAATAAAAAAATGCAGTGCACGCAGACTTCTAACAAAAAGTAACCGGACGTTTTGATTTTTTTTTCTGCAGTCCATTGCATAAACCACTCCACCACGAAGCCCGTCAATTGATCGATTGATCGTATTAGGGAAAGAATGGTTCTACGTTATTTATGTTTTTAATTTTTTTTATTGGGATTTGCTTAAAATATTTTTCATAAAACTACTAAATAAACATTCCAAAAAGTTTTTGTAAAATAAGAAAACTTTAACCGATAGACTAGTAGATTATTTTTATATGGAATTCTAAAACAGAACTAAATAGCTATTCAACATATTGGGTTTTTTAAAATACAAAAATATTAATATCACAGAATATACACCTACTTCATTTGTTTCTGCACCACCCAAGGTTGACTGGTAGAGAATGCCTACGGCATTAAGTCCGCCTTTATACAATCTGTTTGTATATGAAGTTTTAAATAAATAAATAAATAAATAATATTGGTAGTACAACGTTGTTTTGTTAGGCAATACGTCGGTGCTATAACTATCGACAAAAGCTTCAGAATCAAATATTATTATATTAAATATTATTATCTTCCTTAGCCGCGTAAAATAAACTTAGGTGTTTTGTGAAATTGAAACCGTATTGTTAATAAAAATTGATTTTATCGAATACATTCGCAACATTCAATTTGTTCCACTTGGAGTATATCTTTATAGCTATATTACTTTGATAATGAGAAAATTTCTTTACGTGAATTAGGATTGTTCATAATTTTTAACCTACTGTTTTTATATTCTTTTTAGAAAATATAGACTATTTTAAGCAACTAATTTCAATATTATTGAAATATTCAATATAAAGAATTTTTTTTAATTCTTGAAGATATTACTTTAAATGTTGTGACGTCATCATTTTACGCAATCTGTGTATAGACTTTTCTTGATAGACTTAATACAGATTGCACTTCAGTTCCAATTGAACCAAATGCACCAATTTCAATTCCACTTCAGAGTATTATATCCCTAAAAACGCCTTAATATTTTAAGTCCTTCATTTCCAGGGCAAATAGAGATCATTTGCTTTTTTGGAAAAACAATCGTTAATATAGCAAATTTTCCGAAAAAAACTAATGGATCATGATCAGAAACTCTATTCCCCGAAATGGTTTTCGAATTAAGAGTTTTAAAAAAATATGAACAATGCCCATTGTTTTGCTTAAGGTAAACAGTAGACAATAATGAACAGGTAATGAATAACGCCCAACAAAACTGTATAATTATACGCAAGTGATTTTACAGAAATAAGCTTATATATAAATATAGTATGATGCTAGTTTTTACTATAAAAAAATTATTTTATGACTGGAAAACTCGTAAAACAATGCTTTACGTCGCTGAAACGTAAATAGTACGTGGGTTGTGAATATAGGCGCGAGGAATTTTTGCGACGACTTGTAATGTGATATAACTGTCCAGGAATGCACCCACGAATAGAGGACAAGGCCCTTTTGTACTTTTTCCATGGATCGAAACGATCTTTGATCCCAAACTAAATTCATTTGTAGTAATAAATATCTTAGTATTACATTTAAATCGTTATCATTTAATGAATTTGATCTAAATGAATGCTATCCGTATGGTGATGGATTAAGAATGCAAATGTCACCACCCCTTATCTCTCCCAGGGTGCTGTAAAAGCCACGAAGCGAGCTAAGGAATATTGTGAGAGATAACTCGAAAATAAATCCTGTGCGTTGCACGCTTGGTCAGCGCGGTGCGGTAGACCATAATCCCTCCTAAAGTGGAGGATACCCGTCTCCATTTGGATTTTAATGGGCTGGAGAGACAGAATGTGATTATTTTATGATTAGTTTAATTAAAAGGCATAGATTCAAGGCTTTTTATTGTGAAATTTGTAATAACTAGTCTACAGATTACGAAGATAATTTTATATTTTATATCTATGGTTCATTGACTTTATTTTTAAATTACCAATTTTTGTTGCTGCCAGAAAAGTAGTTTTATTAAAATTCTAAAGGTGATTAAATATTTATTATTAGTTTTATTTTATCGGTTCCTAGAATAAGAATCAGAAAACATTTATTTGCAAGTACATAAGTTATTGTGGAATATAACATAACGTAGCTTAATCTTCCTTTACCAATGAGTGTGCAAATTTATAGTCCAGGAGCTAGATAACAGTTCCTGTATTTAATAAAACTTAGAATAAAAGGTAAAGATAGCAGTTCTAATATTACTGCTACGAACCTTATCTTTTAGGTTTAATTTTTTATAACGTTAATATTATTCTTGGTCGATGTTCTGTCATGACTATACTGTAAATAAAAGTGTCTTTAAAATTGAATCTCCAGCCAATGAAACTAAATAATTAAGAAGTAAATGCTTATTCAGGGAACGCCTAAAAGATATTAATAAGCGAATAACCATTTAATGAAATGATTTATTGGTTAATTATAGATTTTCTCCGCTTGCTTGGTATTATTACAGTTGTATGCGGTCAAGTGTGACAATATTATAAGATGAAAGGTCGCTGCTTAGTGTCCTTGCGTTTAATTATCTTAGTTTCTAACGTACTTATTAGGATATTGTTTATTTTATGAATAAAACAGGAACACAACAAATAGCATGGTCAAAATCTGATTTCGAAGACATACATACATCTCCTTAACGTAAATGTTTGAGGTTTTATTGTACTAAAGATACGGAAACAGACACTTAAGACGATACCAAAATAGCTTCGTGCATTTTTCTATGTACGAAGATTTCATTGTTTCTTTAGATTGAATGGCTAGAGCTCTAATTTTTAAGTATATGTTTTTTCAATATATGATCTAGGATCGCATGAACTCAGAAACGCGATTGAAAAAAGTTTTCTCGATAGAAAATCTTGGCGAAACAACCTCTCAAATTTTTTATTTTTTTCATTTGTCGGTCTATTATCGCGTATTAACTAATGAAATAACTTTAAAAACATAGGTAACTATTATGTATAGAAACACGTAAATCAGAATTAAAATATATTTAGTAGATTTTGAGTAAATAGGAAAAGTATCCCTAATTCTTCATTTTCTCTGCCTACTGGCTGTGTTAATATGTACGTGTCGGCGATGATATACGATAATATTGATGTAGGCCCTTAAAACTTTGTACCTTTTGTGCAAATTGCATGGACAAAATAGTATGAAATTTCTCATACTTGTATTTTATGTAGAGAAAGAGTGCAGAATGTGTATTATCTTAAAATTATTGAAAGGAATTATGGCGGAATGGTTTAGACCATTGTGCTCGCCACCTAAGTTATTATATACAAATATATTTATTACAATATGTATGGTCCTATTGTTTGCTCGCCGGCTAATTTATTATATACAAATATATCATGTATGGATTCATTGTATGCAACACTATGCGTTTCAGCAGTTTTAGGAATATATAGAAACGATTGGTCTCGCAACCTATATAAACAATTATTATATCAAATATATGGAGTCGCAAATAAACGCCATGCAAGTCCGGACGTATTTCATTTTATCCTCTAACCGACGCACCACAACATTTACACCTAAAAACGAATTAACGCAGATGTTAAGTAAAGATATAATGTTATTTAAATTCGTAAGATGATAATATTAACCAGTTAGTTAAAAAGAAATGTTGCAAGCGGCACATTTTAACATATATTTTTAGGGTAACTCCCAGCGGCCCCGGTGAACCGCCCCGGTACCGGGGCCGTTGGGAAAAAAAAGTTGCAACGGCCCCGGTGAAGCCGGGCCCGTCGTTCACCGGGGCCGTTGGCACAAATCATTTCCCAACGGCCCCGGTACGTTTCTAGCTTGACTGTTTTCTGTAATGAGCTTGTTTAACTGCTGTTATGGCACCATTCAGGCGGAGAGCATTCAAACACGGGTCGTACTAGCCGTTCGAGGCGAAGTTTGTAGCTTGTTGCGGGTGGGACAAAGCAAATCCTCAAAGGCTCCGCTGTGTGTTTAGCTTGACTGTATTCTATAATAGACACGTTAACGTCGTATTCTGACATCACCATAGCTAAATAGTCAAGTTCACATCGGACGATCGTTATATAACGCAGGGATCTCGTGCGGCAAGAGCGTAACCCTATTGTACAGGGCGCCGCAATACACCGAACGGTGTGGATTAGGCTATCCAGACACGTCTTCTTTTCGTAGGTATCTTCTTTGTTATTTTGTAAACATACTTCCTTATCTTTATAAATTATGTTCAAACAAATTATTAATATAATTTTAAAGTATTTATGACATTACGTTTTATAGAATAAAATGGTAAAAAACGTGCAACTGTTTTATTAACATACAGATTAATAATAAAAAGACTTACCAAGTCAAAAATAACCCGCCGGCAAGTTGCGCTTTGCGCTGCTCTACCATACCTGCCCCAAGAACAGTTTGTAAACGGCTGGTTTTACATCGACGACCAAAGCCCTGACGATAAAAGAAGCAAGCTTTTTCGAAAATACATATATGCTTACACAATGGATTCGCGATGATTTTATTCCCATATGGTGCCAGCATGGGGAACGTCATAAAACTTGAACTTTAAATCTTGACACCATAAACTTAACAAAATGGTCAAAACAAAAAATCCAAATATTGCTGCATTAATCAAGAATCTTCAAAAGGAGGCTTCTTTTTATGAAGTGATGATACAGAAGTTAGAAGTTGAACCGCATGGAGCCCATCAAAATCGTTCACAAAAGTCTATAGATTGGGACCACTTCATAAAAGAAAACACTGATGATCTTATGAATGGCCTAATTACAACGGGTCATTTCCTGAAAATACTTCGATAAGATAGACCAACACATAATCATGATGATGATGATCGCAACATGTCTTTTTATTTCATGCTTGTCATTTCGAAATTATATATAATGTGTATTTATTTTATTGGTTTTTGGTCACCGGCATAATTTTAAGACATTTTAACACACTCTTTCTTATTTTAAACATTCGCATAATATCATCATCATCATCATCTATATATAAAATTCACGTGTGATTTTTATGAAATTTTGCATACATATTCAGTAGGTCTGAGAATCGGCCAACATCTATTTTTCAAATCCCCCACCCTCCCTGACATTTGCATGGCAAAACAACGTTTGCCGGGTCAGCTAGTATTTTATATTTACCTCCTCATTCACATCTGCGCTACGTGTTATTATCATTCACATTATCGAAGTATTTTCAGGTATTGATAGAATAGACACTAGTGGAGCTCTGACATTAAATCTCACTACCCCATTTCCTTCCCAGGGTGCTGTAAGAACTACCTAAGGGACAATGTCATCATCAGCAGAATTTAAACCCATTACCAACACGCCTTCTCTGCGTGGTATAAGTAAGGCCAGACCCCTTCCGAAGTGAAGGCTTATGCTCAATACTGGGACATTACTGGACTGAGTGAGACGCAAGTCTGTGATGGAAATAGCAATCGAATTTCACTTTAATCGAAATTGTATAGGCAACTGGAATTAATAAAACTAAAATTTAAATTATTTGAAATGTCCGTGTGGTGACATTTTAATTAATTCAAATCTTAGTTGTTTGTCTTCTCTCAGGGTGCTGTAAGAATCAAATCGGGATATCAATTTAAACAGATAACATTTTCTTTTATGTATGGAAACCTCGAAATTAAACCCTATGCCAACACGTAACGTCATCAAACGAGAAACGATTTATATTAAATATAGGCTCATGCATAAAAATAAATTAATACTTGATAATTCCTTGCTGCCAGGCACATTGTTTAACCTAGAACTGTTTATTATTTTCTACTTATTTTAAATATATTCTTCTAATATTATATATTTAAGACTGAAATGCATAACAATATATATAAATTATTGCTGTCCATGAGTGGCTTAAGGCCGTAAGGAGCGTGGGTATTTCCCTTTGTTTAAGAATAAGTTTGTAGTGTTTGCGTGAAGATGTTGTGATGTTGTGTATTTTGGATTATTTATATACGTATCTATTTTACAAATTCTCAGATACATAGTTTTATTTTGTATTATTAATCTGTATGTTAATAAAACAGTTGCACGTTTTTTACTCTTTTATTCTATAAAACGTAATGTCATAAATACTTTAACATTATATTAATAATTTGTTTGAACAAAATTTATAAAGATAAGGAAGTATGTTTACATAATAACAAAGAAGATACCTACGAAAAGAAGACGTGTCTGGATAGCCTAGTCCACACCGTTCAGTGTATTGCGGCGCCCTGTAGGTACAATAGGGTTACGCTCTTGCCGCACGAGATCCCTGCGTTATATAACGATCGTCCGGTGTGAACTTGACTATTTAGCTATAGTGATGTCAGAATACGATGTTAACGTGTCTATTATAGAATACAGTCAAGCTAAACACACGGCGGAGCCTTTGAGGACTTGCTTTGTCCCATCCGCAACAAGCTACAAACTTCGCCTCGAACGGCTAGTACGACCCGTGTTTGAATGCTCTCCGCCTGGATGGTGCCATAACAGCAGTTAAACAAGCTCATTACAGAAAACAGTCAAGCTAGAAACGCAACGGGGCCGTTGGGAAATGATTTGTGCCAACGGCCCCGGTGAACGACGGGCCCGGCTTCACCGGGGCCGTTGCAACTTTTTCTTCCCAACGGCCCCGGTACCGGGGCGGTTCACCGGGGCCGTTGGCACTAACCCTATTTTTAAACGCAAGACATAACACGAACATAGTATTATTAGAACATATGCTACTGAGTCGATTGACTCGACTTCTTTACCTTGTATTAAATAATAATTAGTGCATTTCCATAAAGACAAAATAAAGAGATTGACATTATATGAAACATCGACCTCCATAATGCTGCTTACCAAACGAGACTTATGTTACATTAAAGCTTCTCTAATTAAATACACACCTTATTATCGAAAACTGTTCATGGCTCATCCATATGAATGAATGAATGAATGAACTTTATTTCACTTAAAATAGAGTTAACAAAGGTGTTACATAAATTTGTTACAATAGTCCATCTATTTAGCCACTGAAAGGCATGTGAAAAATTGCAACATTTGACATAACCAGTCAAGTCACATAGATACATAAATAAACGATTTTTTGCAGAATAGAAATATAATTATTGTATTGATAATTTAATTATCTTTCTATAGACACTAGCTGTTGCCCGCGACTCCGTCCGCGTGGAATTTAGAAAATGTTCCCCGTTTTTGCAATATTTTTCACTACTGCTTCGCTTCTACTGGTCGTAGCATGATCTTATATAGCCTAAAGCCTTCCCTGATAAATGCCCCATCTAACACTGAAATCATTTTTCAAATCGGCCCATAGGTTCCTGAGATTAGCGCGTTTAAACAAACAAACAAACAAACTCTTCAGCTTTATAATATTAGGATAGATTCTTAGATATTCTTCTTCTCTCCATATTTCTCTTTCTTCTATTTTATCTTTCTCTCGCTATATTGATATATCTTAATACGCCGTTTATGGCGCCCTTAATTAAAAAGTTGTTTTGATCTATGTTTGTTGTCAACTGAAATTCATTAGATCGATCTTTTAGACACTAGACCATATTTAAGGATGAGCTGAACGGTAATATAGACTGGTGAAAAGCATTGAAACATTACATCATCGTGCAACACTACATATTAAAATTATTATTGAGCGCTAGTATCTAAAAATAAATCAAATGTTTATTATTTTATAGAAGTTTGTTTTAGAAATATTATACAAGTGAAGTCATATTTTATTGGCTCGCAGTCTTATTATTATCTACTCCCGAATAGAATTCAGATAGTTTTTTTGTCTGCGTATTTCTGAAATGTATTTAGCCCAAAAGTTAGCTCCGCCAAAAAGAAATAGACAGACCAAAATCAACCGTTAAGAAATAAAGGTTTTTAATAGAAAAAATTTTTCAACAACACTGACCAAGAAGTGTTGATGTTAAATTGCTAGGTAGAGCTACAACTTGGCCGGCGTCCTGGGAGGTCCTACCATGTCAACTGCGAAAGACCACTAGGGGCGTTATTTGGGGAGACCTTAACAGCAGACAAAAAAAACGGTGATGGACAAATAGAATACATATAATATTATCTGCCGTTTAGTATCCATTTATAGTACAATCCAAAGCTTGGGTATGGACTAGTTAAGGTACTCACTAAAAGTCCTTTGGAAAATAAGTCCCTCTATCTTCAAAATGTTGTTTTCACACTAGGAAGTGAATTAAGGTAATTTTACGGACTGTTCCTCGCAAGAGCGTCAAATAAAACTTTGGATCTGGCTTGCCGACACACAGTTGTCTAATCAATTATTATCGATTGACTGTTAGTTAATGTTTCAATTCGGAAGTAATGGTTTTGCAAAATCATTGTTCATGAAAAAGTATTCGAAAAATTGTTATTTACGGATTATAGCGAAATTTGTTTCTTCTTTAACCTTTAACTATGGACTGAATATTAATTTGCATTTATATCCAAATTATACTGATTATAATATTATTGCGTTTCAAATCCAGAACAGTTAATTTAAACGCGGATAAAGTCTGCTACAGAATATTATAATGTAAACATCATAAGATCATTCTTGTATTATCCATTGTAAATAAATTGAAATTGTTTTGATAAGAACTAAATGTTAGACGATTTATGTTTTATATTAATCTGTCTAGTACTCAGTTCAGTGATCCATCTACCACTGAGATTACAAACTATAGAAAAAATAAACATTAACTTTCTGAAACAAATATCTGCAAAAAGTATTGTACAATAAGTTCAATGGTTTGGAAACGAATACAAATCTGAAAAAAATATTCATATTTTTACGTAAAAACTAAAAGAGATATCGTTCACACATGTGTCAATTTTCGCGTGAAGTATTCCAAACGTGTGTATTCTGGACCGTGTGCAAAATGAAGTGTATTAAAAATAAATATATCGTTGTTAACTGGTAACCCGATTATAGTGCCTAATCATCAAATATCTACATTTGAAATAAACATTTTGTTAATGAGTCTGCTTTTGTAATGCAGCTTTATTTGTCTGGAATTTGTAAACAATACTCCGAAGCAAATTAGTTAGATCTTTTATATTTTTAAACTTGATTGAGTAAGACGGTTATTTTTTACCCTGCAGATTCGATCATCAATTAAACAATGTTTTAAATGAAATAAAGGTAAAAGAAAACAAGTAACAAGAAACCATTGCTATCGTATAAATTCAAACTCGCTTCAGCTTAAATATATAAAAGCTTTTTTTCTGAAAACTAGTACCTAGAGCTATAGACGATGGTTTTGAAAATACATCCTGATCGTCCTAAAATTAACAAATTATGAGTTCAAAACGCGTTAGTTTAAAACAATAAATCCTGATCAAGTCGGCTTTTTTATAAGTAGGTACTAAGTCTAAGGAGTTCTTTCAAAATTAAATAATCTAAATAAAAATAAATCTTTAGCTTATACCGTATCTATTACTGTGCACCACGGAAATCTTCTACTTCGAAGAAATTGGATTGTGGAGATCATGTCACCATGAGTAGGCTTACACACCTCTATGATTTGTTGTGAGTTATTTTTTCATCCTTTAACCCAGCCTTGACTTATCATTATCGATGAAAAGGTCGTAGCCTCGGCTCAGAGCGTGTGAAATTATCGCGGGGTCGTGTTTAGCAATAATTTCAATTAGAACATTGTCACCGACCACTGCTTCTATTTGCACTAAAGCTGCAGTTGTGGTTGCTATCATGATTCAACTGAGAATATTGTTATTTTTGTGTTTATGGAGTGTGGTGGGTAAGTATATAATTTTTATTGTAATATATATATATCGTAGTCAATGTATCAGTAGTAATGTTAAAAAAAAACGTTGGCTCATTTGAAAAATATTACCTATATTTCGCTATACGACTCTGACAACTCTTAATCGTGAATTGATAGACGCTCAATTATTCGCTTTCGGTCCAAGGTATGTGTCTAAAATGTCTGATAGAAATCCATTTTAGATTTTAGATTAGATTTTCAGAAACATATTTAGTATTTTATTACTTTACGGATCTTGCTAAGACTTTAATCTTGCACTGTATATTTTCGTAGAGTGTTGAGCAATTATAATTATGTTTCTAATGGCTTCTTTTGGTTAAATCATTGTATCATTATAAAGCTTCATCTAGTTGGTAATATTTTTAGATCCTCAAGAAGTAGCACAGCCTGCTGTTCCTGCTGAAGAGGCTGAAAATACTTTCGATATCTTTGATGATGGAAGCACTCAGGAGCTTGATGTAGACTTAGAGGCAGCTTGCCCGGAACTGAGTGGTCAAATAATTGGTGGTAGAGCTACATCGATAAACAGACATCCGTATCAAGTGTCTATGGTCATCAATGGCAACTCGTTTTGTGGAGGATTCATCATCAGTCAGGATTATGTGCTGACTGCTGCGCATTGTGTACGAGAGTAAGTATTACTTTGATTATTTACTTTTATAAACATTTTTTTTTGGGACATTACACACAACGTCCTCTAGTCCTAAAGTAGCTACATATGCTTGTGTTATGGGTACCAGATATGGATATACTCTATCATGTACTCTTTTTTTTGTAAATTCATATTTATAGTACATACCAAGACCCAGACGCAGTACAACCATTTGTATGATATTTATGAATGTCACACAAATGATTGCCCCATGCGGGAATCGAACCTGCGACCTAGTGAACGGCAGTCCGCTACATGGGCCACCAGACCATGAGGCGCGTCATATGATTCTAAACAAAGTGTATTTTTAAATGTTGTCAAAGTCAAAGTCAAATTTTTTTATTTCACGTAGGCATGTTTTACAAGCTCTTTTGAAACGTCAGAAACTAGATGTCTGTTCCAAACGCTAATCCTATGGAGAAGAACAGACAAGAAACTCCATGGTTTTTATTTATGTCATTTCTTTTAATTTTTTTTTTCAATAATATTATACATAGTTTTATCAGGGGTGTGAGAATGATGCCGATCAGTACAATTGCGACTTACTTAAACTAACTCAATAATTAAATAGCCTTGTTGGAGCAAATCGACCAGTCCCAGCAGAAGGCACCCGTTCACGAGTATAACGCACACATCAGCCCCGCACAGCTCGACCATTTTGTAGGGAACCGTGCGACCCGACGTGCAACGCTACCACGTTGATTAAGAGTAACACCGTAGTACCATTGATCAAGTATAACACATCTTTGGTAGTACCTACTAGTTATACGGCTGACGAGTTCATATAGTATGGGTATGCAGCGCTGTTTTTGATACAAATTATATGTTTAATGAACTTGGAATTAACACAATTGATACTTTGTTTGTTCTAGGTTAAATTTATCAACGGGTATTTTTAATATGACATGTGCACTAATTTTAAAAAGAAAGTATTATCATGATATCTAAAAGGTCAAGGTTGTGGCCGTAACTTCAAAAATGTATGGTTTAAATAAAATTAAGACTCAGATCTAGTCTTTTGTACATTTTGTTGTAGTTATATGCTGGTAGAATGAAAATCAAAATTTATTTGCTGGTATAAAATAGAGTACCTAGAGATTTATCGAAAAAAGTGGAAATAATGCAAGTTGTATTGAGTGCCACTTGAGGTTTAAAACCTTTTAAAAATATTTTTTATTGAAATTCAAATTAATTAGTTCTAAATATCTTTTCTGGCTATCTATACTTCTATACTAGTATTATAAAGCTGTAGAGTTTGTTTGTCTGTTTGAACGCGCAATTCTTAGGAACCACTGATCCGATTTGGAAAATTCTTTCAGTGTTGGATAGTACCTACATTTATCAAGAACGGCTATAGGCTATATAACGTCACGCTGTGACCAATAGGAGCGAGGAATTAGTGACATTTTGTAAGAACCGAAAAAAAACAGTTATACTCTACATAACTTTATATTTCATCTGTTGCTCAACTTGAAACACATCTTAAGGTTTTATATCTTTATCCATTAGGTTCAAGAATCATATATTATTCTCGTGATCTGTCTCCGTTTTATTCAACCATCGTAAATTCTGTGTTTTACTAGAGTTTTACTGCCAGATCCAGATCCTAAGTTGCCTAGATTCTTTTACGTCACGTAACGAAAGTCGTAGCAAACGTGTGTGGATAACTTTTCTAAGGATGGTTATATTTCTAAAGATTTCCCAATATTGATTCCCTTGACAGTATTTGAAAGTCTGGTCAGAGTCTAAGTAATTTTTTTTAGCTATTCGGTTTTTGAGCTGACGGGATTTCTGCCCTTGCTACAGTGGAGTGATATAATGATGCAAGTATTTATAAAATAAGAAAACAAATATCGTAGGCATTGCTGTCTATTCCTTTCAAACTGGTCAATTATGTGTAGCCATAACACACAGCGTAGGATTAGAAGAAGCTTTAGTGTGAACTGACCTTTATGCTATCTAACATGATGTGGTTAGACCTTTATTCTACTTGTTTATGACTAGACTTACCGACTTCTCTATGGTTCTAACCACATCATGTTAGATAGCATAAAGGTCAGTTCACACTAAAGCTTCTTCTAATCCTACGCTGTGTGTTACACATAATACTCTTACACATAATCCCTGTTTTGTTTTAGTGCAAAACAGTTACATTATTTATTATGTCTCTTCGTCATATCGCTTGTTCGATTATTTAATATAACACCGTGATTAAAATATAATTGGCTACATTTTACATATTTTTTGCAAATTTCTAGCTAGAATAAAGCAGTGAAAGTAGTTTTCGCAAGTGAGATTTGAAATCCTTAACTTTGGAATGCCGATCCATTGCTTTAAACCAATGAGCTATCGTGATGTTTACCAATCAGAGGGACTATTTATTTCATTAAAATTTTTATAGTCCACTGTATTGGCAGTATCTGTCAGAAGTCTGTTGATGCACGCAATCTGTGCACATATTAATAGGAGTGCACAAACAAACAAACAAATAGCAAACGCTCTTAAATTTGTATATTTCTGATTTGACCGGCTGTTTTTCAAACGTAAATATTTTATGAAGTACTGTAGTACCATCAATGTCAGCTCAAGGGCTTTCCAACGGCCATGTTTTTGTTGAGTGTTTATTGAACGAGTTGCAATGTAGTAATTTGAGTAAAACATGTTTTTTTTTTCATGGATATTTTACACGACGTTCCTCTGGCCCCAAGCTAAGCTTAAATGCTAGTGTTACGCATACCAGAGTACGGATATAACACATATACAACTTTTATTTTCTAAATACATTTTTGTAATACATAGGAACACCCAGATGCAGAACAAACATTTGTGTAACATTTATAAATATCACAAAATCGAACTCGCGCCCTTGTGAAC
Source organism: Orgyia antiqua (assembly GCA_916999025.1). Classification (NCBI taxonomy): domain Eukaryota; kingdom Metazoa; phylum Arthropoda; class Insecta; order Lepidoptera; family Erebidae; genus Orgyia; species Orgyia antiqua. The sequence goes on along the minus strand of OU779871.1, from coordinate 1,065,000 downwards.
GGCAGTCCGTTACATGAACCATTAGACCACGACTAGACTACCTACGTTTTTCATAGGAAATGTTTGGTAATTATTATGTTAAGGCCAATATTCCACAAAAATACCTACATACAGATTAAGAATTTCAACATAAATATTTTACATTTTCAGTACATCACCCGGTGCTATTCGTCTAAGGGTAGGCAGTACTCGTCGTGATTCCGGTGGTAGAATAGTGCGTGTTGCAAACGTTCTTGTTCACCCACAGTATGGAAGACCGAGGTTCGATAATGATATAGCTGTATTGAGGCTGACCAGGCCGTTGACCTTTAATGCTAACATACAGCCTATCAGACTACCAACATTGAGACAGGCTGTACCTTTAGTTAGACTGACTGTTACTGGATGGGGTCTAACTGCGGTATGTATTATTTAACTTTTATTTAACTTTTCTTTGCCCGTAAAAAACAAGGACGTTATTTTTTATGACCCTAGGTGAGCTTATATCTTCAAAATTATGCAACGGATTTTGATGCGGTTTTTTAAAATGATAGAGTCGTTCAAGAGGATCGTTTTAGTGCAATTTGTTAATGTTTGGTTTTTAAATTCCATGCGTACGACGTTGCAGGCAACATAGTAGTTTTTTATATAATTAAAGTCGTATCATCTTCTTGACATAATTTGATTCAGTTTTATATTACCATATAACCTTATTCGTAGATTCGATTTTCACGTCAGTCTGTATAATTTGGTGAAAGTTGATATTATTTTGTATGTTTTGAGAGATATATAAATATTTTGCTTTCCCCTGCACGAATAAAACTATTATGAAATATATTTTTATACTATATCTACATTTAAAACATTATAAGATAATGTTTTTTTTACTATACATTTACAAATACGCAATTATCAGTTAAGAGAGAATGATGATGCCTATGGAAATTTTCTCCAAATCCAAAAATGGACGCAACAATTTCTGATGAAGCGCTTTTTTCGAGCTTCTCTTGATCTCGTACACATTTTAAGAAAAAAATTCTAGATTCCACGCGTACGAAGTCTAAACGGGTAGGTAACAGCTAATATTTAAATAAAGTTTTTTTTTGTCTGCAGCCCGGTGGTCGTCGCATTCCCAGAACGATGATGGAAGCGAATGTCCCAGTTGTACCACACTGGTTATGTCGTCTGTCATACGGTGATGCCCTAACAACCAATATGTTCTGTGGAGGACATTTCCTTATTGGAGGAGTTTCTTCATGTCAGGTAAGATATTACTTTGTTAATAACAGTAGGATAAACAACCCGACATAATAAGTGACAAACTTTAGGATAATAGTAACTGGTGAAATAATTTTGAATTATATCCGTATGGTGACAAGTTAATTAGGTGTCCAGCCTATAAAAGTCCCACTGTTGGACACGGGCCTCCTCTACTTTGAAAAGGGCTATGGTCTATTGTGCCGCGCTGATCAGGCGTGTTGTCAAAGGGTTTATTTTCGAGTTTTCCGTCTCCAACAGGGGTTTTTATCTGTACACAGTATTCTTTAGCTGGCTTATACAGCACCCTGGGAAAGAAAACGAATGTACATGTATTCTTAATCCGTCACCATACAGACATATTAAATTTAAGAGGAGTTAACCCTGACCGGGTAAAATAGTAATTCGTTTATAGGTTCAGAAGATATAGTTATAGTCTTGATTATTTCCTAAATTGGGTATGATAAAATGTCATTCCACAATAGATGATTTTTAAACATGTTTGATGATTTCAGGGTGATTCCGGTGGTCCAGCGGTATTCAGAGGAACAGCATTTGGTGTCGTATCTTTCGCCAGAGGATGTGCCTTACCACTGTCACCCACAGTATTCACAAATATTGCTTCTCTGAGGAATTGGATTACTGAAAACACGGGAGTTTAGACTAATGTTTGATAACAAATGTTGCGTGATAGATTGATAAAGATTTAGGACAACAATACTTCATGATCAAGTGCAAACAAACTTAAAACCTCCTAGGGAAGTTTTAAAATTAATAGCTCCATATTAAACATCATAAAGTACCTGTACTATGAACCGCATCTACATAAAGTCATCTAACATTATCGCATTTAACAAAATAAAGTTATATTAGATATAAATTATTTGTGTCTATTTAAGCTAGCAACACTTCTATGTAGACTGTTAAAACATTATTTTTTAGTTTTGTAATACATTTTGAATAAAACTTGTGTAAGCGCTGTGTTTTATTTATAATAATTAATAATTATATTCCTTTCAGATGTTTTTCATTTATGACTAAGCGGCGGCGTAGAAAATACTCAATTGTTATCGACTAACGATACGGCTTCATCTGAATTAACAGTAACGATATCAGCTACAATCAAAACAACACTAAAATATAAAGAAATTTAGTTTTTCTATTTTAGTCTTCTCTCTTCAGTCACTTAGCATCCTTTTAGGTTAAGCCGGGTATATTACAAGTAATTTTCCACTTGTTACAATCCAATTAGAATGAAAAATAATTCAATAAGTTTTTATTTTTACAGGTATATGAAATGTTTTTAATAGGATACCAATTTAAAGTTTTATCACCAATATTCACTATACATTGGGGTCTTCAAGCACGGCGGAACCGTCCTCTATGGAGAGAAAAACAAAATGAGAAGAACAGAAAACATTTTGAGACTTTCAAAAGGGAATTATTCGCTAGGTACAGAAAAGATCCTTTGCATTTATTAAGAAGACCACAGCAGGCTAAGAAGACCTAGGTATCGCGAGGCCGTGCTGTATCTGCCGGCCTCCTTACTGTGATTATAATCGTGAACTTTTTCTGACAAAAGATTTTAGTAACAGTTATAGACAAATGAACAAAAATTCAAATACTAGGGCGGTACTTTTACGAGATACCTAATAATTTTATAGTTATTTTCATACTAGCGACAGCCACGGTTGGTACAATGCATTCGAAACTTCAATATTAACTAATAAGTATCTATGCGATAACAGGATTTACCTATGTTTCTTCAAATAAAACCACTTATTACGGATTTAGTCTCGTATATTTTTGTTTGAAAATTTAGCCCGTTGTGTCAGAGATTTTACACAGAGTATACCATGCAGCTCAATCCCAACAGAAAAGCCTGAAAAGTTTCCGAAACATCAGGTTAAAATTTTATACTTATATACGCGTTTAAGTCCGTAAAAAAATGGTTTTATATAAATAAATGAGTCACGTAAGTGGTTATATTAAATTCAAGGAGTCCCGACCTTTATATAATGAGTATAATTTAAGAAAAATATTAGTGTATGTGTGTCTATAGTTGCCATCCCTGATTGTATTGGTATTAAGCACGAACAATAGTGTTAATCGCACAGATGGTTGTATATTTAGATTGTACATCGTATTGTAAATTATTAGTATTATTAGTATAAGAATACAATGTACGTATATTCTATAATGTTTTAGTTCCTATATACACTTGTAATTATAACTGTTAGGTATTTGTTATTTATCTCACCAGAGTTTAATTTATAAATCAAGCAGGGTTGTCAAAATATGTATTAAAACGCGATTTCATCTAAAGATGGAAATAATTAGCTAATATTCCTAATCGGCCCGAAACGGTTTCAGTATTACAGATATTTAAAAATCAATGTAGGCGTTATGCATATGTCTGTGTATGAGTAGTACATTGCATGATAGTGACTTAACTCAAAAGTACTTAAACGCGATTTTATCGTTCGATAAATGTCCCAAATTAAGTCACTATTATCATTTTCATTACATCACGCCTTGTTTCCATGGGGGTAGGCAGAGACTATAGAGCGCCATCGCGCCATCTACTACTATTCAAGTAACTATTAATGACGTATTTATCAATCCGCGTCATATATTTGTATACTTCTTGAGTTAGGTCACTGTTATTGTAGGCGTTCATTCTTTTGTAAGTTAATTTATATTTAAGGGCCTACATCAATATTATCGTATATCATCGCCGACACGTACATATTAACACAGCCAGTAGGCACAGAAAATGAAGAATTAGGGATACTTTTCCTATTTACTCAAAATCTACTAAATATATTTTAATTCTGATTTACGTGTTTCTATATATAATAGTTACTTATGTTTTTAAAGTTATTTCATTAGTTGATACGCGATAATAGACCGACAAATGAAAAAAATAAGAAATGAGAGAGGTATTTTCGCTAAGATTTTCTATCGAGAAAACTTTTTTTAATCGCGTTTCTGAGTTTATGCGATCCTAGATTATATATTGAAAAAACATATACTTAAAAATTAGAGCTCTAGCCATTCAATCTAAAGAAACAATGAAAACTTCGTACGTAGAAAAATGCACGAAGCTATTTTGGTATCCTCTTAAATAAAAAGGTTAGACCAAATGTCTGAATATGTATCGATCTTTTGAAATGTGTTATTGATGTTGTGCTGATAAAAATGTGATTGTGTGTATATTCGTGTAATTAGGAAAAAAATTTAAAGGAATTTATTATGTATATGTATATAATACACTTATATGGCTACTTTAGTTGTAAATTTAGAGAAATTATTAATTTCGTTTTAACTTCAAGACCCCAAGACATTATACAGGATGCCTTTACCCAATAGTGGATTTGGGCAAAGGCCTCCTCTGTAACGGTCGAGCAGGTATTTCGCATACTCCCTACCCTGTGGGCCTACCCTGGTACAGCTTACGGGACTATATTACACTATGCTGACCAGACGTGCTATTACAAAATCAACTATTTGTACAAATAAAGAAATTTGCCTACATCGATCACATTTTAGTATATTTTATACAGTCTAAGTTAATGTAAGCACTAAATTAGATACTGTAAGCACAAATTTTGTAATTTGCTATCACGAAATAATGATAAAAAAAAATTATTTAATTTTTAATTAATAATTATTTTAAAATTTCAGTTAAATACTTCATCTTTTTTATTGTATATGGCATTATTTAGCACTTAGTCATATACATACCTGTCCGTGTGGTGACGGATTAAGAATACAAGTGTCATCACCCCATTTCTTTCCTAGGGTGCTGTAAAAGTCAGCTAAGGAATATTGTACACAGATAAAATCCATTATGAGAGACAGAAAACTCGAAAATAAACCTTGTGCCACAACTGGTCAATGCGGCACAGTGGACTATATTCTCTTCCAAAGGGAGGAGACCCGTGCCCAGCTGTGGGACGTTAATGGGCTGGACAGAGAGGTCATATACAATAATTAGGTATTTATTGGTAACTTCTCGATTTTACTTTACGAGTTACTATGTCGAAATTTGTTTATTCTTGAACTTTTAAATTAATTTTTGCAACAGACTTATAGCAAAACGTTTCTTTCTTTCTTTCTTCTTTATCATTTCTTCTAACTATACAGGCTAGACATAAAAAAAGTAAAAGTCTAAACAATGCTTCATTATAGTTATGATAATAGAATGGTATCTGTCTGTTTTTCTAGTCGATTTTATATTAGTTGTATGCATGTATTTATATAAATAATACCTTTTCATAGAATTTCACTCAACACAATATAGTGATCATATCAAATAACATTTTTTTTTCCGTATTCTAAGACATAAGTTTTGTACAATTGTTTTTTTTTAACATAAAGCTATATTTATTTATTACATTTAATTAACAATATACAATAAAAAGTTGTACAATTTGACATTAAAATAATGAATAGTCACTTAAAATGCATTTATTTGGTCACGCCACATTGATTTTACAATAAACGATTCCCAAAAATAATAATTGTTTAATTATTTTATTAAAATCAAATTCTTTTAGGTCGGCACTTACAACGCATTAGAATCATCCATAGTTATGCTGGCTGGAGTCTTTGAAATATCGAGTGATATATAAACTTTAAATAAATACGATAAAACTGTTATAGAGCGAAATTCTCATCAATGTAGCTAGTTCTTTGCAGGAAAGGCAAATAAAGTAAAAGTAGAAATATCACAAACTACTATTATTCGTTGTAATCTTTTTGGTAATATGCTCGTATACCCAATCATAGATGAGGGGGTAAGCTAGGCGGGTGTACACTCCAGGAAAGTTACCCCTAGCGCAGCCTAACCCCCAGGACACCACGCCGATCAGAAAACCTTTCTGGACTATTGGACCGCCACTGTCTCCCTATAAAAAGAAAATTAGAAAAGAAAATAATTAAAATCTTCGTTAGAAAATTAATATTAGTGATTTTTTACGTGATGAAGATTTATAAAACCCCTAGAACAACGTGCCATTTCTGATAGTCTGATATAGCTTGAAAAATTATAATTTTAAACTGAGACAGGCCGTCGCTTACTGCATACAATTATTATAAGCTGTCGCGTTTGTTAGAACTTGAACCTGTGTCTAAAAAGAAATAATGAAATTATGTTTTTTATGTATGAAATTTTGAAGGGCAAGACTTATTTGAAATTGCTTTTGTTTACCTGACAAGCATCTGGTGACGCGGTACTGAAATATCCCGCACAGAACATGGAGGCTGGATCTATCGCCTTCCTGTCAAGTCCAGAGTGTCGACACAACTTCATAGCGATCGTCTTTGTTGTTGACGATTGTAAATATGTAGCACTTGGACCACCTTCCTACCAGTACAAGTTTGAGATTAAAAAATAAAGCTTTGGACATCTTTGTAAGAGTTTTTCTACTTTTCTGTTAAAGGCATCTAAACGATGAAAAGAATGAATGAAAATATATCTTTGTATCGTAAAGTCAAAGTCAAAGTCAAAGTCAAAATATTTTATTTCAAGTTGGCATGTTTTACAAGCTCTTTTGAAACGTCAGAAACTAGGTGTCTGTTCCAAACGCGGATCCTATGGAGAAGAACAGACAAGAAACTCCATGGATTTTTTTTTTTTCATTTCCTTTCATTTTTTTTTTAACAATATTATACAGATAAAAAAAATCTTACCCTCAATTTCCCCCATCCACTAACAATAGCTGGTTCATTAGCTGGTAGTCGTACTTGTTTGCCCACTAGTCGTATCGGCAGTACTTTGGAGGAGAACCTCAGTGGAGAGTACAGTCGCACCAGCCCCACATCATTGGTCTTTGTTTTGCTGACGTAGCGTGGATGCACGTAGCATTCCTTCACGTCATACATTTCCCCTCCGTGTGTCTTCCATGATGAGCCAAGCCGGACACTTAGATCACTTGCACGAGATCTGATAAATCAAAATTTTAATGCCTTACATTTTACTTAAAAATTAATGACTAGACAAAACTTATTTAAGTACAAGCTCGCGACTTCAATTTCGTGGATTTTAGAAAGTTTTCCACGTCTCTGCAACATTTTTTTACTGATGCTTCGCGGCTATTGAACGCGGCGTGATGTTATATAGCATATAGCACTCCTCGATAAATGGACTATCCAAGACATTCGACGGGCTTCGTGGTCTAGTGGTTCATGTAACAGACTGCCGTTCACGAGGTCTCGGGTTCGATTCCCGCTCGGGACAATCATTTGTGTGATGTTTATATTTGTTATACAAAATGTTTGTACTATGTCTGGGTGTTTCTATGTATTATAAGTATGTTTTTACAAAAGAAAAGTAGTATATATAGTATATCCGTATTCTGGTCCATAACACAAGCATATAAGCTTAGCTTGGGACCAGAGGACGTTGTGTGAAATGTCCATAAATAAATAAATAAATAAATATTCATGGACATTTCACACAACGTCCTCTGGTCCCAAGCTAAGCTTATATGCTTGTGCTATGGGTACCAGAATACGGATATAATACATAAACTACTTTTCTTTTGTAAATACATACTTATAATACATAGTAAACACCCAGACGCAGTACAAACATTTGTATGACAATTAAAAACAGCACACAAATGATTGTCCTGACCGGGAATCGAACCCGAGACCCCATGATCGGCAGTCCGTTATATGAACCACTACACCACGAGGCCTGTCCATGAATATTTATTTATTTATTTATAAAAAGAATTTTGCAATTCAAACCAGTAGTTCCGGAGATTAGCGCGCTTAAACAATCAAACAAACTCTACAGCTTTATAACAATATTAGTATAGAAGAATAGATATACGGGATTATATCCGACTAGCAAACCGATCAACCAATTTAGTTAACCGATTATCATCGATTATTTTCTTACAAAACGCCTTTACTTCCGAGATGTATAAATACATAAAAAATGACAACATATTATTATTTGAAGAGCGGTCCAAGCGTAGACCTCGCACAGGATACATTTTAAGCCGGAAAAATATTGTGTTGCCATCGACACTCTCAGCAGAAGAGTGAAAACATTTGTGTTTATAACAATAGGAGAAAGGTCTATTGTTATACTTTACTTTCAGTTTATTGGAATAAATATACAACGACTTCAACTGCCGAGGAATGGTTTTAAATTTTCTACGGGCATTCAAAAATCTTCAACAAGCAACAACAACAACTTTTAAGTTATTTTTTTTGCACGTTGTCTAAAATAGAGATAAATAAATATTCATGGACATTTCACACAACATTCTCTGATCCCAATCTAAGCTTATATGGTTGTTTTATGCGTACCAGAATACGGACATACTACATTAAACTATTTTTCTTTTGTAAATACATACTTATAATATATAGAAACATCCAGACGCAAGACAAATATTTGTATTTCAATTATAAATATCACACAAATGATTGTCCAGAGCGGGAATCGAAAGCGAATTCTTTTTATTTGAAAGCTAGTGCTTCCCATGTAGTCCCATTGGCACCAGGTCAGGATCTGACGGTTATCTCCTGAGAAATCGAGGGAAACCCTCAATATTATATAGGACACGTGAGTTCTTGAAGGAAGTATCGTTTAAAATCAGGAGAAAGAGAAGAATTATTCTCTTAATAATTGTCTTGCCGTAATTACAAGTAATAATGAAACAATAATGGAACAATGTTTATACCATTAATAAAGTATAAAGTAATAAAATATATATTGCAAGAAATAAAGAGAACAATAAGAACATTGCTAAACATCTGTAAGTCGTAAAAACACGACCTTCAATAAAACGTAATCGAAACTGGCGTCGTGCCCGTTTAATTTATAATTAGATACAAACATTTATTGTGAAACACAGACTGAATACTAAAAAAAAAAACTGTCAAGACTGTTAGATCTGTTCCTACATTAAGAAGTTCCGTAGTGAAATAATAAAATAAAGGAAATATTCTTTATTACCACACTCCTATTTACATCGTTGGTATCAAAGTATTTATTTTTTTAATGAAAATTTTGATTGTAGATATCTACCGATTATTTTTATGTTTGAACCACGACCCCTAAGGGTCAGTTAAGGGCCTACATCAATATTTATCGTATATCATCGCCGACACGTACATATAACACAGCCAGTAGGCACAGAAAATGAAGAATTAGGGATACTTTTCCTATTTACTCAAAATCTACTAAATATATTTTAATTCTGATTTACGTGTTTCTATATATAATAGTTACTTATGTTTTTAAAGTTATTTCATTAGTTAATACGCGATAATAGACCGACAAATGAAAAAAATAAAAAATTATTAATTTTTATTTAAAAAAAATATTAATTTAAAAAAATAAAAAATATTATTAAATTTATTAATGAGAGGTTGTTTCGCTAAGATTTTCTATCGAGAAAACTTTTTTCAATCGCGTTTCTGAGTTTATGCGATCCTAGATTATATATTGAAAAAACATATACTTAAAAATTAGAGCTCTAGCCATTCAATCTAAAGAAACAATGAAAACTTCGTACATAGAAAAATGCACGAAGCTATTTTGGTATCCTCTTAATAACTCTTAATGACTCTAAAGTCACCACCCAATTTAAGTCTTTGATTAACAAATACATAAATTTATACATATTTAGTTATTAGTTTATAAGTTATTTATTATTTTTATTAGAGTACCTAGTAAATTTATGTATTATGTAATTGTGTAATATTATTATGTTTTCAAACACTTGCGCGACTCAAGAGTATATAAGATATATGTATGGTGTACAATAAATAAATTGGGTGCTAACTGGTGACTGTTGAATATAGATACATTATATAAGATTTTATTTTATCCGTACATATATAAAATTTTATTTTACGGAATTATTTTGAAAAGCATATTTTGTAAATACGTAGAGAGAAAATACAATACGTAGGTAGTTATCTATAGCCCTAATTTCTTCCCCTTTTGTGTTTAAAGGTTAATTTAAATTGCTTCGTGCGCTGAATCAATAAGGGTATAAAAAGTTTCTACCAATATGGTAGAGATTCGACCCAATAAAGAGACGATTGATAAATATGATCAATTACTTTATATAACAACTGAAAACTGTGATCAAGACGTATTCTAGCTCCAAATAATTAAGTAAGAAATGTTTACCTAAATATTGGCTTTGTAGTTGTTGTTTGTGTTGTAATCTCTAACATACAACATTACAATTTTAATTCTCTTTTTAGACAAAACAATATCACTAACAAGAAGTCAATTACATGTAAATACAATACATAAGTAATACACAAAAGACCTAATACGAAAGATATTGTAAAGCTGCACGTCTACATTTCGGTGCCAAAGTATCGTTTTCCAAGTAGGCGACAATAAATATCTTTGGAGCAATCGTAACTCTCGCGAGGATGTACCTAGTACGTAACAAACGGTGGCTGTTTTGTTCCTGGCGCTGGGGGCGATTGGTGTTTTGCATCGGCCCCAACTCCACTAGGGAATAAATTGAAATTGGCGAAAGAACGCAATTCTCCAGGGGCCGGCCGTAAAAAGTGCGCGGCAGGCCCGTGAATTTATATAGAATAGTTCATTGGTACAATTCTAGTTGGAAATGTGAAAATGTTGGTGGATTTTGTGGACTGTTTATTGGTTTCGGTCTTCAATTCCCCTGTGTTAGCGATTCAATCATCAACTTTGAGGATTGCGTTTATTTGAATCGCGTTTCACCGGTATTGGCTGTGCATGGCCGTTTTAAACTTGTCTTTTAGTCCAGCTCTATCATTTTATTCCATGGATCAGTACGAGTAATCACTTATTGCGCGATTGATTACTGGATCAGAAATCTTCCTAATTAATAACTAAACACAAAGTAATATCTTACTTATGTGATGCGAATTATATTTATTTTATGTGTGCATTGCATTGTAGGTATTGCAAGCAAGAAATAGTAATCATACCCTTAGCTTTCATCCATCATTAGTTTTCTAAATGACCATAAAAATGTGCATTTATGTATCGTTGGAATTTAGCATAGTAATTCTAATTGACTCCTGTAAGGGACAGACACGTAGTAATCATTCGAAAACCTTTCCTCACCCAAGTTTGTACGTTCCTTGAACGATGTTTGTTGCCCATAGTCTTTCTAGCATGCAACTTTTCTGGTTCATGTTATACACCTACGGATATAAGTTGAAGTTAAATATATAAAACATCATTTATTACCTCAAAAGACAATGCGCCGCTGTGAGAAGCCATATATCAGTGACAACAGAGCCTCCACAGATGGGGTACGTCTTCTCCCTGAGAGATACTTGCCAGGGGACGGCAGCTATGGAAGTGTTGCGACCAGATACTATCCTCCGTGTTGAAGGTATCTTGGATTCTACATAAATTAAGATATTTATTTAATAATTTTGCTTTATTTTGTCTATATTGTGATTTATGGTACATATGTAAACTCTTCACATATAATTACCTATATAGCACGTAATTTGATTATATACCTGTGATTAAAATTTCCCTGCGTGTTGCTGTAGTTATATTGGCTTCTGAAATATGCAAATATACAAATTAATTACTTACCAACTGTAAGTAATATAAAGTTCTACCTATGTAATATAATTGTTATATCACTTTGAATATTTCGCAGCAACTTTATCTGACAATCCCGGCTTGTGGTTATAGCTGTATATTTGTGCAAAAGATGTTATATTGTTTTCAGTTGCTTTCGTGTACCGAGAGTTTTACCAATAATAGAGTATTTGAAAAAAAGTTCAACCGACTTCATGTGCCTTTGAAACTTTCAAATAAAAAAAGTTATGAGGTAACAGACATAAAAAAGCATACAGACGAATTGAGAACCTCCTCCTTTTTTGAAGTCAGTTAAAAACATGAAATGGCAAAGAAATGCGCGGTCACATTTATATTTTTAAATATTTACTACTGATATCAATAGTAATGGCAACACAGTCTGATATGTTTGTACTCAAAATCATCACATTAGAGTTAAGACGATACCAAAATAGCTTCGTGCATTTTTCTATGTACGAAGTTTTCATTGTTTCTTTAGATTGAATGGAAAGAGCTCTAATTTTTAAGTATATGTTTTTTCAATATATGATCTAGGATCGCATCAACTCAGAAACACGATTGAAAAAAGTTTTCTCGATAGAAAATCTTGGCGAAACAACCTCTCAAAATTTTTATTTTTTTCATTTGTCGGTCTATTATCGCGTATTAACTAATGAAATAACTTTAAAAACATAAGTAACTATTATATATAGAAACACGTAAATCAGAATTAAAATATATTTAGTAGATTTTGAGTAAATAGGAAAAGTATCCCTAATTCTTCATTTTCTGTGCCAACTGGCTGTGTTAATATGTACGTGTCGGCGATGATATACGATAATATTGATGTAGGCCCTTAACAAGTTTTAATAACATTATGGTTGAACGGCTCATGTAGGTGGTACCTATATGTTGGAAAATATTATAAAAATCTTACTTATTAATTTCGAAAGCAAGCTTTGATACAATATATTGTATTGTTCCTGAACATGACTTTGTTTTAGAAATGTCAGAATGTCTTGTTTATGCATCTCCGCTTCTCCCACCAATATAGAATAATCTAGATCTTTCGTTGCTGTGATAGATTCTGTAGATATATCATATCCGTAAACACACATTACACATGTGATAATTAATATTAATTTATCAAACATCATTACTGCCAGTTTAAATATTTCTTAGTTAATCTTGTAGGTCATTTTATTTGGAGATTAATTTGAAACATAGTTTTATGTTATATATATAGTTACTGATATCATGGTCGATCTTTACTTGTCATAGAACAAAGTCATTATTTTTGTATGTATTCCCCTATGTGAGCTTATATCTTCCGAAATACGCAACGGATTTTGATGCAGTTTTTTTAATAGATGGAGTGGTTCAAAAGTATTGCTTTTTTTCTATAATTTTTTAAGGTTTAGTGTATATTTGGGAACGGGGGGCTCAATAACTATAAACGCGCGTAAAATCGCGGGTATTACCTAGTTTATTATAAAATTATCAAAATTAATAACTATGAAGTTAAATGTTTATGATGCGTATTATTTTGTGCAATAACGTAGAATTAAAATTACATTTCACGCGGATACAGCTTTTGCTACTAGAAAATGGTTAGGCGTAGGTATATTCTTTCCCTGTGAATTACTTGCTTTTTGTGCATGAGGTTGCTGGTTAGATTCTTGCATTGAACAAAAATATTTTATAGCAATAAGAAGAACCTACAAATGTGACATAAGTGTATTGTGTTTGTTTGTTTGATATTTATAATAGATTTTAAGCTCGTCAAAGTTCAGAATTGAAGAGTTTAGTAAACACATTTAATTCCGACTTACTTGTATTTAAACTTTAGACAATTTATTTCATCACACAAGTTGTGCTTTGTCTCAAAGTTCCAGAAATGTCTATAGCAACGGATAAATACAATTGCACAAAATTTTAAACGGGATTTTCAGATTTAAAAGTTTCCTAAGCAAGTCCTCAGGCTGCGTTCGTGTTCTGTGTTAAATTTATGTTTAAAGGGGCATCGCCGGCTCTAACTTTAACGATCTAGTTTTAGAAAATTCAGTTTCGCGGAACAAACATTTTTCTATGCTTCGATTTATCTGTGAAGATGTCTTATGGATAATATTGAAAGAACGTTGATATTTTAAATTGGAAGTGGATTCGCGATTACCTATATACTTTATATTTATCCGTGAGCCTCTCTTCGTCCACTGTTGGACATACATTATATTAAAATCTTCAAATTTTTAAGGGGGTTAGTAAAGTAATAAAGTAAAAAATTCCTCGCAAAAAGATATTATAAAAGTGAACGAAGAGCCAATAGAATACGTTCAGGAATACATATACTTGGGACAGCTGATATCTACCGAAGACTGCATGAAAAAAGAAATAGAAAGAAGAATGGCTTGGCATGGAAACGATATGCCAATGAAGGAAAAAAGGAAAGGTATATAAAATGTGTATTATACCATGCTTATTGTACGGTTCCGAAACCTGAGATTTGACGGAGGAACTGGCAAACAAAATAAAAGTCTGTCAAAATGAAATGAAATGAAAATGAAAAGAAAAATCATTTAATCAAGTAGACACAATTTTTCAGTAAAATTATGTAATTATGACATTTCCAATTTTTTTTCCCTACCACCGGTTCAGGACGCAATCTGCTGAGAAGAACCGGCGTAAGAAACTCAGCAGAGCTTTTAATCAAATCAATATTTTTTTAACTAAATGTCAATTATACTTACAATGCTAATAAAACTTTACAATATAGAATATGTATTGCTCCAGAGCAACCTACTCCCAAGCTTTATCATCTTTAATATAATCAGAAATTTTATAATACGCCTTTTTACATAATTTAGTTTTAATGAATTTAGAAATTTAGAATACATCAATAGGGAGTTTATTATAAAATCGTGTACAATGACCCATGAAAGAGTTACATATTTTCAAGAATACATATTTAACATAATAAGCAACTAAAGTGGAGATGGATAGGACAAATGACAAGAGAGATAAATGAAAAATGGTCACGAAAAATAACGGAATGGTGCCCTCTGTACAGTAAACGAAATCAGAAGAAGACAAAGTAAGAGATGGGAGGATGATTTTATAAAAATTGCTGGAGCGACGTGGATGCGAATAGCAAAAGAAAAGAAAGGAGATATTTAGAGGAGGCCTTTGTCGGAAGACAAGTTGAAGAATAATAACCATCTATGGAATTCAGAACAATAAAATAGATACTCAAATTAGTTAGTTTAGTTTTTCGTTTAATGAATTAGTATATCATTATATTCTTTAACACTTGCGCGACTCATTTGTTTAAATAAAACTACTGTTTACGGATTTAGACGCATGTACATGTTTTTTTTTATGTGACTTTGTACTGTAAATAATAATTCAAAATTGGTACAAAAAAAATGTTATTTAATTTAAGTTCAACAATAAAGGCTTTATTTATTTATTTTAGTAAAATAAAATATTCTTCATTGCGCACCAGATGGTTTTACATATCTTATTAACTAGACTTATAATAGGTACAATAGGCGGTCTTATCGCGGGTTTCTCTAAGTCAGTAGATGAAGTCCACGTACCTGCATACGCATTGGTAAAGCATTTAGTTTTATACATTTGCTGCATGTTTTGTTGAAGATATCTGTATATGGTTTTGCTCTGAGTTGTCTCGTATAGTACCCATGAGAGGAAATTAGATGGTTTAGCCATGTGTAGTTTTAACAAGTCAAAGTTCGGATACTGAATTGTCACCTTATTATATTACTAATACCTCATGCCTGCGATTTCTCCCACGTAATTGAGACGACTCTTCCCTATCCCTAAAATATACACAAAACCTGAAAAAATAAACAAGCCATTCTCTTGAACCACTATCTATTAAATAAAACCGCATCAAAACCCGTTTCGTAGTATAAAAGATAAGCTCACACAGGGACATACATAGAAAAATAACGACTTAGTTTTTTAATAAATAAAGAGGATATTTCATTCTACTAATAGACAGGAAATGAAATATAAGTGTATCTTCCTCGCCATATATTATTAGGTGATATTGATGTGAAGTGTTGGACCATAAGTAAGAAAACTTCCATACAACCTGTAAAAGTTAGCTACAATGTAGCTATACATTAGCAGTGTCCCCTTGAAAGTTGTTACAAAGTTTCTTCACAGATAATAACCATCTCCGGTATTCAGTTAGGGGCGAGAAGGGCGCGCTCACTGTCCCCACTTTCGTTAAGTGTTAAGTTAACAAATAATGTGATAATACCTTGAAACTTTATCAAGATTGTCGTCGACTCTCTCCAAGAAAAACATTTGAATGAAACATAAAGATACTTTTTATTTCACCATCTATAAGCAGTTTATCAAACAAAAACAGTTTGTGGTCTTAAATTACGTTTATATTATGCTTTATAAACACAATATGGAACAAAATTCAGTATTTGTATAATTTTATTATTATTATGTAGCGAGTGTTCGACCTTAGGCAGATAATTATATGGCTTGGGTGATTTTTATCGATAGTTGCTTATTATAAACATAACTATTACTTTAGATGGAAAGATAGTGACGTCTCAATAATATACATAACATGAGATAACAAACTATACCAAAAACAAAATCAACAACAATATGGTGACCTACATAATTAAGTTCCCACCAATTTCCAGAAAACTATTTGCAAACAGGAATACTTTATTTCCGTAACTCAAACATCTTCAGTAAAGTAAACCGCATTGGTGCTTTTACCAAGTGCGTAACTCAATCAATGTGCACATTACCGTTTTACCGCAGCCCTTACAATTAAATGTTACAGGTATTAGCGAAGTAATTACCGGGGCGGTAATCAGAGGGAGCAGTTTTACGCAGTTGTTGATTGCGTTATCAACAATTCACTTAAGAACATTAATTAGATACGTACGTAGTTTTACAGTTTGTTGTAATAGTGACTGTTGGGAAGCATGACTTAAGAGCTAGGATAAGTCTTAAAACAATGACAGTAGCGTTAAGAATAGGCGTTAAAATAATGACGATAACTAAGGTGACTAATAAATTGATGACTTCAAGGCTATTGGTAATCTAGGTAAAAAAGATACCGCGATGTCATGGAGAGACTGTGTAGAGATTTTCATAGATCAAGTATTGAAGTAATATTTTGGATAAATAATGCTGGCAGATCACAAAATGAACGTTTCAGATATTTCATGTCTATTTATTTGAAGTTTGGTTGCTATAAAACCTTAATGCAGTTTTCTTATAAATGTTTACTCAATATGTGAACTATTGGTTCTTAAACCAATGTAAAGGAAAAGAAAATTACAAGTAAAATACAATGTGACAAATTTCAATAAAAACTTGATCCATACAAACATTTTTTATATAGGTACCTGTGAATAGCTGTGATTCTGTGATATATGAAGCCAATGTAACAAAGCCCTCAACAATTTACAGCACAGTAAAACAGCAAACAGCCAAGGTATTTCTAAATATCTAGTTTCATTGCAGACCTAAAGAATCTTTACAACTGGTTTTAGTAGGCTTCTTCCTTTACGAGTTACTCTCAACAATTTAAGCCATGACATACTTTCCTGTAGCCGTAAATTGGTCGTCAGTTGTCGTGTGATGGTTGGTCTAACTCAACATATGTCACCGCTGGATGCTTCGAACTTTTGCATAAAGTTTGAATGTGCCTATTTGTGAATAGGGTGACCATACAAACGTCAGAGAAACAAAAAAGTTCTAATCTTTTACACAAATAGTATTATTAATTTAAGATTTAGAATTTAACCTTCACATTTCTCCCCTGGTGCTGAATCTAGTTATATTCTAAGTAGGTAATTAGAATATCTTTTACGAGAGACGGAAATTTCGAAGTTTAATTCTATATCAGACCACACGCTATGTAAGAGTAGTATATATCCTTCCATTCTAAAGGAGGCACGCGCCCAATAGTAAAGCGTCATGATTTTCTTCTTTTTATCGTTGTGTGTATGTTTGCGAATTTAACCACTCAAAACATGCCAATTGATGGCGAACACTCGTGTATTGTCATAGAAATCACACAGACATGAACGTTATAATTTCTGCTCTATTTAATGTCGTAGTTTTGATAAAATCAACAAAAAATTTTCATTGCTAAAAACGGTTGAAGGCTTCGCTTTCTTCAGTAGCTTCATATCTTATAAACTATTTCTTTTACATTCACAGTTTTAGAACTATGCAATAAAATACGTATCCTACCCAATTCAATTCTTATGGTCACCCAATAACAACAAAATTCTGGTCACGCGTTATCGGGTCGAACAGAAAGGTGGCCAAGATTGAATAAAGATGGCTCCCGTACAACGGGGGTTATCAAATCATCCCTTCAACTGTTGAAATAAAAACTGATTTCATCAAGACCTTTAATTACATACGAAACAGCGACAATTGCGTTAATTCTATTTACGACCACAACTAAAGCTATATTATTTATTTTAATTATTACAACTATTTTATATTGTTTATTTTGATTAACTGGCTATTTTTGGGCACATTTTTATCAATGTCTTTTTTAGTTCATAACACACAGTTTTTATAATTAAAAAGTTTAGTTAAAGTAGCCAAATTGTGTGATTGAGTTTGTATTATTATGTACTACATGCACGAATGAATGGTATCGTAATGGTGTTAAACGCGTGTAAGAAGCATTTATAAGAATGTGTGGATGAATGGATGTAAAGATTTTGATTTCCCTTTCTAAAAAAAAACTAGTGGATAGATTTTATTCCAACTCTATAGTTGTTCTGTTATATAGATTATAGATCACAATAACAAAGAGGCTATCATCACACTGAAAGTCAATTGGTGGGCAGTAGCTGTGGGCAGTAATTACAAACATGTGTAAAATCGCAGGCTGTAGCTAGTGTTGTCCCTTAGAAACGTCCAGAGTTAATAATGTAAATGTCTCATTGACTTGTATATGTCTTTAGTAAATTACTGATGCTGTTAATACATGGAGATCATATCTGAATATGTACAAGATGTACATTGTACATACAGACCATTCAATTGTATTATTAACATGTACAAACATGTTAGTTAAGTCCTAATATTCAACAATCTTAGTTCATGTATCCGCCAGGATGTGTATTGGGTTGATCTGTCAGTCATTGATCTGTAAGTTTAGCAAGCTAAGATAAAAATAATAGAGTTATTTTTTTTAAAAAAGCTCAACCAACTTCGTGTGCCTTTTGAGGGTTTTCTTCTCAGGAGATAACCATTAGATCCTGACCTGGTGCCAATGGGATCACACGGTAACCACCAGCTTTCGAACAAAAAAAAACATTTAAATTGCTTCGTCCAGTTAAAACTTATGAGGTAACACTCATAAAAAAAATAAAAAACATACAGATGAATTGAGAACCTCCTTCTTTTTTTAAAGTCGATAAAAAATATTGAACTTTCTTACACCTTTATATTTTACACACTTTTATTTCTGGTATTTTTTCTATTAATCTAAGTATTAATCTATGTAACGGTTGAAACGACGAAACATGGTTTAGTTTAGTTTTGTGTTTTCTTTCTTTGTCTAAAGTTGTTTGCTAGGAGAAATAAGATGATGACAGTTATCTTAATAGTCAATTAAAATAATTTTATCAAGTCATTAATTTTCTTATGACATATCTTTAGTTATTAAAAAATAATGTCGTTATTTTTGTAAGCCCTATGTGAGCCTATATCTTCAAAAGTACGCAACGGATTTTGATGCGTGGATGTTTTTTTTTGGTATAATTTGTAAGGGTTGTCTTTCTAAATTCCACGCATACGAAGTTGCGGGTACCAGCTAATAATATATTAAACTATAATATTTGGAACATAAATATACTAATATAGCTTCTTTATAATGAAATAGAGTTGAAACTTTAATGCGTTAGGGAATAAATGGTCGCAACCCTAAACTGTTATTATTCTCGTCAGATCCAGGCGGCTTGTTATTATAACTTGGGCTATATATTTGCCTGGATTCATGGCGGGTCTTGAGTTTAGGTCCGTTTATACAAATTGTTCTTAAAGCCAACTCTCAAACTAGAGGCCAGACGGCTGATTAAGTTATATGCGGTGTACAGAAAATTGCTGTAAGTTTTATGTACACATTTTATTACCAAAGCACAGCGAATAAAGTCAAACCGCGGATCAGTAAGTACAAAATATATTCACAAATATAGCATTGTTTTTTATTTTTTTTTTCATTTATTTAGGGGCTTGGTCGCTTATCGACTATATCGCCCAATTAAATCAACTACATAAAGAACATGTAATATTCACAACTACTCATTATAAACTTATAACTATCTTATATTTAATTTATACAATTGCTGCGCTTCATCAGACAGTGGAGCTGCCAAAACAGAATTACAATAGCCAATATCGTAACTAGGACCTAAATTACATCTCATATCTTCGTTACGAACATACTCCATCAAAACGTGATACAAATCATCAATAACCCCACACTCCGTACAGTTTGGTGACGGTACTTTATTCATTAAATAATATTATGTTATAGTTAGTTATTAATCATAGATATAGTGATTGTCTTTAATCTTAATTTCAAATGAATGCCGTTTTAAATTGACATTTAAGGTGTCTGCCCACTATCCCGTAGCATACCATGAGCGTACTAGGAACGTTTCCGGCACGGAAAACAGTCCTATACGCTCTATTTTGCCCACTGAAGCGGGCCGACAGCGTTCTGAACCCGTTTACAACCCGTATGTAACCCGTATGTAATCTGTATGATGCCCGCATGTAACACGGCAGGAATCCTTTCACTACACTCGTAAAGCATCGGTTGCACGTGTGGTGAAATATTGAAATAGTTATGGCTATAAGGAAACTAACGATTAAACAACTAGCAATGATTGCTATCATTTTGGATGAAGAGGAAGAGGAATGCCCAAAAAACACTCGACGCTACTGGATTCACCATTCTATAAAAAGACGCAAAACCGTTTAGCCGCCTGCGCGCAGCGTTCTGGCAACGTCGCATGCCATGCACGTAGCGTATCCGCACCGGCAAAATATTCCCTCCGACAAATAGTTGACGGCCCGTGCATGGTACGCTACGGTGTCGGCCGGTGACGGAACGGACGGACGAACGGACGGAACGGGCATAGTCTCATACTTCTCAATACAAAGAATAGATTTTTGTCCGAAACGGTCCTAGTACGGTCATGGTATGCTACGGGATAGTGGGCAGACACCTTTAGGATAGATAATATAGTGGTAGTTATACAGTAGTTATACGTGTATTATATAAATATTGCTTAAATTTAATTAATATATGTCACAAATGTATTTGGCTACACTATTGCATTAGGGCTAACCTGTAATAATAGCTGTATTGTGATAATAAGTAAATAAATAAATAAATAAAAATATAAATATTCTAATACCTAGTAGATCTTTATACTTATTATAAAAACGAAGTACGAGAAAGAGTATTTTTCTATGTATGTACCTATATTATGAGCTTATATTTTCAATATTAGCTAGTATTAAATAAAATCTGCCAAGTACGACTTGAACCCGAACACGAGGGTTCCGTGGCGTACATCTTATCTTTACTTATTATAAAACAAAGTTGTTATTTTTGTATGTATGTCCCTATGTGAGCTTATATTTTCTAAGATATGAAACAGATTTAGATGCGGTTTTTTTATAGATATTTAGCGGGGCTGGAGAAACTGACGCTCTGTTATCACTCAGTTTACGACAAATTACGATTTCATTAATATTATAAATAATATCCATTAAACATTTTAAGAAGTCATTTTTTATTATCCTTGACATACACAATAATCGACAACGATACAAACGTCTTTATGGAATAATTTCCATACACAATAATAGTCCCCACAGATAGAACAGTTCCAGAGGATGGCTTTTTTGTATAATTTGCTAAGGATTGGTTTTTCAAATTCCACGCGTACGAAGTTGCGGCCAACAGCTAGTAATAATATAGATTTAACGGCATGATCATGTTGATGGGTATCATCAAGTTAAACTGAAAAAGTTTATGGTGTAGGAGCCTGTATAAAAACTTTTTGCTTTCTGGTTATAACATTAAATTACAGTGGAAAAAGTGATTACCCCAAGCGGAACACGAACCCACGACATCGGGATACCGTTCCGTTTAAATACGTTCCGTTTCTTCAACTA
Organism: Orgyia antiqua; assembly: GCA_916999025.1. Classification (NCBI taxonomy): domain Eukaryota; kingdom Metazoa; phylum Arthropoda; class Insecta; order Lepidoptera; family Erebidae; genus Orgyia; species Orgyia antiqua. The sequence goes on along the minus strand of OU779871.1, from coordinate 1,042,964 downwards.
CAAATTAAGCATAGAAAGTCGGTTGCAACATTAATGAAATTGTTTTCTAGTTTTTAGTATTTATTGCTATAATTATAGCTATCCCCGTTACTGAAATACAGCCAGTGATAGACCTACAGACAGACTGTGAAGTGTCATTAATAAGGCCCCGTTGTACCTTAATAACAGTATGGCACGGTATACTTTCGAAAATGTTATGAATATTTATATTTTTTTGCCAACGCAGAATTTGGTACGTATGACGAAACGTGCAAATATTTTACACCAATAAGAGCAACGTAGCGGTGAGGTGAAAAACAATAAGCTTAAATAATGCCCACACAAATACTTACAATTTATGTTACCGGCTACGCAGACTGTATAATATTACCATGAACTTGTACTTCCGTAAACAAAGAGCGGTCTCTTGCAATCTTTATAACGGAAATACTACTTACTTTTTAGGGCACCCGGAATTAAATACGAGCCCTAACACACATTTTGTTTATAAATATTATTACTTAAACTGTATGTTGAAGTTTTATGTTTCATGTTATTGTTTTGATTTTGTACTAGTAGATAAAAACGATACGATTTTGAATAAAATATATTTAATGTTATTTTTTATGTTTTACCTTTTCCAATTTGCTTTGGAATTGACGTTAAAAAACTAATACATTAAAATAGATAAGAATTCTAGTTTTGACACTCCATTTAATAATAATAAGAACCAGCTAAGGGATGTTAAAAGCCAAAACATCTTATATATGAAAGGAAAACTTAAACTTTACAATACGCCAATACGAATGATCAAAGTCGCGAACCTAAGCAGATCAAATACCGTCCGCGTCTCTAAATTGAGGACCTCGCGACCATTGGTTAGACATTAATGGGCTGAAATAGTTTCGCTAATTATCTATTTGTTTGTTCATTTAATGTACCTACATTAAATGAACAAAGTACAAGGATCTTTCTTACGCGATCGACTTAAAATATTCCTAAAGTAATTTTAAAACACAAATGGCAATGAAGTGCATTCAACATTCAAATCCATCACAGGTAGAAACAATCATTAAAATCAGTGCATTATTGTTTGTCTGTATGTTTTGTATTGGAATGTATCTATATTTGTATATTTTATTTCCAGCTCCATTGGGATATGTATATAATATGTACGCGGTCGTATCTCTTGATGAAATTCAACACGATAACTGTGAATAGTGTACCTACACTAGTCTGTTTATTAAGCACTTAGTAATGTTTAGTCAAATACTTGAAAATGCTTGCAAGTTTGTTTTAGTTTGAATATGAATTTTGTTATCTTGATAACAATAGTATTATGGTAATATTAAAGTTAGGTGTTATATTGATGGAATTAGTAAAAAGTTTCGCTTATACGCGGTATAAATAATTTGAAATAACGAAATTTAAGGGCTTGGAGAGTAATATTTTAAAAAGCTTCTAACATCCTAATCATATTAAACTATTTCTCACATCACTTCCATTTTGTTTTGGGGTAACCCATGTCATTTGTGTAGTGTTTGTGTGGTTATAGTTCGCCTTCTTTTATATAGTTTTGTATACTGTAGGTACGTCATTTTAGGGCTGTTCGTTTTTAATTTTATTTTCGTGAATTACACCATGAATTGTAACAATCTATTTGAAATAATTAATAAAGTGCGAGCCACAGGTGTGAAGTTGTAAGGAACGATTGTTCGCACGCGATCGTCATCAACACAATCTGTACTCGAGTTGGCCCAGGCCAGGCCGCCTGAGCTGCAGGGGGCGAGGGCTTTTGTTCGCGTAATTAATTGTATCCGTTCCGATGCGTATCGCCTGACGATTTGTACCTAGGGCTAGGGCTGCCACACACTTCTTCTAAATAAGAGAACAAGTAAATTCTGGCAACAATGTTCTTTCGAAGAACTCTGCACTTCATTGCTGGAAATTTCAAGCGCAGCATAAGAAAAAATATAATAACTACACAATATATGCTGCAATTCTCTACGGTGCTGATGAAATGATAGTATAAATTGCTCATCGATAGATTAGGAATTAGTAAGAAAACTAGTTAAGTAATCTACTTTAATGATTAGTATTACTGAAAGCAGCTAAAAAATGATTAAAAATTTCAAATATATAAACTTATCAAGTTATAAAGACAAGTTATAAACATAATACAATGGTACCAATTCTACATGCACAACTAAACTTAACTAAAAAATGAATTTTGTTAACTGAACTTTCTTGATAAAAATACTATTTATTATAGACTAAAGATTGTAATTTAAAGTGAACAACAAAATAGACAATTAATCTAAATACGCCAATAGGGTTTTTTAAATTTTTAGTTAAGTTAAGTTTAGTTGTGCATGTAGAATTGGTACCAATATGTATGTGCATGTTGTGATAGACTTGACATATCTCCTTTCACGAAATCAATGAATACATCTTTTAAGAGTCTGAGTCATTAGCGAATTACACTTTATTTATTTATTTTTTATTTATTTATGCTTTATTGTACACAAGAGAAGATAACAACAGAAATAAAGAAAACATCGAAACTAAAAAAAAATGTACAAAAGCGAGCTCAACTCAAACCTGAGTTTTCTTACAGCAAACCCTTGAGTGACAGAGATATGAGATAATGGATAGATTTATACTTTCTTTATTACACTTTCCTAGAAAAGTAATCCCAACTTTACGGATTATTTTCTTAAAACTAAGCTGTCTTACTGTTTTGTGTGACAACCCTAACGTCTGGATATATTAATCGTCACAAATGTTTAGTTTGCGTGGGGGCACCAGCGTCGTTTGACGCAACGCGACAACCCTACAAGAAATAACTGGTTAAAATTTCCCGTTACAATCATTGATTGTGAAAAAAGGTGATAAGGCATGTTATGTACGTAATTTAATATTAATCACACAGTTATTATAAATTAAAAAGTTAGTCTAACAATATAAAAATATATGAAAGTTTATTATTGGCAGCTCTTATGAAACTAAATCGCAGCCTGTGAAAGTCTAGGGTGTTGTTGATTAAATGTTTTTGTTATCACCAATGCACAAATGTTACTTATCTCCTAATCTACCTTCACCATACATTACCATCATAAATAATTGGCGACAATAATTGGCTAAGCGCGTTTAGGATAAATAAGGGTTACGCAATACCTGGACATAGCCCAAATCTGACTAATTACCCCCGGCATACAGTCCCCTCATATATGTTGAAATAATAAAATAGAATAAACCGATACAATCAAAGCTTACTGTCAAATAGTGATTAATTATTTTGATGAAACAAACAAAATTATAAACAGAAACATTGAAACAACAAATACTTACTTCATTACATTATTTCACATGTAGAATTTTATTGTGATATTTTATGAAAAATATGTAGACATCTAGTTTCTAAGAAATATAATCGTTACATAAATAATAGATCCATTGAGCAAACATTGCAAATAAATGTATTGATATTACAATATTTTGCTTAAGAAACGCCAGCTTAAAAGAAGAGGGCGTGTTTTAGTAATTGGAGGTAAATTTGTCATTAAATAAACAAAAAGTAACACTAAAGAAATAGTATCTACCTACGAGAAATTAAGGAAAGTCATCTGGTATATAGGTATACGCCGCGATGCCAGAAACATATCACCGATATAAGATATCCATGGTATGTATAATAGATATTTTGACTCCGAGAATGCAGCATTTAAGCAAAAATACTAAAAAAAAGAAACGCCGCAGTACTGGCTGTTCTATGAAAAAAGAAGCACTAAATTGGCTCAGGCATACACAGTTTCATGGCGCCAAGATATTAGCAAGTGGAGAATCCAGGTAAATTCTTAGCTAATATTGTTGAGCGTTTACGTCTTTATCTAATAGAGCAGTGTATCCATTGACCTAGGTCAATGAGTGTATCAGACAACTATGTTTTGACTCTTTAATCCCAAATGTAATGCTCGGATGTAGGTATGCGTATCGAAAATGAGGAAACACACAATGGCGACTTGGACCTTGGATTCCGAAAGGAGATATCCATTTTAAATTCAGGTCACCCAAGGTTTTATAGAGAATGAAGAGAGGAATTCTTTTACGTGACTGGATCCATGCTGCCCACATCCAAAGGATGTTTGTGACCGTACCTCGCGGTGTAAGAACGCGGTGTAGATGGACGTATCTACATTTTGTCAATTTTACAGGGGAGCAAAAATACTGTGAAAATTCGCCACTTCAAACTTTACCAGCTCATTAATACTGATAATATAGCGCTGGAGAAATAAAAATACATATTAATATATTGTGCTACTATTAGAGCTTTGAAATACATAAAAAATATTCGGTTAAAAATGTTACACAATATTAATATATTTTTAATTCGGTTGACATACGTTAGTGTGGCTCTTAATTTTTTTGGGTTTTATTGTTATCTAACTTAATTACGTCGTTTGTGAAGCTAAGATTTATTTTGTGTAAATTATGGAATGAATAAATAAAAATAAATGAACATTTAATCAATCATAACGTAATCTTTATTTACTTCTGAAAACACAAATGGTTCATAAGATATCTACTATATAAAAATAAGTCGGATTTTCCTTCCGGACGCTATAACTCCAGAACGCACGAACCGATTTCCACGGTTTTGCATTCGTTGGAAAGGTCTCGGGCTGCGTGAGGTTTATAGTAAATTTTTTTTTTTTTACTTTTTTTTTTGGTATGGCAAAACAACGTTTGCCGGGCCAGCTAGTCGTAAAATAATTAATATTCGGTGATTAAAAATAATTCTTTTGCAAATACGTTCTTATAGCCCTAACAAATTGCATGAACATTAAAACTAATTTAACGGTACACTTAATACGTTTTTCTGGTTAAATCAAAATTGGTTCTTACGGTATTTCATTTTTTTTTTAATTAGTGAAGTAATGAATATAGCGGTAGGTACGTTATTTTGGCATTTCATAAAGGACTACATTGTGAACTGTATTGTGAAAAAAAATACGATTTTTAATTTTTTTGCGGATACGCTCATCTGGTACCGCGACCTACAATAGGCATTAGAAACTGACTGTTTTACTTATTTTAGAGTGTTTTGGATACCACTGATGCTAGCACTTCTAACATTATCCATTATACTGATCTGCCTACCTATTCAGCGTTATCGAGGACGTCCGACTTATATTAGCCGTATGGAGCCTATATATATCAACCTGCCCTTTCCTTCAGTAATCGTTTGCCCACAAATCCGCTTCGAAAGCTATAAAAAAGAAAAATTTCTATCAAATTTGTAAGTACTTGGTAATTATTTTAACGTTAAGTGAGATTCATCGCAGAAGCATACACATCTTCGGAGATTGCGGCCCAATTTTTACAATGCTAAGCTAACAGCCGATTTGGCACCAATCTTCCAACCTAAAGTTGCCTAAATGATTTTAATGACCGGACAATGATGTTGGAATGGAATACCGTCAGATACAGCTTTTAGTCTATGCACCAGTTCATAAACAGTTCTGTTATAAACGCAATATTTATAAGCTTCAAAATGTAATAAAGACGATCTTCATACATTTTAGGAATTATCCAGAAAGTCTAAATCGTAGCTATATTTGGGACGTCCTACCCCAGCTATCAGCTTTCTCATCTCCAGACGTATTATTCAATATAAGTGATCTACAGAACGTAGAAGATTTTCTCAGTCATAATGATATTGATGTTGAGACTGCCATCAAAGAATTAACGTTATCTTGTAATGAAACCTTACTCAGGTATTACTTTTTAAATATTTCATAACCTGTTATATTTCGTCTGTGAAGAACCTTGCTACATGATATATTAGACAAATTACAATCAGATGTGTCCTAATTAATCCTATCCAATGCACAATGCCAAAGCTAATTATGCGGATACAAGTATTTAGGCTAAACTTTAAGATATAAGCACACTATCTCTTATTCTAAAACAATCTCAAATGCAATCCAAATGTCATTTGGCAGTATATTCTTTGACACTTTTCGTTTCTAGATGTCGGTGGATTGGTATAATGGTAAATTGCTCAGAATTATTTAGCATGGAGGTGACTGGTGATGGTCTGTGCTGTGTTTTTAACGGAAGGTCTTTGAGGAGGTAGCTATTGTACATTTTAATTTATAATACTTTGACAGAAAAATATTGCAGGAACTTTTTATGGTCAACTGGAAAATTAATGGGAAGGAAATTTGAAATGAATGGAAATTTACCGTTAACATCTTTGGGCTAGTGCGTCAATAATTGCAGCTTTTAGATAAAATCGGGCTCCATATTATTATAGTTAATAGTACCTACTGGAGTGCCTTGAAGCTGACTTGGTATAATCGTTGCTATTCTATCCTCGTATCAGTCACTTGCTAACGCAGTGAGTTCACCACTACTGACTCGGTATATTACTAGATAAGAAGTACAATTTCTAATTTATCCTTGTATATTAGTGGCACATACTAAAATATGTATGAGTTATTTCTAAAATCTACTTTATAACCTATTTTAAAGATTGTCTAATTTCGCTTAAGGGAAATGCAAGAAAAAGGGTTTAACAAACACATGGAGCAATCGGTAACAAAATGGCAAACATCTAATGTCGGCAACAGACATAGTCTGATGATTGCTATCAACCAAAGCCAGAAACATGATGCCCTCGATTTTTCTTATAAATGGGTAAGGATTATTTTACCTTATGCTGATGTGGTTGTCAAATTTATTATCTTACTTAATTACTCCTATTTTTTATAACATAACTATTTTAGATATCACTTCAACCTACTCAGCGATTTGTGGATATTAACATTAATGGAACTGCTATAAATCCTGGCCGTGAACAATGGCTGGATCATCACGTTCATAACCTGTACATAACTGATTCTGCTAAAGATCTTAGCGAAAATTTGCGCAGGTGTAATATGGAGACAAACCCATTAAAGTACTTTCCTGTTTATAGACAGTAAGTAAAATATACATGATGAGAATCTATGCAATACTATGGATTGAAAAGTTCATGGATACAATTATAAAGAAACCCCATTTGAAATGAATTTATCTCTCTTTTCTGTCTATATCTCTATCTCTTTCTAGGCTCAATACTCTCCATAGGTGGGCATTTTTATGGAAGATTCACATAAACATACTTTTTTCAATACTCTTAACAGCTATTGCCAGGCAAATGTTATAATGTAATATTATCACGAATCAATTTGCAAGAAAAAAAATTGATTTTTATCCCCATATTAACATTTATTTTCAGAAAATACTGCATGCTAGAATGTGAGATGGCTAGGACAATAAAGATGTGTGGCTGTCTCCGCACAGTGCACCCTAGACCACGAGGTATCCCATATTGTAATGCAAAACATGTTCAATGTGCTAGACATGCTATGGGTAAGTATGAGGGTAAATTATTATTCTTAGTATTTCGTGAAGTCTATCGATCTAATTCATTAATCCGCATCTATACGTCTCTTGCTCGATAGAAATAATGAAATTATTATCGATACATTATTGTCTAATTTTAAAGTATAATTGATGTTTTATTTGGCAGTTTCCCTGACCAATATGCACAGCTGCTTATGTCCTCCCATGTGTACAGCAGACGAGAGTAACACAGTCATGTCAAGTTATACGCTGAACCCTGCCAGCAGTACTATGGATGGTTTCTAGTAAGGAATTGTATCAAGTTTAGTTTCTTCATAGATTAGTTGATAGATAGAAGTGGCATAGGCATTTTGTGGACTTCTATGAGGTAGGCTTATGGCAAGCTGAGAATGGAAAAAGGTTCACGGATGTATTGTAACTCGAATAAGATCGGAGTATACCGTTAGGTTGGGAAATAGCCTGTTAGTTTAACATAAAAAAAATTAAGGTAATATTAACTGAAAATGAAATTACAAAATTTTCTAAACCTTAACGTAATAATGTAAAGCAATATAGTGCATTTAGCTTATTTACCTTAGCATAGATAATATATAGATAACATAAGTATAATTTTGGGATTTATTCCCTACCATAAGTTTAGTTAGGGTACTGTTAGAAATGATATGTGCCCATATATCCATAGTCTGTAATCACTCAGTTAGCTTTAAACTAGTTGTGATCATATTACAGTGATGGACTGGATTATAATAAGATCACAGTCATTAGAGCATTCTTCTCTAGAAACCGCAAGACGTTGGAACGTCGCTCTTATTTTAGCTTCCTGGATTTGTTTGGTAAGTTGAATCAATCGAAGTATCAATCTAGTATAGATATGTATTCCTTTGATGATTTGAAGTGGAATAAATGCTTCAAATTACTGAATAACTATTTTACGTCTATTAGGCCCATAGCACACGGCGTATTTTAAACGCGCGTTTCAGGAACGCGCGTCTTCGGCGCCGTAAACGCTGATTGTTGCGTTTGCATTGATAAAAGAAACGCGCGCATGAAGCGCGTATACGCGCATTTGAAGCGAAACAAACGCGCGTACAAAGGAGCGGGGTACGGGCAGAGGGGGGCTGGGATCAGGGTTGCCAACTCTACGTCTTTTTACGTAGATCTACGTATTTTAAGCCTTTCCTGCAAACCTACGAACTTTAGTCCCAGAATCTACGTATTTTCTATCAAAATTGTTCAAATTTGCAAAATAGACTGAATGGGCATAAATTCCTTTACTTTCGCTAAAAAAAGTTAATAAATGTTCCGTTTCATACTAACACACACTCGCCTCGCCACTCAACACGTCGCGCCATTCATTTTAAAAACAAAGTGTCCATTCTATAGAACTGTGACTCATGTCACATGAGTCATGTGACTGTGTAAAATGAAACGTCTTGCCGTAAAAGTGAATCTTAAGGGCCTACATCAATATCATCTCCGACACGTACATATTACACAGCCAGTAGGCACAGAAAATGAAGAATTAGGGATTCTTTTCCTATTTACTCAAAATCTACTAAATATATTTTAATTCTGATCCACGTGTTTCTATAAATAATAGTTACCTATGTTTTTAAAGTTATTTCATTAGTTAATACGCGATAATAGACCGAGAAATGAAAACAATAAAAAATTAGAGAGGTTGTTTCGCCAAGATTTTCTATCGAGAAAACTTTTTTCAATCGCGTTTCTGAGTTCATGCGATCCTAGATCATATATTGAAAAAACATATACTTAAAAATTAGAGCTCTAGCCATTCAATCTAAAGAAACAATGAAAACTTCGTACATAGAAAAATGCACGAAGCTATTTTGGTATCCTCTTAACCTAAAAAAAATATTTCAAACTAAGACTTCGAAGGAGTTGTTTAATTTCGATATTTTTCAACTTCCTGCTCAATTTAATTAAATTCAATTATGGAAATAAGCAGTGACAGTGAGGAAGAGCAGAATGTGACTCTTACTAAAAAAAGAAAGCTACATTGAAAATGATAATAAAAATTGAATAATTCTATATAAAAAATCTATGAATTTTGCTACTTTCAGAGTCATCATCAATTTATTATTGATGATGACTCTGAAAGTAGCAAAATTCATAGATTTTTTTGTTTGCTAATGGTAATTTTTTTTAAGTTTATTATTTGTCTGCTGTCTACTACTTTTAGGGTAATATAAATTGTCGTTTTATTCACTTTTACCTACCCTACTCTCTTCAAACGCAAAAGCTACGCGTGACTACAGCGCGTCTGTACAGCTGTACCTGCGCGTATACGCGCAGTAGAGGCGCGTTTTACAATCGCCCCGTGTGCTTAGGTTACAAGGTTGCGATCAAATCTCGTTTAAACCACGTATACGCGCGTCGTCTGCGCGTTTAAAATACGCCGTGTGCTATGGGTCTTATGATTATGAAGCAACACGATCTTGTAATTGGCCGTTTTTAAAAATCTGTCCCAAAAAGATTTTATGCATACGGAAGCAAGTGACGCAACGCCGGGTGTTTTAGCGTCCAATGGTGGAAGTCTACGTGCAACAGTGAAAGGCTGATTGATGATGGAGTAAAATGGATATATGAGTAAAATGTTGTGATGATGTTTCAGCTCAACTTGGTGGAATGTTTAATGTGGTCTTCGGATGCAGCATTCTTACAATTCTGAGTTTGATACACCTTATATTGAAGTTGATGTCGGTTTTTTATCGGCGTTTGAGAGAAACAATGCCAACAGTGAAGGAAATATGCATGTGCAAACAATAATTAAAGTGAGACAATTAATAATAAAAAAATTGTCTGAAGCACAAATGTTTAGTGTATTTTACTATAATTACTAATTTTAGTTAATGTATTAGTGTACCCAAATAAAACCAACTAAATAAATAGTATCTAATGGAGTTTTTATTGCTAATTCATCTTAATGATATTAGGAACATAAATTCGACTGAAACACGTTCCTCTTCTTGTTAGCTCGTTGTCTCGGATTTTATTGCAGACAAAGAGAAGCAATGTTGTAGTACTTCGGCTTGACAATTTTAAATGCCCAATCCCCAATGGTGTGTATTAGATTAGAAAGTTATTGTTTTTATATTGATTGTCAATTTATTAATATTACGCCACTTAATGCTGACCTCGTAAAATGTGACTCCTTTATTAATTTATTATGATTCTATCTACATAATTTTAAGATTGATTAAATTTTTGACATTATCTTTTGACATTTGTAATGTTAATAATATGTTATACTTTTAATTTTAATTATTTTTATTTAAATTTTGTACACCACCTACAGTGGTTAAATGTAGCTGACAAATCTATATTGACAATTTATTGTAACTTCTACTGAAACCTATGTTTACAAAATAAATATTTGATTTGATTTAATTTAGCTCTAAAATATCCTAAAATTGGGCAAAAATCTCCTTCGTCATTGGCGCCTTTTTAACTACTTACCAAAGAATAGGCTGTGTGTTTAGACGATCTAGAAGATTTAGAAATTGTTTCAATTGTGCTGTTCTTACTACATATAATCACACTAGCCGTTGCCCGTGACTTCGTTTGCGTGGAATTTAGAAATTTTTCCCGATTTTGCAACTTTTTTCACTGATACTACGCCCCTATTGGTCGCAACGTGCTATACAGCCTGTAGCCTTCCTCGACAAATGTACTATCTAACACTGAAAGAATTTTTCAAATCGGACCAATAGTTACTGAGATTAGCGCGTTCAAACAAACAAACAAACTCGTTAGCTTTCTATTATTGGTATACGTGTAGATAGATCAATAGGACATACAGTAAATAAAATATATACTCATTAGACTTATTCCGCTGTTCTACCTACGACAAAAATGTTTAGGAGAATAGACAAATTGGTAAAGTGTGGTGTAGCCAATGGTTTAACCATATTATAACTCGTTGCTAATTGTCTTGCACATCGGCTACGACGGCATATCGCATTAGGGTAAAGGCGGGATAGGTGCCCTAGTGGGATAGATGCCCTAATTTCAAAAAACCTTACTTAGTGAACTCATGACCAAAAAACAATAGAGTAACTAAGATCGGCAAACACTCCTCACTTCGGGCAGCCACGGGCCGTCGTATGGTGAGGACGTGTTTCGTTTGTATGTGCATTTATCTCCGCGGTGAACTTTACAAACACGTAATTTTTTTAAGGTTTGTATTTGTTGCTGTAGAACTTTATAAGTAGTTATTAATTCCATTATATTTTTTATTACTTAGATACACTGATTCATCAAGTATGCATATAGATGCACAAAGTTGATATTTTGTTTATTATTATTATTTTAAAGTGTTGGGCATCTATCCCTGTCAAAAAGGATAGTTGCCCTGATTTTAGGTATAGGTGCCCCTAGGGGCGTCTATCCCCACATACACCATACGTAGTTTCAGTAGGACTAGTAGGGTTAAATATACTTCAGTTAATTTAATTTAAAAAGAGAGATTAAGATAAGTTATGCATGTTGAAACTTAATAAGATAAAAGTTTGGTTGCGTTTTACATTCATACAGTATCGATGGCGTTTATCCCGCGTCAAAGGCATCTATCCTTCACATTATTTTCATGCTGGGGCAACTGTCCATACGGCTAGGCATCTATCCTCTATAAATCACAGCTATACATAAAGGATAAAACTACCTAAATTCATAGACTTAATGTATGTAAAAATAAATATTAAAAGTTAGGAGCATACTTCAAAAAGTGCGGCATCTATCCCACCTTTACCCTAAATTAAATTTTATGTTTAAGACGTTATCTATAACAAATCAAATTATGGTGGAAAAAATTGACTGCCGCAAGCGGGACCACCATAATTTGATTTGTTAAGTAAGGCATAGCATGTCAATTGCAAAATCAATAAATTACTTTACGTTATCTATAAGTTTTATTCATTTTGCTGCCAATAATGAAACACGATTTGGTTCAAGCACTCCCCATCAAGTATTGTGTAGTAGCATAAATAAACACTGAGTTAACTAATTACATTTTTAATCTACCATTGCCATAATGTCATACATCACATGATAGTATCCGGTTAAGCACGACTTGCTTAATGAAGAAAGGTTCTAAACAAATCATGGACACAAAAAAAGCGTAGTTATAATATTAGGAAGGCAATATAGCTGTTACAATTTAACAACTTACCATTTATTTCTTTGTGCTAAAGTAAGTAGAATACCTATGAATGAACTCCAAATTGATAACTTCAACGGTGAAATATATTTCTATAGTTACGAGTATATCAGTTATTCGATAAAATATCTATCTGGATATTTATAATAATTCTAGATATACGGTACCCTAAAATTATTTCTCACAATAAAGTGGAACAAATACGCGATAGCGATCAAGGCTTATTGACAATAATGATTGATGCTTTAAATATATAGGAAGTAAAATTAAATTTACATTTAATAAAGACAGAAATGGTGCCACAGAATGCAAGCAAATATCAGAGTTAGAGAATATTAAATATCCAAATAATTTGAGGCGACATGACGAACGCAATATAATCGCCTTTGTAACCAAACTATTGCTTGCATAACACATAAATGTAGGTCGGAGGATGCAGTCTATAACTAGAAGAAAAAATCGTGGAGGCAAAAAACTAGGTTATTGTATAAAAAAAGAAGTATTAAATTGGTTAAGACATACGCAGTTTCATGGTGCTAATATATTGGCAAACAGAGAAACCAGGTTAGTTAACTGTACACGGTATGGGTTTTAGTTCACGTACCGTCAGATTAGTACTCTAAAAACAATAAGAATGATCAATTATCATCTGTCTATTTATCTCTCTTTGTATTATTTACTCGCTTGCTTTTTGTAAAAACAAAGTATAATAAGTACAAAATCGTAACAGAAGCATCACTAGCTGAAAGTATTTTTATCTACTGTTAACTTATTTAACTCTTTTAGCGCGTTTTGGATACCTTTGATGCTGGGACTTCTATCATTTACTATCATACTGATGTTTCTATCTATTCAACGTTTCCAACGACGTCCAACGTACATTAGCCGCCTGGAAAATCTTAACAAGGACCAGTCTTTTCCATCTGTAATCATCTGTCCACAGATTCGATTTGAAAACTACAAAAAAGAAAGATTTCTTTCAAATTTGTGAGTACCTAATTTTAAGAGACGACATTATCCGTACACAACGAAAATGAGCTTTGCTCTTGTACGTTTTTTACCAGAAGTCACCTTAAAACGATAACTTCAGTTGGTCTTGGGCGCTATTCAATAAAATTTAGTTTTCTTTCTGATTATAAATCTGATTCTTGATTTTTTCAACTGTTGCTTTAAACATTAAGCTTTGAGATCTATTACTTATTAAAACATTTTAGGAACTACCCAGAAGGTCTTAATCGTAGTTACATTTGGGAGATACTTCCTCAACTATCAGCATTCACTTCTCTTGATGTATTATTCAATATAGACGATCTGCAGAATATTGAATACTTTCTTCGTTATAATAATATTGATGTTGAGACTGCGACCAGACAACTGACGTTATCTTGTGAAGAAACTTTACTCAGGTATTGCTTTTAGTATTTAAAACAAGACATGTTAGAAGTAAATGGAGGCAATGAAGCAAATGTACACCGAAAAAGATATTTACATTGTAGCAAATACCAAAATTGTCAGTCGCAATTCTTAACATAAATAGAACTGTAGAAAGTAATAAAGATATTTAATAATCCAATACGCACTAAATTGGCTTTTGTGATTATAATTTTTCTTTTTAATATTTAACTTTTATTTGATTTATGTCTAGATGTCGATGGAGTGGCAAAATAGTAAATTGCTCAGAATTATTTCGTATGGAGTTGACTGGTGACGGTCTATGCTGTGTTTTCAATGGAAGGTCTTTGAGGAGGTATATAGTTGTGACACTACAATATAGTGTTAGGCAAACATTTCTCTGCTCTAAGTTGTCGGTTGAGATGTCAGTGAGGTCACCTGTTTGAATTTTTCTTAACCTTTTTATCGGATATAATACAATCTGAAAAATAATTATACATACGATCGAACACGTAACAGATTTTGGAAATAGTTTGTCTGGTCAGTTAAGAGGCTAGTGTTTTATTGTTTGAGTATTATGTTTCACAAATTCATAAACTTTAATTCGATAAATTAGCGGGAATGTCTTGAAGTCAGTAAGTAGGTTTTTTAAAAATTTTAACTAGATAATAAAATTTGGACAATAGTAAGTAGATGGTTTTCAGATCATGCTTGCGTGTATAAATATTTTATAGATTGTCTAATTTTGGAAGGGAAATGCAAGAAAAACACAAATATATTGAGAGACCAACAGTAAAGTGGCGTACATCTCAAATTGGTTACAGACATGGTCTGATGATTGCCATCAACCAAAGCCAGAAACATGATGCTGTTGATTTTTCTTATAAATGGGTAAGAACTATTTGTCATGGTTAAATTAAGTAGCTTCTTATTTCCAAAATTGTAATAGATTTTAGAAAGCCTAAAGATGATTGTTAGTCTATCAGATTAAATTGTTTAAAAGACACGATCTCATCTCGATCATTCCTACAAATGTAATGTTCGGTGGTGTTTTGACATTCAAAAAATAGGTCTAGAGAAAAATTCTAATTTCAAAATTTTCATGATCTTTTTAGGAATTAAATTTTTTTAAGCTTTATTTCCATTTGTTTTGATTTTACTTATTATAGATGTCACTTCAACCCGCTCAGCGTTTTGTGGATATTAATATCAATGGATCGGCCTTAACTCCTAACCGCGAGCAATGGCTGTCACATCATATAATCAGTTTTAACATAACAACTACTGCTAAGAATCTTAATCCAAGTCTTCGAAGGTGCTACATGGACACGCAACCCTTAAAATATTTTCCTATTTATAGACAGTAAGTATAATATAGACGATAATCAAAATAAAGGACTAGGTATAATGTCTTTTAATATTTTATTGATATGTGAAGGGATGGGAGTTAATATTGTTAGGGGTGTTAATGTGGAAGAAGTTAAAAGGAAAATCAAAGAAAGGATAACTGTGACATGTGAAGAAAAATATGAAAGAGAAACAGCAAAGGCAGATATGGCACCTGATAAAATACAAGAGAAGGAAAGAATTCCAGTACTAGAACAAAAGCGAATAAAATACGAAGATAATAAATTTATTTAAGTATATTGCTTTTAGAAAATACTGCACTCTGGAATGTGAGATGGCTAGGACAATAAAGATGTGTGGTTGTCTCCGCACGGTGCACCCTAGACCACGAGGTATCCCATATTGTAATGCAAAGCGCATAAATTGTGCTAGACATGCTATGGGTAAGTAGAAAATATCCAATGTTGCGATGCTGCATTGCCCTGACTGGACATTGCGCCTATGTATTTATTTGTCTTGCGCCTGGTATTAAAATATTAATTTAATTTACTATTTTTGGCAGTGTCTCTGACCAATAAATTCAGCTGCCATTGTCCCGCTGCGTGTACTGCAGACAACAGTTACACAGCACTGTCGAGTTTTGAACTAAACTCGGCTAGCGGATCTATAGACAGCTTCTAGTAAGGAATATCGCTAAGGATACTAATAGCTAAGTAGTGTCATTCTTCAATTTAAAAGAGTATATCAATAACTTGGAAACAAAACTAATCTTGATCAAATGCACAATTTTAATGAAATATCTTTTAAACTTAACTTAAATGCAAGGATTTATATCTGTTATATTAATCTTTTCAGTGATGGTCTGAACTATAACAAGGTCACAATCGTCAGAGCGTTCTTCTCTAGAAACCGCAAGTGCAAGGAACGTCACTCTTATTTTAAGTATTTGGATCTGTTTTGTAAGTTGAAGCAATGGTTTATACAATGGTTGAATATTAAAATTAAACAACTATACTTAGTTTTAACCACTTATGTTTCAGCCCAAATAGGTGGGACGTTCAACGTAGTTTTCGGCTGTAGCATTATTACGATCTTGAGTTTCTTACACCTTATGTTAAAAATAATATTGACACTAATTCGATGTCCGAAAAAATGGCAAAAGACGAAGTTAATAAAAGTGCAAGCTACGAATAAAATCTCCAATACTCAGTAACTTTGAATGTGAACTTTAGGGAAGTGTTTTCAATGCAAGATTGTAATAATCTATCATTAGAAATAAAGTCCCCAGTGATTTTAATAATGATTTTTCTGCTAATACCTAACTAATATATAAACATTAATATAGTTAAATCTGATATTGTATTAGCTTATCTAGACATTGATACAAAGAATTCTTGGAATTCTTGGTAAATGCCACCTATAAGAAAAGCATGTTGAACAATTTGTAAGTCCCTAACAACATAAAGTTTTCAGCGACAGAGCTAATGAATAAAGTTAATTCTGATTTCTAGTGTTAAATTAAAATAGTTCAGATAGCACAAGTAATTAGATAGAAATTCGTTGCATTGCACCCATCGTTTCAATCGTTCTAGAGGTATTATCTTGAGTAAAATTTTAGTTTCCTAATATACTTTTGGCCTGGTCCTGGTATGGGATAAGTAATAATCAGAAGACTGAGTTCTGAGAGGCTCTGTTTTCCTGCTATTTATTATTTACCTAACTATATGTGATACCAGACTTCACAAACACCATCTAGCAACAAAATAAATCTTAAACTTGTACTGTGAGTGGTTGGAAGACAATTAATGCACATATCTCTGGACCTCATGATTTGTCGCTGTTTGTTATTGTTTGGTGTGAGTTATAAGAAATTATACGGTTGTGGACAATTTAGATTTATTCTCTTTTTTCAACCGTGTGGCACCAGATTATGAATACAAGTGTTATAACCCCATTTTTTTCCTGGGGTGCTGTATAAGTCAGCTAAGGAATATTGTACGCAGATAAAAACCTCTGTGAGTGACGTAAAACTCGAAAATAAACCTTGTGTCGACAAGCCTGGTCAGTGCGGTACAGTAGATCCCAATTCCTCCCAAAGTAGAGAGAGAGAGAGAGATATGTTAACAGCAGAGTCTCTGCGTTCAATATTTGCATTAGGGAATTACTTAAAACCTTTAAACGGTATGAGCAAATGCCCAAACAGAATATTAAAAAAAGTTTTCGTATGATGAGACAGGTAAATTACCTATCTATATCAAAATCTAAAATTTACTATAGATCGATCGAAGTAAAATAAAAATTACATGAATAGTAAAATAATTTTATTTCATTCATTATATTATGAATTGCTTTTAAAAAATATGAATTCCAAAATTTTTGAAAATAATTAAAATCGCCGCTATCTCTTACGACTTGTACCACACACTAAGGATGTAGTTCGGTCAACACTTATTGGATCCGCGTAGTTATTACAGATGTTGGTGGTTATTTCAGTGAGTATTGCGTTTGTAATAACTTTGTTTCACGACAGTATTATCAAACAATCTTCGATAGCACAACTGTTTTCGTGTAATTACTACAAATTAATATTAGTTTTGTACTGCATGAGGAATCAATATAAGAATAATTTAACATTAAAGGTTCTAATTATATTTATTGATTATTAGGTGTTGCCCACAACTTCGTATGCGTGGAAATTAGAAATCATTTAATCTACTTTTTACCGATTCAGACGCGTATATTTGTTTTAAATTTTGACCCGACGTTTCGGAGACGTTTAAATCCGTAAAAAGTAGTTTTATTTAAACAAGTGAGTCGCGCAAGTGTTAGTAAATATTAAATTATTTAATCGTAATAAATTATTCAAAAAAGCCATCCTCTACATACAAAAATAACGACATTGTTTTACAGGAGGTAAAGATTAACATTTCATTAATGTTAGCAAATATTGTATTATAAAACCTAGTATTAAACACCCGTTTTCAGTTTAAAATACCATCCACGGAAGAGCTAAAGATTCAGCTTTCTGCACCCCTTCTACTGGTAAAACGATTAGTATAACGACAGGACTCTTTATACACCCAATGATTGAGGATTCGCTACAAAATGGTGAAGCTTACGAGATAACACTGTGAAACATTATTATTAGTGTTATTTTCATGAAATTTATTAAAATGTATAAATAAATATTCATAGACATTTCACACAACGTCCTTTGATCTCAAGCTAAGCTTATATGCTTGTGTTATGAGTATCAGAATACGGATAGAGCACATATAGGTACTTTTTTCATACATTCAATACATACTTCTAATACATAGAACCTAGATGCAGTACAAAAATTTGTATGACAGTCGTAAATATCACACAAATTATTATCCCGAACGGGAATCAAACCCGCGACCTCGTAAACAGCAGTCCGTTACATGAAACACTCGACCACGAGGCCCGTCTCAATACAATAATTGTATGCAATTTAAAAAACCATTTTTGCGTCATTTCGATGGGCTAGGCAAGAAATTTAGAAGTAAATTTGGGACCGTGGGATGTCACGTCAAAACTAGCTGTGGTCGTCGACTTCGTGCATCGGTATTATGAAACCGTAATGTATAATGTATGTATTACTATGTATATATTTAACGGTCAGTTCGCGGGCTAAGCGGGTTCAGCGGTCACGTGAATATTTATGAGATTAACCGCATGTTCCACGCCGCAAGCAGCTAGAGCTACGTTGGTTACAGCTTGATATTATATTATCATGTTTACGTACATATATTTTTGTAGCTAGTCTAGGCTAGGCTTCTAGGTCTAGGCTTCATGGCTAGTCGTTGGTTCGAACCCGGTAAGTGTTATCCCGTTTGAAAGACTAGAAGTTAGAAGTAATGTATGACCAGATGTATGAGTGTGGATGAAGCCAAGGAAGTATGTTTGGATCATAGCAGATGGCGCTCTATAGTCTCCGCCTAGCGGAAAAGGCGTGATGATGATGTTTTATGTTTTAACTAAAGTAATAACGTAGAGTTTGCTTAATTTGTTACTAAATAAGTTTGTGTGAAATCATTCCAAATCTGTAATTTATTTAATTAACCACAAATTAAAGGCCCAATTTAATTTTAATTAAATGTAAAAGCATAAAAAAATCCAGTCGGATACGAGTTGGAGTCGCAGAAACATAGGGTTTCGTGCAGTTAATATTATAATATTAAATTCGTCATACCGGGTCTAAATAACATTAAAATAAAATTAAATATGGTGTCGTGGGACACCAGGTAGGAACGAAGTTCCTTCGGCTAATGTAGAATCAACACAATTTGCAAAAAAAGAAAGAAAGAGTAAGGTATTATACACTACTCGCTTGTGTATACGACTGTCGCGCCTGCGCACGTCTCATTTAACGGTTTTATTCCACGGACTTTTTTCCACGGCCTTTTTTCCACGGAATTTTTCTTACGGTTTTACTATCACATTTTTTTCAGTTCGGTCGCGCAGCAAAATCCCTATCTCCTCCAAGCCTGCCGTAAGGAACTTCGTTCCAATAATGGGGCAGAAGAATTATCTGAGATACACAAACTGTGAAAGTTTCAGTTCTCTAGCTATCACCGTTCCAGAGACATAGCCTGGTGACAGACAGACGGACGGACTGACGGATGTCTCAGTAATAGGGTTCCGTCCTACATTTTGGTACGTAACCCTAAAAACTGGTTTGGTTTCTGGCTATTTACTGAGAAATGTTATTCAAAGACAGATTTTTAAAATAATGATCCTTACTTATTATAAAACAAAGTTGTTATTTCTGTATGTATGCTCCTATGTGAGCTTATATCTTCACAACTACACAACGGATTTCGATGCTGTCTTTTTTAATAGATAGAGTGGTTCAAGAGGATGGCTTTTCTGTATAATTGGTTAAGATTTGCTTTTTAAAAAAACCTAGCTAGTCATATAGGTATGTGGCTATGTATGCCTACAGAGTAGTTACTATAAAGATATCCACAAGTATTTGTTAGTCGTGTTTCCAGCGCATATGTCGTGATTGTAAACTGTTTGTAAGCGTTTACTGCTTCGATGAGACGCGATAGCACAACTATATAGTACTCGGACATGTTAGCAGTACCAACACGTAGAAGTAGTATAGTATATGTCAATAGTATACTTTGACATGTTGGCAGATGTAAATAAATTAAGTTGTTTTAGAAAAAAGAAAAAAATTGTACGTCTCTACATAAATAAGGGTCGCAATTTTTATAAGTTCCTATCATCCGGGTTTGGTAACAATGGGAACACCTTAGGAATATACTTCGAAATTAATAATAATAAATATTCATGTACATTTCACACAACGTCCTCTGGTCCCAAGCTAAGCTTATATACTTGTGTTATGTGTACCAGAATACGGATATACTACATATACTACTTATCTTTTGTAAATACATACTTATATATAAAATCTATACAAATATTATAAAGCTGAAAAGTTTGTTTGTTTGAACGCGCTAATCTCAGGAACCATAAGCACCCTTAGAAAATTTGTTTCAATTTTGGATAGTACATTTATTGAGCTAGGCTATGGACTATATAATATCACGCTGCGACCAATAGAAACAAAAAATCAGTGGAAAATTATGCAAAAACGGGGAAAGTTTTCTAAATTCCACGCGTACGAAGTCGCGGGCAACAGCTAGTATATATCGGTTAAAACCAAGTTTACCAGTAACACGAAATGTCCTTCTTCTGCTAACTGGAAGAGTTAACGGAAGGAAATGAGGTCATGATGTACTCATGTGTTCTTATGAACATTCACATTTCAGTCATAAATACTGGTATATAAACGTAATATAATTACAACAATTGATTACATACAACCTTAATCCATTACATCAGATGGAATTAGCGAGCGACATTGTCATAGCGTACACCTGTCCCTGTTAAAATCCACCTTTGTCAATATAATTAACATGTTGGATATTTTTTGAGCTATTTTATTTCAGTTTAGGAAAGCCTAGATGACCAGCTTAATATTCAATATATATAAACTAGCTATGCCACTTAGTTTTACTTGCATACTTACTGGAGAGGTCCACCTTATGCTTTATGGGTATAACACAGTAATATCCACAACAATATTACACTATATTATAGCTTAGAAGATAAAAATTTTGTCAAGAGCGAGGTAAACTCTAAAACACACTTAGGGTTCCGTACACACTTGACCGAAAAACATAAATAACTAAATAAACAAACAGTTAATTAAGCTTATAGCAACTCACTGACTTAACTTTGTAGTTGCAATATAGGGAATCGCATTCATTTCAGCTACTTCATAAGTTGGTATTAGTTTAAACAATTCTTTCGCGTGACATGATAACAAATTACAACTTTTTGGACTTTTCCCTATATCAGCACTATGTAGGCTAGGTCCATGCCAAATTTCAAGTCTCTAGGGCAACGGGAAGTAGCCTGTAGGTTTTGATTCACTAGCGTAAGTTGAAAATACTCAAAAATGGCCGTAATTCGGTTATATCTTCTGAATGCATAAATCTATATGATTATATTTTTTTGCAGCAAGGGAGTGGTCCCTTGCTGCAAAAAAATATAATCCTACCTACATTTGGTATGGGTTTCAAGTACCTTCAGCCGTTGCTGAGTAAAAAAAGTTTGACAGACGGACACCGTAGTGGGTTTGTACGAAACCCTAAAAGTGTTGCGTTTCTAATTATTTATGGAATGGAGACGATAAAAAAGAGCAATAATGTTAAGTAATAAAAATGTGTATAGGTAGTGTCAATACAGACTTATTTTGGATATATGGCCTGGAATAGAATACTGTTCAAGTTTTTAAAGTCTCTTTTAATACTTACATAATATTACAATTCCGTGCTCACACACAACATAAGCTGGCAGGGCTTATAAAAATAAATCGACAGGTGTTTGAGTCGCAACGTGTAATGACAGACGTGTGTGGAATATTATTTTTATATTTACTTGTCATTACACCTGTGTGTGTATACTACGAGGGGTAAGCAGACATACATTATTATTTGACGAGCCTCGTGGTTGATTGGTTCATATAATGGTCTGCCGATCAAGAGGTCGCGGGTTCGCGGTCCCGCTCGGGACAATCATTTGAGTGATTTTTCTGATTGTCATACAAAATTAAATGTTTGTACTGCGTCTGGGTGTTTCTATGTATTATAAGTATATATTTACAAAAAAAGTAGTATAGGTATGTATTCTATCCGTATTCTGGTACCCATAACACAAGCATATAAGCTTAGCTTGGGACCAGAGGACGTTGTGTGAAATGTCCATGAATATTCATTTATTTTATTTATTATTTGCACTGATATTCTTATGGGAGTTAATAAAAGGTAACCATAAAATAAATATGATGGTTTAAAATGGTACATGGCTATCATTTTAAAGTACATCAATATTTTTTTTTAATTCTTAATTATTATTGTAATATAAATAATTATTGTCAGTTTTTAATTGAAACCATAATGCGACAGAAATAAATAATGGACTGAGACTATAAATATGCAAGCATAAGTGAAGCTAAAGAAGTAAGATACTCGTATAGATCGTAGCACGCAGCATATTCTGTCCCTAATCCTTATGAAAATATGATTAAACAATGTTTGTATTTCAAAGTAATTACGATGTGTGCTAAAATTTGTATTTGTATTAAGTGTTTTCTTTCATAACTTATTTATTTTCCAGATTTGTTATAATTGTATGAAATTATAAAAATTCTATAACTTCAATAACTTAGATTGTCATAGCTTCTGAAAAAGAGCTCTAAAAATATAACCATTTGAATTATTCGCCTCATTATATTCATCGGCAACATTTATTTTGTACAAAATAATCTTTAAGCTTTAAGAATTGATCTTTTCACTGATAAACCGATTAAAATGAAAAGGGCTTTTATTCACCCTAAGAGATATCTTGTACCTACTAAATGCTGGATCAAACTAAACGACGTTTATCTTGTGGAGGCTGATCCTGCTAAAGAGCATTTACTCTCAAAGAAACAGTTACTATTTGTATCAGATTTGTACAAATGTTATTTTGACATTGTATGAATAATTTATCAAAGTTATGATAACATTTTCTTTACTCTTAATACCACACCTGATCTGCGTGGGATACACTAAATACACTCTCAGTGGTTTATAATCAGTACTTATACGTCCTTATTTTATAGATAACTAGCTGGCCCGGCAAACGTTGTTTTGCCATACCAAAAAAAAGTTAAAAAAAAAAAATGAGCTACAAACCTCACGGAGCCCGAGACCTTTCCAACGAATGCAAAACCGTGGAAATCGGTTCGTGCGTGCTGGAGTTATAGCGTCAGGAAGGAAAACCCTACTTATTTTTATATAGTAGATGATTATAGATAGAATCCTTATTTGATAGAGGTTTTTACGGTTATCTCGGTTTTTAGGGTTTCGTACAAACCCTTATAGGATCACTCCGGTATAATGTCTGTCTGTCTGTCCGTCTGTTAAACTTTTTTACTCAGCAACGGCTGAAGGTATCAACTTGAAACTCATACGATATGTAGATCTATGCGGTCCCTTGCTGCAAAAAAGACAGTCAACCTTTCACCTCTACGCATTTAAAAGATATAACCAAATTACGACCATTTTTAAGAATTTTTCGACTTATGCTAGGGAATCAAAATTCACAGGTTACTTCCCGTTGCCCTAGAGCCTTGAAATTTGGCATAGATCAAGTCTATATAGTGCTAATATAGGAAAAAATCCAAAAACTTATAATTTGTCATCACATCACAAGTAAAAAAGTGTTTATACTAATACCAACTTATGAAGTAGCTGAAATGTAGGCGATTCATTATATTTCAACTACAAAATTAAGTTGGTGAGTTGTTTTGAGTTTAATTAAATGATTATTTGAATGCAGTTGCTTATGTTTATATATCTCTCTCTCCAGCCCATTTACGTCCCACTGTTGGGCCCGTTTCCCGTCAGTTTCAGTTGGCGAGTTTTCCGTCTCTCACAGAGAATGTTATCTGTGTGCAATATCCCTTAGCTGACTTTTACAGCACCCTTGGGAGGAGATGGGGTGGTGACACTTGTATTCTTAATCCGTCACCAATAATTTTTTGTATAATTTGTTAGCGTTTCGTCTCTAAATTCCACGCGTACGAAGTTGCGTTTAACAGCTAGTAGTTTATACAGGGGGTCCCAAAAGTCGACGTCAAGCCGAAGTCGCAGGATAGGTAAAGTCATAATAGTTATCAAAAAACATTTAATAAAAAATATGTTTTTTATTTTTAAAATAATTGCACAACATTGAAAAACTGATTTTCGAAACGTGGTTCTACAAAACATGACATACTCTTTCAAGCTAGAGCAGTTAGCTCAGATTTTAAGTTAACAAATTACAGATGCACTAATGTCATGATTTCTTATTTTTGTCAATTATGTTAGGCAGTTTTTTTTTTACTTAAACAACTGGCAACACAACCAACCGTTATTGGATAATAGTGGGGTCATTGTGGAAGGGGAAGAGAGGGAAAAAAAGTAGGTTGGCGCTGGGCGACGGATCGCTAGGCAGTCAAAAACTAGCATTCAACAGAGCAAGACATTCTCAACAGTCCATAATGTATTACTGGTGAATTGAAAATATAGTGCATAATATTCTATACAAGTGAGTTTTATTATATTTCAGAAGTGGGATGTAAAAAATAAAAAAACTGCCTAACATAATTGACAAAAATAAGAAATCATGACATTCGGCCATCCGCCACTGTGCTACTCCCGGAGCATAACCCTCAAATAAAATCACTCAGTTTCCATTATCACAACTAATTAACAAACAAAAGTAGATTAATAAATTATAATCATCAGCAGTTAATCGTAATACATTCAAAAATTCACACAGCAAATAGTGTTAAATACACAAAGCATAATATTTTCTAACACTTGCGCGACTCATCTGTTTAAATAAAACTACTTTTTACGGATTTAGACGCGTATATTTGTTTTAAATTTTGGCCCGACGTTTCGGAGACTTTGCAGTCACCATGATCACGGGTGAGACTGAGCTGTAATGTGTCTTCTACGATCAGTTATTACAGGGTTTACCCACATTCGATTTTAATTTTACATTGACCATAAAGATAGACTTTTACTATAAATTTAAAACAAATATACGCGTCTAAATCCGTAAAAAGTAGTTTTATTTACACAAAGCATTCTTAGGGTAAACAGATTCTGTATTTAGTACACTTTAGATATAACTACATTACCAAATCATGACATTCATGGTCGTATTGACACCATACAAGGGAGAAAAACAAAGATCATTAACAGTCGTTCTCTTCCCCTTCCACAATGACCCCACTATTATCCAATAACGGTTGGTTGTGTTGCCAGTTGTTTAAGTAAAAAAAAAACTGCTTAACATAATTGACAAAAATAAGAAATCATGACACTACTCAGGATAACGTAAGTAAAAAAAAAATTTCAAAAAGTAATATAGATTTGTAGCAACAGGAAAGTAAAAACTTAGAGGATGGTACATTTTCTTGAATATTTTTTTTTCCATAATTTTAGAAATAGAAAAGGTATATTTTTTATATTTTTCTGATAACTGTTATGACCTTACCTATCACGCGATTTCGGCTTGACGTCGACTTTTGGGACATCCTGTATATGTTTTATAATAAGTGTTTATTCATATACCTACTAGTTGTTGCCCACAACTTCACATACCAGAAATTTGAAAATAAAAAATAATAATTGCACCTCCAACAAAACAATCCTCTTGATTGAACCACTCTATCTATTCAAAACCTCGCATAGAAATCCGTTGCGTAGTTTTGAAGATACAAGCTCACATAAGGACATACAATACATACATACAAGAATAACGACTTTGTTTTATAATAAGTACAGATTTAGTACTCACATTTAAATAAAAAAATTTGTGATTTTACGCCTTTAACTTAACGATGTGAAATACCTATCTAATTTACAAAGTTAGTTCAATTTTGTGTACAATTCATTTACTTAATTTCTAATTAAGATTTACAGAAAAGTGTCCACGTTTCGTTATCAAATGCGACAATTTAAATTTAGTTATTTAGTTATTTTCATAACGTAATAATTTTAATGTAATATTATTTAATATATACCAAGTTTATTAACCCGCTTAAAATAAGGCATATTATAGAGTGTACGGTCAGTTCGATTAAGTGGGTTCAGCGGTCAGGTGAATATTTATGAGATTAACCGCATCGTCCGCTCCGCAGGCAGCCGGCCCTCTGCCATTTGGTTACACACTGAAATAATATTGTCATTTTATGTGGCATTGTTCGATAGAATTCTTTTAGCAAAAAATATAGTAGTTTAAAAGTAATGCTTGAAATCGTACAGTCTAGTCTCAGTCTACTCCTTTTATTTTTTTATCTGTCCTCAGTCTAATAACCTACAAATATTATAAAACAAAGTCGTTTTTATATATATATATGTTTATACCTCTGTGAGCTTATATCTTTTAAACTACGTATTTAGATACGGTTTTTTTAATAGATAAAGTAGTTCAAGAGGATGGCTTTTTGTTATGGTCTGGTTTCTTTACTATTTAAGTCTCTAGCAAAGATGTTCTAAACTAAATCTATTTGTATGTTTGTGTAGTTTACCATTAGCTGACACTAATAAATCATCACACGTTTCAGGTATATTCACATTTTCAAAATCGTATCGGTATTTTCAATATTAGTCTTAAAGGCTTACACGTAATTAATTCTATAAATAACAGGAGATCAAAAACTCCGAGAGAGCTAATTAATCTAACCAAAAGTTTGGATTAACGCGTTGTGTGTTAATCCAAGGTTTATATGTCGACCTATGCGCCATTTTTGTAAGCTCTCGTGGGATGTTTGAGATCTCATAGTAGGTATTACTGAAATAAAATAAATAACGGATTTCTTTTCTTTGTCGATAGCCTTCACATATTAATGTGTAAAGTAAAAAAATATTGATTTTAGAAATTTTACATACGTGAAAAGGTGAAAACGGTTTAAAGGTTTTCATAAGTGATATGTTAAGATTCAATGTAATACCAACCCATTTATTTTTGTGAAATTCTAAGCACAAGACATCTATGAAGACCAAAACGCGAAGTTAATCCGAAACGTCTAGAGAATGTGTTGTACTAGATCAAGTAGTAGGTAAGTATGGAGGAAGCCCGTGAGCTGAGAATTAACTTAAATCAAAAGTTTAAAAAGAATGATAAGCTGAATTTAGGACCAGAGAATGTAGTGTATAATTGAGTTTTTTTTTTAAGTTGAACCGACTTCATGCTCAATGGTGTTTCTCGATTTCTTGGGTCAGGTCACGACGGACAGAACACGGGAACCACCAGCTTTCAAATATAAAAAGAATAATTAAAATCATAATGCGTCTGGGTGTTTCTATGTATTATAAGTATGTATTTACAAAAGAAAAGTAGTTTATGTATTCTATCCGTATTCTGGTACCCATAACACAAGCATAATAAGCTTAGCTTGGGACCAGAGGACGTTGTGTGAAATGTCCATGAATATTTATTTTATTTTATTTATTTATAAACATACAGACGAATTGAGAACCTCCTCGTTTTTTGAAATCGGTTAAAATTATCCACAGATATTTATTTATTTACTTAATATTGAACAATTTACAAACTGATATTGCATCTGTACTTCTACCTACTTTGAAATTTGTCCTAACAAAGTTAAACTTGAAATTACTTTAGGCAGGCGAAGGAACTTTTTCTTTGAGTTGTGTGCAAGCTAAAGTTGGCAACTAATCTGCATGCGTAATGCATGTTAATAAGATTGGACTCGGCGCAAGTACAAGAGTTTAAATCAGCAAGTTTATACTTCCCGACGTCGCGTCGCGTCGTCGTTTACAAACGGGTACACTAGTTTAAGAATGTAGTCTGGGGGAACATTTTGAAAGAGCTCTGAAGTTTGTTTATCAAGTTTGTCAGAGAAGTTATGTTTGACGTTAAAATACTTGTGAATGTTTCTTGATTGTATTTATTAAAAGGTAAACGGTTTGAAAAGAAATAGAAGAAATTTCACGAAGAGATAATATTGTAGGTTTAAATATACAACTAGCAAATAAATGAGTTATGCATTTATTTTCAAAAAGAAAACTGCTTTAAAATGATGATTGTTAATTACTAGCATTTAGTTAATTAGTCATATAATAAATATGTAGATAAGATTATAGAATACATGTTTATATCACAAATGTTAAAAAACAAATGTTTAACCCATCTTATTGCCCAGAAAAATCTAGTTACAGGCGTTTCAGCACAGAAGTACAATGCGAATCAGTTTAAACATTATTAATACCTATTACCATTCTCTGTTCGTAGTCGACTCAAGTGGCACTGGTTATAAAAATAAATCGACAGCTCTTTGACTCTCGAAGTGTATCGATGTAACGACGGACATGTTTTGAATGTTTCAATATCGTGATACTGTATATATTACTTTACAAAGATGATATAAGATGACCCTCGAGCTTTGTTATTGAAATACATCGTTAAGAACA
Source organism: Orgyia antiqua (assembly GCA_916999025.1). Classification (NCBI taxonomy): domain Eukaryota; kingdom Metazoa; phylum Arthropoda; class Insecta; order Lepidoptera; family Erebidae; genus Orgyia; species Orgyia antiqua. The sequence goes on along the minus strand of OU779871.1, from coordinate 1,014,077 downwards.
CACTATAAATGTATAATGATAGTTACCGAAATTTCAGGCTAGAGATAATTGAGTACTTTTAAAAAAAGTCCAACCAACTGCATGTGCCTTAGAGGGCTTTCCTTGATTTCACAGGCGATAGCCATCAGATCCTGACCTGATGCCAATGGGACCACACGGGAACCGCCAGCTTTCAAATAAAAAAAGAATCATTAAATCGCTTCGCCCAGTCAATAGTTACAGACATACATACATACATACAAAAATATCGACTTTGTTTTATAATAAGTAAAGATTGGACTAAAGTTACAGAATCGTACTGTAACCATGAAAGTAATTGCAATCACAACAAGTACATGCATGAAAAAAGCTTAAACAATAAAATTAGAGTAAGAAGCGGTAAACTTTATAAAAAGTTAAGGAAATTTCCAAACAAAGTGGGGAAGGAATTCTTGAAAATTCTTATAAGACAACATCGCTTACGAGGAAGTAAAAAGACCTCTTTCCTTATCTTCACCTTGGTGGAAAACTGCCCTAACTGAATTATTAAACAAAACCAATTTTACAATACTAAAGTATACCATTCACTGTCACGCCAACAACCCTTTGTAATAAACTACCGCCATGACTGTTACACTCCTTCTTCTTCTTGTAGTGCCATCTCCTACCGGAGGTTGGCGATCATCATTGTGATCTTTAGTCTGTCAACCACTGTCTCAAATTTTTCACCCAGGATGTGCGGTGCCTGCCTGGCCTTCGGCGGCCCTGTATCTTCCCTTGCATAATCAGTTGCAGAAGATTATATTACTTATTACGCATTATATGACCAAAATACTGCAGTTTACGGCGTTTAATTGTATTTATTATTTCTATCTCTTTATTTAGTGTTACACTCCGGCTGATGTAAACTAATCTTGGCTTCTTACCTTATAGAGCTTGATATCTTATAGAGAGCACACTTTCTCTTTATCATACCTTGTCAGCTCATTGTTGCAACATTTGACCCTGTAGCACGTTTTCTTTGGTTCTCTTCTAGATTGTTAAAGTTCTTCTTCTTCTGATACCATATGGAAAAATTATAGGAGTAAACTGGCATAAGCAAAAACTCTTTATTTTTGAAATGCAATAGTCTTTAGTTTACAAGCGGCAGTCCGTTTGATAGGCCTTTCGTGAATGATGAATTTGGCACAATGATCGCACGCACACAAACAAAATGAATAATCCAGCCATACATCAGAGCTCCCACAACATCAGTCACGTGTCGACCTCACTCACACCTTAAATATCCGCTTGCAGGTTCATATCCGCAAATATTCGAACAGATACGTTAAACACACAGAATTTGTTAAATAGTTTTGCGGTTACATATTGTAATTTACCTTAGAAGACCTTAAGGTCTTCTAAGGTATTAACTAACTTCTAAGGTACTTACTGTCTTCTAAGGTATTATTATTATTGTATTAATACAAACAAATTTTAAGAGGGTACAAAATAAGGTGGAATGGCAGCAAGTCGTCCAGATTGTAGAGTGTTGCTGGAAGTAAGCGAAGAACCAATTATATTATGGAGAGGCCTATTTTCAGTAGTGGATGAATAGCTAGGGAATTAATACTAAAGAAACACGTAAGTAAAATTATTGTGTTAGCTGTAGCGGTAACATATACATAAATATATATATATATATTCTAAGATTCACTATTTGACGGCCCTCGTGGTCTAGTGGTTCATGTGACGGACTGCCATTTACGAGGTCAGGGATTCGATTCCCGCATGGACAATCATTTGTGTGGTATTCATATATGTCATACAAATGGTTGTACTGCGTCTGGGTGTTTCTATGTAGGTATAATAAGTATGTACAGACAATAGGACAATAGGTACAAACAATTTACGTAGTATAGTCGTACCTAGTATCCATAACACAACATCAAAAATAGCTTACTTTGGGACCAGAGGACGTTCTGTAAAAAGAAAACATGACTCAAATTTACTACCATAAATTTTCCTATAAGGTACTAATAAAATTATTATATCCAACAGTTTATGCTTCTATTTGTTATAGAAGTTCAAATATGTATAGACGATCATTTGAAGACTAATTAAAACAAACAATAGATGAGTAATATACCATTCACATCTACTGTGATAATATCGAAATGCAGTTTCTATTTTTGTCTATTCATGTTTTGTTAGGAACATGTTCGTTGCGAGTATTCTATTCGCAAACTCTATTGTTGTGGTATTAGTTAGAGGGCTATGAGATCAATTGTTTTACAACTACGTATTGGTTGAATATATCGACATTTTTATTTGAATTGAACTAACAAAGATGCTACATAACTCTATTGAGTATTAAAACAATATCTCTATAGTCTCTATGAAAATAAGAATGTCGATTCGAGTGACTAATATAAAATATAAAAAATAAAACCTTTCTTTTTTTTTAGGGTTTCGTACGAACCCTTATAGGATCACTCCGGTGTCTGTCTGTCTGTCTGTCCGTCTGTCAAACTTTTTTTACTCAGCAACGGCTGAAGGTATCAACTTGAAACTGATACGATATGTAGATCTATGCGGTCCCATGCTGCAAAAAATACAGTCAACCTTTCACCTCTACGCATTTAAAAGATATAACCGAATTACGACCATTTTTAAGAATTTTTCGACTTATGCTAGGGAATCAAAATTAACAGGTTACTTCCCGTTGCCCTAGAGCCTTGAAATTTGGCATAAATCCAGTCAATATAGTGGTGATATAGGGAAAAATCCAAAAACTTATAATTTGTCATCACATCACAAGTAAAAAAGTGTTTATACTAATACCAACTTATGAAGTAGCTGAAATGTAGGCGATTCCCTATATTTCAACTACAAAATTAAGTTGGTGAGTTGTTTTGAGTTTAATTAACTGATTATTTGAATGCAGTTACTTATGTTTATATGTCTAGTAGGTACGAAACCCTAAGTGTGCGAGTTTACCTCGCTCTTGACAGTTTTTTTCTATTCTTTGATTAGGTCGTAACAGAAATTGAAAAGTAAAAATTATAAAGCAGGAATTCGTAATTTCTTGCGCAACACGCAGGTAAAATAACCCTAACAAGCAAGTATCCTCTGCGGGACCATGGAAAACTCAAAACTATGTATAGTTTTATATTCCTAAACACAATAGACTAGAACAAATATGCACGCTTTCTATTTAGAGAAGTCAGTTTTCGATAGCTTTTGTATTAAGGAGGACAATGTTTTTGTTGATGACAATGTTTACGTCACTAATTGGTACAAAACCGCAATTACTATCAAATATATCGATAATAGTGTTGTGAAACAAAGTTATTACAAACGCAATACTCACTGAAATAACCACAAACATCTGTAATAACTACGCGGATCTAATAAGTGTTGACCGAACTACATCCTTAGTGTGTGGTACAAGTTGTAAGAGATAGCGGGGTTTTATTTATTTAATAAAGTAAAAATTATATACCATGGTTATATACTATGAAAATACACACATGTTTTTTTATTTCATTGCATCTTTTATTACTTACTATGTGCATATTTTTTTAGCAAAAGTCAGTGCCTACAGACCTAATGTACCAAAAAAACTATAGTAAAATTATTATCTTGGTTCTTTATTTTCTTAATAACACATATACTGTGGCGTTTGATATTAAAACACCTTATTATGCATGTTTAGTTGTTCGTGTTCCATGGATCTTTCTCTCTCCTATATTTAATTGTCGAAAGTAATAGCACAGCCTAAACAGATTTTTTTAGACCAAAAACGCCAGAAACGCGTCATTCTTGTTTTATACATGACGCGTAAGTTTATAACTTGTACCAAACATTATAAAGGGCTGCTAAATCATTACAGTCCACATATACAGAACTAATTGTCGCTGAGGAATAACAAAATGATATATGGAATATTCCTATTACATGAAGTTTATCAAATGTTACATGAAAGGGATAAAGCATTTGAGGTCATAAATACTAGCCTTAATGCTTGAAACCATACCATTTATAAAAAGAAGATATGTTGCGAAAACCCCACGTAAGGGGATAAGTACAGGGACATGATAATGATAAAGACCTATTTTTGAGAAAGTTTTTTAATTTTTTTTTATTGCTTAGATCGACAGACGAGCAAACGGCCCACCTGATGAAACGTGGCATCTTTCGCTCGTGGACTTGACAATACCAGAGGCCTACCGAAAAAAAGTAACTCTTCTTAAACCTCGTTTGAAATTTAATAGAACTTTTTTAGTTTTTTACAAAAAATCTGTTAATTTACGGTCTGGTCATTCAGATATTAAAAGTCATATACCTACGCAAAATCATTCGGTGTAAGAATAGCTGTTCTGGGGTCTCTATAAGGGCCGGATACACTAGGGAACATTTTGTCCCGCAACGTGACGCGCAACACTTTATTTACGTGACGCTGCAACGTTGCATATTGTCCCGCAACATGCCCCGCAACATTGTACGTGACGCGGGGCATGTTGCGTCAGTGTCGCGCCATTTGTCACCAAGTGTAGTCTTAGAAAGACTTAGAATATTAACTCTTCTTTCTCGTTGTAGTAAGAAATTCCGCATCCACCACCTTCTCTTTCTCTTACGTTTCAACACACTCGATATAATTACTATGTACCCAGTAATAATAGCCACTACCTCCTCGGGGGACATTTCTATAAACACTGACTAGTGTGGCCTACACAATGTTCCGCGACATTTACTGCGGCATGTTCTATTTAGATGTTGAGGAACATGTTTCGCAACTTGTTGCTCCATTTGTCCCCTAGTGTATCCTTGGCTTTAAAGACACAAAGTGTGACATATTCTGGCAGAAAAAAACGTATGCAAGATTATAACCTTGTTAATATAATGTACTCGTACATCTCCCTGTTTTGATTACAAAGCGACATGTAATGGACTGCCGTTCACAGGGTCACGGGTTCGATTCCCGCATGGGACAATCATTTGTGTGATATTCACAAATGTCATACAAATTTAATGGTTGTACTGCGTCTGAGTGTATTCTATGTATTGTAAGTATGTATTCCCAAAGGAAAAGTAGTTTAAGTAGTCTATCCGTATTCTAGTACCCATAACACAAGCATTCTAAGCCTAGCTTGGGACCAGAGGACGTTGTATGAAATGTCCATAAATATATATTTATTTATTTATTTAAAAAAAAGCATCATCAAATTAATTACTGATTCGGTGTCTACAAACAGCTTCTTTTTAACTGGGAAGCAATAAAATAATGACATTGCGTATAACATCACTATCCAGGAATAATGAAGCTCAATCAGTTTTATTCCCTGAAGCTATTTCATTGATTGAATTAGTTTCTGTTGGCGTCCATTTTGTTCTCTCTTGTATTGCTGATGACAATTAATAGGTACGGACAAGTTTCAGCTCCTAAGCCCTCAACTTATAAACCAATTTCTCTTGATTAATATCTATATTTGAGGGAAATACATGATTTATGAGTAGAATATTTTGTTTGGGAGCATTTTCGGATTTATTATTTGGGGAAGCTTTACCGATATGTGAATTATAGCTTTGATATACACTTCATGCGTTGGTTACTACATTACCATAGTGTGATAACGTACATAGAAATCCTGAAGTTCTGCGAATATACGAAAAAATAACTAATATGGGCGGCAATGCGCATGGCTAGGGGAAAGTAGAAATGACAAAATACAATATTAAGCTAACAAAACAATATATATTATTTCTTTACTTCTTTTTCATACTTTAAACATGTACATGCTTGATGCCATTTGACTGAATGGTATGGCTTTATACTGACGTTTCTTATTATTAAATATTCACCGGGTCAACTTTGCAATATATATTTTATTTTAGCTACGATACCTATGACTTTTCTTATACAGAGAATCGATTAGTTGCATAAGCAGGATGCGTTACAATCGAATACTCAACTAGATTTGTCGATGTGTAAGTATTGTTAGCAGCATATTCAGTACAAATGTACAAAAGATACGCATTAGTACTGTTGTAATCTGTGGTAAATATTAATAATCTGTATTTCCATTTACCATGCGCCCTCTACTGGCTTTCTTAGTTAACTATATACTCTTTATTGATTGGTAGATTAGATGTCAGTGTCAATAAAATGATTAGTGTGAATTGTCAAAATGACGTGTAACGCATTCTTCCCTTTCCACGACGATTGCCAACTGGAAGCCATTAAAATGTACTGTACTAGAAAATACTAGAAATAAAGAATCAAAATAAAGCTATTCAAGAATACAACGTCCTTTAATTTAACCTATTGTTAACCACTTCCTCCAACATGGTAGCAGAGCGTGGTTACAAAGGTTATTAGGGTTGTAAAGAAGAAATTGAAATACGCGAGTACCGCGCCATAAGAAGACATTTTACATCCATAATAATCAAGACGAAACGTTTGCCAAGATGAACAACCAAGGTAAAATAGAGAATATTTTGATTCCAATATTCGACGGAATTAATTATTCAAGCTGGAAATTGCGATTAATGACTTTATTGGAGTACAAAGAATGTCACATGGCCGCCATAACCAAGATGCCGGCTAAAAGTACTATTCAAGATGTCGAACTGAAGAAATTGGATTTAAAAGCAAGAACAATCATCATAAGCACAATTTCGGATAAACAGCTAGAATATATTGGTCAATGTACTACAGCCTACGACATGATTAACAAATTTGACCAAATGTACATCACCCAGTCTACTGCTATGCAAATAATTTACAGAGGAAAACTTGAGGAAATCAAGCTAAGCAACTTTGACAAAATAGAAGATTTTTTTGTGGAATTTGAAAAGGCTGTCAACGATTTTAAAACTGCTGGTGGAACACTTAATGAATCAGAAAAAATGAGGTATATACTCAGAGCTTTGCCTCCAAGTTACAGCTACATTGGAGATTTTATTGACATAATTCCAGAAGAACAAAGAACAGTTGACTATGTGAAGTCTAAAATCAAAGAAAAAAACTTGACTACTAGTGATTCGAACAAGAAGAATAATATGAGTACATTCATAACTAAAGCTAAAGTACAATGCTTTATCTGTGGAAAGACAGGCCATCTGAAGAAAGAATGTTGGCATAATAAGAAAAATAATCAAAAGCAACACAATTATCAAGGAAGAAATCCAAACAACCAACATCGTCAAGGAATACAGAATGGGTACAACACAGGTGGTTATCAACGGAGCAGAGGTCGAGGTCATCCAAGAGGTGAATCAACAAGATCTCATCAGGACGGCTTTGTAGCAGAGTCCTGGACAGCCCAGGTGAACCCGGAAATAAACCAGGTAAGAAGGGATTCTTATGAAAGAAATGAAATAAATTGGTTATTAGATAGTGGGTGTACAGATCATATTATAAAGACAGATAGATTTTTTCAAAATTATGTGGATTTAAAAATACCAATTGATGTGAAACTGCCAGATGGTAATATACTAAAAGCAACCAAAGTTGGCACTGTTAAAATATACTTTAAAAATTATTATAAAGAGAAATTTATAGATCTAAAAAATGTTTATTATGTAAAAGGTATCAAGCATAACTTGTTAAGTTTTTCAAAGATAACTAAAACTTGCACTATAGTAGCAAGAGATGAAAATGCAAAAATTTATAACCAGTTGAGAGAATTAGTAGTTGTTGCTAACAAAATAAATGATTTGTACTGTATAAAAAGTTTTGTTTCAGAAATAAATTGCAATAAGATTTACATAAATTCAACAAAATTAACTGCTAAAGAAAAATGGCATAGGGCACTTGGACATGTAAATTTTCAATATTTAAACAAGTTAGTTAATAACAAATTACTAGTAGGCTTGCCAGAAAAGATTGAAAACAGAGAAATGAAGTGTTCAAACTGTATTCAAAGTAAAATGACTAATGTACCTTTTGAAAATAGTAGAACTAAAACAACAGAGATTTTAGAACTGATTCATACAGATTTAAATGGTCCACATAGTACAACAGGCTATGGTGGAGAAAAATATTTTCTGACTTTTATAGATGATTACAGTAAATGTACTAGAATTTTTTGTATCAAAAGTAAAGCGGAAACTGCTAGTTGTTTTATAGAATTTGTTAATTTAGTAGAAAATAAATTTAACAAACGGATAAAGAAATTGCAATGTGATAATGGTAGGGAATATTTAAATCGAGACATTTATAATTTCATTAGACAAAAGGGAATAGAGTTATTACCTTGTCCACCTTACGTCCATGAATTAAATGGAGTAGCGGAAAGGTATAATCGATCTGCTATGGACATAGGTAGATGTTTAATGAGGGAAGCTAAAATTCATAAAAGATATTGGCCTGAATTTATAAAAACAGCAGCATATTTAAAGAATAGAACTATTGCTAATACAGCGGAGAACAAAACTCCTTATGAAATATTTTTTGGTGTCAAACCAAATGTAGAACATTTAAAGATTTATGGAAGTAGAGTTTATGTCAGGGTTCCTGAAGTTTTAAGAAAAAGTAAATGGGACGATAAAGCTAAACTAGGAGTATTAGTAGGTTACAATGAAAATGGTTATAGAATTTTATTAAATAATAGGATAATAAACGCTAGACATGTACAAGTAGTTGAAGAAAATACTCAGTTAATTTGTTTAGAAAAGCTAGATGATAACAAGGATAGGGATACAGAAAATAAAAGGTCTTTAGATATTACTACTGAATTACCTATAACTGGTAGTGATGATGATTTTGTTGATGCAAAAGAGTTAAGTTCTGATGATCCTGTTAATATTTTTGATGATAATTTAACTAATGATAGGGATGAGATGGTAACAGAGGAAAAGTCAAAGAGAAAGATAATTCCTGTATCTAGGTATGGTAATCCAGTATCACATTTTATTTATGTTAATTATGTTGATGCAAATGTACCAAATACATTTGAGGAGGCGATAAACTCCCAAGATTGCAAACAATGGAAAATAGCGATGGATTCTGAAATAAATAGTTTAAATAAAAATAATACATGGCAAATTGTTCAACGGCCAAAAGATAAAAAGGTAATTGATGTTAAATGGATATTTAAAAAGAAAAGCATTAATATGTATAAAGCTAGGTTAGTTGTACGAGGATTTCAGCAGAAAGATTATTTTGATAATGTTTATTCACCAGTAGGCAAAATGCAAACTTTAAAAATTTTGTTATCATATAGTTGTAAAAATAATTTAATTGTAGAGCAAATGGATGTTGAAACAGCATTTTTAAATGGACATGTAAAATCAGAAGTCTATATAAATCAACCAGAAGGTTATGAAACAGGGGATAATAAGGTTTACAAATTACAGAAAGCACTTTATGGTCTAAGGGAAAGCCCCAGAGTGTGGTATGATTGTTTTAATGATTTTATTAAAAAATTAGATTTTGTTAGAAGTAATTTTGATCACTGTTTATATGTTAATAATACAAGCAAAGATGCAATATATATATTGATATTTGTCGATGACCTTCTAATCTGTTGTAAAGATAAAGAGAAAATAAACAAGATAAAAGTTAGTTTAATGAAGAGATTTTTTATGAAAGATTTAGGAAAAATTAAAACATATATAGGCATAGATATTAACTACAGTGATAAAAGAAATAGAATGACCTTAAGTCAAACAAAATATATTGAATCTTTGGCTGTGAAATATAATCTGAAAAATACAAGGTTGTACGATACTCCAATGGAAACAAACTTAAAACTAGAACAAGCTTCAGAAGTAGATAGTAGTATTAAGTATAGAAATATAATAGGAGAATTGTTGTATATAAGTACAGGCACTCGGCCAGATATTGCATACAGTGTTAATTATTTAAGTCGATATCAAAGTTGTTATAGTCAAACACATTATAAATATGCATTAAGAATATTAAAATATTTGTATAAAACTAAGGATTTAGAGTTAACATATTGTAACGATGCGGACACTGACACATTAGATTGTATGGTAGATTCTGATTATGCAGGAGACAATATAGACAGGAAATCTACAACAGGTTTTGTAATTAGATTGTTTGGAAACTTAATTTTTTGGAAAACCCATAAACAAAGTACTGTAACTAAATGTTCAACTTTTGCAGAATATGTTGCCTTGTCAGAAGCTGTAACTGAAATACTTTTTATTAGAAATTTGTTGAGTGAATCGTTCAGTTTAAAATTTGATAAACCAATAAAATTGTATGAAGATAATTCTGGTGCGATTTCAATTGCTAAATATGGTAATTTTACAAAGAATTCAAAGCACATTGAAGTGCAGTATCATTATATAAATGAAAATTATGAAAAAGGTTTAATTGATATTGTAAAAATTGATTCTCAGTTTAACTTAGCAGACATTTTGACAAAAAGTTTAGATAAATCCAAATTCTTGAAAAATAGATTACAGTTAAAACTAATTTAAAATAAATAGGAAATGTTTTTGTATTAATATTTTTTTGTAATGTAAGTGGTGTAAAATCCAGATTATAAATTTAAGGAGGCGTGTTGTAATCTGTGGTAAATATTAATAATCTGTATTTCCATTTACCATGCGCCCTCTACTGGCTTTCTTAGTTAACTATATACTCTTTATTGATTGGTAGATTAGATGTCAGTGTCAATAAAATGATTAGTGTGAATTGTCAAAATGACGTGTAACGCATTCTTCCCTTTCCACGACGATTGCCAACTGGAAGCCATTAAAATGTACTGTACTAGAAAATACTAGAAATAAAGAATCAAAATAAAGCTATTCAAGAATACAACGTCCTTTAATTTAACCTATTGTTAACCACTTCCTCCAACAAGTACCACGAAACGAATACAATTAATTACACGAACAATAGAAGCTGGTCCCAACCAACTCGAGTACAGATTGTGTTGATGACGATCGCGTGCGAACAATCGTTCCATACAACTTCACACCTTTCAAGCGCATTTCATTCACTATCTTAATTAGATTATGAAATTGCTGGCTTTGGTAAATTTTGGCAGATTTTTAATATTATTAGATAGCAATTCCAAAGAAAGGATGCCAATACGTACAGGAGAATATCTAGACTGTTCCAGTGTACCTATTATTGTTCCACTATAAGGCACCGTTCTCTCCAGGAAGTTATTTGGTCCACTTATGTCAAACCGATCAAACGTGTTTGTATTACGTTTAGATTCTAGTTTTTCGTCTTTCGTGAAATATGTATTCTGTACGTTTTTCAATAACACATTCAAGTAGTAAAATATTTTATAAATAAATATTCTTGGATATTTCACACAACGTCCTCTGGTCCCAAGCTAAGATTGTATGCTTGTGTTATAGGTACCAGAATACGGATAGAATACTTAAACTACATTTTTCTTGTAAATACATACTTATAATACATAAAAACACCCAGGCGCAGTACAAACATTTGTATGACAATTAGAAAAATCACACAAATGATAGTCCCGAGCGGGAATCGAAACCGCGACCTCTTGAGCGGCAGTCCGTTACATGAACCATTCAACCACGAGGCTCGTCAAAATGCTCGTTTATAGTATATCTGTCTTTCACTCTCTTTGGATCCATGCTGGGAACGTTTTAACAATTCTACCTAACAGGATGGTAAAACATACAATCAATTTCCTTAGTAAACATTCAAATCCGAGGTATACGACTAAACATTACTGAGTGTTCAATAAACAGAGTATTGTACAATATTCGCAGTTATTGTGTTGGATTTTATCAAGAGATACGATTGTGTACACAGCTCCATTGGGAAATAAAATATACAAATACATGTACATATGACATACACAATGTACTGTTTATGAAAGAGTAAAAGCATAGTGTGTGTGTGTTAAAGGTATATTCTATTATTACGTTGTTCAGTTACTGACAGTTGTAAGCGAATTTAATCTGAATAATCTCTGGTCGAAAATAGTATTTTATTTCATACGCTTATTTATTTTATCTTTACTTATTATAAACACAAACGCAAGGTCGTTGTTTTTGTAAGCATATCTCTATGTGAGCTAATGTCTTTAGAACTACACAACGGATTTTGATGCGGATTCTTTTGATAGATAGGTTGGTTCAAGAGGATGGTTTTTTGTATAATTTGTTATGGTTTACCTCCTAAATTCTACGCATACGAAGTTGCGAGCAACTGCTAGTATAATATACAACTGCTTACTGAATTTACAATTACCCAACGCGTGCAGTAAGCGAAATACATTCATTAAACCTTGCATTTAGCCTTTTTAATTCAAAGTTTAGCATCAATTTGCTACGCCTTATTTAAAAAAAAAAATATTACAGAGACAGTACCACGAACAGAACTCAAACCCACGGTTAATAGTTCCGATGCTACTCCAACACACTTGATATAAACTCTGAAGATTATGCTGCGTTGTGTATACCTGTATTTGATTACTTTTTTTGTTATCATTGAATGCATTAAGATTCTTAATTATATACGAAGTTGCCCCCAGCTTCGTACGCGTGCAATTTAGAAACCAAACCATAACAAATTATACAAAAAAAAAACCATCCCCTTGAACCACTATACCTAATAAAAAAAACCGCATCAAACCTTGTTTCCTAATTTTGAAGATATATGCTGTCATCGAGACTTTTTTTTTTCTCCTCCTTTTACCCCTGCCGGGCCATGATGGTGCCTTGAGCCTTACCATGACCCGGCGGGGGGAGCATTAGGTGGCCGCGTGCCACGTTTGCCGCGGCGGGTCTCTGTGCCACCCGCCGCGCGCGACCACCTCTTCGAGAGGGGCCGCTGGCTCTTGCCCGTCGGCGACCCCCGCCCCTCATAGAGACATACATACAAAAACAACGACTTTGTTTTTTAATAAATAAATATAGATAAAAAGGAATGCAGAACTAATTCTTATTATATTACTAGCTAATGTCAGCGGTTTCACCCGCATTTATAGTTATTGAGAGCCCTTGCGCTTATATACACCAATCCTTAATAGATTATACAAAACATCATCCTCTAAAACCACTCTTTGTATTACAAAAACTGCAAAAACCGCATCAAATTTCGTTGCGTAGTTTTGAAGTTTTAAATTCACAAAGTATCCTTCACACACAAACAAAAATAACGACTTTGTTTTATATTAAGAAATGTAAAATTTAATGCGTTTTTATTCACTCTGTGTACCTATTTATAGTTTAATCACGATTCTATTTGGTAACATCTAAAAACGTCTACAGCTCGTATCTCTATATAACTGTTGCATAATGTCTGTATAATGTCCAATCGTTCGCAATAATCGTAAAAGGTAATAGATATTTTTGCTTCCTGATTCCCATTTAAGTATAAACATAATGTTATCACATTGGATAAAATGTGAGACGTTATTTGCTTTTTATGCTTAATTTCATTCTCTTGGTTAAAAAAGGTATTATTAAAATTGAACAGACTTTGTAGAGTATTTAAAGTATGTATAGCCATGTGGTGTAGTTGCGAAAAATATCATGACTATTTTCAAAATGAAATTGTATCATAATATTTAAGGAAAAATATTAAATTTCCTATTGATTTTGGTAGTTAGTGTGTACCAAAGAATAGTACGAATGAACAAATATACAAAACTCTCATTTTATTTATGAGTAGCCTTTTTCCGCTATGTGCTTCGCCTAATACTGTGATTTAACAATAACAACATGCTAAAATAGCACTCATGGATATCGTAGATTCCTACTAATTATTTTTTTTTAAAAATCTAACTAGTTTTATCATAGATTACTAATTCATACATACATATTAATTTACCTCAATAGAATTACATCTATCAGCTATTCGGCATTCGAAGTTCAACAAATGAAGAGAACTAGATGGCGTTGTATAAGGAAATCTGTTTATTTTATGTACAGACCAGTACAAAACATAGATGCATAACAAAATATACAAGTAACAACAATAATGTTGTTTTGTGGATTTATACAAAGCCAAGTTACCTTAGCGTATATTTTATTTAAGGTTTTCTCGCTTCTCATCCTTATGTCGGAACTAAGTAGGCAAATTGCCGGCCCAGGGGACATTTTTATTCTTATAGTATTGTGTGAGCCGGCTGAAATATTCTGTAAGAAACATAGAACTGAAAACATGTGGGTTTTTTCACTTTTATATTTACACTTTTTATACAGGTCTCTCAATTATTAAGCTCATTATGAACTTAATACGAACGTAAATGTAATGTATTCTATGTATACATTTGAAGACATCTTAGATACGTTTAGCGAATATTTCAACACGCCTTTATTAGTTCGGTACGTATGTAACAATGTATTAATCTATGTAACGGAATTTTGAAAAATACAGACGAATTGAGAACCTCCTCCTTTTTTTGAAGTCGGTTAAAAAGTCATTTTCATCCACTTGCAATGACAATGCAATAATTTGAAGAAACATTCGGGATTCTCAAGCGTGTGTGTGTTTTTGTGTAATTTCTCATAATTAACAGATAGCAAATATATTTGTAGACACCTAAATACGAAAAATATGTCTGGTTGTTATTTTTAGATAGAAAATGGTGTTCGGTTTCCTATTCGGTTTACGACAAAAGTGGTCTATTCTAAAACTATTGAGCAAGCTAAAGTACGTCAAGGTATCCGTGAAAGTGAATAAAACAAAAAAGACGTGTGGCACTCGGGGACTGCCGCTTTAAAGCTATTGCATAGCATTTTTTATCAACTTATGCATTTATAATTATTTATTTATTTTATTTATGCAAGAATCTAAATACCATAAAGTAAAATAAGATTAATAATCCTTATTTACTGATGCTTACATCTGTCCATTGTTTATGGTTATTATGATAAAATAGCGATTGTCAATCAAATGTCAATAAAATAAACATTATTTTACATTATTAAAATCTAAAATACGCTGTTATCTGAACATTCAGGATATATGTTGTCGATTCAAAATCCTTATTTTAATACGCTGTTTAATTTGAGGAAGGCGCTTACCCTTGGTATCAACAGGATGAAATAAATTGCGGGGCGAAGAGGGGATTACGCATGCGCAGTAGCGCCGATAATGTAAGGTTGTTTCATTACGCTATTTTCGTTACGGAATTTCTGGATACAAGGCCCGCGATAAAAGCTATGCAATAGCTTAAAAGCAAAACAATTTCGTAAGTTCTCGACAACACCAAAATGTTACTGAGAGAGATAATGAATAAAGTTAACCCTCTGCTATCAAGTAATTAAAATAGACTTTCAAAATTGAAGTCTAGCTATTGATGTACTATTTTGGGAGATTTCAATAATTGTATATTTAGAACAGATTGTTAATTTTATAACCCGTTGAGAAAATATGTTATAAGTTTAGCTGTCTCTATATGCTTATTTGTGTCTCTAAATGTTATAAATAGAAGACAGCAACTTTTAATAAGCAGTTATCTTAATAGACCAAGATCCAAGAGGTGAATACTTGTACTTATTTTTTCAGCGATGAAATGTGTCGCATAAAATGCTTATACGTACTATCATTGTAAAAATACCCGTAACCCTGTCCCGTCGGCCGTTTTTCAGCAATTTGAAAAGTCTGGTGAAAATTTTACTTATGTAGCGTATGTCATAAAAAATACGCCTAAAACTAACGAATCGCACAAGTGTTATAGTATATTATCTTTGTTCTATGCAGTTCAAATGAGAATAGGATTGACCCCGCGCCATGTTGTGACGTCATAGGTGTCAATTCGACAAATTTTGGTAAAGTCAGCAAAGCAAGATATTTTTTTATATAATTTATTTATCACTTTATCGTTATCGTTTACTCATTTTCGAGCAGTTAGCGAGATAAATACAATTACAAACAATAGCAAATGAAGACAAATACAAACTAAAAACACTAACAAACAAAAACTGTGACAAACACAAAAAAAATATTATTTATCGGGAACAACCAATAGCATAGAAGCATTAAAAATAAAACTTAAGCTCGCTTCATAACTCAAAAATGCACACTTATAACGACAAAATGGCCGTTGGTAGTTAAACATATTATCATTGTTCCCGACAACTAAATAGTCAAATAAAATAGTTTTCTTCATTAATAATGTTATAAGTATTATCACTCAATAATTTTAGTCTAAAATAATTGAGATTAGATGAAACTTAAAAAATATATTATTTATTTGCAAATAACGTTTCGTTCCTGAGACTACTTTTCAAATCACTTGTGACAGATAGAGGTCATTGCCAATCCTATTCTCATTTGAAACGTGTAATATTGGAGAGTATCACTGTATTAAAGAACTATTTATGCTGACGGTACATATACAAATTACAATTTCCCTAGTCATTCCATGTGTAGACACAACACAAATCAAATTACTTCGTAATTTTAGCTTCATCACGTTCATACAATATACGGCTTTTAAAAATGCATTTGTGGTGCGCATCACCAACTGATACCATTTGTAAATCAAACTATGTATCAGCAATTACTTTACACTTGGAAAATCTAACAAAGTATATTTGGTTTCTTTCTCTCACTCTCTCTCTATTCAACCCATTAACGTCCCACTGCTGGGCACGGGAATCCTCCACTTCAGGAGGAATTATGGATCGCTACCGTTCATGTACTAGTAATATGTTTGCGTTTTAAGTAATAAAATATTTTATGATGAATCTGGACTAGTAGCTACCTGTTCCGGTTTTGAATAAGTAGCTTTTTCGTTCAAAGTAATGTATTGAAAATTTGATATTATTGTCATAACTAGAAAAAACTTAATAAGAAGTTATTCAGTTTATCGAGAATAGGCATACATACATACCTACGTAGCGTAGACTGTTTTGTAATAAGAAATAACATAGCACTTATAATAACATAGAATACATAACATATTTTTGAGTTACTTACCAAGTATAATAATACTGAAACGTTTACCGCTAATTATTTATCTATCGTAAAAATAAATTTACCACAAATTCACAGAATTGTAGGGAGAATGTTTGGTTCGAGTATTTGTGTTATCTCAACTATTTTAATTAAACACTTAACATTGAGGGGTAACTTTATTCATTAGCTGTGTCGGTGACATTTCGACATCAGTCACAACTCGACGAATTGTTTCAAATATCTTTTTATTGGTATTTTATTCGCAGTTCTCGTGAATTTTGCAACTATACTTATTTTAATGAATATTATATATCAATTAAATATTAATACTAACAACTTATTTTATTGAATATTATGTTTAATAATATTTTCTTAACTGTATGTCTTTGGGTCTACACACGCAACTAAATTTGCCTAACCATTAATAGAATAATGAGGTCAGTAGTTTCTATTATTATGGAAGATATACACGCTTGGTCTTCACTTCGTAGCGGCCCTCTGGCAATGAAATAAGTAGGTAATATTCTTATTAATACGAAAAATACTGTCTGCTTAATTGTAGGTATTAGCATTTTCTCGCTTTGTTGACGTCATATAGGATAACTTCTGTTAATTATCTATTATCGTATTGATTTATGATTTCAAATTAAATGATTGTGTATGTTGTCAGAAACTGTATGTTTATATATATCTACATTGTAATTACTTATTCATGAGACTGTAAAGGTGTGAGCATTATGCCGAACCTAGTATATTTCCTTTGTATATTTCTAATTGCTTTTTATTTGCTTTGTGTACTGTCCAACGGAGCGACTTCGTCATGCTCACTCAAATGTCTCGAAGTTGGTAGCGTAGCACGTCGGGTCGCACGGTTCCCTACAAAATGGTCGAGCTGTGCGGGACTGATGTGTGCGTTATACTCGTGAACGGGTGCCTTCTGCTGGGACTGGTCGATTTGCTCCAACAAGGCTATTTTATTATTAAGTTAGTTTTAGTTTTAAAAAAAGTTAGTTTTAGTTAGTCGTGATAGTACTGATCGGCATCATTCTCACACCCCTGATACAATTATGTATAATATTGTTGAAAAAAAAAAAATGAAAGGAAATGGAAAAAAAAAATTCCATGGAGTTTCTTGTCTGTTCTTCTCCATAGGATCCGCGTTTGGAACAGACACCTAGTTTCTGACGTTTCAAAAGAGCTTGTAAAACATGCCAACTTGTAATAAAATATTTTGACTTTGACTTTGACTATTGTATACAAAATTTCTTATTATATGATTAAATTTTAATCTAAATTTCTTATTATATCTTATTGTTGGGAGGTTAGCTACTACGTGAGCCGGTGTTGACAGGGAGCCGGTCTAATTCCTTGTCATCAGATTTATGTTGAAGCTTAAGCAATCAATCATATGGTTTTGTGTTCCTACTGTTATCATAAAAAGAAAAGTAAAACCACCTGAAAACAACTAATACCTACAATATTTGATCTTAATACAAATATTTTTTTTAATAAATTATATCAATACTTTTTTGCTCCAAATTGGGTTAAAAATAAGTTGATCTTCAGGGACGTTACCTAATATTCTATGAACATTCATCAAGTTTAGGAAGTTTGTTTAAAACTTCTATTATTCTATCTCGCTCACACAGTACTATTAGAATAAAAAGTGACCCATGGGTCTACAAATTGCCTACTTAGTTCAGACATAAGAATGAGAAAGGGAGAATATCTTAAATAATTGATACGAGATCTTTTGTACACTAGCTAGCTTTTCTTTCCTTTAAACCACAGAATAAAGTCGTTTCTCTCTCCTAGAACATGCTTTTGTTATCTTCGTTTATGTCTACGTAATGGAATCTTTAAACACGATTTACAACCGCTTCAACATCTATATAGCTGAAGAGTTTGTTTGTTTGAACGCGCTAATCTCAGGAACCACTAGGCCGGTTTGAAAAAATGTTTCAGTGTTAGATAGGGCATTTATCAAGGAAGGCTTTAGGCTATATAACATCACGCTACAATCAGTAGAAGCGAAGCAGTAGTGGAAAATGTTGCAAAAACGGGGAAAATTTTCTAAATTCCACGCGGACGGAGTCGCAGGCAACAGCTAGTATTGGATAATTTGAAAGTAGTTGTAACACTAAGCACCTACTAATGACAATAAAAAGGAAAACCTATTCATTAGCTTACCCAGAGTGACTTTAATTTTAATTTGGTCTTCTACTTACTACTTCTTCGTGTTTAATTAGTAAGTTAGTTTTAGTAAATAGATAGATAAGAGTTAAAATTTTTCAGCCATCTAATAAAATAGCCATATTAGACTGGACAATTCTTTGCATACTTATTATTTTGACTGAGTAATAACTTTATAATTCATATATAAAATGTGAACGCTACGTAATCAAAACCGGGACAGGTAGCCACTAGTCGAGATTACACATAAATTATATTATTTTATTTCTCAAAACACAAACATATTAACATAAACGAGCCTCGTGGTTGAGTGGTTCATGTAGCGGACTGCCAAACAAGAGGTCGCGGGTTCAATTCCCGCTCGGGACAATAATTTATGTGATTTTTCTAATTGTCATACAAATGTTTGTACTGCGTCTGTGTGTTTCTATGTATTAGAAGTATGTATTTACAAAAGAAAAGTAGTTTAGGTATTCTAACCGTATTAACAAAAGTATCATTAGTTATAGTATTATTAGTTAGTTATCCGTATTATTAATTATTTATTTTCCATAACACAAGCATATAAGCTTAGCTTGGGACCAGAGGACGTTGTGTAAAATATCCAAGAATATTTATTTATTATTTATTAATATATTAAACCGTTTTCAGTATATAAACGGTATAACTGAATAAATAATTAGTAAAACCAGAATGTTAAATGTATATGAAAGCATCAACGAATATGCGACATGACGAAGCCTCATGTTTAAACTGTAACAAGTTGTAAGCTCAACTTAAAGCTGCTCGCGCTCACACTAAGTAATTACTTACCTTTGTGGTGGATCACAATTACATGGAATATTTAACACCGAGCCAAAATGTTTGTGCATTCATGTTTTGGATTTATAATCTGGTAATTATAGCACAATCTTATTGCTAGTCAAATGTCCGAAGAAATATGTTTAAAGATAACGATCCTTGCTCAGTTTCTTACGCCGGTTCTTCTCAGCGGATTGAACGTCCTCAACCGGTGGTAGGAAAAAAAATTTGGACGAAGGTATCGTATCGATCACATTCTTTTTTGTCATTTGTGCTTACCTGATTAAATGATTTTCATTTTGAGGTTTTTAATTAAACGAAAAGCAGTATATGATATTTTTAAGTTGATATTTAAGTGGTTTCTACTTCTCAGATCCTAATAGTCATTTTTTGGTCAAATACTTTCTACATACGGGCGACAATACTTGGTTTTTACATTACCAACATCAACCACAACTGGTAAGCTGTATGAACTTATCGCGGCTGCTGTTGACTGGCTCTATATTTATTCCAACTTACGTAGTAGTCATTATATTTAATGACGATCACGCATGTTGGGCTTAGTTTCAATGTTCCAGAGTTCAGAAGAAGAGATAATATAAGATTTTTTCTTAGCTAACTTCTCTACCACCCATGGGAGGTTATGGGTCGTTGTCATATACTTTCTTAACCCATACCTATATAGAAAGGCAATTAAAAATATCCTAAGAATCGGAATATTTATTTCTGAAGAGTTTGTTTATTTGTTTCTTTCTAAAGTGCTAATATCAGGAAAGGCAGGTCCGATTTAAAAAATTCTTTCAGTGTTAAATAGTACATTTATCGAGGAAGGCTATAAGCTATATAAAATTACGCTGCAACCAATAGGAGTGAGGGATGCCCACTGATGAGTGGAAATGTTGCAAAAACAGGGACAATTTTCTAAATCCTACATTCTTTCTAAATGCCATGCGTTTGAAGACGTGGGCAACAACTAGTAGTAAATAAAGATAAAGGGTATGTGTGTTAAAAGCAATCTCAGCACTTCCTCTAACTGATAAGTGTGAATACAACGCTGAACGATAACGAAATCAATTCTTTTTCGAGTCGATAGTAGGAGGGATGATTTGATAACTCCCACACTAGAGAGGGACCATCTTTATTCAATCTTGGCCACCTTTCAATACGACCCGATAGTGCGTGACTAGAATTACTGAATAATCGTGTGGTTTTAACTACGTTTGCTACAAGTTTTATTGCCTTTTGTGGCAACTCAGACTTGTCAACTGTAATAAGTTATAAAAATCTAATATATATAATACATCTAATGTACTTAACGTGGCTAAACGGACATCATCGTTATAGGTTGACATCACTCTTACTTCTCGCTCCTTTCCACCAGCCCATAATGTCCCACTGTTGGGCACGGGCCCTCTCTACTTTAAAAGGGATAAACTACTACTACTCATGTCTACTGTGCGCTGATCAGGCATGTTGGCATAGGGTTTATTTTAGATTCTTCCGTCTCTCACACAGGATGTTATCTGTGAAAAATATCCCTTAGCTGGCTTTTACAGCACTCTGGGAAAGAAAAGGGGTGATAACAGTATTGTATTCTTAATCCGTCACCACACGGACAATATCTATACTCTAACTTCTATGATAAATGTAAAATAATGTTATAGTTAAGATTGTTTTTATTGAAACGCGTTAAATTATGTCCATTTAAAAACATAAGCCTTTTTAATTTTATGTTTCATTAATAAGGTTTATTAAAAGATGTATTTATAGTTTATACTGATTACGTCTACCTACCTCTTTATAACAGGCGTGTTACTAAATTTAAAAATATTTCTATTGTTGTATTAAGCAGGAAATTAAACACCGTGAACGGTCGACGCTACAAACTTTTGATAGAAAAAGTTACTTACAGGGGCAAGTGATAAACACAATTAAGGTACCCTCGCACTCGATTGGCACAACTTTTATAAATACCTTTTACGTAGCCTCATGGTGTTCAGGGTGCACCTTTATTCATCAAAAATTCAATTAATTTTATCCTTTATCCAGCAGTCCGAAAATATTTGTGTTTTACTTCGAAAGAATGTCCGATATGGCGGTGGATTTGCATATTTTGATGAAGGTTCACGCAAATATAGCTCAAACGAGTTAGAAACTGTGAAGGGGAAATGAAAAGGAAAATTTGAAGGAGTAATAATATAAAATGCTTTCGATAATACTGCATATAATATATTTTTATTTGACTCGAAGAACATAATGGAAAAATTTTAGTTTAGCAAAGAGGTTTTGAAAAAGATTAAAAAAACAAATAAAAAATTGAAAACATTCCATTTCCTTTTTCTTTTCCCGAGTAGAGTAAGTAATTGGCTAAGACAATTAAATAGCGAAGATTAGCTAGATATTTTTCGTCTTACGGTATTGTAGCAGATAATTAAGTGCCCGAATCTGGTATCAATACGACAAACTTTGCGCGTTGTTTGTGGCAGTATTTATATTGTTATGTATTTTATTTACATATACATGTCATATAGCTGTACCTTCCAAACAAACCAAAAATACACAAATATAAATGGAAATAAAGTTAAATGGTATACATCTGAGGAATTTTTTATTCGTTTTCCTGATGTACGGTAGGGACAGATACCATCCTGCTTAACTGGTCATCCGATGTTTACGTCGTACTTATCAGGATAAGTATTACGAATAGTTGAGCTCCATTTATGTGAGAAACCATAAAGGTATGGTATTTGAACCATTGATTTAATTTGTCGTTAGATATTGTCACTGAAAGTATATATCGGATATGTCGGAATACACACACGTACGCACACACACACACACACACACACACACACACACACACACACACACACACACAGAGAGAGAGAGAGAGAGAGAGAGAGAGAGAGAGAGAGAGAGAGAGAGAGAGAGAGAGATAATGGTACCAATTCTACGCGCACAACTAAACTTAACTTAACTAAATAATTGGTCAAGTGCGAGTCGGACTCGCGCACGAAGGGTTCCGTACCATTATCTATGCAACATAAGGCAACGTTATTAGTATCGAGCAAGAAACAGTAAAAAAATCATGTTTGTTGTATGGGAGCCCCCCTTAAATATTTATTTTATTGTATTTTTAGTATTTGTTGTTATAGCGGCAATAGAAATACATCATCTGTGAAAATTTCAACTGTCTAGCTATCACCGTTCTTGAGATACTGGGTACGGAACCCTAAAAATCATGTTTGTTGTATGGGAGCCCCCCTTAAATATTTATTTTATTTTATTTTTAGTATTTGTTGTTATAGCGGCAATAGAAATACATCATCTGTGAAAATTTCAACTCTCTAGCTATCACCGTTCTTGAGATACAGCCTGGTGACAGACGGACGGACGGACGGACGGACGGACGGACGGACGGACGGACGGACGGACGGACGGACGGACAGCGAAGTCTCAGTAATAGGGTCCCGTTTTTACCCTTTGGGTACGGAACCCTAAAAATGAAATTTGATTGTGTCAATAACACCATTCCGTAATGTTAACGATTCTTTCTTGTTAGCAAATCTGTTTATTATAGATTAACGATTGTAATTAATATAAAATTACACAACAAAACAGCCAAATAATCAATATACAGCAATAGTTGTTTTCATTTTTTAGTTAAGTTAAGTTTAGTTGTGGACGTAGAATCGACACCAATATATCCATATAAATCATAATCTTTTGACCTTCTCTTCTCAGCAGTTGGACTGCATTAGGATGAGAAGAAGGCCATCTTAAAACATGCAGATGAAATCTAGGTAGAGTACCTAAGTAGTAGTACCTAGAAAGTAGTTGTGACTAAGTTTACGATGAAACTTGACCTGAACTAAGTGTGACCTCGGCTAGTTAGAGCTGTCGAGTGTCCACGGTTGAGGATAAGAGTCTTATATACTTGGCTTATAAACTCTAAGAGTCTTATATACTTTAAGTGTCTAGTAGCACTAAAATATAATGGTAAGCTAGGTTATGTAAAATTTTATTCTTAAAAGTTTTCTCGTAAGTTAAAACAAAAGTTTTATTTATTGCAATTGGAATAAATGAGAGCAATAGATTATTTATATATAGATTTTTAATAAGTAAGTTATGTTTTTAACCAACTTCAAAAAAAGGAGGTCCTCAATTCGTCTGAAAATTTTATTATTTTTTTTTAATGTTTTTTACCTCATAACTTTTAACTGGGCGATGTGATTTTAATGATTCTTTTTTTATTTGAAAGCTGGTGGTTCATGTGTAGTCCCATTGGCACCAGGTCTGGATCTGATGGTTATTTCCTGAGAAATCGAGGAAAACCCTCAAATTTCAAAGGCACATGAATTCGGTAGAACTTTTTTTTTTAATACTAAATTATGTAGATAGTTGTAGGAACTAATATAATTTCGTTCTACTATAGTTATAGATATGAAATCCTATAACTAACTGATAGCTACGTGGTACAACTGATAAATGTAATATGGTTCTATTTATTTTTATCTATTCTCTATGTTTAATATGTTTATAAGCATAGTTTTTTAATACGATAGTCTCATTTATACTTATAATAAATCTGTAGAGAGGTCAATTCTGTACATGAAATATATTTTCAAAATAACTATCAGGGGGTGATTAGTGATCGATACTGATGCCAAAAATGCAATTAGTAAAATTTTTGTTTGTTCGTCTGTCTGTCTGTCTGTCCGTCTGTATGTTCCATATAGAAACAAAAACTACTCCACGGATTTTAACGAAAATTGGTACAATTATTCTTCATACTCCTGGGCAGGTTATAGTATACTTTTCATCACGCTACAATCAATAGGAGCAGAGTAGTGAAGGGAAATGTTGGGAAACCGGGAGAAGTTACTCCATTTTTAAGCGTCCGTGTGCAGCCTTAATGGTTAAAGTTACATAGAAATCATGTTTGACGAAAATATTCTACATAAAATTTTCTAAAAAATATCCTGCAACAGCATATATCTATATTTTATGATTGATTCTCAATAACACGTGTAACTCCTGATAGCTTAGCAGTTCGGAGCATTCTGATTATATTTATTTACTCTTACGTTTATAATACTCTCACTCAAGCAGTAGTTAAATATGTTGCAAAAACGGGTAAAATTTCCTAAATTTTACGCGGACGGACTCGAGGGCAACAGCTAGTTTATAGTAAATTGTGCTAAAAGTATAGATTTTTTTATTATTAGTTACAAATACAAAAATTATTATTATAGCCTTTATATCAGATTACAAGATTAAATTTGATAATACAATTAAGTTAATTACATATGTCATATTTTATACTCCATAATTAAACTCGTGTTGTGTATCTGTTTGCCCTTTGGCTAATGTTTTTAGTCCACCTCTAATAACATGGCCTGTCAATTTTCACTTAAGACAATAGACACTTACAAAAATAGTTAAATATAATATTGGCATTTCTTGGCTGTTCTCCTAAAAGTAAATCCTAACTTTTGCAACAGACGCCTGCGGCCGTATTATGAGCTCTTATTCCCAGGCCGTTTACGCCGTGAATGGAACTGCCTGGCAAATTCGTATTATGAGCAAGAAGGTTCTATATAGGGAGTAACAACTCGGGAACATAGATTTGTTCCAAGACAGGGCCGCCCTGTTTATGGTTTAAAAGTAAAATAGTAGCCTTGCTGTCTCTTTAACTCCCGCTTAAAAAGAAAGAGTTGGAAAGGCTACTAAATCATTCATTTTTCTTAATGTGTTCAACTAAAAAAGCAGCAGGCCGGATTCGTTGTACCGAGTGTTACGTCTAGATCTATATCCTAAGTCTATGATTATGAGCATACTATTGACAGCGAATCAGTGGTCACGTGACTTCAGGCTGATATCGGTCCGACTTTTGTTTCACTGGCTGGCGTTAAGCGTGTTACGAGCGCAAATTTGACATGTAGTTGATCGTTTTAACTATCTAGAAGTGACAAGTAAATCCATTCAATAGAAGCTGCTACATTGTTACGTATAATAAATTGTTTTGGTTTATTTAGAATTAAAAGTAACTATTAGCTACATATTAACGATGGGTGATGAATTGGAGGTGTTTGAATTTTCGGAGAGCGACGATGATGAACAAAACACTAGTCGAATGCGAAATAAGTTAAATATAAAAAATAATATTAATATATTATTAAAATAATTATTCATTACATTAATATCGCCATGTGTATTAAAGTTACTTTCATGCGAATCATAAACAAAAAAAAAAATTTAAAAACTTAAATGCCCGTTCTAGGATAGTGAAAAACTAAGCCTATGTTCCCGCTATATCAGCTGACAGTTCAAGTGATGGGTGTCGTTCCAAAACTAAACCCCAAAACATAGATGAATTATATAAAATGAAAAAATCTAAATATAAAAATAGATAATAGTATTACCGTTCTTTTCTTTTATAATTATATACCACTACCATTAGGTCTAAGTAACTTGTGTTTAGCAAATATATTATATTTTGTATTATATTGAATATAAAAAAAATTGTTAAATATAACCGTAACTAGCCGATAAACATAATAATTAAGTTTCTGAACGACTCTATCAAAAAGCTTTACACGGCCATAGACACTTAATCAATTAAAAAGTCGGCTAGTTTTATGTATGTCATACGAAATCAAAGTCAGGCCGTTTCCAGCCGTCAACAGAATCGCCTAGAACTTGCATGATATTTTGAAAGCTCATAATACGCCTGCTGGCCTCTGACGTTTCAAAAGAGCTTGTTAATCATGCCTACTTAAAATAAAAATGTTAGATTTTGACTTTGACTTCGGAAATACCCGATTCGACAAAGTCGGTAAATAAAGTTCTAGTTCGTACAGATTTATAGTAGAACTAGCTGTGCCCCGCGGTGTTACCCGCGGTTAAAAGTATATAAATCTGTTCGTTTTTATCATACCACGGGAACATTGTATTCTTTTGGGATAAAAAGTAGCCTATGTTATTCTGATGTATAACCTACATTGTTGCAAAGTTTCATTAGAATCCATTCAATAGTTTTTCCGTGAAAGAGTAACAAACATCCAAAAATCCAAACTCACAAACTTTCACACTTATAATATTAGTAGGATTATAATTTATGAAACATTATTTGTTATAGAACTTATTGTATATTGCTACAAATTTATTATACACTGTATTGAACTCCGATATTTATAGTGTAAGACAATAATGGAGGGTAACAGCGACCCTTTGTGAATTTTACAATAGCCTCTACAACAGGGAGTTACAATTTATAGCGAAACATATTATTGATATTGTGAATTTACCTTTAAATATATGACTTTGTCGTGTCTTTGTCTGTATTACGTAGAGTTTAATAGTCTACTAAAATTAATTACATAAAGTCCCTTCTAGCGCAGGTGAGCGCGAACTTCCCTGAGCCCCTGGGACCTGCTCCTATATATTCATTTAATCTCGGACCCCAGACTAGTGGTCAGTGGCCCAGGCCCTATCGGCTTAGTCCGACCCTCGATCGAACTTCACTTGGTAAGTTCGTTTGATTATTCAAATATACTATAAATATTTGTGTTTGTCTCACAAATATTTACCACGCTCGCAAATGCCATTTTGAATGTATGAACCAACGTTGGTTTGATCAAAGTTGCTTAGATTTCTATGCATTTGTATATCTACACTGAAAATCATCCTGAGTAGAAATCGAAACCAAGGCTATGTTTACAAAAGTCAGAAATACCGCTACGTCACAAAGTTTGTCAAACTGTTAACTGTTAATTTAGTTTATTTTTTAAATTCCTATTTAGTTGTATTCAGTGAGTGGAACTAAGTACAAACAGTAACAGTTTGTGAACTATGTAAGTGTAGAAGTTTACTGAAGTTTGAATTGCATGTTACTACTTTAAATTCGTGAAAACTTATTTGAAATGTGTGTTTAAAACAAAAAACTTGATATAAATAATTCGTAAAATATACGTATTTATTAAATTTTTTACATTTACGTTATTTGAACTTACAGAATTATTAAAATCTGTTTAAAATTTTATTGTTACAGCAAGGTAACATAGTAGTGGACAAAATTTGATTGTAATTTTTGCTTAAGATAAAGGCGGTAATAGGGGTTTACCCCATTACTGCCTTTTACTATTACTATTTGCTTCTAGCCGACTTGAAAAAGAAATTCTAAAATTCGAAAGCAACTCTGTATGGTTGTTGCTCTTGCACGCTTAAATATCTGAAGAGAGCATGTGAAAGAAAATAAGCTAGTTTATGACGTGTATGAAAGTGATGCCATATTTACCTACACTATCGCAGCCAACAGCTAGTTCTATATGATAAAAAATTTACTAAGCGTGATATCCTAGGCTAATTACCTCAACATGCATGAGCAGTGCCCAGCTTAAAATAATTTAAAATAGCAGTTTAATTATTCTTCCAAATTAGAAGTAAAAATTCCTTGAAACTAATTAGAAGTGAACTCAGAAATATTCGCGTTATCACGTTATCCGGGAAATTAAATATTATGAACAAACGTCAGCTCCAAGTTTTGATAGAAAAAGTTTGTTGCACAAGTCAATGATAAACACAATTAAGGCAACCCACTCCATCGACATTTTTAATACTTTTCTTAAAGTATCTATAACTTTATTTTAATTAACTCTTTCAAGGGCTAATTAAAATGAGCTCTCTTATAACAATGTCTCTCTCCAGACCAATAATGTCCTTTTATTGGGCACAGGTCTCCTTCACTTTAGGAGGTTGTGGTCTATTGTGCCACGCCAACCAGCCGCCTTAGTTTAGAGGTTTCCTTTTCTTACAGATGCTATCAGTTTAAAATAACCCCAAAAATCAATATTTTAACCGAATTACAAAACATTATCACCTATAATGTTTTGTAATTCGGTTAAAATATTGTCGGTTCGGTTAATTGCCGGTAACTTCGTCCGCCTGGAATTTGGATTATGGTCACATTCATAATGACTTATCGGAGGTTTAAACGGAGATTTTATCGGAGAGATAATAAAGGTTTTATCGTAAAAATACTATTAATATGAATAACAAGTGATAGCCTGAGAGCTCTATATTCAAAGTTCCAGTAAAATTAAAGACCTTTTTATGTAAAATATATATATATTGTAATACTTATGAATTCACTGTACAAAAGCAAATCAAAACTGACTGTGTGCTCGCGTGCGCGGTGCGAATGATATTACCGTGGTCGCCCGGTCGGTCGGAGCGATCATTCGAATATTACTATTCGAATGATTGCTATTCGATCAATTGCGCATTCGAGTAGTCACTCAATCTTTTACAAACGAATACAGACGTTTGATAATACAATATTCAAGTTTTGAAAATTTTCGAGAACCAAATTTAACTTTTAAACCTCCGATAAGTCATTATGAATAAGACTAACTAAACAAATTATAAAAAATGCCATACTTTTGAACCATTATATCATTTAAAAAATGCATCAAAATCCGTTCCACAGATTTGAAGGTATGTGTTTAGATAGGAACTTACATTTAGAAATAACGACTTTGTACTATTAACTTAGCAAAGATTAGACCAACTATATTTATCATCTTGTAAAAAAAGTTTCAAAGTCGACATATTTTATCGTGGAAAAAAAGGTACATAAGATGTTGAGTTACAGAGAAATTAAAATAGGTTTCACTATGTCCTGCTATAGTTGTAAATAAAAATATTATCTTATTAAATTGAATTATGGTGGAAAAGGTGATTATGTAATCACTTTTTCCACCATAATTTAATTTATTAAGTAAAAGCAAAGCATGTCAATTACAAAATTAATAAATTACTTTAAAAATATAGAAAACGTTAACAAAATATACCCTTACCAAAAATATCTTCTAAAATGAATGTAGAAAACATAATATATAATGTGTGAGCCATTAAAAATGTATCGTATAATTCAGACGCGATATGAAGGATGCGTAAAGGTTGACAGATGTTGTGGTGTCAAGCCCTAATCTCTGTCCGTCACGCGGTTGCAATACAACCTTATGTATGTGTAATAAACGGTGAGTGATAATATCCCATACATATAACAAAATACACCTTATTACAGGCTAGCATTGTACCCGCAACTTCGATAAAAAACCGATTTTTAATACGCTTATATTAGTCCGGTAGGTATCTATCAATGTATTAATCTATGTAACGAAGTCTTTGTAATTAATCTTTACCCGCTTAAAATTCGGATTGATCTGAAATTTTGCACACATAATATTAAGTACCGTTGACAATGATATAGTTTAAAAAATATATAGGATTTTCAAGTGTTTTTTTTTAAATTTTAAAATAAGTAGATTATTATCTAAATAGTAAATTACTTTATTTAAAAACTAAAAAAACACCTTTAAATATGCTCAATATTTTTTTTTTAAATATTGCATTTTTATCGGTCCTTAATAAT
Organism: Orgyia antiqua; assembly: GCA_916999025.1. NCBI lineage: Eukaryota > Metazoa > Arthropoda > Insecta > Lepidoptera > Erebidae > Orgyia > Orgyia antiqua. The sequence continues at coordinate 983,802 of OU779871.1, read as the reverse complement.
TTCAGCTGAATTCGACTACAACTGCAAGCGGGTGAAAATCACTTTCAAAGATTCCGTTACATACATTAAGGGCCTACATCAATATTATCGTATATCATCGCCGACACGTACATATTAACACAGCCAGTAGGCACAGAAAATGAAGAATTTGGGATACTTTTCCTATTTACTCAAAATCTACTAAATATATTTTAATTCTGATTTACGTGTTTCTATATATAATAGTTACTTATGTTTTTAAAGTTATTTAATTAGTTAATACGCGATAATAGACCGACAAATGAAAAAAATAAAAAATTTGAGAGGTTGTTTCGCTAAGATTTTCTATCGAGAAAACTTTTTTCAATCGCGTTTCTGAGTTTATGCGATCCTAGATCATATATTGAAAAAATATATAAGTACTTAAAAATTAGAGCTCTAGCCATTCAATCTAAAGAAACAATGAAAACTTCGTACATAGAAAAATGCACGAAGCTATTTTGGTATTCTCTTAATACACATATACCGAACTAATAACAGCACGTTATTGCGTATTATCCATGCAGACTTATATCCCCTTAAGAATTGAAAAATACTGTGGAACAGTTATTTATTTGTTCTTAGCAAATCTGCTAAATCAAATATTTTTACCGAATTGATTTGAAACTAGCGGAGTTCTTATTTGGCTATTACAAAAATCTGAAAGTACCTACTACTACTTATGCCCTAACATAAAGAATTTTCAAGTCAGATGCCTTCCTATCCATAGAAAAAGTCACGAAAGTGCAATCTACTTGTCTCATAGCATTATCTACTCAAGTACATAAAAAGATTACAAAGTACTTAGTGATTAATTATAATGTATAATCTGATGTAAATTGGAGATTAGGAGTACAGAGCCTCGCGAGTGACGAGCCTCACACCAACACGACGCTTACTTGGATTATGTGACACGATGTAAGCTTACACTCCTACTGATTATAAAAATGGAGTATAAAAATATATATTTTAAAAAATATCTATGAGTGGCAACGGACTACGTAGTATCGGATATTTATAAAATTCAAACTTCTAAGTTTTTATTTTAAGCAGAGATGGTATTAATAACTAGAAGTTGAGAAGCTAGGCCGTTCAAATGTGAATCCTACGAAGAAAAACAGACAAAAAAACTCTAAAAAATTAGTTTCTATTCCTTTTTTAAATTTAATATTTAGGTATTATACTGCGAAAGTGGGCGTGAAGATGATGCAGGTAGAAAAGAATGATAAGAAAACGCTAAGATCGTAGGGAGTTGCTGGATGCAAACGGCATACCGCAGGTAGTGGCTTTGAAAGAGGTCTATTTTCAGCAATGGACAGAGAAAAACTTATAGGATTGCAAGTGCTACACACTTGACCCTTTTAAAGGACATCACTCATGACTCATGAGATAGGAGTTCTCACGTTGAATGTGTTATTAAAAATAATAGTATACGTGTCCAAGTCCCTATTTTTAAAAGCGTCACATTCAAGTTTGACAGACATTTCCATTAGAGCTATTGTACTACGATGTTTATTGTCCGAGCTGGCGTCTCTTTATTGTGATAGATTGGGAATTTTGCGTCACGCCATTCTGTTGCCTTTGTGACAGATACACCAACACTCTACTATTGTTACATCATCACTTTATATTTTCCTTAAATAAAACTGATTTTTGAAGGTATATTTTGCATTTATTAGCATTTTTTTAAGATTTTTACGTAATCTTGGTGACTTTACAGTTAAAAACTGAATACGCTATCGTTTTTTAGCAAACAAATGTGTCATACTGTATATATCTAAATGTAATCAAGGAACACCGCTTGTAAATTTCTAATCTTCAGTTAACATTAACCGCGTGTTAGATGCGTGGATTAAGACTTGACACTATGACAGCTGTCAATAACATGACCCGGTTGTTAAATTATGCGTTACATTTTAATCACAGTGGAATTGTACATCATTTATATTTTATGTGTATTATTTGTTTCCGACTTCACAATTTTGTGTGGCGACGAATTAAGAATACTTATCCCTCCACTCATTTTCTGTAATAGCAAGTTAAGGGAAAAAAATCTTCTGAAGAAACGGAATGCTATGCCAAAATACCTGGTTAGTATGACATGGACCAAATACACTTCCATTGTTGAGGTTCGCCCCGGTAAAGAGTATATCAAGATTATTTTAAAATTGTCTATCACAATTATTTCTACTCTGAATAGTCAGATCATTTGTTAGCAGCTCAAAGCAAATCGTTAAGACAATCAACAGAGATGGCAAAGATTTACATGATATTTTCACCAAATACAACTATTGAATTTCCAACAAAACATATTCTGTCAAACCCAAATCAAGCAAGTGTGTCGAGCATGCATTAACTAGTGCTTCGGGATGGAAAATCGGATCAAATTGTGCGCCGCAAACTGAGTTCCTCCATTCAAATATGCACATAATCCTTGCAGTACATTTTCAGTAAATCGGACATTAGTCTAGATTTAACCAAAATATATTTGTTAGCAAGATATTAGTTGTAATTTAATAGCATCTTGAACATAACACATGGACACATTGTTTAAAAATTTATTAAATATCAACAAAAAATAATCGCTAAATGTGTAGCTTAGTTCACGAGCAGCTAAATCAATTTAGACAATTTCATGCGTTATGGCTTATAGATTACTAGAAATCTTAACAAAATTATAGTTTTGTTTCTCAGGCCATGCAAAATGATAAGCAGGAAAGAAAACCTATTGATGTGAAGTTTGATTTTAAATATTCTTTATTTTGGTTACACTTTTCTTACATGGTGATAAGCAGAGACTATTATCTGATTAAATAACACTCTAAGCTGACTATGACATCACCAATGGTAGGATATATAGAAGAAACACGTCTATAAATATAATCCTTCACTACATGAAATATATAAACAAGTTGAATATAAATTCATTTAAAATATTTATTTATTGAAGGCAAAAGTAACCCAACAGCAATTAGCATAAAAAGCTCAAGTCCGACAAAGTGTTTTGCATTTCCCCAAAAACACTGATTAAAATATACGTATACATTTTTTTGGGTCGTTTTTGTACATTGTTTTTATATCACATAAGCCTCGCTTGTTGTAAGCAGGTGTAACCTGAGATTGTTTTGGTTATACTTGCTTACATTTCCATATTAGCACTGTGAGATATATTAAGCTTATGTTTACACACTATGGTTTTATATATTCTTCCTACATAGTCCATTCCCAATGTTGGGTACGAGCCTCATCCACCGCGGGATGGTATTGAAGGGTGTTGGCAGAATAAATTGCACTATTCTGAGCAAAATTGTTTAACTTACTTGCCTCTAATTAGGCAAGTAAGTTAAACAATTTTGCTTAGAGCAATTTTGCAATTTTGATTAGAGATCTGGCATACTGGAAAGTAAGACACAGTTTTCCTCTGATAATAAATTTACAACAATCTTGACCCCAAGTGCTAACGTCAAAAATTATGTGAAATCGTACCAGTTAGCTAAATCAAATATTCTAGCTTCGTGGTAGTAAATAAAAAACATATTTTGTGCCTCCGCAGTACAAATTCTATCATAGCAAAAACTGGTCATTTTCAGTCCCGCTTGGTGTGATTACTTTTTAGACTTCCCTACCAAAGTGTGAAACGAGATCCTATCACTGAAACTTTGCTGTCCATCCACCCGTCCGTCCATCTCTCCATCTGTCCATCTGTATAGCTAGAGCGTTGAAAATTTCACAGTTAATCCTATTAGCACAAATACTCACCATCGTCTTTCTTCTGCCTTCATCCCATTATTTGGGATCGGGAATGTGATTATGTGGTGAATATATCGTGATAATAAAGTTACGAAACCCTTCGTATGCGAATCCAACTGGTACTTGATTGGTTTATAATCTATTATATTATTTACAAGCTGTTGCCCGCAACTTCGTACGTGTGGAGATATAAATATTCGTCTCTCTCCAACCCATTTACGTCCCACTGTTGGGCACAGGCCTCCTCCACTTTGAGAGGGATTATGGTCTACTGTGCCGCTCTGACCAGGCATATTGGCACAGAGTTTTCCGTCTCACACAGAGAATGTTTTCTGTGTGCAATATCCCTTAGCTGACTTTTATAGCGCCCTTGGGAGGAGATGGTGACGGATTAAGAATACAAGTGTCACCACACTTATATTCTTAATCCGTCACCACACGGAGAATATATAGATAGTCGTAAATTTTATAAAAACTTTCATGTCCTCATAAACTACATACTTATATGAGACAGAAACTCAATTAAATCTATTCATTTGACGCCAACTTGAGTGTACGAGTGGTTTTGTTTTACTTAGAGAGAATGTCCGATATGGCGGTTGATTTGCATATTTTGATGAAAGCCCGCACAAATACTGCTCTAAACAGTTGGATACTGAGAAAGGGAAATGAAAGGGAGCACTTTGAAGAAACGTTACAATATAATACATCAATTTCACGTAATATATTTGATACAAGAAAATGTAAAATAAATAATACAATTTTCTCTATGAGTTTACTTATCTACTAAATAAACTGAGAGAAGAAGACTATAAAACTAAGGGTTACGCGGACAATAATAAACTAGGTACATTAATATATTAATTTTGCAATTGACTTGCTTTGCTTTTATTTAATTAGTTTTGTTTTTATTTAATTAATTTGATTTATTTAATACTAGCTATGCAACCTCGTACGCGTAGAATTAAAAAAAGAAATACAAAAAAGCATTCTCTTGAACCATTCAATCTTTAAAAAAAACCGCATCACAATTCGCTGCGTAGTTTTGAAGATGTAAGCTCACATAGGTACATACATACAAAAAATAACGACTTTGTATTATGATAACTACTCTTAACTTAGATAATTTTAATTGATATAAACATACATTATTTTATTAATTTTTGCAATTTACTTGCTTTGCTTTTACTTCATAAATTAAATTATATTGGTAAAAATGATCACCATGAGAGGGACGACATGATTTAAACGTAATTTAATTGATACGAGTTTTAATAATTTAGAGCCGCTGGATGCAATAGAGCAGGACCGCGCGTTATAGCGTTCTATTGGGGAGTCCTATGTGGTCCTATGTTCAGCAGTAGACAGGGAAAGGCTGATGGATGGATGGAATGAAATCTCTTTTAGCGTTTCCATATTTTTAAATAATTACTTCAATTTATTTACGGTCGTCAGATCTCAAGTTTATTTAAAAATAATTAAAAGTAGTAGGTTTTACCGTGCTTTGACGAACTTACCTAGTTCTTCCCAAATTGACTCCACCTTTCAATTATTATATCATCAAAGTAGCTACATAATTAAAACTACTTTTTAAGCAGCCCAACCTTTCTGAGACTTTGCAGTCACCATGGTTACGGTTGAGACCAACACACGCATCTAAATCCATAAAAAGTAGTTTTATTTAAACAAATGAGTCGCGTGGTGTGTGAAAAAAAGTGTTAGAGAATAGTTAGTAGCTATATAATTAAGCAAACAGATGTTCTGATATTCTGATCAATTCTCCATATACAGACACAGATTTACATACAAATAGGTAGCAGATGCATTGCTATGCTGTTAGCGAAGTGCTCTCCAAGTACTTATGACGTACTTGTAGACGTACAGCCTTCCGATGCAATGTGGCTCCTATATTATGAATATAATTCTTGCTCTAACTATGAAGTATTTCCATATTATTATTGATGTGAAATTTTAGTCTCCAATTTAGTTTTAGATTGGATACCAAGTTGGTATGCAAAAAATAACTTATGATGCATAGGGGAGGTCCTAGGCTTTGTGGTGATATTGAAAACCACTAGAGTAATAAAATAAGCCTTAATGTAAACAAGTGGTGAAAGATAAAATAAAATAAAATTACGTATACCTATAGTGGAAGATTATAAACACTAATGTTAGTGCACCAGTAATACAATAATCCAAATACATAAGATTGTCTTCATATCAAAAAGATCAAAGTATTAAATGTACAAAAACCATCTTAAAATTACTTCTACATTCGCATTTTATGCCTTTTTTGAACGCAAGATGGCTTGAAATAGTCACTTAAACCGTTAAATGTGTGGCTCATTATTTCCAAAGTCGTAGCAATAAGGCGACGATTTTCCACATAAAGACCTCTTCACACTGTGGCGCACCTTAAGCACGGCTTGTTAGCAGGTGCGACGTATGAATCTAGAACTACCGAGACTTGCACATACACGTACTATAGTATATTAGTACATATATGTGTAGTAAATGGTGAATTTCTTTGTAGCAGCCTAATTTTGAATATCACAGAAGTTACTAGGGGTTAATTTGGGAAGTTTATGAAAAAATTTAAAAACAAGTTCGTGACATATACGTAAAAGATGTCAGTAATTTCAATTTCAGTAAATAATATATATAAATCAATCAAATCAAATCAAAATAATTTATTTCAGATTTAAAATACATATAACTTTAAATCCATATTAATATATAAAATAATATAATTAAAAATCAGTGCTTACTATGTCACAACATATTTTGTAAAAATGATCTTAATTTAAACTAAACACATAACAGACAGAATCACAAATTAAAATCCAACAAAATTATAATAAAAATAATAATAAAATAAGAATAGGTCATATAAAATAGTCAGCAGTTTGTTAAAATAAACTTCATATAAAATTAAAAATTAAATAGAATATTATGTACGTTACTGTTTCTGCCAATAATCACATAACTCAATTATAAAATTTAAACAATAAAAAACAATGAATTATATGCGTACATGTAAGCTTTGCCAATAAGCTAGGAAGGGACTGTCATATTTAACAGATAATATGTTGAGAATAAATGCCTAAAGATTATCTTTTTATCTATTCGGGAAATGTGACACGGTTTTCCAGCTAAACATTCAACAGTAAAGATAAGAATGACGGATGAAAATACTGCAATGTTCTCGTTGTTCAGGAAAATATATTGAATGAATAAAAGAAAATAGTTCAAATGTATCTTAAAGTAGCAAAAATGTATAACCACTAATAATTTTAGTCGAAAGCTTTTGAAACATTAGAAAAGTGAATCCAAATTTAAAATTTTCTTTAATTAATTTTTCTTAATTAATTCTATAGTCTAGTATATCTAATTTATTTTATAGTCTTTTTAACACTAAGCATTTTCTAACGCCAAGTTACTTAACATCTTTCTCTCTCCAGCCCATTTACGTCCCACTGTTGGGCACAGGCCTCCTCCACTTTGGAGGGACCACGGTCCACTGTGCCGCGCTGACTAGGCGTGTTGGCGCAGGGTTCATTTTCGAGTTTACCTTCTCTCACAGAGGATGTTATCTGTGTGCATTATCCCTTAGCTGACTTTTACAGCACCCTTGGGAGGAGATGGGGTGGCGACACTTGTATTCTTAATCCGTCACCACACGGATACTTAACATAAGTAGTAATTAATGATTTAATAGGTACCTATAGGTATTCGTAATGCAATAGCCATTAATAAAAAAATATAAAGAGGTTATTTACTTCAATATTACTGAGACAACTTTCGACTTAACTTAGTCACAATTGTTTAAGCCTATAACTGAAAATGATAAAGAAATCAATAGCCATAATAAAACCGAATGGAAGAGAATTGTAATATAATGGATAACAAAAGACTATCCTTTATAAATTCACATTATACTTTTTTTTTCTTTGATAGGTCGTACAAATACATCTAGTCGGATGCGCTGAAAGAAAACGTATTTCAACGAATAAGGGAAGAACAACAAAGGAATGCAGAAATTTTCCATTCCATTCGTGTTCCATTAGCCTCGCCTTGCGCCTTTGTCCGGTATCAAGCAGTTTCAATCGGTTTTTTTATTCAATTCGTATAATTTGGATTGTCGCTGATTACGATTTTATAGTGGATCACAGAATAATTTTGCATACTGTAGCTTTTTATGACTTTTATAACTGTGGACGGTAAATATATAGAAGGAATATTATACTAATCTCGCATCTCGGTGTTTAGTACTTTAAGTATATATGTATTATAAGGTCTTTGAATAAAAAAATATCTAGATTAATTTATAAATTATTGCAATTGGCTTTGCTAAAACTGAACAGACTGAAGAAGTGATCACCGTGGGCGGGATTCGAACCGAATTTCGAGGTCGTGGGGTCAACTCCCACGCATGGTGATCACTTCATACAGTATATTTTGGTTTTAAAAAATATAATATTAGAACTATTTGAAGTATGGTGGATTTTACATACATATTTCTAATGTTAATACGAGTGAAATTACTTTATTTTAAGATTGTGGACTGACAAGAATGTATCATTAATGTACCTTGGTTTTTATTATTAAGAACTCTTATGAGATGTATCTAGCTATATACTTATAGCTATATACTTATATACTTACTATATAGCTATATACTAAGTAGCCAATAATTGAAATAAATAAATAAATAAATATTTAAAAGATAATCTTAGAATTATATGAGTCGTCTATGTATACCTATGTGTTAAGGAAAAGCAATATATCCGTATTCTGGTACTCATAACAGAAGCAATAAGCTTAGACTGGGACTAGAGGATGTCGTGTACATGATACAAGTCCATAAATATTAAATAAATAAATAATATATATTATGTATAGTTAAGTAAACTGCTTACCAGTATAATATATGGGCAGTACCTACTCGTATAATATAATCCTTTCGGTAACTATTACTTATTTTAAGTCTTGTGTGAAATTGTTCTTCTATATAAATAATTATATTTTGCTACTATTTTGTAGCCTTTTTACAAAGAGTTAAGAAAATTCATTAAAGTAAATAAAAGTAAATGCAAAATTCTATGCCAAAAGCACAAACGTTACGAATTGAATTTCGAATATTGTCAGCCATGTTTGTTTTGTTTGTGCACAATCTCTATCCGGCGCGCGGCGGTGGACGTTTATGAAATTTTTCATTAAGCCCAGTGTCAACTAGCGACGCCTTTACTGTTTCTCCGACGATAAGGTGGAGCCTTAATGACAAAGGTTTAGCTTTTTTTAAATATTGTTATTAAAAACGTATCTTAGCACAAAATCAGAAAAAGACGCCCAAAAACTTAACAAAAGGCAAAAATAAGGAGAAGTTTAAATAAATATCCTTACGAATATAGCGTACTCGGTCTCAAATTAAATCTAATGGTTGTTCAATTTCTCTAACTTATCAGTATATAGTATTTAATTAAGAAATACACTTTGTATGTAAAAGATATTCAGTCACAGAAGAATATTTACTATATTATGAATATTTCTCCTGATTGGGGAATGAATCCTGTTCACTAAAGGCACTATAAATATCGTGTATGTGTATGCTTTAAGTCGATATGATCTGATGACTGCTGCCCACACTAAATTGCAGAAAACGCACGTAAGTAAAATTCGTACAGTGGTAACAATTCTGTATGCAACAACTGAACTTAACTAAAAATGAATTAATAGTGTCAATGTATCTATTCTTTGCTATTGTTGTACACATCTACATTGACGGGCCTCGTGGTGGAGTGGTTTATATAACGGACTGCTGATCATGAGGTCTCGGGTTCGATTCCCGGTCAGGACAATCATTTGTGTGATGTTTTTAATTGTCATACAAATGTTTGTACTGCGTCTGGGTGTTTACTATGTATTATAAGTATGTATTTACAAAAGAAAAGTAGTTTATGTATTATATCCGTATTCTGGTACCCATAACACAAGCATAATAAGCTTAGCTTGGGACCAGAGGACGTTGTGTAAAATGTCTATGAATATTTATTTATTCATTAAAATTGTTAGTCACACATTACAAAATTGTGATTTTGACGCTATCAATAAAAATTTTTTGTGAATTATTTTTAGTTGTATGTGCAGAAAGGGTTACCAGTGTGAAGTTTTACTAAACCACAATATTTGCTTGGATTTAAATTTTAAAACGACCAATTTTGAATCTAAAGATCTTATTTTAAGAAATACCTTTTCATATCGTTTCTAATTATCGCTGTAACTGTGACCCGATCTTTAATATCGTTAGCGAGAATTTTCATTATCACGCCGTTCGCGTAGCGTTTAGTGCTCGTTACGCTTTATAGTGGACAACATGCTTTACCGTTATTATATCTACAGGCGAGATTGGACGTACGGCGAATATTTTTTCACTGTCTTTTTTTCCTAATTTGTTGTGTTATGAATTTTTATCAGTGTTATTTGCTTTTTTTGTGGCTTATACATTATGTTAAATTCCATTTAGGGGTTAGGTAAGGTTAGGTCTTTAAATGTTTTCTTTTTAAATTATATTAAACATTTTCTCAATTATACAGCCCTACCCATGACCATGGCGGTTGAAAAAATTCCAAAAAGTATATTTAATACAAATTAAATTTATTAGATCTATCGCGTAGTTTCGGAGACTTTACCTGAATTTACGAGACTAATTCCTTAAATTAGTTAGTTGTTTTGTTTTGTTAAGTTCAAAATTTGTTCCATTAATGTTTATAGTTTATTATGAGCGTATAGACAGATGGATTCATATCATCTTTACTTAATATAAAACACGGACTTTTGTATGTATGTCCTTGTGAGAGCTTATATACCGGGTGCTTCAAAAAAATGTATACACACTTTGAACTTCCATAGAAAATTTATTTACCGTTCTACAAAGTTAAATTTCCAGAAAATAGAAAGCTGAAAGTCCAATGTAAATGAAACATAAATAACAAATGTTAATACTGTTCAAATTGGTGACCTGCAGCATCAATACAATTCTGAGTACGAGTCACCACTGATTCTGTACATCGTATCAAAACGTCCAATGAGATTTCTCTACACACTGCTTGAATCTCATTCCAAAGAATGTCTAGGTTACGTGGTTTACATTTGTACACCTAATCTTTTACTGTGCCCCACAAGAAGAAATCCAGTGGTGTAAGGTCTGGAGAGCGTGCTGGAAACTCGATTGGCCCCCTGCGTCCTATCCACTGGCCTTTTCTTGTGGGGCACAGTAAAAGATGAGGTGTACAAACGTAAACCACGTAACCTAAACATTCTTTGGAATGAGATTCAAGCAGTGTGTAGAGAAATCTCATTGGACGTTTTGATACGATGTACAGAATCAGTGGTTACTCGTACTCAGAATTGTATTGATGCTGCAGGTCACCAATTTGAACAGTATTAACATTTGTTATTTATGTTTCATTTACATTGGACTTTCAGCTTTCTATTTTCCTGAAATTTAACTTTATAGAACGGTAAATAAATTTTCTATGGAAGTTCAAAGTGTGTATACATTTTTTTGAAGCACCCTGTATTTATAAAAACGCAACAAATTATGATGCATTTTATTGATAAATAAAGTTCAAGAGGATGGCTTTTCTGTATAATTTGTTATGGATTTTTTCTCAATTCAACGCGTACGAAGTTTCGTACAACATCTTAGTTAATATATATTTATATAGGTATCTAAAATAAAAAAAAATTGTATTACATTTCAAAGTCGCATAGTAAATTTCGTACAACTATTGAGAGATGAAATTTCAGAATCATCTGTTTAACATTTACTTTTGTGATTGTTCTTGGAACACTTCAATCTCAGCTTAATTGAAAATGTTGTTTGTTTTAGAACCACACATGAGTCAATAGAAACTGTTACAACTACTGAAATTCATTGCGAAGCGATTTATATTGAGAATAAGTTTCAAATGTTTTACTTCATAATTATTCTTTTTTAGGGTTCCGTACCCAAAGGGTAAAAACGGGACCCTATTACTGAGACTTCGCTGTCCGTCCGTCCGTCCGTTCGTCTGTCACCAGGCTGTATCTCAAGAATGGTGTCAGCTAGACAGTTGAAATTTTCACAGATGATGTATTTCTATTGCCGCTATATCAACAAATACTAAAAATAAAATAAAATAAATATTTATGGGGGGCTCCCATACAACAAACATGATTTTTTTACCGTTTCTTGCTCGATACTAATAACGTTGCCTTATGTTGCATAGATAATGGTACGGAACTCTTCGTGCGCGAGTCCGACTCGCACTTGACCAATTTTATTTCCTTAATACTTTTTCCACCATATTTTAATAATTATTCAATTAAAGATTTATGAATCTAGAATGTTATGTATATATATGTTTTTAGTCATACGTGCATCACGTATGACTAAAAAATTAAGTTGAAAATGAGATAGAAAACAATCTAATAGGTGATTTGTGACTGTTGAGCACAGACCGTGTGGTGACGGATAAAGAATATAAGAGTCACCACCCCAACTCCTCCCAAGAGTGCTGTAAAAGTCAGCTAATGGATATTGCACACAGATAACATTCTCTGTGAGAGACGGAAAACTCGAAAATAAACCCTGTGCCAATACGCCTGGTGAGCGTGGTACAGTAGACCATAATACCTCCCAAAGTGGAGGAGGCCCGTGCCCAACAGTGGGACGTAAATGGGCTGGAAAGAGAGCACGAACCTTCTCTACATTAGGTATGTGGCCTTCTATGCCACGCTGATCAGACGTATTGGTTAATTAAGTTACGGGATTTCCTTCTCTCACAGATAAAGGTTTTCGTCTACATTCTTTTAGCTGGTTCTTACAGCACCCTGGGGAGGAAGTGGGGTGGTAACATTTGTATTCCTAATCCATCAACATCTGGTAAAAACAACGCAATCAAAATTTGTTATATCGCAGCGTAATATAAGGATAAATCCGTAAATAAATATGTAACACTAGCATTTCTCTACTACTTAGGTCGCGTGGAGTTTAAGAAAAATTCCCCGTTTACGCAACATTCTTCACTGATGCTTCAAAGTCAAAGTCAAATTTTTTTATTTCAAGTTGGCATGTTTTACAAGCTCTTTTGAAACGTCAGAAACTAGGTGTCTCACTCCTATTAGTCGCTGCGTGATGTTATATAACAATAAATGTACTATCCAACACTGTAAGAATTTGTCAAATTAGACCAGTGCTGAAGTGGTTCCTCAGATTAGCGCGTTAAAACAAACAAACACTCTCTTAAGCTTCATAATATTAGTATAGATAATATTAAAGTAAATATATTATGCAGTTTAAAATACTTTCAAGTTTAATATGCGAACTATAATTGGAATTTGAAAACAAGACACCAATCTGTATGATAGAGCCAACGTTGGACGCTTGCCAACCGGATGGCAATAGAGTCCTCCAATAACACAATGACATTTATGCAATATAGCCTTCCATATTTTACTTAGAATAGTAAGTATCTTACACTGTAGTTATACTTCATTTTGTTGTGGACTGGATTTCTGTGCATTAAAGTGTGTAAAACAAACGAAGTGTGCTTCCAAGGGAGCAAAATACATGAAAAGTGCTTTTGGCTTAGGCCTTTTATATGGTTCCCTAATGATTGACCAAAAAATTATTGACAAATGATCATGTAATAAACAACGTTTCGCCAAATGATCATATGACAAACAATACACTTGACAAAAGTATCATCAATTAATACTTATAGTATTTTCTTTTTAGGAAAATACAGAGCAGTGGCTTTGCAAAAAAATAAGCAAAAGATGGTCATTTTAACAACAATACCAAATTTTTAGACCAATAGTAGATTTATCTGATAACTCAGTTGCCAAATGATAGTTTTGTAAAGTAATAATTTATAAAATGTAAATTTAAGTGTTGATCATTTGGTAAAATGAAACATTTGTAAAATGATCAGTGGTAAAATGATCAATAGGCGAATTCATTGTTTTGGTAAACGTTGTTTGTCAAGTGTAGTTTTGCCAAATGACTTTTGGTCAAACAATCGGACACCCTTTTATAGGCATAGCAATGTTAGTTCATGTTACAATTTTTTTTTTAATTTGTCGTACCTATAATGGGTTCTCTCATATTTTCAATTTAGTATTCACTCAATGTTTCAGTATATTTTTAATCATTGTATTTCTTAAACGTTTTGCTTCTTCTTTTAAATGGTTGACAACTCAAGACTAGAACAATCTGCCAATGTCTGGGTTTCAGGACAGTTATAATGTGCTACACCATCCAAGGGTACATTACCACTTACAATCAGATAGAATGTAGTCGAGCAACAACTTGAAATATGTAAAAAAAGACTTCTTTTTTAGGGTTCCGTACCCAAAGGGTAAAAACGGAAACCCAATTATTTACATATTACATTTATTAGACATTTATATTAGAGTAGACTACCAAACTTGATAAAATTCGCACTAATGGCGTTAGTAACTGATCATTGTGACAACATAGTAATAGCAGACTTGGCCCCCAGGTTTGTAGCAACTGCTTAGGGATGCCTTAACTTTGCCTGTGACTGTGCTGGCGGAAAGGTTTCCGAAACACAAACTGACACTATTCTAATTGTGACAAGGGAAAAAAAACGTTACATATAAATGCTACGTTAAACAAGTTAGCAACAGTTTTACGTCTCTCATACTAACAAATGTTCTAACAATATTGCCACTTCATTCCACTATTCTACTTCCTTTTCGACCTTATCATCACTAGCTTAACATGTTTAAGGACCAATTGAAATAAAATCCTTCATTGACATAGTGACCTTAGTTACCGCCCGTCAGCTGACATCCTATTTCTGTGTCCGTTTCGCGCAAGCGTCATACCTTTTATGCGGGATGTTAGATATATTCCCAACCCGTATTCTGCAGTACGTGGTCGACTGTCGTTAGGGGTACACGTTAATTCACCCTTTAACACATTTTGCCGCGTAATTCAAATAGGATTCTGCGATTATTTTTGGACTTAAAAACCTTGTGGTGTGTTTACTAAAATTCTGATAAATGTGAATTAAGGTTCCTTTTGCAGTTATTTATTTGTGGTAAGTATTTTTAACATATTTATAGAGTTATGTTTGTTGGTGAGATGTAAGCTAATTAATTATGTACACGTATAGATTATTATTAGACAATAATATGTGTTCGAGAAATGGTGCTATATTTATTTTGGCGTTGTTTATCTAAATTATGTTATATTAGATAAATCTTGGTATTATGTTTAGTAATGAAGTTTACTTAATTTTCTAAATTATTGAATTTTTACTTTGATATACAGGTTTACTGAAAAACGGAAGTCAACCTAAGCTACTAACTAACTAACTAACCTAAAGACACATTTTGTTTTTTATTTTTATTTAGACATTGTATTTGGTGTTAATATTAAATAGGTAGGTAATTTGTAGTTGGCTCTCATTTTAGACGGTGAAATTATTAATTACTTTACTACCTTATTGGAGTGCTCATATTTATGAAGACCATCAGCAAGATCACTTTTGGGATCACGCGATTAAAATAAAAACAATTTTGTACATTTCTATATCTAAATTTTTAACTATTTATACACACACACACACACACATTAAAACCAGGATTGTGTAAGTATGTGTGGAAAAACAATTGCCTCGTAAGATAAGATCAGTACAACCCTCCCAACACGATAGTGCTTGTTTTGGGATAATGGCTCAGCAAAGGGACCATGACATATTATTTACTGTGATAAAAGTTATCATAATTTTAACTCTTATAATTATCTATTTGGTAGTTTTTAAATCACTAGGAAAATTAGAAAAAATAGGTTTTCTCCGTTTACTTTAGGAAATATCTGGAAGATTCTTAATAACTTATATAATCAATTGCTAGTAGCCAACATCCGTTCAAAACTATATTTTAAATATTTAATTAAAACATTGTTGACAGTCTCGTCGGAGTGCGTTATGCTAGCCTTTAAAGCGAGGTAGTGTCCTAACTAAATTAATAATCAAAGATTTAATCACATCTAAAAATATATTGTGTGTATGAACACGAAGAACATGCGTGAGTGTTGGACATAGGTAACTTTAAATTAATTTCTTAGTTATAGCATTACTTTTATTCTGCATTCTTCGTCTAAAGTCTACAGTAAAATCTCTGCAAAATCTATGAAAAAAATCAAACGCGATAAATTCCGCAGTAAATTGATTTCGTTGAAACAAACATGGTTAGATTTTTTATTTGAATTAATTTAAAATCGATGTACATTAATTCTAAAGCCAGTCAAGTGTGAAATCGTCTTGAATACTGACAGTTCCGTAGCTATATAGCTATATCCGTGGTAATCGAGAGAAAATTCAACGGCATTGATTGCTTTATAAAACGATTAAACTATATACGAATGAGATGCGAATTTCACTATTTTAGTTTTAATTTTAATCACTAAAAACTAATTTTTAAAATACAAATTAATTAACATTGTTTTATAGATTAAATATAAATAATTAACCGGAAATATTTCAGCTAAAATTTATTTAGCTGAAATATTTCATAATCGTCCGTGTCGTGACAGATTAAGAATACAAGTGTCAACGATCCATCTCCTCCCTAGGGTGCTAAAAAGTCAGTTAAGGGATATTGAACACAGATAACATCTTCTGTGAGAGATGAAAAATCGAAAATAAACACTGTGCCAAGGCCAACACGTCTGGTCAGCACGGTAGACTATAATCCTTCCCAAAGTGGAGGAGGCCCGTGCCCAATAGTGGGACGTATTGGAGTGAAATAAATAATGTATTTATTTATTTTGGAAAGCAAGCAGATTGTACAATAAAATATAGCTAGATTACAATATTATCTAAATTAGCCTTTTGAAGCTTCCACAGATAGACATAGGAAAACAACTCAAATAATATAAATTATACAAATAAAAGATGTAGTGATTAGTAAAGACCACACAGATAACACAATTCTTTCGTTAGAGAAAACAATAGGTTTACAAACAAAACAGAGAAGCACAGATATACATTTACAGAGAAAAAAAAAAACAGAGAATAATAAATAAATAAATAATGTAGCCTTAACTATGTTTTTTCCCATTATTTTTGAAAGGTATACTCACTTTACTACGCTTTTTTAAGATGATAAGAACAATCACTTACTCCTCATAAATATGTTGTTTATTAGTACGTACATGCATGTTTTTCTTTTTACATTTTTAGATTTTTTTTTCTGTTTTGAACATTTATTAACCCTCCCGAATTGTAATTGCTTTTTTTGTTTAGTGGAAAAAGAAATAAATATTAGGACGTAATTCCAACTACCTATACATCTTCTTATTAGGAATGTTGAGGTGACTCTAGTCAGCTCACAGATGGACTTACTAAAACCATTCAACGCGGAACCCTGAAAACTGAAGACCGTAAAACAAAGTTGATGATGAGAAGAAGTAGATATAAATTAAGAATTGTCTTAATCTGGACATCGTTACGAGGACTTGTTACATTTGCTATTTAATATCAAAGTTTGATTGCTATTTCAAAACAAATTTTAAACATATTTTGATCAATAATTTTGATGAACTCTTGCAGTCTGTAATTATAAACCCAACAGCAACAACCTTTTGGGTTCCGCACCAAAAGGATAAACGGGACCCTGTTACTGAGACTTCGCTGCTATCTGTCCGTCTGTAACCAGGCTGTATCTCTCGAACGGTGAGAGACAGAGAGCTGAAAATTTCAGATTATGTATATCATTAGATACTATCCTGTCCATATCTCATTACTTGGGATGGAATATATTATGATAATAATGGTACTGAGCCTTTCGTGTGAGAGTACAACTCGCACTTGACCAGTTTTTTTGTTAGTATAAATATGTCTCATTATCGTTGTATAGATAACCATGTACCCTCAATTTACGGAAGAGGATTATTTCCAACAATGGAAGTACTTAAATAAATAAAGTTGTGAAATGAACTACCTGCCGAGGTTATCTCATTGGACTACAGCATGGGGATCTTGAAAAACATGTGAAAAGATTTCTACAGGGTCGGTAACGCGTGAGTGATACCTTTGGTGTTGCAGACGTTAATACCAACAACGTGGTGGTAAATGGGCTTACCATCAGGGGGCCAAGTCTGCTATTCAATGTTGTCACAATGATAGTTTAATGAATTATGCATTTGTTGATTGCACAGTGGCGAATTTTATCAAGTTTCGTAGTCTACTCTTAATTTTTTGTCACAAATGATGCCATTATGGCGCCATAATGGTGTCATTGAACTATCATTGTGACAACACTGAATAGCAGACTTGGCCCCCAGGCCGTATGCTTGTAAGCCAACTTAGTAGTACAAAAAAAAAACTTACAAGGACTTTGAAAAAAAAAGGAATGCGTAAACAAAACAGAAAAAATAACAAAATCACAACGTTAAAGTAACAAAAAAGTTGTTAGCAAACAACTTTGTAGGAACTCGCTCTCTAAATTTATCATGGGTCGGTAACGAATGGTAAATAAATGCGGAGATAATAACGTACACATATTTTCTTTTCCTAAGTTGAAGAAAAACATTTTTCCAAATGTGTTGTCGTTTTTGAATAGATTACAAGTTTGAAACTCGTGGAATTGGAGAGTCTTGTAGTGCAGTGGAAAGAGGTAGAATATAAAATAAACGCGGTGACGTTAGATATTGGATTATTAATGTATCTGGGTGTTTTCCAACTGCTATAATATACCTGACGACTATGAAATACTATGTTTTAGGTAATAAACACATTTTTTTTTGTTTTTTTATTTATATAGATTAAGACCTCCAGATTATTCACGGACATTATAATTTAGCCTATCAGACTAATGAGTAATTTAATTCTACCTTTAATTGCTAACTACGATTTACTTCAGAAAATGTCCATCAACATCTATCTTATTTCACTTAGATCGTTATTCAATAAACTGACCAAATCGTTATCGTTTTAAAAAAATCGTTATATTGTTTTAGTAATAAGGCCTATTTTCTACTATTAGAAAATAAGTCTAGGGATAGAATATTTAGTGTCCTCATTTTTAAGGCAATAAAAACTCGTAGAAGTTTGCCCATTGCGGCCTTTTGAATGTGAAAACTTTGTACCTTCAGAAAGGTTAGGGTCTTAAAGGCTTTAACCATTTATACGAGTTAAAAAGTCGTTATCTTTATACTAAGACTAGCAAAGATACTTTTAGAAAATACGTGTGTAATAGAAATTACACCCTCCACCTGCTAAAGATATTAAAAAGGTTTCCTTTTTCCTTCTTTGTGAGTAACCAAAAATTAGTGGGATTTCTTCTTTTAAAATATCAAATGAATAGTTTAGAACTAAAATAAGTTAGCTGCCTTTTTACTACAGTACTTAGGTCTCCTGTTTTAATGCTGGACTGTATATAGATCTGTTGTGATGACAATATTATCACAATTTGAATTGAATTTGAATTTGAAAAAGTTTAAATTATATTTAAACCATAATATTTCACGTATACATAACCGACGGTCATGTACTTCCACAACTTATTAAATTCATGTCATGGTATGAAATGTCTGTAAGATTCATCTCACAGATATAAGGCTACATAGCAGAATCTAATGAAGACAGTGTCACCTTATCTGTATGAAGCTCACTGGTGTCCCAAATTAACACGTCATTAAACGCTCACCCTTTTTCCTAACTACCAATTTGAGGTCTTTCAGGAAACTGTCAAGATTTTGTGGATCGCTTAATTTTTGTCGACAGAGAGCTTTTTGTAAGATAAAAATACATTATGTGTGATAATAATAATCTACTTAGTTTAAAAACTAAAAAACAAAAGCTTAAATATCCTGAATATTTTTTAAATGATTGCATTGTCATAAATTTTAAGCTACCTACTTACAAAACGTTGACAGTTTATGTTGTCAGAGACATGTCAGAGACATAAGTTTCTGTTGTCACATGTTGTCACAATCGTAGTAAATACAAGTAAACAATCACATATGGGCCATTAAAAGAAGAATTGAATTGAATTGAACAAGTAAACAATTATAATATTTTTACCTGATTCTTTATACAAAGCGTTTTTATGTGAAATTATCTGATTGTATATGAAAGGCATACGTAGAAACACAATAATCTTGGTGAGTCTACTCATATACAATTAAACTATTACGTGTATAATTAAAAACACAAGTGTGGTCATAGTGATACTTCAACATGCTATTCTAGTAATTCTGGTCAAGGAATTGGGATTATTCTTTTAAATTATTGCATTGTCATCGGTCCTTGTTAGGTGTGCAAAATTTCAGATCAATCCGTCTACTGCAAGTTACTGAAAATCGCATTCAAAGATTCCGTTACACAGATTAATACATTGATAGATACATACCAAACTTATAAAAGCGTGTTAAAAATGGATAGGATGATGTAAATGTCAGCAAATTTGTCTGATTTTATATTTCTGTGTTAGGTTGAATAATTTGTGTTTAGATCGGAGCAGACGGCGCTTTATAGCCTCCATGCCTACTTCATGGGTTAAAGGCGTGACGGTATGACGATGATGTTATTGTAATTTGTATGTGTTTTTTGAGCGAGTCAGACATATGATTTGATGACTGTTTTCATAAACCCCTTAAAACACGCATTACCAGAATTCTAGTAGTAAATCTTAAAAATCCTTATTTATTGCAATGCAATAGCATTATCATCAGTTATATAAGTACGTAGGAATTTCAGATTAATTTGAGGCATTTCGAAGGTTTAATCACTTGTAAAGATTTTATTACGAAGATAAATAACTTTATAGATAAAAAGGTAGCTACCAAAAAGTGTTATGAGCGGACTACAGCTCCAACTTAGGAATTTTTAATATATTCTGGAGCACCGCGCCGAAAGAGACAAATATAATTCAGGCAGATTTTAATTTACCTACAGTATCTTTGAAAAGAGACGTTTCGTAGTCCGCTGTTTTCTTCGTAAAAATAAACCGATTTTTATTATTTCAACGCTATCTTATAAATAAAGAGTATATCTATGCGTCTATTACTTTCTTTTTTTGGAAAATCTTACCAAATTTGTGTGATTGAGGCGCCAAATTCATCTTAAGACCACCGTAAAAATAGGATTTTTGGATGGTCATATTTCTTTTAGTAATAATATTCTGGAAAAAGAAAGTAAAAGAAGCATAGATACATACATAGACCTAGATACTGTGAAAAAAATTCGTAGCTCTAAAGTCTAGAGGAAATATCTATGAAGAAAACAGCGTACGACAACGTACGAAGTCCATATTTTTGTATGGAGTATTTTTTGTAAAGAGTATAGCTAAGTAAGTAAATAGCTTATGAGCTATATTATATATATCTAATATATAAAATTCACGTGTCACAGTGTTAGTTACCGTACTCCTCCGAAACGGCTTCACTGATTTTTATGAAATTTTACATGCGTATTCAGTAGGTCTGAGAATCGGCCAACATCTATTTTTCAAACCTTTTTTTTTTAGTATGGCAAAACAACGTTTGCCGGGTCAGCTAGTCTAATATATAAAATTCACGTGTCACAGTGTTAGTTACCGTACCCCTCCGAAACGGCTAGACCGATTCTTATGAAATTTTGTATGCACATTCAGTAGGTGTGAGAATCGTCTAACATCTATTTTTCAAATTTTTTTTAGTATTGCAAAACAATGTTTGCCGGGACAGCTAGTATGTATATATATATATGTAGCTATATTATAAGCTTATGAGCATATAGTTAATTAATTTAAAGGAGACCTATTTAAATTTAGAACAAATCCTCTCTCAGTATGAGAGAAGACCATGCCCAAATTGTGGAAGGTTTTTGGAATAATAGAGAAATATGAATAAAAATATATTTTAATAAAAACAAGCACTGAAAGTCGCATATAATTGAGGCCTAAATAAATAGTGATCTTCATACAGTCTTGACCTAGAGAGACCTTAGTTTACTTATTCAAGATATTGAAAGCTTTCAAGTTTGTCCTGTCTATTTGTTAGGGCTGTCGTAAGTCTATTTATCACACTAATATTGATCAAAGTTTGTGTGTTTGTTAACGCTTCACGCTCAAACGGCTAGCTATGCAATAGTTTCATTCAAATCTAATATATAAAATTCACGTGTCACAGTGTTAGTTACCGTACTCCTCCGAAACGGCTTGACCGATTCTTCTCAAATTTTACATACATATTCAGTAGGTCTGAGAATCGGCCAACATCTATTTTTCAAACATTTTTTTTTAGTATGGCAAAACGACGTTTGCCGGGTCAGCTAGTATTAATATAATTTTAATGAAATTTGTTATAAAGCAAATCTATACTCTATACCAATATTACAAAGCTGAAGAGTAAGTTTGTTGGTTTTAACGGGCTTAACTCTGGAACCACTAGTCAGATTTGAAAAATTCTTTCAGTGTTGGATAGTACATTTATAGAGCAAGGCTATAGGTTATATAACATCACGCTGTGATCAATAGGAACGAAGCATAAAACAAATGTTTCAAAAACAGGGAAAATTGTCTAAATTTCAGGCGTACAAAGACGTGGGCAATGCTTTAAAGGCTAGTAAGTCAATATAAGTCCAGCAGTGAATGAAAACAGGTCGATTAATTGTTGTACAGGAAGAAATTTAATTGGATTAGCTGATATATGTTTACTTTAAATTTTTTACTGTTGTGTATGTATCTGTGTACTCAAACCACGTTACGGAGGAGTTAACAAGTAGGTAAATGCGCGGATTGCAGTTATATTTAGTTTATTGCTACCATTTTAAACTATAATTAATCAAATAGAAATAATATCACAAAGCGTTTATATCATTACATTTCTAACAAGTTCAAACTAAAGCTAAAAAACATTAAACAGCAGGAACAATCTGAAACACAAATTGTCGAAAAACAAACAGCGTACAAAAAATATGTATTTCTTTCAAGTACTCAATAATATGTAACTCATTTCAAGTTTGTAAAGACGGGCTTCGTGGTGGAGTGGTTTATGTAATGGACTGCGGATCACGAGGTCTCGGGTTCGATTCCCGGTCAGGACAAATATTTGTGTGATGTTTTTAATTGTCATACAAATGTTTGTACTGCGTCTGGGTGTTTACTATGTATTATAAGTATGTATTTACAAAAGAAAAGTAGTTTATGTATTATATCCGTATTCTGGTATCCATAACACAAGCATATAAAGCTTAGCTTGGGACCAGAGGACGTTGTGTGAAATGTCCATGAGTATTTATATATTATTTATTATTCATTTACAGAACGATTGTAAGTTTTGCTATTTCTCTTCCCAGAAGTTTTTTTTTAATAAGCCTGCTACGAAAAACACAATACATTAGTTGAGCATGAAATTTGTGAAATTTTCCGTAATTGACGTGAAAATAAAATGAATTTGGAATATCTATTTTGTAATTGTTTTGACTTTAATAGCGTCAACCATATTCAAAGTAACACAAAAGAAGACTAGTTTAATTATCTATTTTAGACTATTCCGAAAATCCAGTTTTTAGAATTATAACTAAAGATTTACGGTCTTATTCATAATGACTTATCGGAGGTTTAAACGGAGATTTTATTGGAGAGATAATAAACGTTTTAGCGTAAAAAGACTATTATGAATAACAAGTTTTGACAATTTTCGCGAACCTATTATAGCGAACTTTTAAACCTCCGATAAGTCAATATGAATAAGGCCATAAAAGATGTCAACTGCTTGGTGATCACGATTCATGGGATATGAGCTGGTAACAAACAGACAGTGGTACATTGGAGTCTTAGAGTCTCGTATCTACTGTCAGGGCTACTCTCACGAAAGGTTCTGTACGATAACAAATATTTATTTCTAGCCTCGTGCCCATGACTCCATCCGTGTGGAATTTAGAAAATTTTCCCCATTTTTGCAACATTTTTCACTACTGCTTTGCTTCTACTGGTCGTAGCGTGATGTTATATAGCATAAAGCCTTTCTCGATAAATGCACTATCTAACAGTGAAAGAATTTTTCAAATTGGCCCAGCTGAGATTAGCGTGATCAAACAAACAAACAAACTCTTCCGCTTTATAATATTAGTATACGATAATAGTGCGCGCTTACTTAATGTAGTTGGCCTATAATCATAAGGCTTTAAAATCATTACCTAATAAGTCAATCAATCAATCAAATCAGCCTACTGCAGTCCACTGCTGGACATAGGCCTCTCCCAATTCGCGCCATAATACACGGTCCTCCGCCTTCCGCATCCAGTCCCATCCTGCGACCTTCTTCAGGTCATCAGTCCACCTAGCAGGGGGGCGTCCTACCTTACGCTTGCCGAGTCGCGGTCTCCACTCAAGAACCCGTCTGCTCCATCGGCCATCAGTTCTTCGACAGACATGGCCAGCCCACTGCCACTTTAGCGAGCTAGCCTTGCAAGCTATATCGACCACTTTGGTGTGTTGACGGATAACCTCGTTCCGGATTTTGTCCCTCAGAGATACCCCTAGCATAGCTCGTTCCATAGCTCGCTGAGCGACCTTCAGTCGGTGGACTAGCCGTACTGTAAGTGTCCACGTCTCGGCACCGTATGTCATGACTAGTAGAACGCACTGGTTGTAAACCTTGGTCTTCAGGCATTGCGGTAGAGGCGAAGAGAAAACTCGACGTAGTTTGCTGAATGCTGCCCAGCCCAACTGTATCCTCCTGTTGACTTCTTTCTCGAAGTTGTTCCTACCTAGCTGAATAACCTGCCCTAGGTAGGTGTATTCTCCGACAACTTCGAGTATTGAGTTGTCAACGTAGATTGGTCCTAATAAGCATTACGCTATAATTATTTATTTAATTACATTATATTCATGAATATAACTACGTAATTACTATAGCCTTATTGTTGCTGAAGCTAACACAGGCCATCACAAAGGCCATTTCAATTCAGACCTAAATATATTAATAGCTAACTAAACTTTAGTTACACAAAGTTAGGACCAAGAAAGGTACTTTGTTTAGACAAGGCATTGAAATTACTTAAGTACTAGGTGGCCTATAATATCAAGTTATCTATTGACGGACCTCGTGGTCTAGTGGTTTATGTAACAGACTGGCGTTCACGAGGTCGCGGGTTCGATTCCCTCCTAGAACAATAATTTGTGTGATCTTTATAAATGTTATACAAATGTCTATTCTGCGTCTGGGTGTTTCTATGTATTATAAGTATGTATTTACAAAAGAAAAGTAGTATATGTATTATATCCATATTCTGGTACCCATAACACAAGCATATAAGCTTAGCTTGGGACCAGAGGACGTAGTATGAATTGTCCACGAATAATAAAAAAAAAAAAATATTCCGCATAAAATAAAATGAATCTCGGGAATGAAATTAAAAAAATATTTTTTTAAAAAGCTCCATATAACAAATAAAAACACAAATAAAGAATACTCTGACTCTGACTCTAACATCAAACATACATTAAACAAAATGTACAAATTATCAACACCAACAGATCGTCAAACAAGGAAATAGGATTCATAAGAAAGTATCCTTTTACGAACTCATCTCAAGTTAGCTAACATTCATTTATTCAACGATTGTGAGTTATACTCTGGTTCTTTATAAATTTTTTTTTTTTTTTTTTAAGGAATATGAGGTTTTAAGTTTTTGAATGAAAGTCGGACACATCTCTAGAGAGATTGCTTACAAAATTCATGAAACAAATGATCATTGTGACCATTTTTACCAGTATAATTTGATTTATTATACAAAAGCATAGCAAATCAATTACAAAAATTTCTCACAGTGCCGTGTTGGTTATCACCCTTAAGTATAGTAATGATTATTAGGTGGGATAGAAGAAGCATAACGTTAGGTCCAACTTATTTGAATGCTAGACTAAAAGAAATAAAGTCATAGCAGAAAGCTGTCATTTAAAAGAAATGATCTGGAAGATGTAGTAAGAAGGCAGAAACGAGTATGCTGCTTTGATTATGTAAAAAGAATGGATGATAAACTATTAACGAAAGGTTTAGGTATGCATGGCGTAGGTAAGCGGAAAGGCTGGGAGAGGACGACCGAGTAGGATCTAGTCTTATATCAACAGTGATATCCTATTAAATGTTAATGTATAGCTTCCTTTAGCACTAGCACTAAGTTTACTTCAGCCCGTTAATATTTACCTAACTATTTTAAAGTTATACAATACACTAAAGTACAAAAGTACCTACACAAGTTTTAAACATAAGAATTCTAACTAAAATAAGTGAAATAACTTCTAGTTTAATGTATTTAATGTTAGAAGCAGAAATTTTCATAGTAACTGTATGACAAACACAATCCGATTACAATATTTGCGTATCCATTACTGGGGCGCTTTGTAGAGGAACTTGGGAGGTTTCCACTTTATTTGAAACTGCGCTACGTATGCTCTATTCTATTACTTCCACTGAATAAACAAACTGTTTGTAATGTTTCTACTTTTGTATGTTTTCTGTAATATATTTAAAGTATCTTTTATACTTATCCAATTGACCCAGAAGGAGGATAACATTGTGATTATAGTTTGCATTTAACGGGTCTAATATCTATGTATCTCTATAGTTCACTACTTCACTCATCATAAGTTGACGCAACAATGAATTTTAGTAAGTTTAACATTATTTTTATTACTGTGCTAATGGAAAAGTAAATTTCACTATTTCTTGCTAAGTTAATTTTTAAATCAAATCGGCTTTATTTTGGTTTACTTCAGTTAACTTATTGAATTTACCTGTCCTATACAGATTGAGCTTCGTTCATGTCTACATTTTACAAAGATTAATAAAAAATTGGACGAGCTTAAGTGTATTTGTGTGTAACGCAACTATAGAGCGATTTAAAAAACTGTACAACGCCATCTATCGAGTGGTATAGTACTTACGCACATAGAACTTCTGTTAATTAAGGTTTAATTTGGAAATTTCACGCGTACGAAGTCGCGGGCAACAGCTAGTATTTATACAAAGAAACATACAAGTATAAATCCTAAAACCTTTAAATAAATATGTACATTATTCATATAAAAAGAAACATAAACATGTAGCGTATAGTTTGAACAGAATCATGTAGCACGCTTAGAGTACATTACTTTTATTCTGACGAAATAAGAGAACATTTTATTGTAGTCGTTTACCAACGTTATTAAACGACTTCAATAAAACGAAGGTCTCTGATTCCATCATAATATGAGTAATGTACGATATGCTTTCATAAAAAGCTTTACTAGAAGAAAAGAACAAACAAAAACTTGCTACATTTAGTAATAGCTTACACAGTGGCGGTTGAAGGCGTTGGCGACCGTTGATCGTATCTTGCTCGAAGGAACCTCTTGCACATGCACTTAGGCACCTTACATGCACTTATGTAGCATTTTCCCTACAGATATACGATAAAGATTATGTAGATAATTAAAATAAAACAAGACATAATACGTTTCTTGTCATAGTAAATTATCGCTGTTATAACCAAATGCAAAAAAATATATTATTAGATTTCTTTTCTTCTTCAAAACTTTTTCAAATTTGAAATATGTCAATAGCATAAGAGGTATGTAAAAAAAAGTGCAAAATAAAAGGGGCCCTGCAAAACTATTTTCGCCGACGACGCACGTATTTAGTGCCGCCACTTACTTTATACGTTGGCTATTATTATCTATAACACATAATATGAAGCGAACAAAAAATACAAAAGATACCATATATTTTGATAATGTCATCAATAATAGGATATTTTTGTTGGCGAAATGTCACAAACAAAAGTCTTGGCCTTTAGCTCGGTCCGTCTCGGTCAGCGAAACGTTTTCGATTAACGTACACCTTACCTTTGGGACTTGGGCCATGAAACGGCTTGGTATCAACATACAATAAGCACAAAGATATTTATTTACTTGTAGTGTGATCTTAATATTCAATAATTTGAATAAAAATTCATGTTATCATCATTGTGGGTTAAATTACCAGTGCAATGTAATTATTTGTGTCATGAAAACAGGTATTGTATTGCGCCCATCATTTAAGTGATAGATGAATGTATTGACGCACGTATTGGCGCCCAGAAACCGGGCCATGGTAGTCACGCAGGCCTCGACTCGGCCAGAGGGGCCTAGCCCTGCAGATGGGGCCCGACTCATAAATGAATGTATTGCCTATTATACCATTCTAATCAGCTGCATTGCGTATGAATGTTTTAGCTTCAAATTTTCCGACTGTCACAGATTTTTTTATTCATATATTTCTAAATCCTAATCTTACGATAGATACTCGTAAAATTGTACATTACATTCTATCACAGCGCCGGAGATTAATTGACATGATTATTTTTTCACATTATATGCGTTGTTTCAGCTCTGACATAATATAAAATAAAGTTATCAAATTTGCTACAATCAAAATTTTCACATTAGCCAAAATTTCAGTTACATTACAGCTTAAAAACCGCCCAGGGACCACTAATTTTCATTTTATGGTGAAATTAAGATAATTTTGTCATGAAATTCAAGCCTTAATTGTTAGTATGTTGCTTGACGTACTAACTCGGCATTTTAATTGCTTTTATGTTACACTAGATTTTAGTTTAATAACTAAAACGTGAAATTAAATATTCTTAAATAGATTGAAACAAGGAACTAAATCTTTACTTTTAATATATTACGAATGTGAAAGTAACTCTGCCTGATTGTCGCTCTTTACTTCAAAATTACTAAAACGATTTGCATAAAATATGGTACATAAATAGTCAAAATCCTGGAAATGCAAGGGCAAAAGCTAGCAAACTAGTCCTTTCGTATAACGTTCCCTGATCCAAATCTAAGCTTAATGCTTGTATTGAGGGTACCAGATTATGGATATAGAAAGAAGAAAGAAAAAAAGATTTCCACAAAAACTAAAAATAGTAAACACATACTTAAATTAAAAAAGGATATAATATTTTATACCTCTCTCTCTCTCTCTCCAGCCTTTTAACGTTCTTCTATTGAGTACAGGCCTCTTCTGCTTTGGTAGGGACTATGGTCTACTACTACGCCGACCAAGCGTGCTGATATTTTATACCTACTAAGGTTACTATTCTTTCCAAATAAATACAGTTGGACAAAAATACGTGCGTATTTTTGTTAAATAATTTTAAAGTTTGCATTAATTGATGTTCTGATGTGGGAGTAAACTGTATAAATTAAATTAAACTGTGTGTTATCTTAACCTCTTCTAAACTAAGTTAGTAGTGTCAGGGTGTTGTGTGTTCTATACCCGCAGTAGACAAATATTTGTGAGTCACGTATTGCCTCTTTGTGCTCATTATTTTTAACCACATTATGTAAAGGAAGTTCCAATTTTCATGGTTAACTTTTGTATGTCGTCATCGTATCGTCATTACTCATTATAAAACAAAGTCAGTGTTTTTGTATGTATGTCCCTCCGTGAGCTCAAATCTTCAAAATTACAACGGATCTTGATGCGGTTTTTTTAATGATAGATTTGTTAAAAAGGATGGCTTTCTTGTATAATTTGTTATGCTCTGGTTTCTAAATTCCACGCGTACGAAGTACGAATTGGACTCGCCCACAAATGGTTCCCTACCGTTATTATCTTATTATATTCGTCATAATCTCGACCCCAAAATTATTATGAATTATTATTATATGAATTTGAATATACGTTTTGTATAACTCGACTCCAGGTCGGTTTCTTTTTTAAATGGCCAGGTACGGGCTTGTGCCAAGTACTCTGGTTACATAATTGTAGTTGTATGGTGTGTGTTTGATACTGAGTTGGGTGTATGCGGATGATGTGTAGATGTTGTTTGAGATGTGTGTGTGTTTCTTTGTGTAGTTTGGAGTGGGAGTGATGTAGGGTTTAGGAATCGTCTAACTATTGAGCATGTATCGATGACTATTGATTTTTGCAATGGAATGTATGTGTTTTCTGGGAGTTGTAGAGTATACAATGCTATTTTAAGTGTTTTCGGGAATTATTATTAATATTCCCTTTATTTATTTAACATCCTATCCTTTACATTTTTAAAATGATTATAACACTACATACATACAAATATAACAATTAACATATAAAAGAAAAAAAGAAAATATTTTAATTTCATTTTCTTTCTTTTATTAATATTTCTCTTTATTTATAATTTTTTTTATATTTTACATTTTTAAAAAGATTACAAAACAATCGTACAAAATTAACATAACTAAGTAACTTAAAAGAACATAAAAATAAAACAAATAATTACATACACACACACACACACACACACAAAGAGAGAGAGAGAGAGAGAGAGACAAACAGTTAAAAAATAAAAAACATAATATATACCTACACAAAATAATCATTTTCAAAATGTAAAAAATAGCGCTCCACCGACATCGGGTGCAGGGACCAAGCTACCGATGGTCAGGGTTCTAGAGACAGGAACTTCCTCACGATTCGTGCCGTACCGAGGAGAACTGCCTTCTGCATCAGACCCTTGACCCAACCACCTAACGCGAGCCTCTGCAGATGTTGGTCGAGGCTCTTGGCCATTAGACCATTGACCGTTATTACTATCGGCACAATGATTGAAGAGTCAACGTCCCAAATGTCGACAACCTCGCGAGCTAACTCAAGATATTTAATTTGTTTATATTTTTCAGCTTTTACGAGGTTCTCGTCATGAGGGATCGTGACATCAACAATCATTGCACGACGTTCTCACCGAATAATAATTTAATATTCGTTATTAATATTATTATTATGATATTATTATTGAAAAATTATATAATTAATATATTAATATTTTGCGATTGACTCGCTATGCTTTTACTAAATAATAATAAATTATATAATATTGATGAATATTTGTTGTTATACCATCATCACCGTTCCAGAAATACAGTCTGGTGACAGACGGACGGACGAACGTACAGCAAAGTCTTAGTAACAGGGTACCGTTTACCTTTCGATACGGAACCTTATAAAACAGTATTAAATAGTTTTATGAAATTTGTGCACCCATCGCGTTGGTTCGAGAATAGGTAGATCTTTATTTTTAATACCATAAGCTCATAAGCACCAGTAAGTACGCAAGTGAAACCACAAAGCACCGTTAGTATCAACATAAGTTTAATTAACCGTGATTATACTGCAGTAGCTTACAAAATGCTTTAGTCATTAAATACACTTAGAATTGCCACAATAATTCAGTAAGTTACTACAGAAAAGAAATTTGTTCGAAATTTGGATGTTTGCCAGCTCCTAGAGTTAATATCACCTTTATAGCATTGGGTGGTTATCATAGAAAGAAACAAGAATATTTTATGAATTAAATATACACAAATACTAGTTTTTACTCATAACTTCCTACGTATGGACTTTAGAAACCAGAACTTAATAAATTAAACAATAAAGACATCATTTTGATCCTCTATCTAGTATATAAAATTCTCCTGTCACGGTGTTTGTAATTATACTCCTCCGAAATGGCGCGACCGATTTTCGTGTTGTGTACATATCCGTTAGGTCTGAGAATCGAACAACATCTATTTTTCATCCCCCTAAATGTTAAGGGTGGTCCACCCCTAACATTTACTTGGCAAAAAAACTTTTTCCGGGTCAGCTAGTATCATATAAATAGCACCGTCCGTCCGTCCGTCTGTTTGCAATAGTCTTCGGATCGGCAGAACTGATTTTGATAGGACTTTGGCCGATATTTAATTAATTTTATAGAAAATATAAAAATAATTAGGGATACGTAAAAATTAAAAAAAAAAACACTTTTTTATGTTGGTAGTTTTTCAACCGGCTTTACTAAATGTAATGTTATGCAGACGAAGTTGCAGGATACGACTAATATACACTAAAATAAAAGATTTCACTATCGGAGTAATGAGCAAAAAAAAACGTTAGCATTTACTAGCGAATATGCTACACAGACAATTGGAAAGTTCTCCTTTGGGAAATATCTTCTTGATGAGAATATAAAAATACAGAATATTTGTAAGAAAACCCTTAACCTAGTTAAGGTTAGAGTTATAAAAGTAAAGGTTTGGTGTTTATTCTGCGTCTTCTGCGCCTCATCAAAACAGAAATGGAATCTATACTATCTACTAAGAGTATAAAGCAGAAGAGCTTGTTTGTTTGAACGCGCTAATCTCAGGATCTGCCTGGTCCAATTTGAAAAATTATTTTATATAATATCATGTTGCGACCAGATACCAGATAGAAGTGAAGTATTTGTTATTAAAAATATTGCAAAAATAGGGAAAATTTTCTAAATTTCTTGCGTACGTAGTCGCAGGCAACTGTTAGTAATACTGACAGATTACTGTTAAATTAGAATAAAAAACAAAAATAGTATTACGATCTAAACACACTTCCCTGGCTTCATTAATACTCATACATCTGGTTATACATACATCCTCGTTGATAGTAAGTGCTACGCTTTTAACCCTTTTGAAGTATACAAGCGATGGCATGGGAGTAAGTTTTTCTCGGGCATCCTCTCCCTGTTTGGTTCTTAGCAGATGCTTCTACAGCCTCTACCTACTCCCATGGGATAAAAGCGTGACGGTATGATGAAGATGAAAATACAGTAATAATGTAACGGCGATTTTATCACTGTCCGTGATCGGGAATGAAATAGGGTGGCGACATTTGTATTTGTTATCTTAATCCATCATCACATGCAAACATCCTAATCTATCACTATATAATAACGTAATTAAAATTATATACCTATATCTTTTAAATCCGCGCCATTTTAAATCATAACTTAAATATACATTGTGACAAATAACTAAATAGCTACAAGTGTGCACCCACCTTAACATATTCATTACGACCCCTGTAATTTGCAGGGGTGACACCGCCCATAAAAACACCGCAGCTGTGTTACGAATATAATATATTTTTTATTTAACATTATGTTTATCTCTAAACAAAATGAGTTTCTACGAAATATGTATGATGTTTGTGTTGTCTGTACGTGGACAACTTATGTTAGTAAAAGACTATTAGGTGACGGATTAAGAACATATTGAGTATTTTATATTTATATTTATTTATTTTATTTATTTATTTAAAAACTTTTGCACAAAAAAAATGTACATAGGCGTGCTTAATGCTAAAAGCATTCTCTACCAGCTAACCTAGGGTGGTGCAGAAAACTTCAAGGTAGGTGCAATGAGGAATTAGAAACTTAGTGCGTAAAATACCATGATTACAATATAGACATACATACATACCAACATACACGCAAATATATACATAAACATACACAGACACATATACATACATACATACACATACATACATATATATATATATATAGATACATCAACACATTAACATAATATACAGTAAGTATAGATAAATTATACATATTATTATATTCTAATAACTACATTTGTTGCAATGAACCAGCGATTTCTTTACGAAGATATTCACGTACTTTCCGCTTAAAGGTGAAGCGACTCTTGGAATTCCTGATATCAAGAGGAAGCGCATTCCAGAGTTGTACCGAACGAACAAGGAAAGAAGATGTTACAGAACCTGAAGTATGTTTTGAGCATAGGAGAATTGAATTATTAGTAGAACGGAGGTTTTTAGTGTGGGTAGAAGACAAATAATTAAAGCAAGAAGTCAAATAATTAGGAGCAGAAGGATTTGTAAGGATAGAGTAGAGGGTAGTGAGAGAACGCATATCACGACGTTGACGAATAGGCAACCATTTCAATTCGGAGCGATAAGTAGAAACGTGATCATACTTGCGAGGATTGAAGATGAATCGAATGCAGTTATTGAGAAGCCTGTCGTATTTATTAAGAATATCTGCATTCAGGTCTAAATAGCACACATCACCATAGTCGATGATAGGAAACACCAAACTCTGCACAAGCATTGTTTTAGTTGTTGTTGGAAGAAATTTCCTTAAGGAGTAAAGCGATCGTAGTACTCCAGTAGTTTTTTGGCAAACAGCAGTTGCTTGCGCTCTCCAGTCTAGGTGACTATCGAGGTAAAGGCCGTATATTATATATTTTACCTTTGAAATTTGGGGGTTTTCCTCGATTTCTCAATGGAACCACAAGGGAACCACCATCAGTTCACCTGTGACCACGGTCGATACAAGTCGACCGAAACGTCGGGACAAAAACAGGTATCGTACCTAATATAAATTATATTTCCCGCGGAGTAGACACGGTGATTATATACTATTTATTAACTAAACTGCTACGTTTTGTATAGTTTTTGTCCATGATAATGCTTCTGTGAACTTGTAATCAGTCATGGCGTCCATTTTTCTTTATAGACGGAAAACTATTCGTTACCAATCAGTATTATGGCTGTTTGATCTGACAATTAAACAATAAATAAATGGAGTTGGATATTTCTAAGCTATTTCTTCTTCATTTCAATTATAAAGATGATGATTAAACAGTTATAGCTGTTTCGGGCTTACTAAATCTGCTTTAGGCTATACTATTGCTAATTCTCTGATGACTGTGATTTGCTCTTATCCCATAATAGATTATTTCTTCTATGCTATCCTATCAGCCTAACTGTTATTTACTTGTTATTCTTTTTTTTTTTTTTTTTTTATTTTTTATTTTTTATTTATTGGTATTTGATTATATAAAAACATTATACATAAATGGTTTGGCTTCAATATAAAGTATACAACATATTTGTAGGCTTTCTGTTCTCCTAGCTAGGTTGCAAGCAACCTGTGTTAAGGAGATACAGTGCTGCCCCCTTAATGGGTGTACATACTTAATTACCAATTAAGGAAAATGGGTCAATAAGATTACCAATAAAATTATGTTGTAAGTGTGTCTGTGTAGTGTGTGTGTGTGTGTATGTGTGTGTGTGTGTATGTGTGTGTGTCTGCATTAAAGTTGCACGAACAAGCTAAGCAAGAATTCGGTATTATGAAAAAGAACATGTAATATATGACTCAGTCTCATCATATGTTTTATTTAGAAAGAAAGATTTGACAGTCGATTTAAATTTCGACAAGGGCAGTTCGTATATAGGTAGACTGTAGTAAGTCTTATTGTAAAGAAACGGACCAAGGAAGATAGCAAACTTCCTCGTAAAGCTGAAGCGTACTGTAGGAACCTCACATACTTTGTCAGCGCGACGCTTATCAATCATCTGAAAAGGTGTTTTTTGGTGCTGGGCGACCATAACATTAATAATATAAAGTTGTCTCACATTAAGAACATTCCAGCTACGGTATAACTGAGCAGTTCGGAATTGGATAGGTCTAAAAGTAGAAACTTTTAAGATAGCTCGGTGTGCTATTTCTAGCGGCTTCAACGCAGATTTGGTGACACCACCCCAACTCGAAATACAATACGCTATGATAGATTTGCAAAGAGCAAGATAAACCATTTTTATAATGGAGAAGTTGACCACGTACCGAAGATTCTTGAAAATATAAATAAGTTTTCTGACTCTGCCTGTCAGGAGATTAATGTGGTCCTTGAAATTAAGATATTTATCAATATTAATACCCAGATATTTAATACTGTCGACGGATGAAATAGATTGATCATAACAAGAGGAATCAGAAGGTGAGACACCAGAGGAACAGGTTGGAGAAAAACAAGAACTAACTTTGATACTCAAGGGTGATCTAGGCTGGGACACAGATGAGATGGAGAAATTAATAAATTTTGTTTTTGGAATATTAAGGGTAAGATAGTGAGACGACAGCCAACGCTGAACCAAATCGAAACCACTTTGAGCTACAATTTGGAGTTCAGACCAGGAGTCTGCAAAAAAAGTTAGGGCTGTGTCATCAGCGTATGAGACAATACTACCGTTATTTATGTTAATATTGCAGAGATCATTTATAAAAATTAAGAATAGTGTCGGACCTAAGATACTGCCTTGTGGGACACCACAATCAATTGATAGCTCATCACTCATGTAGTGCCCTATCTTAACCTTTTGAGTTCTATTTGTTAGATAGCTCTTGAATAATTGAAGTGGAACTCCCCTGACACCAATATTCTCAAGCTTGAGAAGAAGCGTGGCGATCGGCACGGTGTCGAAAGCTTTTGCTAGATCGAGGAAGATGGTAAGTACTTTTTTTCGTTTATTAAGATTAGCCACTATGTTACTAGTTAATTCAAGTACTGCATCTGAAGTAGATTTATTTTTCCTGAAGCCATACTGTCGCGATGAAATTAGATTGTGCTTTTTGATATAGGAGACTAATCTCTTGTTTATCAGACGTTCAAAAACCTTCGACAGTGTCGTCAAAACAGCTATAGGGCGGTAATTATTAAAATCAACACCATTGCCGCCTTTGAAAATTGGGTGTATTATAGCCCTCTTCAAACAAGTTGGAAACACCGCAGCCTGAAGAGATAAATTAAAGATATGGCATATTATGGGAGCTAGAGTAGCGGAATATCTTTTAAAGATGGTTGCGGATAAATTATCCCAGCCTGGGGAAGCCGTCGTTCTCAGAGAACTTTTACAGGCACTCCGAGCATTCAAGTTCTATTTCGATGTATCTAATCACGGTCTAATCTACGACCATATTAATTCCCTAGTGCTATAGTTATAGCATACATAGTTATGTATCCGATTAGTAATAGAAGATTATTAATCGATTTAAACAGACATCGATGTATAAACAAGTTTTAAGGAAAACCTTACTAAGTTATTTAGTTACAAAATAGTTGCAAGTGTATTAAGCGAAGGAAAGG
This sequence comes from Orgyia antiqua, assembly GCA_916999025.1. Classification (NCBI taxonomy): domain Eukaryota; kingdom Metazoa; phylum Arthropoda; class Insecta; order Lepidoptera; family Erebidae; genus Orgyia; species Orgyia antiqua. The sequence continues at coordinate 947,265 of OU779871.1, read as the reverse complement.
AAAAACAAAGAAGACTCTTGTAAATTAAATAAACCAAGCTACAAAAGGCAGGATATGACAAAATTATTAGGGTTCTGAATAGTTGAGGCAGTCTTAAAAGAATATAGCTCATTCATTTTATTACGAACCACTCGTAAAATATTCAAGAAATAAGAGAAAGAAAACATCTGCCATTGTTATTTAATTCTTTATTAATTGCTATAATTTTCTTTGCTTTTGTTCCTGCTAAGAAAAATATTATGAATCTGATCTTTTGTGTTTAAGCTGACGAAAATAGTTTTAGAATATATTGTGTTGGATTGAAGGAATAAACAAATCTTATAAATTTTTTTTTATCTGCCCGTATAGTGACGGATTAAAAATATAGAAAGAAGAAAAACAAAGAAATATTTATTGCCTCGCCAAGATATTACACAAAAAAGTAGTAGGTATAAATTATTATAATTATGTAGAAAAAAAGTGTCATCAATGTCATCATCCCACATTTTCCTCGGGTTGGGTAAAAGCCAGTTAAGACTCGAGACTAAACTCTATGCTAACATTCCTAGTCAGTGCGGCATCGTGAACTAAATTTATACTCTTATAAATAAAGAACTGAGATCTATCTATAGTGTTTTAAGCTTAACAATGGTAGTTTCAAACTAAAATAGTATTCACATCACTCTTTAATGTGAGCAACAAGACGGGAAGAACATTGATGTGTTCACGATTCGTCTAACCATTTTCACTAGCGAATACGGCACAAAGTTTTAACAGAATTAACTACTAAAACTTTTAAAGTAAGTTAATTACTCAGATTGTGAATGGAGACGTACGAGTTGAAACACTAAATTAAATTCGTAGACCGTCTACGCCGTAGCAGTTGTGTAGACTTTATAAAATGCGAAATAAACTCTGCATATGGGCGTACATAGACACGAATTTAATTGTCCGTGTGGCGACGGGGTGAGAATAAAATTTAAATAACAACTAAAAAGAATATGTGTCACCACTCCATTACTTCCCAAGTGTTGTATAAGAGCCAGCCTAGGGATATTTTAAGCATAGTTATGAAATACTAGCTGTTGCCCGCTACTCCGTTCGCGTGGAATTTAGAAAATTTTCCCCGTTTTTGCAACATTTTTCACTACTAATACGCTTCTACTGGTCGTAGCGTGATGTTTTATAACCTAAAGCCTTCCTCGATAAATGCCCTATCCAATACTGAAAGAATTTTTCTAATCGGCTCAGTGGTTCCTGAGATTAACACGTTTAAACAAACAAACTTCAGCTTTATAATATTAGTTTAAAGATTTTGTGAGACTCGAAACTAAATACTATACCAAAACACCTTGTCCATGCCCAGCAGTGAGACGTTAATGGGTTGAGCAGAACAAACCACCTTTAGACAAAGGATTTTCAAAGAAAGACAACACATGTTGTCAGGCCAGGAACTTTCTGCATTCACAATTATATTAATTTTGAAGTATATTTTACAAAAAATCCTGTAGACATTATTTGTCATGCAGTTTGAGCTTAAGCTTTAAGTTTTATTATCTATCAAAAAAGCTACCTCAAAATATGTTGCTTAGTTTGGAAGATATAAGCTCACATAGGGACATACATACAAAAATAACAAATTTGTTTTATAATAAGTAAAGATAAGCTCGATGTAGTAAGTATTGATATGCTTCACATTTGCCTGAATGTTTTTTTGTGAGAATGACTTAATTTTAAAAAACCGTATTTCCATAATATTATTTTTCCATAGCAACAGATGTATATACATGGAAACACATTATGATGAAACTACACCGACCATTTCTACTGATTAACCTGTCAACAGTGTCGCACATAGGACACATATATCATGAGGACAGTTATTGCATCATCCTTGATTAAATTCCTATGACTTAGAGTAGATTATCGCTGCACTTAGTATGGTCAAACAATGTCACAGTAACGTTTGTGAATACGGCTGTATGTCATATGTTCGTGTGGTGACGGACTAAGAATACAAGTGTCACCACCCCATCTCTTCCACAGCGTGCTATAAAAGTCAGCTAAGAGATATTTTACACAGATGACATCCTCTGTTAGAGACGCAAAACTCGAAAGTAAACCCTGTGCCAACACGCCTGGACAAAGCGGCACAGTAGACCATAATCCCTTCCAAAGTGGAAGAGGCCCGTGCCCAACAGTGGGACGTTAATGGGTTGGAGAGAGAGAGTCATTTGTCCCCAGAGGTAATGGCCTATCCAGTATGGGAAATTTATCTACCGCTTATCTCCTATTAAAGAACAGAATTCCAAGTTACCTTTCTCAGTATTGCACTGTAGCTACTTTTTCTATAATAAATTCAATTATATAAAAGAGATGGATGGACGAGCAGTAGTAGTTTATTCTAGTTAGATACATTTTGGGCACAGAAGTAATAAAAATAACCATAGAAAAATGTTTAAACTCTTGTACTCTAAATATGTATACTAATATACTAAGTTTGTTTGCTTGTTTGATCGCGCTAATCTCAGGAACCACTAGGCAAATTTGCAAAATTCTTTCAATGTTAGATATGGCATTTATCGAGGAAGGCTTTTTGCTATATACCATCACGCTACGATCAGTAGAAGCAAAGCAGTAGTGAAAAATGTTGCAAAAACGGGAAAAAAAAGACGGAGTCGGGGGCAACAGCTATAATATTATAAAGCTGAAGCGTTTGTTTGTTTGAACGCGCTGTTCTCAGGAACCTCTGGTGCGATTTTAAAATTCTTTTAATGTTTAATAGTACATTTATCGAGGAAGGCTATAGGTTATATAACATCACGCTGTAAGCAATAGGAGCGAAGTATTAGTTAAAGTAGTTAAAGTTGCAAAAACGGGGAGAATTTTCTAAACTCTACGTATACGAAAACGCGGGCAAAGCAAGTGTAAAACAATACAACATAGTCTGCTACGCACCGATAAATAAAATCGTATAAATAAGCTTAAAACAAAAATTGAAACATGACAGAATATTCGTTTGTCTGTTTGTTCTGTTAATAGCACAATAGTGTATTCATATGAATACAAAGGTATTGCTACTGAATGCAAATAAAGAGATGTATTTGAAAATATACATTCAAGGAAAACTGTTTTTATTTTTAAGCTTTTCATTATAGATATTATTCATAGACAAATCAAATTTTCGTGGATCTTAAATTAAGATTATTTGCTTGTATTATGAATTTATGATACTAGAATACGGATATTCTACAAGTACATTGTAGAATATAGTATATAGATTATTTATACTATATTATTATATATTACTAGCTGACCCGGCAAACGTTGTTTTGCCATACAAATGTCAGTGGGGGGTTTGAAAAATAGATGTTAACCGATTCTCAGACCTACTGAATATGCATGTAAAATTTCATAAAAATCAGTCAAGACGTTTCGGAGGAGTACGGTAACTAACAGTGTGACACAAGAATTTTATATATTAGAAGATATTATAGTATATAAGTATATATCATATTATTTGTGGACATCGATGCGGAGTAATTCTTTGATGCATAAAATATATTTTAGGTTCTTTATTTTCTTTTTTTTTATAAAAATTTTTTTGTAACCCTGTTTTATGTATTGTAAATAATATTGTAAATACTATTAATAGATGTATCTACATAAAATTTTTACAAGTAATAATTTTCTTGTGTAAAATACTTATAATACATGGAAAATAAATTGGTCAGCATTCCATGGGTTACCATGATGAGGTTGATAGCCTAAGGCGAGGATAGTTTTCCACAAATTACTCGGTTCTCCGTGAACCCATTTTATCCCAAAAACTATAATAACTGTAACTATTTGTAATGGAAAACCATATTATGAACGAGCAAATTACAAAAATAATAAGCTATATTTTGCACAAGTTTTTCTATTAAATTATAGGCCAAGTTTCGACGATGACATAAATTAAAATTATTATTTATTAAACTTAAGTTTATAACTCTACTACATTCGAGATTCTTTTTAACTGTATTTATTTTAACACTTTACAAGATACCCCTGAAAAACATAAAACCTCCTTTACAGTCGAGTAAAACGAGTTATAACATTGTTATATATCCGTGAAATTACTTAACGATTATTACTAAAAGGCTTACAATGCTTTCTCTCTCTCTCTCCGGCCCACTAATGTCCCAATGTTGGGCAATAGCCTCCTCTTCTTTGGGAGGGATTATGGTCTACTGTACCACGCTAACCAAGCGTGTTGGCACAGGGTTTGTTTTAGAGATTTCCGACAAGAGACGTCTGTAAGAACAGATAATGTTTTCTGTGTACAAAATTCCTTAGCTGACTTTTACAGCACCCTGGGAAGGCAATGGGGTGATGACATTTGTATTCTCAATCCGTCACCACACGGATTATTGACAATGGTTATGAAGTACTAAAATATTTGTTTAAACCAACATTCAGACAATAGAAACAGCTTCGAGCTCTATTGAAATATTATATTCATTGTTATTTTACAATAAAATAGCTTTTACTCATGTACGGGTTTCATTCAGATTGTGTACAGAATATTTCTGCTCTATTTGGCTAGATTTTATAAATACAGAATTTTAATATTTGTATTACGAACTAGTTAAACCCGTACGTGTAGATTTTGTAATAACATCAAAAATATACATGTGAAATAAAGCGAAGTTGAATTTTATGGAAAAATGCCTTGGTTATTGACTTCAGCTATAAAAGATATGAGATCTAAATGGGTGCCAAGTGAATCATGAAATTTAATTAAGAACATACGAATTATTATGTTCGATACCTAGTTTCTATCAGCAAGTCATATTTACAGAATAATAAAGTAAGAACCTACTAATTGATAATAATAAGTCACTAGTTCAGTAAAAACAAACCGAGTGATCTGACAATGCAATTTAATAACCCCCTAGAACTTTGATATAAATCATAAGCGGCAGTTTATTACTAAGATTAATTCAGCGGTGACGTCACCGATGACGTAATGAAATTCCGCAATTGTCTCACTGCGCTCGCGTCGCAGTTATTAATAACATTGTTTTAATAATTTATTGAAGGAAATATGGTTTACAGTGTTACTAGCCGTTCTCAGCAACATCATATGGAATTTAGAAAGTGAATCCTTACAAATTATAAACCTGTAAACCTTCCTCTTTACGAAGAGTAAGGTTTATAGGTTTATAATTTGTAAAACTACGAAACAGATTTTGATATCAACATTTGTTTCGTAGTTTTCAGGATTTACACTCACATAGGAACATACAGAAATAAAGATTGTGTCTAGTAATCAGTAAAGATTACATTTAATTTTAAGATTAGGAACTATTGAAGTCGTTTAGAGTTTGACCGAAATAGCATCGGTAATCAATCGGTTACAATGCTTGGATCTATTTGAAAAAAGAAAATGTCATAAGAAAAATATTGAATAACAGATAGCTTAAATTATTACCAAGATTATTACTTACAAATCTATATTTAAAATAGTTTTTTGTTTCAATGCAAATAAATATTAATTACTTAGCGATAAAATTGGGATATTTATAACGAAAATAATGAACCTTTCATTATTTTCGTTAAAAATATCCCAATTTTTCAAATCAAAATTTCAAGTGGTGCAAATGTTTTTGTACATTAATTCAATTTATTGCATAACAAGGCATATTTATTAAAACTCAGATGTTTGTAAAGTTCTTAATTCATAAATCTGTATTTTACAAACAAATTTGAATCTCGAAAATACATATATTAAAGTTGTAAAGAAGTTTGATTACGTATTGTTCTAAAATGCTTCGTGAGTTAAAACAAGTATGCGGGTAGTCCACAAATAGGTACAATGTTGACTTTATTTTTCTTTTAAATACCGTGTAAAGTTACTTGCTTTAAGATCTTAGGAGCAATAATGTAAGTTGTTTGGTAAACATTTAGAGAAAGAAACCAGTTATGTCTTTAACTATTATTATCCGTCTTAAAAATAAGTAAGAGGTTCTGAATTCGTCTGTGTGTTTTTTTTGTGTTTTAAAACAAAATAAAGTCCTAAGCTACGTAGATGATAAAAGCGAATTCCTTACATTACACATTTACCTTATAACACAAGAGTTTTAATTCTGAGTTAGAAGAAAAAATATTGTATTTTTTCCATCGCAAAAACGATATAATGGAGTTGCAATTAAATAATTCTTGGTACCTGCTGGTTAATTATATTTTTATTGTATATTTTTTTATACAGGTTAAATTGTGTGTTTATTTTGATGGTATAGATTTTAAATCTAGGTATATTTTGTAAATGAAATGAGAACAGAAATGTAGAGTTGCAAGAAATATACAAACTCTTAGACAAGTATTATTTTGTAATATGTTATTATTAGCCTGCTGTTAATATTTTGATGATGGTTTATAGTGTATATATATAGTTAAATGTTATATTATGTAATATCTTAGAGGGGTGAAACTTAAATATTTGAAGAGTAAGATGAAAGAGTAGAACAGTTAATTACTTACCTTCGACAAGTTTGTGAAGGGTGACGTATGCGGGCTCTTTCCGTTCATGAGTTTTGTTCAAAGTACAATTGAAGAGACGTCACCTACATCATGTTACGTTCCAATTTTAAGATTTTAACCAGAGAGTATGTTTTGTTATGTTTTTGTCAAAAGTTAATGTATATATCCTAATTCAATGGTTATATTATTTCCATATCTTATTTTTCTATGACAGATCTAATTTAACCATTTATTTATTATTTGCGCCATCTCTATCGTTTTAGTAATATAATAATGATTCTGACTAATTACATATTATTATCTCTGAATCAATGTACGCGCCACTGGTAGTTTGCTGTTACCTAAAGCACAGGTTCAACCTTTATTAGGTGCCAGCAGAACCCAATTTTATGTGTCAACTCTAACTATGAACATTTTATCTCATGTAATTATTTGTGTACATTCTGTTTACAATAAGTCTTATCTAGATTAGTCTGTACGTGCATGTAAGTTAGTATCGTAGACGTTTAGTGTTAACCTGTTTGTCTCTATTACATACTACCTGCTTATATTTGCCTTAACCCACTGCTATGAAAGTTTTAGGGTGATGACATCTTTGTACCATCTTTTCACCGTCACACAGATTTCTAACATAACAAACGACTAATGTACTACTTGTACCGTGTGGTGACGGATTAAGAATACAAGCGTCACCTCCTCTTTGCCTTCCCAGGGTGCTGTAAAAGCCAGCTAAGAATATTGTACACGGATAACATCTTCTGTGACAGACGGAAAACTGGAAAATAAACCCTGTGCCGACACGCCTGGTCATCATCTTAGCGAATACAATTACTTTTATATACCGAAGGAAAAAACAAGCTCTTTTTGAAAAGCTAAAAATAGAATTTTATTCTAAGTATCACATAAATGCAACACAGTTTTAATAAAAAGCAAAGCTTAATGGTGAAAGTTTTTGTAAAACATTTTGTCGACCATGAAACAATGGCCTAGGCAAGTGTTGTTAAGCTAGCAGTTGTACAGAGACAGTGCTTCCTTATTCAAAGCCTAGCACTCTCAACCAACTAAGTAACACAATTCTTTTGCTTTTACGAAGAAAGCTATGCAGGTAATTTTCTACTGTTTTAATGCAGTTGTTACGTGCCGTAATAAACATGTTCAATTAAGGAGACGAGGTATTTATATGAAAGGTAAAAGTTAAAGCATACTTATAATATTCGAGCGGGTTCGATTCCCAATCAGGACAATCATTTGTGTGATATTTATAATTGTCTTATAAATGTTTGTACTGCGTCTGGGTGTTTCTATGTATTATAAGTATGTATTTACAAAAGAAAAGTAGTATATGTATTCTATTCATATTCTGGTATCCATAACACAAACATATAAGCTTAGCTTGGGACCAGAGGACGTTGTGTGAAATGTCTATAAATTATTTAATATAAATTTTTTTAATATAAAAAATAATTTTCACATTTCTCGGAGAAATTGCTGAACTTAGAAATTATTATGAAGTCGGTTAAGAAACACAATGAAGTTTCTATTGCTAATTCATCATCATACCTTGACGCCTTTTTCACGTGAGGGAAGGCGAATACTATAGAGCGACATCTGCTATGTTACAAATTCATATATGATATAAAGTAAGAATAGAATTACATACATTTAATTTACAAAATTCCCAAAAGGTCACTATTTTTATTCTAGGTCATTGCTTGATTTTTTGTGTGATAAATACTAAGCTGTTAGTGAACGACTCTACATAGTGTTAACTGATCTTTTTGTCCCAAAGTAAATAATCTAATACATTATCTGCTGCAGCAGCATTTAGCTGTGCCCCACGGTGTTACCCGCGGTAAAAAGGATAAATAAGCTCTTCGTTTTTTATTATACCACGGGAACATTGCATTCTTTTAGGATAAAAAGTAGTCAATAGGTTATTCTGATGTATAAGCTACATTATTGTAAAGTTTTATTAAAATCCTTTCAATAGTTTTTAGGGTTCCGTACCCAAAGGGTAAAAACGGGACCCTATTACTGAGACTTCGCTGTCCGTCCGTCCGTCCGTCCGTCCGTCCGTCTGTCACCAGGCTGTATCTCAAGAACGGTGATAGCTAGACAGTTTAAATTTTCACAGACGATGTATTTCTGTTGCCGCTATAACAACAAATACTAAAAATAAAATAAAATAAATATTTAAGGGGGGCTCCCATACAACAAACATGATTTTTTTACCGTTTCTTGCTCGATACTAATAACGTTGCCTTATGTTGCATAGATAATGGTACGGAACCCTCTGTGCGCGAGTCCGACTCGCACTTGACCAATTTTTTTACTGGTTAGTTTAGTTATTAACAAACTTTCATATTTATAATATTACTAGCTGACCCGGCGAACGTTATTTTGCCATACTAAAAAAAAAAAAGTTTGAAAAATAGATGTTGGCCGATTCTCAGACCTACTGAATATGTATGCAAAATTTGAGAAGAATCGGTCAAGCCGTTTCGGAGGAGTACGGTAACTAACACTGTGACACGTAAATTTTGTATATTAGATTAGGAATATTTTGTATTCTCCACATAATATGGTGACTCTATTACTAAGTTCGTGCTACAACCAGATTTTTAGATATTAGTTGAGAGCTAGGATATTAGATAATGGCTGTTACGAGTAATGTTATATGGAAAACATTATGCAATAGTCAAGATGGTTAGTATAAAATTAACAAAATATGTACGTTGTATCAAGAAACACCACTCAAAGTATAAAATAAAAAAATATAAACGAAACTACATTGCAGTACCAGTTAGTATAGATACATTGGTATATATCTATATTAAAACAACGTAGCACAGAGTAATTAAAACAACAGTATCCGCAGCTCAAACTATCGTGTTTAAACATTAAAGGCGCCGTGAAGTGCACTTTAGATGTTAAAATGTTAATCAAAATAATTTGCACGTAAATTGAAAATGGTCGCTAAAGTGCACAGATATTTCGTAGTGCTCATAAGATACATTAAGACACTGTGAAACTGTAAAATGTGTGCAACTTTTAAACTGTCACTGTTGTAGGGAACTTAAACAGATCTCTATATATGCTTTATTTCATTTAAGTTTACTGTTACACTAGCTCTTGCCCGCAAGATTATACATACATGGAATTAAGAAATTTTATCTTGACAAATTATACAAAAAAGCCATCCTCGTAAACCACTATAATTTATAAAGAATCGCAACAAACTCAGTGGCGTGGTTTTGAAGATATAGGCTCACATCTATATACATACAAAAATAACGGCTTTGTTTTATAATAAGTAAAATATTATTAGAAAGATTTTCGTAGACGCTCAAGTCCTAATCTCGATGTAAAAGAATAAGTTATAGTTTAGTTACTATAGTTTCTGTTTGTTTTTTATATCATGTGCATTATGTAATTGAGAACTGTTATAACATAAATGCAATATGATAATCAAGGAAAATTCTAAATTTTAAATTTTATTCTGGAATTCATTTTGATAGACTTTTAGCTCCAAATGAAATATTCAGTGGGCAAAATAAATTTTCTTTTGATCCTAAATTCAAGGTAAGACTCGCCTAAGAAAATCTAATTTTCAGACAAACAGTTGATGCCCCAGGAGGCTGGCACGCCAGTATACGAAACAAGTTATCATTTATTCAGAGCACTTGTACGATATATAAATCTTATGTGATCCTTGTAACATTTCAAGGTACACAAAACTTAACTGTGGTGCCATTTATCTGGACTTTTATCCGTTATTGCAGACCAAAGCTTAGAGAAAATGCATTGTTACAAGATCAGAAAGCGCTCTACATTTTAAGGCTAATCTAGGGTTTAGCAAGGAAACAAGTCACTACAAGGTTAGAAAGGATTTTGTTACAAATTTTTGCCATGTTAGTATAGATAGATTTGAAAATTTTAAGTTTTTTTATATACCTCAATTATTTGATGAGATTCATAAAAGCTAAGTATTAAACTCAGCCTGCTGTTTAGGTTACATTACGTATTCTCTAAAATATTAATATTTTCCTAGACGATAGCTAGACTGTAGTGAAAACATAATAGTATCAATATCGAGGTAAAGACAACAAAGATTTTAGGTTTCTTATTGAGCCACTAGGAGTTTAGCTATAATAAAATATTGTATGTATTTAATGTAAATATTCATACAAATCTATGTGTACCTTGAGAAAAATAAAGCTGTGATGATTATAAACAAAGAAAAACAACGAATGTTTTTGCAAACTAATTCTAAAGAATTTTATCCAATCTGTCTCCAAATCAAATCACTCAATGGGTATCCTCGAAAATTTGGACAAGCATTCGAAAACACAATATTGAGACGCAAAAACGATGAAAAGCAAAAGTTACAGACGACAGGGTGAGGAGTTATAGGGGTAAGGGGTGAACCAAATGACGCGTGAACCACGTTCCCTGATCGGCCACTAAACGATGACGTATGAAGTTTGTGGTATTCCTTGTTCCAAAGAGCTTGTTGAAATTTTTATTGCTTATAAAAGTTTAATAACAATTTAGTTTAGAGCATTTGATAGTTCCATTTTCTGCTTCGTGATTTGATTTGTCTTTTCTGTAATTCTTTCTGTTACGTGATATTTCTTGCAAAGGTTTTTTGTACTTTAATTTATTTGGTTGTAGTAAGGCACAACACCAGTATAACAAATCGTAATTATCAAAACTATAACCTCAGTGTGTACTGTATATCAGCAGAATAAAATAACAGAGGTATGAAACTGATATACTTAGTTTACTCAGTCTAGAAGTTTCGATGTTCACTTTTTTATTGTTACAAAAGTTTGATATAAGTGCCTACTTTGTTTTTCCTCATCTAATCCAGACATATACTGAGACCGTCAATTTAGTATTCACTAGCATAAGTCACAGAGTCAATTAAGAGTGTTAGCGTCCCAAACACTTTAATAATTCCATAGTCGCTGACGCGGTGACGTGACTACTGAATAAGCACTTTATCAAACGATTTTATTTTTGATCATCCTAGTGTGTGTACATGTTCCTGTAATAAGAAGTTCCCGATTTCTATTTCTGTAATAGATATTTTCAGCATAGGCCTATTGCATAAGTTATAAAAATGCTTGCGATTTTACTCTGATTTTTGTTTGCATGTTATTTTTAATTGACAAAAAATCAAATGCGGTTCCTATTCTATGACCCAGATAGAATTTTCCTGAATTAAATGACTGATGATAGTTTCACAAATAACTGCGTTAGCCTGTTCGCAGCATACAATTACTCCTAAGTCCGCAGTCTTTAAGATATAACTTTTAACTTGGATTTTTTTTACGTATTTCTTCGAGCTATGTATGATAGCTTTTCTAATTACACATTCCTATACCCAATAACTTTTTGGTATGTAAGGCAATATAATGAAATAGGTCATAAAGATAAAATCCTGCATATAAATTTATATGTATATTAAACCTTTGAATTCCTAACGATTACAGCATTACTCGCTTTTATTAGAACATCGATTATTCGAATTTGCCTCGTCACTAGTCAAATCGATTGAAGTCTCGGTGTCTCGAATCGTATTACAGGGTACTGTCGACTCGTTGATAGAAATGCTGACGTCATTGATATCAGTGGATCAGGTGGACTTTAGGATTAAATGATAACAAAAAATTTGAAAAGGTCGATAGAAGCTTTTGTTGCACAATCACAATGAGAAAAACCGTTTAGTTTTTGCTAATGACTTTACAAATTGACATTTGAAGGAGTTTACGTTTCTTTATCTAGATAGCCAATATCTGAGTTTGAACAAACCTGTATGATTTTAAAAGTGCCTAGTTAGAGAAAATAATTATTCTGAATAAGCAGAGAAAGTAATTATTCTGAATGACCATACATTGTGGCTCAGCAATCGTATTTGTAATCATACGTTGGGTAAAGAAGAATTTTTTGTTTATGAAAGTAAGAAGTTACATTTTTTTACGTAATGGTATATAGAACTGAAACTTGAATAGTTAATTTCAGGCTATCAGTTTTTTATGACGGTTTACATGTCCACCATAAAAAAAATCACCGTTGTTAGCTATCGCGCAAAAAGAAATAATATAAATTAATAAAATATAAATAAGTGTTGCAATTTTCTACAGTAACTAGCTGTTGCCTGCGACCTCGTACGCGTAGAATTTAGAAAACTTTTCCCGTTTTTGCAACATTCTTCAGTGATGCTTCGCCCCTATTAGCGTGATGTTAAAAATAGCCTATTGCTTTCCTCGATAAACGTATCCAATACAGAAAGATTTTTTCAATTCAGATCCTGAGCTTAGCGGTTCAAACAAATAAACTTATCAGCTTTATAATTCTGTATCTAACTCATGTGTATATTTTCGTCACCAAACGTTGTCTAGTATGGCTCAGGGTATTTATAGAAAATATTACAATTATGTTTATCTTATAAATTTTAGATCGATCAGACTACTGTAAGGGGGTGAAAATCACTTTCAAAGATTCCCTTACATAGATTAATACATTGATAGATACGTACTGAACTAATATAAGCTTGTTAATAAGCCATGACCTGCCATGGATACGGTTTAATTACATACATTTAATTTTAACTTAAATTTATTAAAAAGGCATACATTAACTTTTTAATCTCGTATAAATATTTATGTTAAAGAGCTACTTATATGAAATAATAACTCGTATTTAAATTACGTTAATAATGTAAGAACTCAAACAGCCTACAAGCCGTTAACCCAAAAATGGTTAAGTAATTTTAATTTGCATTTAACCCTACCTTATACATAATGTTACCCGAAGCTACCTGGCCTTTTCAATACGTTTCTTTATCTCGGGGCCTGTTAGACCCCGTCAACCGTTTTTACGGTCCCCATTAACCGGCTAATAACTCTTTGACCCACGTTGAATTATTGCGGACAGGTTATAGCTAATATTGGCCATTATTTAGCACAAGTGAGTGTATAATTGTTTGTTTAATTGATTAAAGACTTCAGACGTTTTGTTATATGAAATATGGAGTGAGGAATTAAGTAAACGTTTGTTTAAAATACGTTTATGGAAACATCTTTGGTTATGAATTGGTAATGGGTATTTTATGTATACTACCAGTCAAGCGCGGTTTTAGTTAGTTTTATGCCCCCTCTTGCAGTTTTCATCGTAATACTGAAAAAATTATTTTCAATATCCTGTGAGATATACAATTAGGTATAAGTAGATGCAAAGTTTTTAAAATTTTGATTTTGTTTGTTGAATTCATTTATATTGCTGCCTACATCCCCAGAGTTTAGTTGCATGAATACATACATATACATATGTAACTTAATCTTGTTACGAAAGGGTATCACAAACCGGATCGATACGTTCCTTTTTATCCGGGAATCGAATCTACTCCCTCGGGATATAAACTCACAATTTAACATGAAATTGGAGCAAACTATAGATGCTATAAACGGTGTTTACTCTTGGCAGTATTTCAATTGTTTTGCAAATAACAAATAAACAAAATATTATTGTTTTCGTTATGTTTGATATCGTCATAACTATTTTTGACACTATTTATTAGCTTTCTTTGTATGTAACTCATCGTAACGGAATACTTAATCACTGTTCTTGTTTTCTTAAATACGACTTCTGAATTTGGCACCTATATCAAATACTGATGACAAGGAGAGGAAGACCAAAGAAAAGATGGAGGGACTGCCTGAGAGACGATATTATTATGAAAGAAAAAGGAATTGTTAAGAGTGTTATGGCTGATATGAGAGTTTGGAAGAAAAAGAAAGAGGGATAAGGACAGGAAGAAGAAGACAAAGGCAAAATTACAATGAGAAAAAAATAAGGAACAATTATGTGTAGGATTTAAACTTGTATTAAAGCATGTAAATTAAAATGAGACTGTAACATTTGTACAGAAATGTGTTCATATTGTAAGGCGTGACTTGACGTATAGCGGCTTAACTTGTCGTTTACAATATCTATGTACAATATGTGTATGTTGTGTGTAAGAATATTTGTCACAACAAAGTGATTATAGGTATAATCATTATTGATGTGCCCTTTTTGTGTACGACAAATAATCATGTCCATATTTCAGTCACAATCTATCATCATTATAATCCTTGAATGTCCCGTAATTGTGTTTGGCACTGTAGGGTTTAGTACATTGAGCGATAGAACGGTTAACATTATTTGTTTTTTTATTTTTATTATCACGCTAGATTCCTTACAGAATAGTTAGACATTCCGTATAACCTGGACATTTTGATCAAATAATAATTAATTACAATTTAATATTTTCTAACACTTGCGCGACTCATCTGTTTAAATAAAACTACTTTTTACGGATTTAGACGCGTATATTTATTTTAAATTTTGGCCCGACGTTTCGGAGACTTTGCAGTCACCATGGTAACGGGTGAGACTGAGCTGTAATGTGTCTTCTACGATCAGTTATTACAGGGTTTACCCACATTCGATTTTAATTTTACATTGACCATAAAGATAGACTTTTACTATAAACTATATCATATTACATTGTGCTCAGACTACATAAAATCAATAACATTATTTTAGTTTCTAAAATACATTAACAAATTGTAACAATATAAAGAACATTTTTTAATTTTAAATTTTAAAAGGTAATACATACATAATTTTATCATAGACTAATAGACTCATAGACGTCAGGACAAAATTTAAAACAAATATACGCGTCTAAATCCGTAAAAAGTAGTTTTATTTAATTACAATTTTTTTTTTTGTATTTAATTATTTATTTACATTTTATAAAATTATTACATCAACAATACAAACCAAAACTAAAAAATAAAGTAAAAATAAAATAAAATAATAAATAATAAAATAAATAAATTTATTTCATTTGTATATAGTTTAACAAAAATAAAATCATCATTTACCATTTTATAAGAAACTAAGCTGCTGCACGCGATTTTGTGCGCGTGGTATATAAATTTTTCAACATTTTTCACTGATACTCCGATCCTATTGATCGCAACGTGATGTTGTATATTTCTTTAAAAAATGTACTATTCAGCACTGAAAGAATTTTCTAAATCGGGCCAGCAGTTACTTAGATTAGTGCGTTCAAACAAACAAACAAGCTTTATAATGTTGGTATAAATAAAAAGTTAGAAGCTAAAAGCTCTGTTTTAAAAGTGAATCCTATTTTACACATAATCAGCTACCTATCTATCCTGAATAACTTGATTTTAAGAATATTGTACTGCTTACAATTATTTACATGTTGTATTTTCTTAATAATATAGACATAGTGCCTTACTATGCTATTAAACTATCTGTATTTCCACATTTCACAGAGATTTTCACTTTTATAATGTAAGTACAATTTGAAATCACCATTTCAGGTGTGAAGCTACATCTTACCTTCATTTACTTTGGCCCTTTATGTAAATACTCAAGTCTCTCCCCATCTTGCTACAATTGTTGTGTATTTTACAAGTTAAAGGACCCTGTTATGTAAGAGCTAGATATGTATATATAACACTATGTAAGAAGTTAGCTATAGGTATTATTCTACTTTATTTGAGACATGAATATTTTGTATTATCATCATCATAACATCACGTCTTTTTCCCATGGAGATAGGCAGAGACTATAGAGCGTCATCTGATACGATCCAAACATACTTCCTTGGCTTCATACATCTGGTCATACATGCTCGACGGTTGTAAGTGCTACGCACTTGACCCTTTGACATCCGAGTATTATTTATATTTTGTATTAATAGTCTTAAATTCTATTAATGCGTATTCTAGTACACATAGTTAATAAGCTTAGCTTGGGATCAGAGGATGTTGAATTGTTCATTAGTATTTTTATATATTTGCGTTAGCTTTAAACTCTGTCGCTAGAACGCTAACTGTTCATAAAATCGACCAAAGTTAGAATTGGAGTCGCAAGGGTACCATTATCATGGAATAACGATAACATCAAATAACGGGTTAAGGGCGAGATGATGATGGTAATGAGTATTTTGTTGTTATAGCATCAACTAATATACACTAACTGTAAAATTTTCAACTCTTTTACTATCCCTGTTCCAGAGAAACAATCTGGTAACAGACGAACGGATGGAGAGCGGAATCTCAGTAATAGAGTCTCTTTTAACATCTTAGTACGACACCCTAAAAAACAAACAAACGGACAGATAACCCATATCTTTTAGTGCTAATCCATGAAAACAAAAATAGTTGATTAAAAATCCTTCACTTCACACACAGATTTCTCTGTTAAAAATGTATCCTATAAGATATACACAATGGTGTTATTAATCATTGGTATAATTTGACATCGTTGTCCGTAAGTATAATGGCGGTGTTATTACTCCCATGATATGAGTATCATTACAATGGCCGGTTGAGAGGTTTAATTTTCTAAGCCGTATTTATGTTCCTCATCTTTTCTTAGGCTTAATAACTTGTCTCCCCCCGGGGGATGCTGTGTGAGTGATGTTTGTTACATGTGGAGGATATATACGGTTAAATTTTAATATAAAATGTGTTTGGAATATTCAGGATTTTGATAAGAATATACAAAGCGGAGTGGTAACGCTAGGATAAGACGTCTGAGATAGACTTTACTCTGATTCCTAGTGTTCAAAATAAATTGTTTTCTTTTTATTTTCCTTCTCAGATCATTAGTGTCCTTGTTGGACATAAACCGCCTTCATTTTAAGAGGGTATTAAATCTACCACACCACGTTGACCAGGCGTCTTCGTAGAGTTTTATTTTCAGATATTTCGTCTTTCAGAAAATATGTTACGTCTTTAATAATATTCCTTAGCTGGCTTTTACAGCATCCTTGAGAACAAAAAGAGTGTTGACACTTGTGTAAAATAAGGAAAAAGTAAAGCTTATCAGACATATACAAAAAACTTAGTTTGGTTTCGTTTTAGTACGAAAACTAAGCCATAACTACAATCGAATCGACAGCCCAGTATGCAGCAACAACATGGCAAGCGTAACGAGACCCGCCATCTTTATTATTATAAAACAAAGTCGTTATTTTTGTATGTATATCCCATATATCTTCAAAACTACACAACGGATTTTGATGCGGTGTTTTTATTAGATAGAGTGGTTCCAGAGCATGGTTTCTTTTTGTATTATTTGTTAGGGTTTAATTTCTGAATTACACACGTACGAAATTGCGGGAATAGCTAGTTTAATATGAACTAATTAAAATCTTAAAAGTGCTAAAGTTGGAACGAACTAAAATCAGTAATATAATATGTTTGTGTAAATGAAGTCTTCCAAACAAAATAACAACTTGCTCTTAAATAAACTAGCTTATCCTTACCTTGTAATTAGTTCTAACTTAATTATATGACGACTGTATATCTCTAGAGAGGGTAAGTGGGGATCAATTAGTACACACCTACTATACACGCCTATCTGTATGTCTATTCGCGATGAACTTAAAAACTACTGAGGATATTGCCATATTTCACGAATATAATCATAAGGAAATTTTTAAAGTACCTTTTGTTTAACTATCTGTTGCCCGCAACTACTTCATCATATCTTCTTGTCCATGAATATTTATTTATTATTATTATTTATTACATAGGGACATACATATAAAAATAATGACTTTGTTTTATAATAAGTAAATATTTGTAAAATTTTCTTAATAATACCGAACAAGTACTTAGTTGGACTCGCAAATGAAGGGTTCCATACATCTATCATAATATATTCGTCATTTCTTCTCCAGCACATTTCACGTTGCACGTCCCACTGTTGGCCACGGGCCTCCTCCACTTTGGGAGGGATTATGGTCTACTGTGCCGCGCTAACCAGGCGTGCTGGCACAGGGTTTATTTTTGAGTTTTCCGTTTCTCACAGAAGATGTTATCTATGTGCAATATCCCTTAGCTGACTTTTACAGCACCCTGGGGAGGAGATGGGGTGGTGGCACTTGTATTCTTAACCCGTCACCACACGGATAATTTTAAATATTCGTTATACCAACCCCAAATAAAGGGACCTCAAACATTGGGATAAGGGCAGGATAATGATAATAGTGAGTATTTGTTGCTGTAGCATCGACTGATATACAAAAAGTGTGAAAATTTCAGCTCTCTAGCTATCACTGTTCCAGAGATACGGCCCGGTGATAGACAGACAGACAACGAAGTCTTAGTAATAAGAGTTTCGTTTCACCTTTTGATGCAGAACTCTAAAAATTAGCTGAGATGTAACAAAAATGATGATTGTCATCAAATATCAATGTCATAACTCAATAATTGTCTTGGGAACTTTATCTTCTTTATCTTCTTCTAATTTTGAACTAGTAGTAAGTGGTAGTATTCAATTAAGTTAGGTTTCATTTCCTAAAAGAAAATTATATTTTTGGCCCTAACCTTTAGATAGATAAATGGATGGATATTAGAAGAAACAAAAAACCGCCTCATAATATAAACTATATCCTAAGTATATGACGTCATATACCGCTCGTTAGTGTCCCTTCAGTTCTGAAGAATTCCTCTTGAATATAAAACAAAAATCCAGAACGCTTTGAATAAGGCAGACATATTTCACTGCGAACGATAATCTCAGGACTTTTTGACATCTTTTGTATTCACAGAAGAAAGAAAGAAAGAAAGCTATGTTTAATTTGCCTCTATGCGTTATATTTAAACTAAATAGAAGTATTATGAAGCATTAAGATAGATTGGTAAAGGATTTTTAGGATTTCAAACAAATAATAATTATCCAAAATGAATAAATGCAAAATGGAAGAAAATGCCTAAGGCATTAAGTCCGCCTGTACAATTCTTTGTATAAAGTGTGTAAATAAATAAATAAATATTCACGGACATTTTAAACAACGTCTTCTGGACCCAAACTAAGTTTATATGCTAGTGTTATGGGTACCAGAATACGGATATACTTCATAATATACTACTTTTTTTTTGGAAATACATATTCATAATACATAGAAACACCCAGACTCAGTGCAAACATTTGTATGACATTTATAAACATTGCACAAGTGATACTCCCATGCGGGAAACAAGCCCGCGACCTCGTGAACGGCAGGCCGCTACATGAACCATTAGACCAAGCTCATCAAAAAAACCCTTGATTAGCAGTGGCGGATTTATAGATTTGCCGCCCGTAGGCTATTCAATTCTTGCCGCCTCTAAATTTTGAAATCTTATTCCACAATCATATCAATTTTCTATCAATAAAATTCCAACTTTATAATTTGTGCTCCATCATCCTCGTTACATCAACTTTTCCCATATAGTTATTATTATTGAGAACTATGGTACCGTGTTCGATCCTTGATTATTTTTACAGCAAAGAATTATCAAAAAACATTATTTTAAGGAAAAAATATCTCAATCATATACCACTTTTAAAGTAAGGTAGGATATGTCTTAAAACTATACAATACTTACATAATATGAATTAAACTTACGTAAAAAACATACATTTGGCGACCGTTGATTAACATTTATTATTAAAAACAATACAATAAATATATCTTTTCTTAAGAGGATACCAAAATAGCTTCGTGCATTTTTCTATGTACGAAGTTTTCATTGTTTCTTTAGATTGAATGGCTAGAGCTCTAATTTTTAAGTATATGTTTTTTCAATATATGATCTAGGATCGCACAAACTCAGAAACGCGATTGAAAAAAGTTTTCTCGATAGAAAATCTTAGCGAAACAACATCTCAAATTTTTTATTTTTTTCATTTGTCGGTCTATTATCGCGTATTAACTAATGAAATAACTTTAAAAACATAAGTAACTATTATATATAGAAACACGTAAATCAGAATTAAAATATATTTAGTAGATTTTGAGTAAATAGGAAAAGTATCCCTAATTCTTCATTTTCTGTGCCTACTGGCTGTGTTAATATGTACGTGTCGGCGATGATATACGATAATATTGATGTAGGCCCTTAATTGATTAGCACTGTAGGTATATGAGAATATTTCGATTATTGTTAAATATTTTTATTTCTCTCCAATTTTCGAAATTGGTATTATGTGTGTGTATAATAATATATATTTTGAAATTTGTAAACCGAAATAAAAAATTGATGAACTAAATTTGCCGGCCCTTAAAATTTGCCGCCCTAGGCTTCAGCCTATATTGAAAATAAAAATAAAGTTTATCGTGTATATAGTTAGATAATCAGTGATTATTCTTATTTACCAATTAAGTGAAATATATACAAGTAAATTTTATCAAAACATCAGAGCAATAGGATAGGATATAATTGAGGAAAATGTTGTGTTTGCTTTTAGATGCTAACGAGTATATGACATATCTTTTACATTAACCACAATTAAATAAGCGAATCATAATAAGATATCATGTTGGACAATATTGGCGAGTTTCCAATTTGCATTCGTATTCAGAACATATTCAACATAAAATTATATAAAAGCAGTAGTTTCCCCCGTTACTTCGTACGCGTCGCATTCTGAAAAATTTCCCGTTTTCGCAACATTTTTCATTAATGCTTCGCTCCTATTGGTCGCAGCGTGATGTTATATAGCCTAAAGCCTTCCTCGATAAATGGAAAAAATAAAAAAATAGCCAACACTGAAAGAATTTTTTAAATCGTGCCAGTGGATCCTGAGATTAGCGCGTGCAAATAAACAAACTCTTCGGCTATATAATGTTAGTATATTGTCATTTATGAGCTGAAGAGAGAGAGTGAAAAAGAATAGGAGGTATGATTGCTGGCTACAAACTTCCCCTTTGGGTATTCGAAGAAACACTCATAGATGTTTATTTTCTTTCCACAAAATTTGACATTAAGCTATTATATTATTTACTATCAAGCATTCCAACAACAGCCATCTATCTTAGCCGACATATTTCTGTCTAAAATTGGCCTTTATTCTTTTGATTCAAAGTTGCATTTTCTGTGCACTACCAGGATAAGATTTGTCTTACTCTGTAAAGACACGGTTACAATAAAAGGCTTGACGCATTTGTCCAACAGGACTTGATATTCTGATGCAAGCCCTCCTGAAAAAGATACGAGAGCAATGCACATAATATAATCATTGTTTACGGACACTATCGTATCTTAGTGTGCGCGAGGTGATTATGGCGCGGTGTGTGCATAGTGTAGGTAAGGTTCATCAAGGGGAATATCATTTATTTAATAATCTTCTGAACGATATCGTCTATGTGTCGCAGTCTTTTTGAAATACGAACATTTTAACAGTTATCATTCCATCCATCCCTCCATCAGCCTCTTTTCGTCCACTGCTGGACAAAGGCCTCCCCCATAGAACGCCACAAACCGCGGTATGCCGCGCGACGTCCGGTACGTGGTCGCCACTCTAGGACTTTTCTTCCCAGCGATCATCACTCCTAGTTGTCATTGCTTGTGTTAAATTGATAAAAACAACAACTATTACTGAAAATAAGTGTACAGAAAAATACTCGAAGTAACTATACTAGTATAACTTATCTGATGATGAGTTACCCCTTTTAATAGCGACTAATGAAATTACATCATCATGTTTGTGTGCGTTACCTCAACACACAGTATACACAGATATAACAAATAGTAGGTTGACGTTTAAAATTGAGGTCAAGTAACTTTAGCTTGGTTAAATCGTACTTCATAGAATAATCACGTTTCATATCGCCGACTGTGTGATGTAATCATAGACACTACATCCGGTATATCTGCGGCAGTATATTTATCAAAGAAAATACCGTGTGAAACAGCTCGTGTTGGTTGAAGACTCTAAGGTAAAAGGGCTTGTGTCCTTATCATTTGTCAATCTCTGTTTCTTGGGTTCTTTCCTCCCTTTGATTAATTTAACGTACTTTAGTTTGTGTATGTTCATTTTGTGAGTCGTAACTCAGTTCCCTTGCTATGTAAGAAATGAAAGAGTGTTGACTTAAGTAATCAACAGTTGATTGGATGGGTCTTTAAGAGCGTCAATGAGGAAAACTTAGAGGATATCTTACTGGAGATATTATGTTATTTATAGGGTTAAGCTATGTAGTGGAACGTTAAGATATTAAGAAGATTGAATAAAACAGTAAGACGAAAATATAACATTGCTTTCAATAACGTTAAAAAAAATAAGATATATTATGTAGTTTAACCGCATTTTGCAAGTCAATTGCAATAATTAAAAGGGCACGATACTAAATTATGCGCCATACAAAAATATGGGTTTCGTACTCCCCATTTTTCCTTGCGAAAGTTAAACGATTTTAATTGTTTTACGATTTATTATAGATGTAGAGTATATCTATGCTTGTATCACTTTCTTTTTTTTTAAACATATTAACTAAAAGAAATATGACCATCCGAAAATCCCTTTTTTTCGGTTTTCTTTAGGTAAAGTTGCAGTGACTATCACACATATTTGGTAAGGTTTTATCAAAAAAGAAAGTGATACAAGCATAGATATACTCTTCATCTATAATATAGCGTAAAAATAAATAAAATCGGTTTAACCTTCGCAAAGAAAAATGGGGAGTACGAAACGTCTTTTTTTCAAAGAATTTGTAGGTAAAATCTGCTTCAGCTATATTTGTCCCTTTCAGCGCGGCGCTTGGAAATAGGGATAGCAATACCTAAGGCAAATACCTAAATTAGGAGTACAGTACCCTCTTAATAATTTTTTCTAAGAGGCTTGAAGCCGTAATAACCTAAAATATAAAGCATATCGCTACATTTAAAACTAATATCAAATTATAGGAAATATCTATAAAAAATAAGGCAATAATAAAGATTTTTATATTGTTAAGAATTCTTAAGAGGGTTATTAATGTTTTCAGATTCAGTACCTACTTAAACTATACTCAAAGTTGATTGAAGGTTAGACTTTTTCTCCAGGGCTTACAGTTTTTACATTTATACTTCAAGAACTACCAACTTTGAAGTAACAATTGTTGTTTAAGTTTTTATTTCACTTTATTCTATTGTATACAACTGTTTATTTAGATTTTCTCAAAATTTAGCAACTTATTTTAACTTATTTTATATTCCACTTTAATATAATTTAGTGGAGATGATTTATTCTTATTTCTTTTCAGTTATATTTTTCATACCAAGTAACCCCCAAAAACGAGATAAGGGCAGAAAAATAATGATGTATTTACTGTTGTAGCATCAATTGGCATTGTTCATATTTTTTTAAAACTCTTAATTCAAAAACCATTTCGGGGAATAGAGTTTCTGATCATGATCCATTAGTTTTTTTCGGAAAATTTGCTATATTAACGACTATTTTGCCAAAAAAGCTAATGATCTCTATTTACCCTTGAAATGAAGGACTTAAAATATTAAGGCGTTCTGAGGGATATACTACCTGTGGTGGAGTTGAAATTGGTCTAATAAATCAACTTGGCAACTTTGAAAAGATGTATTGCAATCTGTCATAAGTTTATCAGGAAGAGTCAATACACAGATTGCATACAACGATGACGTCACAACATTTAAAATAATATCTTTAAGTATTTTTTAAAAATTCTTAAAATTCTATACATAAATTCTAGTTATTTATTTCCTAAGATTAACGCGCTTAAACAAACAAGCTCTTCAGCTTTATGATGTTAGTATAAATTTGCCACTCAGAATAATCATGATTACCTTACAGTACTTTACTAGACTTATTATTTGAAGGATAACTATGTAAAATATGCCGTTACTAACACAAGGTTTATTAAGGTTATTTCCGTATAGTTAATGAAATAACTGGTAGTTTATAATACTTCTCAACGGATTAATTAACCGCACTACGATTCCACCGCTGTGTCTAGTTACCACGAAAACTGTTTATGTGGTCATTGTTACACATAATTAAGTTTTAAAAGGTCGTAAAGATATAGTTTTTGATCATTTTCAATAATAAATTCAGTGACAAATAAAATGGTGTTAAAATAAAACCACTTTTTGCGTATTTAGACGCGTGTATTTTTAAATTTTAGCTCGAGCGACGTTACAGATCAGACTCACCCGTGACCATGGTGAATGCCAAGTCTCCGAAACGTCAAGCTAAAATTTAAAAACAAATACACGCGTCTAAATCCGTAAAAAGTGGTTTTATTTGAACAAATGAGTGTGTTAGAAAAAAAAGGTGTTAATTTATATTTAACTAGCTTTCCGTGTGGTGATGGATTAAGAATACAAGTGTCACCTCCCCATGTCTTGCCCGCGGGGGTCGTAAGAACCGACCGAGGGAACCACGTCGCATGACACCTGTGCCCCAAGTCTGCTATTACAATGTTGTCATAATGATCAGTCACTGATTGCATAATGGCGAATTTTATCAAGTTTGGTGTCATCATGACAAAAAGTTAATAGTAGACTACCAAACTTGATAAAATTCGCCATTATGCAATCAGTGACTGATCATTGTGACAAAATTGTAATTAGACTTGGGCCTTTGCGCATATTATGCTACCCAGGAAGGTTGACGTCAGGCAGGACGCCTGTCTTAAAAATTAGCCCAAATCCACTACAACGTGATCTAAAAGTCATGTTGCGTTGATCGCAAATAACGGGATAAGGGCAGAAAAATGATGATGATTATATATTTGACTAGCATCTTCGTACGCGTGGAATTTCGTGTGACATTTTTTGCATCATTTGTATTGTAATATCTTTTCTCAAACTCTACACTATCGGCGTTCTAAATTTCATCTTTTAAAGCTCAGTAGTTTTGACGTAAAAGAGCGATAGACAGACTTTCTTTTGTATTTATATTATTTATTAGGGAGGACTAGTAAAGTTTTTTTTTTTTATAAATATTTATGGACATTTCACACAACGTCCTCTGGTCCCAAGCTAAGCTTATTATGCTTGTGTTATGGGTACCAGAATACAGATAGAATACATATACTACTTTTCTTTTGTAAATACATACTTATAATACATAGAAAACACCCAGACGCAGTACAAACATTTGTATGACAATTAGAAAAATCACACAAATGATTGTCCCGAGCGGGAATCGAACCCGCGACCTCTTGATCGGCAGTCCATTACCAGAACCACTACACCACGAGGCTCGTCAAATTAAAAGTATTGCTCGGTTTTTGGCATCATGATATAAAATCTCTTATTAATTTATTTGTTTAACATTAATGTTATCGTTATGTGAGCTTTTTTTTATAATTACATTTTAAAACTTAAAATAAACTTTTAATAAACCCTGATTCCACTGAGTGCAATTAGTAGCTCACTGAGAATAACTATTAAGATGTCATTAGCGTTAACATTTGTATAAAGGTGTGGTTCCACTAATGCGTAGACTCGTAACGAGGATATTAGCAATGCGGTGCGCGGACCACTCATTAAATTTGGATTTTTTTAAGTTCAACCAAGGACGCGTAGTTTGTTTATTTTTTGTTGAAATGAGCTTTACGTGACCACGCTTTAATACACTTTTTATTTGTCTATTACAACTAATTTCATTTTGTAAAAGTATTCGAAGATAATATTGCGTAAATATAAAATATGATCGCTTAGAAAGAAATAAAGAAACACGTTTTATTCGAGAACGCCTATTAAATAACAAAATATTCACTTAAAATCGTACGATTGCTCTTAGGCAACTGAGCAACCGTAGAGTCTCTTCGTTTTATCCAATTGATTTTACACATTTAATAATAAAATCTGTTGTCACTGCTATAAAATTATACTATAAATTATAGTAAAATTATTTTAACTGGGAAATGATTAAACCGTCATGCATGACACGTGTATCACTAATCATACAAAGAGTATAAGCTGTGGTATAAGTTCTTTTTCTATAAGCTTTTCAATAAGTTCTAGGTTCAATAAATACCTAAAATCTTAAATAGTTACATAACTATTATTAAACTAGCTGCTGCCCGCGACTCCGTACGCATATAATTTAGAAAATCTGTCCCGTATTGGCGACATTTTTGACTACTGTTTTGCTCCTATTAGTCGCAGCGTGATTTTATATAGCCTATAGCCTTCCTCGCTCAACGTACTATCCAACACTGAAAATTTTTTTCAAATCGGACCAGTGGTTCCTGATATTAGCGCGTTCAAACAAACAAACTCTATAGCTTTATTAATATAGATTAATATACCTAATTAAACCAACAATATAACGCTCCTAAATAGTTAAAGTTCTTAATAAAGCATTTACGCACATTCCCCATTCCATAGTCCAGCCAACAACCAACAAGGCACAAAACAACAGACTAATTAGTTAGTACAGACCTTAATTCCTTAAGCCTACTCGAAATAAGTCAAATAACGTGGAGCTACCCAAGTCTGGATGGTATGCGGACCGTACCCGCAGTTATTTTAGTGGAATTTGTGAGTGGTAAACATTACGGCATTTTGGTGCATGCACTGGCATTTTCGGGTTAAAATTTGCTACTAAACTGATATAATATTTATATGTATGTATCTTAATATAATCTTTGAACAAACCAGACATGATATTTTACGTACCTACTTTTATTAATGATTAGAGAAAGATTTCAGAACGGTCGAGTTTTCTTTTATGCTTTTCTGTCAGCGGTCACGATAGTATAAATAAAATAAATATATCTTTCACACAATTCATTCACATTTCCTTCGCCTTTAATTTGCTTTAGAACAACTAACGTTTTACACATCGACGAAGAAAAATAGTGAATCATTTATTTGTTAATTCTTTCCAATCATTCATAAAACTTTTTAAGATTTGTACGATAAGGTAAAACGTTATTGAGATCTCACTTTTTTCCACTTGTGAGGTCCCACATTTCATACAGTATACATCCGATATAAAATATTTATTTTATGATACACTTTTATAAAGCAATATAATCTTTTACCAAATGTAACGTATTACGACCGTAGCACCATTGAAGGTGAACAATACTGCAAATATACTTTCAACATCAAATGGAGTAAATAAACACGTATGAGATTTATAACAACCTCATAAAATTTCATACAAAGCAACATGGAAGCGTAACTTGACTATTGTGTAGAATATTGAGTAAATTTTTTTGGATGAAACTTAAATTTAATTAAATTTATACTATTTCTCCCTCTCTCTAGCGCATTACGGCCCACAGTTGGGCATGGGCTTCTTCCACTTTGAATGGAATTATGTTTGATTGTGTCGCACTGTTCAGGCGTATTGACAGTGTTTATTTTCAAGCTTTCCATCTCTCACAGAGGATATTGTGTGTATCCTTTAGCTGGCTTTTACAGCACTTTAGGAAGGAAAAAATGACAGTGATACTTGTATTTTTATTTCGTCACCACACTGACCATATCTAATATTGACCAATCACGTATTATAAACACCAATCTATTAACCTCAAATACTATAAAAATCATTACTTAACATTTTGTGCATTGAACGATAAAAAGTAATGTAAAGAATTTGCAATAATGTCACTTAATTCATTTAATGAAGTTGGGAATTCACTGGAATAAGAGGAAAATACCAGTCAATTAACTAAAGAGAGTGGCTGTGGTTTTGATAATGACAACGACTGTTAGTGTTATATGAGTGCTTGTGATTACGGAAATTAAATCGCTGCTAAAGAGCTGCATAATTCTGGCTAAATTGGTAACGATATATCGTAGCACGTATAGACTGCGCAAATAAACTTTACTATTTCTACAGTTGAATGATTACAAACTATGTAATTTGCAGGAATTTATAACTTGTGTCTGTGACAAATCATTACAGCTGATCATATTATCCGACACGTCTGGGGATGTTAGGTCATTTAATTTATCTGCACAGTTGCATCGCTACGAATGGCATGGTCATATCGTTACTATAAGTTCCAGGTTTTCTAAATAATTAATTTTGGAAAATAACCATTTATGTTTATTTAGATACAGAATTAGCGTTTTACTTGTTTATTTCTTCTCAAAATATAATGTTATATCTGTCGCTCTAGGCCCATTATTCCCAGCAAATCTGTTACTACTACTTAGTGTAATTTTAAAAACTTTATTTGACAAAAACGTACTTAATTTGACTTAATAATAATACGTAGAAATTTTATATTTAAGTATTTTCTATCAGTTAAAATACATTTATTTAGTTTGGGACTATTTATGTGGAATATCCGGAAAGAAAAATGCTTTCGAATGGCACTCCGAATTACAAATTTTTTAACCTTTTCTTTGGGTAGAATAGTATTAGATATTTGATTTAACCATAACGTGTTCAATAACACAACATTGTTGAGCAGTAATGTCGTCTGTCTATCGTCGGATCCGATCGAGCCCAATAATTGCGAGAGTGCCACTGAACACGGCTGAATCAATTTGTCAAATTGCGCCCAAATGTGGTCAATAAAGGGCGCTTGTAACGAGCTTTCGGACATGGAGGGCTATTCTAAAAGGGTTTGCTACTGTTTTATATCTGTATTTATTTGAAGGGATGTTTTAAATAAATTTTCGGTATTAATACCTGTCTGTTTCGTGATGAATTAAGAATATAAGCAATTCAAATGTATTGAAAGGTGAAGAAAGTGTTATTATTTTTCAATCAACACTTCTTTGTTTTGCCTTGACGTTATCATACCTACCTGTATAATTAACTTCAGAGTGATAGCGTGCGCTGCTTCTTCTATGTTTGGAAGTGACTTTATGGTGATTCTTCTGCAACCCCGACGCCATAAAGTATCGTTAATACACTTACATCATTTTTCTCTTAGCTTCCAAAGGAAGTAATAGTTCAAAAATGTTTTATAATGCAAGTATATTCAATTCAGAATAATCATATTACAAGTAGGTATACGCTTTGTACTTATAACAAAGTGGTCAAAATTGCGCAACTTGTTACTTTCCCGGTAGTTAAATGTTCCTTTATTGATAATCCTTACAAAGGTCCCTCGGGTACGTTCATTATAAATAGACGGATTTAATTGTCCAAGTTTTAGGATCCTTCGGTAGGTACAGGTCTTCAAGTAATCTAGTTAAATGGCCGTCCGTTTACTAAACGATGGTTTGTAGATCGCTTTGTGCGAATTTTGATAGATTAGATATATTGAGTTTCGATGCCGATTTGAAAAGGTCAACGTAATTCTAATACATATTACTTGTACAAATTCATGAAATATATTTATGTCTATCTTTATTACGGAGTACGTGAATATAAAAAGATTTAAAGCCAGCTTCCA
This sequence comes from Orgyia antiqua, assembly GCA_916999025.1. Taxonomy (NCBI): domain Eukaryota; kingdom Metazoa; phylum Arthropoda; class Insecta; order Lepidoptera; family Erebidae; genus Orgyia; species Orgyia antiqua. The sequence goes on along the minus strand of OU779871.1, from coordinate 917,567 downwards.
TCACATAGACACAAAACATTATTATATTTTTGTTGGTTAATGGCAAAGCTATAGTATGATGACGGATTAAGAATACTTATATCACCACCTATAATCTTCCGACGGTGGTTAAATAGCTTTTTTATATGTAAGTATGTACAGGGTCGGTATTCTCAAGTACCAGTGAGATGAAAGTGTAAATGAAAGGGCTTGATACAGACACAGACGATATATCGGACTTACTATGACGGCCATCACTAGTTCAAAGAAGCTCGAGTTTGGTGTCATAAATTCACGAATGAGATGTTTCTACAGAATTCCATCGCTCATAATATTTTAGTAAAATTCGTCACATAAAAGCTTAGTAATCTCAATATCGGTAGGTTTTCTATGAGTTAAATATTTGTAACTCTCCGCTAACGACCGCCCACCGCTCGATATTAGCCGATACTTGGCTCACTTCCGTCTCAAACGGGGTGTGAATCCCGCGGGAGTAATTCTCAAATCCTCCCAATCCCGGAGAGAGAATCCCGGTTATGGCGGAAAATCTTAGATAACCCAACTAGTTCATGACGCGGTAAATTAAATGATTGCTGTTTTCATCTCAGACAATATATTATTTATAGAATGTTCACGAATATTGTTTGTTTTTATTAATATTATTATTTCTATACGATCTTATAATTAAATTAAGTATTATTATTAGAACTGTATAATTGTTGGTGTACTATGTAAGTATTGAATTGTTTGATGTGGAGTAATCACATTAGGTTAAGGTAGCATAATAATCATCACGAGCCTCGTGGTTGAGTGGTTCGTGTAGCGGACTGCCGATCAAGAGGTCGCGGGTTCGATTGCCGCTTGGGACAATCATTTGTGTGATTTTTCTAATTATCATAAAAATGTTTGTTCTGCGTCTGGGTGTTTTCTATGTATTATAAGTATGTATTTACAAAAGAGGCTTTAATGCTTTTTTTCACTAAGTTAGCCATCTGAAATGTGTGTTAGCAGGCATCAGGAGGATAGTAGATATCATCCCCTGCCCAACAGGATGACATCAACAGGCTACCCAGCTAAAACAGTGAATTTCCAGAACAAAGTTGTAAATTAATTATCATATTATAATCTAAATAACTGTTGTAGACAGCCTCCATCATAAAAACGATCACTTTATATAATATTTTATTTCTTCAAAAGTATATTATTAATTTATACTTTCATCCTTGAAACCCGCCTATTGTTCATATTAATTTGAACCTTCTCTTTTGATAGAATATTCTTTTAATAATTAAAAATACAAAGGCAGTTCGTGAGCCGCGGTCGTTATTAAATATTGATAATTTTATCTACTTTTGAACGTTTTTCTGTTGAAAAGGCTCTTTCTAAATAGTTGAATAATAAAGTTCAGTTCTCTTTTATATTTATTAAATGAATGGTAAAAACAGCCATGGAAAAAGTTTTATAATGATTACGATATCAGAGTCTTCAAAACGTCGAGGTAGATTGAAAATGCGGCTGAAATCGTAAAATTAGTTTTATTTTTATAAACCCTAGTCTATTTTCATATATGACATAACTTTCAAGTCACATAATCGATACTGACCAGTATTCTATTCACATTTCACATGTCTGAATGAACTAACCGAGTCTGAACTCGATATTATGATTATAAATACATAAACGTTGCGTTTGTATTTCCATCGCAGAATGATAAGTAAAATCAGTTTGTATATTGAATACGCTAATTGTCTGTAGTCCAAATAATCATGATTAAAATCAATATATATTTATCTTAAAAATACATTAATTAAAAATACATAATATTACCTACTACACGTGTGACAAATTGATTGAATTAACATAGTCTATGTATTAAGTAAGTAGTACAAATTAGTTTAGTAGACGAACATAGTGGGCACGTCCTACGGGATAATGTTATAAAGGACATCACTCAACTACTAATTGAGTGAGCTTTCAACATCTGTTTACCTATTTTACTTTATTTACCATTCATTAAAATAGCTATCATAATATTTATATTATTGCAAAGATAAAGTATTTGCTATTGAGTACAGAAATACAATAGTGTCACAAAGTTTCTTATTTTATGACAGCATTGTATTTTCCAAATAGTGATAAAGCTTAATACAATAAATACAGTAAAAATACAAGCTTATATTGTCACTTTTCATACAAATTAAAAGTAAGTAATATTGCATGGAAGCGGAACTACGGATACTGAATACACGTAGACATTAGGCTTAAAATAGAATCCTGTCAACATTAAATACTATTTACACTACTTTACTACTTTAGCTACAGAGTAGATAAATACTATCTGTAAAAATAAAAGCACAAAAATAAAAGAATACAAAATGTAAAAACTAGCAATCACCCGCAACTTCGCACGCGTAAAATTTCAAATATACTCCCTATCTAAACAAATTATACAGAAAAGCCATCCTCTTCAATCTCTCTATCTATAAAAAAAGCGCATCAAAATCCGATGCGTGGTTTAAAGATATGAGCTCACAGAGAAAATTACATCTTTTATTTACTTAAATAACAAATATTCCAGTTTTCGTAAATAAAAATTACACTCGAATTTTAACTTTCAAAATTCATCACGAGTACAATGAAATAACATTATACAAGCTTACCACAATGCACTCAAACAAAAAATATTAACAGAAGCGAATGTGGATTATCTAGGTGTTCGGTGAGCATATGAAAAATAACTGAAAACCATTGGTTGGTCAGCGGTTATGTTTTACATCGCCGCACAAATACACAAATATTCACGTCCCGTGCCCACTGTATCAGAAAGTCATACGTTTTAAAGTACAAAACATAAGATGTAACGGTTTTAGAATAGAATAGAATACACTTTATTGTACACAAAAACATATTACATGTCACTTATGTAACAAAAAAAAAATAAAACATGTACAATTGGCGGTCTTATGGCATATTGCGATCTCTTCCAGACAACCTTTGGTTTTATATGGTTTTGCATTTTGTGAAATGCATCAGTACATAATTGGGTTAAAACATAATACTATTGCAAATCACAAAACATTTTATTGACAATTAAATTATACTGGACATCACATATACTGTATTCTGAGTAAATAGTAAAACACTATGCTCTCATTATGGGTATCTAATAACCGATAAAAAACTTAAATAAAATAAAATAATACATATTAATGGACATTTCACACAACGTCCTCTGGTCCCAAGCTAAGCTTATATGCGTGTATTATGGATACCAGAATACGACCTCGACACGACCTCGTAAACCGCAATACGTTACATTAACCACTCGACTACGAGGCCCGTCTTATTAAATTAATTTTGTAAATATAAATAAGTATGAAGGTATGGACTTGGGAACCTCTAGATATAGAACAATTATATTTATCATCATCATCATTCGTCACGCCTATTTCCTGTTGTGGTAAGCTGATACTATTGAGCACCATCTGCTAAGATCTGAACACACTTCAAAATCAAAATCAAAAATCATTTATTCATGTAGGCATATTCTCTTTTTGCCAAAAAAATATAAGCTCCTATGATATGTCCAAAATTTTTTTGCCCTACCATGGTTCAGGACTTTCAATCCGCTGAGAAGAACCGGCGTAAGAAACTCAGCAGATATCGTTATCTTTTGTCATGTTAATCTTTTTTTTAAAATAATCATTACAATAGTTCTTATAATATAAATAAATTACAATTATAATAATATGTGTTGCTCTGGAACAATTTACTCCCAAGCTTTATTGTCATTAACATAGTCTGAAATTTTATAATACGCCTTTTTACATAGTTTAGATTTTACAAATTTTTTAAACTTAAATTTATTTAATTCTTTCACATCATTAGGGAGTTTGTTATAAAAACGTATACCATGCCCCATGAAAGAGTTACTTATTTTGTGGAGATGAGTAACATGCATTACAAGATTGTGCTTATTTCTCGTGTTAACATTATGGTAGCCGCTTTTCTTTTTAAAGTGCTGAATATTACTTCCTTGGCTTTACTCTAGAACTGACAACTATATATTACAGATGGGAAGCCAAACTTGTTGCAGCAAGAAGCTTTGTTTATGGTTATTTACACTAGTGGCACACACTGTCCAATTTAGTTACAAACGCAAATTATCGTACAGGTAAGGTAACAAGAAAGTAAAACTTATTAAGTGCGTACACAAGTACACTTACACTATTATATTTATTTGTTAAAATAATGGATAGGTTATGTTTTAATATTTTATTTAAATCGCGCCGCTTATGTCTTGTACCTACAATAAACAGTTCCCAAACCATTCGCCCGTAAACCGATATGAGACGAAGTTTGAATTGCAAAACTAAGCGAGACTCGACCGTTGCATTTTATAACGCGAATACGTCAATACACCAAGTATAAACTTACCTATTGTTTTGTACACAAGTATTGCTATGAATCATAGAAACGAAATGTTATGTTTGATCTAACAATACCGTACATTGGAAACACAAATAATCCCTAATAGATTCCGCACGAAAAGCGATCATTGCTCGTATGCGATACTCTCGCATAGGTATTTCTATAAGAACTCGGCCTGTGATTTTTCTACGACCAATGAAAATACATTATTATTTACCCTGCAACGCGCGGCTTACTCCAAGGTTTAGACGTTTAGTTGTCAACGAAATCTTATAATGCTCCATCTTTTAGAGATAATCTATGATTGGAAACCAGCAAAACTAGTAAAAATTTCAGCAAATATAACCTGAACTTCGAACTGGTACAATTTTTATCTTTTATGGTACTTGAATTTGCATGGTTCCAGGAATTATGTAGTTTTTACTTCCTTTTGGTTAAGAGCCAAGAGATCATTGATGCGATGCAAAACTATAACTTTACTCTCTTTTTATTACTTCATCTAAAGTAAACTAAGGTTTGGAAAAGTTTTATTTGGATGAATCAGTTCTTGTTAAGAGACAATATGGAACTTGCTATTAATACCTAGAGAGAAACTTGTAGTTTAGAAGGCAGAGACTTTATTTATTTAAAAATTACACAAGTAAAGATTAGGATGTAGGAAGTTTTATAAGACCACATATCGGCCCTTTAAACTAACAAATAACCATCAACATCAATACTTGATGTATTTAAATATTAAGTAAATTTCCTGTCATTTACTTCAATATAACTATGCAAAACAGATTAATCCAGCAAAATGACTATAACAAAATCTTCGCATACTCCCAGGAGAATTTAGCCCCGATAACAATTTGCATTGTAAATACCAATTAATATTTACTACTCCTAATTTTAAAAGCTCTTAATCCTAAACCATAATTTGAGAGAAAATAACATTCTTAACTGATTTAGAGCATTAATATAACAAGAGTTGGTATTTGCAGGTTAACCTCGCTGAATAAATTAGAAGAGCAATGCTCATACTGGGTTTATACAGTGTCGCCTTATAGTACGTGTATGCCAATTTTGTGTAGTGCAACGTTAAATTTTATACGCGTTACCTCAGCACACCACCGTTCCAGATTATTTGACAAAGATAACAGCGTATGTAACAAGTCCATTTGTTTTAATAATCAAAGTTAACAGAACCATCAAGTTTTTATTTAAATAAGATGAGAATCTCATTTGAAATTTTAATATAGCAAGTTGAGCAATTGATAGCCAAGGACCATTCGAGAACTCTATTGAAATCTTTCATTTCTGTCATTGTCAAAGACATTATAAAATATAATACCTTATTTTAATGATATTTATAATCTAATTATTTCAGTTAAATTTGAATAAATCCCACGAGACCCTTTAAGTTTGGAGTCCTTTGAAACTTTTTTAATAATACCAGCGATTATGAAAGTCCATTGTTAAAATTCAGTATCTCCTTAATTTTGGGTTGGATTCGTTAGAGCCACCTTGGAATTTACTGAAATCTTATTATGTATTTCTTTTAGTTTGATTGACTACTGATCTTATTTTAAGGGACTTTGCAATCTTTCTGAGCTAAGTATTTAAGGAATATGAACATAATTTTGTCACTTTCCTTCACACCATCAGAGAAGTAGAAAAATGCAACCATAAATTCCTCTATTTTACTCTACTGCACAATGGATAAATTATTGAAAAACCTCGTATTTAACTTGCTGAAAATAGCATAATATAAAATTTAATTACCTAAAAAATTAATTAAATCTATAATTTAATTACCATTCAATGAGTTAAACATGCATTCAACAAAGCAAACCACCACATATTTATCGCTACAAAAACCCGTTTCTATCAAAATGATCGATACACCCAACTAGGGTTGCTAATGTTGCTATCAGTCCGGGATTCTACGGATTTGTTTTAGTTTGAACGTCGTTCGGGGGCCGGCTGACAGGGTATAAAGGCATATGGAACTCGGTCACTTTTGTTGTTAAAAGTGCCTGTCAAAAATCATATTTTGTCAGAGGTGAAAAGTGAGAAGATTGTATTTTGCTCAACTGTCTTGGATTTTATCCAACAATTGAGATGATGACAGCCCTACAACAAACTATGTAGCTATCTAATGCTGACAAAACTAACAAACAGAATAATTCCACATATAATAGTTCAGAAATGACTAGAGCCAAAGTGGCTCGACTCGTAATCAATCATGGCCAGACTTGTTTGTTTTCAGCGATTTTCACACCTAATGTAATCAAACAGAAACCAATCTTATTACTGAAGAAAAAGAGCTTTACTTTACGCAATATGAAAATCACATCGAAGATTTTCAACTTTGTAACGTGAAATAACGTTATTATATTGTTTACTGTCACATTTTGGAGAATTTTCCACCTATATTTTAAGCTTGTCTTTCGAAAAAATGTTTTGTAAAAGTTTGTTAGAAATATTTTATTTGTTTTGTTTTCTGATATCATAATAATAGATAGGTACTAAGTATTTACGTATACAAAGTTCGACAAACGAACACTGATCAGAGTGGGCCTAGTACAGTTTCTTTTGTTGAAAAAACCTGAAATGAAAACGAATGATGAATTAAGACTTAAAATTTTCTTTCTCTAATCAGGCTCGTTTTTTCTTCTTATGGGTTAGGTATGAAGAAATGGTTAAACTGCTCAGCAAAAGGAAGAATGAATCCAAATTTAAGGTCAGAAAGAGCCAGTTAGAGTAGAGCAGAAGCCCAGTTACGCTAGTTGTTTTGTTGCGCTTATTTTGATTATTTATTGAATTACTAGCTGTTGCCCGCGACTTCGTACGCCGGAAATTTAGAAATCAATCCTTTATAAGCAGAGGATTACTCTTCTGCTCAATAGATGGCGTTGTACGTTTTTTAAATCGCGCTATCGTTTCGTTCCACACTTTAACACTTATGCTCGTCAAAATTATTACTGTGTCATCATCCGGATTTCGCAGTTATAAATTAGTAAGGATAAGGATATGGATAATTGATCGTTGATAATTAACTAAGACTTCAGTAGGGATGGGTTAGTAAGTACCGATATTTGTCAGTATTCACTAATACGAATATATTCACTAAGTAGTATTATAATACTTTCACGAATATGTGAATATATCCTAATATCTTAATATACTTCGATCAAACGGTTAAACATAGTATGGTATTCGCGAAGTAAGTTGATAATATGAATATGTCTCTAGTAATTTTACTTCTTTAATTAGTATGTTACATTTAGTTTAGTGACAAGTAATTTTTAGACATCTGACGAAAGACGGGTACGTCGGTCGGAAATTAGCTCACCAGATTTAGAGAATATCCTTTCACACGGTACTGAGGTGGCCAGTACACAACAGTGCAACTGAAACACTTTACTGAGGTTGGGATATAAAAAATGATATTTATGCCACCACTTACTTATTGCCACACTAGGACTTGCGTTTCTAGGCAACATTTTGTCATTAATGTATCTTTGTACTTCAGCAATAGCTATTGCAGTAGGCGACACTAATTAAAACACTCATGACCAAGTGTTGTTTAAAGGGCTGTAAATAACAGCGTGGTAAAAATGTCGAGGGATTGTCATATATAGTATTGGTATGAATGTGACAAATATGATATATCCGCGAGACATGTATGCCAGTAGTATTTAGTTGAGTAATACTTCCCGATAACCCGACTGATGTGAGACAGCCAGTTAAAGAATAAAGCTAATACGGAATATCAGTGTATTAGAATGCGACGGATTACTGATACATGAATACACGCTGTATTCATAATATCTTAGCGAATACCAATATATCGGTATCACCATTAGACTTCAGCCTAATCCAGTTCTTTTAATAAATGGGATTTACAACCGAAGATTTCATAATATACAATAATTAAAATAAAAAAGCAAGGCTAATAAAAAGGAACCTAAAACATGTTGTTTGTATTATCTTTGCTTCGACTATTTATTCGTAGCTTTAAGTTTAGACCAGAATTTGTAGTAAGGATTATTTTAAGTTTTAAACATATTAAATTGCCGCATAGCCCATTTAGTTGCTTGGCTTTTCTCCAAATAAAGATTTGCTATAATCACTACACCGTTGGCGTTACAGTTTTGGAGATTACAGTCCCAATTATAATAAATACTGTAGCAATATTTTGTTTTAGTATATAGACGGTATGGCGTATATAGTTTGGTAGCCAATAATGAATAAGGGAATCACTAACTATTAATATGTTGCAAAATGCTAACTCGAAAATAACTTAATCAAGAAATTTTATGTTTTGTTTGGTATTTTTATAATTTGTTTATTATCTACTAAGAAAACAGTATACGTATAGTGTATATTATCTATATTCATTACAGATTATCATTGTACCGTCTGTGAATAAAACTATATAACTAAATACCACGACTAAATTAAATTAAGAGGATAACAAAATAGCTTCGTGCATTTTTCTACGTACGAAGTTTTCATTGTTTCTTTAGATTGAATGGCTAGAGCTCTAATTTTTAAGTATATGTTTTTTCAATATATGATCTAGGATCGCATAAACTCAGAAACGCGATTGAATAAAGTTTTCTTGATAGAAAAGCTTAGCAAAACAACCTCTCTAATTTTTTATTTTTTTCATTTGTCGGTTTATTATCGCGTATTAACTAATGAAATAACTTTAAAAACATAAGTAACTATTATAGAAACACGTAAATCAGAATTAAAATGTATTTAGTAGATTTTGAGTAAACAAAAAAAATATCCATAATTCTTCATTTTCTATACCTACTAGCTGTGTTATTATGTACATGTCGACGATAATATTGATGTAGGCCCTTAACAGCCTAATAAAAACTGTACGAGTTTCCACTTCAATAATTCAACATCGTACTTGTAACTTAGTAATTAACATTTCTGATATCAAATAAGGTTTATTAATTAATATAAATACACTTAATAACTAAATAAATTTAATAACATGCCAGCTATAAATAACCGAGTCAAATTACTTACATTTTTCAATTAAATTATTGAAAATTTAATTACCGAACGAAATCCTTCGAAATTTTCGCTACTAATAAACTTATTAAGTTGAACACTTGATTGATAAGCGTCCCAGATTACATTCCGGGCCGGGATAAATGGGTGGATACAAACAAATCCTTGTAACAAGTAATTTATTCGTATTAAGATCGAAATCTTTGACGTTAACACTGATCAATGTCAAGTGCTATTGTTTACATTATTTACAATCGTTAGTCGAACACGGTTTTAAATAGGAATTGTGTTGTCACGATTTATATAGTATTCTGTAGGATACAACACAAAATTAAGTATTGCCTTGCTACTAGAACATTATTTTATGATATTTATTATGTACAGTAAACCAAATTTTTTAACACGCAAATATTAGTTCGGTATTAATCTATGTAACTGATTTTTGAAAGTGCTTTTAAAACACAGTAGTCGGATTGATTTGAAATTTTGCACACTTAATGATGATGACAATGCAAAAATTTAAAAAAATTATTTAGTATCTTTAAGCATGTTTTTTGTTTGTTATTGAACTAAGCAAATTAGGTATTAGGTATATTATTATTTGTTTTATTAACATGATAGTTTTGGTTGTGTCACTAACTGCCATAAACGTTTTACATTACATTCATCATGAACAAGCCGTATTTTAAGCAGGATTTAACGATGATGTTTTCTTGACGGACATAAGGAATACAAGCGTCATCTCCCTATGTGTTTCCCGCGGGGTCGTAGGAATCAACTGAGGGAATGTCATATACCATCTGGCCATATACCCAAGGAGGGTCAGGCATGCGGCCAGTCTATGAAATCAGCCAGAATCCACTGCAACATGAACACCAAGTGTTGCGTTGACCCCGTAAAACGGGATAAAATCAAAATAATGATTAAATGATGATGTTTTCGTGTTAAAATCGTGATTTATAAAGATCAAAGACGCTTGATATAGCTGACTTTTAAATGGGGTTACCTTATCACTGCGATCAAGATATTTAACTTTGATGACAGAATTTGATACCTATAGCTACCTCATTACGATTGAAATCTGAACCGTGAATTTAAGATTAACTAAATTTGATTCGCTTAAAGATATCAATTGGATTGATTAAATTATCTTAGCAATCTTACAACTTCGCTTGGAGCTACATCAGATACACTTTATAAGTTGTCTTTGCCCACGTGGAAGAGACTCGAGGAAATAAATAAATATATAAACAAATAAATAATATTATTATCTATTCAATTATTTAATCTTAAATGTTGCACATAATTCGGAAGGTCCAGTGGAAACACATTAATACTCGTATGTAAAAATACTAAATTGACTGGGCTACAGAATTATTGAAATTTTTTGTTAGATTTTCTATTTAAGTGTACTTTCATTAGGTATTGTTTTAACTAAAACATATTCATTGAAATGTTATTTGCCCCCCAACCTTCTCTGGCTCATAGAGGTCTCACTATAGGGCATGGGTCTCCGGTAATTTGGGAGGGATTATGGTGTACTGTGTTGCGCTGATCAGGCATGTTGGCACATAATTTATGTTCGGGTTTTCTGTCTCTGGATGTTGTCAGTGTTAAATATTTCATAGCACCCTGAGAAGGAAAAGGGGTGGTTACACTTGTATTCTTGATCTTTTACTACAAAGACTTTCCTTTTCCAGCTTTCACTTAATTAAGTGATTTGTCCATTGCCACTTCAGTACCTATGCTAACCCTTCGGACAATGTCATAAACCTTTTACATAGCAATAGTCATCATCTCTAACAATTTTACCTGTCGATAAATGTAGTAAACCCTTGAAGCAATAAAGTTTCGCTTTAACAAAACGGGCCAAAATTCTTTAACGGTCATTAGCCTTCAGTTATAATTGCTTGTAACTAGAACATTAATACTATACTCTAATTGATTATTAAAACAGAAATGCTAAAACAACTCTCCATTTAAAAGATCTAAAAGCTATTTCAGAATATTCTTATCTTAAAATAATGGCGGTTTTTGCTAATTGGCTTGTTGAAGCATTTCAATAGTTTAACTAAAATTATAACAAATAAACGTTAAAATGGAGCATACTTGGTTATAAAACGTATTGTCTGGTGATTTCATTCATTTACAGAAGATATTATTGATTACGTTTGACTAACGAGAGTATTTTCCAGACAGGGCGTGGATTCCTTTTACGAAAAAATATGTAATTTCTAAAACCTACATAAACATTTATTTATAAAAGGAACTAGAGTAGAAAGAATGTGTTCTTAACAAGTTAAAATGCTATTAGATTACTTATAAATAACACCTTCTTTATCTTTACTTATTAATTAATATTATATAACAAAGTCGTTATTTTTGTATGTATGTCCCTATGTGAGCTTATATCTTCAAAACTACGCAATGGATTTTAATGCGGTTTTAATAGAGAGTTGTTCGAGTGGATGTCTTTTCTTAAAAAAATGTTAGTGTTTGGTTTTAAAATACCAGGCGTACGAAGATGCGGGCGACAGGTAGTGAAATCATAAAATTTATATGAATAAATTATAATTATTATTAAGTGAAAATTTTTACAAGCGTTATTAACTTTCATGATCAACATTTTAAAAGCTTACACAAGCGTTAGTTGAGCAACGTGAATAAACAAGTCAAAGTAACACGAACTGTAAGGTTGAAAATATAGGCTTCCACAAGACGGCGAGAGGTTGATTTGAAATGCTAATGTAGTCTCGCAAATTTCATTCGAGATTACGAAGCTAAGACTCCTTTAGTTAATAGTAACACTGGCTGTAACAGCCACGCCGTCGACAATGGACTGCATTGTGAATAAATAAAGGATAAAGCTCTCTTGGTTTCAAGATTTCAAAGACCTTCGAGTTGGGGATCGGCCTTGTTATAAGTTTGTAGCTCCCTAAAGGATTTCAAGTTATTTAGTTCAAGGAAGATTTACTTTAGTGGTAGTTATTGTCCATAAAATTATGTTATTGCTTATGATATTACATGACAACTTATGCGTTGCGTAATAAATGGAGATAAAAGTTCAAGGCACGCAAAATTAGCAGTTCACAAGGACTGCCATGGACTATCGTTGTACCTCTATTCTACTTTTAGTAGTTCCATCTCCGTGTTTATTTTGCCAAAGGGCTATTGATAGCCAAAAAGAATATGAAATTTGTAAAAGGATTCAAAGTAAGCATTTTAAGCTAAATAATAATATCTTTGAAATCAAACCCGCTACCTCGAGCACAAAAAGTAGTACTACTATGAATAGTAATAAAACTCATCATAAATATGTATAAACCATTAGTTTTACTTCAGTTTTATGGCTAGTTTAACGGTAATAGTACTAAGACTAGCTTTTATAGGTTATAAACTACTACTTACAGACTCATCAATTTATTAAAGTACGCCATTATGATCAATTTTAAATTGGTTCTCATAATAGTGACCCAGAAAATAAGGTACTAAGTTTGATTACCACTCACAAAAATTAATAATCACACACAGATAAAGTACGTTGTTATAAAAACTTGCAACAATTTCAAGTCCATAATTTAGGGCCCGTATCATTCATACTAAAAATAAGTATTTTTCAAAGAGTTTTGACACAAAGTATAGCTTATTATACAAATGACATAATTACGTAAAAGGTGCAAGAAAACGTAAAGCAAGCTAAAAGTCTATCTATATCTTCTTCTTCTCAGTGCTTTAACATTTGACGAGATTTGGGGTCTAGTGGTTCATGTAACGGACTCACGACGTCACGGGTTCGATTCCCGCTCGGGACCATCATTTGTGTGATATTATTTATAATTATCATACAAATAGTTGTACTGCGTATGGGTTTTTTCTATATACAGTGTAAACTCTTTATAACGAAACTCGAGGGACTGAGCATTTTTTGTCGTTATAGAGAGTTATCGTTATATGGAGTGAACAAAAAAAAAACCAAATTAATAAGAATTTTTAATACAAGAATTTTTAATTGTATGTATGTCTTAGATAATAAATGCTTATACATATAAATTATTGTTTACACATATAGTCTGATAATTTCGTCTGACGTTTTTTGCTATGCCAGTACTTGTTTTGTATTATTTTTTCGTCAACACTAATCGCTTTCCGTTTACTGGCCATGTTAACAGTTTCAAAGTAGGTTTACGACTGATAATACGATAGGTACCCAGTATGCTTGGTCGAAGACCATCACTTCCGAGAAAACAATGCGTCATACTGCACGTGTACAAGGCAATTAAGGATAACAAAAGCTAGACCGACCTCGGATGTTTCGGAGCTTCAAAGTCATAACATAAACAATAATACCGATGATAAATATTTACTGTCTACAAATATGAACACATTTCTTCGTAATAGAGAATGGCGTATCGCTATAAAGAGTGTTTCAATATGTGAGTTTTAACGCAAACCAACCAACTTGGGCTCACTCCAACGTTATAGGGAGTTTATCGTTATAAAGGATAACGTTATAAAGAGTTTACACTGTATTATAAATATGTATTTACAAAAGAAAAGTAGTATATGTATTCTGGTACCCATAACATAAACATATAAGCTTAGCTTGGGACTAGAAGACGTTGTGTTAAATGTCCATAAATATTTATTTATTTATTCCACTCCATCTCCTCCCAAGGGTGCTGTAAAAGTCAGCTAAGGGATATTGAACACAAATAACATCCTCTGTGAGAGACGGAAAACTTGAAAATAAACCCAGTGCCAACACGCCTGGTCAGCGCGGCACTGTAGACCATAATCGCTTCAAAATGGAGGAGACCCGTGCCCAACAGTGGGACGTAAACGGGCTGAAGAGGAGTAGTTTTAGTCCATTGTATTGTAACCGCAAAAGACGAGTTAGTTTATCTTCGAGTGGGTGTTCCCTAATTCTATTAATGTTGCCTCTTAACTCTAACCTAACTCATAATTATGTTTTTGGTTACTTCTCTTGTGGTACAATTTCACGCAAACTAACTTCAAAACCATCATATTTATTTTGTATATCTTTACTTATTATAAAACAAAGTCCTAAATTTTGTATGTATGTCCCTATGTGAGCTTATATCTTCAAAAATACGCAACGGATCTTGATGCGGTTTTTTAATAGGTAGAATGATTCAAGAGGATAGCTTTTTTTGCATAATTTGTTAGGGTTTGCTGGTTTGGATTAGATATGATTTTTGTGGAGAATTTCGGAGGCGCGCGAGTTTTAAATGAAAACGCTGCCTTATCTATTTGAGGTACAACAAAGTAATGTATTGAGGAATTGCTTATCACCTATAGTTCTTTAAAAAAGTCCGCGATATGCATATATCCGGGCATATGTCTATCGTCTATCGTTTAAGGAAAACTTGCTGTACCGATAATAATGACAAAAAATTGTAAAATTCAATAGGGTGTTTTCAAAAGCTATTTATTTGTATATAGTAATATTTTTTATCAAATTAAATACCCTAGTTAGCTTACGCATTCAATTTATATTATAACTGCTTTTTTAGCATGCAATTTAAATGAATATCTTAGGAGATATGACGAAAAAAGAATTACGCGCGACAAAATAAAATACTTAAACTGTGAGCTGAGCAACGCGAACATTTCCTCAGTCTTTCATCCATACTCCAATGTTTGGATATGTAAGGATGTTTGTTGTTCTTTCACGTTAAGACAGTAGTCTTTAAAATATTAAATTAAATTAATTATTATTATATTTAAAATATTATAAAGTTTCATGAAAATCTAATCCATCCTACTTTTACCGCGGGTAACACCGCGGGGCACAGCTAGTTATTGTATAAAATATTAATATACATACAACAGCTTGTTTTAATATGAATAAATTAAAGATAGCGTAAATATATGCGCATCACCGATGGCATCTAATTGAATAATTCCTGTTTTGTTGTGCTTGCAAAGACAGACAAGGTTTAAAAAAAGAAAATAAAAAATAAAGATTTTTTTACAAGAAATGGTGATGAAGTGATCACATCACCACAATGTCGCCACTAAGTCAGAATTTTATTTATTATTAGCTGTCCCGGCAAACGTTGTTTTGCCATACTAAAAAAAAAGGTTTGAAAAATAGATGTTGGCCGATTCTCAGACCTACTGAATATGCATGTAAAATTTCATAAAAATCGGTCGAGCCGTTTCGGAGGAGTAGGTACGGTAACTAACACTGTGACACGTGAATTTTATATATAAGAAGACTAGCTGACCCGGCAAACGTAGTTTTGCCATACCAAAAAAAAGGTTTGAAAAATAGATGTTGGCAGATTCTCAGACCTAGAGTATATGTACACAAAATTTCATGAAAATCGGTCGAGCCGTTTCGGAGGAGTACGGCGACTAACACCGTGACACGTGAATTTTATATATTAGATTATGGTGAACATAAAAAAGATCATTAGAATCTTTTTTGATAAATATTTATTGATGAGTACTCATTGAATTTCAAATCCTTGTTGTGATTGTGTTCTAATTCAGTGCCATCAAATAAATGATACAAAATAATTTTATTTTGGTACTTAAAAAGAAAATGGATCTATTACGCAACAGGATGTTAAGCTATACAAATTGTGAGGCTCGTTTTTAGGCTTCACAATGTATGTCAATAGGTAGATACGTTTAAATGAGAAAAGCTTATAAATATTTGCTGTTGCCCGCAATTTCATACGCGTGGAATTTAAAAATTAAAACCTAACAAATTATGCAAAAACCTGTTCTCTTGAACCACGCTATCCACTAAAATAGAGAGATGGTTTTACTATAGGTGATAAAAGTATTAAAAGAGATTTTAATACCTTTTTTTACCTGTTTAATTTTATTCAATAAACACAAAACGCAAAATTAACTAGTTGCATAAAAGGACCTACTTAATATATTTAAAAAAAAAAAAATAAAGAGTATTGAAACAAGCTCTATGTATGGAGATAATAACGTTAATAATAGTATTACATATAATTATATGTAACTGTATTATTTATATATTATATTGCGAGTTTTGTGGCATTCTCTAGCAAATTTGGTGTAAATAAAATGAAAATAAACGGGGACTTTAAAAAGGTTGGCTACCGTTTTTATACACTCCTAAATTTTTATAAAGATAAAGATACTTATATTTATTTGTAAAACACGTGTAGGTTATAATAATACAATGGATTGCTTATTATAGATCTTAAATACGTAATTATCTAATTAGAGTCAACATTAATTTATTAATATTTTGCGATTGACTCGCTATGCTTTTTACTAAATAAACTAAATTATAATGGAAAAAATGATGACATCGCACGATGTTAAAACTCGCATTGAGATGATTGTAGTGGAAAATTTGGTAAACATTTGCGTGGACCATAATAGCTCAGTTGGGAGAGCGACGGAACGGCATTCCGAGGTCGCGGGTTCAAGTCCCGCTTATGGTTATCATTTTTTCCATTATAATTTAGTTTATTTAGAGTCAACATGTTCAACCATGATTTGGTGTAATTCAGTTTAATCTTAAAATTTCAGCATGCACATATTAAATACACAGGATTATAGCTTTCTTGAATAATAATTATGGAATAAGTAGATAATAAAAACAAGCAAATTCTCAGATTTATAGTAAATTCTCAGATTCAAAATTGTTACAAAACATTTAAACATGTCATTATCTAATATATAAAATTCACGTGTCACAGTGTTAGTTACCGTACTCCTCCGAAACGGCTTGACTGATTCTTCTCAAATTTTACATACATATTCAGTAGGTCTGAGAATCGGCCAACATCTATTTTTCAAACCTTTTTGGTTTTTTTTAGTATGGCAAAACAACGGTTGCCGGGTCAGCTAGTATAAATAAAAAGGAAAGAGAAAACCAAGTAGTCAAGTTTATTAAAATCGTCATTATCGTTATGTCATTATTAAAATCATCATTATGTCATGCATTTAAAGTTTATCATTATGAAACTCGTCAACATTATAATAATTATGATAACACTTGTCAATAAGAAATTTTTTAAATATCTTTTTAAATTTATTTGTAGGTAATTGTTTAATGATAGTTTTAGTGATAGTTTGTTGAAGATGAGATAACATAAAAAATACTATGAAAGCATTTTAAAGCTACATTTCAGTAAAGATAGATAATCATAAAAATCATTTTATTATCATAGCACAATTCTTTGCTTTCAAAAAAAGTAAAAGTGAACCTGCAGCTAGCTCCAAGTTTTTTGTCAGAGAAGCGAAAAAGTACTTAAGATACATTGTACCTGGCTTGATAAGCGATATTTTAAAAACAATTTGCTAGGATAAAACTGAACAGATACAACGCAAACTTTCGTCGTATAATAAATTAACTAACTTTTTGAACGAAATATGTGAGTTTTTGTGAGCTCGGACAGGGTTAAAATAATGTTCCGCTATTAATATTCTTTCAGGTTTATACTTTTTACTAGGTACAGGGTTTTATAAAGTTAAATTATCGCGTGGATTTTACGGAACATTAATGAAACATTTCGCAGCAAAATTTCCACGCACCATGTCATTGTGTAAAGATATGTATTTGATTTCTATTTCATAATGAAACTCTACTTATACACAGTGGCTAGGCGTGATAAACATTAATTACAAGCAAGTGTTGCAGAAACGCAGAACTTTGACAAAAATAATTTACTTAGACCAAAAACTAAAAGAAACATGCTGGAAAATTCTAATTATCGATGTTAAATATTGCATTGTTATTAAAATAATATGTGCAAAATTTCAAATCAATCCGACTACTGTAAGTGATTGCGTTACATAGTAGTTCACAGTACTAATACATTGATAGATACGTACCGAGCTTAAAAAAGCGTGCTTATAAAGACTCCCCGTCCGCGCCACGCATTCGGTTTCATGATATCTAACCACAATAATGTTGAACAAAATAAACATACAAACGTAAAGACAAAAACTAAACTAAAACTATTTCAACGAGTAGGCCAGGAAACTAAAATAATAGAATAACGAAAAAGGCAGCTGTGACTGTGGTAATAAATTGTTAGTAGTGTGTGTTGTAATTAAATGTCAGTGGAAGTAAATAATTGTCAGAATACTTAGCTCTGTGGAATTAGGTCTGTATAACTCGCTCGCTCTAACAGCCTACAGGTGGTGTAATTCTCACCGAATTACTTTGGAGCTGAAATTACTAAAGTTTTACTTTTAAGTACATTTAAAGCTTTGGTTTAGAGCTAAAATCTTAAGCCTTATTATGTTTACTTGTAAACATAAGTACTGTATAACCTAAAACTATAAAAAAAGTTATTAATATTAGATAATGTATACTTTCAACCAATAACAATCCTACAATTATTATAAACGTGAAAGTTTGTAAGAATGTATGGCTGAATGTTTATCGGCTATTTTTAATAATCAATCTTCGATTACGAATAGATTGTTATCCTCGTTTATTAGTAAGCTATTTCTATCTTCTGTCAAATTTTCAATAGAGAATGCTGTCATTAGTAATAATAAATAAATAAATAAATATTCAGGACATTTCACACAACGTCCTCTGGTCCCAAAGTAAGCTATATTTCTATGCTTGTATTATGGGTACCAGAATATGGATAGACTACATAAACTACTTTTCTTTTGTAAATACATATTTATAATACATAGAAAACACCCAGACGCAGTACAATAATTTGTATGACATTTATGGATATCACACAAATAATTGTCCCAAGCGGGAATCGAGCCCGCGACCTCGTGATCGGTAGTCCATTACGTAAACCACTCCACCACGAAGCCCGTCTAGTAAGTTATTGATATGCAAATAAAGACAAAAGTTTAGATTAGTGTTACTTTGATTGCATGTATCGAGGATGAACAAAGTGAATAGATCCTAATAAAACTTTACAAATACATAACTTATAAGTTAGAATCAATCATAGACAAACATCATCAGGCAAAAACTAATGATTGAGGCAGTAACTATAAACACCGGTATACCTAACTCCTGAAATATGTTATTCTCATCTGATCTCATATACAAGAATTCTGGATAAAAGTCGGTCATCAAGTTATTATAATATTGACCAAAAACCACGTTGTAACAAATGTAAAATATAATATGAATATCCTGTCATGTAATATCATCATTAATCTATGACAGTTGAGGCCGAAGCAATTCATATCGATTGCTTCTTCTATTAGTTGGGTGTCCACAAAACTTGGGTCCAATCAATCATATATAATCCAATATTTGTCCAATGTTCGACACGGTGAGCCCTTAATTGTGTTGTGATTAATGACCGTGTACGCCATCTGTCGACACTTGTTAGTGCCAATGTTTGTTGTATTTTGTTTACTGTTATGTTTCTATGTATCGATAGTTTGTATGTCTAAACATCGATTAATCTTTCACGTCGCTTGTTCGTGAAGATAATTAACCAAGTTTGTTATCAACGTATTCACTTTAGCCTAAAATAATCTTTTCCTCTCACTTTCCAGCCAGTTAATGTCCCACTGCTGGGCATGGGCCTTGTCCACTTTGGGAGGCATTGTTTACTATGCTACAGCGTGTTGGTAAAGGGTTTTTTGAGTTTTCCGTCTCTCACAGAGGATGTTATTTGTGTCCCTTAGTTAGCTTTTACAGCACCCTAAGAAAGCAAAGGGGTGGTGACACTAGGGATGACACGTATATACTGGTACAGGTATAAATACCCAGTATGAGTATACCAGTACGCAGATTGGGTATGTATAGCAGAAACCCGGTCCGTACCCGATAGGTACAAATGTACTGCCGAGATAAACGCCAAACTAAATCGTATGACAGTACTGAGTATGGCGCCTTTACGGGTCTGAATGTACATCTATAATTACGTACTGTTGTGTGAAGATCATATCTTATTTGTTTTGTGCTGTAGTGATCTTACCTACTTTTGTGGGTAACGATCTAGACCAGCTGTTGGAGTGCTGTAGGGATCTTGTTTACTCTTTTGAGTAAAGATCTAGACCGGCTAGTGTTGTACTGCCGTAGAGATCTTGCTTACTTTTGTGGATAACGATCTAGGCCAGCTACCAGTATTTTAAATAAGCGTTACCTACAAATTTTTTTTTTTTGATTAATTATTTTCACAACAGTATTGTTGTATATGAGTGTGTAAGTCACTAATTGTAATATTTTAATTTTAGTTTGTTTCTGATTGTACTTTTTTTTTAATCGTTTTGTCTTTTTGTTTTTGTGTCTGCATCTCGACCGTTAAATAAATATATTTTTCTTTCTTTCTTCTTTCTTTCTTCTTTCATATTTATCACTAAACTCTTAGTTGACAGTCCTTTATGTACTGATCCGATTTTGCTTTACAGATTTTATAATCTGTAAAGCAAAATCGGACCAGTTTTTTGAATTTTTGAATGAACACCAAACCTTCCAAAATAATTTTTGGAAGGTTTGGTGTTCATTCAAAAACTCTCATCTAAATGTTCCAAACGTCGTTCAATCGAGTTTCTAAAAGGAAACCTCTAGACCAGGTTTGAAAATACCTATAGGTATTTTAATACTTTTACGGTTTTAGTACTGGGTATACGGCCATACCCATACCTTTGAGCCCGGGTATAGAATATCGCAGGTATATCTCATGCCTAGGTGACACCTTTAATCCGTCTCCACACAGACAGTGAGCTAATCTGACCATATTATAAAGTTAATCCTTACTAATTTATAAATGTGAAAAACGGAATAATAACCAAAAATTTTGACGAGCTTAAGTGTCAATGTGTGTAACCAAACCATAGTGCGATTTAAAAACGTATATACAACGCCATCTATCGAGTGGTATAGTAAACTTCTGTTTGTTAAGGTTTGATTTCTAAATTTCACGCAGACGAAGTCGCAGCAACAGCTAGTATTAAATAAAAAGTCATACCTATAGCAATGTTCCTATGAAGTAGTTCAGCAATGTTCGTATTTTATTCTTGAACCAGCCATATATTTTAGTATTAATGGCAGCATAGACATTTATGAGCCTCTCATCTCCTACGGGGAAATAGTATTTTTTATGTAACGTTACTTTATACTTACCATCACGCCTGTCTCTAAAGGGATCAGCAAAATTAAATAGTTTTTAGCCAATTAATATTATTTATCAGAGTAATTTCATTTTAGGCATGTTACTGATTATGTAGACAATGTAGTTACTTTTTAAGTACCGTACCAGAAGGCAAGATGGGACCCTATTCCTGAGATTTGGCTGTCTACGACTTTAGCTTCTAGGATACAGTAGAAACAAGTAATAGAATATACAATCTACTATGGGTCACTGGCCAAAGTTTCACCTTTATAATATTAATTAAACAAATTAGTCCACAACTGAACACAGTCCTCTCTCAAATAGCTCTACAATACATATCTCGATTTATTTATTCTACATAAATATTTTTATTTGTTTGATACCACAGCTACCTTAAACAACCCTAAAATAAACGGGTTGAAGTTAAATTTGCATTACAACCCTTATTTTAATGGAAGGTAATAAACCGTTAAATATTTACATTAAATTAATTGCTCTCATCATTTACCGCATTTATTTTAAGAGAACAACATTTAGAAAGAACAAAGAAAAAAATATAACATCTATTCTTTTGTTTCAGATTGCACTCCACCCGTTACGAGAACATAAATCACAAGATTCACAAGCACTTAAAAATCTCATTTATATAAAACTCAACGAGGAATTAAAAAACTAAATAAGAGAAAATGGCTATCATCCTTTCACAACGTTTAGGGAAGCACTCATGAATATGACATCAGTGGTCGGTACTTGCCAGTTATGTTGATTTATGCGCCGGTGATCCATCAACAGACCCTCGAATATCCGAATATCCGAAAGAACAAACAGACAGTTTCGGTTCAACCTGCTAACAACCTTTTTTGCACTTTGAGATTGTTTGCTAATTGATTATGTATGAGGTTTTCTACCGTTAACAAATAACTTTTCTTGCAATTTTAGAGTTTCATGGTAATAAAATAAAACAACGTTATACCTATTTGATTTTAAAAATTAATATCTTTCAATTTCAGACAAAAAAATTATAAAATCAATCATGTAGCTTCGGAAGTTTATAAAAACATTAGAAAATTTAGCCTAAAGAAACTTATAGAGGTTATACATAAAAAATATTAGGAAAAGATAAACTAAAATGCGAAGACGTCCACTACCACCGGTTCGCGAAGAATCGAACTCGAAATCATGGCGAAATTTGTGCGAAAGTGAATGGGTTGTGTATACATTAGTTGCGTCTGTTGGAGCTTTAACTTACGCTAACAGTTTAAATGGTGAGTTTGTGCATGACGATATACCAGCAATAGTGTCAAATAGTGATGTGAATGGCGGTAACAATGTATTGCAAGTGTTTAAAAATGATTTTTGGGGTACACCGATGTCGGATCACAATAGCCACAAGTCGTATCGGCCCCTCACTACGCTTTCGTTTCGGTGAGTACTTTTTGTTGTTTCTTGAAGCAATAAATTACTTCTGTAAATTAGTTCGTAGTTATTTTTGCTTTTTTGTTTGTGTGGGTTCGATACCTACTTATGAGGAATGTCTATCTTTTCATTATTTAAATGTGCAAGACAGATAATATATTGTGTACGTGTCGGAACGCTTCGTCTTGAAAAATAAATAATTTTCTCTCTTTTTAGAGTTCCCTAACAAAAGGTAAAATAGGACCCTAATACTGAGACTACGCTGACTATCCGTCCATCCATCTGTCACCAGGCTATAGCTATGGAACGGCGATAGATAGTTGAAATTGCTCTAGCGTTAGTATTTATAAAAAGCTATTATTAACAAACAGCCAAAGTTCTGACGCTAGACATTTCTTTTCAGACTTATTGGTCTACTCTACTACTATTGCTAAAGTCATTCGATCAAATATCATAATAAAAATCCATCTAAAACCAAATTAACCTTAATGCAATGGTCTACTATTTCCAGCCAGACAAAAGTATGCCCATTACCGGACATTCCACATGAAATAGTAGAGAAACGCATGCCAACTGAATGTTTTTATTACTTATTCTCTCTATAAATAAAGGCTGTTCTTGGTCTTCTTGCAGTTATAATACCGAAAACTAACTTAAATTTTGTTTTTTATACATACTAGCTGTCCTGGCAAACGTTGTTTTGCCATACAAATAGGGTGGACAACCCTTAACATTTAGGGGGATGAAAAATAAATGTTGTCCGATTCTCAGACCTAACGGATATGTACACAAAATTTCACGAAAATCGGTCGTGCAATTTCGAAGGAGTATAATTACAAACACTGCGACAGGAGAATTTTATATATTAGAGATTTATGTATTGTTTACCTTTATAGGCCTTCTTTACTTAATTTGGTATATTCACACTTATTTTAAAAATTGTTATTAGGAACACTTACTAATTCAGTAATTTACTGCCAATAACAATAGAGCTAATATGAGCTAATATACATACAATTATCTTCTAAGCTACGGATGGATCTAATAGATGGAGTGGATCATTTTTAACAAGCTTTTGTAAGTTCAATATGTATCTATAAATGTAATAATCTATGTAACGGGATCTTTGAACGTGATTTTACCAACTTGCAGTAGTCGGATTGATCTGAAATTTTTCACACATCAAGGACCGATGACAATGCAATTATTTAAGAACATATTCAGGATTTTCAAGCTTGTTTTTTAGATTTTGAACTAAGCAAATTATTATTATTCAAGGATGTTTTTTTTTTATCCTATATTTTCTCTTTATTTGCAAAAAGGAAATCTATAGGATGTTTTTTTGATACAATTTGTTAAGGGCCTACATCAATATTATCGTATATCATCGCCGACACGTACATATTAACACAGCCAGTAGGCACAGAAAATGAAGAATTAGGGATACTTTTCCTATTTACTCAAAATCTACTAAATATATTTTAATTCTGATTTACGTGTTTCTATATATAATAGTTACCTATGTTTTTAAAGTTATTTTATTAGTTAATACGCGATAATAGACCGACAAATGAAAAAAATAAAAAATGAGAGAGGTTGTTTCGCTAAGATTTTCTATCGAGAAAACTTTTTTCAGTCGCGTTTCTGAGTTTATGCGATCCTAGATCATATATTGAAAAAACATATACTTAAAAATTAGAGCTCTAGCCATTCAATCTAAAGAAACAAATAAAACTTCGTACGTAGAAAAATGCACGAAGCTATTTTGGTATCCTCTTAAGGTTTGGTTTTTAAGGTTTTTAAATTCAACGTGAACGAAGATGCGGGCAACTTTTAGTTTATTATAAATCTAATTCAATACTATGGTATCATTTTATTTTCTCAATACACCACCTACACGAAATCGTATATTAGATTACCATTGGATTACATTGCCTTTAAATTATAATGTTCTACGACAGACTAATTAGTCCTTTCAAGCTTAGATTGTTACCTTTGAATATTGGAATTTCAATACTGATTGGAGTATTACCTAAATAGCTTACTTGTTTATAAACGTAATAATCAATCGGCTATGATAATAATATGCCAGTATACAGCAGGAATTCGCCAGGATAAACTATTGATTGCGTTTTATTACATTCTATCTATTAAAAAAAAATGCTTAAAATCCGTTGCGTTGTTTAGAAATAGGTCACATAGGGTCATACATACAAAAATAACGACTTTGTTTTATAATAGATAAGTTATGTTTTATAATAGATAGATAAAAATTTAGATACATTTAACACAACGTTCTCCAGGCCTATTCTAAGCAATATTTTATTTAAGCAATATTTATTATTTTATTCATATCAAGTGCCCAATGGATTCGTGCATTTTTTTTATACAATCAGTTACATATATATACAATATGAGTTGGGATCGCACACGAAGGGTTCCGTTCTGTAACTATTATAATATATTTGTCATACCAACCAGAAATAACACCAAGTAACGAGACCCCAATCCAAATAATAGGTTAAGGGCAGGAGAATGATGATGATGAATATTTGTTGTTATAGCAACAAATGATGAAAATTTTAGTTCCCTAGCTATCACCGTTCCAGAGATACAGCCTGGTGACAGACAGAGGGACAGAGAAGTCCCGACCCTGGGGACCCTGTTACCTTTTGCTAAAGATACTAAATTAAACCAACTTTTGGTCATAAATTGTATTAGTTATAAACCTAATCTTGTTTAATCGTGTTTATCATTTCTAATTTATTTATTTATTTTATTTATTTAATCTTTATATACAGACATGTATACAGGCGGGCTTAATGCCTTAGGCATTCTCTTCCAGTCAACCAAAGGCGGTGCAGAAACAGATTAGTGAAAGGTGTATAAAAAATTTAAATAATGGAACTTACGAGTACATACTAATACACCAACTTGTTATAGTACACATACATAAAATACGCTATCAATAGTATAAAATACACTTACATATACATACATACATACATACATAAATAACTGGCTATTGTTGGGATAGCTCAGCCAGCTTTTGTAGCAGAATGCCTTTCACTTTCCTTTTAAACGTTTGTCGATTGGTCAGCATCCTGATCTCGGGGGGCAGCGCATTCCATAGAATTGAGGACTGTACAGGGAAAGAATAGTGAACAAAGCCAGTTTTGTTGGTGGGACACAGAATTTAGTTGTTAACTTTTTAATTTAAGATGCCTATAACATTGCATGCATAAAATAAGTTATTTAATAGGCTACGAGAGTTAGAATAGGCAATTTAGTCATTTCACGCTCAAATTGTCGTCTTTGGTTAGTTGCAACTCAATATAGAGAGGAGAATTAAAACGGTTTAATTTAATCAGTTATAGCACTAACGGGCTATTGGTTATTTGATATATTTTATTTTTAATGCGATATTTTGCAGAAAGATTTATTTATTCATTTACCCATCCATCCATTATCTAGCCTTTCTCTGTCCATTGTTGGACATAAGCCTCCCCCATAGTATGCCACGACGCGCAGTTTTCTGCCGCTTTCATCCAATAGCTCTCCGCGGTCTTGACGATATCGTCGCTCCACCTTGTCGGGGGCCGTCGAACACGTCGTCGTCTTTCGGTCCGTGGCGCCACTCTAGGACTTTTCTTCCCCAACGATGATCAGTCCTACGAGCGATGTGGCCTGCCATTGCCTTATAACTAATTGAATGACAAATTTATTGCATTAGTGTAATTTTATTCTTGTCCTTATACTTTTTAGGGTTCCGTACCCAAAGGGTAAAAACGGGACCCTATTACTGAGACTTCGCTGTCCGTCCGTCCGTCTGTCACCATGCTGTATCTCAAGAACATGATGTTTCAGACATTTCACAGATGATGTATTTCTATTGCCGCTATAACAACAAATACTAAAAATAAAATAAAATAAATATTTAAGGGGGGCTTCCATACAACAAACATGATTTTTTTACCGTTTCTTGCTCGATACTAATAACGTTGCCTTATGTTGCATAGATAATGGTACGGAACCCTTCGTGCGCGAGTCCGACTCGCACTTGGCCAATTTTTTTTTGTAAATAAATAACTATATTAAGCGCAGATAGAAACACTCTTAACTTCGTCACCACCCCCACGACTTTCCACTTTTGTTTTAAAAGTTCTATCTATATCATGTCTTATTTAATGAGATAGGCAGAGGCTAATGAGCTCAAACTGCTACGATCTAAGCAAATATTTATAAAAACTTATTTTGCTTTTTATTTATTTTCGTAATGAAATGAAATGAAATGAAAAATCATTTAATCACGTAGACACAATTTTTCAGAAAAATTATGTGCTTATGACGTGTCCAATTTTTTTCCCTACCACCGGCTAGCCTAGCTTTAGTCATACATGCGTGTTTGTAAATAAAACTAACACAAAGATAGCTTTTGGTTATTAGGCCTGTTCATTTTATGACCCCCATTGCAATGTTAGAGAAGTATTTTAAATATGAATATTTGAAATTAATCCGATTACCAACGTCGGACATGTATCATCAGATGTATGAGTGTAAATGAGACTAAAGAAGTGTGTTTCCATCGCAGCAGATGGCGCTCTATAGCATCTACCTACCCACACGGAAAAAGGCTACTATCCCTGTTTTCTTTAATGCATATTATAATAAAAGCAGTCTAACAATATTACACTAACAAGAAATATAAATATTGCGTGTACAAAAAAAAACTATGAGAGAAAAAATGCAAAATTGAAACGATATAGAGCCTAAAGGAAATATCTTTATCGAAAGTAACTTTTATGTTATTCATGAAGGACGGAGCGGACAATGTAACAACAAAGGCTTCAAACACGACCCTCCGTCTTTCACTAAATCATTTGTAACAGAAGGGGTTTGGTTCATATTTTATTATCTGGTCCTAATTTTTCACAACATGGAATGTAAATTAAACAAATATTTTTTTTTGATATCTTAAATTAATATAAAACAAGGTTGTTATTTTTGTATGTACGCAACGGATTTTAGTGCGGTTTTTTTAATAGATAGAGTGGTTCAAGAGGATGGACTTTTGTATAATTTGTTAGGATTTAATTTTTAAATACCACGCGCACGATTTTGCGGGCAACAGCTAGTTTAAAATATAGTTGTAAAAATAAGGCCTCCCAATATACTTACATAAAAACGCACAAGTTTCAGATTGACTTCACCAAATTAGGTAATTCTTTTTTTGGAGTTTTTCATGGTCGGACATACCTATACGAAAATCTTTATGTCAAAAAATATTGCTTTGTGAGACTTGTGAGTTTAGTTTCGATTTTTTAATAGTTATTTGAGAATATCAACAAACAATGTGAAAATGCAACTAAAAGACTATTAACAGATCGCAAAGACGTAGCAAAAACTACATAGAAGTAGAAAATAGGGACCGTAAATAACTAGATAACGAAGTAATTTATCGTATTGGGTCGGCTGTCGATACATACAGTTTCCTCCATGTATCTTACCACCCGCTGTGAGGAACATCTTTTATTCCTTTCAAATAGACGTAAGTAAATTAATCGACATCATTTCACTTCAAAAGCTTCTCTAACGTCTTTATGATTAATCTTCTGTATTTTTGCTGAATAAAAATTTTATTTATAAGCAAATTATTTAAAATTATAGTATCTCAAGATATACTTGAAAAAATTAACATTGAGAAACCGAGAAATAAATTTAATGTCATATGAGCTTTGTTGCAACTTTTCACTTTGACATTCTTACAGCAAAAGTAATATTTACAAACCATAAAATTTAATTCAATTTTTTTGTTGTAATTTAAAAAGAACTTCTCGTATTTTCTCCTTTGGATTAAACTTTTAAAAAGATGTTAATGTTTGTAAATTTGAAACAACTCTGTTCCAAATTCAAAATTGGGTCAGGTCATTCACAAAATTCTTTTTCCTCAACTGAAACTGCCGATGTAACAAAAGGTCCGTTAAAAAACTGGCGTAGAACGCTCACAAGCAAAGGGATCCTCTAAATAAATCACATCGGAGCCCGTAAAAGCCCTGTCATACTTCTCGCGTAGAACGCCATTTACCCTGACGGTAATGAGAAGCTGTCACGCGAATTTTCAAGCAATTCTCATTCTTTTTGTTACGCTCTGACAGTTCTGTGAACATTGATATTAATAACTTCTTTGAGTTACTATCCTATAATGTATAATTACTGTGTTATGAGCTGACCTTGGTGTTCCTTTTGTAAGCGGTCAAGGTCTCATAGCTTATGCTTATAATACCTAGAATGTTCTGAAAAAATGTAAGTTGAAATAAATACGATATCATTTTCGTTCAAACTATTTTATTTAACAACTAATTCAAATACAATTTTTTCGCTAAAAATCATTGTCTTATATGTTACATTACTATATACCTATACGTGTTATTAGAATAAAGGGAGAAGAAGACGAAGATGAAGACGAGTTGACTATTGGAGGGATACTAGGAAAGATAAAAGCGTAAAGATACTAGGAGTAAATGTGACGGCTGACAGAATAGTCTAGAAGAAAAAAATCATATAGCGCCGGCATTAAATAGTAGAACGAAGATATTTGTTGCTTCTTTAATAAAAAAATATAAATGTATCGTCTCTAGCTTCTAGTCTTTTCTGAAGATTTTTATAGTGTAACGTATGCACTGTAAAGAAATGACTCTCACGACTTCTTCCCAACGCGGCCAAAGAACACTAAACTCCAAAACTAATCCATCATCAAATTCAATACCTATTGTCCATTTACTAAGATATATACGTTATTCAATATACTTACAAAAAATACTCGTTTAAGCTTGTATCCAATATCAATATGAGGTTTTATACTATTACTAGCTGACCCGGCAAACGTAGTTTTGCCATACCAAAAAAAAGGTTTGAAAAATAGATGTTGGCCGATTCTCAGACCTACTGAATATGTATGTAAAATTTGAGAAGAATCGGTCAAGGCGTTTCGGAGGAGTACGGTAACTAACACTGTGACACGTGAATTTTATATATTAGATTTATTTTACATGCCTTTTTGCTATCTTACAAGGAAGCGATACTGAATAACAAAAATACGTTTTCACATCGAAAACTGGTATTATTCAATATGTAACGTTAACACTTGGTTTTAAGGTCGTTTTATTGTGAATTTATTATTTTCCCAATACATTTAGGTTATGTTAAAGATCACAGAGGCATGTCGTTGTACAGTACAGTTGTTATGGCGAACGTTGTGGCATTGTACGTTGAATGTATGGAAGTGTTATCTCTTAATTTTTCAATAAATATGTTGTCAGTGGATATTTAAACTGTTTGCTGAATTAGCAAGCGTTTTGTGTAATATTAATTTAGTGAATGTCTCAAGTAATTTATTAATTTCGTAATTGACATGCTATGCTTTTACTTAATAAATTAAATTACGGTGGAAAAAGTGATTACCGCAAAAGGGACTCGAACCCACGACCTCGGAATACCGTTCCGTAGCTCTGCCAACTGAGCATATTGCGGCCCTGCCTTTCAGCAATCAAATTTGGCCACCGCAATCATCACTTGATTGAGTTTATAACGTATTTCTACGTGCAACGCCATCTATCATCAATAATGCTTTGCAACATCTCGACCAACCACCTAGCATTCTATACAGAATACAATTGGGTTGAAAATGCGGTAATCACTTTTTCCAGAGCTACGAAACGGTATTCCGAGGTCGTGGGTTCGAGTCCCGCTTGCGGTAATCACTTTTTCCACCGTAATTTAATTTATTTGTGAATGTCTTTATCTTTACTTATTATAAAACAGTCATTATTTTTGTATGTGATATACATACAAAAATAATGACTTTGTTTGACCTATGCGAGCTTATATCTTCAAAACTACGCAACGAATTTTGATGCGGTTTTTTGAATAGATAGAGTGGTTTAAGAAGATGGCTTTTATAATTTACTAGCCGTTGCCCGCGACTCCGTCCGCGTGGAATTTAGAAAATTTTCCCCGTTATTGTAACATTTTTCACTACTGCTTCGCTTCTACTGGTTGTATACGAAGTTCCCCGCATACGAAGTTCCCCGCATACGAAGTTCCCCGCATACGAAGGGGGAACAGCTTGTCACACTATATAATATAGTTATACTTTATAAAACCATAAAACTGTAGTAGTAATAAAGAATTTCCAATATCAAAAGTAAAAAAAAAATAAGAGTAACAAAAATAACGATATCAAATTATAACTGTAACTAAAAAACTTGTCTTTGAAAAACTTAGTGTGGTACTTCACGTAGAAAACCAGGTCAGTGTGAACTCAAAGACAAAAGCTGACAGAAACAGCCACTGAGATGTGATAAACGAGTCTTGATGAGTGGC
Organism: Orgyia antiqua; assembly: GCA_916999025.1. NCBI lineage: Eukaryota > Metazoa > Arthropoda > Insecta > Lepidoptera > Erebidae > Orgyia > Orgyia antiqua. The sequence continues at coordinate 886,269 of OU779871.1, read as the reverse complement.
TGAAAAATGCCACCGTCTAAATTAAAAGAGACCGAAGTGATTGATGATTGAAGAAAAATATATTTTTTGTGAATTCGACGAGTATTTATTAACATTTGATGACGATATCATTACTGGAATGCTTTTGTATGAATAGTGGACGTCAAGAGTATTGAAGTTTTGTATCAAAGATAATTATGTTGTTTTTCTTTCAATATTTGAAATCTCTCAATCAATCAAAAAATTATTTACAACCAACCATGCCTTGAGCATCACAGAGCTGCTGGATGCAAACGGCACAAAATCGCGTATTATGTTGTTCTTCTAGCATCAGAAAGAAATCTGTTAAATGGATGGTACGTGTACTGTTCATAACACTACTTGCAGAGCATAAGATCGTGATTTTTATATAAGACAAATATAAAATGACTAAATATGAAATAATTACAGTAGGTACTTATTGGTTTTCAGATATAGGAACTATTTTGGACATTTCTTAAGCATTAGAGCCCTCAAAACACTCACTTTTAGCTACGTCTATGACTCATAATTTTTACTTATTATAAAACAAAGTCATTATTTTGTATGTGTATCCCTGTGTGAGCTTATATCTTCAAATCCACACAACGGATTTTTATGCGGTTTCTTTTAAATATAAAGTGGTTTAAGAGAATTTATATTAAGGGAGAAGGGATCAATAACTACTAACACGGGTGAAACCGCAGGCATTAGCTAGTATTGTAATAAAACCTTTTTATTGTAAGAAATCAGGATCATTTACCTTTTGGTATGATCATTACGTTATTATCATAACACGGCAGGGCACGTTTCTCGCATTAAGGTTTTTCTCATTTTATGCATGAACGAAAGCAAATGGATGTTTGTTATTGTCTCTGAGTAAAATGAAACGTCATAATGGATTTCACCGTGTTATTATATTATAATGTGGACCTAACTTAAATAATTTGTGACTTTGCTTGCTAAAGCAAATTGGTCTTCAATATCGTGCCTTAAATGAAAATAATTATTAATAAAAAATTCTTTAAAGCGATATTTTATAGTCCATGTTCACATACAATTCATAACTTTACCACAATATTGATTGTTTTTGCATATAAATACCTACTTATTTTCTTTTTATTCCAAGAAGAAAGAATACATTATAATAAATAATAAATATTCATGGACATTTCACACAACGTCCTCTGGTCCCAACCTAAGCTTATTATGCTTGTCTTATGGGTACCAGAATACGGATATAATACATATACTACTTTTCTTTTGTAAATACATACTTATAATACATACATGATGACACACAAATGATTGTCCTGAACGGGAATCGTACCCGCGACCTCTTGATTGGCAGTCCGTTACTTAAACCACGAGGCTCGTATATACCAAATACCAATTTATAAAAGAAAAAAAAACAATATAAAAATATTTTGTTGTTTTTCGTTCATTCCGGCTCAGTGAAAATTTATTGAGCCAGTATTTTGAAGAACTCAATGTGTTTTGAATTTGTACGTCCGAATTATTTTGGTTTCACTTCCACATCCACGAATATACGCTTTGATGTAACAAAACACTTTTATTTTCAGCATAAAAGAACTTTCTCGCTTTTGTTCTTGAGTAAACAAAGAATATGTTTTAAAGTCATGTCTGATTAACCAAATGTTTTTTGTAGTTTAAAATTTTCATCATTGTAGATTATATTCATTGGTTTGGAATAAAAATTAAAACAATGTGTGTACTTCTATGTAAACACGTAAAAAGTTATACATCTTTGTATATCCTTTACGTTATTTTACGTTTTTAACTTACTTCGGAATGACGGTATGTGTGTACATCCACATTTTTTTTATAACAAGAAAGTTTAGTTAACAATGCCGAATTTTGTTATTGACACGAATAGTTAAGTTTAGTTTAGTTGTGCGCGTTGAATTGGTACATCCATCACCATACACATCCAACTTAGGAAATGGGATTACAACTGCAAGACGCAGTTATGCCGCCGACGTTCCAGCATTCGTATTTCCTTGCGTGTTTCAAACAGCTTTGCCCGAGACACCCCATATCATAGTAGTACTTCTTGTGTATAAGCAAGGCAACTTGTAGACTGCACTTATATTGTACCAGCAGTTCTTGTATTTTGATTACACCATACTTGACATCACTCATTTGCTAACCCTAGCTAAAAACACAATAAATAAATAAATAAGTTTATTCATGGACATTGCACACAACGTCCTCTGGTCCTAAGCTAAGCTTATATGCTTAAGTTATGGGTACCAGAACACGGATATAACACATGTACTACTTTTCTTTTGTAAATACATACTTATAATATAAAGAAAACACCTAGAGGCAGTACAAACACAAGTGTTTGTACTGCCTCTAGGTGTTTTCTGTTACAAGTATGGCAATTATTAATATCACACGGGAATCTAACCCGCGACATCGTGAACGGCAGTCTGTTACATGAACCACTCGACCACGAGGTTCGTCAAATATCCAAATAACCTCACTTTATAATCACCACTAAATAACTACTATACATGGGCTAATTGCTGTAGTGAGACAGTAGTATAATCTGTAGTACTTGCTAAATTTTAGATTGAAACAGATGAATGTAATTAAGTTATATTGCGAGAGCGGGCAGATTGATGGCGCTCATCTAACTTGCTAATGATAGAGGAGACATTTTCAACTATTCGAGGGACTTAAAACTTTGTCACTTTGCCAACTTCATCACTGATCTAAGTATTTTTTTTAATAGTAAAACCGTCTAAAAACTTCCAAGTTGCTATTGTTAAATTAGTTTTTTAATCTTTTGTAATAAAAGTTAGAATATTACTTAGTATTAACCTTAAGATTTGTAACTCAATGTCTCTTTGGAGTCGTGTTTTATTTAAATTTTACGACAGATCATGAATTATTAGTCTTTATTTTATTTTTTATGACTTGTACCTAAAAAACTAATTTGGTTATACAATTCTGCAGTAACATTTAACAAAAAGAAATATATATGCAGTATTCGGGTTATGCAAACCTGTGTAATCCCGTGTATTTTCTCGGGATATCGTGTGGGTTAGGCAATGGTTAGGCATTGGAAAACGAAAAGCCTGATCTGAAAACATCTTTTACAAAATATATTAAGCTGCCATCAACCTGGTCGAGATAGTGCTGTAATCTCAATACCATTTTCCCTTATTAAAAAATTGGGGCTGGGAAAATATTTCTAATTTTGAACCCATTGACTTTCCCAACTCCAGTCCATCCCTTTTTTGTACCTACAACTACTAAAAGTCAAGTTATACAAATTCCAGTTTTACGACAATGCATATCAAAAACTGAATATATTATCATCTTTTATTTTCCTGCATTTGTCTATACTTCATTTTGGAATTGAAATACTCATAGTTAAAACAAAGCGAGCACTCCCAAGGTTCCCCTACATTATCAGATTATCTTTCAAAAGAAATAGAAACGCAAACATTGTGAATGTTTGCGTATTTTTTTTGGAAAAAGTACTGCCCTTTGTAATCAGAAAATTAAATAAAACTCAGATTAGGAGCGCTTGAGTACTTGTGTTTTTAATTGCACCTCGCTAATTATGTTTGAGGAGACTCATTTTTTGGGCTTTAATCACGGATTGAAAGGGTCCCTTGTTGTTTATGTTGTTCCTATTGTCTTTCACTTGGTAAGTAAGTACTGAATGTTTAACAGTCTTTGTGTGGGTTAGGATTAAGTGAATTAATTTAATTTTAAGTCGGCTCCGGCTAAATTTATTCTCGCTTCCGTATGGAGCGAATATGAAAGCTCTTATTTCCTCGTGTTGTACTGTTCTCATAAATTGTATTTCTCGTACTAAATACGTGACACAACAATATAATTTAAACAATACAGTATTTGGTTTGTCTATATAAATACCATCAGTATTGGTTTGTACGGGTTGTAGACAAGAATATGTAATACTCTTTCTTTGACTTAGTTTTGTTTTTTTAATTTTTCTAGTCTTGAATTCTTTGACTGACCTAAAGGTATTTAGGTCAGTTTTTATATCATTACCATAAGATAAATAAAAGATAAAACAAAAGCGATGGATGAAAGACGAATGCACGTTGCGGAGATGCTAATGTTGAGATGGATGTGTGGCGTAACGCGAATGGATAAAATAAGTAATGAATATATTAGAGGAAGTCTGAAAGTGATGCCAGTGACTGAAAAATTGAAGAATGAGCGGATGTCCTGGTAATGTTATGAGACGACAGGAAAGTAATGTGGTTAGGAGAGTTCTGAGTATAAATGTGGAAGGAAAAAAGTCTAGACGAAGACCTAAGAAAAGATGGATGGACTGTGTGAAAGAGGATATGAAAGAGGAGTTGACACAGACATGACGGCTAATAGAAGACTATGGAAAAAAAGACATGTTGCGCCGACCACAAATAATGGGATAAGGGCAGGAGGATGAAGATAAATCAAAGATTTTAACTGAAATTACTCATTATTGTAATATCTAATGAACTTAAATTGTTAGCTATTAAGTTGGAAATGAAATAAGGAAACGCGTCGCGTGATTCGGGCTTATTACTGCACTGCAATATCCGTTCTGTGAATAATTCAAGTTGAGGCGAATCCGTATACAGAACCCTCACAATGTAAACATAAGCTGATATGTGAAGCGTGTGGTTTTTTAATATTCTAATTTTGTTTGCATTTAGAATCTACGAAGGGTGGTATTTTTACCGGTATTTCGTGAATATTTATGTCAGCTGGTAAAACATATTTGTGCGGATTTTTTAAAAGGAATTTGGACACCTTTTGATGTCCTATGCTAGCTACTCGTATTTAAAATATTTTCGTCAATGTGTATATTGTACCTTAGCCTGTATTAAGAATACCTATATTTTATAAAAGATTAGTAAGCTTTATTTGCGGAGATTAATAAAATTTTAAAGGAAGGTTTAAGTCTATAGAGACTGGCCTTCTCCACTTTGGTAGGCTATTTATTTGGTTAACTATGTTTGATTTAAAGATTTATGGGCTTTTTGAATTTTTCGTCTTTTACAACGAATGTTATCTGCTTGATCGCTTTTTCAGCACGCTACAGAGGAATTAGAGTGGTGAATCTTGAGTTATTAACCCTAAACCACACGAGAAATCTATCCATAGATCGTTTTAATAAGTGTAAGTGAACTAACCGTAGTTTACTCATATCGGATATCGACCGAAGAATACACAAATATTGCCTGAGGATGAGATCCTTTCTCCATTAAAGTATAGGCTATTGTGACACGTCGATAGCTCGGCCTATTGTTGTCCTTAAACAATAATCTTTATCTTTAATATTATAGTTCGCTTCACCGATCAATCGCTTCATACTATCGCTTCATCCTTATGATGAAACAGATTGCGTAAATTGTGCTCTAAAATTTTATAGTAAAGTTTAGCATCCTTATTTTTTATTTATTATCAGTAACTTTTATTACATTACCCCTCTATAAATAGGTAGTTATAAAAGCCATTATTAGGAAGTAGTTTCAATGAAAAAATAGCTTATTATAACTTTTTGAAATTATGTTCTGCAACCTGAATGCTATCATGCATTCGACACACATTTGAACCAATTTAACAAACATTGAAAATATTATACATTATGCCGAAGTCTTTTACTCTAGAAACCATGGAACGAGTTGTTACAACATGAGAATTTATGATTTTATCTTTAACAACGAAGTATTTATTACTATCACCAAATATCCATGTAGTGTAAACAAACAGTGTTAGAATTATGATCAAGTTCCAATAATGATACATCATAGTGTGTTGTCAACACGTGTCATTTGTTTCACGTAGATACGAGTTGTGTCAAGAGATCGCTACGAGTCGGGATACTATCATCCCTGTCTTCTGAACACACAGTGATAAATGAGCGGGCTCGGGTTATGGGACACTGTGTTTGTCACTACTTGCGAGTTAATGATGACTTGTTACGGGTTAACTGCGGCTGTTTGTGGGTACTTTAAGTGAGTAATTATTAAATAATCTATGCTAATGTTATAAACCTGAAGACTTTGTTTGTTTGTTTGAACTAATCTTAGACACTACTAGTTCGAATTAAAAACTTTTTGTTTCGGATAGTCTCTTTATCGAGGAAGGCTATATGCTATATAACATAACGCTGCGGCCAATAGGAGTGAAGCATTAGTGAAAAATGTTGTAAAAACTGGGATTTTTTTTTAAATTCCACGCCTACGAAGTCCCGGGAAACAGATCGTGATAGATGTAGCTCACTTTGGTTACAAGTTTTAGACACTGTCAAACTCCACGAAGACGATAATGATATGAAATTGTAGGGATCCAAAGCCACAAGAATCATTTACAGGAATATTCTCATTCAAACCTGTATACTTGATGAATGCAACGGCATCTAGTACTACGTTTTATGTGAATATAATCGTTTATCATTTTCATTTCATATTAAATGGAGTATGAAACAAAATTTGCAAGAAACAGTTAAAATAACATTCATAAATAAGTAACCACATCGCACACAGTTCATTAAAACTTTCTAAAACGTTTCTCTGTTACCAATCGCATGAGACTTAACAATGCGCCCCTTTTAATTTAAAATACAGGAATGGTAAGATTACCAAACAAGCGTTTATTCGAGAAATAAACACAAGTTCAAGGGAGAGCCGAGGGTGGCGACCTACACAATAAACAACAAAGTTCTGGACTTATTTAGGTGTCATGGAAACTTGTACTGTTTTATAGTCTTGTTACGAGTTTTATAGGTTGAAGCGCTAAATAAGGGATTTTAACATTGTGATGTACCAAAAACTGTTAATATGCATGTGGTGAAAACTCTGCTAGCTTCTTTAGGCTTTGTTAAAATGTAATAAGTAGACTTTAAGAATACTGTCAGACAAAATAGCATCAAGAAGATAAAACTTTTCGTAGCAAATCTTAAACCTTATAGTGTCAGTGTTAAATCTTTCTAACAAACAGCTTCTTATACTCATCTATTAGACATAAAACTCAAAGAAAGAATGTCACAACTGCTTCTACACAAAAGTTTTACGTAGATAAGTCTACGTAAAATCGCACGTACAGTCTCACACCTAAATTATTAACAAATTAAAATACTCTTAGTATTTGAAAAATCTCTTTCCTAAAAAAAGAGCAATAGCTCTTTTTTTCATTTATCTCTTGATAAGAAAAAAAATTTGTCACAAAACGTTCTAAAAATTTTTTAGATTTAATTTCTATATGAAATTTCCAGCAAGAGACAGAAAAATGCATCGATGGGTGGAAAATTTTTAGAGTAAAATTATTATAGGATTTTTCATCGAAATATTAATTTTAATAATCATGTTAACTTTACTTATTAGATTCTATTTTCAAAACTACGGAACTAATTTTGGTGCTTTTTCTGTTAATAGATAGAGTGGTACATGAAGATGCTAGATGGTTTATTTGGACTATTTTTTTACATAAATTCCACGCGTACGCGGGCTACAACTAGTTGTTTAATAAATGGCAGTTACTAGTTACCATCACGTACTCGTAGGTAACCTTCTCATTTATCATAAAGGCAATAAAATATGACACACGATTTGCGCATAAATCTAGCACAAACATTCAATGCTGTCAATAATAAAAATATATATTGTATCGGAAATCACAACAAACATTTGTTTCAACTCATATTTGTTACGTTAAAACTCACTTTTGATTTATATGTTTAGTGATTTCTGTGCAATTTCCTAAACGTTTTGCCGATGTTTTTGAAATAGGTTACGGCTTTGAAACGCTTTTACAAGCTTTTTTAATTCTAAATTAGTTTTTTTTTTCATTTTCTCTTTATAGATGTTTTTATTTCATTTACAAACGGTGATTATTTAAAAGTAATAAATCTTACATGACGTTTAGGTAGGTACGTTTATTTTTTAATTAATTAGTTTTAGCTTGATACGGAGACGTAATTAATTATATTATGCATACAGCCTTTAAGTATAATTCCTGTACTTCAATGGCACAAGAATCTATCAGGATTAGAAGAACTAAATAAAACTTAAAGAAATATATATAAATAACTACGAAAATATTATACACGGCTAGTGGCGCATTTGGCAGTAAAGCTGCCTTTTCTATAACAGTATGAAGTCAAGAAAACGACATCTTTTCACTTAGCATTATGTCCAAACTATCAATCTTACTATATTTTCAATACTCATTTTCATCTCAACTGAGAACTTAATTCGAAAGTGAAATGATTTAAAGTGGAATCCCCCGTATAGAGCACGAGACCAAAACCATTTGCTGTCATTTGCACTCGATCAAGTGACGTCATAATTCTCATTGGTATGATGAAATATCGGTAGTTTAAGTATTATCGAATATCGAATAATAAAGCTTTTTGTTGTACAGGCTTATACAATTTGTTAAAATCAGAGTAGGGCCCGGGAAAAAAGTAATTCTATCAGCCTTTATAAAAACCTAAACAAAACCAGTACATATTTTTTCCTCTCGTCCAAATTGAAGCGAATGTGGTTTGATTAAATGAATGAATCAACCCGTTCTCTTCTAAGCGAGTACGCGTCAATCACGTGACTTGGCGTTTTTATTATTCTATATTTATTCTTCAATTAATATGCTTGTATTTTTTCTAAGATAAAGTAGCCCTTATTTTGATGCTTTTAAAATAAAGAGTTAATTAATCAGTGGAGATAATAGATGTTTTGTTTGGTATGTTTTTCTCTAACTCCTATCAGACAGATTTATTTTAAACATAAGCTGAGCTAAAAATTAAAATAATTTGCTTTGTTCTAAATAAAAATACGTTTAAATATCCTGAATATTTTTTATTGCGTAGTCATCGGTCTTTAATAAGTGCGCATTTCAAATCAATCTAGCAAGTGGGTGAAATTCACTTTCAAAGATTCCATTACTATTTACGGAATCAATTAATACATTGAATTGCTTTTATTCCTTCGGTACCTACATGTCTAATGTAGGTACCGAAGGAATAAAAGCATGTTAAAAAGCATGTCAATATTGTACGTTAAATATGTTCTGAACTTCATTCTGTTCTACTTATTCAGCTTCTGTTATGTATAACATATTAGAAAGAAACATAATAATTTACATACGTTCCTTTGATCTATCACATTGAAATACGCCCATTGAATCCTTTGAAGTGAGTTGATTGAAATTGCTAAATGGTAAAAATCAAACAATATTATATGAGTGTGTATGAAGCCAAGGAAGTATGTTTGGATCGTAGCAGATGGCTCTCTATATAGTCTCTGCCTACCCTCATGAGAAAAAGGCGTGATGTTATGATGATGATGATGATCCAACAATGTTACCTAATAATTCTCGGAATTATGTGTTAGTAAATAACAAAAAAAGTGAGGGAAATATTGAACCTAATTACAATATACCCCGTGTGGTATTAATAAACGACAAACAGTAGTTGTCCGTTAAGCTTAGAAATGTGATCAGCCCATTTCCTTCCGTGCTGTGAAAGCCAGCTAAGGGATATTGTACACAGATAACATACTCTGTGAGAGACGGAAACGTAGAAAATTTAACCTATGCTAACACGCCGATTGATTATTGAGCGATTGAGATTTCAATCCAACAACAACGAAATTGTGTTCAAGTGTAAGACAAGGTTATCCTTAGATTTGAATTGGAAATGTATTGGTATTGCGATTGTTTTCAAGAGTAAGCCTACTGGTCGGCGTGGTATAGCAGATCATAATCCCTCCGAAAGTGGAACTTAGACAAAAAATTACAGTGTTTTACATTAAGTAAAGATGTATCGGAATCTTTAAAAGTGATTTTCACCTAATTGCAGTAGTCAGATTGAACTGAAATTTTGCATATATATGTAAAGGACCGATGACAATGTAATAATGTAATGTAATACAAAATATTCAGAGTTTTTAAGCGTGTTTTTTAGTTTCTGAACTAAGGAAATAATTTTAGGTCATTTTATGCATAAACATGGAAATAAAACTTTTTTTTTCTTTTTTTTTTTTTTTAGAAATAAATAAATAAAATAAATAAATATTTATGAACATTTCACACAACGTCCTCTGGTCCCAAGCTAAGCTTATTATGCTTGTGTTATGGGTACCAGAATACGGATATAATACATAAACTATTTTTCTTTTGTAAATACATACTTATTATACATAGTAAACACCCAGACGCAGAACAAACATTTGTATGACATTTATAAACATCACACCAATGAATGTCCGAGGCGGGAATCGAACCCGCAACATCGTGATCGGCAGTCCACCATATGAACCACTAGACCACGAAGCCAGTCGAAACTAAAAATCTAGTGTGTATATATGTATTTGTATGTGTATTTATATATATATTTATTTCACGTAAGTATTAGTACGTAAATCTTATACAATCTTCGTATATTAGAGTACCCATAAAGCGCTCTCTTTGATTAATATAAAAAATAAAAATAAAAAATAAAAAAATTTCCACCTATTGTACCATACTATTGTTAATATAAATTAAGCTACTGTAATATAAATTATAAAGGTATATCTATGTATCTCTAACAAATCTGTTATTCTAGTAGTTGTCTACTGAATAATGCAATAGTTTAGACTTCCGCCAATGTTTCAACTGCACCTGTATGTTTTGGTGTGAACTATCCTAAGGCTAACTTTACTAAACAATTTCTATTTCGGGTATGAATGTATTAGTGCGAATGATGCACGAATCTGGCATGTATCTACTTATGTCGTACCATAATGTTTTGTATTGAAACACCTATCAAATTCAATATCTTTTGTTTATCACGCTTTTTCCCGTGGGAGTTGTAAGAGTTTAAATCTATAGGTACTGATTTCTGCACTCCTTGCTGGTTGACTGGGAGTAAATGCCGTACAATGGGGGACTTAATAGTCCCCCATTGTACAAAAATCTTTTATTGTGTGCATAAAGTTGTAAAATAATAATAAATAAATATGCTATAATATTGTAAAGCTGAAGAGATCTCATCTCAGGAACCACTTGTCCGACTTGAGAGTTTTTTAGGGTTCCGTACCCAAAGGGTAAAAACGGAAACCCTATTACTGAGACTTCGCTGTCCGTCCGTCCGTCCGTCCGTCTGTCACCAGGCTGTATCTCAAGAACGGTGATAGCTAGAGAGTTGAAATTTTCACAGATGATGTATTTCTATTGCCGCTATAACAACAAATACTAAAAATAAAATAAAATAAATATTTAAGGGGGGCTCCCATACAAAAAACTGTTTTTTTTTACCGTTTCTTGCTCGATACTAATAACGTTGCCTTATGTTGCATAGATAATGGTACGGAACCCTTCGTGCGCGAGTCCCAATCGCACTTGACCATTTTTTTCAGTATTGGATAGCACATTTATCGAGGAAGGCTATATAACATCACGCTGCGACTAATAGGACCGAAGCATCACTAAAAAAATGTTGCAAAAGCTTGGGAAATTTTCTAAATTCTACGCGTACGAAGTCGCGGGAAAAAAATTGTTATAGCTCATAACATAATAATATAACAAATCATACTTTAGTTAAATTAACAATGCTTATGACAATCTATCCTAATTCACAAAAAAAATATTCAGCTTTAGTTAAAGAGGATTTGATTGACATTGAATTAAATCCAGACAGAAAATACCTAGCAATCTACACCTGATATCGAATGATAACAATAAAATCCCTTCATCTAGTAAATGTGTATCACCTGAACCATATCGATCGCTAGTTATTGCATACTGAACCTTCATTATCTTTACAGCACACGTCAATCCTTGGTAGTAGATAGCGCGGTGCGTGCCAATATAACCTCTCATAGAAACGTGACTTTTGGCGATATAACGTGATTGGGGAGGGATTACATTGGTTTAAAGTGTGTGGTTATCACGATAGAAGGTTTTTGTTTGTGAGAATCAGGGTGCGTGTGATATTATGAAAATTGTACTGTTCATTTCATCAATTATTGTATTTTTAGAAAGCGATAATTTTGTAGTTAATGAGTCTTTTGAAATAAAGATTTAAAATCTTCTGCCAGTTCCGATACCTTTTAACCACAAATATTATAAGGCAAAAGATTTGTTACTTCTTTAGGCTTTAACGATCAAACTGAAGTAATAAAATTGCTAATGCACATTCTAGAGTAAGACACAGACAATCCTTGTCTAAAAAAAATGCGGCGCTCCTGTAGTACGGTCAAATGACTCAAATGCAGTTTTTAGTTCGCCGAACACATCTAGATGGCGTTGGCGTTGGCGCATTATCTCAACCGCGGCCATTTTGTTACCGTGATTTTTTACTTTTTTATTTTAAAATATTGAAGTAAAAATTTACTTCAATATTTTAATATATTAAAACAATATTCTTAAATAATAATAGACTTAACGTAAGTGAGCTTAAAAATCTAGTTACGTCAAGGGTCCGAAACTATTCTAACCTTTTAAATAGAGCGTGAAAATTCCAACAGAAAGGATTAATGGTCGAGTGGACCGAATTATTATTTAAAACTACAGGGCGTGCCGGCGTGATTATGACGAGATGAAAAATAACTTTCAGTTATAATGTACCTACTGCCCTTGTGATTATGAGCTCATATGGTTTCGAAATGATAAATGAGTCTACTTTGCATTATTTGTATAGTGGAATTTGGCACTATGATTACGTTTCGTCCACTTTCTTTTATGTTAGGTGGTTCCAGAATGGGTTACGAACTAATTAGTTTGTTCTAGACTTGCTCTAGAGCAATCTACTAAAAAGCATAGTCTAAAAGGCGATTCTTTTACAAATAGATTGTTCTCTAACACTTGAGTGACTCATTCGTTTAATTATAACTACTTTGTACGGATTTAGACGCCTAGATTTAGACTTGCAGTCACCATCATGAGCACGGATGGCATAATACCCATGTCATGTCTACTCTAGGGTTAAAAAAAATTGCAATTTGTCGGTGAAAACGGTATTTATTCCATTAGAACTTTTTGCTTCATGTCATACATACAGAAATACATAAAATGTAAATAAAAGTCCTTATATAACTTAATTAAGATTTTTATTAATAGGTATAGATTTAACTACTCTATCACTTTCTAAAATACTTTTGTATCACTACAAATATTAATACTTTCTAGCCTCATTGTGATAAAATTATTATAAATGTATGTAATGTAATGTATAAATGTACACTTTTTATGTTATATGCTTGTGTTATGGGTACCAGAATACGTATATAATACATAAACTATTTTTCTTTTGTAAATACATACTTATAATACATCACCACCCAGACGCAGTACAAACATTAAAGGGAAATGCCCATGGGCCACTAGTGGACAGCAAATACTGATATATTTGTTATGCATTGACGGGCCTCGTGGTGTAGTGGTTCTGGTAACGGACTGCCGATCAAGAAGTCGCGGGTTCGATTCCCGCTCGGGACAATCATTTGTGTGATTTTTCTAATTGTCATACAAATGTTTGTACTGCGTCTGGGTGTTTCTATGTATTATAAGTATGTATTTACAAAAAAAAAGTAGTATATGTATTCTATCCGTATTATGGTACCCATAACACAAGCATATAAGCTTAGCTTGGGACCAGAGGACGTTGTGTGAAATGTCCATGAATATTTATTATTATTATTTATTATTATTTCAAAATCTTAAATATATCAGATATCTGAAAAACATATTTTAAATGCCGCTATTACTTTAAAAAAAGTAGAAAATAAGTAAACAGTTTTAGGTTTAATAATGTGCCTGGCAGCAAGGAAAATCAAGTATTAACTTATTTTTATGCTTGTTATGTAAATCATGGTAAGAAAAATGTGTTTTCATCATCTTTTATAATATACATATGGGATAAACATGAAAATAAGCAGTTTTTTATGTCAAATATCTATATTTTCATCACTTGCATTTTGATCAAAATATCATCCAGGATTGTCGTAGGTGTTATGTTGGGTTCGTATCTTACCTCTATACCTGAGCACTGTCATAATGTAGGCACAACAACCTACGGTGCGTGTCCCAACTATAACTATAAATGCTATCCAACAATATTGTTGGATAGCATTTCGGCCATTACAATTGTTGTTTATTAAAACATAAACAAAATATACCTTCGGAGTAAATATATACTGTGAAGCCTCTGCTTCACATAAACCTTCTTCTTGCAGAACAATTCATTTATTTCCCTTCTAGGACTTGTTACATTTACAAAATAAAAACATTTAAGGCTTTATAAATAATTGTATTCTTTTTAAATTCATATTTGTTTCACCATATCTATTTCTTTCCTCATCTTCAATGTCCTCTCTTCTTTTCAAAATGTTTTATTCCTTTTTTAAAAATAAACCATATGTGGCCTGTATCATTGAACAGGTTATATTCAATGATCACGACCTTTACAATACGTTCAGTCAAACGTGTAAATCATTATCAAGTTCATATCACAAAGCCAGGCCGTAATAAATCAGAAAATAATAGAAACACTGTATGCACATGTACAAGTACCCTCACTTGCGACAAGTGAAGTAGAGTGTTTGACATTACATTTGTTATGCATTTGATTAAATCATTAGTTTTTCGTTTCAAAAACGCTTCTACCTAAATATAAATAAGTTCAGTTTCCTAATCATTGCAATGGTACAGACTCAAAGCTATGTTTAGTTGAATTCACGCAAAATATATCTATAGAAACAATGGCCCAACAAAAGCACTTTAACTCAATAAATATTAAAATGGTTAAAAATAAACGCAAAACTAAACATGTTGTTCCATTAGCGCATCTATTTACATTCTGTCCGTTGCATTTAGTTGAAGCTCGGAGTTGGAAGTTAACCCGGACACCTGAGGACACGGCTCGTTAAATATTCTCCGCACAATGCCGGTGTCATCTGCAGCCGTCTCTAGTGGCTTACCTACAACTAAAAATATAACTAACATATTCCTTTTGTTAAAGGAAAAGCGGTCCGATATCTGTCATTACATCATTTACATCATTGTTATGTTAGATATTTAATATATAATCTCAATATAAACTATTTGCATTGAAATTTGTAATTAATGTATTTTACATCTTTGCATAAAATCTAATATATAAAATTCACGTGTCACAGTGTTAGTTACCGTACTCCTCCGAACCGGCTTGACCGATTTTTATGAAATTTTACATGCGTATTCAGTAGGTCTGAGAATCGAGCAACATCTATTTTTCAAACCTTTTTTTATTTTTTATTATGGCAAAACAACGTTTGCCATAATAAAAAATAAAAATTACATAGTATTATTATTACTACATAATATTAATGTAAAATTGTGTCAGTTTCTTGTACTTTGTATTATACCTACATTAAAATTTGTACCCTACAAAATTAATGCTTAAATATATTATTATGTCGATGTTGCCGAATCTAAAAGGATTTATTTCCACGATTACAATACTATTTGAATTAATTAAAAGCAATTAAAGAAAATAAACATCCAGGCAAATAGGTAGTCTTAGTTCTTTTAAATTTTGAGCTTAACTCAATTTTCATTACATAACGAATTTTTTATAAAAGTAAGCAAAATGAATCCAAAAGTTGTCTACAAATATATTATTATAACATAAAGTAAATCTATATTTGTCATGGAAATATGATTATCTCCATTCAGGTTCGGTTGAAATTTTCTATCAAATTGGCGGGAACAGTAAGCGGCTTTCAGGCAGCCGTAGTATTTTTAATGTGCTTAGTGTTGGGGCGTGTGTTAACGAAGCAAAGGCAGGCTTCTTCTGCCAATACGGATTTATGTCGCGGGAAATATTATGTCAATGTATTGGATAAAAGCAATATTGATTTAAGATAAAGTACTAGATAGAAAATGTGAGTTTAAAATCTGTAACTCATTAAAATACTTTTTCTTTGAAAAGCTTATTACATCACAATTTTTTTTATTATCTTTAACAAAAGTGATGTGATGTGTGATGTGAATGTGCCCTTTTTGTGTACGACAAATAATCATGTCCATATTTCAGTCACAATCTATCATCATTATAATCCTTGAATACTTGAACGGTTAACATTGTTTGTTTTTTTATTTTTATTATCACGCTAGATTCCTTACAGAATAGTTAGACATTCTGTATAACCTGGACATTTTGATCAAATAATAATTAATTACAATTTAATAATTTCTAACACTTGCGCGACTCATCTGTTTAAATAAAACTACTTTTTACGGATTTAGACGCGTATATTTGTTTTAAATTTTGGCCCGACGTTTCGGAGACTTTGCAGTCACCATGGTAACGGGTGAGACTGAGCTGTAATGTGTCTTCTACGATCAGTTATTACAGGGTTTACCCACATTCGATTTTAATTTTACATTGACCATAAAGATAGACTTTTACTATAAACTATCATATTACATTGTGCTCAGGAAAAAAAAAAAAATTAAAATTATGCATAAGTTCATAGAATTTCCCAGCTCGAAACATGTGAACTCATCTAGTTTACAACCTGTAAATTCCTTTATAGAACTTTCAGCAATATTTTTTTGTTTCACAGAAATTAATTTAAGTTCCTCAAAGAGGATTGTACAAGTTGAAACTTAGATGAGTTCTCTCGTTGCACTCTGAAAGGAAGGCAGGTAATTGCACGATGTCTTGACGAACTTTTATAAATATCTTTTTATTTTATTTTGTAATGGAGTTCTTTGTAGTTTATTTTTAACATAAGTATTTCATTTTATTACAAGCTTTGTAAATTCGTTGCGAATATTAATCTAGACTGTGTAATTGATGTTTCAATAAGATTTTATTTCTATATTAAAATTGAAATGTTTAACTATGTTTAATCTTTCTTAAGCAATAGTATACCTAATAAGCGTCATTCATACATAGACGTTGGAAAAGTAGCTAATATTCTTGAATGGTGACCGGACGATGCAGCGTAGGGCCAAGAAAATGAAGTAAAAATCCCAAGGAGCCGCCGAATGAAATTGTTGTAGGACCATACGTTGTGGTATTATATGAAAGAGGAAGTCCAGCAGTGGTCAAAGAAAGGCTAATAGATGTATAGTTAGAAAATAACATAGTATTCAAAACACCTGAACTATATACAAATCCGTTAAATAATGTCAAAAGTTTTAGATTTACAATAGCAATTATAACCGAGGAATTTAATTTGGTAACAGCAAGGTAGCAAATGTTGTAGGCATATGCCTCCTCTAAACTGCCAGGGTCTAATTTAATCAACAGACATCTTAGTACAGAGCTCATGAAAATTAATGTCGGCACAGCAGAATGGTCATTTAGACCAATAACCTGAGCAAAGATTATTTTCCCAGCAATTATGCCAACACGAAACCCGACATATGTAGGCTAGCCATAAATTTGTATATTACGTATAAAAGTTCTAAATGTTTAAAAAGGCTTTTTGCTTTAAGATTGTAAGTTATTTTAAATGACTGTAATTTTAAAAGCAGTTTTGTATCACATTACACAATTTTTTATTGAAAGGTAAACAATCAATGTAGACTCAAGTATTGTAGCTGATAGAAATAAAAATTGGATCGTTAAATAAATATAAATATACATGGACATTTCACACAACGTCCCCTGGTCCCAAGCTAAGCTTATTATGCTTGGGTTATAGGTACCAGAATACGGATAGAATACATATACTACTTTTCTTTTGTAAATACATACTTATAATACATAGAAACACCCAGACGCAGTACAAACATTTGTAGGACCGTTAGAAAAATCACAGAAATGATTGTCCCGAGCGGGAATCGAACCCGCGACCTCTTGATCGGCAGTCCGTTACCAGAACCACTACACCACGAGGCCCGTTATATTAATAGTAATTGTTTACATAACATTTTGCATACAAATTTCATAAAAATCAGTCAAGCCGTTTCGGCATAGAACAGTGACTAACACTGTGACAGTAATTTACCCCTGGGCTGACTATACATAGGAGTAAAGGTGAGATGGATATATTATTTTATTCCATAATCTTAAATGTTGCCGTACTAGCCATAGAAACAATTTTGATCACATTACATAGATACATATTTTTTTCCTCTTGCCAAACTAGTCCAAAGTATTGTGATCAGAATTATGCAAAATTAGGTATTAGAGTAAATTTATCATGTACCCATATCGTAAAGAGTAACTTCCTCAACCCATCGTAGCATAAATATTACGGCTTTGTGGACTTTGTACTCATTGATTATCTTTATAGCCCAAATTGATCTGCCATAATAAAATAGATACTAGGTAGTTTTATAGATATTGCTTTTGATTTTATAGGCATTTTATTGTATTTATACAATGCTGTATTTATATTCTACTGTAATGCAGTTGTTTGTTTGTTTACACCACAGAAAATACCTACCATGCTCTTCATTTTTGTTATTATAGCTATTCTAGTTTAGATATTGTTATTGCTAGGATATAGCAGTAGTTCGATGTAACCTTGTCTTACATATTATATCTATTTGTTTTGTTACGTTTGATATCTTCCATGGCCAATTCGATAGTCAATATTTATGTGTAAATAATAATAAGTATTAAAATGCATATGAGTAAAGTCTTGTATTTCATGAAAATTCTGGTTACCCTAACTTTACCTAAAGTTGTTTATTTATGAATTTACGTGTTATTTTCCCTAGTTCTAGTTTCTTGTAGATTAATTAAAAGCTGTTAAGCTGGTAGATATTTGCTAATTTGTGCTGTTTCTTACCCGTGCTATTAAAATTTAATGTTAATATGCCATTTGGGTATTTAATAATAAAACATGTTTATTATCATGAGCTTGAGTTTAATGTTAAATGTTACTACAGCTTATTATTCAAGTTGTTAATTTATTCATATCATGTAGACTGTGTCTAGTGAGCGTAATGTTTTAATGTTGCACCTTTGCGTAATTCACTCACGAACATAAACGTAACATGATGAAAATCGAGTTTTTTATTACCAGCCTATTTACGTTCCACTATTGGCCACGGGCCTCCTCAAGGGTTCAAGGGAGGTTCTCTGGTCTTTTATTTCGCGTTGGCTTAGTTTCTAGTTTTGTGTCTCTCACAATCAAACACTGACTGTGAGACTGCTTCTAATATCCCTTAGCTGACCTTTACAGGGCTGAGAGTGATATATCTGTCATCTACCTACTCTATTATAACTATAACAATATATAACATAACTCACTGTTTATTATATAATACATTAAAACTAAAACAAAACAAAGTTTGTCAAGGCTTACACAAAACAAGCTTAACTATTCCAAGGGCTGACCGAAAACAATTCCCAACATTGTTTATCCATGCAGTGTGGCAGGATCTTTAACAGTCTCCAAGGAATATTATGGGGTTTCTAAAAGATTTCACCAAAATCCCTTTTGGGATTGTTCAAAGGACGTTAGCAGAGGTTAACGGCCACAATATGCATATGACACCATAAAGTTTAGCTGTTCATTTGTGCTAAGTTTTGCAACGTGTTTTATTGAAATAAGGATTATATATGAGTAAGTGGTTTAAATTTTGTAACATCAATTATGTTCTTAGCGATGTTAAGTCGGTAGGTTGGTAGTTGGTAGCTTATGGTATAATGGCTGTTTTGCATATGGGTACATTTTATTAATAGAGCTAAGAAATTGTTTAAGTTTGGGTGTACTTAATATTACACTGTAATATTTACGTACATTTTATAAAAAGTAGACAAAACCCATTGTAACTTAAACGGTATCGCGTTATTTGTGATAGGCGTAACAACGCCTATCACAAATAACGCGATAAGGACAGGAGAATGATAATAGACTAAACAATAAAATGTCTCGAACACATTTAAATTATGCTTTTCAAAGTTTGAAAAACACAGTTTGTAACGCACTGTCACGCGCATGTAATTTTATAGTTATTAATAAAAATATATAAGCTTCACCTTTCTTATAAGAGCTTATTCTTCATTTATTGCAGACTTCTTTTTTAGCTTTTAATCTAACTTTTGATTAATTAATTGGCTTTCCACATTCAAGATGAACTTGGACATATTAATATGAAATATCTATGAATATAGAAAGTATATTTTGTATAGGTTATCATGTATATATGAAGAAATGTTAGTCTGTCTTCAATATACATATTCCATAACGTTCCCGGTACATAATCAGATCGTGGCACGAATATGTAACTTGGTCTGTTGTTGTATGCTAATATCGATACACCTATTCTAGACTGGCATTTAATAATAATTGAGTATATTTTTCTATCAAATTGTAATATTACTGTCAGTCGTTTTACTTACGGAGTATATTTTTCTATTAAATTTTAATATTATTGTCAGTCGTTTTACTTACGAAGTTTCTGGAATCTGTTACCAGATATTGACCAATTTACACAAAATTTAATCAAAATAGTTGCAACTATGTCGGAGGAACCTGGTAACTAACAAAACGTCATTGATTCGGTAAAATGCATAATGTTATTATTGTGTATGTATATGTATGTGTATGTGTATTTAGATTTTGGATATGTGTTTATATTATATTATTTAGCGTTATATGTAGTTTATAATATCTTTTAGTACATCAACAACTACCACTCTTTCCTGCAGGCATGTCTCCATCCAAAGGTTGCCTGGTAGAAATCGCTATTAGCGATAAGGCCGCCCATTCTACTGTGTTAATTTAAGAAATGTCTAGTTAATTAAGTTTATGGTGAACAATAAAGTGTAAATAAATAAATGCACTAAACAATGGGCATTGTTCATATTTTTTTAAAACTCTTAATTCGAAAACCATTTCGGGGAATAGAGTTTCTGATGATGATCCATTAGTTTTTTTCGGAAAATTTGCAATATTAACGATTATTTTTCCAAAAAAGCAAATGATCTCTATTTGCCCTTGAAATGAAGGACTTAAAATATTAAGACGTTTTTAGGCATATACTACTCTGAAGTGGAGTTGAAATTGGTCTATTATATCAACTTGTCAACTTTGAAAAGATAAAGTGCAATCTGTATTAAGTCTATCAAGAAAAGTCTATACACAGATTGATAAAACGAAGACGTCACAACATTTAAAGTAATCTTCAAGAATTTTTTAAAAAATTTTCAATAATATTATAATTAGTTGCTTAAAATAGTCTATATTTTCTGAAAAGAATATAAAAATAGTAGGTCAAAAATAATGAACAATCCCCATTAGTTATTCGTTATTTCGTGATGCCATTCTGACACCATTGTGATACCGGGACTCAGGGCCCAGTTAAACAACTCAAATGGCTTACCTAGATGGCGTTAGTGTGGAGTTAGAAGTTAGAATTCTTTATGATACTTTACCACTTTGTCTATGTAACTTTTCATTTTTTTGAACCGCGAGTAAAACTATAGGGCACAGCTAGTTTAATTACATACAAATCTTAAGACCTAACAACCGAATAACAGTTTCACGTACCAGGCAATATAGTTAGTTCAGTTCGTTGCAAAACTTTGTAGACCCGTTCAAGTTAGTTTAAACGTTCTAAAGTACTTTGTGTTACCTGAAACATAGTGGATAGAGCTATGATGTGATTAAAGAGTGATAAAACGTATGGTTATAAATACATTTTAAGAGAATTTTAAGGAAATGCTGTGTTTGGCTAGATGTAAATGTAAATAGGCAATAGATGACTTGAAAACCCCCTAATCTTAGTTCTACCCAAAAACACTCAGATTTAATTTTCAGCCATTTAAGATTTAATTTTATCGCACTACTAGGCACAAGCCTCATCAACTTTGGGAGGGTATCTAGTCTTCTTACGCTTTGCTGAAAAGGCGTGCTAGCATGATTTAGTTTTAAGTTTTCCCTCTCTCACAAAAGACTTTGCCTGGTCTTTTACATTGTACTAAAACTGGCCCTTAGAGCATCCTAGGAAAGAAATGACGTAGTGTTGACGACACTCGTATTCCTAATCCATCACCACCAGATTTAACGCGGTAGAATTATTAAAAAGACTTTATTTTTATATTGCGTTTTAGAAACAGACTGTTTATAAAATACCTGAATCTGTTCTCTATATCTAAGATAAGGCGTTTCAGTTATAATGGAAATATCGATTTTGCTACATAATCGACATTTTTTGCATGGTTAAAAGTTGTAAAAAAACCTTCTTCAGTAGTTAATATTTTACGAGTTGCAACATTATACAGCTGATGCGCCCCACTTTTCTAAGGCGGAGATCATCATTGGAAGCATTCATTTTACGCGTAAACATAATAGATTCATTTACATTCCAAACTTAAAAGCTTTATATTAACGTAACATCTTCACGTTTCAGAATAGGCCTTCACAGCCTTCAGTCGGAGCGCTCGCAAATAAAATTTTATTGCCAGAATTCGCGTTCGTGTTTCTACTAAAAATACATTTTACGTCTGAGTTTCCTTTCGTATGAAAATTTGTTGCGTTTGCGCGTTGAGTGCGAGAAATGGGCTATTTTCATGACACAGTGACGATTCGAGCGACAAAAAGAATATAATATAATCGTTATAGAGTATTAGAAACAAAAACTTTATTTATATTAAGTAATGTCCGCAGATTCACTCGCACTTATAGTTACTGGACCACTTCTTGTCGTTTATTCTAATTATAATATATAACACAATACGTAAATAAATTTTAAAGTTTTAAATCCTATCAGTCGTTTTAGCGTACAAAAGCAACTTACACCCTCACATCCATCCATTCTTACAAACTTTATGTGTTACTCCTCCATATGCAGATGAACCTTTATCCATGCGGTGGTCTTAACTAATTTTGATTTATTAATTATTGTTAAATGCAACTAAAATTTTTTTAAATAAAAGAGGAAATACTACGATTTTAATCAGAGTGAAAAATACCTATTCCCAACCCCAATTCAACCCTTTTATTTTTACTTCATTATCTAATTGAACAGATTTCACAAAAGGAATTCTCAATTAGTGTAATTTCAGTAGATATTTTCATCAATTGTGATCCAATTCAACATGCGCTTTTTGTATAAAAATAAATAATGAAATAAAATGAATTTTCATGATTGTTGTGAAAAGACCTGCACACCGCTACTTATTATAAAACAAATTCTTCACTTCACTTTCAATTTCCAGCCCATTTATATCAATATCCCTTAGCTGATTTTTACAGCACCCTTGGGAGGAGATGCGGTGGTGACATTTGTATTCTTAATCCGTGACCACACGGAGAAAAAAATAAAGTCTATGTAAGCATAAATCTTCAATACTTCGCAACGGATTTTCACTAGATTTTTTTTATTAATAGAGCGTACACATTTTTGGGAAACAGCCATAGTCTATACTAGCTGTGCCCACGACTCCGTCTGCGTGGATAGATTGTTTTGTATTGACCCAATACTTTTTTTGATTCTATTTTAGTCGCTAGATGGCGTTGCATGTAACCAAATTGAGTAATTTCGTATTAAGTAAATATCTCTTGATTGAGTGAACCGATTGCGATGAAATAAAGACTAAGTAATACCTTGAGTTGTGTACAATTTTTACATATAACATTTATATTAAAACAACAGCAAACAGCTAAACAGACATACAGAAAAAATTTCAAAAATTCTGCATATGGGTTCTGTTGGTTATCCTTTAACCATCTGACTATTTTTTTTGAAAATATGTTCAATGTACAAAAAATTTTTTTCTACAGTTTTATTATAATATGTATAGAAGATATAGAAGATGATTTGTAGAATGGTATAGTTTATAGTTGTGGAATAGATAGTATAGTCATACAAAATAATAGTTAGGTCACAATATGTATGTCTATGTATATGTATGTAGTTAAGTAGTAAAAAGGGTTTGTGCCCTGAGAGTAGCAACTGTCTTAAACTTATGTCCTTGTGCCAATCATGAGCCGTTATGTTGTGTTCACAATTAGGTTACAGAGGTCTCTGTCCCTTCCTGTTACGTGATACGAACACTTTAATATATTATTATATACCGGACGAGAAATATTCAATATAAAACCTTGAGGAATACTACATTTAAATTACAACCGTTGAGTTGAGAACATTCCCTAAAAGTCATTTACTTTAAATAACTTTTTATTGATTTAAATTGTGGGTGAAAAGTATTCGAAATATCAGGCTACATTTAAAACATAATAGTTTTAAATTTTCACGAAATTTTCAATATTATATTTTCAATGTTCGTGAAATTTTCAGGTCTCTAATTTGTTGTTGTTGTTGCTAAGATACAACCTGATGACAAACGACATTGAAGTCTCAGTAATAGCTTTTAACTTTTGACACAGAACCCTAAAAAGTAGTTTTATTTAAGGTGTCGCATGGCTAGTGTGAACTGGTCAATATGTTAACAAATACTACCTAATTATTACTGTACGTAAAAGCGTATCATTCAAAACGTTAGCTATTTTTTTTCAGCCCTGTAACATAACCTAGTTTCTTCTGGAGAAACCAGCTTTATAAATTTTCCGAGGCACTGATTCTCTTTCTCTCTAGCCCATTTACGTCCCACTGTTGGGCACGGGCCTCCTCCACTTTGGGAGGGATTATAGTCTGCTGTGCCGCGCTAACCAGACGTTTTGGCTGACTAGGCGTATTGGCACGGGGTTTATTTTCGAGTTTTCCGTCTCTCACAGAGGATGTTATCTGTATGCCCTTAGCCGACTTTTACAGCACCCTTGGGAGGAGATGGGGTGGTGACACTTGTATTTTTAATCCGTCACCACATGGAGATGACAGGCACTGACTCTACCATAGGTATATTACTGCACTCAATGTACGTAGAATACAGTTGTATCTATACATATAAAGATAAGGCGGTATACAATAACTAGTATGATTACATCTCATAGTCTACTGCATTATGCAAATCAAACTTATTTCACCCAGAAACACTCGGCTACACTCACAGGTCGATACAAACATTTTGCGCAACTCTATGCCTCGATAGAATTTCCTTCCAAGTTAATTTTGTATGAAGTAAAAGTTGTTTTTACTTAGCTTTATTTTATAAGTTTTCTTTTACTTTTTAGAGATTCGTACTAAGAAAGAAATCTTTATAATTTTACTCTTTTGTCCGTCCGTTAAACATTTTTTTGCAGAATTTAAAACAAATATTTCATTTTTATTAATCAGAATACGGCATAATATTATATCACCATTAAAATAATCCAAAGGTTTGTAAACCCCTGCATTAACGAGGAACTTACTTATAACAAATTAGATGGTAAAGATCCAAATGAATGGTAATAAATACATAATAAAAATACATTCAACTGTAAAAAAGAAAAAAGTTTTAGGGTAACTTAAGTAATCAATATGTTATACAACCTTAATGCAGTAATATACTGCAGTAAATTTCCTTTTATCGTACCATATTCAAATACTATTTCAGTTTTCTATAAACGATTACGTAATATTTATTAAAGCTTTGATCGGTTACTTAAAGAACTCGAAATGACAAAGCAACTTACGAAAAAAAAAAATTTATGAAACTCTAGGTTTACTGAAATCACGTTACACATCATGTTGTATTAAAGTCATTTAGTAATTAACTTGAAAATTAACCTCGGCTTTATAAGGCTTAGACGCCATATTGTGAAGTACGCAATTTATAATAACAATGAAGTTTTATCGTTTTCTGTACGCGAATACACGATGAGGCCAATTCTGATGACTCAAAAACTTAACCTAACTTAAATAAAATGAAAACAAGTATTTTGTATTTTTATTGATTTGTTCAGTTGTACACATATTTTAATTAAACTCGTTAGTCTAGAATACACTGTTAATATTTCCGAATTGTGTTAATAGGATTAAAAAATGTTCTGTTCTTATTTAAGTTTTGGTTTGCACGCAGAATTGGTAGCAATGAGCGGGGCCCCAAGTCTGCTAATACAATATTGTCACATTGACAGTGCAATGGTGCCATTATGGTGCCATAGTGATGCCACTATGGCACCATAATCCCGCCATTGTGACAAAATATCAATATCGGTGTCATAATGATGCCATAATGGTGCCACAATGGCGAAATTTTACCAAATTTGTTAGTGTACTATTAATTTTTTGTTGTAATGACCCCATTATGGCACCATAATGGCGTCAGTGACTGACCATTGTAATATGATTGTAATGCCAGAATTAGCAGACTTGGCCCCCTGATGTTTCTTATATTTTATATTGCTGCAATATTTCGACTTCTGCGCGTCTCACTTGGTCACTGGTCTTTTTAACTTCAGTCTACTATGTCGCGCTAACTAGGCGTGTTGGCACAAGGTTTAGTTTCCAATTATTCATAGCGTTTGCTCTCTACTTTGATTCTATGTATAATAAATATGTATTTACAAAAGAAAAGTAGTATATGTATTCTATCCGTATTCTGGTACCCATAACACAAGCATATAAGCTTAGCTTGGGACCAGAGAACGTTGTGTGAAATGTCCATGAATATTTATTTATTTATTCTCCTAGATGGTTCAATACATAGGTGCAATAGAGAGAAAAATATCACACAAATAATAGTCCTACGCAGAAATCAAAACCACGACCTTGTGAATGGCATTCCATTAAACTAACCAGACCATACTTAATACTACACACCTTTGACTAACAAATAATCTAAAACGATGTTTAAAAATTTAAAAGATAAAATTCCTTTTAAATTTATTTTAAAATTTAACCCTAAGACACTATCACAGCGAAGGTTCCGTACACGGGACATAAAATGTACCGTTTTATTCCTTAATAGTAAAGAATGGCTCGTTGGCTCTGATAAATTCTACTCAGCTTTATATAAAGATACTACTACTACCTAAGATTCTAGGAAATTGCATAATGGATGAAGCCAAGATTGTTGTCATTATTTGCAATGAACGTATTCAAAAGATAAAATAAAAACAGGACGACAAGTTATCTAAAAGGTACCGTACCATTCTTCTCTTTTTCTCCAGCCCATTATTGTCCCGCTGTTGGGCACGGGCCTCCTCCACTTTGGGAGGGATTATGGTCTACTGTGCCGCGCTGACCAGGCGTGTTGGCCACAGGGTTTATTTTCGAGTTTATCGTCTCTCACAGAAGATGTTATCTGTGTGCAATATCCCTTAGCTGACTTTTACAGCACCCTTGGGAGAAGATGAGGTGGTGACACTTGTATTCTTAATCCGTCACCACACGGACGACCGTACCATTAACAAAATATTTGGTAAAATTTTTCATTAACTTTTAAATTAATATTCGTTTTAATTAATGGCTTTTTTATACTGTATTTGAAAGTAATTTGTTGGAAAGTATCCATGTAGTTTAATCAGAAATTATTAAAGTTTAATTTTTACAAGCTTTTTTCTGTTTGATTTTATTTTATAGCTGTGGTCCCCAGTTTCGTATACGTGGAATTTAGAACCAAGCCTTAGCAAATTATAAAATATAAGCGTGTAAAAAAAAACATTCACGAGAACCATTCTATCTATTAAAAGCAACCGCATCAAAATCTTTTGCGTAGTTTTGAAGTTATGTGCTCACATAGGGACATACATACAGAAATAACGACTTTGTTTTATGATAAGTAAAGATATTAATAATAAATAATAATAAATATTCATGGACATTTCACACAACGTCCTCTGGTCCCAAGCTAAGCTTTATATTGCTTGTGTTATGGGTACCAGAATACGGATATAATACATATACTACTTTTCTTTTGTTAATACATACTTATAATACATAGTAAACACCCAGACGCAGTACAAACATTTGTATGACAATTAAAAAGATCACACAAATGATTGTCCTGACCGGGAATCGAACCCGAGACCTCATGATCGGCAGTCCGTTATATGAACCACTCCACCACGGCGCCCGTCGATATTGTAGCTGGATTGCATATGCTTATAGTAGTTAAAATTGTAGAGAATCTATGAGTGTTATTTCTAAACAATCACTTTTTCGTCTTCCCAGCCCATTAACGTCAGCCCACTGCTGGACATGAGCCTCCTCCAGAAAGGGCTTTTGTTTTGCTATGTCAGCCCTGCCCAGGCGTGGTACCACCAGGTTTAATTTAATGTTTTCCGTCTCTCACAGTGTATAATAATCTTATGGTAGGGTGAGTGCCAAAGACCCCGCTGGAACCTGTTGGGAAAATTAGTTGCAACGGTTGGGACAAATCAAGTTACCTCTTAGCTGGCTCTTACAGTACCTTGAGAAGGAAATGAGATGGCGACACTTGTATTCTTAATTGCCACTATACGAAATTAGTTTCGCTAGTTCACTTACTGCCGCACTCTGTAGGTTCTAATTCTTATATACGCAGTCTGTGTATATAAGAATTAGAACCTACCTACCTTACAATAAACTACACTAAATTACCTTAGTCTCGGGTTCGATTCCCGGTCAGGACAAATATTTGTGTGATGTTTATAATGGTCATACAAATGTTTGTACTGCGTCTGGGTGTTTACTATGTATTATAAGTATGTATTTACAAAAGAAAAGTAGTATATGTATTCTATCCGTATTCTGGTACCCATAACACAAGCATATAAAGCTTAGTTTGGGACCAGAGGACGTTATGTGAAATGTCCATGAATATTTATTTTATTTATTTATTTATTTAATAGTAAATTAATTTAAAACTCCATAAAATTATGTCAATTAAGTATATTACAAAGTAAGGAAAGGTTTCAACACGACACTGACAATGTCTTGTCAGTTCCGACCGCAGCCGACAGTCAGACGGTGACATGTGTCGGATTACAAGACGTGGGGTTATTATGTGTGACGAACAGATATATACACAGACATTTATATTGATGTTGTACATTTTATACGATACAACTTGTAAGATTACCACTGAAAGTAAAGTAAAAAGCTAGAACGAGAACCACAAAAGTACATTTCTCTCTTTTACGTTCCATTAACGTCCCACTTTTGGGTACAGGACTCCTCCATTTCGGAAGGGATTACAAACTACTATGCTGTTTGTCTATGTTTATTTTCAAGTTTTCCATCTCTAACACAGGATGACTATGTAATAGCTTGTGGTAATAGCCGTTACCTAAATAGATATCGCTTAATCGCGAACTTTTCTTTTCTACTTTAAGTATGAAAAAATAGTTCTAAAATGTCATATTACCTGTTCGAAATTGAGACAAGATTTCACAACATTTTACTTTAAACAATATTTCCACTCCGTCACGTGTATTTTCAGTTCATTTTTCAGCTGATATTTTCACAAAGCACAGACATTTCTTAAAACAAGACGTTACAAATGTCAAGAAGCTTTGTTATCAAACGCCTGCGGTGGTCTTGCTGTGACGTCACTTATATGACGTCATATACTTGCTCTTGTTGTAAAGAAACAGTATATTGCGGATATATTATTTGTGCTGCGTTGGCTAACATATCTCAAATTTTTTACTGTTTTTGTTGAATTTTGGGTAAAATTTAAACATAACATCAGACAAAGAAACACAGAAATACACACACTCACAAACACACACACACACTGACACATTAAAAACTTAATAGCAAATATAAATTTATTATAATGTTTTCCAAAGTATTCTTGTGTTACTCATTTTCCCTATTTTTTATCTCTTCATCTCTCGGTTTCTTTGGCTAATATAGATCTGTGATTTATAGTTCTTATATGCGATGTTCCCTCTAAATGTGTTTGAACAAATAGTAATTGTATTGTCATACATATACACGAACTTAACGCAGCTTAATTATTTCTAGGTAAATAAAATTACTTTAATAAAATTTACAAAATAAATCCGACACTTTTCAATGTAAAAACTCCATTAATATAGATAACGCAACATACAGTTCTAAAATATTTGAAACATTTAAAAGTTTTACTCCATAAATTTCCAATTAATGTATTGAATATGTATTGAACATTGTTCAGATACTTTTACGTCTAAAATATTTCCATGTCATAGTATAATCGTAAAACACACCTTTTAAACCTTACATCAGAATTTCCCTCAGAATATTCTCTTTAAATAGCTTGTCAAACCTCCTCACTTTACGAGACAGCCTCTATATAAGCTCTACACGACTATATAAGAGGGCCTCGTTTAACATCCTCAAATGTAGGCTTTTACGGAGAATACCTACTCGCAGTAAGCGTGTTACTCGACACCTTTTATTAAGAAGACTCTGATTCGAGTACATACTTTGCTGACTTTATTGTGATTCATATTCGAAAAGAGGGAATATTCCTTGACTTATCAAGGTTTTTAAATCGTAATATTGGTATAAGTATATACTTTTGTTTTTATTGTAATTTATTATTAGTTATTATTTTGTTTTTAAATTTTTTTTTTATGTTAAAGATTTTTTGTATTAAGGATTAAGAAAAACATAATCATCAGCCTATTTTATGGCTAGAGAGCTATAAGAGACAGATTAGAGGCTATATAAATAGAAAACATCAACAACAAGAGAAGGAAAACTTAAACAAAACCTTGTTGGAATGGTCAATATGGCATATTTAAACCAGACTCTCCAGAAATGCAGAACGCCAATGCCTATAGTGGTAAATTATTGATCTCAAAACAAAAATAATCATTTTTTGTCAAGCTGGCTAATATTACTTTACAATTTAGATTATTAATGTTATCTCAACAAAGTTACTCGTTATATAGACTTATTATAATTTAACATAATATCATTCTTTGTATTAGTTCTAGGCAATGTAGAACTTAAGCAGCCATAGTTAAATGTATAAAGACTTTTGTTGACAAGTTGAAATATAATAGCAATGTGGTGAAGAATTTAAGATAATTATGTAACAAAGGGATTTCTTTTGAACCAAAGTCTTATTTCGGTTTCATAAAACATTTTTCGTATAGTCCGTAGGTAAATAGTAAATGTATGTGACAAATATACAAACCAGCAGAACTACACATCTCATAGCGGCGCATGAAGTTTCTATTTTTCTTAAACACGCGTTTACGAGCTTCCCCCTTATCTATATAATGGAATTTTTGTAAGTTTGAAATTTTTATAGTTTGAATGAAAGATTTAGATATTTTTTTGAAAGATTTATTATTACTACTCAGTATATGAACAAACGTCTCATTCCCACATGATTGTGTAAGTGGTTACCATACCTTATAGACGTCTGGAACACCAGAGGACGCGTTGAGGACCCTGCATAAATCTATTTACTTCTTCCCGTATATCGAGTGTGTTTTCTCCGTTTTCACGTAGAATTTAGAAACAAAAATGCTTAACAAATATTACCATAGGCACTAACATACAAAAATAACGACTTTGTTTTATAATAAGTAAATATTATGTTATTGCTTGTTATTGTTACAGGTTAAACTACAAACTGTTTGGTTTCTCCCCGTGGTGGTGGCATGTTTGCAACGTTGCGCTACACGCGGCATGTTGCGCGCTTGTTGCACGGACAGGCGCTGTAGTTGCAAGGTTACAACGTCCTTTCGCCGCACTTGCTGCACTTCTGTTTGCCGTA
This sequence comes from Orgyia antiqua, assembly GCA_916999025.1. Lineage (NCBI taxonomy): Eukaryota > Metazoa > Arthropoda > Insecta > Lepidoptera > Erebidae > Orgyia > Orgyia antiqua. The sequence goes on along the minus strand of OU779871.1, from coordinate 854,759 downwards.
CATCCAGTGCATACTGAAGCGGTAAGTTATAGAATTATACTTTCTAAGATCCTCTTGTCTTATCAAAAAATCTATACAGTATTGGATGAAATAATTAATATACTTAAACTAAGATATTGTACGAGGTTAACATGGAGCTAACTTATTTTACAAGTTAGCTTAAAAGAAGACATGTTTTACTTAAAACTTTTTTAGTTACTGTATAGTGTTACAATTACTTATTTAATTTAATTATCGGCAATAACGAAACGTGTATTTATAGCCTAATAAAATAACTGTGCTATACAATTTTATAAAAAGAGTTTAAAAGTTATTACTTTATAAAAAAAACATAAGTCTTAGGTTAAATTCTGATATATTCCTAGTAAGTACCAAGGAGGTTTACTATCGAATCTATATACTTGTTCCAAAGCCTATAACATACAATCTCATGTGCTATCTCGTCATAAACTTGTATGTTCAACGTTTTATATTCGTAATAAATCCATTATCTACAATCTTGAACCAAAAATATTAGGACTTGTTCTTAAATCACTTGATATCAATACCTTATAAATTATGCGAACTTGGTGAGGAATATCTTAAGAAATCTATTACGAGCCTCCTTAAATATTTATTGTATTCTAGTTTTTTGTAGCTATCCATAATAATATTATAAAGCTGAAGAGTTTGTTTGTTTGTTTGAACGCGCTATCTCTGGAACCACTGGTCTGGTTTGAAAAACTCTTTCACTGTTGGATAGTACACTTATCGAGGAAGGCTATAGGCTATATCACATTACGCTGTAACTAACAGGAGCGAATCAATAGTAAAAAATGTTACAAAACAGGTGTTGCTTTTTTAAATTTCACGCGTACGAAGACGCGTGAAACAGCTAGTATGTTGATTTAGTTTCAACAGATATTCCTCGTTTGTAAGAACTTCCACTCCCTAGCTGTTACCATTCTTGAGATATATCCTGTTGAAATACGCACAGACGGATAGACAGCGGAGTCATGTTAATAAGTTCCCAGTTTCCCTCTTTCTAGCCCATTAACGTTCCAATATTGGGCACGTTACAGGATTTATATTAGAGTCTTTTCATCAGAGGATGTTATCTGACTAGAATATCTCTTAGCTGGCTCTTACAGCACCCTAAAGAGGAAATGGAGTGGTGGTGGTGGTGGTAGTATACTTGTATTCGTAATCCGTCACCACCCGGAAATACAAGCAGAATCATATAAGTTTACTCTTTGGTAATTAACCCTAAGGAACAACTTGGTATGTTAAAGAAAAAATATAATTAAAACAGTCTAAAATCAAAATGACGTCATAACAACGAAACATTTTTCTGAAGAGTCATCCATTACACGTGAAGTAGGAACTCATCGTTGTCGGCAGTTATATGAATAATTCAATGTATACAGTTTATGCGATGCGACAGTAATAAATACGACGTACAAGTTATAAAGAGGGGACGCGACTCATATTTTCCCTGATTTGACATTCTTCCAGTAAATGTCTGTTGGATAATAAAGTTTGTTACGTGTATTTTTACTTTCTCAACAAGAGCTATTTATTTATGACAGAGTGAGTATTTCATGTAGCAGATTTTGTGAAATGTTATAGTAAGTATTCAAATGTAATATTCTCTAAAACTTTCGCGATTTATTTACAAAAAAATCTCTTTTTACAGATTTAAACACGTGTATTTGTTTTAAATTTACCCCGACGTTTCGGGGACTAATAATAGTAGTAAAGATGTAGTACAAATACATATTATGTAATAATAGTAGTAAAGATGTAGTACAAATACATATTATGTAATAAATACAAATATCTGACAAATACTTGTCCTGTACGGAGATGGATGCACTGCAATGATACGGCATGCAAGCGGCGCTAGACCGCACACTCTATGGAAAAGACCTCTGTCCGGCAGTGATATAGAGAGGCTGATGGATGACGGAGATTTGTTGTACCACCTCGTGAACGGCAGTTCAATACACAAACCACGAAACCACTCCTTCTTCTTCTCCAGCCCATTTACGTCCCACTATTGGGCACGGGATTATGGTCTACTGTGCTGCGCTGACCAGACGTGTTGCCACAGGGTTTATTTTCGAGTTTTCCGTCTCTCACAGAGGATGTTATCTGTATACAATATCCCTTAGCTGACTTTTACAGCACCCTTGGGAGGAGATGGGGTGGTGACACTTGTATTCTTAATCCGTCACCACACCACACGGAGTACTACCTACTACTACCACACTAAACCACAACCCAAGTAAAAAACTATTTTTATTTTATTTATCTTGCGAGTGAAATCTCGCACGACTCTATACTAGGATACTTACTCTAATATTTGAGTAGCTCTCTTGATTTTCCAATTCACTTTGATTTGAAAGAAGTGGAATGATATTCCTTGCCATTCAGCCAATGACAATTTCCGATCTACATGGAATAAATGTAAAAGTAAGAAATAACACAATTTGCTCGCAGTAATATTATATGAGTTAAAATATTTGTTATGACATTTCGACTGTAAGGCTTTTACTGAGTTTTGACTACAATGCTGTGAACATAATTACGCTAAGTGGTTATCACTCTGATATGTGTGAAAATGACACGATATAAACTGTGAAAAATTTTGCTTTTTAATCTATACTTGAAATTGACTTCAGACTTCACTGACTACGTTTATAATATCTATTTTGACAAAATATACCAAAAGGCATCCTTCTGAACCACTCAATGCCATAAACTAATGGTCTTATTCATAATGACTTATCGGAGGTTTAAAAGTTCGCTAAAATCGGTTTGCGAAAATTGTCAAAACTTGCTATTCATATTAGTCTTTTTACGCTAAAACGTTTATTATCTCTCCGATAAAATCTCCGTTTAAACCTCCGATTAGTTATTTTGAATAAGACCATAAGTGTATAAAGTGAGAAAGTATTTAAGTTATTTGTCTAAACTTTCGAAAGAATATTACAAAATCCTCAGAACTAATCCAATGCATTCTTCGGAAAAGAATTCCAGTATTGCATTTTTCAAAAAAAATACGCCTCAGAAATGGCTGATCCTCTGTAGATACGAAATTTAAATAACCCTAACCCTCCTTTGTAGTCTAATAAAACAAAGCGTTTATAATCTAACACCCAGTACAGTATGGTAAAATAAACCATGTTTATTGCTTCCAACGACGTTTTAAAGTGCAGTTGCTAAGAACTTTGGTGTGAATTACATTGCCAACAACCAAATATTGCATTACATTTATACTGTTTTAACTGACTAGGAAAACTAAGATGTTATGAGGTTTGATGTAACAGTTTCATACATAACAATAATTTGATTTTTTTAAGTATTTCATGTATTTAAATAAAACCACTTTTAAGGGGTTTAGACGCATGTATTTGTTTTAAATTTTAGCCCGACGTTTCGGTGACTTTGCAGTCACCATGGTCAGAGGTGGGACTGAGCTATAGTATCCTCTCGGATCGATACGATACGTACGATCAGACGTTACAATGTGGGTACATTAGATTTTCCGTAAAAAATCCGAAAAAATATTACTATTATCTGCTTAGATTATCTTTAACTTAACTTTTAACTTCTTTGGAAAGAAATAACTGGTGACATGTGTATTCTTAGCCCATTATATACAGAACACCAATATAATATGTGTTAGTAAACATAGTGTAGTGTAGTCTCTATTACATTTAAGTCATATAGACTACACACAGTTATCTGTGTGTACACAAACTCAAGAGACACGTACTCCTAGATTATGCCTGTGCATATTCAAGACACGATACGATATACGTTGTTGAGATTTATGAAGATTATAGTTACTACATATAATATCTTTATGGTGTCGATAATGTTAGGTAAATATTATATAATATACAATTATTATAAAGCTGATGAGTTTGTTTGTTTGAACGCACTAAGCTTAGTAACCACCACTGCAATGGTTCGATTTGAAATATCCTATCAGTGTTGAATAGTACATTTATCGAGGAAGGCTACATGATATATAACATTACGCAGCAACCAATAGGAGCGTAGCATCAGTGATAAATGTTACAAAAACGGAGAAAATTTCGTAAATTCGTTTTGTAAGTCTTAACTAATATAAAAAATTTGAAGTTTGTTTGTTTGTTTTGAATGAACGCGCTAATTTTAAGAACTACTCTTCCGATTTGAGATATTCTTTTAGTATTGAATATTCGATTTATCGAGGAAGACTATAGGCTATAACACCCCGCTGCGAACAATAGGAGGGAAGAATTAGTGAAAGATGTTGCTAAACGGTGGCTCCGTGTGGTGACGGATTTAGAATACAAGTGTCACCACCCCATCTCCTCCCAAGGGTGCTGTAAAAGTCAGTTAAGGGATATTGCACACAGATAACATCTTCTGTGAGAGACGGAAAACTCGAAAGTAAACCCTGTGCCAAAACGCCTGGTCAGCGCGGCACAGTAGACCATAATCCCTCCCAAAGTGGAGGAGGCCCGTGCCCAACGGATATGAAACCTTTTTAATATAAGGTGTCAGTTTTTAAATAGAGAACTGTCAGTATGATTAATATTTGTAAAAGAAAATAATAGCACTGAAATAATAAAATTATATTTTACTAGCTGTCCCGGCAAACGTTGTTTTGCCACACAAAAAAAAAAGTTTGAAAAATAGATGTTGGCCGATTCTCAGACCTACTGAATATGCATGTAAAATTTCATAAAAATCGATCTAGCCGTTTCGGAGGAGTACGGTAACTAACACTGTGACACGTGAATTTTATATATTAGATTTATTTATTATATACAGCATGGACATTTCACACAACGTCCTCTGGTCCCAAGCTAAACTTATTATGCTTGTGTTATGTGTACAAGAATAGGGATATAATAGATAAACTACTTTTCTTTTGTAAATACATACTTATAATACATAGTAAACACCCAGACGCAGGACAAACATTTGTATGACAATTTTAAATATCACACAAATGATTGTCCCGAGCGGGAATCGAACGCGCTTCCTCGTGATCGGCAGGCCGTTATCTGTATCACTAGAACACAAGGCCCGCCTATCATTTAAAAATAAACTGCATCAAAATCTGTTGCGTAGTTTTGAAGATATACCTTTTCACATACGTCCGTATGTGAAAAGGTATATCTTCAAAAATACATACAAAAATAATGACTTTGTTTTATAATAAGTAAAGAAGATTAAGTCGCTATACAGCTATCGTTTTAAATGCAAAATATATTATTATGTCGTAGGAGACTTGATTAAAATGGTTTACTTAAGGATTAAGTTTTAACTGACATTCCAGGATTGTGAAGTGAGTCCTCAAATGGTGTCAATGGTGAGTAATTCCTTTATCTGATGAGTTTGAATGGTGACCCATTGAATATTCACAAAAGGTGCCTTCCAAACCAGTTACACGTGTCGATCGATCTCATCGTAGTTAATAGAATGTGGTAGTTAACGTAGTTAGTTTGTCCAGTATTACAATGTGTTTAGATGGATGACTGCTCTGGCTGTGAATACAGATGATGTCTACAGTGTTATTCTCCGATATATATGTTGATTGCTACATAATGTTGTAATGATAAAGTTACTTATTTTCATTTCGTTCATTAAAGAAAGTCTGTAGCTGCTACGTAAGCTGGTGTTTACAGCCAGTAATTTTTTTTGTCTATAGATATTTTGAATCGTAAGCAATCATATAACCAGTACGCAATTTAAAAGATTCATACAGATACATATACATACATATATATACATACATATATATACATATATATAGATAGATTTATACAGACTTTCTTTTGTCTTCAAAACATAAAAATATTTCTAAAAAAAAACAATATTTGGCCACCATCCAAATGCTAGAATTGATCATATAATTCAAATTCATCTCATCTCTTATATAACTTTTAATAACTCAATTACAGAACTTACTAACTCACTTGCATTTGGGATAAAAGAGTTTCAAACGAAATAAAACCCTTTTTTATTTGTGTACTACTATACTACGAGTTTATCAAGTTACTATACCAAACTTAGGTATAATTTAATTTGTAGTAGACTTTATGTTGGATATAAACTGCATATAGACCACTAACGGTGCCCACGACATGGAAAATTTTTGCGTTTAGCAACTCTTCTTCTCCAGCCCATTAACGTCTCACCGTTGGGCATCGGCCTCCTCCACTTTGGTAGGGTCTTATAGTCTACTACGACGCGCTGACCAGGCGTGTTGGTATAGGGTTTAGTTTCGAGTTTTCAGTCTCTCACAGAAGCTCTTATCTGAGCAAAATATCCCTTAGCTGCCTTTTACAGCACCCTGGAGAGGATATGAGGTGGTGACACTTGTATTCTTGATCCGGCACCTAACGGATTAAAATAGTAACTATCGATCGACTAATGCTTGTCTTTTAAATATTCATATTTTTAATATACAGGTTGATCTGAGAATGAATACATTTGAATGTTACTACAGCAAATGTTTTATTTATTCTCAACCTATAAGTGGTCTTCTCCGATTTTGTTTAGTTTTGTGTTTGCTGAGCATATAAAATACTTTGGTATCCCAAACCTTACTATTTTGTACCATTTTATGTTAGTGTTGATGTTGTGTCCAAACTGTTAGGTATAAAAATATATTAATTAGCAGAAATTAATATGAGGAGTAAAAATTTTGTCATATTCTTGTCTGCGTAAAAATATCTACACCGTTGCACTACATTTTGTTGGAATATAGAGTATTAATATCGAATAAAGTTGAAGCCTAAAATGGACTTAATCAGCTTGTGGCGGTTAAAAGCCGTTATCAGTAAATGTGCCATCAACCTGTATATTATGTAGTCTAGGAGTTGTCTTATATATAACACCAGACATAGGACGTGTCCACAATCGATACCAAACTTACTTACAGTCACGTACGACAACATATTGCAATCCTTCTTATTATATTAGTAGACATACACACTTATGTATATCATTGTGTCACATTCGTATAGTTACCATATCTGACGGGCCTCGTGGTGTAGTGGTTCTGGTAACGGACTGCCGATCAAGAGGTCGCGGGTTCGATTCCCGCTCGGGACAATCATTTGTGTCATTTTTCTAATTGTCATACAAATGTTTGTACTGCGTCTGGGTGTTTCTATGTATTATAAGTATGTATTTACAAAAAAAAAGTAGTATATGTATTCTATCCGTATTCTGGTACGCATAACACAAGCATATAAGCTTAGCTTGGGACCAGAGGACGTTGTGTGAAATGTCCATGAATATTTATTTATTTATTTATTTTTTTCCATTGGGCTTCCCGAATGACACTTAGACTGCAGAATGTATCTGCTGGTATCATACACATAATTTTTCAACTTTTTTTTTAACAAACTTCAATAAAAGGAGGAGGTTCTCAATTCGTCCGTATGTTCTTTTTTATTTTTTTTTATAATAATAATATTAATAAGCTGAATGGGCCCGAAAGCTGAATGGGCCCGAAAAGCATTACACGGAAGACATCTCCACGACCTTAGCCAACCCACCGTCGACAAGACAGCGTCGAACGCTTGGCTGAAGCGTGGAGAATTGTTTCCTGAGACGGAAGGGTTTATGCTCGCCATACAAGACCAGGTGATAGAAACTAAAAACTACAGAAAACACATAATGAAATTTGCAAATTTTACAGACGACTCATGCAGAAAATGCAAAGGTTCACCAGAAACAATTCAACATATAACAGGAGCATGTAGGGGCAATAGTACAAACCGATTACAAACACAGGCACGATCAAGCAGCAGCAATCATTCACCAAAACTTAGCATTTAAATACAAACTTATATCAGAACAAGTAGCTTACTATAAATACACCTCAGAGACTGTATTAGACACATCAGAATTCAAACTTTACTGGGACCGAACTATACTCACAGTCAAAACCATTCCTATTGCACTATCATCTACTGGAGTCATACCTTACATACTACATACAAGTCTCAAACTACTAGACATTCATCCACTCACATACATAACATTACAAAAGGCAGTCATACTCAACACTTGCAGAATTGTTAGGAAATTTCTAGCCACTGATCTAACAATATCTTAAGCTTTCTTGCTTGGCTATATAAGGCCCGCACGAAAGCGAAAACTACCTCTTTTTATTGAAAAAAAGAGAAATCTAATATATAAAATTCACGTGTCACAGTGTTAGTTACCGTACTCCTCCGAAACGGCTAGACCGATTCTTATGAAATTTTGTACGGACATTCAGTAGGCCTGAGAATCGGCTAACATCTATTTTTCATAACTTTTTTTTTTTGGTATGGCAAAACAACGTTTGCCGGGTCAGCTAGTATAAATATATAAATAAAACAATAATATTAATAATAATAAATATTCATGGACATTTCACACAACGTCCTCTGGTCCCAAGCTAAGCTTATAAGCTTGTGTTACGGTTACCAGAATACGGATATAATACATAAACTACTTTTCTTTTGTAAATACATACTTATAAATTAAATAGTAAACACCCAGACGCAGTACCAACATTTGTATGACATTTATGGATATCACACAAATGATTGTCCTGACCGGGAATCGAACCCGAGACCTCGTGATCGGCAGTCCATTACATAAACCACTCCACCACGAAGCCCGTCATATCATTTTATGTTTGTTACCTCATAAGTTTAAACTGGGCAAAGCGATTTTAATGATTATTTTTTTATTTGAAAGCCGTGCTTTCTATGTGGTTGCATTGGCACCAGGTCAGGATCTGTTGGTTATCTCTTGAGAAATCTAGGAAAACCGTCAAATTTCAAAGGCAAATGAAGTAAGTTGAACTTTTTTTTTTTAAACTTTTTCATACACGCACTAAGAGCTATGCAATTGCCTCTTTTATAGGACATCTCTGACGCAATCATAGTCAGTTTTTCCAAACTGTCTTCGCAGCATTTCAACTTACCACCAAAAATTAACAGAAAAATAATTTTTCACCAAAATCTTTTTCACTAATTTTCATTACAACAAAATACTAAGAATATTTAATACAGCGCAATGAACCACATAATATTTAAAATCTTTAAAAGAAATTGCCTTGTGTTTGAGAAACTGTGCTCTTTTATTAAAGAAACAAGGTTCTTTTTTATATTATGATTATAACTAATTTACAATTCAATTACGCCTGTTTTTCTAGTCCGTTAGCCCTTTAACAAATAAATGTTAAACAAATGAATTACTTATTAGACAGACGTCTTATTTTGTCTTATAATGAATTGTGACGTTAGAGTCTTATTCGAAGTAATAGTCTTGTAGAAAACTATGGTGTATAATAGTAGCCAAGAAAACTTTAAATATCAGACTTTATGGTTTTTAAAATTTTCAATAAAAGCAAAACAATGACATCACCTCTATTAAGTATTTTAAAAATAAGTTCAGTAGGCTTTATATGCCTTTGAATTTTTTCCTCGATTTCTAAGGAGATATCTATCAGATTCTGACCCGGTACCATTGGGACCACACGGGAACCACTTTCTTTTAAATAAAAAAAAAACATTAAAATCACTTCGCCCAGTTAAATGTTATAAGGTAACAAACATTAAAAAAAAACATACAGAACCTCCTCCTCTTTATGAAGTTGTTTAAAAAGTATTTTTTTATACTACTAAGTTGGCGAACAATCTTACGGCCCACCTGATGGGAAGCGGTTACCGTAGCCTATAAACGTCTGCAACACCAGAGGTATCACTCGCGCGTCGTCTTATAAGAGTTCCTATTTAAGTACGTAAGTACATATTATTATACTATAGTAGCTGTTTTCGACATTGTATGCCTAAAGAGGTATTTATTATAGTTATTTTGTTTAATTTACATACATAATTTATAAACTACAAAGTCATTTTGATATCTTAAAGATTCAAAATGCAGTATAATATCTTTTCCTTTGATTCAAATTCGTAACATTTCAAAACTACTCTAATATATACTTAAGCTATAAAAACAATGTATTACAAAAGATATTTTAAAGTAAAATATAGCGTCGTATCTGCACAATACTTGATGTCAACCAGCTACAATAAAACACATTTATAGATTTCTATCGAAGTGAACGACCAATAAAACCTTGTATTTCAGACGGTATTTTAGGTTCTAGCAACATATCAGTTTTGAGTCTTTGTATTTGTTTAGTAAATGAGCCTATCTATATGAATTTAAACTGTTTATAAATATGGTTTTGTACGCATAGAACGGCGAGCATAGAGCGGCTCCCGACACGGTAGAGAGCAGACAGGAAAAGGAAAAAAGCCATAAGTCCAATCGTTCGTCATAAGAGTAATTTTTTACTCTAATTAAAACCAAACAAATTTAATTAGGCACTAGTTGTTGCACGCAACTCCTTACACATGGAATTTTGAAAAATATACCTGTTCTTGTAACATATTTCAATAATGCTTTACTCCTATTGGTCGCAGCGTAATGTTGTGTAGCCTTCCGCGATAAAAGTACTATCCAACGTTGAAATGATTTTTCAAGTTTCAACCCCTCTGATCCGATTTGAAAAATGAGATTAGCTCGTTCAAACAAAGAAACAAACAACTTCAGCTTTATAATTTTTGTATAGATATAAATATTTTTAGTAAACATTTAAAATTAGCTAAATATGCCTCTAAAAATAAAATATAACTAATCTCAGTCGCTTATAAATGTTCAGTCAAATATCTCTTTTATTTTACATAAATCTAAGAAAATAAGATCACCCTCAAAGCTCGTATAAAGGAAATTATAAAATAAAATTCCTTGTAGCTACAAGTTATTTAATACCTACTATTATTAAATGCCAATTAATCTTAAACGTTGCCAACAGAAATTAAATTCTAAGATGGTATTAAATTCTACCTTAATAATAATAAATTTATACTAAGTAGCTAATAAGATACTTAATTACTTGCACTTTGTATGGTCGCTGAAGTAAATTTTAGATCAATGTTTATGACCTAACATTTTTACCTGTAATCTCTTTGCTTCCCTAAGAGAAAACATGGCAATGTTATTTTGTAATTATTTATGAACTACAATACTCAGTATAAACATGAAATTTTGTGTATTTATGTATGTAAGGATGTCTGTTACTGTTACTCTTTCATGTTAAACTAGTGAATAAAACTTTACAACAGAATAACACATGGGTGTACCGTCGCACTAAAATCCCAGGTTTTCAGTTTATTAGTAAACTAGCTAATGCCCGCCGTCTCACCCGTATTTATGTTATTGAACCCAGGAGGGTTCAATCTCACAAGCTACATCTCCAAATCTCCCAATATTCACCAAACCTCAACCAATCATACAAAAAACCATCTTCTTGAACCACAATATCTATTAAAAACCCGTATCAAAATCCGTTGCGAAGTTTTGAAGATTTAAGCTCAAAGACGGACATACATACAAAAATAATCACTTTGTTTTATAATAATGTTAGGAAAAGTGATATATCAATCAATATTTTTCTTGGATGTTTTCTATGTATCGTAAGTATGTATTTATAAAAAAAAAGTACTATGTCTATTAGCCTCATTCTGGTATCCATAACACAAGCCAATTAGCTTAACCATGCATGTATATTTACGTACAGTCTTACAGTTAATCAATTTATAGTAAACAAAATTTTAATAAATCAATTATCCAGGAAATACAAAATCCTTTCTCGGAACAACCGTCTAAAAAGGCAGTGAGTAGCCATAGTGTGACGTAATCAGATCTCGTCTGTCTTCAGATTAGACCGAGAGAGATTTATGTAGGTAGCCAAGGGAGATATTGAAGATTTTATAGTACACCCCACATCTGTGCTAAGATGGTTTCATTCAACAATATTAAGTTTTCCAATCCAGGCTAGTATTAGTTCTTAACGTGTTTCCTATGGATTGAACTGTTAACGTTTGATTAATATTTTGATTACGAGTATTTAGTGAAGAATCTTTTCCTTGGCAGCTAAGCAATAGTAAAACAACTGTTTGATCTATCTTCACGATTCTGAACAAAATTTATAGTCGTCTAAAGTAAAAAGTAAATTGATTTTATTCTTAAAGAATATAATAATATATCGATTAAGTTACCCAATTATTTAAATACAATAAAGAATTTTATTCATAGTAATGTTAACAAGTAAAAGTAAATGATAACCTCACATTGGTAGCTCATATTTCAATTTTACCAGCTTAATTATAAATTACTGTAAAAAGGTAAAGGAAAAATTAACGATCAAATATTTTCCGAAATCCACCAAATAAATATACCAACGAACCAAATGAGACCGTAGTAAACAAGGAAAATAAACATTTTAACCCCTCTTCAGTAATTATTAAATGTATTAATAATTCAAAAACCATTTGAGAGAAGTGTCGACGCCCGGCCCGGCAGCCTATCTGAATATGTCAACAAAACATAAATTAATCTTTCCCCTACCAAAATGTACTTCATTAATAAAATCCCGACCTTGATTAACGCTTCCCATTCATCCTGAATTTAAACAAAACATAATTAAAATGAGCCCCAATTTATAAACTAGTGATTGGCTGATAGAAAGTGCTCAATTTTAAATAATCATGTTATCACAGGTTATTTTCCCACAGGACTACAGCATGAGGCTCTTCAAAAAGGGCGTCAAAAGGTTCCTACAGGGTCGGCAACGCGCGAGTAATATTATATTTCTATAATATATTATAAATATTCAGGACATTTCACACAACGTCCTCTGGTCCCAAAGTAAGCTATATTTCTATGCTTGTATTATGGGTACCAGATACGGATAGACTACATAATATACTACTTTTCTTTTGTAAATATATACTTATAATACATAGAAAACACCCAGACGCAGTACAAACATTTGCATGACATTTATGGATATCACACAAATGATTGTCCCAAGCGGGAATCGAATAATATACTTCTAGTGTTGCAAACGTCCATAGCCTACGGTAATCGCTTACCATCAGGCGAGCCGTAAGCTTGTTTGTAAATTACACATCATCTCAACGTGATATTTTAGTAAGGCTTTATATTGTATGTCTAATTCGACGGGCACACATAACATTATTACAATTTTTGTTTTTAAATAAAACTACTTTTTACGGATTTAGACGCGTATATTTGTTTTAAATTTTGGCCCGACGTTTCGGAGAATTTGCAGTCACCATGGTCACGGGTGAGACTGAGCTGTAATGTGTCTTCTACGATCAGTTATTACAGGGTTTACCCACATTCGATTTTAATTTTACATTGACCATAAAGATAGACTTTTACTATAAACTATATCATATTACATTGTTCTCAGACTACATAAAATCAATAACATTATTTTAGTTTCTAAAATACATTAACAAATTGTAACAATATAAAGAAAATTTTTAAATTATATAAGGTGAAACATACATAATTTTATCATAGACTAAAGTTTTAATTATTATAGAGGTAGTATACAATATAGCAAGCAAAACTAAGTTTATATACTTAAATACAATATTATTTACATAATAACAAGAATTTTTAAAAAGAATTATTGGTTTAAGATTTAAATTAGTTTATATTAAAAAGAAATTGTTAATTTTATTTGAATTTATAGAAAATTAGTATTTATTTTAATTATTTAGTTTTTATTATCGTGACCATGGTGACTGCAAAGTCTCCGAAACGTCGGGCCAAAATTTAAAACAAATATACGCGTCTAAATCCGTAAAAAGTAGTTTTATTTAAACAGATGAGTCGCGCAAGTGTTAGAAAATATTAAATTTTTGTTTTTGTTAACTAATTGCCTAAAATAAATAAGGCTTTTCAAATGATGTTCTTTATTTTAGTTTCATTACCTACGTTATGTGATAAGTACCTATTAGAATTTTAATATGACTTTCAAACATTCCTGATACATTATCATTACAAGAGTGATAATTGAAAAATAGTACGTTATCCTGGCCAGGATAACTAGAAAATCAATATCGTAAGATACTTATAAAAATCGTAATAGTATGTCTAAACAAACATCGCAAAACCAAACTTAATTTTTTAATTGTTTAAATTAAATTTATAATTGGAGAGCCAACAATTTAGATGCATCACATTTAACAAAAGCAGCTGGTGTCTTGAAATTAGGTATGCAGGCGAATGGTCGTGGAATAATTTTCATTCATACACCACAGACCGCAGCTGGGCGCTTCCTCACGACAGCACAGCGCGGCTAGAACCGTGTGAAAATATGTTGAAAACAATGAAATGCAAATATTTTCGTGTGTGAAAACTGTATAATTTGGTATAGCGTACGAAATTTCTAGAAATTCTTGGTATTAAATTATTTTTTTGTTTCTGGATTTTAGTTGCATTAATTAATGAAGAGAGTATACTAAATAAATATTGCAGAAAAATCACAAAAAAAAGCGGTAATCTAGATGAAATTCATCAATTCCATCTAATACAATAAAATTGGTCAAGTGCGAGTCGGACTCGCGCACGAAGGGTTCCGTACCATTATCTATGCAACATAAGGCAACGTTATTAGTATCGAGCAAGAAACGGTAAAAAAATCATGTTTGTTGTATGGGAGCCCCCCTTAAATATTTATTTTATTTTATTTTTATTATTTGTTGTTATAGCGGCAATAGAAATACATCATCTGTGAAAATTTCAACTCTCTAGCTATCACCGTTCTTGAGATACAGCCTGGTGACAGACGGACGGACGGACGGACGGACAGCGAAGTCTTAGTAATAGGGTCCCGTTTTTACCCTTTGGGTACGGAACCCTAAAAATAAAACCTATTAAAAAGATTTTACGTAGCTTTAAAAAATCTTATTTTCAGTAATAGATGTGTTTTGTTCAGTATTTTAGGCGTAATCTCTTAATACAAATGATGCACTGATTAATAGCTATAATGTAATCACATTACTTGAGTAAGAACTTATGAGGCAGGTAGCTGGGTGCTGTGATCTATCTCTGTAAGATACATACTTGTGAGAAATTATCCTTTGTGCTTCTATAACACTTGACCTTATTTTAATCAGATATCGAAGGTTAATTTGCCTCAGTGTTAAGCCTTTTAATTAGCTCGCTAGCTTTATACGATAAAGGATTCGTAATTCATAAGGTTCTCCTTTGTGGTGCTTTATATAAGCAGACTCTATCTAACACAAAGGATGTTTTTGTTTTATAAATTAAGTTTTAATTAGAGGATACGTGTTTATAAGATACTTTGATGGTACGTAAGAGATATAAGATTTATATCTAGCTAATATATTTAAAGGAGTAATTCTGAGTATTTGTTTATACAAAATAAACGCCTTGTTTTTAAAGAACGTGGGTTTGCAAGTATTTTTCTTACGTTTTCGTAATAAGATCATTACATTTATAAGAATTTAGAACATGTTAAAACACATTTATTGTCAGTCGATAAAAGTCGAGCATTCCTCTTAATTTTTTTTTGAGGTCCATTTCAACTGGATTATTTTTAAAATAGTCCCTAATTGATGCAGAAATCGCGAATGAATGTAACAAAAATACATTATGTAGATGAATTATTGTTATTATATTCCATTCCAATCGAAGATGTATAAGAAATTCTGACCTTTTTCAGTATCGATATGTATTTATGGGCAGTGGTGTATTTACTCTATAGGGCCCATGGCCCAGTATGACAGCTTTTGAGGGGCAGCGCAGGCTTTTATTTTAATTTGGCTTATTCTCCAATAGTGGGATGGCCAATCAAATGGGCCGAGGGCGCCCATTTTTCAAAATACGCCGTTGTTTAAGAATATCTTGTAGTTATTGATCTAAGCGTGTATTTATTATGAAGTTAATCTAAAAGAAATACCAAACATCGTGTGTGATTATTCAGTAAATGCGCAAGGAGCGTACCGATCGGTGAATATTTAAAATTGTTGGAGTGAAAGTTTCACGCGCCGACTTCGAGATGTGAATATTTTAAGGTTTGTACGTACTTTCATACGTGTCCGTAATTACCCGCTTCGTGAAATAGGGTAAATGCAAACAGAATTGAACGGATGGGAATGGATTGGATATAGATCGTATAAAACTGATGCAAAACGATTTCTTATGGTGAAGGATAAAAAAAACATGACAAAGCAAATTTATACATAAAATTTATTCTAATTCTTTATTGCATACGAAATTAGATAAAATGAAACTTAA
Source organism: Orgyia antiqua (assembly GCA_916999025.1). Taxonomy (NCBI): domain Eukaryota; kingdom Metazoa; phylum Arthropoda; class Insecta; order Lepidoptera; family Erebidae; genus Orgyia; species Orgyia antiqua. The sequence goes on along the minus strand of OU779871.1, from coordinate 838,559 downwards.
GACATGTAGAGAGGCGAGCTTAATTCATAAATAAATTTTAATCTGTGTGAACTCTTTTAATTTTGTATTAATGTGTATCCTCATTGTATTTATGGAAGTTAATTGAAAAAGATTGCTTTAGAAAAAAAAAAAATTTTAAAAATCACTGAAAATTTCGCATCTGAGCTGTAAATAAAACTTACATCAACCAAATTTTCTTGTTAATCTAACCGTAATATAATTCATTTTTGTTAAACAATTCATAACCAAGATAAGAGGTGTAGGGCGATGATTTAAACCAGTTTAAAAGCCAGTGAGTTTAAGCATTAATTCGTGTAGTAACAAACCGCTCGTTTAGTAAAAACGGTTGAAATATAGAGGGACAGGTAGATCGTGTTAACGAGGTTAGCTGGCCAGGGTTGGGTACAATCCGCCCCACCAATGTACCGATAAATAACCGGCGATAACGCGATGTGACTGGGTTCGCTTTGTTCTCGAATAAATCGCCGGAAAATTGACGCCATATCGAACTTAACGGTAATTAACATGGAAATATTTTACAGAAAATATTGGTAATTATTGTTTACGTTTTTTATTTTGTTTCTGCCACAAATCGTTGTTGTAAACTCAGAATATTTATAATTTATTTATGTATACAATTACAATAACAACATATTTTTCCGTTTTCCTAATAACTTCATATCTCTCATATCATATCTAAATATACTACTTTTCTTTTGTAAATACATACTTATGATACATAGAAAAGACCCAGATGCAGAATGCAGAACAAACATTTGTATAACATTTATAAATATCACACAAATGATTCTACCGTGCGGGATCGAACAGACGAGCAAATAAACAGTAGTCTGTTACATAAACCACTAGACCACAAGGCTTCTCATAACTTATAGTATATGAAATATAAATAACATACACCCGTGATGCGAACAAAATTCTTAATAAACTTTCACCCAACATTTTCTAAGTAATCCATTTGTTAGGAAGTTTTCAAAGCTGAATTGTTAACGGGAGCGTGTAATCAACACAACAGAGATAGTTAACCTGTTAACCACAAATCATCCTTAATAAATTCCGCACGCAAGGCGATCAACGCACACTGAACATATGCGCTAACCATCATATATTATGTGTGAAAACCCTGCGTTTGATAATGCTACGAACAATGAAACTGCATTATTTCAAACCCCGCAACTCACGCCTTCTTTCAACATCTGTAGTAATTTTACAAAGATCTCGTAATGCGGTATCTATTGAAGGTGGTTTGTGCTATTAACCCAGGAGCCTCCCACGCTCCTTCCTGTTAACCTGAGCTCGCCCGATATGAAGCCTCTCTCGTAAGACAGGGGAGGTACACTGAAACAACGTGTGAATTGTTTAGTTATGTTAATATATAAGTAGGTTTATAGGTCGTATATTATTAAGTACATATACATTGATATATTTATTAGAAAAAATATATATATAATAATATTCACCAATAATAATGTAGTTTAATAGAAACAATGATAGCAATTCTACGTGCACAACTAAACTTAACTAAACTGAATAAAATAAAATATGTTTAACTCAAAACCTAAAAAACACGCTAGAAAATCCTGAATTTTTTTAATATTATTGCATAGTCATCGGTCCTTAATATGTGTGGAAAATTTCTGATCAATCCGATTACTGCTAGTGGGTGTAAATCACATTCAAAGATTCCGTTTACATTGATAGATATTTACCGAACTTATAAAAGCGAAAAAAATGAATGATGATGAAAATGAAAAGTGAAAACAACTATGGTGTATTTTGATTAATTGGCTATTTTGCTGTGCATATTTATAATAATTAAAATCTTTATGGTCTTATTTATAATGACTTATCGGAGGTTTAAAAGTTCGCTAAAATCGGTTCGCAAAAATTGTCAAAACTTGTTATTCTTAATAAATAAATAAATTTCATTTCAAATTCATGGACATTCCACACAACGTACTCTGGTCCCAAGCTAAGCTTTTATGTGCTTGTATTATCGGTACCAGAATACGGATATAATACATAAACTACTTTTCTTTTGTAAATACATACTTATAATACATATTAAACACCCAGACGCAGTACAAACATTTGTATGACAATTAAAAACATCACACAAATGATTGTCCCGTGCGGGAATCGAACCCGCGACCTCGTGAACGGCAGTCCATTATGTAAACCTAGTGGTTTACATAATGGACCACGAGGCCCGTCTAAATATATAATAATAATAGTCTTTTTACGATAAAACGTTTATTATCTCTCCTAAAAAACTCCATTTAAACCTCCGATAAGTCATTATGAATGAGGCCATGAGTCTTCTTTAACACACAGCATTTATAATAAGAAAGTTTAGTTAACATTTCAAAATTGTGTTATTGATACTAGCAATTTTCATTTTTTAGTTTCGTTTGGTTGTGCTCGTAAAATTGACACCATTATTAGCACAAATTAACTCATTCCTTAATCGATTTTTATGCAAGAACGTTTTCACATCAACGGTGCAATATTGCTTTCTCTCTCTTTCCAGTCCATTCCCTGTAAAGCACAGGCCTCCTCCACTTTCGAAAGAACTATGGTCTACTGTGCCGCGCTGACATTGATACAGGGTTATTTTCGAGTACCTATTCCATCTCTTAAAGAATATGATATTTGTATACTATTCCTTAGCTGGCTTTTACATCACTGAGGGAAGGAAATGATGATAAGCTGTTACTATGATACCTATTTTCCAAACCAGATTTCAAATTCGTCATTCCTAAGTTACAAAATCAATCCTTTCACTATACCACCACAATCTTTATGTTTACGTATGAATAACTCTAAAACGTCCCATTTACATAGTAATATTTAAGTATTAAAACTTGTACCCCTTTATCCCTCACGTTATGTAATCTAATATATTCAAATTGTATTTAGCTTCAGTTAGATTTATGGCACTTTATATAAGTAAACGTGACGTGTAATAAACAAAATAATGTTCAACAAACCATTCATTCAGTGGCTCAACTCATAATATCTTAATAAATCAAATGTAAACAAAAAATATTCGTGTGTGGATTAAGAATACAGAGTGTCATAACCTTCCCACAGATCTGGAAGAGCTAGGCAAGTGATAATTTAAGCGAAAAAACATCTGTGAGAAAAGGAAAACTCGAAACTAAACCATTTGCTAGCATGTTTGTTGTCTGTTTAGATTGCCCTTTGATGATTCACTCTTACAGTAACTATGAAAAAATACGGTGAATACCTTTGACATGTGAACGCCTAGTTATTGTTACGCAGATTCCAAATTTAAACGATATTTTATGTGTGTAGATTTAGGATGTCTAAAGATAGGATGTAAAAAAATTTTACTCTTCAAGGTTACAAGAGAACCTCAACAGAATTATCTCTCTCTCCAGCCCATTAACGTCCCACTGTTGAACACGGGCCTCCTCCACTTTGAGAGGGTTTATGGTCTACTAAGCCATGCTGACCAAGAGTGTCGGCATAGGATTTTTTTTCGAGTATTTCATCTCGCACAGAATGTAACCTGTGTACCATATCTCTCAGCTGACTTTTACAGCACCCTGGGTAGGAATAGGGATGATGACACTTATGCTTATACCCTTAATCCATCACCATACGGACCTCACCTGAAATACATGCAAGGAAAACTCTGAAGATATTCTGTACATAACTTTTTGATAACCGTTAGAACTATCGACAACATATTCGATATCTTCACGTTATTTTTAACAAATAAACACATTTCATTGTTATCTACGACAAAAAATACGTTCAATACCTCTGTCACAATTCTAAAAGCATCGAAAAAATATGAAGGCAAATATTTTGTCGGTCCCAACATGTATATATTGGTAGGTATATATCGTGCGAAGTGCGTGTAACATATCCTCAATTTCCGAATACCCTTAATCCATCACCATACGGACCTCACCTGAAATACATGCAAGGAAAACTCTGAAGATATTCTGTACATAACTTTTTGATAACCGTTAGAACTATCGACAACATATTCGATATCTTCACGTTATTTTTAACAAATAAACACATTTCATTGTTATCTACGACAAAAAATACGTTCAATACCTCTGTCACAATTCTAAAAGCATCGAAAAAATATGAAGGCAAATATTTTGTCGGTCCCAACATGTATATATTGGTAGGTATATATCGTGCGAAGTGCGTGTAACATATCCTCAATTTCCGAATACTCCAATCTGATAGAAAAAACAGCGATGCGAAAAAACACTTGATGTGTGAACCGACGTTTCATTTGTACGAGCGATATTCTACGCACTACGATATATCTATTGTAAACATTATGTTCATTTATTATGTTTTAGGGTACCTTACCAAATGAACCTATCATTAGGTGCTGTAATAGGGAATCTATATCTTCTTTTATCTATATATACATATATTATATACATATAATAAATCCGTAGAAAAAAAATTTTTGTAAATTGAATAAATTTTCATAAAACATAGTCAGATGGTCAAAGAATAAACACCAGAACCCATTGCCGGTATTAATGAAATTTTTGCTGTTTGTCTGTTAAGATGTTTGTCTGTGCACGCCTCACGTAAAATGTACAACACTTATAAATATAAATGTTATACGTAAAAATTGTACATAACTCAAGGTATGCTTAGTCTTTGTTTCATCACAATTGGTCCACTCAATCAAGAGATATTTACTTAATACGAAATTTACGAAAAGACGGGCCTCGTGGACTGCCGCCGTTCACGATTCGATTCCCGCACGGGACAATCATTAAATTTGTGATATTTATAATTCTCATACAAATGTTTGCACTCCGTCTGGGTGTTTACTATGTATTATAAGTTATTAAAGTTTTTATCTTATTGATTACAATTTTAATTATGCTGGATTTAATTTAATTTTAATTTTTAATACATATAAATATATGATGACATTGATTTTCTTTTTTGTATGAGTTAGTTATTATGGTTATTGTAATTTTATTATTGATACTTTGACTTATTTATTGTCCATATTAATATTAGATATAAGAACATTGTTACTAACAAATTTGGGCCCTGTTGCCATCTAATAAATTGAATTATTATTATTATTATTATAAGTATATATTTACAAAAGAAAAGTAGTTTCTGTATTATATCCGTATTCTGGTATCCATAACACAAGCGTATAAGCTTAGCTTGGGACCAGAGGACGTTGTGTGAAATGTCCATGAATATCATAGGGAATATAGCAATTAAAGCATTAACAAGTATTTAAACCTATATGTATCTATTTTGGTGTGATAAACTTGTCTGTTGTTTTCGTTTCAGCACAAAAATAGCATTTAATCTAATACCTTCGTCTGTTTGTTAAGCGGTTATCGTCTGAAAGGCACAATTCAAACAATTTTAGCGTACGAGATAAGATAGGTACTACCTTCTGATACACCTACGCAAAAAGATATAAATTTTCAGGTTCCAATAACCTATTCATTAAATCTGCCAAGTCAACGGACAAATAAAAAAATTTTGTTACACTGAAATATAAAGGCTTTTTATTTGAGCAAATGATTGATATTTCAGTAATATCTAGTTGTGCAGAACCTTCGAACTGGAAGTTTGCTTCGCACTGTTTTTATTTAATTTCATGATTAAAGGATTCGTAAGTAGGCAACGCTTTAGAATATGGCGCCATTTCTAAAATGGCGTGTTAGATTTACTCCTAAATATTTCCGTAAACTCTTTCATTTAGATAAACCCTTTTATATTTATATTAGCTATAATAAAAGTTATTTATGTTTTTTGTTCTTTAAAAGCATTGTGTTATCGTTAATTACAAACTGTAATTAGTAATAATGGCTGTTTCGATTTATTGTGCTATGAATGATAATTATTATGGTATATTTACTAAAAATTTCTATGAGTGACCGAGGACATGAAAGAAAGAGGAGTTAACACAGATATGACATCTGACAGAGGACTATGGAAGAAAAAGACATATTGCGCCGACCTAATTGCCGAAATAATGACAGGAGAATTATGAATCAGTAACGATTTACTGCATTTATGGATAGAGAAGCTTTGTTCTTTAGATTTTAGCGTGATAAGTGCATTTTACTTAACTGGATATTGCAAATTCAAAATACAAGTAATCAAAATATGGTCAAAATTCGAGCTCCGACTAGGAATTGAGTAGCTGTAAGTTTTTCTCCAAGATAAACAAGACAGTCCTACACACATGTTCTGAGCTAACAAAACAAATATTATTTACACAGTGGTTGTTTGACAAACAAAAATATTGTTGTATTTTATAGAGACAAGTGTAAAAATACAACGAGAGCCTAAAAACGATCAATAACTTATGTATAAAGCGGCCAATTGCGAGTAGGACTCCCACACGAAAAGTTCCGTACAAATATTATCATATTTATGTTCTATGGGAGCCTCTCATAAATATTTCTGTCGTATTATTTATTACTAGCTGTGACCCGCGACTTCATACGCGTAGAATTTAGAAAATATTCCCCGTTTTTGTAACATTTTTCTATTATATATTTTGGTGTTTACTATGTATTATAAGTATGTATTTATAAAAGAAAAGTAGTATATGTAGTATATTCGTATTCTGGTACCCATAACACAAGCAAATAAGCTTAGCTTGGGACCAGAGGACGTTGTGTGAAATGTCCATGAATATTTATTTTATTTATTTATTTATTTATTTATATTGCCTATAGCCTTTGTCGCTAAATGGTCTAGCCAACACTGAAAGAATTTTTCAAATCGTTCCTCTCGTCCGATTTGAAAAATTCTTTCAGTGTCGATCAAGATTCACTCTCAAGAGATTAGCGCGTCCAAACAAACAAACTCCTCAGCTTTATAATATTAGTATAGTAAAAGCAATGTAAAAGCAACAGATATAAAACATCTGTGAAAATTTCACCTATCACCTGTTTAGCTAACACCTTTTCTATCTCCTCTGTAGCTATCGCCGTTCCCGTGATACAGCCTGGTGACAGACAGACGGACAGTGAAGTCTCGGTAATAGGGTCCCATTTTAATCTTTGGTACAGAACTTTAAAATGAGAGTGAACAAACAACCAATGACTATTGTACAAAACGTTGGTTTATGTATGGTTCTGTTTGTTTTCGAACCATTTCATGTTTCTCATATTTCACGCTGTTTATTTTTGTATTTTTAAGGCTTTTTACTGTTGTTTTGTAAATAGATTAGATGACGCCAAAATGTATTAAGTTACTGCCTAATTGTTGGAGAAAAAATACTGTTTTTTTTAGAAAATGCCAATTATTTTTGTTGAACTTCATTTATATACCAAAACACAGAATCTATTTATCTAGTAGTGCCTGCGAACTCCGATCCGCCTTTAGTATATTTAGCCTCGATACCAACTACAGCGCCCGCCGTCGGGTCTCATAGCGAATTCTCAGATCCACAGACACACACAGAACACGCACACAAATTTTTTTCGAAACCAGTAAAGCTGTTCAAAAAGACTTCAGTGACATACACACGTACAGAAGAAATTCGTAGAGGTCAGCTCATTATGTTCTCTGTATATCTAGAAAATTTCTCTATGAACCAAAACTTTGTGGTGACCGATTAACAAGTTTCACCATCCCTTTAACGTCCCAGGGTGCTGTAAGAATCAGGTAAGGAAAATTGTACAGTCGACTATAATCCCTCCCGAAGTGGAGGCCCGTGCCCAACAGTGGGCTGATGGGCTGGAAAAAGAAAAAAAGGACATACAAAAATAGGTCTTTGTCTTATTATATGTATGTTATATGCTCATTAATCATGCAATTTTAATGATCTTAGCCTGACGTTTAGAGGATTACTGCTCTAGTTATTAGATAACTAAGAGAACTTTATCTGTTAGGTTATTGAAGTACCTCGTGTGAGGTTGGATAGAAGTTATCCTCAGCAACATAAGTTTCAATGGCGTAATTCTAGTCATCAGTTTAATTCGTGAGTTAATATATTAAAGTATTAACAAGGTTTAATAGCGTTTTACAGTTACTGACCAGATCCTTGGATCTAGCGTGATGATAATATATAGGCTAGATTATTATATACATTTTTCTTTATTTCTTCCTGTATGTATTCTAATCTGTCTTTCAAATTGTAGGACTAATAAAGATTCAAAGTTCTACAATCTTCTACAATCTTTTCCTTAAAAACAACTAGCTAATGCCCGCGACTTCACCCTCGTTTATAGTAAGTTAGTATCTGCTTCGCTCCATAAGCTTTTTGCGTGTTAATTTAGCCTGTGTGTTATTCAGATCAATAACAACAGCATACAGCTGGAAAGATATACTTAAATCCATTCAATAGTTCTTGCCTAAAAGAGCGATAAATATCCTACTATCAGATATTCTAACAAACTTTCAATAATATTATTAGTAGAGGTATTTATTATGACCTAAATAAAAAACTACTTCGTAACAGTAAAAGTACAATATCCGTAAATAATGTGTATAGTTTCAGAATATCGGTAACAGTTTTCTCGAAGCAATAGTCTTAATGCGTGTAGCCTTGACCCTCGATACTTCCACAGGGAATAATAAATGTGGATCTCGTAAAAATGCCGCATTGAGATACAGGTATATAAGCATAACTACCTACTTTAATATGTATTATATAGTCTCTATGTAATATGCTCCGTGTGGTGACGGATTAAGAATACAAGTGTCACCACCCCATCATCCCAAGGGTGCTGTAAAAGTCAGATAAGGGATATTGCACACAGATAACATCCTCTGTGAGAGACAGAAATCTCTAAAATAAATCCTGTGCCAATACGCCTGGTCAGCGCGGCACAGAAGACCCTAATCGCTCCCAAAGTGGAGGAGGCCTGTGCCCAACAGTGGGACGTAAATGGGCTGGAGAGGAGGAGAGTCTCTATGTTTTGTACGTAGTTAGGTGTACTAACATAATATATACCACAGACTTAATAGATAGCGGGTTCGCGTTCAATATTGAAGACAGGTAAATTTAGCTTGGCTAAATAGTAGTTCATAGACTAATATTTCATTTAAAGTATGGCCTGTATCAGAGACAGACATAGATACATATTTCATGCACACATTAGTGCGCACAGCAGTCACCATGGTTTTGCAGTCACTTTGCAGTCAGTCTCACCCGTGACCATGGTGACTGCAAAGTCTCCGAAGCGTCGGGCCAAAATTTAAAACAAATATACGCGTCTAAATCCGTAAAAAGTAGTTTTATATAGACAATTCAAATTAATCTCTAAAGACAAAACAAAAGATCTATTAATTCTCATTGTTCTAAAACTATTGTCACTCAATCAATGTCTAGTTGCTTTCAGATATTTCCTTTAATCAAAAGGTTTATACACTGCTTTCATTTAGAAAATGGTGTACATTCTTTAGAGTTATATTATGAAAACAAACGGTAATACCACGAGCAATGTCTAGTCTAGTATCAATATGTATACGAAAAGTACATAGGGTGTTTTCTATGTATCATAAGTATTTATTTACAAAAGAAAAGTATTTTATGTAGTATATCCGTATTCTGGTACACATAACACAAGCGCATAAGCTTAACTTGGGACCAGAGGACGTTGTGTGAAATGCTCATGAATATTTTTTATTTATTTTTAAGTAGTCTAGAACCCGAGAAAGGGGTTCGGCTAGGTCTTGATGCCAAAAGAGAAGGTGTAGTCATCCCAAATCGAGAACAACAGCTTTTACATAAATAAACGTAAAATGCACAACACATGAATTGTATTTAAATAAATGACAATTATACCAAAGTTTCAAAAAACCATTAAAGCTCAAAGGAGTTTGAGGCACGTGTCAAAAGCGATGTATTCTTGTGACAGTTAGCGCAGTTAGCTGTATAACACGTCATGTTCATAAAACTTTATCATACAGTAAGTAAGTACGCATTCAATTTTAAATTGAGCTGATGATGACGAAGAGCTGAAATTCATGTCATTAAAACTTATGCATTTGTAATGAAAATTCGTTCATTAAATAGATGTGAAGTTTTTTTTTGTTATTTGTATTGTTTGTTTTTCTTTTTTGGATGTTTCAATTTAAGATTAGATAGTTTCACAAATCTGTCAAAAAAAATGTTTGTAAAAAAGTGTTTTAAAATTTAAAAGTCAAACTGTACAAAAAAACTCTGCTGAGTATTTTACGCCGATTCTTCTCAATGCATTGCTTGTCTGAACCGGTTATAGGGAATTTGATAGCTTGATTGATTAAAATGAGCTTGCACTCATATAAACCTAAGTATTAAATAAATGTTTGTAGTAATCATAAAAACCTTACGTCCGGTATATTGAATATTTAATTTAAAACAAAATACTGCTTCGTATATCATATTGCGAGTTGGCCCCATAAAGCCATGTTTACGTTGAATAATAAGGTTGTAAAGTAGCTCTAATATTCTGTAAGATAAAGTGAACTCGGTATCAGGTAACTCACAAATGTTTTTATTGTTCCTTTAAAAGTAAAGTAATAATTCTACTTTTATATACTAATAAAGTGTATTGTGTATCTGTAATAAGAATATTATATTGTTTTTCATCTACTAGGCTGAATACATCTGACACTTGCACGCCACTTATAACTTTATACGCATTTATACGAAAATAGCGTAAGCGAAAGGCTATACATGCTTAAAGTTTATGTAGCAACGTAGTGTCTGCGTGGTGACGGATTAAGAATAAAAGTGTAAAGCCAGCTAAGAAATATTGTATATAAATAAAATCCTTAGTGACAGACAGATGACTCAAAAATAAGCCCTATGCCTAAATGGTCATGGTAATGGCCGCGCAGAAGACTATAATCCCTCTCAAAGTGAAGAAGGCCCGTGCCCAATAGTAGGACGTTAGTATGCTGAAGAGAGAGAGAGAGAGAGAGAGAGAGTGCAGATATCTAAATATAATTATGTCCAAAACTAAACTGTTACTGTCAAAAGTAAAGTGATTTTGTTTCTACAGTGCTCAAAAATGAAACACAAATTAAGTGGAAAATTTTAATTCGTAGTTTAGATATCGGTTAGGTACATATTTGGTTTGGGGTAATCCGGTTAAAATATTTACTGAGAAGAGAATACCTACCTCTTTACTATCTATCTATCTATCTATTCTCGTACGTATATTGTATCGTATATTCCTCACAGTTTCCGGTGCGGAGCGGCTCCTAAAAGCTAACTACAAATAAATATTTGAAGGCAGCACTCTGCTGACCTCTTGTTAGACTATTTACAATGGTTGGTTGTGGAACTACTTTGTTTTGTTTTTGGAAGGTAATATTTTCAATTATCATCACGTTTTTAATACACTCACAATGATAATATTCTCCAATACACTCTAACACACTCACAATGATATTATAATGATTTTAATCGTTTTAAAAATAATAACTGTAATTATTAATTAGATGTTTATTTTTGCAATACATATAAGGTTGTAAATAAGGTTAACTAACCTAACCGTTCTGCTCCAAAACGACTAAACTGATAGTTATGAAAATGTATGTTTATATTTAGTAGGTCTGCGAATAGGATCTGTTTTCCATACGTTTACGTAAGTGAACGTGAGTGACAGGGCTAGCTATTTGAATGACAATTCAGTAATATGGGTGAATAATAATGTCCATGAAGGGAAAGATTAGGAAAACAAGCGTCACCACATTTTTTAATTCCCTGGGTGATGTGAAAGCCACCTAAGGGATATAGTACACAGATGCACACCTTCTGTGAGAGACGGAAATCTATAAAATAGACTAGTGCCAACACGCCTGGTCAGCGCGGCATAGTAGACCATAATCACTTCCAAAGTGGATGAAGCCCGTGCCAGCAGTGACCAGTGAGACGTTTAATAATGCGTTGGAGAGAGAGAGAGAAAAGTTATAATATTAAAAATGTGAAAGTTTGTGAGTATGGATGTTTGGATGTTTGTTACTCTTTCACGCAAATTTAATGAAACTACAATAATGTAGCTTATACATCCGAATAAGTTATAGGCTACATTTTATCCCGAAAGAATTATATGTTCCCGGGTGTAATAAAAAACGAACAGACTTATTATCCATTTATGGCGGGTAACACCGCGGCGCACAGCTAGTAAAAAATAATTTTATGACAAATCTATGCGTATGCTATCTTCGTTATAAATATCTGCTTCCTAATTTAGTGTTAAGATAACACTAGTGTTATCACATCACTAACATTTATCGTTGATTTTATCACTCTAAATGACTTGACGTAATTAGCTTGGGATGTTCCTTAAAAACATAAAATCATTAATGTGTTATATAGTTTGATCTGTACCTACACGTTTTGCGGGGATTAATAAGCTTCAATTATATTTATAATTGTTGTCCGGACTGCGACGGATAAAGAGTACAAGTGTACCCTATTCTTATTCTGGGTGCCATAAGGGATAGTCCTAAATATCGTCTTTGAGGAATGGAAAACTCGAAACTAAACCGGTTTTGTAAACCAAATAACCAGCCGAAGTTGGGAGACCCGAATCCAACAGTGGATCATTTATTGGCTGAGGAGAAGTAGTACAACCGAAACTTTTATTAATTTGCTTTGTTGCTGCCACTAGCAAATTTACAATTTTCTTGTTCTCGGTTTGGAAAAACTTCAAGTATTTTCGACTGCAATATTTTTGAAATACAGACAGTCGACATAGTTTGGAAATGCACATGTCATCACCAACAAGGAATGTCCTCAGTATGTCGAAAGGGGATCGAAAAGATATTGATTGAGTGACAATACTTTTAGAGTAACGACATTTAAATCCTTGTTTCGAACTCTTTTAACAGATTAAATTGATTGCTAATTTAAATTGTCCGAAATCATTCCACTAGGATAGTTCAGGTTTACGTTTTTCGTAAAAATCTGGTTAGTAATTTCATTGATCTCTGCTCAATTCCATGCTATTGCGTGATACATGTATAAACATAGGTACATTTTTTGTTGCTTATGTACCAGGTGTACCTTGCAGTTTTGCTTGCAGACTTACAGAAAAAGTCCTCCTGTATAGCCTAGGAGTATAACAAACGTAGTTTAATAGTAAATATTCTATTTCAAGACCAAGAACTGCACATCAAATTTATAAGAATTAGTCAAGAAGCTTTAGAGGAGTATGATGACAAACACTGATACTAAATATCGGCTACTATATAACTTATAAACACAAAGATAATATGTACCTATTGATAGAATTTAATATGTGTTTCGAATCACAGCCAAGAAATATAACGTCATATTATTATGAGAATATTGTTTTACTTACAATATCTGTCTACTTATTTATATAAATATCATCAAATTAAGGGCACGTCGTGGTTCTACATGTCACTCTTATCGACTGTGAGGAGGGTAATGTTAGACAGATACCAGTTACGTAATGATGTACAGAAAGGGAAATAGCGGGGAAATTGATATTGCAAATGAATATTTTGTATTTTTAAGTATATCTTTTTGTTGTTTGATTTTGAATGTACGTTGGATTTGTACGTGATTTGAGACATGTTAATCGCGTGTTTCATGCGTGTTAACAATATCGATTTGAAAGACAGACACAGGCGCTGACTGACTGACAAGTGGATATAAAAGTGATTAGGATCAATTCGCTATCTGTTTACTTATTTTGTGCAAAACCCTAGAAAGTATATTATTTTTTTTATTACATAGGCGTATTTGTGTATATTTTTTACAGTTCTTCATGTTTTTCAATTCATCTTTGCTAAAACGTAACAGATGTTAATAGTTTCCATAATAAGAAGTAAGTGAATAGACAAACAAATAGATTGAAACAGTTTTCTTTTATTGAAAAAGCATCTAAAATTCCAATTTTTATTTCATCAACTATAAATCATATATTTTTGTTCGTTTTCCTACTAAATCAACTAACTTACACTGTCCGTTGCTATAGTTAGACAGTTTAAGTTTTGAAACCGATAATTCAACAACAATTACTTTTAAAAATGAAAAAGAAATTTGAATTGAAATGAAATGATTTATTTGCAGGATACGGGTTTACATTATAATAAGGTGGTCAGGTTATTGTTACGGTAGTGCCATACTCAACCGTTTCCGGTATGCAAAAAAACAAAACTCGATCAATGAGCTTACTAGCTTAGTCAAAGGAGTTAGTAATACAAATGTATTATTATGTCAGGTTAATATGCTATCCGAATTCAAATCAAGACTAAGTAGTTATATATAATGTCATGACAATAAAAAACAAAAAAAAACAATCTGTCAATTTAACATTTCATCAATTATCATTCAATTTAATTTCATTTTTACTTAACTTTAGTATAAACCTAGAAACTCATCACCGTTATCATCATAACTTTACGCCTACTATCCCATGGCGTTAGGCAGAGAGTATAAAGCTCCATCTGCTACAATACAAACAAACTTTTTTGGTTTCATCCAGACTTATACATATAGTCATACATTGTAAGCTAACATTATAATAACAATATAAGTAAGTATATAAGCCATATTACTTAAGAAACAACAGAAACAATCGCAAACAATACAAAATCTTAATAATACAACTTCTAAGTAAAAGATAATGGATATCTGAATACGTAAGAGCACAATTTTACTTCATAATAAATATAAACCGGATGAATAATGACCTAATTTCTAGATTCAGTAGGTACAACGGGACGGACCAAACTTGGCGTTTAATTTTGATTTACACAAACCTGTGAATTGTATGCAAACAATAGAAGCTCCAGTAAAGCTGAAAGTCCAAAGTAAAGCGTAAAACAATGGTCTCAGCCATTTAATCGTCTCCTTTCATTTAGAGGAGGGTGGGCAAAAAGGGACACCTAATTGTGTCCGTTCTTCGTAATACACGTATTTTGGATACCTTTTTTTTTCAATTTTGTCGTAAGATTTCGGGTAAATTAGAGTACGAAATAGAATTGAGTTAAACTCGTTTTTATTGTATACTAGCAAACACCCACGGTTTCATCTGAGTTTATAAGCAGTTTTCACTTTTTCGGTCATAAGCTCGTATTCAATAACGGGATTTCGGGTTCGTAAGACATTTTGAGGGTTTCGTACAATAAAGAAAGCCTCAAAGTCTGACTTCGGTGTCCGTCTGTATGTCTCACTATTGGGAAAGCGTTCTCCACAGCGGGATCGTATTTAGTCTACCATCATACTGACCACGCGGGTTGGTATTGAGTTCAGTTTCGAGTTTTTCTTCTATCTCAGAGGGTATTATCTGCTTATGTAGTAGTATTAGTATAACTAAGCATTAACTATAACCTGGAAAGGAAATAAGTGGTGATATTTGTGTTATTAATCTGTAAGCATGCAGATGAATAATCCAAATAGTGACATTTCATATTGTTTAATAATTCACAAACCATAACTATTTTTACAGAACAAATACAACGCAAATGAATTGTGCAGACGAAATAGTACATTACGATATTAGTGCGTTAAGATGGTTATAACATGCGAGGCGGAATTTCAGCCCGAGCCGAAGGCGAGGTCGTAATTGAGCCGAGCATGTTATAACCAATACGCACGTATATCATACGACGTTTTTTAACACATTTGCGAGATAACAGAAAAAAAGACATTAAATAAACTCAATCTGTGAATGCACACTGTTGCTTTGATTAGTTCTAAATTTGAATAGCAACAGCGCGCTGCTCAAGTCGTGCGGCGGCGATCAGTTCCATATTTGAAATGGCAAATAATACTGTTATGGAAATTTGTATGGACTATAACTTAACTATTTGCTTTGGTAACACACGCGTTTTGTATGACCCGCTTTACATATTTAAAACCGGTGGAATTACATCAGCTTTACGAGCAAGGGTGTTAAAAAATAATGTTAAGTTTTAAAAACAGTGACGTCATCTAGTAGCCTTACTAATTGTATTGTTATCGTTACAACGGCCACTTGACTTTAATTGCATTCAAATTTCATTTGTCGGTAAATGAGAATGGTCGCAATTAACCCTCGCTTACCCTTTCGTTGGCTGTTATAAAAATGATTATTTTATTCCTTTAAGAATAATACTTTTAGTAGCTACGTAATAATTTGGTTTTCAATCATTTTACTACGAAATTAATATGCACATCAAAATCAAATTCACGATAAATGGATACGGTAGTATTTTGATGAAGCGGATCCTGATAGTATCTTCATAATTTAAGATATTTGTTTTTCTTCCCATGACAAACATGGTTAGATTCTTATTATCTATAGTTTTTAATACAATTAATAAGGGATACGTGATACCTTACATATATTACTATAGACACAATATTTTGTAATCGTGAAAATCGTCAGATTTCAGCAGATTTGACAATACTAGTATAATTCAGTTATATTCAGCATTAGTATTACAGAACAATGACCTTTGTTTACGAGACTGTCCCTAAAAACGGGATTGAATCTAAATTAATGGAATATAACACCCACGCAGAACAGAAACGAATTTTGTGCGGTATCTTATTTCAAATTATTAATATCATTGTAAAATATTTATTAAAGACAGAATTAAGAAGAAATATCTTAATTATATTCATAGATTATGAGCTTCCCATGTGCGATTCGCTCCATATGGCCATTGTACCAATATTAATTGGTACCAATATTAATCCTCCCGTGCGTAGTAGTGTAATAATGAGTAATTCGTCTTTATATTCGTGGCATTAGGGTAAATGGACTATTTCTTTGTAATATCCAAAATTTGAAATATTACAACTTATCGTTACATTTTCATTTATATATTCACGTTCTTTTCTTCGTAGCTTACAATCTTTTAAAAGATTTTGTAAGAGTATTGCCTCAACTTGAAGCGGAAAGCACGAATCTCCCTGATCCAATAATTGGTTTCGCATTTTCCGCCACCGGATATGAATATTCAATAGTCAATTTTTTTTGGAAATATCAAGTATTCTGGTACCGTTAATAAAATATAGTCTAAGTAATATTTAGATCATGTTGTTTTAAGAAAGGCCTTCAATTTAGTGTTAAATATTTTAATGAAAGGTATTAAAAATATTAGCATAATACTAATCAATATTAAAATTAAGGATTAATTTACTAAAAGGGTACCTATAGAGTACACATTTGAGTATTTTAAGTGTTTTATGAGTTATTTGA
Organism: Orgyia antiqua; assembly: GCA_916999025.1. Lineage (NCBI taxonomy): Eukaryota > Metazoa > Arthropoda > Insecta > Lepidoptera > Erebidae > Orgyia > Orgyia antiqua. The sequence continues at coordinate 821,379 of OU779871.1, read as the reverse complement.
TGGAAAAATGCAACATATAATTGCAAATTTATAATTATTAGTCTATTGCGTAAATTATTCCGTTATCAACTTGAATTTAGAACTGAATACCCTTTTTTAGTATGTAGATTAACAGCCGTATTCACAAACGTTACTATGAGGTCTCATAGTAGGCATGGACGCACAGGGGTAGCAAAATCATTTCACAAACAATACTTAAGAGGATACCAAAATAGCTTCGTGCATTTTTCTACGTACGAAGTTTTCATTGTTTCTTTAGAGCTCTAATTTTTAAGTATATGTTTTTTCAATATATGATCTAGGATCGCATAAACTCAGAAACGCGATTGAAAAAAGTTTTCTCGATAGAAAATCTTAGCGAAACAGCCTCTCAAATATTTTTATTTTTTTCAAATGTCGGTCTATTATCGCGTATTAACTAATGAAATAACTTTAAAAACATAAGTAACTATTATATATAGAAACACGTAAATCAGAATTAAAAAATATTTAGTAGATTTTGAGTAAACAAAAAAAATATCCCTAATTCTTCATTTTCTGTGCCTACTGGCTGTGTTAATATGTACGCGTCGGCGATGATATACGATAATATTGATGTAGGCCCTTAAGTGGTGAAGCGCACTATGCGTTTGTTAAACTGAACTCATAGCTAAGTTTTGTCTATGAATACAACTTAGCCTCGATGAACGGAACGCACTGAGAAGTGTTACCCTTTGCACAGTGCATCAACACTTAGTACTTACTTAAGTAAAATTATTGTTTGTGAATACGGGTGTAATTTACCAGTCACTTTGTAAAAAGGTGTAAGGCTCTATTATAATACGAGTAATGTTATTGATTTTATGGAATAAAAGCGAGTTCTTAATACCTCCTAGCTATATGATACTCGGAGATAGATGCTATTGAAGATTACAGAATGGCTTCGATAAAGGCGTAAGTAGTACTTTCACGATCATCTATCTATTATATGTTTTCTTTAAGCTATATTTTATGTAGCCAAATATCTGAGAGTGTATAAATGTGTTAAATATTTTAATTTAAAGTGATTTTGGTTTTCAAAACAAGATTAGAAATAAACATTTTTTTTCTATTTTAAGTCAGACCGTTGAATGTACTAGCACATAATATATCATCGTAATAAAAATCAATCAATCATTTTAATGCGATAAAAATTATATCCGCATCATCTACTCTTTTTAAAATTGAGGGTTTTAATACAGTGTATTATTTAACAGAATATCATATTAAAATTTATAAAAAGTGTATCTATGTACCTTTTAGTAGTTCTTGTATGTAAGTATTTTAATTAAAGTAAATAGTATTAACAAACAAGCTTTATAAAGCAACATAATTTCCTCCCTAATTAAATTTTTAATACACTTGAGTGAGGTCTTAAACCTGCAGATCTCACGCAGCTTAAACAAGAGACGAGATGAGGGTCCACCGCACGTGCAGAATAAAACGTTGAGATAATTAGAAGTAATTAAGTGTACGTTAATATAATTGTGTTTGTTTTACAATGGACCTATCTGACGTGTTTCAAATTTTAAGTCGCAAATAGGTGCTTTTACCCTATTACGACTTTTCAGAGTTTAATACTTATTATTAATGTAAATAAGTTTTCTTTATTTTGTATTAAGTTTCATATTAATTAGTAAAGTTTTGTTATGTATAGGGGTGAAAGCGGTCATTTAATTGGACTGAAGTCTTCACATTTGATCTGCTGTTACTCGCTGATCAGGCTGTTTGACTTTGCATTTAGTTTCCAATGCTCTATATCTTCGAAAATATGTTATATATTACAATTTCTCTAGCTAACTTTTAACTTTTCGGAGGAGTACGGTAACTAACACTGTGACACGTGAATTTTATATATAAGAAGATAACAACTTAATGTACATATGACAAAAAGTACAGTAAATAAAACCTTTTTATTCATATTTGTTTTGTGCACCATTGTGCTTCTGAATGACACTATAAAATTTATTTCCCAATAAAATTTTAAACTCGATATTATGTGCCAAACTTGAGTGAAAGCAGTCTCGAGTGAGCCGAATCGAATCAATTTATAAATTAAATGTCAACATAAATCAATCGTGTAATATTGTCATTTTTATGTGGTAATTTATCATATATTGCGTTGTTATTGTATTGTACTATATTTATAATTACAATTTCTTGTAAATTTTATTTTTTATGGTGTACAATAAAGTATATAACAAATAAAATAAAATAAATAAATAAGGTGTTAATAAATAATATTTTTTATTAATATTAATAGAGTAACTATTCTATTACACCACAAAAAATGACAAATTTGCAACATAGATTGAGATACATAAATAGTGTACCTATACAAAGACATATCCAAACGGGAATATAATTGTATCTATGCGCATTTGGCATATTTAAGCTAATGGATACCTACATTAATTATAGTAATATTTTGCGATTGACTCGCTATGCTTTTTTTACTAAACAAACGGAACGGCATTCCGAGTTTGCGGGTTCAAGTCCCGCTTATGGTTATCATTTCTTCCATTATAATTTAGTTGGTTTACTAATGGATACCTTTTGAAGACGCTGCGCGCTGGTTAACCTGCAGAATATAAGAGGAAGAGATAATTTTATATACATAGGAAAAAAAATATTATTGTTGTCGCCTATTTTGTGCGAAAATCACCATCAAAGATTCTGTTTAGGGATTGCAATCCAGCGGCGTTTTCAATCCAGCTGGATTCTTGCTAGATTGACCCGAATCCAGCTGAATCCAGCGCGGATCCAGCAAAATGTGGAATTTTTTTTTTCTAACACTTGCGCGACTCATCTGTTTAAATAAAACTACTTTTTACGGATTTAGACGCGTATATTTGTTTTAAATTTTGGCCCGACGTTTCGGAGACTTTGCAGTCACCATGGTCACGGGTGAGACTGAGCTGTAATGTGTCTTCTACAATCAGTTATTACAGGGTTTACCCACATTCGATTTTAATTTTACATTGACCATAAAGATAGACTTTTACTATAAACTATATCATATTACATTGTGCTCAGACTACATAAAATCAATAACATTATTTTAGTTTCTAAAATACATTACTTAACAAATTGTAACAATATAAAGAACATTTTTTTAAATTTTAAATATATAAGGTAAAACATACATAATTTTATCATAGAATAAAGTTTTAATTATTATAGAGGTAGTATACAATATAGCAAGCAAAACTAAGTTTATATACTTAAATACAATATTATTTACATAATAACAAGAATTTTTAAAAAGAATTATTGGTTTAAGATTTAAATTAGTTTATATTAAAAAGAAATTGTTAATTTTATTTGAATTTATAGAAAATTAGTATTTATTTTAATTATTTAGTTTTTATTATTTTATCTAATATACTACCACCAACCAGATCGGAACGCGTCCCACTTGAGAAAGATCTGGCAAGAAAACTCAAGGGGAGTCAAAGAAAATTATTCATTATTAACTTTATGTTGTCGGTCTAAAGTGAAGTTAAGGAGATTTTAAGTCTTGTTGTCTGCAAAATGTGCTAACGGTGTCTTGCTGTTTTGAAACCGAGTGTGTTTTGGATTTTATTAAACTAATTACAGGATCCCAACTAGGTGCCAGATTCCAACCGTCTTCTCTATTAAAGTTTTTATGTTTCTTTATTTCAATAGCCTCGCGAATCATTCTGGGTCGGTATCGATTTTCCTTGGCGAGGATTTGAGGTTTATCAAACCGGATGTAGTGGTTAAGGCGATCCTGACTGTGTTCACAGATTGCAGACTTTGTATTGCGTCGGTGCTTCACATTAGCTATGTGCTCTTTGACCCGAGTTCTAACAGATCTCTTTGTTTGCCCGATGTAAGAGAGACCACAATCACAATCAAGCTTGTATACTCCTGCATCTTGTAAGGGAATATGGCACTTGACAGGTGGTAGGATTTGTGATTGTGGTCTCTACTACTACCTCTATAATAATTAAAACTTTAACCTATGATAAAATTATGTATGTTTCACCTTATATAATTTAAAAATTTTCTTTATATTGTTACAATTTGTTAATGTATTTTAGAAACTAAAATACATTATATACACATTATATAAACTAATATACATTATATATTATTGATTTTATGTAGTCTGAGCACAATGTAATATGATATAGTTTATAGTAAAAGTCTATCTTTATGGTCAATGTAAAATTAAAATCGAATGTGGGTAAACCCTGTAATAACTGATCGTAGAAGACACATTACAGCTCAGTCTCACCCGTGACCATGGTGACTGCAAAGTCTCCGAAACGTCGGGCCAAAATTTAAAACAAATATACGCGTCTAAATCCGTAAAAAGTAGTTTTATTTAAAATGTGGAATGTTAATAAAAGACGACATTTAGACTTTTTTTATGAAATAATTTGTACTTCTTACGATAATCTAAATCTTTCACTCATTAGTGATACCCTATATAAATTTGCTTTGGTTTCTTAACCATTTGAGATCAAAAGAATCAAATTAAAATTAAATAACATGTAACCTCATATAACATTTAAGATAATGTTTCTAAGTAAGCAATATCTTATTACGTTTGTGTTTAATTGGCTTATCAATAGCAATCAGTCATACAAATTCTTTTAAAATTAACTACAAAAAGGACTGTAATAATAATAGTATTTTAATCTGCAATCTATTTTTTGTGCAAAGAAGTTCCGAATCCGAAATAATCTTCTCCGCACTCGTTAGTACATTATATGTTATGAAAATCGAAAGCTGATAACTAGGCAGTTTAAAATCTGACGACATGAGACTGACTATTTCTTTTTTTGAATCCTCTGTTTTTAAAAAGCGCTGGATCCAGCTGGATTGTTTCATGCTGGATCCAGCAATTGCAATCCCTAATTCTGTTTTATACTAGTTAACTGTAGATAAATACGAACGAAGCTAATAAAAAGTGTTATTTAAGTACATCGTCTATTGTAAATTATTGGAAACATCATTACTAATCATTAGCAACATAGTTATAACCTTCATAAAGAAATATTTCCAGAACATTTTCTCTTATATTCACAACAACTAAATAATAAATAATATATTATTATCAGATATAATTGACATTAGATTTATTACTGTGAATACAGACTATGAATTGATAACTGATGACATTAAGTTTGATTAATTATGATTTTTTATGTTGTTTCTCCTTTAGGTATCTGGGGATTGTAATTTGCATGCCGAATGGCTAAATATGGTGAAACGAAAATTTTAAACGTATTTCTATTTTATACCTATATTCGCGAATAAATTGATTATAATTCTATAGCGTTAATCAAGTGAGTATTTAAGTATAATCAAACTAAATAAATGAGAAACAAACTTGTGAATTAGGAGCAGAAGTTCAACATTATAATGTGTACAATTATCTTGACTTGTACGACACTTATTTAAATAACATTTGAATACACGTGTCTTACAAAGTTTGAACAATTATTGTTGTTTCACGGACAAGTCTCGCATCTTCCTTGATTATAAAATACTAGCTGTTGCTCGCGACATCGTACGCGTAGAATTTAGAATCCATACCTTAACAAATAAGCCTTGCCCTTTCACTATTATTTAATAATAAAAACATCCGACTGCAAATGTCGAAATAGACGGGGACCAGAATGAGGCTACAGCAACGAGTTCTTCAAAGTGGAATGAAACGACTTCTATTGTGTCATCGAAGCACATATTTAAGGTTGCAGAAATCTGCAACAACATACCATCATCATCTTGTTACAAAATGATTTTCTTAATTTAAAAACTAAACAACACACTTTAAAATCGTGTTTCTTTTAAGTAGAAATCAATATTTTCCACCATAATTCAATTTATTAGAAATCAATAGTTAATTGAATTCTCAACAGTCCTCAATATGTGTGCAAAAATTTCAGATCAATCTGAGTACCGTATGTGAAAATCACTTTGAAAGATTCCGTTACACAGAATACATACATAAACAGATATGCTAGAAGCCCATAAAAGTGTATTAAAAATAATAAAATCATTAATAAGTTGCTTACGTGCAAAATCATTTTGTTGTAAGAAATATTTTTTCCGACTTTACAGCAAGTTAGTAGGTATATATAAGTTAGTAGGGTGTTTCTATATTAAAAGGTATCAAAGCAATAAACGCGCTTAGTCCTATCTTAAACAGGAAAACCAAACTTAGTCCTAAAACGAAATTATTAATATATACCACCTTAGTCAGACCCTGTATTACCTATGCTGCTCCAGTCTGGAGTAGTATCAGGGACACAAATTATGCTAAAATCCAAATTGTTCAAAATAAGGCTCTAAAAATTGCATATAACACAAAATTCCGCACCAATTTAAAGACATTACATCAATCAATTAAACTCCCTGCTATTAAAACGTATATTTTAAATATTTCAAAAAAATTCTATTTAAACAAAAACTGCATGCACAGTAATAAATTAATATCAGCCATCGGAATATCACGTTTAGAAAACTTAAAGTATTCTGATAAATACTGTCGATACCGGTTGCCCCATCACTATTTCTTAGCATACAGGTAACGTTAGCTACCCCACTACATGACCGACCGGCCCACAACCTCGGCTCGGTGCATCAATTGTCAGGCGATAATCTTTTTCTTTTTAATTAATATAGGTCCTACCTACAAATTATAATTGTTAAAAATTAAAATGCTGTTAGTGTTACTTCTTTTTCCTTACTTAAAATTAATGACATTCATTATTGACAAAAGTTAGTCATGTGATATTTGTTTTAAAGTGTAATTAAGTGTATATGTACCTATGATTTTAAAAAAAAAATGCATTACTTTAGTATTAAATGTTTGTAAAGGCGTTTAGTCTGTAAAAACGTATAACGTATGTATAAATGTTTCTTTTTATTGTAACGTTAATGTACTTTTATGAGAATAAAGAACTTTCAAAATCAAAATCAATCAGGGTGTTTCTATATATTATAAGTATGTATTTACAAAAAAAAAAAAAAAAAGTAGTATATGTATTCTATCCGTATTCTGGTACCCATAACACAAGCATATAAGCTTAGCTTGGGACCAGAGGACGTTGTGTGAAATGTCCATTAATATTTATTTATTTATTTATACATCTAAATCTAACTTTGTGTAAAACTATTTACATTTTCAAAGGGTTCGTTTGAAAGCGAGACAAATATATTGTCTTTTTATTTACAACCGGACAACCATTCCATTCGTTAGATATTGCCGTCCTTTGTATCGATTTGAATCGATGGGAATTCATTTAAATGGGAATGTTTCCCATCACACAAAAGGCACATTTAGACAAACGATTTGGTAGTAGTTCGGCGGGAAAGGACCACAAGATATTACTTACGGATAGCTAAAATATTGTGTTTTATTGTGAGTAATGTCGGCTTAACCTAATAAAAGGGATTCCCTAAATGATAGTTCGTTATTTGTATTCAATTAACTTCTTGTACAAGTTTTAATAAAACAAAAACAAAGTGTTATCGAAAGAATAAACAAAATAACAAAACTCTCTAAATCTAGTAGTCTATAGAAAAAAGTATATTGAAAATATTGCTATTTAATTATTATTACATTTACCCTAAAATATTGAATTTCGTTCGTTATTGCATAACTAATTTAATTGAAATATGTAATTGTTTTTAATAATGGAATAATGTGATTGATATGATTTTGTCTACTAACTACCCTTTTGTAGAAATATATAAATAACTACTATTGTTCGCATCTTCGTACACGTCAAATTAGGAAACCAAATGTTAACAAATCTATCAAAATCCGTTGCGTAGTTTTGAAGTTATAAGCTCACGTAGGGACTTACATACAAAAATAACGACTTTGTTTTATAACAAGTAAAGAAGAAAACTTTAAGATTTCACGTATTTGTCAATATGACGGGCTTCGTGGTGGAGTGGTTTATGTAATGGACTGCCAATCACGAGGTCGCGGGTTCGATTCCCGCTTGGGACAATCATTTGTGTGATATCCATAAATGTCGTACAACTGTTTGTACTGCGTCTGGGTGTTTCTATGTATTATAAGTATGTGTTTACAAAAGAAAAGTAGTGTATGTATTCTATCCGTATTCTGGTACCCATAACACAAGCATATAAGCTTAGCTTGGGACCAGAGGACGTTGTGTGAAAAGTCCATGAATATTTATAAAAAAAAAAAATTCTTACCTACAAAATGGCGTTGCTGTCAAGAATATCTGCGTTATCCTTTAGTAAATTCAGTATCTCGACCGGATTTCCGTGTTCGTTTTCATGGGATATTACAATTTGTTTTTCTTGTTAATATAAACGGTTTATCGTTATTGTGATAGTTATTACTGATGTTACAGCGATTTGACTCAGCTATTTATTTATGTTATTATTGCACGCTCTTATATTGTTATTGCTACTTATATCTCTAAGTGGATTATATCAATCTCATTAGTTTTATTATGGCTCCAGAAAAGAAATTAACTGTTCTCGTAAACAAAATAACTAACAATATTAGCAAGTTTAGTAACTGTTACTTATTTGTACAAATTTGTCTAATTGCTTTATATAACTGACGTCCTTTTAAAATTGTTACGTTTTTTATTATGCAGGTAAAAAATATTTCTCTGTTTATTGTTCCAAGTGTTTTTGGTAGCAATCAAACATATTATGATTATGCATATAAAAGCCATTATCATTACCGATTACGTCACAATTTCTGTTAATTAGGTAATAAATAAATAAATATTCATGGACATTTCACACAACGTCCTCTGGTCCCAAGCTAAGCTTATATGCTTGTGTTATGGGTACCAGAATACGGATATACTACATATACTACTTTTCTTTTGTAAATACATACTTATAATACATAGAAAACACCCAGACGTAGTACAAATATTTGTATGACATTTATGGATATCACACAAATGATTGTCCCAAGCGGGAATCGAACCCGCGACCTCGTAAACGACAGTCCATTACATAAACCACTCCACCACGAAGCCCGTCAAATAGGTAATCATTGTAATATATTTTTACTTTGACGTATAGTTTAATAATATAATTGGCAGAATAATTATTACGGTAATTAAATTGATTAACGAAATAATAATTATTCCGTTAATCAATTTTATTTATTCACACTTCGTTTACCAACAGCAAATGTGTACGTTTTCAACATTCAAAAATAACAATATTACACAACTGATTTATGTTGACATTTCATTTAATAATTGATTCCAGAGTGGCTCGTTGCTTTGTCGCTTAATATCAAGTACAAATTTTAATTGGGAAATAAATTTTGTAGTGTCTGTATTATCGTGGAGTGCTATTCCGATAAATGCCCGTGCGCGATTTTCTGTAGGTATGAAACTATAACCTGAAATTCATTAAAATATTAGAGATATAGAGTACTAATTAAACTTCATTTATAGGTTATTAAATTAGTTTGTGTGGAATAGAATAAAGAAAATTCCAAGTCTGTACCAATGCACGTAAATATCGTAATACAATGTAGGGTGGTTCCCTTGTTTCACAGGGGACATCCAAGTTCACATAATTATATTAAAGTGGCATGTTTTCCTTCAAAAGAGTCAAGTGTGTAGCATCTAAAACAGTCTGGCATTCATGACCAGATGTATGGATGTAAGTGAAGCCTATCCCCATCACAAAAAGGAGTGATTTTATGATGGTAATATTGACGTTTTCCAAGCTCTGTTATAACGCCTAAAAGGTCATAACAGACTATTTAATGATAACTTAAAATTACATACACGTAAGTACAAACTTTACAATGAAACAGAATTTAAAATTATTTTTAACACCCTTGCTCGTAAAGCTGATGTAATTCCACCAGTTTTAAATATGTAGAGCGGGTCATAAAAAACGCGTGTGTTACCAAAGCAAATATTTAAGTTATAGTCCATACAAATATCATAACAGTATTATTTGCCATTTCAAATATGGAACTGATCGCCGCCGCACGACGCGAGCAGCGCGCTGTTGCTATTCAAATTTCGAACTAATCGCCGCGCGGCGCCAGTTAGTAAGCAGCGCTAGCGCGCTGTTAAAATGGCGGGATAGCAACAGTGTGCATTCACAGATTGAGTTTATTGAAATGTTTTTTTTTTTCTGTTTCCTCGCAAATGTGTTAAAAAACGTCGTACGATTTACGTGCGTATTGGTTATAACATGCTCGGCTCAATTACGCCCTCGCCGTCGGCTCGGGCTGAAATTCCGCCTCGCCTGCTATAACCATCTTAACGCACTAATATCGTAATGTAGGTACTATTAAAACATGTTCTTAATTATAATTACGTATAACACATTTGAGTAAGGTCTTATAAGCCTCTATGTCTCACAGGTTGAACAAAAGAAACGAGATAAGGGTCAGCCTCACATCCAACATAAAACACAGAGATAATTAAAATTATAAGTACATTAATGTAGTTGCTTAAACGAACTCAGAAGAATTATGGAATCTGCTTATTTATTTTTTTAACTAGCATAAATATTTATATAGGAAAATATAGCCAGCACCCGTATTAATATACAGTCTTGTGACAGACGGACGGTCAATGAAGTTTCGGTTTCGGTTGGCCGAAAGTTTTGGCCAAAAATCAAGTTTCGACGGCAGTTTCGGTTTCGGCCAAAATCGGCCGAAACTTTTGCCGAAACCGAAACTTGTGGTAAATGGACAATACATTTTTTCCGTTACATTACTAGAGATAAATAGCTACATGATAAGGCTTTTAAGGCACGAACATTGTTATTATTTTAAATGTAATGCTGATGTGTTTATATACTATCAGTTTTTTCCTTCCTAAGGTATTAATTATATTTTGATCATCTGATCACAGAGGACGCCTTACTGAAAAGTCTCCGAAACGTTGGGCTACAATTTAAAGCAAATATACGTGTCTAAATCCGTAAAAAGGTGTTGGTTTTACTTTTTCTAAAATGAACACTGCTTCAGTAACAAAATCTAGTAGCTAAACTTCCTTTTTGTTTTTGCAAAATTCAATAAAAATCTACAAAATAGTTGCTCAAAGGCGTTTAATTAAGAATGTGATTATACTATCAACGTTTATCTCCCGTTTAGCGGTTTGTTATCGTGGAACCATCAGTCTTACTAACTACATCGGACCTGACTATAAATTAATGAAGTCGATCCAATCCTTAATGACTATCTAATCGCTAATGGCCGTTTATAACTATCAAGAAATTAAACAGTTTTGTTAAGAATCTAATGACTGTAATAGTAACCGTATTCTGGGACCCATAACGCAAGCATATAAGCTTAGCTTGGGACCAGAGGACGTTGTTTGAAATCATATGGCAAATAAAAAAATAAAAAATAAACTCTCTCCCGCTCCCTCTCCATTATGTTAACGGAGAGGGAGGGAGAGAGAGTTTATTTACTGTATTATGGTCTACTGCCCCGCCTTGATGATTTATTTTCTAGTTTTCCGTCTCTCACAGAGAATGTTATCTGTGCACAATATCCCTTAGCTGGCTCTTACCCTGGGCAGTAAAAGAGGTGGTTACACTTGTATTCTTAATCCGTCACCACACGGACAAATTTAAACTACCAACTAACATTGGAGCTTTCATAGATGTTTATAGTTACAGTTCCGCTCCTTGTATTTAAGCGTGATTGAAGGAAGAAGAAAAAATGGATAGATATGGACTGTGTGAATGAGGATATGAAAAAAAGAGAGGCTAACACAGATATGACGCCTCACAGAAAAGTACGTAAGAAAAAGACATGTTGCGCCGACCCAAAATATTTGTATAAGGACTGATGAATGATGATGTACAAGTTTTGCAACGATACAATATTATTAACATCCGTCAAGTAGTTTTTTAAACACTTTGGTACATACATGTATTTTACTTTAATTTAATTTACAAGAAGTAAATTATATTATTAAATTTGTAAAACCAAGCTATTTCTATTTAATGTCTGTACTACTTCACTTAATGACAAATCCATTGAATGATTCTATCAAGTAGTCAGTAAATTAAAATAAAACAATCTGAGTGTTTGCTTAACTCTCATTTATTTGAAAGACACTACAGTCAAATTCTTTCTGCGATTTAAATTTATATAACTTAGAATTATTTCGTACATAGGCTTTTACGTAAATAAATTAACTATACTAATATTATAAAGCTGTAGAATTTGTTTATCTGAACTCGCTTATCTCGGGAACTACTGGTTCGGATTAAAAATTTGGTACTGTGTTAGTTCATTTATTCAGGGAGGCTATAATTATAACATCATCACCAATAGAAGCAAAGCAATAGTGAAAAATGTTGCAAAGTTAAGTAGTTTTCTAAATTCCACCCGTACAAGGCCGCGTGCAACAGCTAGTTATTATTGTAAGAATTTAATCCCGACTATAATTATGTTAATTTACAGCGTACTTAGACCCCAATTATGTTGTCCCAAAATGGAATACAACCTGGTGACAAACTATAGACGGACCGACAAAAAACAAAGTCACAATGATAGGGTCCCGTTATACCATTTGGTAATGAACTCTAAAAATAATAGATTATCGTTCGATTAAAACATTTAAAATTGTCTACATTATGTCAAATCCTTTACGAATCTAGGTGAACGTAATCGAACCCATAACAATATCCATTAAAGCTTTCAAACAAACGACTTTTGAACTGTCCGTATTTAATCACAAAGTTGTAATACTATTATTGTGAGATATTATCTAGATTCCCCAATGTAGGAGGTCATTGGTGATATTTCATAATGTCCGACCATCAAAAGTTTATGAAGGACGCTCTCGGAGACAATCTTAAACATTTCTACTGTTTTGTTTAGAGAGATTATTGAATGAGAACGGAAGTGACGAATTCTGTGCAAAATATCTTAAAATTTTGCCAATAAGATAAATAATATAATTTTAGACACTGACCATTATTTTTCTGGCATCTGTTTCTTTACATTACTTTTTCCATAAAATTTGAATTAAGAAGTTAAAATTTATAATAAATTCATTAAAATATCTAAATTTAAATTTAGAAAAGTGTTCTTATTCATTTTATAAAATTTTGAGCACGTACAATAATTTTAATTTAAAACGATTAAAGTTAATAATGGGTATTGATTATATTTCATGTCTGCTGAACGCTGGTTACGAAGGGTCATTCAGTTAATCTAAAAAATATTATTATTTTAGGTTTCATACAGAACTATCCACTTCACATTACTAATAAATTCAACAGATTCAGCTCTACCTAATTTTAACTCGACGCCGACGCTGCAAAGAGCTTTAGTTCCAAACTGCACTCAGAAGGTGAGTGTCTGTCTATAATAGTTATGCGATGGTATTAAGTCTAGATTGTAATGTAGGCAAACTTAATTCTGTTGTAAAATAGTTATTTATTAGGAGTGTTTTAATGATTTTTTAAATTAAATCCAAAGAGAAAGTACTTAGTAGTAAAGTACCAGTACCTGCTTATGCATGATGCATTCTGTCATAATTACATATGCAAGTAAATTAAGAGTAATTAAGTTTATAATGGTTTATCTCTGCGGTGACGATTCACTCTGAAATCTTCTCTCGAGTTCTGTAAAAGTCAGTCAAAGGATAATGATATTTGGGGGATAACGATTTATGAAACAATATTTGGACAAGAAGGAAATCTCGAGTATTATATACCACTGTGTCTCCCCAGCCAAAAGCTGCTTAGTTTCCAATGGAGTACTCGTAGGCTGGCAATAAGATTTATGATTATCTGAACTTATTATAAAACAAAGTTATTATTTTTGCATGTATGTCCCTATGTGAGCTTATATCTTGAACAGTACACAACGGTTTTTGATGCGGTCTTTATGTATCTATATAGAGTAGTTCAGAGGATGTTTTTTTTTAGTATAATATGTTAAGGTTTTTTTAATTTCTAAATTTCACGCATACGAAGTTGCGAACAACAGTTAGTTGATTCATAATTCCGTGTTTCTAAGTAAACGAATTGAGTGATTTGGTGCGGGACGGTTCAAGAAAAAAAAATTGAAATATCGTAGAGTTTCCAGCACCAGTTGACCACTATTCGATTTCTAAGTATCAAACAATCATAGTCACAAACAAACTTATGCTACAACCACCTACTTGTTCTTTAACTCAAACAAACCACAGCCGACTCTTAGGCTATAACTCAATCGTCAGATTTGCATCCAGCAAAGTTGAACTTATGCACAAAATTCTCGTAAACAGAATTAGTCAGTTTGTTGTGGCGCCAACTAGCGACTGTTGGTGAAATTAAGGAAAGGCGAGCGTTTATTGTGTAAAGTGTGGAAGTTTTTTTAAGAAAAATATTCCCCGTTTTTGCAACATTTTTCAGTTATGCTTCGCTCCTAGCGGTCGCGGCGTCGATGTTGAGATTAGCGCGTTCGAACAAAGAAATTCTTCAGCTTTATAATATTAGTATAGAAGTATAGATATGGTATATTGTGTCCTTTTTATTGTTCTAGCTTTTTAACATGTCAAATTAGTTTAGAGTTCTCAACTTTAGAAATAGGAAATCGATAATATTTTTGCTCTTCGAAACGCTCAAAATGTTTTTTCCTACTACGGAAAGATTTTTGCTACACTAGGAAAACCAACGTGAATATCTATGATAGACGATAAATCCCTCTTGATTTTCTCCGCCCAGCAATTCTGTTATTGCGATAGGGTATGTTAATTAATATCCATGTAGGCATTACTGATAAAAATAATTTAATTTATTCGCACTTGCTAAATCTCAGTCATTTCCAATCTGTAAATAACACAATATTACACAACTGATTTATGTTGACATTTCATTTATTAATTGATTCCAGAGTGGCTCGTTGCTTTTTGAATTTATCGCATAATATCAAGTTTAAAATTTTAATTGGGAAATAAATTTTGTAGTGTCAGTCAGTAGTCGAGTTGAGTGCTGTTCAGATAAATGGCTGTTTTTATTACGTTAATATTGTCAAATTAAATTATGTTATGTTTTTATTAACTCTATTTTTTACTATGTATCTCTCTTTCCCTCCAGCCTATTAACGTACCACTGTTGGGCACGGACCTCCTCCACTTGGGGAGGGATTATGGTCTATTACGTCGCGCCGGCCAAGCATATTGGCACAGGGTTTATTTTCGAGTTTTCAGTCTTTCACAGAATATGTACACTATTTTTTTTAGCTGGTTTTTACATCACCCAGAGAAGGAAAAGGGGTGGTGAAACTTGTATCTTTTCCTAAAATAATATCAACCATAATTCGCCATTTTTTTTAAACTAAATGGCTGTTATGATAATTTAAAGTAAATACCATTGTTTTCTGCCCTCAATACGTCTAAATTTCTTAAAGTAGCCCACTGACAGATTTAACTACCCATTAGCGAATAGACGAATGTCGTAAACGATTAGGTCTACTTCATTTATTTATCGTCAGGTTTAATGTACATTGAACGACTGATGGCACCACCACTCGCTAAGTGAGAGATAATCTTCGTTGGCCTGCTGGTCAATATTAACTAAATATTAGTGTTTAATCGATAATGTGACTAACATTAAGTTGGCTAAAGTCTGTGTAAGTGCAGAGATTCTACTTTCTGTGCTTAAAGTCTAATATTTTATTTATAAAAAGTTTGAGAATCTTATCGATCTCAAGAAATATTTGTGGTATCAATATTTGTAGAATAAGTAATTTGTTGTTCTTTCGAAATGGTTTATTTAAAGAGTAAGGGAATGTCTTCTCCCACTAACCCACGAAATATTGACAAGTACCAGACACGTAAGGATAAAAAGGAATGCAGGACAGTGAGAATGGGAAAAGCTCAACGCTCTGAGGAGATGTTTAGTAATTTATTAAAGTCTTAACTATCAATAATATCGCCACCTGTTTTTGCCTTTACATATAAACCAATTAATTACTATATTTAAGCTCACTTGTAGTCTAACTGTCCAGTATGAGAATGTTTACTTTAAAGGCTATTTCTAGTCTAGTCTAGTCTCTATTATATTTCTAATCTAGTCACTATTTGCAATAGTTTGAACTGTATTATAGAATGGCTAAACCAAGACAAACGTGCTTTTTACAGCTAGCTCCTGACATTTTAAAAGAGCTTGATTATAATGCTTATTTAAAAAAAAAAATATTTAGTTTTCAAATTAACCATCACCAGCGCATAATGAAGTATGAAATATAATATTTATTCTGATTTAACTTTAGGTTAATCACGATTTCTATGATAACATCTATCCATCTTAAATATATATTTAGTACAAAAGCAATTTACGATCGTAACCGCACTAAGTAAATATAATCAAACTTGGGAACACTATTTGATGTACGGATCACTTCACTTAATTACAAATACATCGGACGATTTCATCAACTTGTTGATAAATCAAAATGAAACACTTGTTAATGTTTACACAAACTTGTGTTCAATAGAAAGACACTACAATAAATCAGTGTTTAAATCTGATTTTCATTAATATAGAAGTAACAACTCATTTACAAGTTTCTTTGAAATTTCTTGGAAATGATTTAATAACACAATAAAATTATTTGAATACTATTCCATTATAATATCAAAAATAATAATATGATTACAGAAGTACTACATAGGGGCAAATATGGATAAAAACTCTGACCTATTGGCATGAAGCCCGCCATTAAAAAACAGTCGTTATTTTTGTATATATGTCCATAAGTGAGCTTGTATCTTCAAAGATATGGATTTTTATACGGGTTTTTTTAATAGATATATAGTTCAAGAGGATGACTATTTGTATAATTTCTTAAGGTTTCTTATTTCCACGCGTACGAAGTTGCGGGCAACAGCTAGCAAGTTTATAAATAAATGAAACAAAACATAAAATAAAACAAAACCACGTCTTAGTTTGATACATTGTGCTCTTAAATTCATTTCCCTTTAACATAATATCTCAAGCTAAACATAATCAGTAAAATAAGGAAAACGCAAATGATGGTAGCCAAAGGCACCGGCCACTGAAACCTCCACTCGGAATAATAAAACGACTTGAAAGTAATAAACAAGGCAGTCCTTATGAAAAATCCAACAGAATAGCTCTTAAAGCTGTAGCGTTGTACCCAGCGACTCAACAAGTGCTGAGGAACCCATTCTGTTTGTTTTTCAGTCGTACTTGCTCTGATTGTGCACTGGAGAGCTCCT
The DNA here is from genome assembly GCA_916999025.1 of Orgyia antiqua. Taxonomy (NCBI): domain Eukaryota; kingdom Metazoa; phylum Arthropoda; class Insecta; order Lepidoptera; family Erebidae; genus Orgyia; species Orgyia antiqua. The sequence goes on along the minus strand of OU779871.1, from coordinate 804,148 downwards.
GATTCTATTTTTACTTTGAATAATAAGAAGATCTTCAGATTGTGATTCAAAAGTAAATCTTTTCATGATTTTCTTTGAATGTTTTATCAATTTTCCAAGAAAATCAACCTCAATGGGACCTTTGTATGTTTGTAAGCTGAGTTAAACAGATTCTGTACACGTTGTGAGATATTCATTTCTTTTCACTACTCATTTCTCTCTGTTGTGATGGACTCTAAACTATTTATCACCTATCTTTCTAGATGCTTAGCATTTGGGCCCAAACAAAATTGAGAGATTTTATCTTTTCTAAAAATCGTAGAAAGAATAATCAAATAAACCATTTTTGAAACTATATTTATTTTCAACAGATTTCAAAAAGTGCGCAATAACTCAGAAATAATGTGACAATCACATTGAAATTAAAACCAATATCAAAGATTTTTGACATACGTTTATAGATAGATTATAATAAAACCGTTTTAGACTATTGCTGTCTTTAATACAAAACTATCCACTTTAACTTACTAAAGTTGAACAGATTCGACGTCTAATTTTAACTTAGACAATTAGAAGACTTTTAGTTTAAAACTGTGCAATGTTGAGAGCATTAAATAGTTATAAAGTACTGCTATAACCTATTGCCTCTATTTTCCGACCTAAACCTGGTTTATTGCAAAAGTAGATAGCGATTTCAAAGTAGCAATTTTAACATATTTTTCTTATCATTACGTAGGGCATATGGCTGCATATGCCCTACGTAGTGCAAGCACTACGTAGGGCATATGCAGCCATATGCCCTACAAGCACAACTACACTACAAGTAGTGTAGTTGTGCTTGTATTTAACTCTCAGAATATTGATTCTTTTGCATCCTTCAATTTTCGAAAATTCTTAGCTATGAACTAAGACTAAGTTGAAAATCGGACCCTGGGCGCTAAAACTACAGCTACAGACGTTAGTTATTTATCGGCCTTAATGATGATAATGTAAGCCAAAGGAAAGATAAAAAAGCACCAACAACTTTTACTTTGTATTGTTATTAATATACTTGTTTAAGATGTTATCTGTTAATGTGTAGTCTTCCACAAGCCACAGCGCATCTGACCATAACTCGATCGTCAGATTTGCATCCAGCAAAGTTGAACTTATGCACAAAACTCTCGTAAACAGAATTAGTCAGTTCGTTGCGGGCGCGAACTACAAGTACCTAGTGACTGCTGGTGTAATTAAGGAAAGACGAGCGTTTATTGCGTCAATTGTTTTAGCTACACACTTGTATAATTTAAAATTTAATCGACGTTATTTATGAATTCATTTATTTTAAGTGAGTGTACTTCTAGAATTTTGCATATTAACGAATTCATTAATTAAAGGTAAAATTCGTAGCACCAACATTTTTAATAAATATAAAGGTATACGTTTTGAACTGCTCAAAAGCACGATGGAACATTAAAGGACATCATTAAAGTAATATCATTTAGTTATACTTTTTTACACGAGTTGAAAAAAATCTACCGGGTCGACTGGTAGTCATGTGATAACACTGTAACAAATGATCTACTTAACCAATAGTTTAGATGAAATTTCTAATCACACAATAAAAAAATCCAACGAAAACTCAAGTATTTTGTTAAACAATTAACAAACACAATTATTCAAAGAGCGCTTTTACTTCTAAAACAAGTTGTTCAGTGAATCAAAGTAATCAAAAGTATAACTCTGTAATAGACGGATTGACAAGCACTTCCAACTTTCAGGATATGTCAGCAACCTCCCGGCAAATATAATTGGACGATTTAAAAACGTAATTACACGAATCTGCCTAAGGCTTTTGAATCTTTCATTTTCACAGAAATATATCGTTTTGTAGGTGTTCACGAGAATATTAATTTACAAGAGCGTGGACTTTCTTGTCTGTCAAGGTTTTAACATCATGAGTTTTGAATTTGTTGAGTTTCCTTACGTTTATGAATATTTAATTGAAGTGAGATTATTTTTTATGAAATGCTGATGTTATACAAAATTTCTTTTTTTATGGAAACCTTGTATCTTAGAATTTTATTAATAATGTTATGATGAAGCCTATAGTAATTACGTGCACAAGACATTTTTATATATAAAATCGAGTTTCAGGTTTTGTCATAAAATCAAACGTTTGAAAAATGCGGCATTATTATTGTTGCTGCTAAAGCTCTGAACCATTAGATCAAATAACTGTGGTAACTTTACCTCAATATCTTTGGTATGTCAGTAAAATTAGTAGTCGCACAACTTAATAAGTTTAATTAACAAAGAATACAACATGTATCCATTACCAATATCTTAACACATTTTAATTGGTTTTGTTCGTACTCGTATGTATCTATTAATCTATGGCTCCGTCTAATAGCATCTTTAAAAGTGTTTTTCACTCACGTGCAATAAGCCGTATGGCAATGTATTGCTCACCGAAAACAATGCAATAATCTCCAATAAAATTGGTCAAGTGCGAGTGGGACTCGTGCACGAAGGGTTCCGTACCATTATCTATGCAACATAAGGCAACGTTATTAGTATCGAGCAAGAAACGGTAAAAAAAATCAGTTTTTTGTATGGGAGCCCCCCTTAAATATTTATTTTATTTTTAGTATTTGTTGTTATAGCGGCAATAGAAATACATCATCTGTGAAAATTTCAACTGTCTAGCTATCACCGTTCTTGAGATACAGCCTGGTGACAGACGGACGGACGGACGGACGGACGGACAGCGAAGTCTCAGTAATAGGGTTCCGTTTTTACCCTTTGGGTACGGAACCCTAAAAACGGTACCAAGAGTTTTTTCTAGTAGCAATTTTCGAAACAACTTAATACTTTAATAAATTTCTAATTGACTGAAGCAAGTCATGAAGAGTGTGATTCCTCGATATATTCTATGTAAAGGTGTTCATTAAAATGGCGGTAGCATATTAATAAGCAGTTGATTTATGTAAGTGTTATGTAGGCGTTGTTAGAAAATTACGTCGCGGTTTTACTTTAATGGCAATAACATTGTATACCGCTTTCAATGTTAATTATAATAAGAGGGACGTACTAGAATTTAATATATCCATTACTTTACTAACGCCACAAATTGTTCAACAATGTTATAAGCGAAGATAGTCGGTTCTTCATAGAATTTTAGTACTAACTTATTTATTTAAACTATGTACACATTTAATAGATGCTTAATTATAATCTGTGGAATCTATCAGTCAACACTACATAATGCTAGGGCTCCTTCTGCGTAATTAGTAGGGTTAACTGTGGCGATAAATACACTATGTGACTATGAAATGGACCGTCAATGACTCCATGTTATATTATGGAAAGATTAGCGAATATTACATGCACATTTCGGGCCTCGTGGTGTAGTGGTTCTGGTAACGGACTGCCGATCAAGAGGTCGCGGGTTCGATTCCCGCTCGGGACAATCATTTTGTGTGATTTTTCTAATTGTCATACAAATGTTTGTCCTGCGTCTGGGTGTTTCTATGTATTATAAGTATGTATTTACAAAAAAAAAGTAGTATATGTATTCTATCCGTATTCTGGTACCCATAACACAAGCATATAAGCTTAGCTTGGGACCAGAGGACGTTGTGTGAAGTGTCCATGAATATTTATTATTATTATTATTATTATTACATTTAATAAATATGCTTTAATGTATAAAAATAAAAGTATTATATGTGGTTTATCCGTATTCTGGTACCCATAACACAAGCATATATGCTTAGCTTGGGACCAGAGGACGTTGTGTGAAATGTCCATGAATATTTATTTATTTATTTATTTTATGTCTTTGATATTAGGTATTACTACTGGTAGACTATTCAATATTTTTAGGTGCCTTTATCCTGAATAGAACCTGCAGTTTCGACCATTATTCGTCAAATATTTCAGGCCTTACTTAGTTGACGTTTTATTTGTTTTATATAAAAATAAGTCGGGTTTTCCTTCCTGACGCTATAACTCCAGAACGCACGAACCGATTTCCACGGTTTTGCATTCGTTGGAAAGGTCTCGGGCTCCGTGAGGTTTATAGTTCTTTTTTTTAAACTTTTTTTTGGTATGGCAAAACAACGTTTGCCGGGCCAGCTAGTTTGTTTTATAAATTGTTATTATTGTTCGTATAAATCTCAATCGTCGTGTGTGTCTGTATGAAATAATAAAACCTGGTGAAACAAGACAGGAGCACCATCAAGTTTTACGAGGACCCACCTCGACTCATATAAAAACCAATAAAGTGGATCCCTTTAAGATGCCCACGTAAATATGTAGTTTACGTGCTTCGTGAAAAATTTAATTTAATTTTAGAACATTATATTATTATCATATACCTGTGACTTGAAGATTGAAAATATTTTGAATTATAAAGACTTGACCTTTTACCAAAAAAAATTCTATTAACACCATGTATACATGACTCTTTATATTTTTTAACACGCAATGAATCAAATCCCATTGCATTTTAGTTTAAGATATTTGTTACAATATTTAGTCCAAATCAAAATGAAGGGAACTGTTCTAAATATCCAAAATTCGAAGGACATAACATGATAAAGACATCACAATAAAGATCGCATAATTGAAAAAAAAAATCTGGCCAGCTCAGATTTCTCATTCAATCTGTGTTAAAATATATATAATGTATACTTAAGAAGTGCCTTTGCCTTCTAGTTAAATAGACAATATAAACGTCTCCTTCGTCATTGTTATGTAAAAGGAGTCTTAAATTTATATTTATCTTTTGCGCACATTTATTTGAGCTGGAATATACATTGATCGTTTCCCGCCCGCCTGTTACGAGACATGAATATTTGTGTTAAAGATGGCGCGCAAGATTTACTTGCCTTACACTTGATAAACGATGCTTCCGATTCGGTTATAAATTAATTTATTAAACACAATTTATTGGCCAACAGTTCGCTAACTTTAAATTACTGCTTTGTTTTTCTGAAGGCTACATTTTGTTTGTAAAGTTTCAGAAATGTTTACGTGTACAAAAATTTGGAGTCATTAATATTATATTTGACAGGCAGTTCAAGATAATAAATAACTTTATAAGAACTTAAAACTTTCCATATAAAATGTTTACGGAACTGTCTAACTATTGATATAAATAACTTTTAAATAAAATAAAGTCCGTGTTACAGTTGTCACAATAAAATACTGAGCATTTAAAAGTTTAACCGGTTCTATTGTATTTAGTATATTCTGAATTTATGTTTTCTTTTCTGTCACACTTTATGACTAGACCATAGTGGTAGTGATTCTGGAGTTTCAAGAGTTTTATATATCTTGGAAGTCACTGTGAGTTCACGTTTTTACATTTTGTTCATTACTTACAATAACATTGTATTTAATGGTAATCTGAATACTATCTATCTGCTCTTGTGTCCGTGTGGTGACGGATTGAGAATACAAGTGTCACCACCCCATCTCTTCCCCAGGGTGCTGTAAAAGCCAGTTAAGGGATATCATAAGCAGACAACATGCTGAGAATAGAAAGACTCGAAATTAAACCCTCTGCCAACACACCTACTCAGCACGGTATAGTAGACCATGATCCCTCCCAAAGTGGATAAAGCCCCTGCCCAACAGTGGGACGTTAATGGGGTGGAGAGGGAGAAAGATAAAGAGATAGGTTACATTACCCCAAACCAGCGTGAAAAATTACCTGTAAGTAAACCTGATTTCGTAAAATCACTTAAGCTTATTTTAATTCGATGTAATAGGATATTGTATATCAAATTTTCAATACACTATTCCCTGAAACGAATATTCGGTATACAATTTCATTTTCTTAGAATAACTGACTCATAAAACTTCCTAAAAATATGTTTTCATATATTAGACAGTTGACGTCTGATATGAAACGTAAATAATAGATATTCTGTTCGTGAAAAACCTTTACTTTAGAGAATACAAGATTGGTTATAATATTCACTGTACAAATATGTAGGTAATTAATATAATATTATATTCAAAATATCAGTATTAAAAATGGCAGTTTCTCTTTATCAGCGTAAATGTAAATTCAATACAAATTAGTAGGTTGATGTCTGTTCGCTCGGTGTTCAGTCTCTGGGGTGACGTTAGCGTTGAGCTGACTGTGGTCATTAAGATCGAACCTCTACAACTATAGAAATGTTATTATTGAACATATATGTATAAGGGACGTTAATTACTTTTTGGGTAGTTAAAAATATCTAGAGCTATTTCAATAATATAGTATTTCCACATAAATATGAAATATTACACTCTCAAAGCAAAACTTGAGAACGACTAATTAGATTCACTTGACTCAAAATAATTTTCGCACATTTTTGCCGAAGCTAACAAACATTCAACTCATTTGGTGATTTAATTTAAACGACATTTTACCGCGTGGTGATTTGTTAAAGATACAAGTTGGTATCACGACTACCTTGACTCCCCAATGTCAAAGAATAGTATTAGCAGATAACAACTTTGTGAGGGACAGAATACTCTAAACCAAACCCTACGTTAACACAAACTGGTCAGAGCGGCATAGTAAATTAAATACTCCAGTGCTTAAGAACAGAAAAGAACCTTCATTCAATTATTTTTCACTCCAGCCCATAATCCTCCCACTGTTGGGCACAACCCTCGCAAATTTTATTCTTTAACCCATTCTCGATTATGCAGATGTCAGCTATCCAGATCTCGCCGAATACCAATTAGATAAACTTGAGCGTCTCCAAAATGTCTGCATAAGATTTATATTTGGTCTGCGCAAATATGATCACGTTTCCCAGTTTCGAAAAAAGCTCAAATGGTTACCAATACGTTATCGCCGGAATGCTCACCTTCTTTCACTGTTATATAATATATTATTCAATCCCACCACTCCCTCTTATCTTAAAGGTCGTTTTGAGTACATCCATGACACTCTCAATAGATACCTTAGATCATCAGAGGATTCGAAATTGAAAATGCCAGCGCATTCCACGAATTTCTATGATAAATCGTTCACTGTCACAGCTATTCGATTGTGGAATGCATTGCCTGAAGAAGTTAGACGATCTCAGACACCAGCTACATTTAAGTCAAGGGTCAAAAATCACTACCTAGAAATGCAGTCATGATTCCGGAACATAATGTTACTATTGTGTATGTATTTGTATATGTATGTGTATTTATATTTTGGATATGTGTTTATATTTTATTATTTAGCGTTATATGTTGTTTATAATATCTTCTAGTACATCAACAACTACCACTCTTTCCTGCAGGCATGTCTCCATCCAAAGATTGCTTGGTAAAATCGCTATTAGCGATAAGGCCGCCCATTGTACTGTGTTAATTTAAGAAATGTCTAGATAATGTTAATTGTTATTATATGACAAAATGAAAACTGCATGCATAATATATTTATAATCACTACCATTATTGTACGCCTAAATGGCAGGACATAGTGAAATCTGTTAATTTGATCTCAACATCTTATGTACCTATTTGTCCACAATAAAAAATACTTTGACTTTGACTTTGACTTTGATAATTAAGTTTATGGTGTACAATAAAGTGTAAATAAATAAATAAATAAACCCTTCTCCACTTTGGGAGGGATTATGGTCTACTGTGCTGCTCTCACTAGACGTGTTTGCACAGGGTTTTCCGTCTCACATAGAGTATGTTATCTGTAAACAATATTCATTATCTGACTTTTACAGCACTCTATGAAGGAAAATGGAGTGGTGACACTTGTTTTCTTAATCCGTCACCACACGGACATAAAATTAATTAGGTGCTATCATTCATTTTAATAAATTTCTCTAATTCTTCTTCTTTTCAGCCGTATATAAAGATCAATTTAACTTGTTTGTTCGTCACTATACGATCAACAAAATTATTTCTTAGTAATCACTATGTTCTGTGTGACGTATGACATACCTGTAGATTCAACACGTTGGTTCACGTTAGTGTGATATATGTACGAGCAATAATCTCGTAACTTTACCTATAACACGTCCGATTGTAGTTATATATGGAGGCTTTTAATTCGAAAAGTTTACCGATACAATTTATTTCAAGTTGGGAGTAGTTGCGTTGGTGATTTCTGTTTTATGGCTGTAATCAGAGACGCTACGGTCCTTGGAGAAATTCCGTCTTTGTTTCCTAAGTTTTGTTATTAGTTTTGATGTATAACGTGCAGTAAACGAGAAGTTAAACATTAATTCAAGTAATATAGTGTTACAATTTTGGGTAATATAATTTTTAGTGTTGAAATCAATAGGCTTCCTGACATTTATCTACTAATTTTGCCACGTCTGTTTCATTGTTACACTCTCTCTTCAGTCTATTAACGACTTCTGAATATCACCTTTACTGAAACGGTGTTTTGAGAAAACTGGGAGATAATAAGATAAATTATTTTTTTAAAACTGGTTTAATTACATTTTACAATGCATATTAACGAAAAAAATGTGCTGAAAGTTGAATCGCAAGCGAGGCTTAAAATATTAAAGTCTTCATATAATTTTGCTACACATAAATAAATACAATATTTTAAAATATTAAGTAATATAAAACAACATACTAAACACCTATTACGTAAACCTGATTTCGTAAAATCACTTAAGCTTATTTTAATTCGATGTAATAGGATATTGTATATCAAATTTTCAATACACTATTCCCTGAAACGAATATTCGGTATACAATTTCATTTTCTTAGAATAAATGACTCATAAAACTTCCTAAAAATATGTTTTCATATATTAGACAGTTGACGTCTGATATGAAACGTAAATAATAGATATTCTGTTCGTGAAAAACCTTTACTTTAGAGAATAGAAGATTGGTTATAATATTCACTGTACAAATATGTAGGTAGCAATAAAACCTTATCCGTCGAAATAATGATTTATCAAAAGGGTGAGAAAAAAAGTGAGAAGCACTCACAATACAACCGTCGCGCATATATAATGACGAGTGTGGATGAAGCCAAGGAAATAGGTATGTTTTGATCGTACAAAATAGTGCTCTATAGTCCCTGCCCACCCTCAGGCGACAAGAGCGTGACGGTACCGTGATGATGATGATAATGATTTAAATAGAGACATTTTTGAAGGTTAGATTCCTTTTTATTTTTTTGCTTATTATTTATTATTAGTAAAATTTTCTTTTATAATTCAATAAAAACACAAAGTGTCCTTGCATGGATTTACTATAGGATCAAATAAATAAAAAAATTGGTCAAGTGCGAGTCGGACTCACGCACGAAGGGTTCCGTACCATTATTTTTGCAACATAAGGCAACGTTATTAGTATCGAGCAAGAAACGGTAAAAAAATCATGTTTGTTGTATGGGAGCCCCCCTTAAATATTTGTTTTATTTTATTTTTAGTATTTGTTGTTATAGCGGCAATAGAAATACATCATCTGTGAAAATTTCAACTCTCTAGCTATCACCGTTCTTGAGATACAGCCTGGTGACAGACGGACGGACGGACGGACGGACGGACGGACGGACAGCGAAGTCTCAGTAATAGGGTCCCGTTTTTACCCTTTGGGTACGGAACCCTAAAAAAAACAAATTCTTTTTTAAATAACGATTAATAATAATTGAAAAATAGGTAAGTACTTTAAAAATTACCAATTAACTGTTGCAGGCAAAAGCAAAAAGAAGCAGTTTTATTTAACATAATTAATGCATCAACAATTTTATTTTAACTCCATCCATCCATCCATCAGCCTCTCTCCGTCCACTGTTAGACATAGGCCTCTCCCATAGAACGCCACAATGCACGGTCCTGTGCCGCCTGCATCCAATGTCTCCCCGCGACCTTGACGATATCGTCGCTCCACATAGTCGGGGGCCGCCCAACGCTGCGTCGTCCGATACGTAGTCGCCACTCTAGGACTTTTCTTCCCCATCGCTCAGTCTTACGAGCAATGTGGCCTGCCCATTGCCACTTCAGCGTGCTAACCTTTCGGGCTATGTCGGACACGCCAGTTCTCCTACGGATCTCCGTATATCGGATTTTATCACGTAGGGAAATACCGAGCATAACCCTCTCCATAGCACGCTGTGCAACCTTAAGCTTGTTTACGAGGCCGACATTTAAGGACCACGTCTCTTTTAACTCATTAACAATTAAATTTACTAAGATCATGCAAACAAACGATCGACAAACAAATTAAATTATTCGGTCGACTGTACTCATTAATTCCGTAGCCGACTGTACAAGCAACATCAATTATTTTCACAACGACAACTCCCAAACAATTTGTACATAATTAATTAATATCCATCCCCCCCCCCCCCTCTTTTGTTAGTCCAATACCCACTAATATAGAGTAAATAACGAAAATATTGGCAAAACATAAATCATTTTATTTATAACCAGCATAATCTGTATGGAAAATATTTTGCTTTTTCAATTACCAGGCAATGGAATATTTCACCAATTTAATATATGGGCTGTATTTATGCTTTCATTATAGTATACAATTTATAATTTTAGTAACCATTAACCATAAAGGGGTAGCGACGACATTATCAAAATCATATGGAGCTACTATAAATACCACAGAACTGAGTTATGTAGTAGGAGGAGGCCTATGTCCAACAGTGAGAAGAGAAAGTTAATAGATAAATGAGTAGATTTATTCGCCATATTTGTTATAAACATTGAAGGAAATAGGGTTGGGTTAGGTATACATGTATATACCGCAGTACCAGTGCCCAATCCCCAGCAGTGAGCATTATTCTTTGAGATTTTTTTGTTTGCCTTTCTATCTATACAGAAGTAATCTCTTCAAAAAAATCTCTTCGATATATTATATATGTATTATTTATTTATATATATATTATATGTTTATTCTCTTTTCTTCAGATTTTGCTTGTACGCGCAAATTCTTTCAGTGTTGGATAGTACATTTATCGAGGAGGGCTATTAGCTATATGACATCACGCTGCGAATAATAGCAGCAAAGCATCAGTGAAAAATGCTGTAAAAAGGAGGAAATTTTTTAAATTCTACGCGTATGAAGTTGCGGGCAACAGCTATCTCTCATATAGACATTATACATATTCTGTGACAACTAACAAAATAATTAAGTAAATTAATATGATGAAGCGAAATTTATAAGGCGATAGTTTAGTTGATCGTAGCATACTTTATTGGAATATCTAATATTACGTGTAATGAGGTGTAAGGACAGATAAAGAACACAAACAGTTCACTAACAGCAACGTCAGCGATAGATTAACTTTCAGTGTGTTGATTCTGCAAACACTGCTTGTTGTTCATGGTGGCTAGTAAGAGATCGTTTTCGATCGTTTCGTTCGAGTTATCTTAAAGTATACCTAAATAAGGGTTAGAAATTGAAGTTCGGATTCTTTTGATCTGTGAACATAACAAGAGAAAGTCTTATAAAAAAAATCTAAAAAAAAAATTAATCACAGTCCATTATCAGGAAATTGTTATTAACTATGTACTAGTTTATTTTTATTTTAGATAATTATCAATATTAGATTAGTTTGCTTCTACGTACCCCATGATATACTAGCATGATTTAAACCAACAAAACTACCGTTACCAAGCATTTTATCTATAGAAATATATTAGACATACAACAATTGTGCAGAACAAACCTCAGTTCGTAACTTTTCCAATAACACTTCGCCTTGATAAGGGTCCAATAGGCAATTAATTAAATATTAAACCAGCCAATCTGCTATTCAGATTCTACTTAAAAAATTACCTTATATTTTATGTAAGCGAAAAGTATAAGTTAAAAGCTTTAGCGATTTAACACCTTGTGCCATTTTACAATTTCAACTTGTTGATGATGGGCGTATGGCAATTAAGAAAATTAATACAGATTTATATGTTGGATATTTAAATAAAAATAAATGTCGTCTTATTTTCAGCTCATTTTTATCTTACAAGGGCTTCATTGATGACATCATGTTTTTTTCTGATTATATTATTGATATATCGTCTAATTTTTAGCTAAGTATGTGTCTGTCTCGGATAATATTATTGGCTTTGATTACATGTTATAAATTGACCTAAATCTATTGAATTAATAAATTATTAACTTGCATCATCCTTCTTCGTTGTGAAATAAATAATAAATAAAAAGAAAAACAGAAAAAATAAGGTGTTTCTTGTCTGTACTGCTCCATAGGAATAACTTTTTGAGCAGACACCTAGCTTCTGACTTTTTAAAAGAACTTGTTAATCTTTTATTTTAAAACAAAATATTTTAAAATGACATATACATCAACGATAACTACATAATATTTCATTAAAAGCCGGTGACTTAGAATGCTAAATTGGCCGTAGAGTTTGCGTTCATCGTTGGCAAAACGTATTGACATTCTGATGACAAATAAAAATTTTATTCCATAACTTGCTACTTCGCTATTTTCTATTAATTGTACCAAGCACTTAAGAGCTGCACCATTTCGATTATACACCTAATGGACACTTAAGAAGAAGCACTCTCGTTTTAAACGAATAAATGAGCTCCTAACGAAGTTAGAAGACCCTTAATTACTCGATACAGACCTAATGTGAGAAAAGATTACACCATTAGATATTTTAGCCTTTTTAGAATTAGATTATTACGACAAAGGAAAATGTGCCTATTAAGATTATTAATACGAACCTCGTGACTTAGAACTGACAAAGCTGTCAAGATGTGCCTAAGGTTGTGTATTCGTTCCCCACTCAGTATAAATTATTTATCTGTCTGACAAACACATAATATATTATATTAATTGTAGCTAAAATATACCTGATATAACAATGTTACTAGGTAGCCATCGCACGCGTTTCAAGCTTAATTTGGGATGAGATGACGAGTGAAATATGCGTGACTATTTTATTGTTATCAAAGTGAAATATTTTTATTTCAAATAAGCAAGCTCTTTTAAAAAGTCAGAACCTAGGTGTCTGTTCTAAAAGAGAATCCTATGGAGAAGAACAAACAACAAAGCCCATGACTTTTTTTTCGTTTCTAACGGTTTTCAAAAGAAAAATATGATCAATACATTGTGTTCGTACCTATTTCATTATTACAATACATAATAATGTTTTGTTTTGTTCTCAGGTGGCAGGTATCGTTGGTAGAGCTGATGTGTTAGCCTGTGTCTTCTTCCTCTCATCTATCCTCCTTTATCATGGGTAAGTTACCACACGTGATGAATACGTTATGAGCTTTAACTAAGGTATAGGTCGCGTCATGTAAAAAGAACGCTGGCGGTAAAGCTGCCCATAGGCGATTTATCGGTTTTCTATGTAATACCTATTATAATAACAAATATGTAGGTACCAAGCCACGACTCGCCAGCGAAAGCTTGGTTCAAAAATAAAATAATAGGCACATAACTTTCGTGCGAGAGTGTACCCATGTGCAAAGACGCCCATACCACTTTCTTCCAGCGTTCTTTTTACGTGACGCGTACTATACTATACGTTTTTTTTTTCTCACCAAATCATTTAAAAAGAAATAAAAAACTCGAAAAATGTTTAGAATTTTTAGGCAATTTTTTCTGTAATCGTACATATATGTAGTTTCTAGACCTATCTAACAATGGTAATGTTATTATTATTTATGATATAGTAATAATTAAATATAAACAAATGGAAGGAATATATAAATAAGGCCACTATCGAAACTTTCACAATAACCAATTTCATGGTATTAAGATAACAAAGGAAGCTGTGATGTGATACCGAGCAACACTTCAACTAGCTCGCCTTGATACTTGATGGTAGCAACACAGTATATAAACAAGCGGTATGGAATCCACGACCTCTTTAAATAATATGTACCAATCCTTAGGATAGTCCCAATCAAGTTTTTAAAGGTGGATGAAATAGGTCAAACCTGCGGCTATATTTCAGTATAATATATTTCTTTAACCTATAATACCTTGACATACATTTATTAACTATAAATTTACTGTTGTTGTTGTTTTTTACATAACTAACTATAACGTGAAATCGCGAAAATTAAAATAAAATTTTGAAAATTTTGTCACTGTGCTAAAGTGAAGTTGTAATGTTTTTGTTATTGACATGTGAGATTATTATCGTAGCGCGTATCTGGGTTGTTAACGTTGTTTCAAAAGGCTAGTTTTTAATTTCCATACTGTTTATCTACATACTGTGGTAGCAGCTAATAAACTTGAAGTACTTGTTAGTTTGTTAGTTGAACGGCTTTGCTTGTTCTCAACCTAGTTTAAAAGAGATATTTTATGCAAAACACGTTTTATTTTTTATATAAAATATATCGCTCTAAGACAAACAGACTCGCATATTATTAAAGTTACATACATTTAATATATAACCCTGAAAATAAATAAGATCATGATTAATTTATAAAAATGATATAAAACTTGAAATTCAAATTTGTTATAAAATTAAAGTAATAAAATATTCTGTTACAATTCTGGCGGAATAATTAAAGATATCAAAAACCAATATCCTTGTTGGCAACATTTCAACGGATATCAAATTGAAATAAATAAGATTCATCAAAATATGATTGGAAAATATTAAATATCAGGACAGAAATGAGATCAGATCTGTTGATAACGATTAACGATTAAATCAGAAATGAGAGAGGCTTCCATCTTAAATAAGGGAATTTGGAATTAATGAGGAAGTATGATAATTTCGTATTCGTGGATGACTTTCATAATCCAAACATAATTCATTCGAAAAAATTTGTATCTAAAAGTACAAATTTTCATTCGTGGTCGGTTAAGTATTTAGATTTCTGGGTATCTTACCAATAGACATTAACTTCGAATATAATACTTACAATAACTTACTTACACAGTCCCAATAACGGTGTTCCCTACACAATTGTGTTGCAGTTGTAAGTCAAGTCTTCAAATAGGTATAACCGGGTGAATTGCACAGGCATAAAAAATACTCGGCAAACGTAAGAACAGTAGTGCAATGTGTTAGTTTTATGATTCTGACTACTTTTTATAGTTAAATAGGTTCTCCTCTACCATGGCAAAAAAATTTCATTGAGTTATATCCAGTATTACATAGAAAAAATGCTTTCAAAGTGTCATATTATCATCACCGTGGCCTGTCCCCGACCGACTTTCGCTCGAAAAATAGCTTGCCCTGTAGTTGGATTTATTATTTTGTCTAAAAATAACTTTTGTATCAATACATTATAATATAACCTATATAAAAAACTTATTTTGTTTGTATAACCCATTTATAAAACATTTGACAAGCATTTAACTTTTGTCCTGAGAAAACTTATCATTCTGGTGGGTAGTAAGTTTTAGTAATATATCTTCGTCAACATTACGTTCCTGCAGCCCCCGTGCTTTTTCTCACTTCCAATCAGTCCGCTTCTATTCGTCGGAGTGCATACACGCGCCATAACTTCAACGTGAAGTCCAAGAAAAAGGTAAATATATCATTCCAGTGATGTGGGGACAAAAATCTTTTCATGTCGGTGGCCGTTATGTCTCGTGTTAGGTTCATTTCATATATTTAAAAATTGTGTTATAGATTCGCCGTAAGTTTTGCTTTGTTACAGCAGTATTGACATTTTCAAAATACTTATGATATCGGAGTTAAATGTAAAATTTATAATATCGGTGTTATAATTTCAGAGGATTCGGTGGACTGTTATACCGATAACAGTACACTGAAATGATATGTAACATGGGAATGATAAATCCGTAAGTTTTTAGAAATCCTTGAATCCAATATTGAATCATTTCAATTTGGTGATATAATTTTAGATTTTGTAGGTTCGATATTTCGGATTGATTTGATTTGTAAACATTAGAAAGAAAGAAAGATTTATTTGCAACTAGTCATACTTACAATAACTAAAAAAACAAGAGACAAATAAAGGTAAAAAAAGAAAAAATCACACTATTTACAGAACTAATAACAATATAATGTGAGTAGTCACAAACACGGACCCAACTCAGCATAATGCTGGTTCAAAACCAGCGCATGTCTTCCGTTGGGCCGTATTTGGAGGACGTCACGATTTT
Organism: Orgyia antiqua; assembly: GCA_916999025.1. Taxonomy (NCBI): domain Eukaryota; kingdom Metazoa; phylum Arthropoda; class Insecta; order Lepidoptera; family Erebidae; genus Orgyia; species Orgyia antiqua. The sequence continues at coordinate 788,121 of OU779871.1, read as the reverse complement.
CCACTAACAGCCACATATGACAAAATAAAAATAAACTAGAAACAATAAACAAGAAAAAATAAATTTGGCTAAAGAGTAATTAGTAAGCACTTGTAGGTATTTACTTAAATAAAATTAATTATGTAAAGGATTTAATGAAAAATATAGAACACTTAAAAGAAAAAGAAAATGGACGGTAAATAGTATACAAACTTAAACCTAAAATATAGCCACAGATCACGTATACAATATCCTTGATCAATGATATAGCGGACTAAATAATAATAATATATTTGTGAAAAATCTAATAGCTAATATGTATTCATCTATATGAATATTAATTTATTAAGACAACTTTACACATCATGCAGAGTAACTTAAAGTAGGCACTATAATTACAATAATAGCTAATAATTTAAAATTAGAATAATAGTATTATTAGAAAATTGCATATATAAATGGCTTTAATGCTCACTAAAGGTAAAAACAGAAACGAAGATATTCTCAAGCATAATAGCTCCGAATATACTCGGTATGTCTTCGTCTGTGTGTACATGATACGCCTGTAAACCATCAGATTTGCGTACGTAGATACGGCCCCTTCGGGTCCAGCAGTACTGCCACTGTTTAGTACGACATTCCATACGCACCCGACGGTACAGTAGTCGATTTATCCATGTTCATCCTTAAACCAATCCTTTGGGAAAGACTGCTGAGGTCATTGAGGGACTTTCACCCAGCCACGATTCTTGTCACCTCATCACGTCTTTCCTATTACGAACCTACCATGCCGTTCAGCCTGAAATTTTTGACAAAAATCATGCTCCCTAAAAATATACTAACAACAGCGCAGAAAGCGGGATAAAAAGCCTAAACCTGGCATCACTTACAGTTTTGCTCCGGTGCATTTGTTCTGCTGACTTTAATATAAAATGAAATAATTGCAGGTCTTCCTGTCGTCATCGAGTTTGGGCTAGTGTAGCCCTTGCAGCGCTTAGTATGCTCGCTAAGGAGACGGGACTTACAGCACTTTTATTCAATATAGCGTTTGATTTGTTCAGATGTTGGAACCCTAACAGGTAAACAAATGTGCTTTTTATAATATAATAAATAAAAACGCCTCCTATAAATTAAGAAATTACAGGTACATGAATATATTAAAAGGGTGCTGTAAAAGACAGCTAAGGGATATTGCACACAGTTAACATCCTCTGTGAGAGACGGAAAACTCGAAAATAAACCCTGTGCCAACACGCCTGGTCAGCGCGGCACAGTAGACCATAATCCCTCCAACGTGGAGGAGGCCCGTGCCCAACAGTGGGACGTAAATGGGCTGGAGAGGAGAGAGGAGGAATATATTAAAGTGTACCCACAAAGTTTCCAGTACTTTCGCTTTCGGAGCCTATTCGTTTCTAAGAATCAAAATTAAATAAACAATCAATAACTACTTTTCTCTTTATATATAATATGAGTATAAGTTTAATTTTATATAATTTTTAATTCCATACATTTCAGATCTTTACCTTCAGTAAAGCTTCGTTGGAGAAGCGATACCACCTGCAGTAGAGTGATTAGAGCCTTGGCAGCTCTCACCCTATTAGTTGGAGCAAGGCTGGCAGTACTCCAAGGATCTCTGCCTGCGTTTTCGCCACAAGACAATCCACCAGCTTTCCATCCATCTTTCAGTGTCAGGTATTTACTTTTTCTAAATTAAAACGTTATAAATTGGACATAAATCAGCCAATTGGTTAGTTTTTTGAAAACAGAAGAAACAAGTACTTCTAAATCCCTAAAAGTCCTTTTTAGGGAAATGTAGATAAACTCAAATGTGTTCAGCATCATTCCATCAGTATTTAGACGTAGGCTTCTTTAAAAAATATCATAATGCGTGACCTATTGCACGCAGTCTCACACGTGGTCATAACTTGCATCGTACGATGAGTGATCTGTTAGGAGACCTTAGCTATTTCTTATACTTCTAATCGCTAGTTCAGCATATTATTATTCATATATTTGTGGCATAATAACTGCAATTTATTTCTGAATGTATTTCAACATAAGTATGATTATTGATGTAAACTGCACACATAAATTTATCTCGGGACTTTTTATAAATAACATGTAACATAAGATTTTTTATTGTATTATTATTTCCAGACTAATGACGTTTTGCTATTTAGCTGCGTTCAACTGGTGGTTACTTCTGTGTCCGTGGACATTGAGCCATGATTGGCAGATGGGTTCCGTACCGCTCATCACAAGCTGGTGGGATCCCAGGAACTTGCTGACTTGTGCCGCGTTTATCGCACTACTCGCACTTTCCTACAGATGTATAGTTGAGTTGGAGGTGAGGATTTTGTCTTATGAAAAATATGAAACCCTTATACTTTTACTATTTAATTTTATACTGAGGCATGAACAGCGTTATTTGCGTACTTACTGGGGAGATTCTTATTAACAAGGGGCAAAATGGCCCGTTTCTTATCTACTGGACACCTTTGGCACATTAGGATTATACACTTTCGGCCTTATATGAGGTATTAGGTAAAAATATAAAATGAAGTAAGGACCCCAATAGTAGTGAGGCCCTGGATATTTGCCTAGAGTCGATGAGATGAACATGGGTAGATTTAAAATGGATTATTAATAAAAAGATTCGGTCAAGCTGTTCCATATCACAAGATCTATTAGCTATCAAAAATAAATTACCGTAATATAATTTCAGTTACAACGTCACACTCCCGCGCTGGTTGGTCTGATGCTACTCGTGATCCCCTACCTGCCAGCCTCCAACCTACTCGTCACTGTGGGCTTCGTGGTTGCTGAACGAGTTTTATACATACCTAGGTAAATATAATGACTAGCAAGACACACTGAAGAATTTGGTAATTCAAACAAAAAATGAGCATTTTCCGCTTACCGTCTAGGCCATTTTTGCCACGAATACAAATGTAAGAACAACTTTACTGTGTCAAAATTTTAAACCGGATATAATATGGACGTTTTTGTTGAAATAATCATAATTCATCCGAATCCGTGGTGATAGATTGAAAATTCAATTGTTACCACTCCATTTCCTTCCCAGTTTGCTGTCAATTAGATTATAATATAACCCTTTGTGAAAGAAACAAAAAAAAATTTCTTATGCCATCACACGCCATCGCAAAGTGGCGTAGGTTGAGCAGATTGGAAAAGGAATATGCTCTTAAGAGGGTACTGCACTCCTCATTTAGGTATTTGCCTTAGTTCTTGCTATCCCTATTTCCGAACGCTGCGCTGAAAGGGACAAATATAGATGGATCGGATTCTACTTACAAATTCTTTGAAAAAAGACGTTTCGTACTTCCGATTTTTTTCGCAAAAGTTAAACCGATTTTAATAGTTTTTGCGTTATATTATAGATAAAGAGTATATCTATCCTTCTATCACTTTCTTTGTGGTAAAACTTTACCAAATTTGTGTGATAGACACTGCAACTTTATCTAAAGAAAACCGAAAAAAGTGGCTTTTTCTGATCGTCATATTTCTTTTAGTTATTATGTTTTGAAAAAAAAGTGATAGAAGCATAGATATACTCTTTATCTATAATATAACGCAAAAACTATTAAAATCGATTTAACTTTCGCGAAGAAAAAACGGAAGTACGATACCCATACTTTTGTATGGAGCATAATTTAGTATCGTCCCGTCTTAACCACTAATGGGACGTAACAGATACAAAATATAGTCAACAAAATAAAGTATAACTTCCTGTCTTGATTATTTCAGTGTGGGCTCAGTGATAATAACAGTATATGGAGTACAGTTGATGTGGAGACGAGGTGCTGGTGGTAGACTGTTGATCCTGGGCGTGGCTGTGATGGTGGCGGCTGGAGTCGCCAGGACTCACTTGAGGAACAGGGACTGGAGAACAAGAGAGTCATTGTTAAGGTAAATAATTGTACCTAGGTATTAAATCAACGGGCCTCATAGTTTTATCAGCAATTAGTATAATAAAAATTAAATATAAGACAATAAAATTGCTTGTGTGATATTTTCTTATCAAATACTTATTTTGGACGGTATTTGTGTCGTCTCTATAAACAGACTCAACGCAGTACATAGATTTGTAAATACAAAGTACGTATTTACAAAGAAAGAAGTCGAATATATTTTAAGATACTTGATATTCTGGGACTCATACTGGTATCCAAACAAACAAAGAACTTTATTTAGGACCAGAGGACGTTGTGTGAAATGTGTGTAAATTTTTATTTATTAATATGCTTTACTTGAAGAGATTTGAGTATTTAAATTTAATGTTGGCTATTTTTTTAACGTAGAAAATATTAAACCTTGCTTATTTGTTTATAACTATAGAGCGGATCTATCAGTGTTGCCACATAACGCAAAGCTGCACTACAACTTTGCTAACTTCTTGAAGGATATTGAACAGCAAGAGAACGCTGTCAAACATTATAAAGAAGCACTCAGGTATATATTTATTAGCATCTATTTAGTTGAAGAATTGAGAAATCAGTATGTAAACAACATAAGTTCATCACAACGAAATTTAGTTATTGCATTGTCATTCTTTACAAGCACATACTACATATTATAAAAAAAATGGTGCGAAATATTTAAAAAATAATAAAAATTTGGTATAGAATCTCGTGTCATAAAAATGTTATAAATTCCTAAATAAATGTAAAATAATTTTCTAACTTAATTTAAAAAGAAAAAAATACATAAAATACAATAAAAATTACTTATTATAACGTTTATTTACAGGTTATGGCCGAGTTACGCAAGTGCTCACAACAACCTCGGTACTCTTGTGTTAGCTTCAGGGAAAGCTGAACATCATTTCCTTCAAGCACTGAAGTACAACAGAGATCATGTGAACGCACATTATAACCTCGCTAAACTTTATAGGTATGCTTTGCGTAATGTTATCTGCTTTGGTGCGGTTTGAAGAAATAATGGGGTGGTGATATTTGTATTCATAATCTGAGGAAATACGGACAGTAGTAAAATTAGAAATTTTAGAATATTATTTTACAAACATTGACCCCTGAAAGCCATCTCCGTATTACGGTAGGTATTTGACAAAATTTGCCAACGAATTCTTTATAACTAGCGTCACCATCGTATTTGTCAAAATGGTCCGTGTGGTGACGGGTTAAAAATACAAGTGTCACCACCCCTTTTCCTGCACAGAGCACTATAAAGCCAGCTAAGGGATATTGTACACAGATAACATGTCATCCTCTGTGAGAGACGAAAATCTCAAAAATAAACCCTGTGCCAAGACGCTTGTTTAGCGCGGCACACTAGACCATAATCGTACCATAAGCTAGGAGGCCCGTGCCCAACTATGGGCCGTTAACGGGCTGGAAAGAGAGAGAGAGAGAGAGTTGAAAGTTACTTTAATTTAATCTTTAACGTCAAATGTTCCAGAAAAAAGAACCGTTTACCAGAATCGCTGAAGATGTTGGAGCGCTGTATATCTTTAGAGCCAAGATTTATTCAGGCATACTTAGAACTGTTACTGCTTACACCTGAACATGAGAAGAGACCAGTTCTGGACAAGATCATTAACTTGGAGCCAAAGAACTGGGAGCATTATGTACTTTATGGAAACTGGTATAGGGATAGAGGTGAGTGCGTTATGTTGAATATTTTAACAAGCTTTTTATTATCTTCGTTAGTATCTATCTATATATGTATCTATGTATTTAACGGAATGTTTAAAAGTGATCTTCACGCGTGTGCAGTAGTCAGATTGATTTGAAATTTTGCATCAACAACAAATTATGTTGCATACAAAAATATGAGGATCGTAGTCCCCTGTTTTCTTCGTGCATATTTTATTGCTCCTATTATTAGTTTAATGTTTCCTTGGTCTCATAATATAATTATCTATGCTTCTATCACTTTCTTGTTTTCAAAACACAATAACTAAAAGACATATGACCATCCAAAAATCACGTATTTTTCGGTTTTCTTTAGATAAACTTGCAGTCTCTATCACACAAATTTGGTAATGTTTTACCAAAAAAGAAAGTAATAGAAGCATAGATATACTCTTCATCTTTAATAAGGCGTGAAAAAAAAAAATTAATCGGTTTAATTTTCGCGAAGAAAAAAGCGAACTACAGAACGTATTTTTTTTTTTAAATTTGTTGGTAAAATTAGCCCTAAATAATAATATTTTTGTCTTTGGAATAGCGGTAGCAACACCTAAGGCAAGTACCAATTTAGGACTCTTAAGGACCGATAAAAATGTAAATTTGAGAAATGTTCAATATTTTTAAATGTATTTATTTAAAACGAAGCAATTAAAGCTACTGCTAGCGTGAAAGTTAAAACCTCTACAAATTAATTTATTAATTTTTGCAATTGACTTTCTATGCTTTATTTTTTTTTTTAAATATTTTTGGACGTTTCACACAACGTCCTCTGGTCCCAAAGTAAACTATATTTCTATGCTTGTATTATGGGTACCGGAATACGGATATAATACATATACTACTTTTCTTTTGTAAATACATACTTATAATAAATAGAAACACCCAGACGCAGTACAAACATTTGTATGACAATTAGAAAAATCACACAAATGATTGTCCCGAGCTGGAATCGAACCCACGACCTCTTGATCGGCAGTCTGCTACATGAACCACTCGACCACGAGGCTCGTCTATCTTTATCTTAAATCTTTATCTTTATCTTAAAAGCATAGCAAGAACTGAAGAATTTTGGATGGTACGGTATTCCGAGGTCGTGTGTTCAAGTCCCGTAATCCCGCTCATGGTGATCCTTTTTTTCTACTTTAATTTGGTTTCACAAATTCATTTATTCATTTGAACATTGAAGTAAGCGGTAGTTTTGCTTTTTTTTATCCAATAGGCGTTACATCAACAGAAATAATCTAAATACACCTTAATATTGTCCAGGTCTCCTCCCCATATCCCTGGAGTACTACACGAGCGCTATGAGACTGTCCTTCAGAAGTGAGTCAGGGGGCAGAAGAGGTGAGGTGATGTCTCTACGAGCTGCTTGTCTAGCTCTGAGGACTGTCGGACAGTATAGTAGGATACTACAACTTGTCATCAGGTATATACAGTTCTTATTATGGATATCAAATTTGACATAACGTCTCTGAGTCCCAATCTAAGCTTAAAGAACCAGCCAATTCACAATTTAGTTATGTGTGTTAGGTACTATTACTAATTCTAAGCGCTACGCCGAAAGAACAGCTTTAGTTAAGCCAGATTAAATAAAAAACACGTTTCATAGCCCGCTGTTTTCTTCATGAAAAATAAATAGCTTTAAATATATCACGCCATTTTAAAGATGAATGGTTTTATTCATAATGACTTATCGGAGGTGTATAAGTTCGCTAAAATAGGTTCGCGAAAATTGTCAAAACTTGTTATTCATAATAGTCTTTTTACGCTAAAACGTTTATTATCTCTCTGATAAAATCTCCGTTTAAACCTTCGATAAGTCATTATGAATAAGACCGGAAGAGTATATCTGTGCTCTCATTAGGAAGTTACCTTCTTTTTTTAAAAATCTTACCTAATGGTGTGAAAATACCAGAATACGATCATACTAACATAAATACATTCCGTGGTATATCCGTATCATAGACACAGTACTAATAACTGTGTCTATGTCCGTATTCTGGTACTCAAGAGCATTATAAGCTTAGCTTGGGACCAGAGGATCTTGTATGAAATGTCCATGAATATTTTATTTATTGATGTAATACAGATGGCACTCGATACGTGGCGACGGTCCTCCAGCGCGGCGCCGTGTGGCCGCGACGCGCGCGTGGCGCCTCCGCACTGAACTAGCGGGACGAGCCGCCCGGTACGCGAGACCTGTCACTCGCACTGATACTGTGAGTACTACATTAAACAATTTCAATTTCAGGAGGACAAGTCTGCTAATGAATTGTGTCACAATGATAGTTCAATGTGTTTAAACGTACAATAATAATTTGTAGTTCGCATTATGTCCGATAGGTGGCGCTAGTGGTAGAATTAAAAGTCGAGAGTTTTGTGTCGAGCTATTTTTAAGTGCAAATGTTTTTATTTTTGTGTGAATCAAAGTGAATTAATTCAGATCCGAAGAATATAAAACTGAGCTAGATAAATTAGTACAAGTTGTTTGAGTATCGAAGGAAAGAGAGAAATATTTGTAGAAGCAATAATAATTATATGTATACAGATCAAGTAACAAGTTAATTTAAGTAAAGTTAATTTTTGTCACAAATGATACCATTCAATTGATCTTTCAATGTAACACCATTGAATATTGAATAGCACACTTGAGCCCCTGGTTATTTCTAATGAGTTTTATCACTGCCGATCGCGGGTCCGATTCACGCTCGGGAAAATCATTTGTGTGATGTTTATAATTGTCATACAAATGTTTGTACTGCGTCTGGGTGTTTCTATGTATTATAAGTATGTATTTACAAAAGAAGTTTGTGTATTATATCCGGATTCTGGTAATACAAGCATATAAGCTTAGATTGGGACTAGAGGACATTGTGTAAAATCTCCATGAATATTAAAAAATACTATCAACCGTGTTGTATCAACCGCAAGTGAATTCGTGGAACATAACTAAATAAATATATAGATAAAATATGAATATTATTTTTCAGGTAACATCAACATGTCTACATCACAGCCAACTCGAAGTACCTGAACAAACAAACAAATTAACAAACAATCTAGAATCTAATATACTCCAAGAAGTTATATCTACTCACAATAGTCTTTTAAACAAAGGCGAGAACAAAATTATTGACAAAATTAATTGTCAAAAGAATTTACAAAAGAAAAGTGTATCTTTATCAAGTCAGTACAAACTGACGCATAATAAATCAGAAATTGGACACAAAAAGAGTTGTCCTTTACATAAAAAGAAGAAAATAAAGAAACCAGACTTTACTTCATACGTGACAGACCATTTGATAAAGACTTATTAAACTAAAGTTAAGTTAGACTTATAATATTGGTTCTATGTGTTATTTTTCATGATAATAAATTAATTATTCATCTTAATGTTATACCTAATCATGTTTTCTAAGCGATAATCAAGTTTAAAAATGTTTGTTTTATGGGAGCCCTGTTTAATACTTATTATGTTCTAGTTTTTAGTATTTATTGTTAAAGCATTTACAGATATAAATCACCTGTAAAAATTTCAACTGTGTAGCTGTCACCGTTTCAGAGATACAGCCTTGTAAAAAACGGACGGACAGACTGTAAAGTCTCAGTAATAGGGTTTTACCTTTTGGTACAAAACCCTAAAAAAACCATGCCTTAAGTGTCATATTCCAAAATAACTAAAATAATATTTCGATAAACCCCGATAGATGGCGTAATACAGTATAGAACCAAACGTTTTATTAAATACTCCTAAATTCTTTCCAAAATACACGCCGTTTGCACACAAAGTGTGTATTCTCTTTATCAGAAAACTAGCTGTTGCCTGCGACTTCGTACGCATTTGTGCAACATTTTTCATTGCTGCTTCGCTTCTATTGATCGCAGCTTGATGTTATACGGCCAAAGCCTTCTTTGATAAATGTACTATCCAACACTGAAAGAATTTTTCCAATCGGACCCGTGGTTCCTGAGATTAGCGCGTTCAAACAAACAACTTTATAATATAAGTAAAGATTTTAATTTTGTATATACCTTTAAAAATCAGACATTTAAATGACTAACACATAGAACCAACAAACAGATTAAAAACCAAATATTATTTTATAACGAAATTGAAGACTTTCTTTTCTTTTCTTTCTTTTTATATTCATGGACATTACACACAGCGTCCTCTGGTCCCATGCTAAGCTTATTATGCTTGTGTTATGGGTACCAGAATACGGATATACGAGTAAATACATAAACTATTTTTCTTTTGTAAATGCATACTTATAATACATAGTAAACACCCAGACGCAGTACAAACATTTGTATGACATTTATGGATATCACACAAATGATTGTCCCAAGCGGGAATAGAACCCGCGACCTCGTGATCGGCAGTCCGTTACATGAACCACTACGCCACGAAGCCCGTCACTTCCGAAACGACTTTCGAAGAAGTTGTAAAAATATAGTTGATATTTGATAATATTTGTGCCATAACAATATTAATATTGTAAATTAATTAAATTAGGTACATTATAGTTATTAATTATACAGTAATTATTTTTGAATCTGTCACAATTTATTTTTTTATTATTTAATGTAAATTTGTCTAGTCACAAAAAAGGTAAGACACTGTATAAAAATCTATTCAGTAGTTCTTAAGTTTATTGCAAACAAAAAGACGGACAGGCGTGGCAGGGAATTTTTTTTTTATTGAAGAATAAATTGTGGTATCTAAAATAAATTTATTTACTTTATTTATTTATTATCACAATACAGCTATTATTACAGGTTAACCCTAATGTAATATTGTAGCCCAATATGTTTTACATCTTTGTATGCGTGGAATTTAGAAACAAACCTTAAAAATATATACAAAAAAACCATTCTGTTAAACCACTCTATCTATTAAAAAAAACCATCGATTCCGTGGCGTTATGAAGATATAAGCTCATATAGGGACATACAAACAAAAATAACTAACTTTGTTTTTTAATAAGTAAAGATTTATTTTAAAAACTCTGTATATTGAATTAATAAGTTTATGAATATAAGTGTAACAAATAATGTAAATAATAATATAAAAATAGTAATAATAAGACAACAATATCGCACTTCTGTTGCTTTAGATGTATTATCTATTTGTTTAATAACAAGGTCTAATAAAATAAATTATTATGACTAATATTTGTTGAGGTTTTTATTTACTTTTATTTATTTTTTCGCAACATGGTATCTCTCTCCAGCCTATTGATGTCCCATTGTAGCACGGACCTTCTCCTGGGAATGATTTTGATCTACTATGCCGCGCTGTCTAGGCGTGTTATCACAGGGTTTATTTATATCACAGAGGATGTTGTCTGTGTACAATATCCCTTAGCTGGCTCTTACAGCACCTTGGGGAAGTATATGGGATGGCGACACTTGTATTCTTAATCCGTCACCACACGAACCAATATAACCTGTATATATCACAGTAATGGGTTAAGACATACTCAGTTATTAAAGGGTTATCCTTAAATATCCTATTGGCACAAAAAGTTAGTATATACCTGACACTTTTTGAAGGAAGAGTACCTAAGCAACAACCCGCTGTAAGTGAAAGTATATCCGAGCAATTAATTTTATTCCACAACCCTTAAGATTGAAATCTTGCCGAAAATTTCTCATACTAGCGAATAAATATTTTTATTTTATATTAAATTTAAAAAAATATCAATTTCAAGCACACAAGTCAATTCACCCTCGTGGTGAAGGTACAGACAAGGTAACAGCCTACTGCGAACTAGGAAATTGGTTCAACTCGCACACAAAACAGTAAATTAAAATTCGATGAACTCTGGTGGGTGTGGCTACAGATTAAAAATTTAAGTGTCACCACCCTAGTTCCTCCTCAAAGTGCTGTTAAGGCAGATAAGTGCTAGTATAAGCAATTATCAACATCTGTGAGACGGAAAACGGAAGCGGATATTTTCCAAGTTCCTATGTATTTCTGAAAAAGTAAGCAATATCTTTATTTTGTTTTCTAATACTATTTTAGCTTAAGAGGTAGAGTATTCCTCATTTAGGTATTTGCCTTAGGTATTGCTATCCCTATTACCGAGCGCCGCGCTGAAAGGGACAAAATATAGATGAAGCGGATTTTACCTACAAATTCTTTGAAAAAAGACGTTTCGTACTTCCGTTTTATTTTCACGAAACTTAAACCGCTTTTAATAGTTTTTGCGTTATATTATAGATAAAGAGTATATCTATGCTTCTATCACTTTCTTTTGTGGTAAAACTTTACCAAATTTGTGTAATAGACGCTGCAACTTTATCTAAAGAAAACCGAAAAAAGTGGGTTTTTCGGATCGTCATATTTCTTTTAGTTATTAAGTTTTGAAAAAAAGAAGATGATAGAAGCATAGATATACTCTTTATCTATAATATAACGCAAAAACTATTACAATCGGTTTAACTTTCGCGAAGAAAAAACGGAAGTACAATACTCATACTTTTGTATGGAGCATAATTTGGTATCGTGCCGTCTTAATGCCAGCCGTTAGATTATTTCTATATATAACAATTAACTTGTGTTATTCAGTGACAATATTGTAGATTGTGCAATGTGATAATGGAACCTTCAATCATTAATACAAAAACGTATTTCAACTAAGTTTCCAATCATTTATTTTTAAATTGTTTCAATCAAAATCATTTAACGCAATGTATGACGAAAATGTGTCATTAGGTTATTTTTTATTTCATAAATTTTTTTGTTTTATTTGTAACTTGTATTGTTACTATAGGTTAATTGAAAATGGTGTGATACGATAAGAAATTTAATAGGGCTCTGTTGGTATCTACTGTATTAATAACATTGCATACATCATTAGGTTCCATGAACATGGGCATAACTAAGATTTACTTTCATTTGTTTTGAGACGAAAACGATGTTTTGTCGGAAACAGTTTCAAATCTTGTTTGTTGTAACTTTTAGTATTTTGGAAAGAGGGTTAGAACCCATAATCTCTGGCGATGATCTGATTATTAGCTTATAAGGCACAATATTTGAACATTATTTATAAAAATATATATTTGATTTTCAGTGCTATATAAATATTTTTAAAGTCTTTACTTTTAATCAGCCATTCAGGCTATAAATGTTTTTAAACCTTAATCTTTACCATAATACGCCACAGCACGCGTCCCTCTGCTTGCAATCGACGAATCCCTGTGAGCAAGTCAAGTCCATCTTAGATCTCATATAACATCTATTTATTTGTCGCTTCGTAGTAGTTTGTTCTACTGTCTGGAAGATATTTTTTGCAAGATGGTTATTAATATTATGCTGAAAGATGGAAAGCAATATCTAAAGTGTTAGTACAATTAAAATAACTAATGTGTTATGCTGTAAAATTGGAGCAATCCCTTGAAATTCTGATGTTGTCAATATGGAACCAGAGCGTATCGAGTCTAATGTAACGTCTCTTGCATTAATAGTGAAGTGTCACGATTTAAATAATATGACAGCTGAATATCAAATATATAACATCTATAATAAAACATTCATCTCTTGTGTTAAAAGTGAATAGTCGTCGAGTGAAGCCGTGCATAACGCTACGGTCTTATTCTGACAATTAACGAAAGCAGAATTTGGCGGAGGAGTTACCTACACTCTTCCTTCAAATTTCATGGGAAAATAAATTGCAGTTTGTGCTATTCATTACACCTAACCTTCCATTTTTAAAATAAAATTACAAAACTGGACAACCTGCTTACCATGTTAAGGGTGAATTTCAACAAGACCGTATTTTTGTTTCATTTCGGTTGATTTTCTCATTAAGTTTAACAAAATTTAAACAGTGTGTTATTGTACTTCCTGGTATTGTTAATGTAAATTATGAAGGCCCTCAAAATATCTTAATAAACTTAGGAGAAATAACAACTTAAAACTTTTATGTTACCGAAATGAAACTCAAATCCACAGAAATTAATAAATAGCCACTGAAATGAAATACCTAGTCCACTGAAATTAATAAACTAGGCCATTTAAATAAATTGTATTATGTCACGTACGTATAATATTGATGATGTCTCAGAAATAAACTATCTTCTTAGAAATACAATTACCAAGAAAATAATCCAAACCTAAAAATCATTTCGAGTTGAAACATTTGGCTACCGAATTACGCTAATCACCGCTAATCACCGAATCACCGAAATTAAACAAATGCACACCGAAATTCATAGCGTCCACCGAAATTAAATTTTTGTTCATTTCGGTTGATAGTTTAGTTCACCGAATCAACCGAAATGAGGACACCGATATTAAAACCAAGCACAAAAATTAAGATTATAAGAAAAGTAATTATTACAGAGGGTAATAAGTACTCTACAAATAAAAGTACTTTAATTGGCGTTATCAACAAATACTTCAATAAATTCACTGCACTTTATATGAAACGTTATCTCCGCAAGTTTTAAGCGTAGGTAAATATGTTCGATGAAATTTTGGTCACCGAAATTAAAGGATTTTCTAGGACAAGTACATTTGTACTTACCAGCTATCTATGTAGATAATTTGATAAAACTGCATTGTGGCAATGCTACCTATATCCATCAATTTAATAAAAATAGCCTTAAGCCTAAATAACAAATAGTATTCGTTGTGCGGGGGAAAATTCATTGATAAGTGTGTTCAGGACAACCACCGTGATGATGAATTTTGACCTTCAAAATTTATTTTAACTAAGTAGCTGCTATAATAATTAGAAAATACTTAATGCCTCATGTAGGTAATGACTTCCTTTATCTAAAAAAAAATATGAGAACTGTAAAGTTCCACACTACCGATTTCACTCACGCCGCAAAAAAAATGCTGTCGGGAAATTGACCCTTAACATAAGTTTAATTTATTAGCAAGACAGAAAGTAAAATATAACGCAGATTGATGGAGGGATTTTAACCTGAGTATTTCCCGTCGTGGCGTTTTATTTTTAGTTTATTCTCTTTATTTTTCCCTGATAGCTAGAAGAAATAAAACTTCAACAAACATCAATCGAATCACATCAGAATAAGTTTAGTATCAGTATTGTTAGCATTCATTCTGAAAACTAATTGCACCACTACTGAGTGGTCAAGGAGTTGTTACGGAACTTGTAACAGAATATTTTAGTGTGTTGAGGTCAAACAGATGTCTGCTTTTATTGTGATGCAGACATCTAACGACGCAATGCTTCGTGACAGTTATTGAGGCTTTTGATTCTTTGAAATTAAATGAAATGGCCCTGGATGCAACTTGCAATAATTTTACTATTATTAAAAGTAATATTTTGTAATTTCAGCAATAACTGACCGATTTCATTGAACTGATTTTAGAAACCACCTGTGTTTCGGTTGCAGCATCCATGAACTTCCCGCTGTCAGGCTTCGAATTTATACAATCGGCATGTTTAGCAAGCTCCAAATGTAAATCTAATAAAGAGGAATAGACAAAAAACTGCAGTCCTATATGCTATTTTAACCGACACGCTTACGGCAATATGGTTGTATGAGAATTGTATGAAGTGAGTCACTACGAGACCGCCAGGACGATAATTGTAATTTTAAAAATTACTAAATTAAACGTTATCAATATAAGTATAAAATTAGTTACCTTCAGTTACGCCTTAACCTTGGGAGTACGAATGTTTACTACAAAGCCGGATAAATAAGCAAAAAATATCTTTAAATTGTTGGGTCAAGGGTCAGTTCTATAGAAAGCGACGATCAATCGCTTGGTTATATAAAATATCTTTGTTGAACCCACTGTTTATTTTACAATAAATCGATTATCTATCAAACACCAGACTCGGTTGTAAATGTTATATCATAGGCCAGTACTATTATAGCCAGGGGAAAATGTTTAGTTTTATTGAACTGCTCGTGGCACGCTAGGTAAAAATAATGAGATTAAAGTAAGATGATAAAATCTACATATCAAGACAGACACAAACTCGAAGGATGAACAAACATATAGGTATAAAATACGTAGAAATGTAAAAATTCTTATGTGCATACTACCACTACCCTTAGGAAAATATTTAGCTTTTCAGCGCCTCTTTTTCTAACTTTTATCGAATTAAGAACACATTTACAACACACACGGATCTATATACTTAAACAAATATCCACAGTGCACATAGTCTGTGCAAATAAAAACAGTGTTGGTGTTAATTTAACTTTAATATTACTTTAACAAAGACGTTAGTCAGAGTACTAAGAAATAGTACCTACGTATATCTATTATTACAGATATAAATACTCTAACGCTATTGTAAATAGACGACTATAGAACGGATAGACACTAAATATATTTACGAGAGACATAATTATAATATTGATATTTAGAACTAAGCAACTTCTTGCAAATAATTGTGTTATAAAAGAAGCAAGACCTATTAAGGGTTTTTTTAAATATGTAATGCCTGCGATTCATAACCACCTTTGCAGTAAAAAGTAGCTTATGTCCTGTCACGGGCTTCAGACTAGCTGTATATTAACTGTATTCCATCTCAATCGGTTTATTAGTTTTGTTGTGTAAGAGTGATAAACAAACAGGCAAAACTACATTCCCATTTATAAGTAAGGTCCATACACGCCAAAATAATTTAACAGTGAAAACACGATATTAAACAGGAAATAAATAGGGTTCTATATATTTTTACGTATTTCTGTACAAGGCCATAATTCATTAAAGTATACAGATAGGGGCAGGCAGATTGGTGGACATCCGAGACCGGCATAATAATTATTATTATTTCTGAAAATTATCGATTTTTACGCAACAATCAAATTTCACGGCCAGTTTATTAGTAAAAGTTTTAATTCAATTCACGGCCGACGTTTTCACTGCGGTCGAAAAATCGCGAAAATTATATACCAAGAAAAACTAATTTGTTCTGGTATTATACGCTTTCTAGGTGGCGTCGTATTGTGGTCCTCAGTACTGACCGTACAACGCGTCCGGCCACTCGTATTCAATAAACATTTACTATTTACCCACCGACTCATATAAAAACAGTCTTATCAACGCAACTTTATTTAGCAAGATCCTTTGTTGCAACGGTGAAAGGTTTAATACTATAAAGTAAAAAAAATACAAGAGTTTTAGATCATTTAATGAACGAAATGCGGCTAGTTCTCATCTGGCTGTCACTTGCTATTGCAGCAGCGGAACTAGCGGATGAACCATGGGTGGAAGAAGAAGATATAGGAGATATGGATGAGGAGTATGAAAAACCAAGGGTTCGAAGGGATATTCATGATTCAGGGCCGTTTGAAGGGCATGTTCGTGTTAAAAGATGTTGTGAGAGTTCAAGAAGTCGTCGGGCAGCGGAGTTCCTGCGAGTACCGAGACAGATTCACCAATATGAGGTGCATGAGTTTACAGATGAGTCAGAAATGGCATCACCACCTTACGAAGAAATGTTAGCGGCTAGCGCAAATCATTACCATAAAGTATATGCACCAGCGCCTCGATTCCTTAAGCCTGATGCAAATAATATAAGGACAGCTGAGTTTTCGCCAGTTTCTGCGCCGGTACAATTTGTAGCTAGTCCCCAAATAGCTGTTCCCTTATCGGCACTACCCGTTCCTGCTGAAAATCCTATTCCTGTGGCATCAGAACCTTTGATTCAAGCTCCAAAACAACTGGCTGAAGGGGATTTACACTCTGCTTCTAGTGGACATCATTCCCATCACGCTCATGGACATTCTCAAGGTGGAGGTCGTGCGGCCCATGGTGATTATCATGGCGATAAAGGTGGACAGGTAAGCCCGTTTGAATATGATATACATTTTTGTACTTGAAAGTGTGATTAGTGACGAAGTTTAGATTTTGTAAGAACTAAACAAAGCTTTCGTAGCAGTTTCACTCGTGTATCTCTCTCCGACATACGTTTTTTTAAACAAGGGATGTTGTTTACTTCAAATGCGTATCTGAGTATAACTTTAAACTTATCATTTTTTTAGTTCCGATCTTTATGAAACGTATTAAAGATAGCTATGGTTACTAAATAAGAACCAGATATTATATATTTGTTGTCTATGGATATTTATAACCGAAATAAATGATTTACATATTATTATTATTATTATTATACATTCAACGTTTTCCACATAAATATTGTCTGTAAATATCTGGAATACGATAGAAGCAGTCACAAAGAATTCTCACTATCATTGGTATTTATAGCCCTTCAAATATGTATATAGGCGATAAATATGTCTTTAATATGCTAAATACTACATCCTCAATAAAAATAACTTTAATTTACAATATTAATTATTTACTATGTAATTAATTACACATACCACATACCTATTATTTTGTAACGGTATAATGCGTATAAATGTTTACAATAAAACAAAAAAGTTATGTAAAAGCCAATCACTTATACGTATGTGTATTTAAATACGTCTAATACAATATCTTACTAATATCTCAACAGCTAATAGCTAACTCGGTGAACCTCGTACCGTCTTATTTACTTTTAGTAACAATAGCTGTTCCCCGCAACTTCCTAAGCGTGGAATTTGGAAAACCTAACAAATTATACAAAAAAGTCATCCTCTTGAACCACTCTATCATTTCAAAAAGCCGCATCAAAATCCGTCACGTATTTCTCAAGATATAAGCTCACATAGGGACATACATTCAAAAATAAGACTTTGTTTTATAATAAGAAAAGATGATACTATCTTAGTTTTCTTATAATTTCATCTATGCCAACCTTAATATTAACAAACCCAAAAAGAATTCTAATTAAATGCAAGCGATCAGGAGTAACGCGCATTCATACATTTTGAGAGTTTTATTTTTATTTCTATAAATAGATTTCGCATCTTTATTGTTATACCTCGGGCACACATCTAGGTACGTTTAGTTCTTACTATGAATAGGATTTCAACCCACGACCTATGTATATTACCAAACGTTATAGTAACTTTATAGTACCAAACTGTCGCAGAAAGCACTCGTAATAATTTATCAATTGTTTTTTTAATTAACACGCTTTTATTAGCTCGGTACATATCCATCAATGTATTATTCTATGTAACAGAATATTTATGTGTGATTTTCACCCACTTGCAGTAGTTGGATTGATAACTTGAGGTTTATGACGGAACATAACAAATACTTAGACTTAAGGGCCCACATCAATATTATCGTATATCATCGCCGACACGTACATATTAACACAGCCAGTAGGCACAGAAAATGAAGAATTAGGGATACTTTTCCTATTTACTCATAATCTACTAAATATATTTTAATTCTGATTTACGTGTTTCTATATATAATAGTTACTTATGTTTTTAAAGTTATTTCATTAGTTAATACGCGATAATAGACCGACAAATGAAAAAAATAAGAAATGAGAGAGGTATTTTCGTTAAGATTTTCTATCGAGAAAACTTTTTTCAATCGCGTTTCTGAGTTTATGCGATCCTAGATTATATATTGAAAAAACATATACTTAAAAATTAGAGCTCTAGCCATTCAATATAAAGAAACAATCAAAACTTCGTACCTAGAAAAATGCACGAAGCTATTTTGGTATCCTCTTAACAAAGAATCATAAGTTATTGATAAAAAAATAAAATTATCGTATCGCTATTGTTCGTCTAATAATAACTTATACGATTGTTAGACATATTGTTACAAATATAGAACACCATCGTTACGGTGTACTAGGTTTTGGATTATAGATGGATATTTTTATAACAAAAACTGAACAAGATTCGGTACTTAGCATGTAGTATGTAGTATTGTATATTTCTGTGGTAACAACTTTCATGATATTCATAATACATAATAATAATAAGCGCTTTTTTGGGATTATATCAGTGACATATTTACTTTAGGGCCAAAGGAACCATGGCCCGCGACGCAAGCCTTCACTGATAATGTTTTGCTTGTTTTTTAGGGTTCCGTACCCAAAGGGTAAAAACGGGACCCTATTACTGAGACTTCTCTGTCCGTCCGTCCGTCCGTCCGTCCGTCCGTCTGTCACCAGGCTGTATCTCAAGAACGGTGATAGCTAGAGAGTTGAAATTTTCACAGATGATGTATTTCTATTGCCGCTATAACAACAACTACTAAAAATAAAATAAAATAAATATTTAAGGGGGGCTCCCATACAACAAACATGATTTTTTTACCGTTTCTTGCTCGATACTAATAACGTTGCCTTATGTTGCATAGATAATGGTACGGAACCCTCCGTGCGCGAGTCCGACTCGCACTTGACCAATTTTTTTATTAATTTATGAGGTGACAAATCAATAATACCCCATTGTCTATAACGTATTTTAAATTGATTATTCTGGAGATATAAAATAATTAATATACAGACTTATAAAACGAATGAACTGTACTCATTTTAGCACGAGAGCTATTATAGACTACGAATCCACCCCGGCTTCGCATGGATAAAATTACTGACGAAAACTAATCTTTGTCCAAACCATGATAGTTTTATAGGCTGTACTTTGCTACAGAATTATATTATTCCTATTTAGGCAAGGATTTCTATTTTAAAATTAAATATAGCTTAAAGCCACCGTTAGTAATGTACCCAAGCAGCAGTGAATCCTATTTTCAAATTGGATTTATAGTTTTACAGCCTATTCATTTCAAACAAAAAAAAAACTAATCCTTCCTCTATAAAATGTTAGTATAAAAATATAGACGGAGCTCATGTGCAGCTAATTGTATACTTTTGTCACCAGTGCGTATGCCTATGACCACAGAATATTACATTTCGTGGTGCGTAACATTATACTGCAGGGTCACTACTAATTACACACACTAGCGGACTCGCTGGTACTGTGTTCTAAAGTTGTGAGTTAGACACAAGGCAACTTTTAAAACATTGTGGTATTTTTCTATCACTATTCAACATAGACTTAGTATATTCAACATCATCCTAGCTATTCGAGTATTTTAACTGTTATTATATAATAGTAATATTCAAGGACATTCTTTACAACAAAAGGATTATCATTTGTGGTTTGTCTACACGCAAGCCAGGCGCGTTAGTATAGGGTTAAGTTTGTGTTTTCCCATCCCATCAGTGGTTATACTGAGCAAAAGATGTTTACACTTTTACAGCTTAACTCTTTCCTAGTCAGATACATCCGATAGGGAATTAAAATATTAGTATGTTCTAATGTCTTTAACTATACTGATAAATAACTAAATAAATTCTTTATCATTCTCTTTCACAAATATAAATAATTTAAATTCATTAAAACAGAAAAATAATGTTCTTTTCAGTATTTAGTTAATAAATAAAATTAAGTTTTATCTTGTAGTTACACACCTGCCTCCTTTATCTCTGCATTAGGTACTCTATGGTTGACTGGAAGTTAATACCCAAGGCCACACCTAACGCATGAAGTGCGCCTGTGTAAAGTAAATAAATAAAGTAAATAACAAATATGTATTAACATAGTTAATGTTATAATTTCAGAGTTCAAAAGGCTACAAACACAATCACTACTTAGATAAAGGCAATAAAGGCTATAAAACTGACGAACATCACAGGAAGGAGTACGAAGAGGCCGATGGTAAGAAGAAGAAACATCACGACAATGCTGGACATAAGGGCAGTCATGAAGAGGAAGCTTTCGGACACAGAGGGTCTAAGTTCGATGAGAAAAAGGGACACAAGAAAGGACATAATACCAAGGGTAAGAAATTTTTTACATATTATTAGATTGCTTTACCCCCAAGACTGACTTTTGCCTAGTAGAAGGCTTGGGCATATTCGCATTATGGGGCCAAGGTAGTATATAATATATAGTAGTATATAGTAGCCAATAATATTAGTAGAAAAATATGATAAAGTTCGCAATAAAGGGTCCCAATAATCGCGAAGTACGAGCCTACTGTACCCATTGAAGATGACCCCCACATTATAACTGCTTTCTAACTTAGCTTCTAGCATTATATTATAACTGATGACTATTAGCTTATTGCGTTCTTCTAATGTTATAAGTAAATGATAATACATAAATATTCACATTTTCCAAAGTCCTATGGTCCCAAGCAAAGCTTATTATTATTTATGTTTTAGGATTGCGGTTTTTTTCTATGTATATACAAATTAGATATGATTTAATATGGCACATTTCAATCAATAATATTGCGAACTGATTAGGTAGGTACAGTGTTTATAATCAATGTACAATTTTATTATATTATTAAAGGTTTATCGTTTTAATATTTAACAAATTTCATTATCGCTACAAATATTTGTAACGACTTCTATGCATAATTTAGTAAAACACTAGGTGTATCGTAATTTTAACATTCCTTAAATATTTTATGGTAATATTAGTTTATTTCTTTACTTTGACGGAAGTAGCATGTTGGTACTTACTTTAAAGTTCAGTACACATGGTCATAGGTTTGATTTCCGACAAACATTGTATGGTCGTAAAATATTCATTCAATTCATATTTTAAGCCTAGTCGCATTAAACAAATAAACAAAAAATTCTAATCTCATATTTCGGTAGTCGGTACGTATCTTTCGATGAACGAACTGTACTACTATCTTTCGAACTGACTTTCAACCACATGCAATAGGACTGATAATAATGCAATAATTTAAAATAATATTCAGGAGTTTCAAGCGTATTTTTTTTTTGTTTTTAAACTAAGCGAATTATTTGTAAGAAAAATTAATACAGAGATTGATAATAAATATAAAGGTATACAATTCAGTAAAAAATTTCAACTTGTCTAATTTTTTACCTGTACAAAATTATTGTACAATCTTTGATTGCTAAAATTGCCTCATAATTTGAGGTTTCTTTCTATTAGCCGGGTTTTTACTGACAGTGACAGACTGACTGGGGTGTACGACATAGCCCGAAGAGTTAGCACGCTGAAGTGGCAATGGGCAGGCCACATCGCTCGACGATCTGATGACCGTTGGGGACCGAAGGTCCTCGAGTGGCGACCACGAACCGGACGACGCAGCGTGGGGCGGCCCCCAACAAGGTGGACCGACGATATCGTCAAATACGCCGGGGGCCGCTGGATGCAGTTAGCGCAAGACCGCACGTTGTGGCGTTCTATGGGGGAGGCCTATGTCCAGCAGTGGACTGAGAAAGGTTGATGGATGGATGGATGGATTACTGACAGTTTTTTATTACCTCGTTTTTTGTCTATACAAGCAAAAAGTGAGTTCGGATAGTTTGTAATTTAACGTTAATTAACGCCGTATACAAAGATGTTACGTTTTCAAAGCGATGATGTGATAACATCATTATCTTGGATGTTTTAGAATTTATATGAGAATAGCTAATGCAATTTAAAAAAATTCATTATTAAGCCCCCCAAATATACACCAAATCTTAACAATCTATACAAAAAAGCCATTCTCTTGAACCACTTTACGTATTAAAAAACCGCATCAAAATTTGTTGCGTAATTTAAAAGATATAGCCTCACATAGGGACATAAATACAAAAATGACGACTTTTTTAATAAGTAAAGATGTTTTCTGAAATATTATTATTGTTAACAGAGATTTTACTCTGGTGAGAACAGAATAAGAATGTACCTATTTATTTTTGTGATAAATACAGTTGACCACATATTGAACAACAAAAAATCAATCACCCAGTCAGTCAGTTCTTCGGGAGTACACGCGAACTCAGGCATAAAAATTTCCGTATTATCATCATCTACTATAATATTATCAGTCATAATATTTTCTAACACTTGCGCGACTCATTTGTTTAAATAAAACTACTTTTTACGGATTTAGACGCGTATATTTAGACCTCAAAGTCTCCGAAACGTCAAAATTTAAAACAAATATACGCATCTAAATCCGTAAAAAGTAGTTTTATTTAAATATCAGTCATCTTAATTATGCTGTATCTAATAATCACATAGTTGTTAGCATATTATTGTCATCCAGAAACGCAAAAATATTTGTTAGTCAAAGTTGAATATTTTTATTTTGATAAACATGCTCTTTTAAAAAGTCAGAAGCTATGCGTCTGCTCCAAAAGGCAAGCCTATGTAGAAGAACAGACAAGAAACTACATGTTAAATGGGTCCTCCACAAATAACCATTTTATTCCAATTTTCAGTACTTGTTGTTATAGCAACAACAGAAATAGATCATCTATGAAAACTTGTTAGTTAACTGTTTAGTTAGCACTGTTTATGAGATACAGGCTGTTAAAATATTCCATTAAAGAAATTAATGGATAGATAATAAAATTGGTCAAGTGCGAGTTGGACTCGCGCACGAAGGGTTCCGTACCATTATCTATGCAACATAAGGCAACGTTATTAGTATCGAGCAAGAAACGGTAAAAAAAATCAGTTTTTTGTATGGGAGCCCCCCTTAAATATTTATTTTATTTTATTTTTAGTATTTGTTGTTATAGCGGCAATAGAAATACATCATCTGTGAAAATTTCAACTCTCTAGCTATCACCGTTCTTGAGATACAGCCTGGTGACAGACGGACGGACGGACGGACGGACGGACGGACGGACAGCGAAGTCTCAGTAATAGGGTTTCCGTTTTTACCCTTTGGGTACGGAACCCTAATAAAAAAGCTTGTGGTATGTGGGTATTATATCATAAAAAGAAAAAACCGTTCTCTAGTAACATTTTTTTCTTTTCTATGGCAAAATAATAAAACAACATGGCTATAATAATATGTTGTAAGTATGTTCCACTTTAGTTTAATGAGATATTGTAATCGAAAATACAAATAGGTACACTCGTAACACTATTTATAAATAACAAACATAGTATCCGTATGTATTATGTAAAATGCAATAGGTACATCAAATAATTTTTAAAAATAAATAATGTACAAACACGTTATAATTTCTTAAAATTCACGCTTCATTGACAATGCAATTCACTATCACAGCGCAAAAAAATAAAATTAAATAAATAAAAATCGTGCTCTTTAATAAATAAAAATTGGTCAAGTGCGAGTCGGACTCGCGCACGAAGGGTTCCGTACCATTATCTATGCAACATAAGGCACGTTATTAATAAATGAGCAAACAACACACACAATACTTAATTACGATTGTTGTATGAGAGCAAGAAACGGTAAAAAAATCATGTTTGTTGTACGGGAGCCCCCCTTAAATATTTATTTTATTTTTAGTATTTTTTGTTATAGCGGCAAAAGAAATACATCATCTGTGAAAATTTCAACTCTCTAGCTATCACCGTTCTTGAGATACAGCCTGGTGACAGACGGACGGACGGACGGACAGCGAAGTCTCAGTAATAGGGTCCCGTTTTTACCCTTTGGGTACGGAACCCTAAAAAGGGAAGAGACTAACAAAATAATATTAGAAAGTGCCAGGTGATTTTCTGTTTGCAAATTGCAAATAATCGAAGGACTGCGAGTTGTGGAGTAAATTGAGAGCGACCTACGCCCAGCATTGGATTACAATAAGCTGATGCTCATCTGTGCTTATTTCTTTTCAATCTCAGTTTTCCTAAGTCTCTTGAAATCATTCACTTCTTAAGATACCCAAAAACAAAATAACTTTGAAAGATACGCTAATTCTTACACTTAATTTTTCCAATTCTATTGAAATTGTAAATGAACAGTCTGCGGCTAGTGAAAGTAGTTACATAAATATAATCTACTATTGTGTTTATTGGAAGAAAACCACAATCACACAAATCTACATTATATTAAAAATCAAACTGATCAGAAGCAAGTCAAGTAATTGTAAAGTAATAAATTCCCGAATCTTTTCAACACGTTTCTAATTGCTATTTATGTTATTCGCTTGATTACTATTTATGTTTCTATGTAGTAATTTATCCACATAGGTTATTCTTGAGAGTATTTATCTTTTCATAAGGTTATATATAGCTATACTAGCACTCAACGGCTCGCCTAAAAAGCGTTTGATTTGTGTAGAAAATACACAAAATCTTGTGCTGCAAAAGTTCAATAATCGATACAAAAATAAGCAATGGTCGTGTTTTAACTACAGCTAGAAGTTAGCAGGTCGTAGTATGAGTATCTAATAACTAATAAGGACCTATTTGGTTTCTAATACTCAGGGTTTGTGTTAAAAATATATTTGACGACATATCTTTTGTATTTTATTACCTGTGGTGAAATATTAAATAGTTATATTGTGGTTATGTTTCAATTGGATCAACAAAAGCTAGTTACAAATGAACGTGACTAAAGTTCTATTCAAACATTCGATCAACTTGAAACTATTACACAGGCGTTAAACAATAAATACTATTTTATAACCAACTAGATCACGAATACTATTCTCAAACATTATAGTCTAAGAATGTTGTAACATTACTTTTAATAAAAGCTAGTTATATTACAACGCTATGATTGCATTATTGTAGGAAATAGTGACGTCATTGTTTAAAATAGCTAGTTTTAAGTTAATAAGATAACTAATGATGAAGTGAATGATGTCTCATGTCCGTGTGGTAAGAGATTAAGAATTCACGTGTCACCACCCCTTTTCCTTCTCTGGGTGCTGTAAGCTGAGGGATATTGTACACAGACAACATACTTGGTGAGATATAGAAAATTCGAAACTAAGCCTTATGCCAACACCCCTGGTGCATGGGTCAACCCGGTGCAGTGGACCATAATCAAAGAAAGGACCCGTCCGTAAAAGTGGGACGTTAATGGGCTTAAGAGGCAGAGAGAAAAGTTGACTCCATTTGAACATCACACTGGTTACGTATACTTTTTCGGAGCGGAAAATTTCTTTAAATTCCAGGTTTCCACAACAAATACCACAAGGATGAGTTCCACAAAGAGCACAAGTTCTACGATGACTTCCACAAGAGTGGTGAACACCACCGCTACGGCAAGTTTAACGCGAAGCATGCCAGCAATGAGAGCGGCAAGAAGAAGGCGCACCATGTCAACGCTGGACATGACTTTGTTGAGCGCGGGAAGAAGGGATACAGGTTAGTTATTTTCATTATGTTCTTTACGTCACTCCGTCTAGAACTGTTAGGGATGAAGAGTTTATGTATCGGAAGATAGCAGAGGAACCTCAGCTAATTGGAATGACAATGATATCAGAAATAAAAAGAACCGCAGAATGAGTTGTAGGTAGTTACTACCTATTACGGGTGATTTTCGTCCGATTTAAAGACGTAAGGAGCCTATAGATGGATACAAAATAACAATTTAAGTGCTCAATTCTAAACCTAAAAAATAGTTTGAGACGAAAAAGTGACTGTGATTGTATTTACTTAGGAATAGCTGAAAGAATCTCCGTGTGGTGACGGATTAAGAATACTGGAGTCATCACTCCATCTCCTCCCCAGGGTGCTGTAAAAGTCAGCTAAGGGATATTGCACACAGATAACATCCTCTGTGAGAGACGGAAAACTTGAAAATAAACCCTGTGCCAACACGCCTGGTCAGCGCGGCACAGTAGACCATAATCCCTCACAAAAGTGGAGGAGGCCTGTGCCCAACAGTGGGACGTAAATGGGCTGGAGAGAGAGCTGAAAGAATACTTTGTCAAAACTATCCGTGCTAATAGGGGTCTCATACCAGTCAGCAGCGGTCAGCATGGCCATGATAAATTTTCTTGTTATAAAAAACCTTGTAACTACGAGTATAATCATCAGCCTTAATAATTTCTTATCGGCTAAATCCGTGTCGAATAAGTCTTAAAATAAATAAATAAATCTTATTTTTAAAGATAATTTTTGTTGTTTCGTAATTACAACTTTTTCAGTTATTCAAATAACAAATATTGTTTTTAAATACTCCAAAAATTAGGTGAGTTTGTATTTTGAAAGCCAAATATTACTAACATTAATAACCAATCAATTATTTCCTCCACAGCAACAAGGGTCACATCGATGCCGATCACAAAGGTTACCACGGCAAGCACGGCCACGAACAGCACCATCAGAAACATTCACAACATGGCAAGAAAGGTGGAGACGCAGGTGGCTCCCACTACGCATACCACAAGAACTAACATTTATTACCTAGGTATTAAAAATCAGACTCTTGGAGGATTCTGTTATGTGTCATGCCATTGAAAGGTACCTACCACTAAGTTACATGAGATCTATACCATAGAATAAACCCTGGTACTGTCGGCTCTCCCTTGTATAAGAATATGTGACGACACAAAGAACTATGGCCAAGAATTATGCTCTTAATTTTACTGGATTTACTTATTCGTGTGTTTTGAAAATCTAAATATTAAGTAGCTTCCAATAATCTACTAATTAATGGGATTTTCACTAGCTTGGCCTAAAAAATATATAAGAGAATGGATTTTTGATTTTGATTTGATCGGTTAGTACCGAACTTAAAATCACAGAAATGTTTTTCTCTTAGTTAACATTCAAAAATATTTTTATTGATTTACTGATTTTAATAGCTTTAAGTGAATATTCTGTAGTGAGTATTGATGGATCCTTATGGAACTACAATTTGTTTCATAGAATGATATTCTATCCATCCATCAACCTTATTCAGTCCACTGCTGGACATAAGCCTCCCCCATAGAACGCCACAAGGCGCGGTCCTGCGGTAACTGCATCCATAATGATTTTACAGCCACTTCATAACGAATTGTTAACTAGACACATACCAATTCTTAAAGTTACGAGTAATATTTACTATCAGCATTATGACAAAATGCCTGTAAAGTTATGATAATAACTATGATAAAACATGACAAAACTTTTTCACTTGACATTTTCACACCTGTTAATTCTAAATCTGCCATTGAAAACTTAAGTTTCTCTTATTACGTTATTTGTTCTAAAGCATAAAATCGATTACTTTACAATTTTATGCAAGTTGATTTTTCATTTACGTAATCAATGATTATTGATTTGTGATTCTGATTACCTATGCCTAAAGCATAACTAGTATATGTATTTTCTTTCTATCCTATCCTACTATATCATTCTCTCTATGTATTCCGAACAAATCACTTTTTTTAAGATTTCAACTTTCCTATTTTATTTAGCATACAAAGTTTTCCATTTTAGGTATTATTATAAAAATACGTGCAATGCAGTACCTACTTACATTTCGAACAAATTCTTTAATGCAGATAACATATCAAAATCTCAAATTATAAGGTGGAAAATCACAAAAATCGATAACAATATTCCTCGCAAAAAATTGAATTGTTTTGCGTGCTGTCTATATTGAAATGCAATAATGAAATATTACAACATAATGATATGTTATAATTCCAATAATAACTTTTAGATAATTTACTGAATGTAACACAATCAAATACTGACCGTAACATAAATATTGTTTTGCGTAACAGACGTTTATAATCGAACAATGTCCCCGTGACGAACTGTAAACTTTTTGTTTGCCTGTCCACTTTTTGTGGCTGTCATTAATTTGGTAAACGGTTGCAGTAAGTACAGTTTTTGCTGAATGTAATTTATGAACTGATTGAAATCATCTTGTAAAGGGCTCAATGAAATAAATTCACAGGTTTGATTCTCGTTCAATGCAATTATTCTTATGTTTTTGCAAACACAGATATTTATTTACTATTTTTGTATTGGGTGTAATATAATATATGCAAAGGTATGTTTAGTTAAAAAACTAAAAACGAACTTAGATAAAAAACAAAACTATAAAGTTTTGAAACACAAAATCGAATAATAGTAACGAATATTTCTTTTTTCAATTGTTTTTTCTTATTATTTTATTTATTCAGTCCTTGAAAGGCTTACGAATCGTGAAAATCACTTCCGATGATTTCGTTATGTAGATTCTTTGGTTTATACACAAAGACAATTATGCAACTTAAAGTGTTAAAAAATTATTACTTCTAACCAAACTAAAAATATTACAAGTGGAAAATCACTTAAAATTCAACCCATTTGTTTAAATAAAACCACCTTCTCCGGATTTAGACACATGTATTTTTGTTTTAAATTTTAGCCCAACGTTTCGGTGACTGCAGTCACCATGGTAAGTCTTTCCTGTGACCATAAATACACGCATCTAAATCCATAAAAAGTGGTTTTATTTAGAAAATCACCATTTATCAAATTAGCAGTAAGGTACCTATTTTTATATTAAGACACATTTATTGAATTTAAACTGTGTATTATATACGAGACAGATGAATATTATAAGTTTATAAAGTATACAATTATATACTTTATTAAGAAGTTTAGACAATACTTTAATTTTATTTTACCAACTTATTTATTATTGTTAGTTATGTTTAATTTTTATAGTGTTTTGTATTGTTTTTTTATTAAAGGAAACATGTAATTTTTTGTGTTTTTACTAAGCTATACTTAGTTAATAAAATAAGAGGTTAAGGCTAAGAGCTTGTCCAGAAAGGGCGAATTCGCCGCGATTCTCTTGCACGTATTACGCGCGACCGTTGCCTCCACAAGGTGCGTACGAACGCGCGAGCATTTGGGTAGGAATTCAATACTAGCTTTAGAATTCGCTCTAGAGTTCGCGCGTTAACTGGACGCAACAAGGCGTCCCTAGTATCTCGAATCTCGAATCCCTAGCCAGAATCGAGCTAGCTAGTCGAGATTATGGCGTAGTGCACGCGATTTACGCGCGTATTTAGAATTCGCGCGATGCTTGTGGACGCGATGTATTGATGTCTAGTACCTCAACATCGCTCCTTCTGGACAAGGTCTGTCTGGCAGACACGTGTCTGCTCTGCTCTGTGCCCCGCTCTGTCTCTCTCAGTATACGCTCGAGGCTGTCTCGCCTGCCCTGCGTTGCTAAATCTGTGCTGTGCTGCGCTACATCGCCTGCGTCCCAGCATACGCCTAGCCTTATAAGTGGGTAAGGCAGTCCCAATTTAAGGTTATATAGACCCAGGTACCCGACGTGAAAAACATAGTTTATCATTCAGCATATTCACATCTCACATCTTCATAGCATACAGTCGGATAAAAAAACTTTACTAAAATCTATAAAATGATACAAAATTTTATTTGAAATTATTTATTTTGCGTATTTAATTTGAATTATTATAAGTATTTGAGACTGCATTAAAATATAATGTTATGCTATTACGTACCATTGGAAAACTAAAAAACGCTTCCTATACAATCGCTAGATATTTTTCAATTTAACAAGTTCTGTGGGTATATTGAAGATAATAATATAATTACTGAATGGTTTTTCGAGGTCGTAGGTTCAAATACCAGTTATGGTATTCACATTTTCTGCTTTAATTCTATTCTATTCGATAAAATAATTCGTTTTAAGATATCGTATTGTATAAAATTGAATTAATTGCAAATTGATCTATTAAGGTTGTTTGCAAGGCAGCTCCAAGCCTTTCTTAGGATCAAAGTACTTAACATATACAGAGACGGTATGATGAGGACGTCTCGGAAAGAACACCCTCTGACCGGCGTCGTCAACAAACTCCGTGTAATCCATAGACCATTCCAATTTCATACCAGCTTTTTCGCATATTCGAGCCCTGAAACAAATAAATGGCACCGTAAAAGGGGGTAATAAAGAGAATTAAAAATAATCCAAGGGGGTAAAACGAGTTTTGTAATTTTGGAAAAGTTTGGCTGAGCCTTTTGGTAAATGAATAGCTACCCATATTCTTTAATGAATTGGTTTACAAATATTATTATTTAAATAAAACTACTTTTTACGGATTTAGACGCGTATATTTGTTTTAAATTTTGGCCCGACGTTTCGGAGACTTTGCAGTCACCATGGTCACGGGTGAGACTGGTGACTGCAAAGTCTCCGAAACGTCGGGCCAAAATTTAAAACAAATATACGCGTCTAAATCCGTAAAAAGTAGTTTTATTTAAACAGATGAGTCGCGCAAGTGTTAGAAAATATATTATTATTTTCAAAAAAATCGATATCGGCAAGAGACTTTAATAATTATGTAAGGTCGAACGAAGTTGAAAAATAGGTATTTTTGCACACCCAAGTTCCTCATCAATTTATGTACCACCTACTCTTTTACTTTGAATCATACATGACATGGTCATGCCAGCATTTTGATGGCTAAAAGCAAACTAATTTTCTTCACGATTCCCATATGTTCCGAAAGCCTACTTCACCCCTGCGTTTTACATAAGCCATATTCAGTTACAATCCTAATAAAAATGAGAGCTGATTGAAACAAAGTTCAACAAATAGTTAACTTACGTATATTTGTTGACAGCAACAACTTGTACAAGTGGATGACGTAGTTCTTGCGTGTATGCTATTGCCGTTTTCAACAACATTACACCTACACCCTGTCCTGCCACTTCTTGGGCTGTGCCCAACACTTCCACCTAAACGACAATAAATTATACCAATCTAATATATTACCGATTTCATCGAATTAGTCGAGCTTGGCTGAAGTAGGAAGGAGTTAGATAACTTTGTGCTCACTTGTTTGCCAATGAACATATCACAGTAACTTTTACTGCAATATGTTGTAGTTGTCAGTATTATACTTAATGTTTGAAATCTTTATTTGAGGAGAACATTATTTTAAATGCTAGTTCGCTCGAAGTATCTCAATGAAACTTTAAGAAACTCCTCAATTTATACAGGATCTCGTCAGATTGTGACATGCTTAAGAGTTAGCTCTAGCACTCACCTGATATAAGTAATCTACATTATATTTCTTAAATAAATTGGGACTCTTCAAGCAATGCGCGCAAAAGTACATTCTATACTTGTCAGGCTCGCACGTGACATGAGCCCACTCCTCAATCTCGTCTATCATCCACGGGTAGATCTTGTTGGCGACAGATAACCCAATCATCTTCTTTTCATTTGTCCGCTGGAGACGTTCGTAGGCAATGAGACGGTCACCTGATAAAATGAATAATACCAATATTATCTGCTTCCATAAACATCTTAAAACATAAAGAAAGAACGGAAATGTCGGCAATCCGGGATCCCCATCGATGATCTAGATGAATTATCGGCACTTCAAGAAGATTAAACCAATGACGGTCAAAAATTGGAAACTATAAACTCGGCGCAAGTTCTTTGCATAGAGATTCTTTTCATTGCCCTTTACGACTCTTGACTTTAGTCCTAAAACATGGCTCGATGATAATTTTAATGTGATAAAATTATCATCGAGATTTTTATTACATTTCTTTAAATCTTACCAGAATATGCATACTGGTCTGAAAGCACATCCAGATATGGAGAGTCTAGTTTCATCCACAACGCACAAATGGTCGGTTCTCTAGGCCAGTAGTGTGTGTACAGGAATGACCGGATTATCTTCGCGTGTATTATGCTGCCTCTTTCTACCGTTACTGTATTTAAATCAAAACACTGAAAACAATATATTGAAAAACTAGAAAAAGTTAACTAATTAATAGAATATAGAATCCTTAATCGGCTGATTAAATTTTCATATAACTTAAATTTTGTACCCAATTTAGCAACGCATAACACCATCACCTATTAGAGTTAGGGTAAGTCAGTAATTTCAAAACGGTTACGCTAAATATAGAATGATAAGTGGATGTACGCCCTTCTATCGCAGTGCCTCGAGACTAGAATATACTAGAATCAACACCTTTTATCACGCTTAAGCAGGCGAACTTAATAAAAGAATTGGCCATATTGATATCGGGATTTTCTGCTGCATAGTGGTACACTCAACTTAATAAAGAGTAAGAAGCCCATGCTTATTGACCATAAAACGTACTGAGAAGTCTTACCGGTTTTGGATCGCATGGATAGCTTATACATTGCAATGGTGGTCTATGGCTTACGTCCCAAGTCTTGGCATTCTTCGCTGTTGATCTATTTCTGAAAATGGTATAAAGTATGGTTGGACGCTGGGCAAGGACCGCTCCTAATAGCGCCCGAACTCTAGAATTCAGACAGTTCATTGTGAACTGCTTAATTTCTTTTTTAAATTGCCATTGAGACTAAATTTTAGTAATAGTGTTTAATCGGTATCAACTAATAATTTTGTTTGCCACATCTTTATTGCTTTTTCATTTAATTTTTCTTTAGAAACAAGGTGAATTTTACAGATCTTTGTCCGCCATTATGAGGACAAAGACATGACACTTCAAACACTTCAAACATCAAAGAAGAATTTAATATCTAAGAAAAAGTCATTTTACACCTTATAGCCACCACACTCATCCATCAGTTTTCAGTCCAAAGAACACGCAATCAGCTTCCAAGTTCCAGAGATGGACCCACTGCGAACCAACTCAGACCTTTGCTTGACAGCAAAGCAATAAAAAAATGTTGGTCTGAATCTTGCCGCAACTATTCCAAGATCTCTCTTCTTCAATTATTGTTAAGCATTTTATACTTCAGCATGTTATTCGCACTCATATTCGCACTCACCGTAATCTCTAATAATAACTGCTATATATTATTTGAGTTTTTCAGTATTGTATTCCTTGTATTTGTTATTAAGGTACCATAAATTAATTTCTCACAAGATTAGGACCTCTTTGATTACTCCCATTTCAAATTCAGAAATCCTATGACATCAGCAATCAAATGTCAAATAGTCTAAACTAAAACTATGCCACCATATTAAAATTATTAAATTTATTTTAACTATTTAATATAATTAAAATGACCTAAAAATGACGCACAGACATAAATGGCAAATTTAAAAATTAATAAATAAAATTCATTCTCAGCGGCCCATTATGTCTATATTTACAAATTGGATGAAAGTGTGTACAGTCAACAAAAAACACGTTGCCGTCGTTGGCTGCTCTATTACACAAAGCAGGAGCTATGCTGATAAAGCAAAACAAGATGTAAACAAGGCTAAACAAATCGTAAGTTAAATAGGTATTCTGTACTTCTGTGTCTGTGCACTGTGTGTGTGTTCTGCATGTTTAGTGCTACTTCAGCTACTTGACGCTCAAACGCCTGAAATAATTTTGATGCGTTAATGATAGTCTGGAGGAGTAAGAGTATCCATTGTTACTTAATTATCAACATTTCATCATGTATGACAATATGTGTATAAGCATAAATGAAGAAAATTAAATATTTTTAAATCGTAGCGGATAGCGCTCTATATTGTAATAATAATATAATACAATGCCCTTACCCATTGGGTTAAGCAGCTAAGTAAGATTTTTACTGATTTGAAGTCTTCGATTATAGAATATTTTCAAGCATGCAAATGATTACACTTGGCATAATGTCGTAGGTATTCGGTATTTGAGTGAAATAACAGCTGAAAAATCTGACAATAGGTTATATCACACCAGATACAAGGTACCGAGAATGAAGAGCGAATGCGTGTGCGTCGCGCTCGTCCCGCCGACGTGCCTCGCGTGCTTCGTTTCGTGCGGGAGCACGCGCGTGCTGCATGGCCAGACCTCGCGCCTCCTAACTCCTCCCTAGTACTGTGTGATTACGTCGCCAGGGCATTAGCACAAGGTTATTATTAACTTATCTTTACTAAACCAGAGATTGGCAGAATCAAAAAGGATTTTTTTTTTCATGGGAAGAGCCCCAGCCTTTGGAAATATTGTCGAGACTTTTACGACATAAATATTTGCGTTAAGAACCTGGAAAATTTTTACTTATTTATGAAGTGGATGGAAAAATAAGATTATCAATTAGCAAGAATTTAATAATAACAAGTATTTTTGTAGCAAATAATCTAAGCAATGATGAAAGCAAGAATTTTTGTCAATTCTGATACAGACAATACAATAACTCAATAACTTTTTGTAACTAATTATACCGACTATTTCAAAATAAACACATTATTTAGTTTGATGTTTCGTCAGGTCATTCGATGTTAGCCGAGCAGCAGGAATCAAGGCGTGGTTGGTCACAAATCCGAGGTCTGGCGCTATGCATGGCAGTGTGTCCTTGGGACGCCACCGTGTTAGACCGGTGGGCCAACTGTATCAGATGCAGTCGCTCCAAACGGTTCATGCAGTTCACGGCGCACTGCCTCCGCGCTCCATCTTTGCATGACAAATATCGAGTACATAATATATTGCAAGTATGATCGCTGGAGTATTATGTGCAATTTTTTGATAATTAACAACACCAGATGTACAGAAAGAGGGAACTCAAACAAACTGTCATATTTATAGCTAAGGTTGTGAGTGGGCTTAACTTTCTAGTAAAAAGGTGGGACTAGATCATGCTGATCAAGTTTGTCCAGTCACAATTAGAATTTTAGGTATGTGTGGGTTAGAGGAAAAATGAAATACGTTCGGACTTGAAAGGCGTTTATTTGCGACTAAATATAATACTAAATACTTACGCGGCGAGCTCAATCGCCTCTAGACATTCGTAAACCTGCTGACAGGCGTCGTCATGCACACAATAAAACCATACATACTGTTCCTACAGAATCAAACGTTTGATCTAATGTTTTTTTGTAAATTTTAGGTAATTGTTATGGTGCCACAGAATCACAACACTAAAAACTCTGAAATAGTCCAACTCTTAGCTAAAAACGTTATTCAAAGGGGACGCGACATTGGATATTCGATACTACGTTTCGATGTAACTAATGATGAAGTGTAAGTTTATTATCAGCGTTTCTAGCGCTTAGAAATGTAAATATGGTCCACAGCCATATTGCTATGTTCTTTTCTGGCTTAAAAATAAAATATTTTGACATTTAACCCACTATCTTCCAACGCTTCACGCAATACTAAAATTTTTTGCATGAATGAAGTTTATTTTTTGCAAAGCCTTGTATCTAATAACAAAATTTACTCTCGAGTTCATTAACCGGGCTTAACAAAAAGTATTACTCCGCTTAGAAAACTATCAATAGCTGCTAGGAGTCTTTTATGACTAATTCATTTGCTGTTTCCATGGAGTCACGGATTAAGAATACAAATATCACCATTTAGATCCAGCTAAGAGAATATCCTCTGTGAGAGAAATAATACACAAAAGCCAAACCTTATGGCAACACGCCTGGTCAGCAAAGCAATTGTGGCAAAGTATAGGTATCTATTACCAAATCCCTCTCGATGTAAAGAAGGCCCGTACCCAACAGTGGGATTTTAATGGGGTAAGAAGAGAATTTTAAATAATGAATGAAATTCTCATTATTTTTTAGCGCGAAAGTATTAGGTGAACTAAAGCTAAAAAAAGAATGCCAAGTTGGATACAACGCACAAGGAGACAAGTTAAAACAACAACAATTTGAACTGGCAGACCATTTATTTGAAAGTGACAAACCTCATTCAGAATATAATGACAAATATTTAAATTCAGATGCAAATTCCATCACAGTATACACAGCATTTCTTGATAAAAAATATGAGAAGCAATAGAATAATAAGCCGCTGAGTATCAAATTAACAAAAATATTTGAGTGTAACTTTTTTATATTATGATAAAATATTAAAATTTAATAAACTATGTTGTACGTAAGTACTTTTTCCAGACATTTGTTTTATTTATTTAACATTTATTTTTAGGGTTCCGTACCAATAGGTAACCGAGATTTTAATGTCCATCCGTTCATTTGTCACACATGGCTTTGTCTCAAGAACGGTGATGGCTAGAGTTCAATTGTTGGTTTCTATAAACACACGCTTAATGTTAATACTTAATTAATTTAAGCTTAAGGGCCTACATCAATATCATCGCCGACACGTACATATTAACACAGCCAGTAGGCACAGAAAATGAAGAATTAGGGATACTTTTCCTATTTACTCAAAATCTACTAAATATATTTTAAATCTGATCCACGTGTTTCTATACATAATAGTTACCTATGTTTTTAAAGTTATTTCATTAGTTAATACGCTATAATAGACCGACAAATGAAAAAAATAAAAAATTAGAGAGGTTGTTTCGCCAAGATTTTCTATCGAGAAAACTTTTTTCAATCGCGTTTCTGAGTTTATGCGATCCTAGATTATATATTGAAAAAACATATACTTAAAAATTAGAGCTCTAGCCATTCAATCTAAAGAAACAATGAAAACTTCGTACATAGAAAAATGCACGAAGCTATTTTGGTATCCTCTTAACGACTTTGAGAGTGAAAACTGACCCTAGCAAACATAGCTACGAAAACCTTTAAATTTCTTAATTACGATGGCCTTAATCATGGAGGTGGGTGGTTAGTCATTGAATCAAAGCCAATATATTCTTTTAAAATTTGTCTAGTATTTATTAATGAATCAATGATGACGATTCAGTAGTAGTGATATAAATACGATATAAAACGAAAATAATTTCCACCCGCTTGGTATCTTGACAAATACTTTTGGCCTCAAAATTATAAAACCTCAAATTTAATACAATTTTATTACTTTCGATCGAATGCAGTAATTTCAACAATCATTGGTACCAATTCTACTTACACAACTAAACTAAAACATAAATGTTTATAAAGAGTCAACAAAACAATTCGGTAACGATATCTAAACTTTGTTATTAAAAATATGTGCATGTCGATTTTAATTAATATAAATATCGGCTGTAGCCATAATTGATCTTAATTTAGTTTAGTTTGTGTTTGATTAGAATTGGTACCATTGTCAATTTCTATATCGATATGTTTCTTTGTTAAATAATTCCGGCCTGCGGTATTTACTCAATTTCATGCTGTGTTGACTTAACATGAAATTGTAAAGCAATCGAACTTTTAATTTACTGGTGACTTAAAATTACTAAATAAAGGTCGTAGAAATCATTTTATTTGGATGAAACAGCGTTAGGAAATTCAACATCAATAAATTAAATGAGTGGATGTTCTTTTAACATTTTCAAATGAGTAATGAAGAGTTAAACTGTCTAATCGCTGTAATTTTAAAGTTATACGTACCTATACTGTTAAGTCTAACATAATCATTAAAAAGTAGATAAGACTTTCTTAAAAACCTTTTATTAGCCTTATATTAGCTCTTATCTATTGTAATCTATCTATTCAATGTATGTATGTAATTTTTACGCTTGTGTTAATCGAATTCATCTAAAATTTTGCATCCGAGATCCCATGACAATGCAATAATTTCAAAAAATCGTCAAGGATTTTCTTTTTAATTGTATTGGAGTGCCTACCTACCTAATATTGATATAAGAATTAGATCCATCACACCACCTTATATTGTATCAAACTACCAGTTATCCAACTTCAATGTCAGAAAATGCTTTTTTGTCAGTTCTTTAAATACATATATCTGTAAAACAGCATAAGTTTAAGGGAGACGGTGACGTCACTGCAAGAAATAGATACAAGCTGTCTTCTCATTTTCAGTTAGTTACTGTTAATCATGACAATAGAGAACCGTTTGTTGAAATTGTAAAAAGAGGGTTCTAGATATCGAAGTGTTAAGATGAATCAAGGGGTCAGTTGTAAGTTGTGAAAGACGTTGACTGCCGCAATAAGCAGTTATATAAAATACACGAGTCGAATTATTGTGTTCGGAGTTTGTATTGAACGTGGTACCGTGAAACTAGAGGCATTCTTGTAACCGTAAGTGAAAAAAAAAATACTAGTAATGAGTTCTTACATACGATTGCATTTGAATATTGCGTTTACAATTAACATAAAAATTACTGTAAATTAGAAATGAAGCTGTTATAGCCGCTACATAATTGAGTATTTTTTTTTAAAAGTTCAAGTCTTCAAATTCCTATGAAATTTGAGGCTTTTCCTCGATATCTCAGGAGATAACCATCAGATCCTGACCTGGTGCCAATTGGACCGAACGGGAACCACCAGCTTTTAAATAAGAAAGTAATAATTAAAATCGCTTCGCCCAGTTAAAAGTAATGAGGTAACAAACATTAAAAAAAATTCGTTCATTAAAATTAAAGTTCCGAATAGAGCCAAATTTCCTAGGTCACGGGCTCAGCGCGTACTAATGCAACATTTTAATTTCGGCTGATAAATAAGACAATACAACATAGTTTCAGTCGATAGATATTTCGTCGCATTTGTTACTGAAGTCTTGTTTTCCAATAACACTGAGTTTTACTTATTCCTTCTATTTTTACTACTATTAAATCCCGACGGTTTTTAATACCTTTCTATCACAACGGTATACATTTTATTTGAATAAATTTTAATGTAATTGTATGAAATAAAACATTTTAGCTTTGCGGTTATTTTAAATTAATATTAGTGTATACCCAAGAATTTTTACCGCAACTTTTTTATGATTTAAAGCAGTGTTGTTTATTCGAAATCTTTAAAGTGACTATTTTCTAGAAAATTTGTAATGCCGTTAAAACTTGCAATGGCGGCCTTTGGTCTGCTGCAACTGGTCGCTGCCATGCCGACTGACTTGCTGTCATTACAAGGAATAGAAACACTTCACACTATTGATGCCATGGAAGATATGGATGACACTGTGTCTGTAGGCTCATACATCAGGGAAGTTAGAGCTGCGGTAATAATTTTTTTGGTTGAATATCGCTACCAAGCATTGTTTAATCTTATTCATAATGACTTATCAACGTTTAAAAGTTCGATAAAATTGGTTGGCGAAAATTGTCAAAACTTGTTATTCATAATAATCTTTTTACGCTAAAACGTTGATTATCTTTCGGATAAAATCTCCGATAAGTCATTATGAATAAGACCGTTTGTGTTTAAATATTAGATAGGTACATAAATTAGCTCAATTAAGCACTTGGCCAACTCGGTAGGTACATTGGAAAATGTTTATGGCGCAGTTACAGTCTAACAAATAAGGGGCATAATTTGAGCTTATGTTTTGTTAATGTGTATTTCCTCGGTATATATTACACAGGAAAGAGCGCGCTTGTTTTAATACTTTTCTGATTTATAATTTTTTTTATTTTTACAGCCATCAAACGATGGAGAGTATTACAAATCTAACGAAAGCGAAGGTAATGGAGAAATAGGATATTCACGGAAGAAGTCTGGCGGCGGCAAGAAGGGCTACCAACACTTTGATTCCTACCACAAGAAGGCTGGTGATCATTACGAGTTTGAGAAACAAGACTCTTTTGGTCTTGATAAAGAAGAGCAAGACGCCGCTTACAGTCATCGCGATGAACAAAGAGGTAATTACGTTAATCATTTAATAATTAGGTACACAGAGCTTACCATAAATGTACAAAATAGTACGAACGAAAGGGGTTTTAAATAAACAATCTTTCATAAACACTAGCCTTGTAGCCTGAAGGCTCTGTATAATTGCGGCGGTAGCCAAGTCCCTGAGGCAAAAGCTTGTGAGTTTGATAGGACAAGACAGGCAATAATTTGATATGTCGTCTAGAACTTCTAAGGATGAAGAGAAAATGTGGCAAACTCCAGTAGATTTCTA
This sequence comes from Orgyia antiqua, assembly GCA_916999025.1. Lineage (NCBI taxonomy): Eukaryota > Metazoa > Arthropoda > Insecta > Lepidoptera > Erebidae > Orgyia > Orgyia antiqua. Next base: position 747,187 of record OU779871.1, on the reverse strand, counting down.
ATTTTAAATTTTCTTTTAAAGCGGAACCTCAAAGAGAGAGAGAACCGGAAGAATTTGAAGATGAACACGAGGACAGAGAGGGTAGAAGAAAGAAATCCAAGAATACTGAAGTTAAGCACGCTGAACTAAGGTAAGTGTGATACAATGATGAATTTCGCAGTGGGTACAGTTGTTTAAGCTGCAATAATCGCTACCAAATACGCGGTTAAAGCTGTAGCATTAGAGACCGTTAAAATTTTTTATTTTTCTCAGGCTATATTAGACTATTTGTTCGTTTAAGTGTAAAAATGTCTGGCAAACAGTTAATTTCGCCTTTGTAATGTTAGTAAAATTATATTATGTTAATAAAAATATTGTTGTCAAATTTTTTTTTCAGAGAAGGTTCTGATGACGGAAATGGTGGTGTAGAAGCATACGGCCATGATCCCAAAGATTACATTTTACCAGAAAAATATACGTACGGAAAAGAAGCAGAAGAATATAATTTCTAGAAAGACTATGAACAAATTCTCAAAACTTGTGATATTTTTCTAAGACACTAGACTGATAGAGCCATACAAATTTTTACGGCTCTTTAGCGGTACTTTATGCTAGGAGAAACTTGCTAATTTGTGAGACAAATATTAATAAAATCTAAAATATTAGCCTTGTTTCATTTTGAACTCCAAAAAAGAATGTCTTTCACACTCTTGACATGAAACATACAAGGTGATTTATTAGGTTGAGGCACTTTGATGTGTATAAAACACGTATAAAATGATCATCACGACAAAAATACCGATCAAATATGAGATGGACTGTCACACGAAAATAACAGGATAAGTGTAGGAGAATGATGAGTATGAGTATTTGTTGTTATAGTACCTATCATCAGTTATACATAAACTGTAACTCCTAACTAACAATACTCTATGAGCACACCACTAACTTGGCAGTTTATTAAACTAAGAAAATACCGCATGTAACGTACATGTAACTAACTACTCCCGATGGCTTAATACTTTTAGATCATTAATTCATTACTCTTGATTTGTTGCCAACTTGCATCTAATCTTATATTCAATTGGACCTTCATAAATATTTAGCAAAATGTAATAAGCTCTATGGTTGACTTTGAACACGGAATAGAGATCAATGGAAGTGTGAAGTAGGCGTGGCACGCGTGTCACAATTAAGCACTGTTGCGCTTATTTGATCTCCAGTTGCACAAGTACTTACTTAGTCGTATTCAGACTGTTCTAACGTTAACTCGTTTTGTTAGTATCGCGACAAGCTCATTTCGCCGTAGATATGCCGTATTGTTCAGTTTTGGAGTGCAAGAATAATAGTAGGAGAAGAAATCTTAAAAATGGAGGTATTTCGTACCATCGGTAAGTACAATATCATTTGATTCTAATAAAATTTTAGTTAATTCCAATTTACTAATAATTTATTGCAACGTCTCGCTAAAGTCAACCTTATGTCGTTTAATTAAAGTTTATTTTACATTGATTATATTCATTATTTCGTTCTTAAAAGTTCTTCGCTACTCAATTAGTGATGTACTTAGGTCAGATTTCAGTTTATCGATAAATGCCGATAGAAAATTTGTAATTTACTATTTATTTTACTAAGTAACTTTACAATATGAATGTAAGGCGGTCTGAACTGCATTGAAAGTGATAAAAAATATGATTTTAACGACGAGCCACAAACGCCATCTACAAGCGTATCACTCAACGAAGCAAAGAGCTTTAACAACTGTACGATCATTTATAGAGCAACGTAAACAACATAAAAGATAATTTATTCTCGATTCGATATAATCGATTTAGAAACTGTGAAGCGTTTAAAACAAAAGGAAATCACAGACTTTTTTAAGTAGACTAAACCTGCAATGTGCAATGTGAATTATTAAATATTATGATTATTTTAATTTCTGTATTTTATTGAACCAATTCATCTGACGCATTCGATTAAAACTAGGAACAAGGGTATCTCTGACATAGACCCTTGATAACTTAAAACCTCAATCTTTAACTGAAAATATTTTGTGTTTCCCTTGGACTTTAACTTAACGAAGTTCTACTGTACATACATTGACTAGATAGAAAACACCCAGACGTAATACAGCTATCTGTGTTCATTACACCAATATTTGTCCTGTGTGGGAATCGAACCCGCGACCTCGTGATCGTAAGTCGGCTGCATAACCGCGCATAAATGTGTATATTTTTATCACATAAAACAACGACACTCTTTCTCCCTCTTGTACACCAATATTTCAGTAGTTAAAAAGCCTACGCTTTGAGGAAACTAGACATGATGTTATGTTCTTATAGAGAAACTAAAAACAAAAAAAAAATAAGAAATGGGTAGGTATAAATTGATATCGGTAATAATCGGTAAACCTAAGAAAAGATGGATGGACTGTGTGAAAGAGGAGATGAAAGAAAGAGGAGTTGACACAGACATGACGGCTAATAGAAGATTATGGAAGAAAAAGACATGTTGCGCCGACCCCAAATAATGGGATAAGGGGCAGGAGGATGATGACATATATCGATATCGGTAATGTGATTCGGGTTGGTACGGCCTTGATGGAATAGCAGCAATGACACGTTAGTGCACACGATTGTCACCTTTACTCTTAACGAAATTGTGTTTCTATTTGCGACCACTGGTAAATGCGCCATCTATCGTCAAGTAGCGGAATTTACTCGTCAATCAATTTTAGTTTGACTTTAGATTACAAAAGGTGTTAAATACTTTTCCAACTACAGCGAATTGAACCCTATTCCAGAATAAGAAGGTTTATTTTCAGATGTAGGTTATATGGCTTATGCTAGTTTAGTATAAAATGTAAACGACCAATCAAACGATTTGTTTATATGTAGTACATTATAAGATTATCGGTATAATTGTGTGCGTTTGGCGACACTGGTTTCTATAGTAATTTTGTTACATTGCAGTTCCACTTGATTTCTGTTCCGTGACTTTGAAGTTTGACAGTGCGATGACAGAGCAATCATCATACATAAATACACAATGCGCATAATGGCAATACTCAAACAGAGTTCGTCCAAGAAAAAAAAAAAAAATACACAATGACTGACATTGACATTTGTTTTCTTGCGATAGCCGTCGTGTATTGTTGTTTGTCGTAATAAAATAAAACAATACACAGAATTTTCAATAAATTTATTCGAAGTTGTAATGTAAGTTCTTAATTTTAAAGTGTTCGACTATCATGGAGCTGCGAACTATCGACATTTTGGCTACATTGTTGTTAAATTTAATACAATACGGTTGTTCTGGTAAGTTGTAACTACCTAACAATTATTTAATTGAATCAATTTACTCGTATTACGAAGTGTATTCTTTTTAACAGAACATATCCTGCCCTGCAACGATACGATTTGGAACTCCGGTTGTCCTGAACACCAAGCTTGCAATAGTACTACATTACGATGTGATTGTTTACTGAATTATGTTCGAGTTGGGGATGACTGTGAAAAGCCGGGAAGCGGTGATACAGTTCATAATGATGGTGGTACTATCTTAACAATCATTATATTTACCCTTGCGCTACTTATAGGCGGCGCTATATTAGTTATAAGAAAATATAATCTGATTGAATATGTACGACATAAGATTGAGTCTAGAAGGAACAATGATGTTATGTATGAGGATGTGATGATTGGCAATGATGACCCGCCTCTCAGTCCTTAGTCTTGCCTTTGTAATCTTCCATGTAAATATAAGTGCAGCTGTACATTCTCATTTAGTTGTGTTGTTACCATATTTGAATTTAGAAAACTATGTAACCATAGATCATACTGTACATTCCAATGATAAGCACAGACCGCATTGTTATGCCTCAAATATGTTAAAATTTATATGTAAACTATTTTTCTCTATCTATAACCTTGCTAATGTTATCAATTCAATACTGGCTGTAATTTTAATGTGCTTATTTGAATGATGCAATGATCTATAGGCACATTTAAGTAGCAGGAAAAGTTACATATTTTCCTTGTCATCTTATCTTACTTTCTGTGTAACTATTCTGCTGGATGAATGAATTTAACTTTTTAAAAATTGTGTATTAAAGTATTTTGTAAACAAGTCAAAGACATATAGCCGATGTCATTGCATAATGGTATCATTTTTATAAATTACAAGTTACTCTTATTATGTCAGTCATAAATCATATATTATTTGTCTTCAATTGTAAGCATAGAAGAAAAAAGACAAACATGTGATAATTGTGTGTAAACAATATAATTATAAACAAACTGTGACTCATAACAGATAGCTTATGTTAATATATGTGTAACTAACACATAGCATAATTATTATAATATAACTTTATCTATATAGACATTATTTGTATGTCATACCAAATAGTATTTATGTTTACTCATTTATAAGAAAGGTTATAAAAGCTGCAATAGTATGTATAAGATTTGCGTATTAGCAGTAGGTATCAAGTCATTTAAGTTTTTGTTACTTTCTTTAATCATAAGCCTTATTACTCAATGGCTAATCTTTAATTAATTTCAAAAGGTACCTATAAAAAGAAAAACAGTCTAGGTATGATTATTTATTCAAAAGAATTACTTTAGCACAAAATAAACATTTAATTCATAAATAGATACTTATAAATTGACAAAGAATATAAAAAAATCATGATGTCTTGGGTTTAGCAACAGGAAAAAAATCCTACTTTTCCTGGAACACACAAACAGATTGCAATTCTTCAATGTATAATTTAATAATACATAGGTATATATGTTGACATGTTACAAATATTGTGGTGTAAACAAGATGTCTTATATTTTGATTCAATGCCAATATTTGGATATTGGTATGAGAACAGCCACATTGCATCAATATATTAAATTATATTTACTTTTTGTGATAGCTTATATTATTATCCCACAGCATTGATTTTAAATTAATTTAAGTACATAATATATTCTCTACATGTAGGTACTGTTATACTAATTTCCTATAGGGATAGCCATTGACCGTAAAGCGCCATCTGTTATGAACTAAACATACTTTCATAGATCCATTTTTATAGTCATACATTTGGGTCATGTGTGTGCTCTACTACAATTGAAATGTCTATGCCACAGAATATAGAATTATGTGTTCGATCCTAATCGATCTAATTTTCTCTACTTTTGTTGTTTTATATTGTTTTCTACATTTTTCCCCTGGCTTTTAAAACATCCATGTATTGAAGTGATGTGGTGACATGAATTAATTTATCACCAAAGGGAAACCATTATTTATGTGCAATTTTAAATATATATTTTGTTCATATATTTCAATGGCAACTATGTAGTCTAAGTAGTTTCATTGTTTTATGGAATCGTGATCACTTGTATTGATCAATTTATCTTTTTATATTATTATAGTTTTTAAAAAAAATCTGGCTAATTTTGAACAATTGCCTATTATCGTTGGTATTTAAGTTTAAGCATGCCATTAAATTAGATAATTAACTAGTTTTCTCGTTATATTTTAGTTGCTTCTGCTCAATTTAGCCAAAGACTGAATGGTATTGCCAGTTTAAGCAAAATTTTCTAATTTGTACCTATTTTGTTAAATAACAAAAACAGTCTTTAATAAAAATATAATGTTGATAAATATTAGATATTTATTCTTTCTTATGTCTTCAATAATGTCTAAATACTTTCATACAATATTTTACTCCTTTTATTTATGTAATAAGGGGTTATTATGAGGATATATATTTTCTTATAATTTATCCTTTAGAATCTATAAATTTCATTTTTATGGTTGTTCTGTGATTTCAAAGGTATTTTATTTAATTGTAATTACCTAATAACGCTCTCACGCACAAATATATTTTATTTAATGTTAAGATTCTAATAATATTAAAAGTTATTAAACACCCTGTCCTTTAATAATTTCGTTAATGTCTATCCAGCCATTTGAGAGCTATTTTACCATTTTTACCTATCAAAACGAGTTAGCATATTATTATAGTCAAAAGCCTAGAACATGAGACAATATTGCATAATAATAAAATAACTGTTTATCTGTATGTTACCATCTGCTTAGAGTACTTCTAGCATACCTCTTACAGTCTTACAGCACTCATGGAACATAATTTCATCCACATATTTTTTGTCCGATTCCGATATAGGGCTGCCACCAAAAAACGGCAAACATTTGAAGGAAATATGGGTCTTTCTCAGACACCTGCGATTTTTTTTATAAATAAAATCATTGTTAGGTATTCTTTTTAATTTACATTTATTGCTGCCGGAAACAAGTGTACTCCGGATGGCCCCTGGACGCCCTTCAAACTAGGATAAATCCGGACGGCGGGTAGCCCTAGATTTAATGTGGACGAGCCCTTACCTGTAGTTTACATTAGACTTTCTTTTTAGAACTGTTTGCTTACCTGTCTTTGTGATTCTCGTTATGTGTATGTTTCTACACAGATATGTTTATTTAGATGTAACTTATAAATGACGTATACAGGTTATATTTTTAAAAATAAATACTCTGTGATATGATTGTGTTTTCATTAATTCAAATTTATACCTACCCACATTTTCTAAACAGTGTAGGCATTAGGGAGACACTATTCACAACAGATATACAGTTTGTGTAGGTAGATAGTAGGCTTTATATTAAATAATACGAAAAGATAATTTTAATTTTTTAAAAACATCACTTTCCGAGGGTATACGTCGACAATAAACAATAAAACAACAGATTTGTCACTGGATCATTTATTTGTGACATAACAAAAATGGTAAAGGTAGATCTAACATATATACTTATTAATAAGTATTACTTACTAATATTTATAAAATATAAACAATTTTGTAGTTGCATTCAACTTATGAATAAATTATAATTATTTAATTTGTTGTAAATTCATAAAAATAAATTATTTTTCTCTTTAACACCTCGCATTAGGATGAGGCTATGTCTTACCGAAATAAATAAAACAACTGTACCAACAATTTAATTATCACAAACGTATTAATTACCACGAGGTATAATTTAACATCACTGTATATTTTGATACACACTTATGGTCTTATTCATAATGACTTATCGGAGGTTTAAACGGAGATTTTATAAGAGTGAAAATAAACGTTTAAGCGTAAAAAGACTATCATGAATAACAAGTTTTGACAATTTTAGTGAACCGATTTTAGCAAACGTTTACCTCCGATAAGTCATTATGAATAAGACCATTAAAAGTTAAATCCAGCACTATTTCTTGTTCATGGTTACTACACACATATTTTAGGTACATAAGGTGCTTTTAATAAGTAGTTTTAGAAAAGTTTAATTAAAATAAACATTATACGTAAATTTAAATTATAATTATCCTAACGTTAATAAATAGAAGAAAGAAAATTTCATTGCAATAAAGACTTTAATGTAATCATAATTATTTAAAGCATATAAATAGGCAGATTGCATAATTTAGCCTCTTCTCGCTGAAAAATTATGATTAAAATACTGATAATAGCAAATGGTGCGAGAAATTTGGCTTAATTGTGGCAGATTCGTTCAACAGGACCTTATTCTGTAAAATACTAACGGTCTTATTCATAATGACTTATCGGAGGTTTAAACGGAGATTTTATCGGGGAGATAATAAACGTTTTAGGGGAAGAAGACTATTATGAATAACAGGATTTGACAATTTTCGCGAACCGATTTTGGCGAACTTAAAACCTCCCGATAAGTCATTATGAATAAAACCATAAGTACCTATACAATATTATAGATAGTAGATACCAAAAAATAAAATAAAACTGTTTTAGCAACTAGATAATTAAAACAATGGAATAATATACGCCATTAGGCTTTTTAAACGGTGGTACTTAAAGTCATGTCTCCTGCTTTCTTATGTTGTGTTAAACAAAGTCTCTCAATCTCTCTCCGCATGTGAGTGTGTTTGTGAATGTATGTTATATGTACGAGTATATTAGTGATATGCCGAATTATTATAAATATAGATTACTACACAGATTTACCAGATGGTGTCTCTATAGTTACATCTCTTAGCCAGCTTCAAGCCAAAGTTTTATCAAAGCAGAAATGATAGTGGAAAAATGATAACCATGAGCGGGACTTGAACCCACGACCTCGGAATACCGTTCCGTTGCTCTCCCATCTTCCCATCGTGGGTTCAAGTCCCGCTCATGGTTATCATTTTTCCACTATAATTTAGTTTATTTAGTAAAAGCATAGCAAGTCAATTGCAAAAATTCATAAATTAAAGCAGAAATGGTTTAAAGGTGTCCGGGTAGAAAACGGTGTTTCTCAAATATGTCCTGGTTTTTTACGTTATCTATTGGCATCAGCAATGTAGGTGTGGCAATTTTAAGTTTGTTTGTGTGTGATACTTGTGTGAGTGTGTGTGCATGTTTAAAATTATGTACTATACGTTTCAAATGAGAATAGGATTGGCAATGACCTTTAGTTGTCAAAAGTGATTGGAAAAGTACTGTCAGCGACGTAACTTTATTTGCGTATCATTAATATTTTTTTTCTTTTACGTAATCGCCCTAATTTGAAGTGAAATACGTCTTAAATTATTTAGTAATAATAGTTACAATATTATTTAAAAATAAATAATACTTTCTTTCTATAATTTCGTTGTTGGAAACAATGATATTAAGTTGAATTGCCAACCGCTATTTTGTTGTCGTTTGTGTGCCTTGTCGAGAATATGAAGTATAAGGAGTTTTATTTTAAAATGTGCTAGTTATGTGGTTGTTTCCCGTTAAAGTGATAAATAAATTATATATAAAAATATCTTGTTTTGTTGATCCTACCAAAATTGTTCAAAATGACAACTATGACGTCTCAAAATGACGCGGGGTCAATCCTATTCTCATTTGAACGGCATAGCACACATTCATGTAAACCTGTGTGTGTGTGTGTGTGTGTGTGTGTGTGTGTGCTTGTAAGTGTTAATGTGTGGGTTCTAATCAATATGTGTAAACATCAGTCTCTAAAAATCCACAACAGTTATAATTTCTTAAGTATTTTATTTTTTGGTATCTTTGCATATTGCGACTAATTATATTATTAGCCTCCGTGTGGTGACGGATTAAGAATACGAGTGTCACCACCCCATCTCCTCCCGAGGGTGCTGTAAAAGCCATTTTTATATCCTACTTTACACTTTACGCTCACTAACAGACAAGAGTACCTGTACACAATGAGTACGAGCATTGCTCTCGTACATTTTTAAGCGGGGTTGCCTTATCATACCAACTCGTGTTGGCTTTATGCTCTAAGATCTTTATCTACCTACTCCTGCAATTTCACGTACACAGATATACAAGTGACTTCAAGCCGACATTAAAGCATTTATTAACTAGATATTTCTTAAACAATGGTGCCAATTCTACACTCACAACTAAACTTAACAAAAAAAATTTAATTGATAATAATCAATAACACAATTTGAAAATTTTAACTGTACTTTCTTAATATAAAAGCTGTGAATTATATATTATTACTAGCTGATCCGGCAAACGTAGTTTTGTCATACTAAAAAAAAAAGGTTTGAAAACTAGATGTTGGCTGATTCTCAGACCTACTGAATATGCATGCAAAATTTCATAAAAATCGGTCAAGCCGTTTCGGAAGAGTACGGTAACTAACACTGTGACACGTGAATTTTATATATTAGATTTACTTATAATTAATTTTAATTATTTTAGTGTTTGTTTGCTACCTAAGTCATAATTTTTAGGGAAGAGAGAATTTAAGATAGACTAACGATTTCAATTAATATAACTGTACACAACAAAATAGCCAATTAATCAAAATACAGCACAGTTGTTTTCGATTATTAGTTAAGTTTAGTTATGCGTGTGGAATTGGTACCATTATATTTTAAAATATTTATACAACCTAATTTGTTTACAACATTAAATGAGATCATTGTAACTATAATCTGTGGGTATAATATTATTATAGTTACCTCTTGTGTCATAGAATAATACCCTAAGTAATGGAGTCGCATAATAACATGTTGTATATTTAGCGATAATACATAATAACAATACTATTACTGATTTGTATTGTGGACACGAGTACACAACTGAAAAAGAAATAGACATATTAATTATTTAGATAAAACAAACTGAAAATTATGCCTGTTGACAGACAGATAGAAGGACATTCTTGTTCTTGTTTGATGGCTTCTTTAGAAGCGACTTATCGAAGCGTTTAAGTCGCGACTCTGCCAGTATCCTGAGTGATAGTGTCACAAACTAAAGGGGTTGTGGTGTTTGTCTACCAACGTGTAGATCGGTTGAAATTTTGGGAGATTCTGACAACCAAGGTAATTTATTTAGAAATATATGCTATATACAGACAATACTGAGTCAGGAGGTTAGTAGGTATACTTATCTAAAATAAATTAAAATGTTAGTAAATGTTAAAAACTTAAAACTCACGTATCTACAGTCTAATATTATTTTTTTGGTACAAATTTACAGAGTGTAGAGTTTACACGGAGGGAAAAAGTATTATAGAGGAGACATTTAACAGAGGTAGGACGAGGAATAAAACGGGGAAGAGAGTCATGAAGAGATTGGCGCAAGTTAGAACAAACAAATAGTAAGTGGTCAACATCGCCTTAATCCTCACACTCCTGATACAACAATGTATAATATAATTGGAAAAAAAAAAGAAAAAGAAATGAAGAGAATAGAAACAAAAATTCATGGAGTTTCTTGTCTGTTCTTCTCCATAGGATTCGCGTTTGGAACAGACATCTAGTTTCTGACGTTTCAAAAAAGCGTGTAAAACATGCCAACTTGAAATAAAAAATTTTGACTTTGACTTTCATCCAGACCGCATTCACAAATAGAAGAATTCCTAATCCTTAATTTAGCAGGAAAGACTGGAGTGCAGGCATGTCCTAGTCTAAATCGACAGATGGTGGAACATGTTCTTTTGTCTGCTTTACGGTACTTGAAAAACCATGGGCGAGGGGGAATATCTGGTTGTACAGAAGCATAATGTTTCGCGGAATAAAGTTTCACAGAATCCCAGTGCACGTTCCATGATTTTTCAAGTAATGGTCTAGTGACCTATGCACCATAACATAGGTCACTAGAACAAGGAGACTAGAAGTAAGAAGGGATATCTCAGTATATTAAAAAGTGTCCGCTGAAAGGCAGCAAATTAAGGTGGCGCCATAGTAGCAAGTGGAAGAATTTCAAAAAGAGAGCCACAAATTATTAGAAAGGAAAGAAAAACTTTCGCTTTGTTACAGCGCAGTTTTTAAAATTATTATATTATATAGACAAACATGAGTATGAAATAAAATTATACGGTGTTTTTAAGTACCCCAAATATTTGTAAATAGCAAATAGAAAATAGTATTAAAGAATTACCGCAACAGTAGCACACTTCACTCTGCTTATAACTGCTACATTCATATCATTCATCTTGCTACACTAGCGCTATTTCGGTGAGTGATATTTGCTGTTTACAAGTGGACACTTTTTGGACTGATCCCCCATACAAGATATTCCTCCTTACTTCTAGTCTCCATGCACTAGAATACGTAGTGTAAGATAGAAGGACAGGGAAAATGTTTTTATTTTTGTGTGTCATTAAAGCTCATGCCAGAATTAGAAATGTATTTTAATGTTTACTGTGTTGCTAGGTAATTGCATTATTATATAGTTATCTCTATCAACCGTAACTAAACGAAAAACGATACGTCATATTAATCTATTTTTAACAATTTCAATTCTATTTTTAAAAAAAATTACGGTTTGACAAAACTATTTAAAAAAAAAGTGGAAACAATATTTTTAAGATTGACATTAGCAACTGTCAAAAAACATTACTAATTCTGTAAGCTTATATCTTGAAAATTACGCAACGGATTTTGATGCGATTTTTTTTAATAGATAGGTACAGTTGTTTAACAGGAAGGCTCTTTTGTATTTTTTTTTTTTTTAAATATTCACGGACATTTCACACAACGTCCTCTGGTCCCAAGCTAAGCTTATACGCTTGTGTTATGGGTACCAGAATACGGATATAATACATAAACTACTTTTACTACTTTACTTTTACTTTCTTAGTTTCTATATTATATTTTTTTTTTGCCATTGACTTGCTATGCTTTTACTTCTTAAAGTTTGTTTCCTAAATACCACACGTACGAAGTCGCGGGCAATAGTTAGTTATATAATAAAAATGTACTCACCACTAAAAACTTTGGTAAACACAACAAACGAGTAACCAAATACTATTATATAATGTAAAGTCTTTGTGTCCAAACTGAGCTCTGAACCCCACACCAACATTGGTAATGTCAATATTCTGGATGAATCAGCCAAAGAATAAGCCTTCAAAACTGTTAGTGGTACTGGAATAATAAATAATAATTTCGATAGATAGATAACTCTTTATTTGCACAAAAACTAATTTGAAACAGATATTTAATTGTACAAAAGGTAGCCTTATCACTATTGTGATTTGTTCCAGGCAACCATATAATGGATATAATCTAAAATAGACATCGCGGTGGTTGTTGCTGTATTCTACATCATATATTTTATATTAAATAAAATAAAAATATTAAATAAATGCATCTCTCTCCAGCCTATTTACGTCCCACTGTTGGGCACGGGCCTCCTTCACTTTGGCAGGGCTGTGAACCCTGTTACCTGTTACCCTGTCTGTGAGAGACGGAAAACTCAAAAAACAGGGTTTATTTTTGAGTTTTCCGTCTCTCACAGAGAATGTTATCTGTGTGCAATATCCCTTAGCTGACTTTTACAGCACCCTGAGAAGGAAAAGGGGTGGTGACACTTGTATACTTAATCCGTCACCACACGGACAGGATAAATCATTACTGATTAAAAAATTGTAGGTTTTCTACATCCATAAATGGGCTTAAATCATTAAAACTGTGCAAAAAAAAATGTATGGGGTTCTTTTCAATAGATGCTCAACTAACTATCACACGCATAAATTCGCGGCAACAGGTAGTAGGCAAATATATAAACTAAATAATTTTTAGACACATACCTGGACTTTTGCGACGTAACAAAACAGCCATCAATATGTGTAATACAAGTAAAAATGATATTACACCTGAAAAAGTTAACAATTTAGTCATTAAATAAATAACTATTCATGGACATTACACACAACGTCCTCTGGTCCCAAGCTAAGCTTATACGCTTGTGTTATGGGTACCAGAATACGGATATAATACATAAACTACTTTTCTTTTGTAAATACATACTTATAATACATAGAAAACACCCAGACGTAGTACAAACATTTGTATGACAGTTATGAATATCACACAAATGATTGTCCCAAGCGGGAATCGAACCCGCGACCTTGTGAACGGCAGTCCAGTACATGAACCACTACGCCACGAAGCCCGTCATGTCAAATGTTTACAATATTCTTTAGTTATTTAGTCTAACACTTCCAAAGGTGGAAATACGAAGTGGAGAAAGGGTAGTGATATGTATATTATACTTAATAGGCCCTTAATCTAATAAATAAAATTCTCGTGTCAGTGTTAGTTCCCATACTCCTCCGAAACGGCTTGACCGATTTTTATGAAATTTTATATGCATATTCAGTAGGTCTGAGAATCGGCTACTATCTATTTTTCACACCCCTATGTTATAACGGGTCAGCTAGTAGATATAAAAAATATTTACCGAAAAATAAAGACAGAAGTTGAATCCCAAAATCCTTTTGCCATATAAATATATCAAAGTTGGTTAAATTGTTCATTAATGATGTTTTAGGATCTTTATCAGTTTGTTTCCATGCCCAACAGTTGCTATATGAGGAATGATTGAATGGTACACTTCTGGAAATTTAATTAATAACATTTTATTTTCTAATAGCTGTTGCCCGCGACTTCGTATGAGTGGAATCTATAAAGTTTTCCCGTTATTGCAAAATTTTTCAGTGCTGCTTCGCTCCTATTCGTCGCAGCGTGATGTTATATAGCCTATAGCCTTCCTCGATAAATCTACTAGCCAACACTATAAAGATTTCCATTTGGACCAGTGGCTCGTGAGACTAGCGCATTCAAACAAACTCTTTAGCTTAGTAATATTTTATTTTAAAAAATACTTTGAACTATTTTTATATCTTAAAAACACTGTTGATTGAAGCAAATGACGTATTTAACTTATTGTTTTTTTTTTGTATATTTATGCTTGTACATTTCTCATAATATCCTCTGGTCCAATCTCCAATATAAAGCTAATTTGTTTGTGTTATGGATAGCTGAACTAAACATAATTTTTTTTTTTTTCTTTCCCTCCGTCCTTTTAAGAGGGATGGCTTCCCTTTGGATTTGCCAGTGTCAAAGTATTAAACATAATTATTGTGTTAATTTTTTTAAAGATTTATTATTTTATTTATTTGAACACTTTACATACATAGTAGGATTTAATGTCAAAGGGAAAAAAAGGTTTGTTTTATAAAAAGCCCTCTGGACCTTGGAATAGGTTTAAAGTATGATTCTTGCCTACGGAAAGGTAAATATTTAGCATGTTACTAACTAATTAATGTGAAACTACAATACAATACTTACACAGTTTTAAGATAATTATGTTCAAAACCACACAGTGAATTAACAAATATATTGAATAGACCTTCACTCCGCCACAACCCGTACGTTTCAAATAACATAAAGGTTATTAAAAGCTTCCAATATGCCTGGAATTATAATATAAAACATTTTACCATCATCATACTGTAATTCCTTTTTCTCATGGTGTAAGCAGAGACTATAGAGTGCCATCGCCTCGATCCAGACACACTTACTTCTTGATTTCATTTAATCTTATAAACATTTGTAAATATATATAGATCTTTACTGATTACAAAATAAAAAAGTTATTCTTGTATGTATGTCCCTATGTAAGCTTATAATATATGTTCCAAACTACGAAACATATTTAAATGTAGGTTTTTTTTACGGATAAAATGGGTCAAAAGGATAGACTTTTTTATTATTTGTTAAGGTTTGGTGTAAATTTTCTACTAATAATTTAAATTTTCTAGGGTGTTTACTATGTATTATAAGTATGTATTTACAAAAGAAAAGTAGTATATGTAGTCTATCCGTATCTGGTACCCATAATACAAGTATAG
This sequence comes from Orgyia antiqua, assembly GCA_916999025.1. Taxonomy (NCBI): domain Eukaryota; kingdom Metazoa; phylum Arthropoda; class Insecta; order Lepidoptera; family Erebidae; genus Orgyia; species Orgyia antiqua. Next base: position 732,016 of record OU779871.1, on the reverse strand, counting down.
AAATATAGCTTACTCTGGGACTAGAGGACGTTGTGTGAAATGTCTTGAATATTTATTATTATTTATTATTTCATATTCCAGTTACAATGTTAAAAGTAACATCTAGTATCAGTAATCTCTTTAATATAATAATGAATAAATAAGCTGCTAAAAAAATTTAAAAAAAGTCTTTATACCTTAAAAGGAGTGTTGAAAAGAACATGTCTGATTGGTTCCGTGAACAGTAGAACAAGATTGATCATCACAATAACTTCATCATATTCTATGAATTTATCTAATATACCTTCACAATGTTTCTGTAATCGTAATTATATTAAAATTATACTTAAAACACTAATACACATAAATATATTTACACTTATATATATTTTTTGGATCACCCTACTTACCATCAACTGCCCGAAACGTAGAGTAAACACATTTAAATATAGAGTAAATAGGTTTTATACATAGTTGACATAGTTTGCCATCAAGGATTACATTGCTGCTTACCATTAGGTGGAATTGAATCAAGCATTTTGTAACATTTATTTTTGTCTTTTGCCTAATCATTGGTAACAAGACTTTCGCCTAATAACGTGTACATATTCAGACAGAGAACAACTAAGGGCATCATTTATAAAGCGTTCTGATAATTATAATTTAAAAAAATATATAGTTCCATAACCTACAACTTCGCGGGTTTTACATTGAGAGAAAAATATTTCACCTAGCCCCTCATAACTCTAAATATAATTGCACCGATGTAATAAATTATATATTTGTAAATAAACTCCATAGAAAAGAATTTACTTACACATTTTAAAGGTTTTAATGACGAATCCTTGCTATGGAGAGCTACAGCACCTTCTCCACAATTTACACACTTATAATTAATTATAGTTGTCATATTAATACAACAATTAAATAATCATTATCATAAACATCTTTTATATTCGCAATATTCATCTAAGAACAATGTTTTTATTTTAAATGAAAAAATGAATGAAGAGGTGAGAACACTGAGAACTTGCCTGAAAACAGCTGATTTTTTTTTACTACCAGTCCAGTGTTGCAAGGCGGAAAAGTCAATAATCACGAAAATTGCCAACTGAAAATTGGGAGAAATCAGGAGATACATTTTTTATTAATTAATAATAATAAATAAATAATAATAAATATTCATGGACATTTCACACAACGTCCACTGGTCCCAAGCTAAGCTTATATGCTTGTGTTATGGATACCAGATTACGGATAGAATACATATACTACTTTTTAATTGTCAATCAATCTCATTCTTACTTTAAATAAATTAGGTACTAAAAGTCGAGAGTCAATCAAGATCGGTATATGTCCCGATAAATCGGGAAGTTTTACACCACTGCAACACATACACAGACTAGGAAGGTGACAAATGACAAGTGACCAAAATGCTACAGAATAGGGATGATGTGGTGATATAAAAATACCGATATTTTGGAATGTTCTGATAATATCGATACTCTATTGCTCGTCTGTATTTTATGTGCAGCCTACTATTTTATTGTATGTAGTACACACGAAGTATAGATACAAGGAGTCCGAACGGTATAGGCTTTTCCATAATATTTCGTGTACACAATAATCAACCCAGATAATAGTTCTATTTTCTGCCACTGGCTGCGCAAGTATTCAGGACGTACCGAAGCTAGTATAGAATATCAGAATATCTCTTGACCTTCTCTGTATTGTTGGGTTTAAAGCACTCGAAAAATTTCCTAAAACTTATATTTATATCCACGTTTCTCAGAATATTTTTTTCCACAAGTGTCAATAGTTCAAACGAGTACTTCTTGAAAAATGGCGCACTCTACCGGCAAAAATCTGTCCCTTATATTGAGACCATTCGTTCAACATTACGTTCGGACTCCTTGTATCTATACTTCGTGGTAGTACATATGAAACAATGTGGTTAACAAATAGTGCATACTATGTAGGTACTATTTGTTAACCACATTTTTTCTATAATACTAAATAAAAGAAGGAAGGAAGAAGAAAGAAAGAAAAAAAGAAAGAAGCAAGGATCCCTATAGTATTAAGGGTTCCGTACCAAAATGTAAAATAGAACCTATCTCCGTTGTCCGTCCGTCCGTTCGTCTATCACCAGGTTGCATTTCATTGCCATTGCTAAAACGAATAAAACAAAAATATATATTTATTCTACAAATTCATACATTATACTTGATTATAAACCAAACTTTACCTTATGAAAAATTGTCATGAGACGAGTGGAATGTAATGTCGTTAGGAGAGTTCTGAGTATAAATGTAGAAAGAAACAAGTCTAGAGGAAGACCTAAGATGGATGGGCTGTGTGAAAGAGGACATGAAAGAAAGAGGAGTTAACACAGACATGAGGGCTGATAGAAGACTATGGAAGAAAAAGACATGTTGCGCCGACCCCAAATAATGGGATAAGGGAAGGAGGATGATTTACCTGATGAAAAAAATACAAAGTGAATCAATACTATGTGGTCGCACTACAATATTACCTACCTTTACTGTACAAGCCCCGCGCGTTGATATTGCGATTGGCGGCCATGTTGGTGACGTCATAGTGACGTATAGATGAGAACATTACATTTTGTTAGCTGTATTTTTTCTTTGCTGATGACGTCACGAGGGCGTTAATTTGACAAGGTTCCATCGCAATATCAACGCGCGGGGCTTGTACAACGCGCGACGCGGGAAACAGAGGTGAGAGGTCAGAGACACTTCGTCGATGGCCGCTAGCGCCGTATTAAGCGGTAGCCACGCCCACTTGTGTATCATAATTTATTTGAATTTTGATTGAAGTTTTATCAATATTTTGACGAAAAAAATGCAAGAATTTCCAATATTACTGTAGAAATCGGTTCTCTATCTCTAATGAACTTAGTTTATTTTGGAATAATTTTATTTCCATCATTACTGTATATTTAAACCAAAAATCACGATAAAATTGCAACGTTAACCTCAAAAATTGGCCTATTGTTTTATTTTTTTACTAAATAATGGTAATACAATTCAATAATCTGTTACATTAAAGGACGATTAAAATATATGTCCAATGCGTTATGTATTTTTTGAAACTTAATTTAAAAGTATTTTTGATTGAAATACGACTATGAAATCAACTCTGCGGTGGTTTTTCAATAAAATGGTTGTGGGAAATTGATTACTATAGATCAAAAATGTCATTTTTAGTAAATGTGTTACTTTCAACGTCAAACCTTAGGCCATTTTTTGCGCATATTCAATAACTTCTAGGTGTTACAGACTAAGGTAATTTAAGAGCCCAAAATATTAGAAATTCGTGCGAAAACGTGAAATGGCTCATAACTTTACGAGTTTTGCTGGGGCTCAGACGTAGTGCGTAATTACCGCAATTAATTTCTACAAAATCCATATTTTCTTTATTAGTAATGAATGAATTAATGAAGTTTGTCACATATTCTCACTCAAGCAAGAACTTTAATGAAGCTTTACACTAAGTAGCTGCCCACGCATCTTTAAATATACTAAATATACTTACCATTTATACATACCAAGCAATAATTTCCAATCATTTTTCCAAATCTCTTTGGTGAACTATACTCTGTATAACCCTCAGCACTTTATCCCAACCACCCCCAACTAATAACAATAATAAGTGGGATCGCGTGTCTTGCTCATACAACTAGTATTGAATCCCTGATTAGTCGAAGCTTACAGCTTTTAAAGTACTTTCTATTGTTACCGAACCACACGTCCATTGTATTAGATTGCCCTTAAATTTCTTGTTTGAATCTAGTCGTTACAAGTAGCAGTTGAAATTATACAAAACTGACATTTGCCCGCGACTATGTAGGGGCGGAATTTGTAATTACTACATTATTAAATAAAAATTGGTCAAGTGCGAGTCGGACTCGCGCACGAAGGGTTCCGTACCATTATCTATGCAACATAAGGCAACGTTATTAGTATCGAGCAAGAAACGGTAAAAAAATCATGTTTGTTGTATGGGAGCCCCCCTTAAATATTTATTTTATTTTATTTTTAGTATTTGTTGTTATAGCGGCAATAGAAATACATCATCTGTGAAAATTTCAACTCTCTAGCTATCACCGTTCTTGAGATACAGCCTGGTGACAGACGGACGGACGGACGGACGGACGGACAGCGAAGTCTCAGTAATAGGGTCCCGTTTTTACCCTTTGGGTACGGAACCCTAAAAACAAACAAACTGGCTGTTGCCCGTAATTAAAACTAAACCTTAAAAAATTATACAAAAAAGCTATCCTCTCACACCACTCTACCTATTAATAAAAACCGCATCAAAATCCGATGCGTATATTTTGAAGATATACGCTCACATAGACACATACACACAAAATAACGACTTTGTTTTTTATTAAGTAATGATTTAACTTAAGACGATACCAAAATAGCTCCGTGCATTTTTCTATGTACGAAGTTTTCATTGTTTCTTTAGATTGAATGGCTAGAGCTCTAATTTTTAAGTATATGTTTTTTCAATATATGATCTAGGATCGCATCAACTCAGAAACGCGATTGAAAAAAGTTTTCTCGATAGAAAATCTTGGCGAAACAACCTCTCAATTTGTTTATTTTTTTCATTTGTCGGTCTATTATCGCGTATTAACTAATGAAATAACTTTAAAAACATAAGTAACTATTATATATAGAAACACGTAAATCAGAATTAAAATATATTTAGTAGATTTTGAGTAAATAGGAAAAGTATCCCTAATTCTTCATTTTCTGTGCCTACTGGCTGTGTTAATATTATTATGTACGTGGCGGCGATGATATACGATAATATTGATGTAGGCCCTTGACTAAGTAGTATCTTCCCGAAGTATGTCTAATGTAGGACAATATTCGTCAACCCCAGAAAGGAGTATTATAAAACAAAGTCATTATTTTTGTATGTATATCCCTATGTGGGTATGCAAACGATTTTGATGCAGTTTTTTTAATATATAAGAGTGGTCCAAGAGTTTAGTTTTTGTGTATAATTTGATAAGATTTTGTTCCTAAATTCCACGCGTACAAAGTTGCGGGCAACAGCTTGTTAATAATAAAAATATCTGAAAATATAAATAGCTTGAGCAAGAATTCAATATAATGTATGCCTTGAATATTAAATCCTCGCTTTTATGGAACCCAGTTTGAAACAACTTGACATAATTACTGTCTAAAACACAGTATTAAACTCTTGCATGGTTTATAAGGCTTTTCGTCTTCTAAGTATATCTTGTAGATAAAGTTGGATAACTGAAGGAGACAATATTTAAAATTATGCACAATTAATTCGACTTGAAAGACTAGGTTTGCATCTTGCAATAAAATTGCGTATGGAGAAAATTAGCCAATGTCAAAAAAAAATTATGAATGTTATTCGGAATCGAAATATCAACTAAAGCACATACCTAATCTTACAAAAAGTCGCGGAAAGTTTTTATTACAGTCTTTTTCTAACCTAACCTAACCTACTTCTGTGGTCATGTACATTAGAATTAAAAACTAAAACCTAAAACTAATTCTACGCGTATAAATACGTAAATCAGTGAAAATATATTAGGTACTCAAAACCGCCGACTCTCACATTTCGATCCAACCATAATCTAAATTGTTTAGAATGCAGAGCCTGCAGTGATGCATAGCCGACAGGCAATTTAGGTAACTACTGCACTTATTTTTTAAGTCACCGCCCGGTAGAACCTAAATTTACTAGAGTAATAGCGCTGTTATCATTGACAAATAGTGTTGTAAAATGTAGCCTACTTCCAACCCGAAATTAGTGCTTTTAATTATGGACTAGCACACCCTTATTTTGTATGTTTTATGGATTACATTACATTTGTTGTAAAGAGCTACATATCCAGTGCTAGCTTAAATAAGGGGGCTAAAAATAAATTACGTTGTCTATTGGGAACGCTTTAAAATCTTTTTGAGGTGACTAACGTGAACTAGTAAGTAATAAAAGTGAAGCTAAATTCAAGATTATTTTTATAAAAACACAGAAACTTTTATATTATTTTTGCTTAGAAACTTTAAAGCTTAGGTAAGTATGAGGTTATTACGTGAGAAGTCAATAGCATCACCAAACACATAACCAAGAAAAATAAACCTCATTTTGGAGACCTTTGTAAACATTTTGAACCCTGAATGTTTTACTGTTTGCAATTTTACTCGATCGTGTGCTGCTGAACCCTTTTGTGCTACGTAGATAGCAGGTAAGCTTATTTGCAAACATTTCTTCATAAAATATCCTAAATGTGTAGGTATTTACATGTGAATGTAAATAAAAATTCAGGTTATTTTGTTTATATGTAGAAAAACTTTCCCGATCTCTTGGACGAGTTTTATAAGCTGCACCCGTTTCAAACGTTATTTATATTAAGATATTATATTAAACGTTTATTCTTGTAACATTAATTTTTATAAAAGTTAGTCAAGTAACAGAATGTATGATGGTTTCTTACTTACTAAATGGTCTTTAAATTTATAAACTTTCTAGTATCCAATTATATTTTTATTCATCATAACGATAAGTAAAATATTTATTACCATAAGGCATGTCTGTGTTAAGTTTGTGTATTAAATCCTTATTAAATCACTTAACATTATGTATAAATAATTCACGTAACACCTGCGATTCATACTTGCATAAACATTAAAAACATTAGGCTTTTCTGCTAAAACAACATTGCATTATAATTTACTGCACCAAGATTTTAAAACCTTTCCAATAAGCAAGAAAATATTTGTAAATGGTCTAAATTTCTTTTAATTAGGTTAGTTGTAATAGTAGGATATATTATATTATTGTAAATTATGGCTGACGCCTACCTAACCCCTTTCCTGTATAATCTTATGTCGGTACTGCTAGTACCTTTGTAATAAAAGAACATTAAGCTGCACGCTATCGTCCAAGCTATAGTGAATGGCATAAAAACCCGGCGAAAAGCGACATTTTCTACTTTCAAAAACTTCTGCTTTTTAAATAGATAAAAAAACTCTGACCCCGTTTTGCTAACCTTACCTAAACTACGAGTAGCTACGTAAATGATAGCATGTTCGTTATCACCTAATGGGTAAATGTAAATCATTTATCCATTAGGTGAAAACTAAGACTTGTAACGCAGCTGTAAAATGTATATGTACCTATTTAACAATAACACTAGTTTCAAGTACAAAGACCAGACCAAGGATTTCTAGTCATAATATTTCAATGAATATTGTTACGCGTAAATCGTGCGTGTTGTTCCAGAAGTAAAATAAATTGGAGTGGTAGTTTTATGATTGAGAAAAGTTTCTCTGACTTCTTGTTTTGTAATAGAAAATGTTAATACTGCTCATACTGTTTATTTTTCTATCTGCCGTGATAACATTTAAGCATAACAAGTCCTGCCTCTGTACCTATCCATGAAAAATAAAATAACGATATAACCTATCCATGAAAAATAAAATAACACTTGTAACTATGACTAATATTATTGGGAAGTACGAGTATATATCTCGAGTGGTGACCACATATCACCAAATATATTATTGAAATCACAGACAGCTGTGGGATTAAAGCAGCTCAAAGCCATCTGGTGAGGCGTTCTGTGGGAAGGTAGAGGTCCAGCAGAGGGCATTGAAATGCTAACCGATGACTGGGTAATTGAAAGTTCCTATAAAAAAATGTGCAAAAACGATCACTGTAGTTCTATTGAAACTGACATGTAATACTGAAGCAATTCCATTTTATAATATATATTTTATGTTAGTACTTCACGCCCTTGAAGACACAAGATAAATTATTTGTGGGAGCGAATCATTTATTTCTGTCTTGGCCTTTAAATTACATCTAGAATGTTTCAGACATTTGAGGCTTTGGTGAAAAAAATATTGTAGTTCATTGTGTGTAGTTGACCCAGCGTATCACAAACTGAGCGTGCGCCACGGAGGAATAGTTTTTTTTTTATTTGTATCAGGTTCAATCTACCAGACTTACAAATAGGCTATAATATATTGACACGCTAAAGTCAAAGAGTGGGGAAATAATTATAAACGAAACGTGGGTGAAATAATCTTTTTAGTTAGTCCCTCACAAAATTTTGATTCTAATCAATAATATAATATAAAATATAATATAAATCCGTCCGTCAACAGTGTAAGATTTGTACGTGGAAATAATGCTTTTATCACGTTCCGGATGTGGTCCGACGACGTACGTAATTAAATTTACATAAATGATACAAATATGTTGCCCAAATTGTGAAGTCGTTTGATAGATTTTCCATCATTACTGTATGAATAGGTATATATTTAGTGTATTCTTAGAAAAGATTGGCAGATTTGTAATTTATACAATCTCTCAAAATTTGCAAAATTCCCTGTTCTATTATATTTTTAAATAAGAACAATATTATTGTGTAATTCGCCAATAATTCTACCAGCTGCGCAAATCTCTTTATAAAGCTTTAATTTGTTTAGTCCCATAGTCCCTCATGTCTTCCGATAATTAGGTTTGGGTAAAATAGAGTCCCCAATCAGTCGAAGTTTATATCTTTTGGAGTAATTTCCATTGTTTTGTAACCACACGACCCTTGTATAAGTTTACTCGAATGTTTAATATTTAGAGTTTAGTTTAGAAGTGTTGTTTATTACCTGTTAATATTTCATTATATAATATCATAAATAAAGTACTAATATTTCATTCAATTCATTCATAATCATAATCAATTCATAATCAATTCATTCATGATAATATATTTGACAGGCTAAAAGTGATTAGTGCATAAAGTGATGCGTGCAATCCATACCGATTGCACGCATCACTTTTGAGAGTGCTCGATTGTGCGATGCGATGCTGTAATTGGAACACTCAACGTTGAGCATTGTGCCGCATAATGCGCAAACGAATGCGAAAACGGGGATAATTTATTAACTCAATGAGAAAAAAAATTGGTCAAGTGCGAGTTGGACTCGCGCACGAAGGGTACCGTACCATTATCTATGCAACATAAGGCAACGTTATTAGTATCGAGCAAGAAACGGTAAAAAAATCATGTTTGTTGTATGGGAGCCCCCCCTAAATATTTATTTTATTTTATTTTTAGTATTTGTTGTTATAGCGGCAATAGAAATACATCATCTGTGAAAATTTCAACTCTCTAGCTATCACCGTTCTTGAGATACAGCCTGGTGACAGACGGACGGACGGACGGACGGACGGACGGACGGACAGCGAAGTCTCAGTAATAGGGTCCCGTTTTTACCCTTTGGGTACGGAACCCTAAAAATGAATGAACAACAAATTGCAAAATCTGTGCAGTGTGCAGTGACAACTTGCTAAGTACCTACTACCTAGTCTGTGACAACTTGTCAACTTGCAGTGATTCCAACTCTATGATTCCAACGTAGCTACATACTTTATTATTACATAATTATTTACATATATTACATTATTATAGATCTAGCACATTTTTGATGTCAGGTAGCTACAAATTATTGAAACTTGTAGCTAAACTTTTAGCCACTTTTTCTAGCAACTTTTGATTGTTGGCCGGGAATCCCCAAAAATAGACTAGTAGCAATAAATACCTACAAGAATGAGCGAGATAACGTATTTAAGCGACTTGCTTACTCGTATGAAATCCGAGCGGAATCATTTCGGGGATTCCCGATTGTTTAACTGTGGCCTGTCTGTTCAGGATTCACCTTTTACTATTTTCATAGGTCTCTGTTTCAATTTCATTTCTTTCTTTTCATTCCATTGGTCGTCATCGCTAGACTTGGTTGATCGAAATAAATTAGTTTGTTTGGATGAGTTTAGTAACTCTTATTTCTATTCTCTAGAGATTCGATCAGGGAAAGCGGCCAATGCTGCCACAACTACGTCCTTCCTCCTAAGTCCGTACTTGACCAAATGGGTACCGTGGAAAAATATTTAAAACCAATTGGAGCTGATTCAGGTGCTCAAGTCCACTATTTTGGAACAATTGTCATACCGGCACAATACCGGCACGATACCGTTGCAATTGAAGTCAAATATCCGTAGTCTGCTATATGCCGTCATAACGGTCTTTCAATGGTAATAGAATTGTCGATCTCTTTTATCTATGCATTGAATTTTCGGTCTCTTTTATCTATGGATTGTGTTAGAATGGTATGTATGTGTTGCCGTTTTTAAAAAATGCGTTAGTTGAAGTGATTTTCGAAAAACTACTAATAAATTTAAACATTTAATCATGCTAGACTTCGTTTAAATATATTTGTACATACTATTTATTAGTATAAAAAGCAATGTGAAGTTTAGGAGATTAGTAAATTGCAATAAATTACAAAGAACAATTTCTAATATTTCTATCTATCTATTTTTTATTTATGGCAATCTGTCGACACAGGACAATTTAAAAATATTACTGTCAAATTCAAAATAGCAGACTACCGAAACATTTCAGTCATTGAATTGCAATTGTGAAGCAGTTGTGTACGAGACTAGCAATTTATGTCACTTTGACAATTGTAAGACAATGATGAAGTCGTTATGACGACACATTAATAGTAGACTACCAAAAACTTTACTATTGCACCATAATGGTACAATAATGGTACAGTTGTGACACCGTTGAAATACCCGACTCAGGGCCCAGCTGTACAAGATTTACCATTATTTTCCCAGTGTTCACAACCTTCTACATCTTCCTCTAGTATTTAATTGATTATGGTATTTCTTTTTTAAATTGTCAATTATCTAGTTAATAGAAAATGTAAATTGCAATATTCCTATTAAAGTTAATAGCTGATTTATTTGTGTTTTATTTTGCTAATAACATTTTAAATTAAGTCATTGTGGATTTTTTTTTGGTAGAATGGGGGCTCCATGATAGTAAAAATTAAAACCTTTAAAAAAGGTTACTGTGTGATTTCTAGTATAATCATGAAAAACGGTATTTATTTTTACTGAGAAAGTTAGCTACTTTTCAGAATGAAAAAAATCTCAATTTAGAAACTTTCTGTACAATACTTAGCTACAGGCCTTCGGTAGCAGTTGGCAACACTGTCAACTTGCTTGTTTTTGGTTGTACCACGAAGTATAGATACAAGGAGTCCGAACGGTATAGGCTTTTCCATAATATTTCGTGTACACAATAATAAACCCAGATCATAGTTCTATTTTCTGCCACTGGCTGCGCTAGTATTCAGGACGTACCGATGCTATTATAGAATATCAGAGTATCTCTTGACCTTCTCTGTATTGTTGGGTTTAAAGCACTCGAAAAATTTCTAAAAATTTCCTGAAACTTATATTTAATTGCACGTTTCTCAGAATATTTTTTTCCACAGGTGTCAATAGTTCAAACGAGTACTTCTTGAAAAATGGCGCGCTCTACCGGCAAAAAATCTGTCCCTTAAATTGAGACCATTCGTTCAACATTACGTTCGGACTCCTTGTATCTATACTTCGTGGGTTGTACTGTGGTACTCAAAGAGTGTAATTAGTATCTTCTATCTATTCTGTGGTAATAGGTAATATAGAGTTGTACTTTTGGTTGTACTTCTGGGCCCTGAGTCGGGTATTTCAACGGTGTCACAACTGTACCATTATTGTACCATTATGGTGCAATAGTAAAGTTTTTGGTAGTCTACTATTAATGTGTCGTCATAACGACTTCATCATTGTCTTACAATTGTCAAAGTGACATAAATTGCTAGTCTCGTACACAACTGCTTCACAATTGCAATTCAATGACTGAAATGTTTCGGTAGTCTGCTATTTTGAATTTGACAGTAATATTTTTAAATTGTCCTGTGTCGACAGATTGCCATAAATAAAAAATAGATAGATAGAAATATTAGAAATTGTTCTTTGTAATTTATTGCAATTTACTAATCTCCTAAACTTCACATTGCTTTTTATACTAATAAATAGTATGTACAAATATATTTAAACGAAGTCTAGCATGATTAAATGTTTAAATTTATTAGTAGTTTTTCGAAAATCACTTCAACTAACGCATTTTTTAAAAACGGCAACACATACATACCATTCTAACACAATCCATAGATAAAAGAGACCGAAAATTCAATGCATAGATAAAAGAGATCGACAATTCTATTACCATTGAAAGACCGTTATGACGGCATATAGCAGACTACGGATATTTGACTTCAATTGCAACGGTATCGTGCCGGTATTGTGCCGGTATGACAATTGTTCCAAAATAGTGGACTTGAGCACCTGTGCTTGTACCACGATAATATTAAATTTTACAATAAAATTGTGATAAAATTCTCATATTATCAATGTATTGTTCAATAAAAGGATGTAATAGTCGAAGTGTCAAAGGTGGAAATATTAGATTTTTTACTGTTCCTAAAGATGCTACAATAGCAGAGGGATGGTTGCGGTATTTTAAACCTACAAGTAATATGAAATTAGAACATCGTAAGTTTTTAATACTTTTGTACTTACTTTGCCATAAATGCATGTGGGGCCAATTCTAATGCGTGAGAAACAACCTAACTTAACTATAATGCAAGCAATTATGGTGTATCTTCATAATTAGTTTGCTGTTTCTTTGTAGACATTAAAATCGTTAGTTTATAATACACAACTTTTTTATAAAGTAAGTTCAGATTACATAGCCGAATCCTGTTATCGACGCTATAATTTTTTTTTAGTTTAGATGTGCATGTAGAATTGGTACTTGATGCTCTGACTGCTGTGTTGATAATGGAAACCACAGATTGAAATCCTGGATAGACCAAAAGCTTTTAGTGCTGGGCGGGTTATGGAAACCACAATTTGAAATTCTAGATAAACCAATAGCTTTAAATATGTTTGATAATCTTTATAATATTTTCAGGTAGAGTGTGCTCGGAACATTTTGCTCCCTCTGCTTATCTGTGCCGTAATTATTTAAATATTGGATCAAGAAAAGGTAGTAGAATGTTAAAATATGATGCAATACCTACCTTAAAACTTGATGATGTTGATGATACTGATACTAATCATATACCAGCAATGTCAGACCAAGGCATTAAAACATTAATTGAAAATAATTTACAAACATTAAGATTTCAACAAAAAAGGTAATTTATCTACTAATCTTTTCATCCCATAATTGTCCCAATGTTGGGCACTGGTCTTCTTAATGTTGGAAGGTATTTGGTCTACTTATGCTGCACTAAGCAGCTGTTGCCTTATTTGTCCTTAGCTGACTCTCGTAGTTCTCTGTGAATAAAATGGGTGGTGACACTTTATCCATCACCAAATGGTTAATATATTTATCCACTCACACATCCATGGATACAATACTATCCAAAAAAGAAAATAATTAATTATGTATTTCCATATTTGGATGGCAGCAGCCATCTGCTGGGCTTTTTCCCATGGGGGTAGGCAGAGACTATAGAGCGCCATCGCTCTATAGTCTCTGCCTACCCCCATGGGAAAAAGGCGTGATGTTATGATGATGATGTATTACTATTGTGCTATTTTAAAAATAAAAATACAAAAAGGTTTCATTTTAATATTACGTATTTACTTACAAAAAATATTATAATTATACTTGTAATGTGGTAAATATTAAGAGCCTACATCAATATTATCGTATATCATCGCCGACACGTACATATTACACAGCCAGTAGGCACAGAAAATGAAGAATTAGGGATACTTTTCCTGTTTACTCAAAATCTACTAAATATATTTTAATTCTGATTTACGTGTTTCTATATATAATAGTTACTTATGTTTTTAAAGTTATTTCATTAGTTAATTCGCGATAATAGACCGACAAATGAAAAAAATAAAAAATGAGAGAGGTTGTTTCGCTAAGATTTTCTATCGAGAAAACTTTTTTCAATCACGTTTCTGAGTTTATGCGATCCTAGATCATATATTGAAAAAACATATACTTAAAAATTAGAGCTCTAGCCATTCAATCTAAAGAAACAATGAAAACTTCGTACGTAGAAAAATGCATGAAGCTATTTTGGTATCCTCTTAAACAACAAACTAAATTTTAATGTCAGTAAATATTTATTAATTTCAGAAAACCTAATGAAGGCTTGAAAGGTGATAAAATAATTATATCTGTAAATGAATATAAAATATTAATCTCATATATGGAGAAGTACATTAATATTAAGAACAATTTGTCACATATTTGCACACCGGAGAAAATAAGAATGCTATTGAAACCTATTGAAAGTTGACTGCTAGTAATAAGAAGGCAAACTATGTGAAACTGATGAAAGTTTTTCTAATAGTCTGAAAAACGAAAGCTGAAAAATAATGTTGCATGTCTGTGGTTGGTGTTTAAATAACTATTGACTCGGCCTACCCCCATGGGATAACAGCGTGATTTTGTGATAATGATGACTCATAGTTCAAAAATTTAATTGTTATTGAAACACTCGTAGTAGTCCTTGTTATATTGAGGGAATATACTATTATTAAAGTTTTAAGGAATTAGAAAACATTGTTTATTTCATTCATATTTTAGGAGCTTCTGGCTGGGATCAAGTGCACTTGTATCGATACTCGATATTCGTATTGACTAGTCACAAATATGTAAGCATAAAAAATAATGCCGTAATGTAAGAACCAATAAGAACACCGTGTAATCGTAATAACGTCAATAGTTCTGGTATTTGTTGCTGTGGATAAAATAAAATGACGCCGGCAATGCGACACGAGTCAGTAATGTGTCGCATTCCATATTTTTGATACATCAAAATACAATATCGATAAGTGTTTCTGAGACATGGAAACAGCCTAGTGAACCTTCTAGTCTGTGGCGCTGTGGATAGTAGTACACTGTGAATTAGGGTACGAACTCTATTAGCACGACTAAACTAAACTAAAATATGAAAATTTATAGTCTTAATAACTTGATTCACGAATGTTAACAGAACTTCTTTATTATAAAAACTGTGTAATAAAAACAAAAAATTATGTAAATGTGCACAATTAAATAGGTAGCCATTTAAATATAATAAACCAAAGCTTGCACCTAATAATAAAATTTTCAATTTTCATTTTAGTAAAATTTTTGACGTACATAATATTGTCCTCAATATCTACTCTGTGGAATAGTGTGGAAGTACTTATTTGTTTATTTATTTTGCTGTTCAGTGAACCCGTGCAGTGAACTTTAACTTTATTAAAAATTTCGTCAATTATCTTGAAATTCTCTGCTGGAACAATAATCACTATGTCTTGTTCAATGCTAGGATGTAAAAATCGAAGTGTCAAAGGCGGAGATATTAGATTTTTTTCTGTTCCTAAAGATGTTACAATAGCAAATGAATGGCTTCGATATTGCAAACCTACAAATAAAGTTAAAATAGAAAATCGTAAGTTTTTGTTAATTTTATGTTTACTTTACTATACTGTCTATAGTAATACACAGACTAATATTATGACGCTGAACAGCTTGTTTGTTTGTTTGAACTCATTATGTAACTTCATGAACCACTGGTCTGATTTGAAAAATTCTTTCAGTGTTGGATAGTATATTTATCGAGGAAGGCTATAGTCTATATAACATCATGCTGCGACCAAAAGGACCAAAGTTTTAGTGAGAAAAGTAGCAATAATGGGAAATTATTTCTAAATTCCACACATACAGAGTTGCGGGCATCATCATTGATAACAATAAAAGGAGTATTTAAAATTGAACAGAAATATACCTTGTTTGTAGGGTTCTGTATAAAAAAGTACAGGATTCAAGTGCAAGTACATCTTGTTCCTATTGCTCTATTGTGGCTTATTTATATTTTTCTAGGTTTTGAAGCACCTTGAATGCCCATGTCAGCCTTTATTCAGCCTTAGATAACTTATTAAATTATTTTTTAAATAACTTTTAAAAATAAAACTACTTTTTATGGATTTAGACGTGTATATTTTGTTTAAAATTTTGGTCACGGGTGAGACACTCACGGGTCTCATCCGTGACCATGGTGACTGCAAAGTTTCCGAAACGTCGGGCCAAAATTTAAAACAAAATATACACGTCTAAATCCGTAAAAAGTAGTTTTATTTAACAGATGAGTGCAATGCATATTTTCTAACGCGCAAGTGTTAGAAAATATTAACTTTTAAAAATATTAACAGTGGACCTACAACTTATTATTTTAAAATTATGTACTTATTTGTGTTATTCTATATAATATTTTTCAGGTAGGGTGTGTTCAGAACATTTTGCTCCCTCTGCTTACAAGTGCGAGAATTATATGAACATTGGTTTTAAAAAAGCTAGAATATTAAAAGATGATGCGGTACCTACTTTGAAACTTATCACAAATGATGATAGTGATAGTTATGATGAACATCCGATGGCAGACCAAGACATTAAAGCATTGAGAGAGAATGAATTAGAAACATTACAATCACTAAAGATGAGGTATATTGTTATAGTTTTAATCATTATATGGTGTTTATGAGGATACCAAAATAGCTTCGTGCATTTTTCTATGTACGAAGTTTTCATTGTTTCTTTAGATTGAATGGCTAGAGCTCTAATTTTTAAGTATATGTTTTTTCAATATATAATCTAGGATCGCATTAACTCAGAAACGCGATTGCAAAAAGTTTTCTCGATAGAAAATCTTAGCGAAACAACCTCTCTAATTTTTTATTTTTTTCATTTGTCGGTCTATTATCGCGTATTAACTAATGAAATAACTTTAAAAACATAAGTAACTATTATATATGCATAGAAACACGTAAATCAGAATTAAAATATATTTATTAGATTTTGAGTAAATAGGAAAAGTATCCCTAATTCTTCATTTTCTGTGCCTACTGGCTGTGTTAATATGTACGTGTCGGCGATGATATACGATAATATTGATGTAGGCCCTTAATCATTATATTATGGGTGTTTCTATGTAATGAAAAGTAGTATAAGTATTCTATCCGTATTCTGGTACCCATAACACAAGCATATAAGCTTAGCTTGGGACCAGAGGACGTTGTGTGAAATGTCCATGAATATTATTATTATTTAAAAAAAAATTTTTTTATTGAACACTAGCTGTTGCCCGCGACTTCGTCTGCGTGAAATTTAGAAATCAAACCTTAACAAACAGAAGTTTACTATACCGCTCAATAGATGGCGTTGTGCATTTTTTATAAATCACACTATGGTTTGTTTACACAACACTTAAAGCTCGTGTAAATTTCTTGATTTCAATCTGCTTTTAGCATTTATAAATTAGTAAGATTCATGGACTTTTCACAAACACACAACATCCTCTGGTCTCAAGCTAAGCTTATATGCTTGTGTTATGGGTACCAGAATACCGATAGAATACATATACTACTTTTCTCTTGTAAATGCATACTTATAATACATAGAAACACTCAGATGCAGTGTAAACATCTGTATGACAATTATAAATATCACACAAATGATTGTCCTGAGCGGAAATCGAATCTGCAACCTTGTTGAACATTAGTGCGTTCAAACAAATAAACTCTTCAGCTTTATAATATTTCTATATGGCTTTTTTTAATTCACAGATTAATGAATTTGAATGATGAATTTTTTTATAATTTCAGAAAACTCATTGATACCTTCCAAGGTGGTCGAATAACAATTTCTGTAGATGAATATAATATATTAACTTCATATATGGAGAAGTATTTTGCTCTTAAGAACAATTTGTCACAAATTTTCACTCCAGATAAAATAAGAATTCTTATGAGACGTATGAACTGGCCTGTAGAGTTCAAGAGGAAGAGAGTCAAGAAATAAGCAGCATAACCGGGATTTTGGAAAGGGTTTTGCTAATTGTTGCACGCATTGGGTTTGAAACAAAAAATGGATAAAGCCAAGGACATATGTTTGAATCGTAGCAGATGGCACTCTATAGTCTCTGTCTACCTCCATGATAATGGAACTATGAAATATCACACAAAGGGTTCCAGTACCATCATTATCATAATATATTTGTCATATCATCATAACCATGCTATCAAGTATATAATAAAGTTACTCTGTAAACATTATTTTGTTGTATGGCCTTCTAAGCAAGCCTTCTTACATATTAGTATTCTGTTTTTCAGTTTTTAATAAAAATCTTTACTTATTATAAAACAAAGTCGTAATTTTTGTATGTATGTCCCTATGTGAGCTTATATCTTCAAAAATACGCAACGGATCCTGATGCGGTTTTTTTTAATAGATAGAATGGTTCAACAGGATGGCTTTTTTTGAATAATTTGTTGTGTATATTAGATGAGATTATGATTAAATTTGCTAAGAAATTCGGACGCGCGCGATATTTAAATGAAAACGCTGCCTTATCCATGTGAGGTACAACAAAGTAATGTATGCAGGAATTAATTGTTACTTATAGTTTTTCAATAAAGTTCGCGTATATGTATATCTTTTAAGGAAAACCCGCTGTACCCATAATTATGTCAAAAAAATTATCAAATTCAATAGGGTGTTTTCAAAAGTTATTTATGTGAATATAGTAATATTTTTTATTCAATTAAATACCTTGGTTAGCTTACACATTTATTATAGATTATAACTGCTTTTTACAGCATACAATTTAAATGAATATCTTAGGAGATGTGACGAAAAAAGAATTTCGTGCGGCAAAATAAAATACTTAAACTGTTGGCTGAGCAGGTATGGATAGAAGACCGAGGAAACGTTCGCGACGTTTCCTCGGTCTTCTATCCATACTTGAAAGAAGAAAGAAAGAAAGAAAGAAAGAAAATATTTATTTTGATGAGACTAACATAGTAACATAGTTCACAGACACAAGTTGTATGGTTGTTATTACAATATCTACGAAATTATTCAAGATTAACAAACTCCATGCAAAACAAGACATACTCATCAAAAAGAGATGAAGCTCAGCATAAAGCTGCGTCGCTGTAAACAACGCAGCGCTGATTTTCAGCAACACCTCGTAAGCAATTAACTACAAATAAATAATAGTTATTTAAGAAATAAAAAAATAAATAGAAATGAAACAATAATAATTAAAAATTAAAAAACATTAATAATAAAAATTCAATAATAATCAAAAACAATAATAATTAGTACAGTTAAATAAAATAAAATAACAATAAATAAAATAACAATTAAAAACAATCATAATTAAAAAAAAAAACAATAAAATAATAATAATATAAATTAATCACAGATAATATAAATTAATCACAGATTAATACACAGAAGAAGAATCACACCGCCCTCACAACAAATCGATACAGGAATGGGTGTCGTGTATTGTATCGTGAACATCACTAACATTGCGATACGCAGAGAGTGACGCACGCGCACCGGCGCACCTCACTACGTAATAGGCCTGACGTTAATCACGTGTTGTAATCGGTCGGCAAAAAAAAAAAAAATAAAACAAAATAACAAATGGAATGGACGCGACCTTTGAACTTAGATAGTGTAAGTGTTATGTTTGATTGTGAGCGTGTTTCATCATAGAGGTGCTTCAACAGTGAGAATAAGAATAAAAACCTTATTATGAGTTGCTATGGGACAAAAAAGTTCCGCCATACTAACATGGTTGGACATTCATTCCAAGTGGATTAAAAGGTAAGTACAGTATTCATTAGAGTTTAATAATTTCATGATAATAATCGTAATTGCAGAGCATTGTATTGCCCAGAGAGAATAAGATAGAAAGAAAGAAGACATATCCAACCCATGAACCTTTGTGTTTATACTTAGGTTATATTACGAGGAAGATTGGCAGGTAGCTATATCTGCAGATCTTTAATGCTTGGGTCAGGAGATGTAGTTAGCAACCCAACTAAAACCTTTGTCCTGGCTCCTGCAAACTTAAATAATATTTCTTTATGTTACTAATAAAACTCTGTTTTGATTTTAGATGACCAAAGGGAGGCCACAAGATGTTCCAGCAGTGGGTTGCTGCGTACTTGAAGCTTCCTCTGAAAGCAGAAGTTCTATGGATCGGAATGGAGAGTGGAACAACATTAGAACGCACTGCATATTTGCAGGTTGGTTGCTTCCAGTTTAGTTTTTCAAATAAGTATTTAGGTTTCTGCTTAGCTATAACGTTATACACAAGGCTAGCCAAATGGATTTCTCTCCTTGCATCCATTTTTAGGACTTTATGTTTATTAAAATATGGGGTCACATGATCTCTCCTTGGCACAACAAAACAGAAACGAGCACACGCATTCTGTAGTCTTTGAATTAGGCACTTTGTTCTAGCCAACAGGCACGGTCCATACACTGTATCACAGTAGTTAAGTCTTGACAAAATAATACTGTTCATCAGTTGAATTCTTAAAGGAATATCAATGAAATCCCGCACCCCATATAAGACTTTGAGTTTGTAGAAACAGTTTTGTAAAACGTTGTTAACATGTTTCTCAAAACGTAGTTCAGGATCCATCAACAGTCCCAAGTTCATTGCTGAGCCAACATAACAAATCTTATTGTTCATAACAGAGACCTCAGGGCTGCGAGCAAGTACACTAGCTATTTGAAATCTGCTGCCTAGAACCATGTATTTTGACTTTGTAGGATTGAGTATTAAGGAATTTTGTTCCGACCAACCAACAATAGCCCTTAGGTCTTCATTAATTAAGTCTACTGCTAATTGTGTATCTTGTGGCTTAAAAGACATAAACAGCTGCGTATCATCGGCATATATATGGTATCTACAGTGCACTATGGCACTAGTGACATCTGCACTGTAGATGGCATATAGCAGAGGTCCTAAGATAGATCCCTGTGGCACTCCTCGCTGCACCCTGCTAGATAAGGAAGCAGAGGTTGTACCATCTGCATTCTGCAGTACCACATGTTGCATTCTATTTGATAGATAACTCCTGAACCACTGTACTGCTGTGTCATCAAAACCATAGTAAGCCAACTTCGACAGGAGCAAATCAGGGCTAATAGAGTCAAAAGCGCGTGAAAAATCGAGCAACACCAGCATTGTAGCCTCGCCCCGATCACGCGCCTCTAGAATATTTCCCACAACATCGCTCAGAGCAGTTGCTGTACTGCGGCCCTTCCTAAAGCCAGACTGGAGGTCAGGTAGTATGTTATGATCCTCTAAATAATCAACCATTTGTCTGTGAATGACTCTCTCCAGGACCTTGGATAATATAGGTAAGATGCTAATAGGTCTAAGATCTTTGTGAGACTCTGGGTTATTGTTTTTGGGAATTGGTCGAATAATGGCATGCTGCCAAACATCAGGAAAGGTGCCAGTAGCTATAGACTTATTGACTATGCTGGTTATTGCTGACAGAGAGTTTGGCAGAGTACGGGAAAGCATATCCAGACTAATCCCGTCCACCCCTTGCACGTTCGACTCTAAAGTTTTAATTATGTTAAATATTGTTTCCTGTTCAACTGTCTCCAATCTAAAAATAGCTGAACTGAACCTAGAATTGCTGAAGTGTGACAACAGTGACTCACTCACATGGCCAGTACCTGGCACCTCCAAAAAAGCCTGATTTATTATGTCAGGATTGTCAAAATGATCAGGCAGGTGTCGTTCCTTGTGATTAGGTAGTACATCACGCCTCAGGTTATGCCACAGCAGCTTAGGGTTTTTAATATTTTGAGCTATATAGGTGTCAAAATAAGCTTTCTTGTCATTATTCAAGGCATGAGCAGCCTGTCGCTTCAGGTCTAAGTAGTACAGCTTGTGGGAATTGTTGTTTGATATATGTGCTCGTCTCCTGGCATTATCTCTTAGTTTGAATAAGAGCCGGACATTGTCTGTAATCCATGGGGTAGGGTGTACTTCAATCCAATGTTTGGATATTTGGTTAATGTTGGATGTATGGATGGATTTTCATGAAACTTTCTTAAAATCCACGCGTATGGAGTCGCGGGCAACAGCTAGTTACTTATAATAACCACTTAAATAAATAAATATTTATTATAATCTGGTTTTGTTTTATAAACCCTATGCCTTACGTGTGGTCAGCGCGGAGCAGTGGACCATAATCCCTCCCAAAGTGGAGGAGGCCCGTGCCCAACAGTGGGACGTAAATGGGCTGGAGAAAGAGATAAAGACGGACGGATAGCAGATAGAACCAATTTTTAATTTAGTATACAACCCTAAAATAGAACTCAATTAGCAGGAAATAGTGTCAAATCTTGTTTTTATTCTTACAATTTTTTCCAGTTCAGGACTCAATGAATCAGATAATTTACATTCGCGCTTTAATCCACATGGGTAGACAGATTTTAAGATGAACCATAAATATTGCTTGCAAATGTCATTTTATAATAGTAGTAACTATGTACAAAATTTAATAGTTATTGTAATAATTACTCTGTGGTCTAAATGTTAATTAAGTGTATTTACAATTAATAAAATTAGAAATTGTAAGAAATTAGAACACGTTTTTTATTGGATACATATTTAGGAGATTTACCTCAGGTCCTGGATCCTAGCATCGGTTTTATTAAACCTATCAGACAAAACGGATTCGTGGCACTTGTATTCTGATCTCACTATCACATGGACTGTTCATTTTCCTCATAATCAGTATCATGTTCATAATTACTCTGTCATATTTGTATGGTTATAATGTTAAAAATATATTTTAAACGCCTGATTAATTTCTATTTAGATCTGTAAGATAATTACTAATCGACAATCCTCGTGGTCTGTTTATGTAATGGACTGCCGTTCACGAGGTCGCAGGTTTGACTCCCGCACGGGACAATTATTTGTGTGTTTTTTTATAATTATCATACAAATGTTTGTAATGAGTCTGGGCGTTTCTATGTATTTTAAGAAAAGAAATTTAGTATGTATATGTATTATATTTGTATTCTGGTACCCATAACAGGACATTGCTAACAGAATCTGTCCAGGCGTTATTAGATATAATTATGAAAATATCTGGGTAATCCATTGAATTATTATTTAGATTGGTGTAATCCAAATGCGAGAACTACTATTGGTTTCAATAAGGTTTTAATCCATTAGCTTACTGACTGGCAAGATGTAGCCAGCCAGTCAGTGGGCTCTTTACTTCTTTCTCGTAGTCATATTCCGTTATTCGGGGTCCGCGCAACGTCACTAGGTAGTTGTCCATTTTGCAATGGGACTGCTGAATTTTACGCCCTGTCGTCAACCCTCTTTTAGTATGTGGTTAGGTTCCCTCAGTCAGGTCTTACCCCGCGGGGAAGACATGGGAAGGTGACACTTGTATTTTTTTGTCGTCACCCCACGGACTCTTTACGTCTTCCTTGAAATCCATACCTATAGGAGTTAATAGGAGGAAGCGAACATGTGCAGACATCGAATTACATTTTTGGCAAAGAAACAAACGAAGAAACGTGTATAAAATCGCGTAATGCCTTTTTGCACTAACGCAATATTAAAATATTATTTTCAACTGTGTTTAAAAACTTTGAACATACAATATATGTTAAATTTATTAAGACTGTCTTAGAGCCGGATTGCTCGAACATTCCAAATCGCATTCGCCAGCCGGGACCCCAAGCGCAGGTGAGCGCAACTCCGCCCTGAGCCCCTGAGTAGGTACAGGGTATATACCATCATTTAATCTCAGACCTCAGACTTGTGGTCAGGGACCCGGACCCTTCCGGCTCAGTCCAACCCTGCTGTTTTATGTTAGTATGCAATTTATTTTAAAAGTTACACATAATTTAAAATAATACAAAAGGGAAGCATAATAAAAGGAAAATCTGTCGTTAATTAAAAGTTTTCACTTCTGTGGGTGTATGAGTTCATACTTACCTACGATTTTAATTATTAAACTGCTTCCTCTTTTGTAATTTTACAAAAGTTATATATTATATTAAAATCATATTTAATATTATTCGACAAAGCTCGTGATGTAGTTATAGCCCATAGCACAAGCACAATAGACACTATGAGCTTAATTTAGGACTAATATTATTATTATTAAAAAGATTTGTTTACCAACAAATGAGACAAACCTCAAGACAGAAAAAAATTAAATAAAATACTTAAGTATTTATTGAAATAAATTCTAAAATCTAGGTATTTTTGTTTCAAATCTTTATCTTAAGATCTTACCTTACAAAACAATATCCTGAGACATAAACGTTGTCGAAATCGTAGCAACAACGGTGCAAAGCACTCAAACTTTTACCAAAGGAAATCTTGTTTTTGTCACGGAATTTAGGAAGTGACCTTTGACAATAAAGTCCCTCACTTTTTGTAGGTAAAAAGTACAATTTAGTCTTACAATGCTTACAAATATAAAAGCAAAAGTAATTCTGTCGCTTTTCATCTTAAAACTATTGTATCGATTTAAATGAAAGCATAAAGTATAAAACAAGTTAGATTAATGCTCTAAGGAAAGGTACAGATATTGAAAGGGCTCGAGAAGCCTCTTAATCACAAAATAAGGTGATTTCAAATTCTTGGCGTACGAAGTGGTGAGCTAAAATATCAAATAAAGAAATTTTAAAATGTTATATTTTTCTTATCCTAGTCTTTTTTAAGGACAGGATAAAATGGGAACCTTCTATAATAAATCAATACCTAGTCTGTGTCATGCATGTTTTTTAATATCGGCATTGATTTACGGCATACATAGGTGCCTATCTGAAGCGGCTATACGTCACTGGCGCCCTGTAGCCGGGATAAGAACTGTTATTTATCTCTTGTATGGAGTAAGTGGTAAGATACAGTTTGTAGAAGCAAAAATACCATTCTATCTATCCATTCATCAGCTTTTCTCCGTCCACTGATGGACACAGGCCTTTTCCATGGAACGCCACAACGCACGGTCTTGTGCCGCTGGCATCCATTTGCTCCACGCGACCTTGAAGATATCGTCGCTCCACCTAGTTGGCCGCACAACAACGGGACGTGGTCGAATGGTCGCCTCTCTAGGACGTTTCTTTCCCAATCATCACCAGTCCTTCGAGCGATGTGGCCTGCCCATTGCCACTTCAACGTTCTAATCCTTCGAGATGTGTTGGTATAATAAAATTAGTAAGTGTTAATTTTATCCAAAGTAGAAACCGCAAATTGGCCAATGTAAGAATGCTTCCCAGCTAGATGGACCGACGACCTGAAGAAGGCCGCTGCGTGGGACTGAATGCAGAAAGCGGAGTACCGTGTATAGTGACGCGAATAGGGAGAGGCCTATCTATGTCCAGCAGATGAATCAGAAGATGTCCAGAACTTGACTAAAATATTATTATAGGCGTTACAATAAGATAAATAGACGCCTTTCAAAGCTTTTGAATCTTTTCTATATCTATCTACGTAATTACATGGATTTCATGTTGTTAGTATTCAAAACCACGTTAATAATTTGATAAAATATTATATACAGAACTATTACTAACTACATAGGTAATTTGAAAATAGTTTTGTCGGAAACTTTTTTTCTGTTGTCTTGATTTAATAGCGTAATTTGATGTTGTAGTGATTTAATAAGTTCGTCTACATGCACGATATAACTTTAGTTCCAGTTAATTCCTTTATGGCAAAGGAATAAGAACGAAAGAATATTGTAGTTACTGGCATGTTTTACTTTGATTCTTACTTAAATTACTTTATTCTGAAAGAAAGTAAAATCTTTTTCCTTTATTAATTAGAATCATACCTAAGTGTAGGTATGTGGAAGAAAATAATTAAGACTGTAATGTGTTGTTTCCGTTGAATTTGCATAATCCCATGGACTTACTTATATGTGCGTACTATCTTTTAATTCCGAATTAACATAAGTATAGGTATGGTCTGAGTAGAGAAAGCAGGCATTAGCCACATAGCAAGATATGTCAAGAAAGGGTAAAAAAATAGGCCCCATGGTTTTGTCATACAGGATAATTTTATTTTATAATCATTTCTCCTGTATTTAGACCATTCACCATTCGAACGGATGGTAGCGTGCAGTTTTAACTCTTTTGTTACTTTGCTACGGTAAACCTATTTACATAAATTTTATAAAACGTTGCAACTAACCAATCGTACAGGAGCTATAATTATTTATTGCAATATTACGGTTAGTAAAATGTCGGAGCTTTCTTCCGGTATAATGGCAAGTAAACGTTGGTAAGGGATACATCTATTAGTTATTAGGCTCGTAACTTATTCCTGTTTTTTTTATTAAGCTAGAAAAGAGCTCTAACTAAAAATTTTATTTATAAAAAAACAGGAATACAGAAATATTTAACGGATTAATTTACAGCAATATTAATTCAACTTTTTTTATTTGTAGTTTTAAGTAGGTACAAATAAAAAAAAATGTGAATGTGTCAAATCGATAGTAATTTTATTTATATTTTTAACGGACTAAAAAAAAAAGGAGAAGGTTCTCAATTCGTCTGTAATTTCTTTTTAGGGTTCCGTACCCAAAGGGTAAAAACGGAAACCCTATTACTGAGACTTCGCTGTCCGTCCGTCCGTCCGTCCGTCTGTCACCAGGCTGTATCTCAAGAACGGTGATAGCTAGTGTTAGACCACCTTGGCTAACATTAATCGCTTGATGTCTTGAATGGCGGGCGTCACGCCATATTCAAAATGAAACCATATTTCATTGTATTATTTATCAGTTTATTATTCTTCGTATGAGTTTATACATTTTCCACATCAACTATATTTAATAATTTACTATTCTTCACTTATTAACTAGTACATGTATTAGAATCACGCGCAACAGGTTCCGCGCCATATTGATATAATATCTACATCTGTCATTCTTTATTGTCATTCTGCGTACTGCCGGATATCCGTTATTGTTCCATTTCCAATAAGTCGATATTATAAAGAGTACCAATTGAGTGACTATACTAATGACTTGTGTATACTGTATTATGAAATCGGTAACAGCTCGGCCATCCGTCAGTTTTACGAGTCCCTCGTAATCTACATTTTACTATAAAACAAAGGAGGGATCAAACTAAATACATCACTATTACCTACCTCTATTATAGTCTACCTAGGCGTCTGAATTTGTTATTACATTTATTATTGTTAAAATCGAGACAACATTTTAATATACACATCATGTTTTGATATAACTTACGGGACAGTTGGATTGGACAGTAGTTGGAATATGTTATTACATTTATTATTGTTAAA
Organism: Orgyia antiqua; assembly: GCA_916999025.1. Classification (NCBI taxonomy): domain Eukaryota; kingdom Metazoa; phylum Arthropoda; class Insecta; order Lepidoptera; family Erebidae; genus Orgyia; species Orgyia antiqua. Next base: position 704,930 of record OU779871.1, on the reverse strand, counting down.
ATCGAGACAAATTATGTACAGATTTCAAATATTTTCAAATATTTTTATTGTGGATCATAGGTACAAAATGTTGTTATACCGATATAATTCATAAGCCATGTCCCGCCTCGTAGGCCTACAATATTCTTAACATAATTATAAATACAATTAATTCTGTTATGATTAAATTATAAAATTTCTATATAAATACAAATAAGTCGGTAGGTACACCAAGAGAATACAATATAATAAAGAGGTATCATCAATTAAGATCACAGAATTAGTTAGTCATAAGTCAAATAACAAATATGTATTGCAATAAAAAAGGGTTTATACATTATGTTAACTTAGATACACTTATTTTTTCTTGAAAACCCAGTGGCTATATAATTATTCGAACTATTTCCCGTACTAGTTTTAAAACTGTATCACGGTGAAACAGGCTTCCTCATACAACATCTGGCTAGTAAATATACTTAGGCATAATGCTTTATATAATTTAAAAAAATATATATGAAAAAGATAAAATAACAAAGTTCCAGTTTTATATAATTAAATTAGAACAATAATTATTTCTACGCCGAGCAAAATATCAAAAGATGTAGGTAGCAGAAGATATCGTGTAGTATAAGCAATAGTCATATGTCAATATCAATTATTTAATTATTAGTCAATTATTGTCCATGAAAGTTAATTATTATTATCAATACACATGTCATAAGAGTATTTATATGCAAGAAAGAAACAGACAGCTAGAGAACTATCAGCTGATTTATTCATACATAGAAAGAAAGAAACAAAACATTTATTGCTGCAACCAAACAATATATAAACAAAACTTAAATAAAAGCAGAGAATAAACAAATAGGTTTACATCACAAATAAGCTATAATAATAATATTATATAAATGCTCTTTGTGTCCAGTCAGTAGCAACAGGTCCCATTTCAGCATAATGTCAAGTTTCAACTTGACGCTGGTTTTCAATGGGACCTTGGAGTGATGGCAAGGATGCCCAGAAGCCAACAAGCTTAATTTACAATAAGTATAATATCTACTAAACTTACATTACAACTTACTTTAACAAACGTAATTGTATACAAGTTATTTTTTGAAAAAAAAACAATGACACTTCAAAACTTAAATTTTATACCCGTACCTAAACTTAATTGTACTTATAAAAGACCTACATAATAATATATACATACCCACTGTTACATACATTATGTTCTTAACTAATAAATACAGGTATCTACTGATTTTTATAAATTTAATATAACTTCAAAAATAGAAACTAACTTATATGATATAGATCAATCAATTTAAAATGTTTCTAATTGATTGACATCATTTGTTTTGACACAATTTAGGTTTTATTTATTCTAAAATAACTGACCCATGACCATGAGAAATCACAAGTACTAATTGTAGTATGATTAATTTATGATCTTGACCAACCATGCTCTTTTATGTAATATGACTGCCCGAAGCAATCCGATGTACTTATGCGACATAGTCAATACATGATCTTGCACTTACTTGTACTTATTCTAACACGATTGATCGGTGACCTGACCAATCGTGTGCTTATCCTAACATGGTTGATCGGTGACCTGACCAACCATGTGCTTATTCTAACACGATTGATCGGTGACCTGACCAATCGTGTGTTTATCCTAACATGGTTGATCGGTGACCTGACCAACCATGTGCCTATTCTAACACGATTGATCGGTGACCTGACCAATCGTGTGCTTATCCTAACATGGTTGATCGGTGACCTGACCAACCATGTGCCTATTCTAACACGATTGATCGGTGACCTGACCAATCGTGTGCTTACCCTAACATGGTTGATCGGTGACCTGACCAACCATGTGCTTATTCTAACACGATTGATCGGTGACCTGACCAATCGTGTGTTTATCCTAACATGGTTGATCGGTGACCTGACCAACCATGTGCTTATTCTAACACGATTGATCGGTGACCTGACCAATCGTGTGCTTATCCTAACATGGTTGATCGGTGACCTGACCAACCATGTGCTTATTCTAACACGATTGATCGGTGACCTGACCAATCGTGTGTTTATCCTAACATGGTTGATCGGTGACCTGACCAACCATGTGCCTATTCTAACACGATTGATCGGTGACCTGACCAATCGTGTGCTTATCCTAACATGGTTGATCGGTGACCTGACCAACCATGTGCTTATTCTAACACGATTGATCGGTGACCTGACCAATCGTGTGTTTATCCTAACATGGTTGATCGGTGACCTGACCAACCATGTGCCTATTCTAACACGATTGATCGGTGACCTGACCAATCGTGTGCTTATCCTAACATGGTTGATCGGTGACCTGACCAACCATGTGCTTATTCTAACACGATTGATCGGTGACCTGACCAATCGTGTGTTTATCCTAACATGGTTGATCGGTGACCTGACCAACCATGTGCTTATTCTAACACGATTGATCGGTGACCTGACCAATCGTGTGTTTATCCTAACATGGTTGATCGGTGACCTGACCAACCATGTGCCTATTCTAACACGATTGATCGGTGACCTGACCAATCGTGTGCTTATCCTAACATGGTTGATCGGTGACCTGACCAACCATGTGCTTATTCTAACACGATTGATCGGTGACCTGACCAATCGTGTGTTTATCCTAACATGGTTGATCGGTGACCTGACCAACCATGTGCCTATTCTAACATGATTGATCGGTGACCTGACCAATCGTGTGCTTATCCTAACATGGTTGATCGGTGACCTGACCAACCATGTGCTTATTCTAACACGATTGATCGGTGACCTGACCAATCGTGTGTTTATCCTAACATGGTTGATCGGTGACCTGACCAACCATGTGCTTATTCTAACACGATTGATCGGTGACCTGACCAATCGTGTGCTTATCCTAACATGGTTGATCGGTGACCTGACCAACCATGTGCTTATTCTAACACGATTGATCGGTGACCTGACCAATCGTGTGTTTATCCTAACATGGTTGATCGGTGACCTGATCAACCATGTGCTTATTCTAACACGATTGATCGGTGACCTGACCAATCGTGTGCTTATCCTAACATGGTTGATCGGTGACCTGACCAACCATGTGCTTATTCTAACACGATTGATCGGTGACCTGACCAATCGTGTGTTTATCCTAACATGGTTGATCGGTGACCTGATCAACCATGTGCTTATTCTAACACGATTGATCGGTGACCTGACCAATCGTGTGTTTATCCTAACATGGTTGATCGGTGACCTGACCAACCATGTGCTTAATCTACTAGAGTGGTCAAAGACCTTGAGCAGTCATATGTGGGTACCGATTTTATAGTCGGAGTATTTTTAAAACGTTATCTTCGGCGACTTCAATCATTTACAATATCTCTTAGGTCTTTTTTTTTTGTATAAACCCACCTTTTTTTTTTGGGCTCTAGTGTTGAAGTAGTATTCTTCTGTCAAGCTGCACTTTTTATCCTTTCCATTCATTTATCATTAAATATATTTTATCAGACGATATTGATTTATTTATGCATATTTATTTATAAGAATCTATCGGCTTTAGTGTAACTAAATAAAATAACGTATTTCTAGTAAATACAATCACCCCGATCAAACATTTTTTTATTATTTTTTTTTATTTTATTAATGGTGACAAGTATTTGTAACTTCGGGAATCAAAGTACCATTTCTAAAACTATTTTCTATATAGGATCTGCAATAGTATTACTTTTACTATATTGACTGAAAAAGACTGAACAATTGATTTCTTGAACTGAGGACTCCTCTATGTCAAACTAAACTTACACCAATTATGATGTAGGTAACTACCACATGTTAGTACTATCTATGCACAAGTTAATTATTGTTAATAAAATGAAAATGTACCATATAAAGAGATTCTCATATGTTGACCAACTTTACAGCGATGATGGTTTAAGAATAAAAACTAATTCACATGATTAATGATAGTCGCTAAAACCATGTATCATTTACACAATCTTATAGAAAGTAGATATCTTTGTCAATTGTCTGATTGATTTACAATTCTATTTACTGCATGTCAATCTGAGTCTACTTAAGCAGTGTAATTAATAAATTGTAAAATCCGTAATGAGCAGTAGGTAGTTGTTGTTTAGCGAGCTGGCGTTCTACAGTTATAATGAATTCTTGCATTCTTAGTTGTGATTAATCTTTTGTACTATGTTACTAAAATAAACATTATTATTTTGACATGTTATTGTTGATACCATTATGGTATTAAAAGTATGAACTATTCATATAACTATATATTTAGACATTTTATTTCTTTTATTTATTAGTTTCAAGTTTTTAATATTTTTAATATTTTTTTATTTTATTTTTTATTAAGTATATTATTTTAATTTTATTACCCCTTTATTTTATTTTTTTATTAACATTTTAATGACTTGTGAATGTAAATGTATCCATCGATTACTTATGTAGGTACATGAGCATTCTGTGCATTTGTAATCATAATAATTATATTGTTCTAATGTAAAGTGTAAACTACGTAAGTATGTATTTACCAAAATCAGCATTGAGTATTAAGCCTAAGTAATTGAAAACATCATGTAATACTTAAGAGCTGTGGATTGTTTATTTATTTATTTTTTTTTATATTTTTATGGACATTTCACACAACATCCTCTGGTCCCAAGCTAAGCTTATCATGCTTGTGTTATGGGTACCAGAATACTATTAATTAATATAAAATTAAATATATTAATTGCTAATAACTAAATACACTGGGCTGTCATTGGGTCATAGATATCTCTTTCAGCATTTTAGACTTAAGTAACCACAAGTACAGTACTGTTTTTACATTTTAATATTTAGTGTGACAGTAGTGGCTAATTTATATCAGTTTCGTGAACAATGTCAGATCAAATGTCTTAACTATTAAAAATTTACAGACCAAAGAATGAATAGTTTCAAATAGACTTGCTCTTCTCATAGCTAAAGTCATCAGCTCATAAAATATCAGTATTCCTTCCTCTCATCTATTGATATCTTTTGGTTTTACTCCAGTTCCATGTTTCAAAGTCAAATCAGTTATTATTGTCATCAGCGTTGTTTATCATTTCAGTGCTGCTATATCTAACTATAACAAAATCTCTCTGGGTGGCTCGCTCTTTTCATTTTAATTCTTGTATGAACCTCGAAAACACAAAAGCACAATATTAGAACAATTTAACCATGATAAAAGCGTTTTCTTTGTTACACAGGATTTATTTTGCCAATTACTCCAAGTGAGTGTACTACAGTGTCATAAAAGAAATAAGTTGTAGTTATTAAATCCTCATATATAGTTATTTTTTTTGTATTCCATAGGATATAAGTACCTACACTACATGAATATTTTATGTAATTTTATGGCATTTTAAAATTCAGATTCATTTATCGTGAACATAGGTAAAGAGATGTTAAAGGAAAAATATGTTTGTATGAACAACTATGCCAAAGCTGGCACACCATAATTTGTTAGTTGAGTAATTTTATGACTGAAGGACCAGGTGATCTGCTACACAGGTTATGCCTTATTTCAGACACCAGCTTCTCACAACCAATTTTAATATCTTGAAGTCATTAAGGTGGGTGATGATGAGTATAATTAACAATTAAAATATAATTTGTAAGAAGTATTTTGTAAGGAGGAATAAGAAAGTGTATTATTATTTACTGTAATTGTCATGTACAATGTATTTCATATGTGTATGTAGTGTTTTAAACTTTGTTTTTTTTTTATGAATTTTGTTTTTCTTGCTGTAAATAATCCTAGAATAAACTTGTAAGTCTCAAACATTTCAAAATTATATTAAATTCTATTCACGATTATCAGTTACTGGTTAAAATATTTTTTTTTTTCAGGTATCAATGGGACATATTATGTTATTCATATAAATGATTATCTCTAGAATGCATGCTATTGATTTAAGTATATTATGTATGTTCTTTTTATTATTTATGTCTCATTTAATAAGTCAACATCATATCTAACCTAAAACATATTGTAAATTTTCCTGATAACTAAATGTTAAATAAATATAGCTATACTTTAGGAAAGTATATTAATTTATATCGAAATTTAACCGTTAAATAACCTATTCTACAAATAGATGATGATACAAGAAGATCAGGTTATTCCTTGTCATAACTAACCTGTAAACTATAAGTTAGTAAGTTTTGTATTTGTAACATAAAATTAGTAATAATGAATAAACATTACTATTAACATTATTATTGAATAAACATTATTAGAAACATTATTTATAAATCACCAAGTAGGTAACTATCACAAAGTAACGGAGCCTAATAATTGGTCAAGTGCGAGTCGGACTCGCGCACGAAGGGTTCCGTACCATTATCTATGCAACATAAGGCAACGTTATTAGTATCGAGCAAGAAACGGTAAAAAAATCATGTTTGTTGTATGGGAGCCCCCCTTAAATATTTATTTTATTTTATTTTTAGTATTTGTTGTTATAGCGGCAATAGAAATACATCATCTGTGAAAATTTCAACTCTCTAGCTATCACCGTTCTTGAGATACAGCCTGGTGACAGACGGACGGACGGACGGACGGACGGACGGACGGACGGACGGACGGACGGACGGACGGACGGACGGACGGACGGACAGCGAAGTCTCAGTAATAGGGTCCCGTTTTTACCCTTTGGGTACGGAACCCTAAAAATGAAGAGAAAAAAAAATTAAATGAAACCAATACGTACGTTATTATTCAGTTCAGAATTAATTTGTGTGGGCTGTTAGGATAGCACCAGTATTTCTCCAAGTGCTGGTGCTTCATCGCACTTCTGAAGATGTTAGACCACCTTGGCTAACATTAATCGCTTGATGTCTTGAATGGCGGGCGTCACGCCATATTCAAAATGAAACCATATTTCATTGTATTATTTATCAGTTTATTATTCTTCGTATGAGTTTATACATTTTCCACATCAACTATATTTAATAATTTACTATTCTTCACTTATTAACTAGTACATGTATTAGAATCACGCGCAACAGGTTCCGCGCCATATTGATATAATATCTACATCTGTCATTCTTTATTGTCATTCTGCGTACTGCCGGATATCCGTTATTGTTCCATTTCCAATAAGTCGATATTATAAAGAGTACCAATTGAGTGACTATACTAATGACTTGTGTATACTGTATTATGAAATCGGTAACACTAGAGAGTTGAAATTTTCACAGATGATGTATTTCTATTGCCGCTATAACAACAAATACTAAAAATAAAATAAAATAAATATTTCCCATACAAAAAACTGATTTTTTTTACCGTTTCTTGCTCGATACTAATAACGTTGCCTTATGTTGCATAGATAATGGTACGGAACCCTTCGTGCGCGAGTCCCACTCGCATTTGACCAATTTTATTTTTTGTGTTTGTTTCCTCATATGAGTCATAAGTTTTGACTGGGCGAAGCGATTTTAATGATTCTTTTTTATTTGAAAGCTGGTGGATTCCGTGTGGATCCTAACCTGGTTTTACCAGGTTAGGATCTGATGATTATCTCCTGCGAAATCGAGAAAAATCCTCAAATTTCAAAGGCACATGAAGTCGGTAGGACATTCTCATTTATAGATCTGTAAGAGGTATAGGTCACAAACCAAAATTTTTCGTATTAAAATTGCTTGTAATTATGAATAATCTAAATCACACGAATTATTTTTGATTTAATCTTTCGTGCTGGCTTCCAAAATACAATTCACGACGTTTAGAACAACTTCAAAATGAGTATAATGACTAGAGTACGAAGTTTAAGAGCAATACTTAAATAGGAATTAATTATGTATGCTTTTGTTTTATCTCTCATTTTACTCAATTGTAGCTGGTATAATGAAAATCTGAGTACTTTGAAGCATTCAAATAATATGCTACTGTACTCGACTCGGTACTTATGCCAACTTGTTTTACAATGATGAGTTAAAAGCGGGGATTTAATATTCAACAAAGTTTACACAAGATTTGTTGTTATTCGTCTTTTTGTAAGTTATAAAAGTTTTATAAATATATATTAAGCTGTTTAACTACTGCTGTCTGTGACTTCTTATGCGTGAATTTGATATACCTAACTACGCACATGTTTTTTGCATTATTAGATTGCCTTTGTCCTTTCTTAGATTCTATCTAGACTACTTTGAATACTAAATTTCATAATACAGATAGACAAACTAATTTTAGGATTTAAAAAACAAAACTAAAATTTCGTACTTGGATTGCTAATTTAAGATATTACTTTGAAATAAGGAACAACTTACACCTACCATGATCAAACAACTTTTAAAGATGCTGGTACAGGACATTAAACGGAAATTACGTTACACAGAAATAAATAAATCTCACATTGTACTGACGAAAATTATTAGGAGTTACAACTTTTTGTAAAGAAATAATACTGTATAATTTAGAACAACGCTATAAATAATTCAAAAAAATTTAAGTATCTACCAAAAATAGTCATCTCCGATCTATCTATATAAATGGTTCACCTGAAATGTATGTATAACTTCTGAACGGTTGCACTAAATTGGATAATTCCTGTTATCTATTATCATTAAGATTTGTAAAGAAGAAAAATAAATATTCATAAAAAAACTATGTTTTCTAACTTAATATTTTTTTTCTTTCCCTTTGTCCATTTAAGAGGGATGGCTTCCCTTTGGATCTGCCATACTTTATTTTTACATATTATAAAAAAAAGTCGTCATTTTTGAATGTATGTCCCAACGTAAGCTTATATGTATAATAAGTATGTATTTACAAAAGAAAAGTAGTATATGTATTCTATCCGTACTCTGGTACCCATAACACAAGCATATAAGCTTAGCTTGGGACCAGAGGACGTTGTGTGAAATGTCCATGAATATTTATTTATTTATTTATTTATATCTTCAAAATTACGCAATGGATTTTGATGCAGTGGTTCGAGAGGATGGCATGTTTATTTAATTTTTAGTTTTGTTTTTATATTCCACGCATACGAAGTCGCGGGCAACAGTTAGTAAAATATAAAATATAAAATCCTTATCGATGATCTGTAAACAATATGTACCTGACAAAAATATTTTATTAAATCTCTAGTTTTTATTCGTAAAAACCTGTTTTATTATGTTATACTTTATAACTAAACCGTATTATGGTGATGAGTTTCGCAGTTATTACTTTCAATGTTGCTAAAAGACATTTACATTTTTATAAGACTATATAAAAATGTAAAGAACAAAATTATTTAGGTAAATTGTTTGTGATATTTTTGTATTTAAATATTTATGAGACTGAGAATATAGAAATTGGAACTAGTTATCGTCGAATTTTCATTTTACAAAAAACACACACTTATAAGTTTTGTAGTTATGAGTTGTTCTGCAATCTTTATTAAAGTTTTAACTTTGTCTATAATAATTTAAACAGTTTATTTTCAATTCTTAGTTTTCTGATTCTAGTGAAGTTTCTAATTGTGAACTAATCAAGCTAGCAAATTAGCTTACAATTTTGCAATCAGTAAAGTAAAGCTCTCCAGTACAGTTTTCGGTTTATGACTAAATAATTTTGAATTTAATTAAAACTTTCACAAAGTATTTATATTTTCTTCAGAGTTAATTAATTTAATACAAAGTATTTTATGGTAATATTTCCAAGAAATTATATTGGTTTATGACACACAATTATATTGAAAGGAAAACAAGAATATTGAAGTCACTTTGTAGACTTTCGGACGGTTCTTGTAGCCTCGTAGCCTTCTAGACTTAGACCTTGTAGTTGTAGCCTTATTACACAATAGGTACAGCTACTAACTAAAGTACAATTAACTTTTATATGGAGTAAAAGGTAAATGAGTGAAGTATGTTTGGATCGTAGCAGATGGCGCTCTAGTCTCTGCTTACCTCAACTGGAAAAAAGCCGTTATAATGTTGATAAAAAAAGATAAAAGTATCTACCAAATTTTAATGATCAGTGTGGTGAAGAATTAAGAATTGGTACAAGTGTTTCTATCTCAGGGCGCTGTAAAAGCCAGATAAGGAATGTAGTAGACAAATAAAATCCTCTGTCAGAGACGGAAAACACGAAAATAAACCCTTTTCAATATGTATTGTCCAATATGTAAATTTCGTATAATTATGTCGGCTAGCCGATAATTATTATTATTATTGCCATAAGTCGTGCAATTGTTTAAAATCCTAAGATAGTATTGTTTTATTACATTTCAAACGTAAGTTTCGGTCTGATCTAAAATACAATGTGAGACCGCGCACTCATGAATCGAAATGAATCATAAAAGTAGTATTTTGAGCAAATTTCTTATTTTAAACACAAATTACACGATAATGTTTAACCAATAAATATAAGATATCGTATACACTACAAGTTAAACAAAAGAAACGAGATAAAAATGACGACTATAAATTTATGCAAAGCCGATATCAAACTAAGAATAGAATGGGTTCATTAGGGTACATTATTTTTGTGACCTTGTCGCACTTTACGTTTGATTGTATGTTACATTTACAAATACCCAAGAAGGGTTGACGTCAGGCAGGCGGCTGAACGTAAAAATTAGCCAAATTCCATTGCAACATGAACAACTAATAGTCATATTGCGCTGACCCTGAATAAAGGGATAAGGCAGGACAATGATATATTTTACATTTATGTGGTGAAAAAGTAACATATAAACTGTATCAAGTGACACGTTATTCGATATAAGAGTCTACAAAAAGAAAATCCAAAAATATATCAATCTTCTGCAAAACACTATACCAAAATATGTCAGCGTGGTACAGAAGACCGAAATACATTCCCGTTGTTTAATAGCCAGCCAGTTGAACATTCATAGGCTGCTGATATTGTCTAATCAAGTTTTATACTAATTATTTTCCTATTAATATTGAAAAAATTGCATGTATTTATGTACCTACAGGTCATGAAAAATCATATCTGTCCTAAGATATAATTAAACAAATAACTATTTTATTTACGTTAGCATCTATTTATCAAATGCAAATAAAATAATACTTATAGTAAAATAATGAAATTACATAGATACATTAATGTTAAACATTTCCAATGTCTTTATTTAAGGAGAACTAATTACACGGTACAAATATTTGTACTTTTGATTTACGAGATGTTTATGTTGTAGGGTTGAAACACTTTTTAACTAGTTTTCATTGCTTACATTGTAATTATTACCGACAAAACTACTGTTAGCTTCTTTAATACAATCTCAGAACTTTGAATACCTACTGATGTTCAAAACAGGCGTTTTCTAATACTCGTTAAACGTAATTTACATAGTGGGATTATCAATAGACTAAACGATAAGCTTATCTTTATCGGTAATCTTTAACTGTCACATTTGAACATACCCGGTATTGCTTTTACTCTAATTGTGATGCTGGAATAAAAAAAAAAGACATTTTGTGACATTCTATTATTAAAATTACCAATCCTACGTACACCCCTACCAAAACCATAATTATATACTTAGTTTCATTGCGATATGATATCCATAAATCAGTTTCCTGATAAACGAAATGGTGGTCTCAAATTAAAATTAGTTACTTTAAAGTAAAAGATATCATTTATTTTGTCGTTATCAAATTATAATTAAAAATGGATACCGAAAATAAGAAAAATCCAATTAAAAGCGGAAACGAAAAATTTACGGGGAAAACGCGTGTACAATGGATTTTCGCAGTATTAGGTGAATTCGAATTGTTATTTATGAAAAATATATAATAACTTTACCAAGCAAAAACTACTTCTATGGGGGTAGACAGACGCTATAAAGCACCTCCAGATTTGTAATATGCTGCGTAGCTAAATGGAAATACGTAGCTCACTTTACGTTTTGTAACAACTTGTTACGAGATCTGTGACCATTCAAGTATTGAATTATTTTATTAAAGTCTATCGTACGAAAGTATCATAACGCAAATTTTGTATTTTTAGTAAACCTGGCACCTTTTACATATGGTTTGCAATTGGGCTGGGTATCACCCATGACAAAAGTGTTACAATCTAACGAATCTCCTGCCGGCAGACCACTGACAGAGGCTGAAATATCTATGATAGCTGGTATACCTTGTTTGGCGGCTGTTATTGGTATTTTTATGTTATTGTATGTTGTTGATAATTTGGGAAGAAGAACTGCGTGTTTGATAATTGCTGTGTTTCAGTTGGTGAGCACTTCAAAAAGTTTTCTGTACTTACCTCTACATTTTTATTATTAAGATTAAGGAAAGCCAATCTAATACTATTCAGTTTAAAGATATTTTGTGATAAACAGAATGATAAATGATAGAATCCCAAATAACTAGATTTTTATTTAATGTCCATTTTGATCTAACGGTACTGCGGTAAATGCATACCATTCTATACACATAAACTAACACATAATGAATTATTGAAAAGCATTTGGCTTTTTAAAATTGTAATTACTTTTTTATTTTTTTAGTTATGCTGGATCATCAAGATTTGTCCAGCCAATTATGCCAGTCTCCTTGTAGCAAGGATCAGCTGTGGACTTGGTGCTGGAGGCTGCTTCCACGTAATACCGATGTACATCAAAGAACTGAGTCAAGATAATATAAGAGGAACTTTAGTGTCTATGACCACACTTCTACAAAATATGGGAATTTTGACCATGTATTGTATAGGAAATTATCTTGACTATTACATGGTACTCTATGTAGTGGTTGGGTTACCACTTTTGAATATAATAGTGTTAATAAAAGCACCAGAATCTCCCTCTTTCTTGGTAAAGAATGGGAAATCAGAGGTTTGTAATATTTGAAACAGTGAACACGTTTATTTTGTCATAAGTTGATGGACTAATTAATAATTTGAACGTATTCCAGGAAGCCGCAGATATTGTTGCTTTCCTTCGATGTCTAAATGCGAATGATAAAGAAGTTCTAAATGAAATAGATTCTATCAAGAAAGAAGATGATTATTTTAATTCAATGCCGAACATAACGTTTTTCAGTATATGTAAGTCAAGCTTATCATTATTTTCTAATTTGTTTTTACATCTAAACAGAATCTTGATAAAACAAATAACTTTTACTTGCAGTCAAAGAAAAAGCTTGGCGTCGAGGATTTTTCATTATGTTAATGATATTCATTTGTCATGGTTTGAACGGAGTATTCTATATAACGAACTATGCGTCCAATATTTTGGCAGAATCTAAAGTAAATATTAGCCCAGAATTTCAGACCCTTGCTGTGCCTATCTTCTTAATGACTGGTACTTTGTTTACTATGACCTTCGTGGACAGGCTTGGAAGAAAGGTATTTTATTAACATATTTATCTATATTTAACCATCACCTATTTTATATCTTAATGCTTGTCTAATCTTCATAATTAGTAGTTCATATTAAAGGTATATTGATTTACAGATTCTACTAAAAATCTTCCTTTTTAGATGCTATTACTTTTGCTTACGAAGCATGTGATAACGGATTAGCAATTGGCAAATTTTCTTATTTCCTTCTAACGATACTGCAAGGGCTTAAGACATTATAAGCCAAACTGCCTAGAATAGCATATATCTAGAGAGATAAATTTTACTTACTCAATGCTTAAGAATCAAATACCAATTTAAATGTTTATGCATGACAATTTTGAATCTTTTGAGTTAAAGCCTTCACTTTATCATAATGTTTCTATACTTACGTCTACATTTTTTTCACAGTTGCTTTTAGCTGCAGCATTTATCATTTCAACATTGACATTTTCTGGTTTGGCGTCCACAATGTTACTGAATATTTACGGTTTCACTTTGTCTGGGTGGTTGTCTGTAGCTATAATTGTAGTAACAATATGTTGTTATGGTGCTGGAGTGTCACCAGTACCATACATCGTTGGAAATGAAATGTTTAATTTTCAAGTAAGTGCCGGAATAACATGATGTAATATTTTTTTAATATTTAGCATTTAATTTTATTATTCGATATTTACGAAGTTGGACAATCTTTTTAAATATCGTTTTAGCTTTAACACAGATACCGTAACCGTAAGTTACGGTATCTGTGTTAAAGCTAAAACAACCAGTATTTCACTTTTAATAAAATTTATGAAAACGCCTGGTTAGCGCGGCATAAGTACACCAAACATCCTACTAAAGTAGAGAAAGCTCCAGCCCAACAGTGGGACATTATAATGCCGAGGAGAAGAAAATTAATAAACTAAACATGAAATCCGAAAGAAAAAATTGATCGCTGACTGTAAAAACTTACTTAAATTTTTTTCTAAAATTGTCTGTAATGTTCCTAATTATTAAAAACTACGGCAATAATTTATATTATTATATTATGTATTGTCCTATTATGAAATATGAAACAAATATTTTTTTAAAGAACGGCGCCTACCAAGAAAATGATATAGAACGGAGATTTTATTACTTTTGTTCTTGTTTCCCAGGTACGTGCAAAACTAATGGGCTGTCTGAGCGCTCTAGCTTGGTTCGTCTCATTTTTCCAGATAATTATCTTTTCCGTTATAACAAGTAACCTAGGAGGCTATGCTACTTTCTATATATTTGGGGCAATCAATCTTTTTGGAGCTTTCGTGACTATTATAATTTTACCTGAAACTGGCGGCAAAAGTGTGAGTGAAATAGAAGATGATTTGAGAAAAGGAAAATAGAATTATTAGTGTTCAGTTTCTAAGTGGAAAACGTTGTCATCTCTTATGTAAAGTAGTTCTTACACTAAATTGTGCACTAACTATTTGTGGATGAAACTATTTGTATCCAAGTTTGTTGCAGTGAAGAAGTTTGTAGCCATTACTTCTAACTTCTAATATGTCTTCTAATATACACATTTTGAAAGAAATAAACACAAAATTGAATTTTTAAAACAATTTTATTTTTAATCCTGTACCATTTTCACGTTGAAAATCAATGCGTCGTCGTCGGTGTCCTACAAATACTAATCACTATATCACACAATAAACTCAAGCGTTTTTTATATTTTCCTCCATAATAAACATTTGCCTATAGTAATATTAAAAAGAGGAAAGATTAGTTGAAGCGAACAGGCTTCGATAGTCTGGATCGGTTTAAAATCTTTCAACGTCGGAAAATCTACGCTATCCCCGGTGAATAATAGCAACTTTTATTCACCAATAAAGCTGTGTGGTGATTATTAGCGTTCCACATAGCTAATCTAAATGTTATTATTACAATACAAATAACCCAGGTTTTGTTAAAACACGTGAAATAAGCCAAGAACTTGAATCATAATATTTTGCGAGGAAATTGCGTGTGAAACGCATGTGTTCAGTTCCGGTTGTAAATTGAGCATGAGTGGCACAGATTTGTATCAGACCTTATATAAAAGGAATGATATTCTTAACATAGAGAATATAAGTTTAATATTTCACGTAACTGGAGCGAGTTTTTCATAGAAATTATAATAAATATATCCCCAGTCAGTGGTAAAAGACAAACTTTTATGTCAATGAAATAATAATGATAAATCAAACGAGTTAATAATATTTCGTGTGGGGATGTGTGTGTAGTGTCACCACCCATTTTTACAGGGTGCTGTGCGAAAAGCTAGCTAAGCAAAGCTAAGCTAGCTAAGCAAAGCTAAGCGATAATAATTATAAGCAGTTAACAACAACTGTTAGGGACGGAAAGCTTGAAATTAAGCCCTATACAAACATGCCTGGTCAGCACGGCATATTAGACCACAAACCCGAAGTGGAGGAGGTCTGTGCCCAGCAGAACGTTAGGTAATGGTAAAAGATCCGACAGAGTTCCGTTATTTCGTAACAGAATTCCTAAGGCCACCTTCTAGCTCCATCTGTAGATCAGCTCCTTGTCAAAATAATATTTTTTTGTACACATTACACAATCATGTTTAAGTCATGACTGTCATGGAACATGCATAAAACCGGGAAGTGTGTCAAATTTAGCTTTCAAGGTTTCATTACATATCACGGTTTCATTCATTAGAACAGAAGCTTAAATGGATGAGATATCGGGTATCTCATCCATATAACAAAAAATAAACATGCTCAAAATTCGATCTTTGTGCGTGACCACTCATTAGCCGTAACGGAATCAAAAGCTTTTGAGAATAATTAAATACAAAATTATAAATACTACAATTTTCTATTAAAAGGAAAAGCATGGATTGAATTTATCAGTTAATTGTGTCATAATAAGGAACGAAGCTCGTTTCAAATACACACCCGTATGTTTTTTTTAACACGCTTTTATAAGTTTGGTATGTATCTATCAATGTATTAAACTGTGTAACGGAATCTTTGGAAGCGTTTTTTAGCCATTTGCATTTTTAGTTATACACGTAATAGTTTAATTGTATATGAGTAGACTCACCAAGATTATTGTGTTTCTACGTATGCCTTTCATATACAATCAGATAAATTCACATAAAAACCGCTTTGTTTATAGAATCATGTAAAAATATCATAATTGTTTACTTGTGTTTACTACGATTGTGACAACAAAAATTTATGTATCTGACAACACAAACTGTCAACTTTTTTGTAAGTAGGTAGCATAGAATTATTAATATAACTAGAATAGTGACTCGGTACTACGAATCCGGCCCGCTTCTTATTAACATGGTTATATTAGTCCGGTAGGTATATATCAATGTCGGATTGATTTGAAATTTAGCACACATATTAAGTGTCGATGACAATGCAATTATTTAAAAAATATTTAGGTTTTTCAAGCGTGTTTTTTAGTTTTTAAACTAAGCAGATTATTTAGAAATAAACTGAAATAATTGCTATTGAATTTCTTTTCTTCGTTATCGTTATCTGTTTTTTAAACATTCCTTTCTATAATACAAAACAAGTCTACCTACCAACAGGCATCGACCTTTGCTGCCAGAATTGAATTAATTTTCAGCTATAGTAAGTAAGTAATAAGATTCATCCAATAACAAATCTATTTAAACAATTCAGTGCCATCTATGGAGTAAACCCGCTATTGCTTTAATTTTCTAATTTTCAGCAAAGTAATTAGTGAATATCTATATCCGTATTGCAGCCAAGTTTTAGCAACGCTTGGACGGGTCTTATACTAAGTAGAATTACATGGATAATTTGCAACCATAAACTTTTTGAGTAAGTAGTTTCAATAGTTTTGAAAACTCGGCCAATTCAGTACTCCAATTCACTATATTAGTTGCCTCTAAAGTTTATTTTGTTTTGTATAAATCTGATGAACCAAAAGTGAAACAATTATTGAACATGGATTTTAACTTAAAAATATATAGCCCGTATAAAACAAACCTGTCTTTAGATAAATTATACACAAAGTTATCATGGATCTGAGAAAAATACATGATAGAATTCGGGGAATGCTAAATAAAAAAATTCAAGTTTTATTTGTTATAGTTTATTTGTTCATGATAACGTTTTTGATTCTACTTTCTTTTTCTCAATTTCTCTTCTATTTCACTCACACTCTTATCACCAGTTCAGGTAAAAGTGTTATAGTAAAAATAGCTCCCAATAAATTGATTGCTCGAAACATAAAGAAGGATACATGGGCTCCTAGATTGCTGGTAATAGCCGAAAAGATAATTATTTGCAAAAACGCTACGAACCAGGTGTAGGCACTGAGACAGGCCATTAGCTTCGTACATACCTAAAAAGTATAAAATAACATATTATTATATCACACTAATATATTTTGTGAAAATGTTCATTTGTTACTCCTTCAAGCTAAAAGGGATTCCAATAAAGTAATAAGGTACGATAATACAGATTTTAGAATAACATATGGGCTGTTTTGAATCTCGGAAAATGCAGAGTTTCCTTAGGATAACTAACTAACTCAATTGTGGTTTCACCTATAGAGCTAGATGGCGTTGGCTGTGATTTACAAGTTGCTGTAGTTTTATCACCACCCCTTACCGCCTTTTCTATTTCTATCTTTCACTCTTATTTTCTTCCACCACAGATCATACCTACACTTATCTGCGGAATACACTTAGAGAGATCTAAAACTTACTTGAAAATTGAACAATTCTTAAGCAATTATGTACGGAACCGGCAATATACCGAAACCATAGCAAAATATTGTTAAAATTATTCTTGAAGTAGCAAGAAGCATTCTTTTTATCTTTCCTGTCCACTTAGAGGCTATGCAATTTTCTATTTGACCAGCCCGTGACCAATTGTGATAAAATCGGCGATTCTATTGTACTCAACTAAAATATTTGCAAATACTACTTTCAACTTTAAGAGCATTTTAGGTTCTTACGATACAACGACACTGGCACATAACACTTTTCCAGGCTATTCAATTACATCGTTAAGCGAAGTTATTTTTAATTTTTCTATTTCTTAATTGTTATGAACGAGAGAAATTCAATTTGACATGTATTAATACTGAATTGGTTTGCATTATTTATATTGCTTTCGATATTTTTTATCATTATTTTAATTTAATTTTGGATGAATTTAATTTCCTTTATTTTTTTATTTTATTTCTAAAAGGGTATCAACCCTCATACGAAAAACATCTAGTGAATCAAACGTACAAATATTTGTATCGTGTAATTAAAGACATCGGAAATGTTTAATCTGCCGTACCTATGTCATTTGATTGCTAGATGATTATATCTTATTTGTATTGCATAAATAGATTTAGACATCATAAACATTTATTTGACTAATTATTTTTAATACCTACTCACAAGTTTTTCGAAAACCGCTACAAATATAATAAAAATTATTGCTAAATAAATAAACAATAAGGGATTTAATAAATCAAATTATGGTGGAAAAAGTGACTGCCGCAAGCGGGACTTGAACCAAAGCAATCTTGATAGATGGCGTTGTACGTAAAAATATATAAACTCATTCGAGTGACAAATGTGGTGGTTAATTTGAATGTTGCAGGCACGACCGCAATAAGCTCAGTTGGAAGAGCTTCGGAACGGTATTCCGATGTCGTGGGTTCAAGTCCCGCTCGCGGCAGTCACTTTTTCCACCATAATTTCATTTATTAAGTAAAAAGCATAGCATGTCAATTGCAAAATTAATAAATTACTTTGATTATTTTAAAGATCGATGCAATAATTAAGAAAAAATTCCAAGCATTTTTTCGTTTTAGCTTTGTTCAAGTAAACTGTTATTATTTGAACAATAACAATAGGCAAGGAATAATAATCGCATATGCATAATATGCGTCAAAAAACAGACGTCATAATGGTATTAAATTTTGTTTATTTTGTAGTAAATCAAACATTGTATGGTTTATAAATAAACATGATAAAATCAAAAATAATTCAACATACCTACCAAAGATAATAAGATTTATTTTTTCTACTAATATATTTCGGAGTGTTTCTATTTGAATTAGATTACGAGTAATGTTATCAGCTATTTGAGTAATTTTTACTGCCATTGCGCAACTGGCAACACTGGTATTTACTTGATATAATACAATAATATCAACAAATATTTAGTGTTAGTAAAATTATTTGTTTTGCAATAACAAAAATAGCCGGTCAAGGGTGAAGCAGACTCACATGCTATGGGTTCCGGACTTTTTATAACGAAGTAATATATAATTTAAATAAAACTACTTTTTACGGATTTAGACGCGTATATTTATTTTAAATTTTGGCCCGTCATTTTGGCTCAGTCTCACCCGTGACCATGGTGACTGCAAAGTCTCCGAAACGTCGGGCCAAAATTAAGTAGTTTTATTTAAACGGATGAGTCGCGCAAGTGTTAGAAAATAATATATAATTGCTTCGAAAGAAAGCTCAGACTATATGACAAACTTATTTTTTATGTCCTTCTTTTGCCCTACTGGGCTATAAGTGGTGGGTTGAGCCTTAGCATGACACGACAAAGTTAATTTACGTAGCTTAATAATATTTAACAATAGCCTTTCCATATAAATGGACTAACCAACAAAAAAAAAAATTTGGTTCCTGAGATTAGCGCGTTTAAACAAAGAAACAAACAAACAAACTTCCGATTTATAATATTAGTTTAGATAAAAAATTGTGTTAAGGGATTTTTGAGTTTTGTTTATAATTTCCTCAATATGAAATGTGGTTTCTCCATGACTAAATATTTTTCATACATTGTTGACAAAAGTAGTCACATTATTGAAATTAGTTATTTTACAAAAATAAAGGCATGCGATATTTATATTTGACGTCAGTAAAAGTTTTATTCCTCGCTTAGTTGCTTTGGCAACTACAATTCCATCACAATCACAATCGATTACGAGGGATTTAATCACTGTTGAATGGAACTCTAAAATATACTTTTTAGACATGTCCCAGCCATCTTTTTACTTTGAAGAATATATAACTTGAAACGCTTTAACGGTAATACAATTCTGCTGAATTTTTCAAGTTTTTTAAGTTTATTGTGTTTCAATAATTTAGTTATTTATTTAGTTTGTCTTATATCCCCGTAGTTGAATAAAAATGTTAATTGTGTTTCAAATGGTGTCAACTATAAATTTATAGTTTACATTTTATATTCATAAAATGTATTTTAAAATCTAGAAGAGCTAAAGTCGTTGTTTGAAATTCTATCGAGAGCTCGTTAGCACGTAATATTCTCTGAGGACTGAACGTTATCCATTTTAGTTTGAATTGAATCGTGGCTTTTGTTATAGACTGAGTATAATAATATTTCTTAAAACGAGGGCATGAATTAAACCTATTCAAGATCCATCTATAATTCTGCATATATTGGTAAGACGGAGGCGATAAGTGCTCCTTTTAATTTTATCCATGCAAAACATTAAAAAGTACGACTGCTAGTGACGATCTATAAAACTATATTACAAAAAATTTCCTATCCTGCGCTCTATTTTAACTTATTTATGATAGAAATCTAAGAGCACACTTATCTACCTTTTAGAAGAGATTTTAGGATTATGATAAAATAAAACCACTATTAAACATAATCGAATCAAAGTTAGAAGTACCTAAATCGGAGAAAGGTCCAAACTTAGTAAAGTAGCTTATACGTTTAGGAAGGAATATCTTACGTATACATTTGAATTAGTTAAATAAACATGGTTAGTACGTTTTACGAAATAAATTCCCAACGAAAGGCAACAAGATTATCCCGTTGGATTACGAAAGTGTGCGTCCTTCAGATATAAAAATATAATATTCAGTAGCGTAGGTTCAACCTTCAAACTAAAGCCTTGCTCTTTAAATATAAATAGTTTTTTACATAAATTCGTTAAGATTATGTACCATGTTTTGCAATTTTTATTCATTACTAGCTGTTGCCCGCGACTCCGTACGCGTGGAATTTAGAAAAGTTTCATGAAAATCCATCCAGTAGTCTTTACGTGAAAGTACAACAAACATCCTTACATTCATACAATCTAACATTAACCAAACATCAAAACATTGGAGTATGGATAGAAGACAGAGAAAACGTTCGCGTTGCTCAGCCAACTCTTTTTTCGTCATATCTCCTAAGATATTCATTTAAATTTCTTGCTGTAAAAAGCAGTTATAATCTACATTAAACGTGTAAGCTAACAAAGGTATTTAATTTGATATAAAATATTACTATATACACATAAATAGCTTTTGAAAACACCCTATTAAATTTTATAATTTTTGCGACATTCGCCTTCGCGGACTTTTTTGAAGAACTATAGGTAACAAACAATTCTTCCATACTTTAGTTTGATGTACCTCACATAGATAAGGCAGCGTTTTCATTTATAGCTCGCGCGCGCCCGAGTTTCTCGGCAAATTTAATCATATCTCATCCAATATACAGCAAACCCCAATAAATTTTGCAAAAAAAGCCATCCTCTTGAACCATTCTATCTATTAGAAAAAGCCGCATCAAGATCCGTTGTGTATTTTTGAAGATATAAGCTCACATAGGGACATACATACAAAATTTAGGACTTTGTTTTATAAGAAGTAAAGATAAGTACACGCCATAAATTAGTTTTGTCGTTAGATTTCCAACTCTATATTTTGGTGATTTTTATGACATGACGAATAAATTATTAGTTAGTTATTAATTATGTTTAAAAATGGACGGACGAAGGACTAGATGGACATCTTTACCTTTTGGTACGAAACCCTAAAAAATATAAGCGTTTAGATTCGTAATAAAAGTTTAATTCAGATTTTAGTCGCAGAGAATTACGCATATTATATTTACAGTTGGATTAGCAGCAAAAGTACGCCATGAACGGTTAAAACAGCTTGTTTAGCTATAAGAAAATGTTTTATTAAATGCACTATATTGAATGCTGAAGTTTCCTTTAACGCTTTTATAAAATCTATTCAGAAGATTTCAAGCTAAACTTTCTGAAAGCATAAGCTTTGCAGCATTGCCAACTTGGATTTGTTATTATAAATATATATTTGATGTCCGCATTGCGCTCTACTAAGTTGCATCGTTTTGAATTCAGGATATCAGACAGAAGGTAAGAAATTTTGTTCCAAAATTAAAACAACAACAACAACTGCACAGTTTCAAAACTAAAGAACAGCCTTTTCTTAATAATTCCCTTATTATTTATTGCTCTGGCATCAATTAATGGTGTGTAATATTCATGGGAGTCAAAATATTTTAAAAATGAGGCCTGATTTAAAACGTAAATTATTTTACTAAATATTGAAGCAAAAGTTAATTTTTTTTGTTTCATAACAAATCTAAAATGTGTGGTTATTAAGTTTTGAATGTTTTTGAGTTGATATTTAACCACGTGATTTTAAACTTTTCAATTGAATGTAACAAGACTCTTTTATCTTAACTCCTATCCGAATATTATTGCTCTGTGTACAAAGTTTAGCAGAAATATATTATATCTTTCACAATAAATATTATTACTACTTACTACCAAAAACTGCACTTGTTAATTACATTTTACGTTAGTTCTTGTTTTATAAAAAAACATTGTAGAGCTTTGGCAAAAATATACAAAGTAAATTCAAACCTACAATGAATCTAAAAAGTAATTAAAACTGAATGCCACTTTAATCCGACTTATTTAAAGTATTCCAATTTAGGAGTTGTGACGCTTACAAATTAAAAATAACGTAAAGTAACAGCTTGTTGGGTAGATCCGACGATCCGTTTAGATCCTCGTTTTTGGATAAATAAGTTGCTCATTGTTGGTGGTTTATTTATCTTTGTGTAAATCTATCCTAAGTAATATAATAAAGAACTACTCGTAGCTGTTGTTCGCAACCCCGTACGCGTGGAATTCAGAAAATTTTCCCCGTTTTTGTAACATTTTTCACTACTATTTCGCTCCTATTGGTCGCAGCGTGATGTTATTTAGCCTTCCTTAATAAATGTACTATCCTACACAGAAGGAATTTTCAAATCGGACGAGTGGTTCCTGAGTTTAGCGCGTTGAAACAAACTAATAAGCTCTTCAGCTTTATAATGTTAGTAGAGATTAGATAGATAGATTAACTTTAATAACTTTATTGTACACATTTACAAGAGACAAAAAACAGAAATTAAGCTTAAAACTAGGTACAAATGGTGGCCTTATCACATAAAGTGATATCTTCCAGGCAACCATGGGATGGAAAGAAAAGTTAGGGACTAAAATAAAGTGGGGCTGCAGTGTACAAGTGGATTGGCGTATTATAAAATTTCTGATTATATTAAAGATGATAAAGCTTGGGAGTAGGTTGCTCTGGAGCAATACATATTCTATATTGTAAAGTTTTATTAGCATTGCATTGTAAGTATAACTGACATTTAATTAAAAAATATTGATTTGATTAAAAGCTCTGCCGAGTTTCTTACGCCGGTTCTTCTCAGCAGATTGCGTCCTGAACCGGTGGTAGGGAAAAAAAATTGGACATGTCATAAGCACATAATTTTTCTGAACAATTGTGTCTACTTGATTAAATGATTTTTCATTTCATTTCATTTCATTTCATTAATATAAAGGAAGAAAAAGAAATTTTAATAATAAAATAAATAAATATTTATTTTATAATTATCATTTTTTTAAATTGATTAATTTAAATAATATTATTATGGATTAAAGTGAGTGGTATGTGTATGTGTACACATCTCCGAAAGCAGCAGTCAGACAATAAATGGTTTTTTACTGTTAAGATTCTGTAAAAACAGAGTCGTTGGCAACGACTAGTGCTAGAATGAAAAGTGTGTGTAAAATAAGAGAATGATGCGAATAATGCTAGTGGGTGAAAATCACTATCAATGGTTCTGTTACATGAAAACATAGTTAAATACAGTGGCGGATTTACCCTAAGGCCCGGTACGCCCAGGCTTAGGGCGGCCAGATTTGGGGAATTTTTTCTCTTAAATTTCTAAATATGTTTATATAAAAGTTGACAATGAAGTATTTTTGTATGTCTATATGGTGGATGTTGAGAAAGGGCTGATGGCTTGGGGCCTAGGGCGGCTGAGACTGCAAATCCGCCACTGGTTAAATACATAAATAGATAGATACGGACGAAGCTATAATCGTATAAATACATATTCTTTTTTGTGTGGGGGTTAAAGCGCAATAGCAATAAAAATTCATTGAAAACAAAATACAAGAAGAGAATTTTAAATTGGTTTTGCTGTGAATGTTTCCGCCCGCGCCGCGCCGGTGCGTCTAACCTTGTTTATTTATGAAACAAAGCAATCTAGCCGTGAACACGTTTTTATACAAAGTTACTTTCATTTCCTATATTAATATCATATTTTTTCATAATTCAGTTTTTAGGTAAAAGTATAGTAATGTATCTGTCCTTCTGGTAATGGAAGAATACAAGTGTCATCACACCATATCCTTCACAGTTTAATTTTATTCTTGCGAATTACTTACCTGTTTAAGCTAAGGTTGGTACCAGAGGACGTTGTGTATAATGTCTATGAATATTTATTTATTATTTATTTTATATTAGCGCATAGATCACCAACAGTAGATACCGCAATAACAAGGGTTTTATTAAAAACCAAATCCTCCAACGTTAGGGAAAGGCGTGTGTTGCGGTTTACGGAATATCATTTGAAATATTATATTATTATAACAGTAATCAGTTTGTTAATAGAGAACGGTCGCGGTCAAGTGTATTAGATCGTAGTTAACCGGATACGGTTAGTGCGGTTAACCGTATAATTGGATAACCGCAACTATAGGCACGGTTATGATTGCATATTCAATAACTAAAGATGATA
Organism: Orgyia antiqua; assembly: GCA_916999025.1. Lineage (NCBI taxonomy): Eukaryota > Metazoa > Arthropoda > Insecta > Lepidoptera > Erebidae > Orgyia > Orgyia antiqua. Next base: position 679,691 of record OU779871.1, on the reverse strand, counting down.
CATATTGATATATACGAGTATATATGATATGATATGATACATATTATAAAATATCAATCAATCAATCAATCATCAAAATATAAAATTAAATAGTGATGCTGTAGGTTTATAATGTTTGTGATGAACATACAAATTTTTGTAAAAATATTTAATATATTTTTTTTATTGTAAACTAGCTGTTGCCCGCGACTTCGTACTCATATTATTTAGAAAAAAATCCCCGTTTTTGCAACATTTTTCACTTCTACTTTGCTGCTATTGGTTGTAGCGTGATGATGAGGCTTTAGCCCGTGCCCGTGCTTGAGAATTATGTTTAGAAAGTTGAAAGTCTCTTAGGCATTTTCAATACATTCATATATCTAAACTCCCGTGACGCTCACCCCCGCCTGTGTGTGGTGACACTCACTTCGCAACGGACTGAGCAGCAGAAGTCGTAATATTTTAATTTCGCCATAACTTCAAAACCAAACGTCCAATTTTAATCATTCAAAGCCCAAATATTATCTACATAAACTGTACTTGTTGATGAAATAGTTTATTTTGATAAGGAATGAGTAAAATAAATGCCCATAAAAATGTAGTCCAGACTTTTTTGTAGATATTTATAAGATCTACTATTAATTAGAATATTTTATGGGTCTATCTTTTATAGTTTAGGCAGCGTACGCAAAATAAGTAACTTTTCAGGTTGACTTTTTTCCGAACAACCCAAATATTTTACAGACCCTATTTTTGTTCAAAAAAAAATCTAGTCTATGTCACTCGCAGATGATGCAGCTTTCGAATGGTGAAAGAATTTTTAAAATCGGTCCAGTAGTTTTTGAGCCTAATAATATTAGTATAGACTAGCTGTTGCCCGCGACTTCGTACGCGTGAAATTTAAAAATCAAACTTTAACAAACAGAATTTTACTATACCGCTCAATAGATGGCGTTTATAAATTAGTTTGAACGAGTGCCGAAATAACCAAGCCTTGCTCGTTTGTTTTTGTAAATCGCTTAACAGCTCCATAAATCGTAAATTTCATGAAAATCGTTGGAGCCGTTTCCGAGTTTGGATATTCCATTCTCATAGTACAAACACCCTTGCACAATATACCGTTTAGTGGCTTTAGCGTTTTAGCTCTCTCTCTCTCTCTCTCTCCAGCCCATTTACGTCCCACTGTTGGGCATGGGCCTCCTCCACTTTGGAAAGGTTTTTGATCTACTACGCCGTGCTGACCAGGCGTGTTGGCATAGGGTTTATTTTTGAGTGTTCCTTTTCGCACTGAGGACTGTGTCTAAAATGGTCCATAGCTGGCTTTTAGAGCACTCTGGAAAGGAAAAGGGCTGATGATACTTGTTTTCTTAATCATCGCCACAGGGATTCGTCCAATTATAGGAATATATTCACAAACAAGTTTATATTATCAGTAAGGACTTAAAAATCAAACTTTACAACTTTTCCTAATTTTAGTCTTTTTCAAAATGACACCATTCAATTTGTGTTTCACGTTGGCCATAAAAACTCTTAAATGAAAAAGTGCTAATAAACGGCACAGAGTGAACAGCGACGCGTACTTGTAACTTTTTTATGACCGCCCGCGTCACTCTCTTTCACTCGGGAAATATTAACAGAATGAAACAATTTTCGTAATAAAACTTTGTACCTACGGAGATTGCTAACTGGATTTTTTAAGAAGATAAACAATATATAACTGTCACTTATAAAAACGGTACAATTCGTTGTTTTACTTCAGTTTATGTATATTGTGATGGAATTTCGTTTTTTTTTTTCAGTGGTAGGTAGAATTCCCGAGAATGGATTAACAACGAAATCGGTGAGATTTTTCTATAGAAAGACATGTCATAATCTTAACGAAATTAAAGTTTCAACTTTTCATCATTAACCCTATATAAAGCCTATAGAGCATAGAAAACGCCTCTTAATTTAGCAAAATTTGTTGTTTGGAATTAAATATAACTAGGTAGTACGTGAACGAAGTTGAGATTGTGGTCAAAGTATGTAAGTAACTATTTCCAAAATAAAAACTGTAAGAAGAATCAAACCTCTTACATGGTTAAAAAAATGACAACTACAATTTATACAAACCAAAACAAATAATAAGTTCAATTGTTATTAAAATTGTAAGAAAATATTAATTCAAAACTTACTGTAAGTCTTCTTTCTACCAAAAAAAAAATCGTCGTAGTACAGAATACAAATACTTAACTAACCAACCTAAGCTCTTTATTCATCTTAATTTAAAAAATAAGTTGTAACTAAGTAGGTACCACACAAGGAGTTTCTATTTGGAGTTCTATTCCGAATAACCGCGTCCGAATAATCGCATGTGTCAGTCTGGGATTAAAACCTACATGGCCAAATAAAAACAAATACCTATAAGTCGACAGATTCTATGTGTTACTTTGACAACTGTAAAATAAACAATATGGCTGGCTATTATTTTATACCATATTTCACAAACTATTGCGTTTATTGTTTCGTACAGAGTTTCTAGCGAAATAATATATAGCCTATTTTACTTCCAGAACTATAAGTTATCTCTATACCAATTTTCGTGCAATTTCATTCGGTAGATTTTGAGTGAAAGTGTCACAAATAAACAAACAAACTCACTTTCACTTTTATATATAAGTAAGGATGGCTGAAATAGGGAGATAAAATTGAGCAGAAGGTCCAAATTATGTAACAAATATAAAAGTTAATGTTACATTTGAGTATTGGAGGTATTAGAGCCATGACTCATGATGAAATTAATGAGCTTGTCTACATTATACTCTTAGAATCATTATCTACAAGATAATTAAGAAAATAACAGCTGAGATGTAGTTAAGGTTAACTGTTTATTTTAGTATACTATTTCATACAATGACACTATTTACTGTATCATTTAAGATCTATCTAAATGTAGAGCACATGTAGAGTAACACATTTACTAACACATAATTGAATAATAATTGAATTTTGTAATAATATTCTTCCCTTCGGACTACGCTAGAGTGTAGACGTGTATCAAGTTATTTTTCTTTAAAAATTTTATAAAATTTTATAATACGGATAAATATTTAAATAAATAAGTGAGAGTTTAATAGTTCGAGTTCCAGGCGCTCAGAGGCTACAAAGCGGTGACTCACTTACATGCCGGTAAGCCGCGCCTGTGTTTATTATATGATATTCATTTGCATGTCTTGTAGTCCTCAATTAAGCTACATTTGCCCGGTTTGCAGGTACCAGTACACCCAGAACTTAGTAACCACTTACTAACTAATTAATTCTGTGCAAGTAATTAAATAAATCACCCTAGTGATATTGTAAACAGATAACATTTTCTGTAAGAGACACAAAACTCGAGACTAAACCCTTTTCCAACACATCTGGTTAGCACGGCATAAGTAGACCAAATGCCCAACAGTGGGATAAAGAAAGTGGATAGAAGAAACAAGAACTGAACATTGGAACACGAAACAACATTATTCTTTAAGCTTAGCTTGGGACGAGAGGACGTTGTGTGAAATGTCCATGAATATTTATTTATTTATTTTTTTAGTCTCCCTGCTTATCCTTTCTTTCTTTTTCTCCAGCACATTAAGGTCATACTGTTGGGTACGGGCCTCCTCCTCTTCAGAAGGTATTATGGTCTACTGTGCCGCGCTGACCAGAAGTATTGGCACAGGGTTTATATTCGAGTTTTCTTCTTTCTTTAGCTGAATTCTACAGCACCCTGTAAAGAAAAGGGGTGGTGACACTTGTATTCTTAAACCGTCACCACATGGACTTCTCCCTATTATTGAACAATTAATTTTAGGGAATAAATTCATTCTTCTATCAGATACAAACGTGAAATATCTGACATTTGGATAACCTATATCAACCGCAAACAAAAATGGCGTCCACTTTTTAAAATACATAATAACCTAAACCAACATACCGTATACTTTACAATACAAACAGTATATTTTTGTGACACATAGCCTATGTAATGGTAAAATAATATTGATATATTTTTATACGGATTTGTGGCTTTCATAAAAGTTAAAGCATCGGTCAACAACTGTGGCGATTTTGAAATATATTGTGATCATTTTCAATCTCTTTTTACCAGTGGAAAAAGTGATTTTGAAATGTAGAAAATTTGTTTGGCATATAAAAAACATATTTGAGTCGTTAGTATAAATAAACCATTAAAATTATTACCGCCTTTTCCTGAAAAACTCTTAAAACCTTTAAACTAAAAGTTTAATTTACAATCATACTTGATAGATGGCGTGAATACACATTGCATCAATGCCGTAAGCAAAATTTTGTAGTGAAAATGATTAGTGCGGGAATACATAACGACAGCTCGTTGCTGGAAAGCTATGGACGGTAGGTATTTCAAAGGTCAAGGGCTATGTTTCTGCTTCATTTAAATTGTAAAAAATAAAAAACTTAACAAGTCAATGGCGAAAATAGCTAAAATATTAAACTGAGAGTGATTTACAATTGAAGTATAGATGTGCTGACTGCACGTGTTGATGCTAAATTCAGAATGTAAAACTTGACAATATAAATTGTTCCATTGTTCCATATATTCTTCTAAATTGTTAGTTTGTTAACATTGTTTTGCCAGTAAGCTGTTTGTTACACACACATAAATCACGCCTAAAGTAATAAAAAACGTTGCTGTTTTAGTTTGTGTCTTGATGTATATGTTTTTGCTTTCATTTTTTTGTAAGTTTGCTAACTGATGGAATTATTGTTCCGAACTATGATCTACTGTGTTAAATATTGTCCGTGTTATGACGTATTAAGTCTTCCCAGGGTGCTGTAAGAGCTAGCTAAGAAATATCTTAAGCAAACACCATCTTCAGTGAGAGACGGGAAACTCGAAACTAATTCCTATGCTAACATTATCTTAAAGTAGTCAGAAAAAAACGTTACAGATATAAGAGGCTTGAGCCCAACAGCTGAACAGTGGGACGTTGATGGGTTGGGAAAAAAGAAGGAAGTGGCATTATTTTAATCATTTTTTTTTACTTTTATTATTTATTTTATATTATAATAAAAGTGAAACAATAAATTTTAACGAAATTATAACTAAAAAAATAGAAGCGGGTTAGTAGGATATAAACGCAGATATTCATTTCTTTACTTACATTATTATCTCTTTCTACCAAATAGTTGCATTAACAATACGTTGAAACCTTTTACGATCACAATTCCAAATAGTTTAAATACAATAATAAAAGCAAATACTAAGTATTACAGAACGCAATAAAGTTAACAAAGTGGCGCGTCTTTTACTGAAAATGGATTCTCAAGCGATCCAATATCCTGTAGGAACATTTAACGTAATATTTTATTGTTCCAGTCACTTCTATTCTTTTACTGCCTTTCTTTTAGTTTTATATTTATTTATATTATTCGTAATAGAATTAGGTTAAGTGTGTGAGACACGAGGTTACTGAACGTAGAATCTGTTTTGCCGATAAACAAACACATTCATGAAAAGTATTTTATCAAATATTGGTCAGTTTATGCTATATTGGCTTGTAGCTAACGCTTGTTAAGCAAATATTCCACTTAAGGTGGTCAAATAGCGTCAAAAATGTCATACAACCTTTATAATCATACAAATTATAAGTCATTTTATGTATTCTGAAAATATTATCGAAAAGTTAATTCCGACATCTGTAGTTATTATACCTTAAATTATGTTGTACTTTGGTATAGAAACATAGCCTTTGAATATTTTCTTTTCATATAAAAGTTCCGAGAGCTTATTTCATAAATATAATAAAATGAAAAGCGACATTCGTAACTTTAAAAGACTTCTGAAAGAAAACATTCATTTCAATTTAGATGACTCAAACAGAATTATAGCTAACTAGACTTTAGGTATCTAAATGAAAACGTAAAATGTTAATATGAAGTAAAAATATATGTATGGTGACGAATTAAAATGTCACCAACCCATTTCCTCTTCAGGGTGCTGTAGAAGCCAGCTAAGGGAGTGTCCTTTAGCTGGATTCAACAGCACCCTGAAGACAAGCATGTATTACCCTTTGTAAGGGACGGAACACTCGAATCTAACCCTAATGCTGACGAGACTCATCAGCGCGGCATAGTAGACCATACACCCTCAAAGGCTACTCTTTCCCGAACTGGGGAAGCCCGTGTCCAATTGTGCAATGTTAATGAATTGAAAAAAAGTAAAAAATACTGTCTGTGGAGGCTTTTTAAAACGCCATTTTTAACAATCCTTGTTACTAAAAGGACATTGATGCAAGAAAAACCTCGACTTTAAGCTAGTATTTTGATGATATGTATAAATGTAAAGGTAGTATAAACAAAAGATAATGAGCAGGCGAATAAAGGCGTCCCTTATAGCGCACCGTCATTGAGGGCTCAATTCATTACGGTGACCTTTACCTCTCCGGGCCCTTTTTGTACATGCTATGTGAAAATAAACAGTGAAGGGTGACTGCCCGCTTTTAATAGAAAAATCTCATTACTAAGGGCAAAAAGGATGTTTGTTTTAAACGAAAATAATTTAGCATTTATATTAGACCTAATTATAATTAGCTACTAGTTTTAGTATTAGGGATTTTGTGTCATATATTGTGATTTGGTATATTTTTCTTAGCAATGTCCATTAGCCACGGTCCTCTTCCACGTTAGGAGTGTATTTGAGCAACTTATGGTGCGCTGATCAGGTGAGTTGGCATAGCGTTTGGTTTGGTTTGATAGGGTTAGTTTGTCTGCTTAAGTTATTCTTCAGCTGGCCCTAACTGCATCCTGCGAGATTAAATAGGATGTTAGAACATTGTTCGTGTTGTGACCGATTTGCAATAATATATACTTGCGGTTAGCTCATCTCCTCTCACAGATTGTGTAAATAATACTTAGTTTCGTCACAGATGAAGTTGCGCTGACCATCTAGTAAAAAACAAAACATAAAATAATTAATGCACATTACAAATATTTGTCTACAAGATATATCATAATCTTCTTGTATGAATTAACAACTGATATTTAGGAACATCTTGCTAAATGATGATAAGATCGTGTAAATACTATAATATGATGCAAATCTCTTCTTAGACCATAAAACATCACTATGATCAATCATTTATAATATCCGTCTATTAGCTTTTCTCTGTCCACAACTGGACATTGGTCTTCCCCAAATAGCGCCTCAAATAGCTGTCCTGTTGTATCAACAACAATCAAAACTGATTTATAATAATTAATAATCAGTATTATATTTACAAACACACAGAGGCACACACACGTTGGTATAAGGTGTTTAGTATCGCGTTTTTTCGTCTCTCACAGCGGAGTTATCTGTGTATGCTATATTTATCTGGCTTTTACAGCACCCAGGGGAGGAAACAGGGTGACACTTGTTGTCTCAATCCGTCACCACACAGAAAATATGTATGTATAAATGTGTATCTTTAAGTCGTAGTGATAATTATATTAATTTTACTTTTACATTTCTAAAATTAAAATGTCTACTGACGAATTATTTCAATGCTGAGATTTTCTACTCTATTTCTCTGTTACTTACGCCATTTCTTCTCAGAGCATTGTGTGTCCTGAGGATAAAAATATTTTGGACGTTACATCATAGTAAACCTGCCTACATTATTCAATGAATTTCTATTCTATTATCGTGGCCATTGCACTAAAAAGTACAATTTCTAGTTGAAAAATTCATCTCCTAAGTAATCCCGAAGCTTATATAGTTTGATATACTTATGTAAATGTTAATAACAAAATATATATATTTGCAACTCCTCACAATGATACTGCGTGACTCTATCAAGTACGCGACTTTTCATGAATATGTAATGACGCTGTCTTTGAGGATGGATTAATATTATGAATAGAAATTTTCCACGAATATTGCGTTATTTTTGTATCTCATTATACCTATATTTGCTTGAAAGGGTAAGCAGTCCTCTATATCGACCTTACATTATACTATTAACTTAATTTATTTATTTATTTATTTATAATTCACAAAATCCACAGCTCTTAAATATTACATAATTTTGAAAACCATTACTCACATTACACTTACAGCCAATTACGGATTTACAATTTATTTATAAAACTTTTGCAGTAGTCAGATAGATATAAGATTAATAAATTTGAAAAATAACATAATAATAATAAGCAATTTGTTGGTTAAACATTAAATAAAATAAAATTAATTTAAATAAAATTATTAATTACATTTATTAAATATTTTGTCATAAATATAACAGTTCGAGATCGGGATATGATGTTGATTTCCATGATATCAGTGATGTCCTATAACAGGTTTAGGTGCATAGTACTTACAACAGTCGTGCAAGTGTGACCGAACACACAAGTATAAGCGAAGCCAAGGAAGTAAGTTTTTGGCGATGACGCCTTACGGCCTCTACTTTCTCAATAAGAAAAAGGCTTGACAATCATAACTCATGAGCTATATTTACATGTAGGTATCCCCAGCCTCAGGGATATTTCTTCTATCGGGCGCTGTAACAGCAAGCTGGAAGGAAATCTATAAATAAAGTTCTATTCAAGACTTTTTTATGTATATTCTCACTCAAAACTTAATTTTATAACACTACGCTTAATTATTATCATCAACTTATTATAAAATTTTGTGTCTTTTTTGTATGTTTGTCCTTATGTGAGCTTATATCTTCGCCACTACACAACAGATTTTGATGCAGTTTTATTTAATAGACAGAGTGGTTCAACAGGATGGCTATTTTGTATAAATTGTGAGGGCTCCGGTGTTCAATGTCCACGCGTTCGAAACGAACAGCTATAGTGATATATTAGACTAAATATGGGCCCTATGAAAAAGGTTCGTGATGTGGTATATTTTAGGGCTGAGTTTGGTCCTGTTGGTTATGAGCTGGTCTCTAGAAGTCTTTCTTTTAAATAGTAAATATTTATTCAAATTTATAAATGAAAAAAATAATAATAACCAAAAATATTGAAAAATACGCCTAGTAATATTTTCTAACATTTCCTCGAGGCATTTAAATAAAACTAGCACATTATGGAGTTAATCGCGTGTATACATGCGATTAACCCTTTCAGTGTCGGCTGGTTACACAAAGTTACGTAACAGAATAAATGTGAATAGGCGAACAGTTCCTACATTTACTACTATAGTTACTTTACGTTTGGTTTTATGGAAATTACTTCCAAGCACCATAAATAATGAGTGCAATGATATTTAGAATTTAGATACATTATGGATATTTATTTTTACTTCTAATAAAACAAAGTCGTTATATTTGTATGTATGTTACGCGAAAATTCGTAATTTTTATATGTATGTCCTTGTCCGTGAACTTATATCTTCAAGACTACGCAACAAATTTTGACACGGTGTTTTTTAACCGACTTCAAAAAAGGAGGAGGTTCTCAACTCGTCTATATGGTTTTTTGTTATTTTATGTTTGTTACCTCATAATTTTTAACAGAGTAAAGCGATTTTAATGATTATTTTTTTATTTGAAAGCTGTTGGTTCCCGTATGGTCCCATTGGTATCAGGATCTGATAGTTTTTCCTGAGAAGTCATGGAACACCCTCAAATTTCAAAGGCACATGAAGTCGGTTTAACTTTTTTTTTAATACTCTATTATTAATACATAGAGTGGTTTAAGAGGATGGCTTTTTTGTATATTTTTTTAAGATTTGGCATTTAAATTCCACGCGTACGAAGTTACGGGCAACAGCTAGTAGGATATAAAAAATATATTGATTTTTAAGGTTGCAGATTTAAACATCACGCGTGGGGGTAACTTTTTGATTTGATTTGATTTTGATAAAGAAAATCAGGAGGATTAAAAAACAAGTAAAATTATCTTTTACTAAATCTTTGGTTATTGTTTTGTAAAATTAAGTACGGCCCAACGGAAGACCAGCGCTGGTTTTTAACCAGGATTATGCTGAGTTGGGTCCGTGTTTGTGACTACTTACATTATTTTGTTTTTGGTTCTGTAAGTAGTGTTTCTATTGTATTTTTTACCTTTATATGTTTCTTTTTTTTGTTTGTTGTAAGCATGAGTAGTCGCAAATAAAATTTCTCTCTTTCTAATATGATAATTATATTTGTGCCTATAATACAAAGAAACAGTTATATTAATAGAAATAATTACGAAATATGCACATGACAAATATTTGTGTTGCTTACAATATCATATTATGATGTTCTTGTACAAATCAACAAGTGATATTTCGGAATATCTTGCCCAACAATGTCATGATAACGATATAAATGAATTAAATATATATTTGTTTAGGATCACATCTAAATACAATATTTTTATGAACTTTGTACTGTATATGCGGGTGTGTAGCGAAATGTTTTAGCGTTTAGAAGAAAAAAAATTGGTCAAGTGCGAGTCGGACTCGCGCACGAAGGGTTCCGTACCATTATCTATGCAACATAAGGCAACGTTATTAGTATCGAGCAAGAAACGGTAAAAAAATCATGTTTGTTGTATGGGAGCCCCCCTTAAATATTTATTTTATTTTATTTTTAGTATTTGTTGTTATAGCGGCAATAGAAATACATCATCTGTGAAAATTTCAACTCTCTAGCTATTACCGTTCTTGAGATACAGCCTGGTGACAGACGGACGGACGGACAGACGGACGGACAGCGAAGTCTCAGTAATAGGGTCCCGTTTTTACCCTTTGGGTACGGAACCCTAAAAATAGCAAACACGTGATAATTATGCTATATTTATCATCTGAGTGCATAAATATCCTGCTTTTGCTAGTGTTTTCCACAAATTTATTTAATTTATTTAATATTATTACATGCAAATAGTATAAAGCAAGAACATATTGTTAAATAGTTTACAGGAGTTATACAGCAACTATACTAAATTGGCTTTGGTACCCATGGTAAGATTTAACTTGTGTTATGGGTACCAGTACCTCAAACGTAACAATTTAAAAGGTAATATAATATGTATTGTATACTAGTTAAACAGATACAACATTAAAATATGTCCTGTGTATGTTTACAATAATATTATTTTAGTCAAATTATAGACAAATGTTATAAACCTGGGTGTATTTGATATGAATGAGTGGGGTGTGTGTGTGTGTGTATGTGTGTGAGTGTATGTTTACTGTAATTTATGAATTTAGTTTTATATAGGAGTGATTTTTAATAAAGTTTCAATTTGTTCATAGTCTTGTTCCAGCAGCCACTCTAGGACTTTTGTTTTACATTTATATTTTGTTAGTAAATAAATTCCACAGTATTTATTTATCATATTGTATAAATGACCAGCGATAACAGAATAATGTCGTTTTGCAAGAGAACTTCGGAAGGTATTAGTTGGGCACACGCTATACAATCGACGACCAACCAATACGCTGGAGTCATAGGGTAAGGTGTTGTGTTTACGCAAAACTGTTTGGATCACAAAGAGCTTGCGAACAGTGAGGACTTTGCAGTCGATATATAGCTGGGTAGTTGGGTACCGAAATGGCTTAAAACTCATCACCTTCAATACAGCCCTCTGCGCCCGTTCTAGTTGTAGGAAAACTGTTTTACCTGCACCACCCCATACAGTGATGCAGTACGAGACAACTGACTGACAGAGCGAGTAGTAAACCATTTTAATTGTATTTTTATCTGCAGAGTATCTTAATTTTTTGAAAATATGTATGAGCTTTCGTACACGGGAGGTGAGATTATTAATCTGAGTTTGCCAGTTTAAGCGATTGTCAATCACAACACCAAGGTATCTGGTGTTACTAGTTCTATCCAATTCTGGACAATTGCATTGTGTAGAGACAGTGGGGTCACAAGAGTGAGCTCTAAGCGTAAATGAATCAGTATTGGGCTGCGTCACTAAGTTGGGGGAGAAAGTCATATACTGAGTCTTTTTCACATTAAGTGACAGAAGATTATTACGAAGACATATCATGACCCTCCGCAAGGCAGACTCAGCTAAATAGTGCGTCTCGGACCAAGTAGGGCTAGATATTAGGAGAGCGGTGTCATCAGCGTAAGTAAACACAGAGCAGTTTTTTGCAGATATATTGCAGAGGGAATTAATGTACAGCAAAAAGAGCGTCGGGCCAAGAATAGAACCTTGCGGAACACCAAAATCAAGAGGTAGGTCATTACTAATAGCAGATTCTATTTTCACACATTGCGTTCTACCAGTAAGGTAACTTTTAAAGATGTTGAAAGAGTACCCACGAATGCCCATCTTTTCCATTTTGTTAAGCAGGTGGGGAATAGAGATGAAATGACCACAAAGTTGACTGTTATTATTGCGTAGCACTGTCATACCTTCAAAAGATGGGGAATTTTGTGGACATCGGAAGGTACCACTCGATGCCGCTAGGCGGCGCTGTTCTAATTCCACACAATTTCCCGCCAACGCAACGTCGTCGCACTCGTCATTTACGTAGATACTAACCTCTGCATCAACCATTCTTAATGCACTAGTGGGTATATGCTACCATCACAGGACATCAAAAGACACCCTGCCGCATGCCGGTTGCATCCATAATAAGTACGTAAAGGGTTAACTATATCAAAGTAAAAGACGGCTAAGGGAAAACCGAAACATAACATTTTATCTAGAGTTAAAAAAGTAAAAATCCTTAGAGATTAAAATGTGAAAAATAATTTTAAAAGGTAAGTAATTTTTATAGAATAATATGAAGCCTATTATGTTTTAATAAACTCACAATAAGAAATACACAACCTTAAATGAAAATTGGTACAAAATTTTTCAAAGCTAACAGCGTCTCGCATTAATTCATAATTCAAAACCTACTATTCAGATTAATTAACATACCAATAAATATACCATAAAACATAACATTTTGAATTAAGCTCTGTTTATATTCACGAGAGCCTATTAAAGTTATATCTGGTAATGACGAACGATTGTGACTTTATTACTACACATAACAGACCATTTGTTTTATAAGCAAGACAAATGTACTAACGTTACTCAGAGGTTTTGTTACTCAATTTAAATACAAGTAAAATAGCTATACATTTGTCTTATAAATACTAGCTTTTGTCAGTGAATTTATCCTGAAAACATTTTCATGAGTTTCCAATGTTTTATAGAAGGAACAAAATTTGTCATCACTTTGGTTAGGGGTGTATCCAATACCATTCTGAGAAAAAAAGAGATCAATGCTGAATATTGAGATATTTTAGGGTTGAGAAGTGACGTCACATTAATCGCGTTATCCTTAAATCAAGTAAAACACACCAGAAAAGCGAAGAAATACCTGAAAGAGCTGTTTTACAACAACAACAAATGAAAAAAGTGTTTATATGTCCTAGAAAATAGTATAAAATATTTTATTTTTCGCGCTATAAATGTCTAAAAAAAAAATTTATAATATATATAAAATAAAACAGTGATTAATAAAAGTTTATTCGTTCTAGTCTCAAGCACTATTAGTTGTAGTTAAAACATTTATTTTTGTGTTGGGTAGTCCATTTATCGAGTAAAACATTGAACTATTTTACATCACGCTACGTCCAACAGGAGCGGAGTACAAATGAAAATGCAGATTAATATTCCATGCACACTAATAAGAAATATAGCAATAAACAGAATCACAGAATATAACTGTCTCAAATGTTTCTAATATATGTGAAAGCAGTGCCGTATAATCGGATTGCTGTCGGTTATGGAGAACAGAACTGAGGATCAATCAGACACATACTCGTAAATCTCAAGGGATCTTCAAGAACGGCCGAGATATTTGAGTGTTTTGTACTTGTTCATTTAATATCTAACGATCATAAACAATCTTATATTTATTTGTGCAATAATAAATAAGATAAATATTTTTAATATTTATATCAGTAAAAACTTGTAATTGGCCTTGAAGTTCATTTCAATTTTGTGTAATGTAATTTTAGCTGTAAATTTTCTAAATTTTTAAAATAAAATAATGATATTACTGTAAAATAAAATTCTAATTTCCATGTGATACAGCAATGCACGATATTTTTGTAACTAAAACTGAGTCATTAGAAAAAAGTGTTCAAAGTCAAAACCAAATTCTTTTATTTTCTAACACATGCGCGACTCATTTGTTTAAATAATACCACTTTTTACGCTTTCAGACGCGTATACCTGTTTCAAATTTTGGCCCGACGTTTCGGAGACTTTACAGTCACCATAGTCACAGGTGAGACTCACAACAAGTATACGCGTCTGAATCCGTAAATGTAGTTTTATTTAAACAAATTCTTTTAATTCTAATTGATATGCTTTATAAATTTTAAAAAGTCAGAAGCTTTGAAAATTATTGAAGAAGATTGTTTTCTTTTCGTTTGTTAAGTGGTAATGGCAATACTAAGTAATTTTGGATATTGTATCAACTATGTTAATTGCCTTAACTTATATATGTATATTCTCTACACAAACACGGTGGTACTAATTGTTAAAATAATAAATGTAGCACACAGATCAAGTAAATAAGGAAAGACGGAACTGTGATTGAATAACGGATAAGCATTTTTTTGCTTTGTAATATATATAGAGTTACCAGCTGACCTGGCAAACGTAAAAAAAAAGTTTGAAAAATAGATGTTGGCTGATTCTCAGACCTACTGAATATGTATGTAAAATTTGAGAAGAATCGGTCAAGCCGTTTCGGAGGAGTACGGTAACTAACACTGTGACACGTGAATTTTATATATTAGATATGCTTTCTGAATTTATTATGTCCAGCCATCTGAAAAATGACGCAATGAAAGTCGTAAAATGGTAATCAAAACCTCAATAAATCAAAACTCAATATTACTCATAGACGTAACACAACATTATTGTCCGGGCTGTGACCCATTACAAATACAAGGGATGCACACCACCATGTTTCTTCCAGGGTGCTGTAAGAGCCATCTAAGGGACTTTGTAAGCAGATAAAATATATCCCTTTGAGAAATAAAAAACTTGAAACTAAGCCCTGTTCCAACACGCCTGGTTAGCATTGCAAAGGTTATACACCTATGCAATGCTGATCAGTTGATTCAGAAGCATAATATAGCATAAACGCAAATTAAGATATAAGTATTACAACGAAAAAAATTCAGTAAATAAAAACAAATACACTAAATATTCCTTTTTACTGCGAAAATGTATATACAAGGCAAAAAAAAATGCTAATATTAAATATATAAATAATAATAAAAATAAATGCAAAGCCATATGGACTATTATTAGAAATGAAGTATGCCTAACCAATCAAAAAATTAGTATAGATTATATTAAAATTAATAATACTATCATCAAGGATCCTGAGAAAATTTCTACTGCATTTAATAACTATTTTAAAGAATTGCCACAAACGCCTACTCCTACTTCACCTACTTGTAATATAACAAATACAATATATTCCCAAGGCATGTCGGAATCGTTGAACTCTATGTTTCTGACACCTGTGTCAGAAAAAGATATACAACAAGTAATTTTATCATTAAATAACACTAACTTCGAAGGCTATGATGAAATAAACACCAAAATCATTAAAACATGCTTGTTTGAAATTATTGATATCTTAACATTTTTGATTAATCTCTCCTTCTCCCAGGGTATTTTCCCACAAGCTTTAAAGTTGTCAATTATTAAACCGCTATTTAAAAAGGGGGAAAAATGCGACATGAATAATTATCGTCCTATAACATTAATTCCTGTAATTTCAAAAATATTTGAAAAATGTATGTATAGGAAAATTATTGACTACTGTGATAAATTTAATATAATAAAAAGGGAGCAATTTGGTTTCCAAAAATATAAATCAACTACTCTTGCTATTTTTTCACTTCTTAAAGATATTCTAAATAGTATTAACGACAATAAATTAACAACAGGGCTGTTTTTCGACCTATCAAAAGCCTTCGATATGGTATCTCATAGCGTAATGCTCAATAAACTACAGATGATTGGCATCAGAGGATTGCCACTTCAATGGCTGTCATCGTATCTAAACGAAAGAAAACAGTGCGTTGTTATAACTAAAATCGATAAAAACAAAGAACTAGTGTCATATGCATCTGAATACACATGCAGGGGTTGCGGAGTACCACAAGGTAGTATATTGGGTCCTATATTATTCCTTTTATACATAAATGACATAGTTGGTGTGACTAATCATAAATGTTTCCTTTTCGCTGATGACATATCAATTATTGTGACATCTGACAAAAAATGTAACTCTATTATTGACCATGAAAATGCTATAAATGATACAATTGATAATCTAATTAATTGGCTAAATATAAATAATTTATTTATTAATCTTAACAAATCTGTATATATTCAATTTAATAAAGCATATAATGAGAAATTTAATTTCAAAATGAACATACCTAAAATTAAACAAGTGGCAGATACTAGGTTTTTAGGATTAGTGATAGATGAACACTTGGATTGGAAAGCACAAGTAAAAAATGTGGCAAATAAATTAAATAAATTTACTTATGCCCTAAAACAGATTAGGAACATAACTAGTATGAAAACTGCAATTATGTCATACCGGGCATATGTTGAATCCCAACTTCGCTATGGTCTTATGATGTGGGGTAATAGCACCGATAAGAACAAGGCATTTGTTGCTCAAAAAAAATGTATTAGAGCCATAAATAGACTTCGGCCTGGTGAGTCGTGTCAAACTGTTTTCCGTCAGCTTTCCTTATTGCCGCTACCTTCGCTTTATATTTACGAAGTATGCATGTTTGTACGTAAAAACAAAGATCTTTTTAACACTATGGATGAAATAAAACCTAGAAACAGACGAGATCCATTCAGACTTGTCTTGGACTGCTTACCAAGAACAACAAAATATAATAGAAACTGTATTGCTATGTGTATACGAATATTTAATAAGATACCGAAAGATATAAAAACGTTAAAATTTTCATTATTTAGGACAAAATTGTATCAATGGCTAAGTAAAAATAACTTCTACAATATTAATGATTTCTTTAATTGTAAAAATCATTAAGTTATTGCATGCTATAATATTAGCTAAACATGTAAGTGCTTTAAATTTGTAACACCTTATTGTGTACTATGTTTATGGCAATAAAATATGATGATGATGATGATGAAAAGCGCCAGGCTCATAAGTGAGACCTTTAATTACTGGATAGGGAAGGAACGCAGCATTGCTGTCCATTTACTCCTCGTAGCATGTAAATACTATGAATAAAAATGTTGACTCAGTCTTCGTTGAATTTACTCCGTCTATATTTATTTCTTAATCCAAGTAGTAACATGTACTATCATAATACCTAACTGTACCTAGCTTGTAAAAGTATACGTCACAGCCAGAACTTCACACATATTATGAAAGCTTTTGTGATACTTCACACGAGCAAAAAGTCATATCTACGCGGCAACAGCACAGGACTTTAATCTTTAGTTTAAGAAAGTAAACACTAATTTCAATTGTTATGTGAACTAGTATCATGGAAGTAATGTTAGTTTAGGCTTTCAGATACCTTACAGTAGATAGAGCATTATGAAATTTTCCTTACGATTGACGGTACCAATGTTGAGGGAAGACGCGTGTTGCGGGGTATGAAATAATGCATTTTCATTGGTCGTAGCAAAATTCCACGCCAAGTTCTTATACATTACTTAAACGAGAATAGCGCAAAATCTCGGTGTGCGTTGATCACCTTGTTTGCGGAATGTACTTGGGGTGGTTTGTGTTCAAGCTTAACTCCGAAGTGAAGTATAGTTAGTTATATGTTGTTGTTAGGCATATTGTGGCAAGATATTGTACATCTTGAGATTATGAAGTAAGCTTGTGATGGAGTAGCAGCTTCTAATATTTATATGAAGCATTATAATAAATTAACTACGTTATATGTTGTGACATTTTTTGTGATCGTCGTAAGTTTTATTGGCAATTCAAAGGCCTTTCTCTCCAGCCCGTTAACGTCCCACTGTTGGGCACGTTCTTGTTACACTTTAGAAGGGGCTATGGTCTACTATTTCACGCTGACCAGGCGTCCCGACGAGGTGGTCATGCACAGCGGGTCGCAGTTCAGAGACCCGCCGCACCGGTCGTGGCAGGAGGGCCACATTTGAGTGACGGGGGACCTAGCGATCCCCCCGTCGCGTTGAGCCCCCCGTGAAGAAAGGGGGCCACCCTTGCCGGGTCGTGGTAAGGCTCAAGGCACCACCATGGCCCGGTAGAGCAGAGAGAGATAAAAAAAAAAAAAAAAAAAAAAAACGCTGACCAGGCGTTAGCATAGAGCTTGCTGCCAAGTTTTCCGTCTCTCGCAAAAGGTGTACAAGTGTAACAAAGTCTAAGATAATTTTAATAGTAATAATAAGATTTTAGGGTGGTATAGTCAGCATAACCAACCCAACCAAGCAAAAAAATAGCAAGTGTTTTGGATTCTACTCAGTATAAATTTATGTTATTTCAGCAGTCATTTATTTTTTCTGTCTACACACATGTCTCTACTAAATATCGCCACAACGCTTATGCGCTTACGCGTATTTTGCCGCTTGTTTAAAACAACGTCCTGTGACTCTAAACTTACGTTTGAAAACAGTACTATATCGAAGGTCAGCATATCTTTGCAAGTCTTTGAAGAATAATAATAAATAAATATACATGGACATTTCACACAACGTCCTCTGGTCCCAAGCTAAGCTTATATGCTTGTGTTATGGGTACCAGAATACGGATAGAATACATATACTACTTTTCTTTTGTAAATACATACTTATAATACACTAGCTGTCCCGGCAAACGTTGTTTTGCCATACAATTCTGTGTAAAAATCAACAACAAAAAATTTCATCAAAATCGGTCCAGCCGTTTAGGAGGAGTTCAATTACAAACACTCGTACAGAAGATTTATATATATAAAGATAGAAACACCCAGACGCAGTACAAACATTTGTATGACAATTAGAAAAATCATTTCATTTCATTTCAATACGAAGAATTGAAAAATATACTTATCTATCCATCATCCATTCGAGTGAATTAATGCATGAAGACAATCAAGTGTTATTGTCTATTTATTTTTTATTGTTCTTTTTATAATATAGCTAAAAATGCGACATTGTTTTATGTTTGTCCATCAAATAATTAATAGTGTAGGACTAATGTTAATGTGCGAGTGTACGAGCCCTGTAAAATATAACACAACTAGGCCACTAAACAATGTTGCCGCAATGACCCTTGGCTATAAACTAACGACTTGACAAACACAGGGTTACTACAACTTATTGTAGGCGTAGAGATCTACCAAGATACAGTTAAATTAGCAAGCAGCTTTTAATAGTTAAGCGATGGTGTTTTCGACTGTACGTGTACGTGTCTGTGGGAAATGGAAAAAAGAAAACAAGTGGTACCGCCCCATGTCTTGTCCGCGGGTCTCGTAAGAACTAATTGAGGGAACCACGTCACATGACACCTGCACATATGCGCGAGGAGAGTTAACCCTAACCAGGTGGCCGCGAGTAAAAATTTGCTAAAATACAAAATAACGTAAAGCCATGTTCCGCTGACCTTAAATAACTGGATAAGGATAGAAGAATAACGACATCGATACCAATTTCACTTGCATAACTAAACTTAACTTAACTAAAAATGAAAATAACCAGAGTGTTTTTTTTTTAATTGGCTATTGCGTTGTACACATTTATATTAATTAAAATCGTTAGTATATAATACATAGTTTTTATAATAAGAATGTTCAGTTAACATTGAAGAATTGTGTTACTGAGACAATCGCTTCTTATTTTTTAGTTAACTTAAGTTTAATTGTACATGTAGAATCGGTACCATTATCATCTGTACGTATAGGAGAGATTTTATTAAGGTGTATCAGTGCAATAGAAGTTAAAGCAGCTTGTACTAGAATAAAAACTAAAACGACCATTTATATTTTGACGAGCCTCGTGGTTGAGTGGTTCATGTAACGGACTGCTGATCAAGAGGTCGCGGGTTCGATTCCCGCTCGGGACAATCATTTGTGTGATTTTTCTAATTGTCATACAAATGTTTGTACTGCGTCTAGGTGTTTCTATGTATTATAAGTATGTATTTACAAAAAAAAAGTAGTATCTGTATTCTATCCGTATTCCGGTACCCATCACCAAATCATATAAGCTTAGCTTGGGACCAGAGGACGTTGTGTGAAATGTCCACGAATATTTATTTATTTATTATTTATTTATATAATATTTGATTCTAAATGTAATTTAAATGATTTGACATAAAATAATTACAACACAAAAGTTTTCTTATAACAACAAGTAGGTACTGAGGGCCTAGCTAGTTACGTATAAAGCACACATCATTGTAGTTTCATCCAAAGAAATATATACTTTTGTAATCAGGAAATGAAAATATTGACATGATTTTATTGTGCGAGATACGTTGTAATATTTACACACGTATTTTTATAACATGCGAATATCTTTGCGCAGTTGTTTTTTTTTACATTATCTATCTTGATTTGATCTATGAAAAAGAATGTATGCAATTCTTTTATTGTGTTGTTGTATATAAGTGTTTGTTTCAATGCGGAATGCGTAGAGTACACACACAAGTTTTGCAAGTTGGACTATTTAAATTTTATTTCGTAATTATTTCAGTAGTAAACAGTACTAAAAGATCGTAAAATTGATATTATACTAGTGGACTATTGGTGAAATCGTTTGTTACAACTTTTATAACGTCTGAGTGTGTAAATTTAGTCAAAAAGTTTCTCAACAGATGAGTAAATTTTTTTTTTTTCTTTCTACCCGCATAAAAATTATTAATAACAGAAGTGGTGACTGGTCTCAAGTGTCAGCTTAGAGTGACAGCTCTAACAATCTCTCAAACTTGTATGACAGTGTCACTATAATTGACGGGTTAATTTAAGTGTTGCCAATCAAATATATTTTTGGCTTTCTACCGAAATCTTTCGGTGTTACCACTATATTACATATAAATCTGTTGAACAGACCCACTGGGCTTTGAACCACTGCCGCCCATAACATCGAGTAGTACGGCCAGTGCGCACCATCTTAATCGCTGCGCTAAATTTGGATAAATTGGTGACTGTTATCGGCCTGTCGCGCTGTCGACTGTTTGAATTATTTATTATTTAATAATATGATGCGCTCACCTAAAACATCTTCGTCGCCTAACTTATCAGGCACTACTGGGTCAGATGAGAACACCACACAACGAAAGCGGAAACAGCCAGAGTGTGAAATTACCAGTGCTATAATGATTCTTACTCAGCAAATGAATAAAAAGTTTGATGATCTTGGTAATTATTTTGACAGTGCAATATCGAAGTTATCAGATATTACAAACGAAATTAAAGTAGACCTGGCGGCGGTCACTCAAACCACCGTTGAAATAAAATCGGAACTTAGCTCTTTACGATCAGAACAGTCTAAATTAGAAGAATATGTTTCTGAACTCCAGCATAAACACGCCACACTACATAAGGACATGGCTACCATGCAAACATCTCTTCAGTATACGTCTGAGCAACAGGACGATCTAAAGAAAAGAGTTGATACCATTGCCATGCAGAGTAACAATACAGAGGTATCGAATAGTATCATTGTTGCCTTGGAGACAAAAATAGACTCACTGGAGCAGCAGGCCCGGCAGTGCAACATTGAAATTTGTAATATTCCAGAAAAGCGAGCTGAAAACTTAGTCACTATCATGCAGACCTTGAGCGCTAAGGTAAATTGCTCACTGACTCAGAAGGACATCATCGCTATACATCGTGTACCGCATGCACATACACAAAGTAAACAGCCTAAAAATATTATTGTGAAACTTACCTCACGTATACTAAGGGACAATCTCCTTAGCGCTTTTCGACTGGCCAAGGGGTTAAAGACCGATCAATTAGGAATATCGGGCATACCGCAACCAGTATATATGAATGAGCATCTTACGCTCAAGAACAAGCATTTGTTTCGTGAGTGCCGGGAAGCCGCAAGGAAAAATAACTTTAAGTTCGTGTGGGTCAAACATGCTACCATCCTCGTACGACAAGATGACAACAAACCAGCAATGGCCATACGAACGCTTCAAGACATTTCCAAAATTAAGGCAAGCCCTGTGTCATACCAGCCCACGTAAATGCAAGTCACGCGCGTTTTATAAATTACTAATTATAAGTTTTGTAGTTCTTAAGTTTAGAATCGTATTTGCCCACGAAACTTGTACTATCTACTTTAGAAACTCACATATTATTTTATTTACATGTCTCAAAATCAAACCTTGCTCTTTATTCTATAATGAATTCAATAAAAACTATTATTGTATACGAGTCAGATGTATGCAGTCGAATTGGTTGAAGCACATCGATATATCATCCTTAAATAATATTAATTATTACAATATCCTATGTTTTTATATAATGATACCTAGCTATTGTGCTTATATTAATATGCTGTGGTTGTTTTATGTTTCGTAACCGTAATCTATTTCTATTCGAATTTCAAATCTTCCCGCCTTTTATCATATGTTGGGCTTTAATTTGCAACGATCTGGAATTTTCTATGATATTGTTGGGAGTTAACCAATGGCAGGGCGTATATGTCACGCCATACGTTCCGTCCAATCACAAGCCGCATCCATTTCGCGGCAACACTGCGTCATCGGTCAAGACGTTGACATTCGAATGGATTTCAAAAAGGGTTAATACGTTTTAATAAGAAGAAAATTCGTAAAACCTTGAAAGTACAACAAAGCCATCGCGAGTGCAAATCTATATAAACATTATTCGGGGGTGTGTGTGTGTATAAACGTTTTAATCGTGAGGAAAGTGGAATTAATATATAAAATCATTAATAAACTATTACAAGCAAGTACTTTATGTGCCGGCCGGCGAAACTTCAGCGGTGTACCCAGCGCTGGACAGGCTTGGACATAGGATCGTACATATCCAGAGGTAAGCTTCCACATTGTCTCTGAATATTTTAGACGTTGCAGCCCAACTTTACAAAAAACGTAGCTGTTACCCAAATAGTGTGAGGACCATCCGCACACATTTTTATGGTGCCGAAACCCGGGAAATAAGCACCCATTCCCTTTAGATCGGCTTATTTTCCATTAGATATCTATGCAATTATATGCATATCTCGTAAAATATCGTATATTTAGCGCCCATTTGAAATAAATTTTATTAACAATTTCGTTCTGCCGCCATTACCGGCTGACATTCCGTTGATCTTTTGCATTCAATTCCGCTTGAATAACATAACAAGTTAGTTACGAAGGCATATGAACATTAAAATTTGTGTTTTTTTGTGTTTAATTGCGTTCAAAATTCCTGTGAAAATTTGTTATTTTGTAAAAAGGAAAACCGGGATACGTCATTATTAATGCGAATCGGTTCGGTATAACCCGACAGAATTTAGTGGTCGTTAATTTACTTCAATTCGATACGTATGCACGCACCAACATTATTTAGCCGTCTTATACGTCATTCGATGCACTCGCGCTTCGCGCTCCTACTGGTTGACTGTTTAACGTAAACAATTGATAATCGTTTTTAGTTTAACTTTATTCTCTCAATTCAATTGTTTAATTTCGTGACGCATTCGTATTATTCGATAAATAATTTTTTATTATTTATATTTATTTTTAATATGTCTTACGTAACTATGAGACGCCGTTCCAAGCCTAAGTCATTAGAAAAGGAAAACCAAGAAGATAAAAATGTTTTCACAGTTCTTGATTTACCTGTATTGCGCCGTAAACGTATAATTGCGTTAAACCGCTTAAAGAAAGCATTCGAAGTAGCTGAGTTGGCAAAGAAAGATGACTCGTATTTGGATTCGTTTCTCGTTCATTATTCGTCTTTTCAAAAATATTGCAACAACTTTGAGGAAGCGCATTTTGACATTCTGAGCGTGATTGATAGCGATCAAGAGGAAGAGGAAGATTTAATTCGCGAACAATTCGATGATATATACTATGGTATCATGATAATTCATAGACAGTTAGTACCAACTGAAGTAAAATCTTCCCATTCATTCGAAAGCGCCTTAGGTCGTTCTTGCGTTTCCAACATCAAGCTACCTAAAATCACTATCCCCACCTTTTCAGGATCAATTAAGGCTTGGCCCGAGTTCTATGACATATTTAATTCATTGATACATACGAATGAAGCGTTATCGGATACTGAGCGTATGCACTATCTTTTATCGAGTCTTTCTGGCGACGCTCTTGGCCTCATACGTTCTTACCCCGTTCAGGGTAGTTTCTACCAAGAAGCATTTCAAACTCTTATCTCTCGATATCAAAATAAACGCGAACTCGCATTCGAGTGTTGGAAAGAAATATCAAACCTTAATTTCAAATTAAATTCTCCAATCGAATTTCGTCGCTCGCTAGATCTCATTAACGAGAATTTAAATATTTTAAAAGGGGTTAATTTACCTACTGACAAATGGGATTTTATTCTATGTTATTTAGTTTTATCTAAATTGGACTCTAACACGCGTTGTTTATTCGAACAAAAGTATACTTGTTCTGAGTTGCCTAAATACGGAGAATTAATGAAATTCTTAAATTCTAAATGCGAGGCGCTCATACGAGATACTCATTTCTCTTCACAAAGTCAAAGTAACTCTAATCGGTTTCAATTTCAAAGTAAATCTAATTTAAATAACAACAATAAAACAAATAACAAACAAAAGCAAACTTCTGTGTTTCTTTCCAATACAACTGATAATTCGAAGCCTCAGTCCGATCATACGAAGCTGCAGTCCAATAATACGAAGCCCCATTCGATCTCCGTTCCAGTGACACCTTCGCCATCCGTATTGAAGTGTTCATTTTGTTCAGAAAATCATTCTCTTATGCAGTGCAAAGACTTTGCACAGTTATCCGTTTCTGAACGGACTGATTACGCTAAAACTCATCGTTGGTGTTTCAACTGTCTCAAATCGTCACATAGTGTGAAGGAGTGTAAATCTATTTTTAAATGTCAGAAGTGTCGTCAGCGTCACCATACACTACTTCACCAAAACGAAAATTTGACTACTTCTTCTTCTCAATCCGCTTCGAGTAGTCAAACGACCGATCAAGTCCGTGTACTTACAAATATAGGTGAAAGTTCACTTGTATTACTTTCAACCGCTATCGTTCAACTTCGTAATTCGTTAGGTAACTTCCAATCGTTTCGCGCCCTCATTGATTCGGGAAGCCAGGCACACTTCATCACCGAACGCGCTGCCCTACGCTTGGGTGTAGATTGTACTCCCACTTCTCGGCGTGTTCGTGGCTTAGGCCAGTCGTCTTCTGCTGTTTCAGGAACAGTCAGACTCGAAGTAGGTGCTCATGGTAAACCTCTATTCAACGTCGACGCATTCACGTTACCTTCCATATGCGGCAGGATGCCATCCACCCGTATTGATAAATCATCGTGGCATCACCTGCAAGACCTGCGGCTAGCTGACCCAGAGTGTCACCAGCCAGGTCCTATCGATCTTCTTCTTGGCGCAGAGGTGTTTGCTTCGCTCTTGCTTCCTGGTACTGTTAGCGGCGGTCCCATGCAACCCTCTGCATTTAATTCTGTGTTCGGCTGGCTACTTCTGGGAGGTGTTGGCTGTAAAAAGGAAGAAATTCAATCATTTCTTATCAAAGAAGACGACCAATTAAACGAAGATATTCGACGCTTATGGGAGTTAGAATCATTCGATACTTGTTATGTACCAAACGATTAACTTATCATATTTTTGTCTGCGCACGGGCATCTCTAACTATTGATAACGTCACTATCGATGACGTCGAGAACTGACCGGTGCATCTGTCCTCGTGGCTCGTTGCGCGCGCGCGAAGCGGTTACCGAGCGCGAGTTAGTCGCAAAACACATCTTGTTTGCAAATTACGTCGCGATTTGAATGCGATTTGAAGCGTTTTTCTTGCAACTGTTTCGCGAGTTAAAATTGTCACTAGAATTAATTGTTGATAAAACTAATTATCCTTGTTGTGTGAATCGATAATTACAATTGAAACAAAACCTTGAAATGTCACCGCGAAATGTAATGTTCGCCATTTTTGTATGACATAAATGCGTTATAAAAACTAGTGAATTTTGTGTCTCCATACTTAATACTATTTAATGTAAATTGAACTGTTTGATAACTATAATTGTGATAGTATAATTGCATTAAGACGATTGGTGAAAGTTCACGGCTTGAGTCGCGCCAAAGGAGTGGTCTTTTGTGGACTTCAAGAGTTCGTGTCTGCCTGTATAAAGTTAAGTATAGTTTGATTAGCATTCTGCGTTATTTTGGCCAATTTATCGTAGTTAGTGTTAATGAAGCTATAGCTAGGGCTTGACAAGTGAAGACTGTGTTGAAGACGAAAACAGGGTAAGTTTGTACTATTATAAATTTGTTAACGCTGTGAAACGCAGATTTTAAGTTCGTTCGTCTTGATCTGAAGAATTGTCACGCTTCCACAAAACTAATAAATTATAAATCCCAGGTTGAACGCAATATTTTTGGTACCCAGAGCGTGGTTTAAACTCCGTTTCTCGAATGTTCCATGTTGAACAAACTATACCCTCATTATTTGTGAAAATTGATTTAATTAATTTAATTAATTTAATTTGATTAATTTAGTTGTTTGTTTGTTTAATCTAAATTGTTGGTATAGTTTTAAATAATTAATTTGAGTACTTGAATTGGCAATTAGATTTTAAAGGATTTGATAATTATTTGTGCTATTGCTAATCGTATTTGTTGTTGCTCAGGTTATTATTTAATATAAATTATTATTTAATTATTGTCTAATATTGAACAACGTTATAGTTAAATTGTGGCGTTGTGCGTTTGTGTAATACAACATTTATTTTATACGTTTGTTTGTTTGTTGGTTACCTTAAAATAAATAATTTAAGTCTTAAATTAATTGCACATTGGCAAGGAATTGTTTGTTTGTTTGATTTAAAATATTAAAGATTTGATATTTGTTTGGAGTAATAGCGGCTTGTCTCATTGAAAGATATTTTGTTTTTCGCTATTGTAATATTGTTTGTTTGTGAAAGATATTTGTTTTTTTTTGTTAATATAAGATTGTTTGTTTCGTGCCGTTTGTGCTTTGAAGATGTCTACCGCCGCGTATAATGTTGTCCGCGAGACATATTCCGGGATTGCGACTCATTTGAGATGGTTCACGTCAGCTGCCGCCTTGGTGAAAAGGGAGAACCGAATCGAGGCATTGTTGGACAGGCATGAGAAATGCCCTACACGACTTCAGGAGGTGGAGGCGCTTTACCGGCGCTTCATCTTGCATCTGGATGATGTGCCCCTGGAGTCATTCCCCCAGGAGCGACGGGACCAAGTCCACGAGGACTACGTCCAGATTATGGACCTTGCCGACGACATCGCCCAGCGCGCGCGGGAGATTTTAGCCTCGCGCGCCGGAGTACCGGCTCACCGGGCCCCCTTGAAGACTCCCGTGGGCCTTTTGACTAGATTACCCAATTTGGATCTTCCACGTTTTGATGGTCGATTAGACACGTGGATGGGGTTTATTGGTTTGTTTGAGAGCCTTGTGGACTCGAGGGACGATTTGGGTCCGTCTCAAAAACTGGCCTATTTACTCTCCGTGCTTGATGGAGAGGCGAGGGGCTTAGTACAGCACCTCCCAATATGTGACGGGAGCTATGGGATCGCGCGGGCGTTGCTCACCAAGCGCTATCACAACCAGCGCTGTCTGGCAGATACCCACGTCGACCAGATTTTGAACCTTCCCGTCGTGAGCAATGCTGCCCAGTTGAGGACCGAGCTGCTGAACCCCCTCCTAATAGCCACCAATTCGCTCAACCGCTTAGGACTGCCGGTTGCCAAGTG
This sequence comes from Orgyia antiqua, assembly GCA_916999025.1. Lineage (NCBI taxonomy): Eukaryota > Metazoa > Arthropoda > Insecta > Lepidoptera > Erebidae > Orgyia > Orgyia antiqua. Next base: position 651,818 of record OU779871.1, on the reverse strand, counting down.
GTCTTACCTACTAGTGCGTATTGTGCTCAAGCGATTGCCGGTGTCTTTGAGGGCACGTTTTGAACAGGGGCACACTAGGGATGAGGCATCTGCTCTCCCTACCTTTGACCAGCTCCTGACGTTCCTGGAGGACGAGTGTCGCATGGGTGACGTCATGGTCGCCGACACGCCGGTGGAAGCATCACGTCCCAGACCCACCAACCAACGGCGCAATGCCCAACCTGCACCAAGAGGAGGTACGGCCGCCCGCTTCGCTGTCGCTCAAGCTGCGCCACCGGACTGCCGGTTTTGCAAGTCGCAGGGACACCAAACGGTGCGGTGCCCAGACTTCGCGGTCCTGCACGTGGCCGCTCGTAGGCGGATTGCCCAGGCCCGCGGCTGGTGTTTCTCTTGCCTAGGGGACCATTACCAGCGCGCCTGCCCCGACACTCACCCGTGTCCTATTTGCGGAGGGCACCATTTGAAAATCCTGTGCGCCAACGCGAATGGCCGTCGCGACCACGCGGGGTCGCCTTCGGGCGGGTATGCCAGTGGACACCGGGACCAGTCCCGCAACTTGGAGTCCGGCTCATCACCCCCACGCCGCGCAAACTACGCTGCCGTTGATCGCCGAGTTGGTTCGGCGCGCAGCCCCACGGGCGGGTATGAAAGCGGGCCCCGGGTTCAATCCCGCACCTTTGTGTCCCGCTCGCCCTCCCCGCTTCCACGTGATCAAGCGAGATCACCTCCGGTAGTGTACCACGATTACCGTGACGCGCGTCCGGTACCACTACCGTCCCCCCCTCTGGCGGAACGTCCCCGTTTGGAGACGCGCAACCCTCGGTACGGACGCTCCAGGCGCTACGAACCGCCGTCTATGGCTCGTGGCAGTCGTCACCGAGAGGAGGCCGAGTTTAGGCACTACCCGCACTTTGATTTGCCGTCTCGGGACAACGGCGCTCAGTCGCCGCCACGCCAACATTAGGATGTTGGCGTCTGCCCCCGCTATGCACCGCCCCCTTTTGAGACCGTCCTCTTGCCTACGGCCCATGTCAGGGTCTGGGGACGGACGGGCGCCTCGGTTGTAGTCCGAGCGATATTGGACACAGGCTCACAGGGGTGCATAGCCTCGTCTTGGTTGGTAGGGCAGACTGGCCAGACTATTGAAAAATATTCAGATGTAATAAGGGGTGTCGGAAACGCCCCCGTGGCCACGGTAGAGGGCCGCGTTTGGTTTGAGTTCTCCCCCTCAAATTCTCCACGTCCGACGTTGGAATCGTCGGCCATTGTGATGGAGAATATCTTGGGCAATCACCCGCAAGTTCGTTTGTCTGCGGATGCGGTAAAATTGACCGCGGATTTGAATTTGGCTGACCCTAAATTTGACCTGCCTGGCACGGTCGATTTGTTGCTTGGTGCCGATGTTTTGGGTAAAATATTACTCGGCAAGGATCGTGTTTTGCAGCCAGGTGGCTTGGTAGCCCTCCGGACCATATTTGGGTTCGCACTGATGGGGCCTGTATTGAGGACTCCCCCCCCTGCCGAACTTGGAACGGCCTTGATGGTGGGGTCCGCCCTTTCTGACGCCGTGCAGAGATTCTGGGAAGTGGAGGAGCCACCACAAGCTCCCCGCTCTGATCCGGAGCATGAAGAGTGTGAGCAGTTCTACAAGACCAACACCAGTTATCTCCGTTCTGGCCGGATCATGACAAGATTGCCATTTCTCGCCGTACGTCCGCCACTTGGCGTCTCGCGGCCTATTGCAGAGAAGCGTTTGTTGGCGATGGAACGCCGTGTGAGCAGGGACCCACTACTCAAGGAGAAGTATATTGACTTCATGCGGGAGTATGAGGATTTGGGACACATGTCTGTGTCAAAATTGGATTGGCGTTCGACGGAGCACTTCTTTCTTCCGCATCATGCTGTAATAAAACCATCCAGTGGTAAGCTACGCACAGTATTTGATGGTTCTGCGCAGACTACTTCAGGAGTGTCATTGAACCAGTGTCTGCATCCTGGTCCCAAATTGCTGAAGGACCTTTGTGACGTCATCACGCGGTTTCGACGTCATCAATTTGTTTTTGTGGCTGACATCAAGATGATGTTCAGGCAAACGGTAATTCACCCGGATGATCGCCGATACCAGCTGATATTGTGGCGAGAAAACCAGCAAGATCCCATGCTTGTCTACGAGCTCAACACGAACACATACGGGCTGAGGTCTAGCCCCTTTTTGGCTATACGTTCGCTTTGGGAGCTCGCGGATCGAGAGCGTATGTCGTTTCCTCGCGCAGCCGCCATTTTGAAGGAGGACCTATATGTTGACGATGTGTGCACTGGCGCGGCCACGGAGAGAGAGGCCCTGCTCTTGCGTGACGAGTTGATTGGCATTCTAGCCTCCGCAGGATATGAGTTGCGTAAATGGATCTCCAACTTACCTGCGCTCTTGGACGGGCTACCGGATGACCACCAGCAGGATCCTCACCTATTTGAGAACCGTGACAACCCTACCATGATGTCAGTGCTTGGAATCCAGTACAGACCAGTCCAGGACATCTTTACATTTAATGTCAATTTGGATTCGCATCACACTTGGACGAAACGACTGGTTCTGTCGACTGTCGCGAGAACCTTTGATCCCAATGGCTGGATATGCCCGGTCATATTCTGGGCCAAATGCTTCCTGCAGAGACTTTGGACTGCAGGTCTTGGATGGGACGAGCCACTTCGCGAAGCTGTTTTGAAGGACTGGCTCCTATTTGCTTCCTCATTGCCTGCCATCAATAGGATATCGTTACCCCGTGCTCTGCTTCCGCCAGGGAAGCACACCGCGTCCCTTCATGGTTTCTCGGACGCTTCGGAACGTGGGTACGCAGCAGCCGTATACTTGCGCACCGTGACCACAGATGGTCAGGTGAAAGTGTTGTTGGTCATGGCGAAGAGCAAGGTCGCGCCTCTTCGAACTGCCTTGACAATCCCTAAGTTAGAGTTGTCAGGGGCGGCCCTTCTTGTTCGCCTTTTGAATCACGTCATGTCTACCTTGTGCACGTCAATTGACATTTCCACGATATATGCATGGACTGACAGTCAAATTGTGCTATGTTGGCTGAAGACGTCAGTTCACACCTTAGAGGTGTTTGTAGCAAATCGTGTCTCTCAGATACAGAAATCGGAGACCCCGTTGGTTTGGAGGCATGTGCCTGGCGAGGTCAACCCTGCTGATTGTGCGTCACGGGGATGTATGGCCCCCCTTTTAGTTGAGCACTCTCTGTGGTGGGGACCTGAGTGGTTGACCAGATCAGAATCTAATTGGCCGCGAACTCCGGCCTTAGACATTGTCGCACTGCCTGGGTTGCGAACGCTTGCGCTCGAACGGCAGGACCGTCCGTTCGACCCAGATTTCTTACTTAATCGTTACAGTTCATTGGACAAATTGTTGAGTGTCACCGCTTGGATCAAGCGCTTCACGAAAAATTGTAGACATCCACAGAACAAATGTTTGGAGGCCTTCTTATCGCCACAAGAGCTCCAAGATGCTCTTCTTCACTGGGTTCGTTCTGTGCAAGAGGCACATTTTGAAGACGAGATTGACATCTTGAGGAAAGGCAAATCCAAGCTGTCTGGAGCCATTTGTAAGCTGAACCCTTTTTTGGATAGTGAGGGTCTATTGCGTGTCGGAGGGCGTCTTAGGAACGCAAACCTCCCTTATGGATCTCGTCACCCCCTCTTATTGCCCAAGAGTGGCCACTTGGTGAACCTGTTGGTGACTGATCGTCACATCAAGAACTCCCACGCCGGCTGTAATGCCTTATTGGCCATTTTGCAACGGGAATTTTGGATTTTATCGGCCCGTCGGACGATCCGTAGTGTGGTCTTTCGTTGTATGCCTTGCTATAGGCTCAAGGCCCCTACCATGCAGCCTATCATGGGTGACCTTCCTTCGGATCGGGTCACTGAGATAAGGCCCTTTGCTGGAGTTGGTACGGACTTTGCAGGCCCCTTTTTTGTTAAGACCTCGACCCTCAGGAACAGTAAAACTGTCAAGGCTTATTTGTGCGTCTTTGTCTGTCTGTCCACCAAGGCGGTACATTTGGAACTCGTCTCAGCCCTCTCGACAGAGGCATTTGTTGCGACGTTAGATAGATTCGTGTCACGACGAGGACTACCGTCCTTGATTCGGTCGGATTGCGGTACCAACTTCAAAGGCACAAACAACTATTTAAAAGCGATGTATGATTTTTTGTCGGCTAACGAGACTGAAATTGCGTCTAGACTAGCTACACGTAGAATAACTTGGAGGTTCAGTCCCGTGTCATGTCCCCACTGGGGAGGAATATTTGAAAGCGTAGTAAAGGTTGCTAAGACACATTTGCGACGGGTAATTGGCGAGTCTGTATTGACCTTTGAAGAGCTCGCAACTGTGTTTTGCAAAATCGAGGCCGTTTTGAATTCACGCCCGTTGTGCCCGATCTCTTCAGATCCTAACGACTTGAAAGCCCTCACGCCGGGCCATTTTTTGATTGGGCAGCCACTGAACGCCCTGCCGGAATATCCCCTTGTTGATGTGAGACCTAATCGTCTCTCGCGGTTTGAATTGGTCCAACAACTCACTCAGAGCTTTTGGAAACGTTGGAATTTAGAATATTTGCACATTCTCCAGCAGCGCGTTAAGTGGACCGACAAGACTGATCCACCTCATGTTGGCGACCTCGTTCTGGTTAAGGACGCTAACTCACCGCCACTGTGTTGGCGCAGGGGGCGCATTCTCAACCTCGTCTTTGGAGCAGATGGAGTGCCCCGTTTTGCTGAGGTCCGGGTGGACGGTTCAATTTTGAAGAGAGCTGTATCAACCTTGTCGCGACTGCCAGTGAATTAGCGGCCAGGTAGTCCTGGCCGAGGCGGGTAGATGTTATGTACCAAACGATTAACTTATCATATTTTTGTCTGCGCACGGGCATCTCTAACTATTGATAACGTCACTATCGATGACGTCGAGAACTGACCGGTGCATCTGTCCTCGTGGCTCGTTGCGCGCGCGCGAAGCGGTTACCGAGCGCGAGTTAGTCGCAAAACACATCTTGTTTGCAAATTACGTCGCGATTTGAATGCGATTTGAAGCGTTTTTCTTGCAACTGTTTCGCGAGTTAAAATTGTCACTAGAATTAATTGTTGATAAAACTAATTATCCTTGTTGTGTGAATCGATAATTACAATTGAAACAAAACCTTGAAATGTCACCGCGAAATGTAATGTTCGCCATTTTTGTATGACATAAATGCGTTATAAAAACTAGTGAATTTTGTGTCTCCATACTTAATACTATTTAATGTAAATTGAACTGTTTGATAACTATAATTGTGATAGTATAATTGCATTAAGACGATTGGTGAAAGTTCACGGCTTGAGTCGCGCCAAAGGAGTGGTCTTTTGTGGACTTCAAGAGTTCGTGTCTGCCTGTATAAAGTTAAGTATAGTTTGATTAGCATTCTGCGTTATTTTGGCCAATTTATCGTAGTTAGTGTTAATGAAGCTATAGCTAGGGCTTGACAAGTGAAGACTGTGTTGAAGACGAAAACAGGGTAAGTTTGTACTATTATAAATTTGTTAACGCTGTGAAACGCAGATTTTAAGTTCGTTCGTCTTGATCTGAAGAATTGTCACGCTTCCACAAAACTAATAAATTATAAATCCCAGGTTGAACGCAACAATACTTCTAAACGCTTAACTCCTGAAGACGAACGCTGTGAGGAGATATTCGTCTCGCAACATTCTCGTGATTCAACGGGTAGATACGTGGTTTCTTTACCTTTTAAGGAAGAAAACGTTCAATACTTTCCAGGTTCCCGTGATGTCGCTTTTCGTTGTTTTAATTCGCTAGAACGTCGACTCGTTAAGAATCCAGATTTACACAAACAGTATAACGATTTCATGAAGGACTATTTAGATAGTGGTCACATGAGCTTAGTTCCTATCCAAGAGTTAAGAAAAGGAAAATATTACATTCCACATCACTGTGTTTTACGTCCTGATTCGGCTACAACTAAGCTTCGCGTTGTCTACAATGCTTCTTCGAAAGACGCCAGAGGCATCTCACTTAATGACTCGCTTCTAATAGGGCCTAAACTTCAAACGAATATAGTCGGGATTCTTCTCAATTTTCGCATTCATTTCGTGGTTTTTACTGCTGATATGCGACAAATGTATAGAATGATTTCTATACGCAACGACGACCGCGACTATCAACGTATTCTATGGCGTTTTAATCCCGACGAACCCGTTCAGGAATATCAGCTCAATACGGTTACGTATGGCGTGTCTTCCGCTCCGTTCCTCGCATGCCGTACTATCAAACAGCTGATTTCTGACGAAGGTAATGACTTTCCTCTTGCTAGTAAAGTTTTATCCAGGGACTTATACATTGACGATGTCGCAACCGGCTGTGACACACTCGAAACCGCTCATGAAACCAAATCAGAGATTATTGCTCTTCTTAAACGTGGGAACTTTGAGCTTCGCAAATGGGCGAGCAATTCACCCGAACTTTTGTCTGACTTATCATTAGAGCATTGCTTAACCGCCCCTGTCACTCTAGACGCAAAAGAAAATTACACCCTTAAAGTTTTGGGTCTAAAATGGGACCCATCTAGTGATAGCTTCTTCTTCGCAGTGACTCCACAAAACAAAAAATGTACCAAGCGCAGTATACTCAGCGAGCTCGCGCGTGTATATGATCCCTTGGGCTTTCTTTCTCCGTTAACTATTGTCGCAAAAGTTCTCGTCCAGCGCCTTTGGATCCTTGGTGTAGGATGGGACGAAGATCCTCCTGAAAAAATCGTAAACTTCTGGCATCGTTACCTCGAAGAACTCCCTCTTTTGAAATCGTTGCAGATACCTCGATGTGTGTCTGTAAAAGACATAAAATCGTGTGAAATTCATGGTTTTTCGGACAGCTCTGAAACCGGTTACGGCGCAGTAATCTACTTAGTCACAGTTGATATCTACGACAACGTAAAAGTCTCTTTTGTGTATTCCAAAGGTCGTGTCGCTCCAACAAAATCGACGTCATTACCTCGGCTCGAGTTGTGCGCTGCTGTCCTCCTCGCCGATCTGCTGAAATTCGTTAAGGATTTATACTTACCTGTGTTTCCATGTACCGGTATCTACGCGTGGTCAGACTCCACGGTAGTGCTTGCGTGGCTGCGATCTCACCCTTCACGTTGGAAGACCTTCGTCGCGAATCGCGTAGGTCACATTCTAGACGTCGTTCCAGATGCTCGCTGGGGTCACGTGGCCTCCGAAGAGAACCCAGCGGACGTAGTCTCCCGCGGTCAGCTTCCGTCAGCTCTTGCCGACAATAGGTTATGGTGGGCGGGCCCTAAGTGGCTATCCCAACCGTCTGTCTCTTGGCCTACAGGCTCAGATGAAGCTCCCGACAGAACCGTTCTTGAAAGTGAAGAGAGAACGCTGCGTGCGCTCTTCACACATGATGACTTAACCGTCTCGTTTATAGACTTGTTATTCGACCGTTATTCGTCCATTCGTAAAATCCAACGCATTATTTGCGTGTGGCTAAAGTTCTTAGACTTCATTCGTAATAGACGTAAACGCTGCTCTTCTCCCATTCATAAACGCTCAGAGCTTCGTGACGCGCTAACGACTATCGTCAAGCACGTTCAATTAACTCATTTTGCGAATGACATTCATCAAATTCAATCTAACAGCCTTTTATCAAAACAAATGCGTAAGTTGAACCCGTTTCTGGACTCCCACGGAGTTCTCAGGGTGGGCGGTCGGCTAGTCCGATCCGGACTCGAGTTTGAACACAAACACCCTGCTCTACTTCCCCGCGACTCTAGATTAACGTACCTTATCATCGAAGCCTTTCACCGTGAAAACTGTCATCCCGGTATTAACACGATGCAATACCTTTTGACACAACAATTCTGGATCCTCTCTCCTAAACGTGCTATTCGTCATTGTTTGTCAAAGTGTTTGCAATGCTATAAACTGAAACCTACTCCGCTCGAACCGTACATGAGTGATCTACCTGCAACTCGCGTAAATCAAGTAAAACCGTTCTCTATCGTCGGTACTGACTACGGCGGTCCTTTCCGTATTAAACTTGGTAAACATCGCGGTGCTAAAATCGGTAAAGCTTATCTTTGTCTATTTGTCTGCTTCAGCACGAAGGCTGTGCACCTCGAAGCCGTCTCTGACCTCTCAGCTGACGCGTTTCTTGCCGCTCTTCGTCGATTCGTAGGCCGTCGCGGTAGAGTCAGTATAATACACTCTGATTGTGGTACAAATTACAAAGGCGCGAGTAATCAACTTAATTCACTCATGCACTCAGCCGCTCAAAGTGAAACCATCGAATTCCGTTTCAATCCGCCTTCGAGTCCTCACTTTGGTGGAGTTTGGGAAATTCAAATAAAAGCCGTTAAGACGCATCTTTACCGTATCGTAGGTGATCAAGCTCTAACTTTTGAAGAGTTAACAACTGTATTCGTTCAAATTGAGTCCATGCTTAATTCGCGACCGCTCTGTCCATTGAGCTCTGATCCCAACGATTTAAGCGTTCTGACCCCTGGTCATTTTTTAACGCTGGAACCGTTAACGTCTGTTCCTGATGAAGACTTAACTTCTATTAATATACATCGTCTTGATCGTTGGCAACTCATTCAGCGTTTTCAACAGGATTTTTGGAATCGTTGGAAAAACGAGTACCTTCAAACTCTAACTCAACGCGCTAAGTGGACAAAACATTCTAAGCCACTTGACATAGGAACAGTCGTTATTTTAAAAACTGAGAATGCAATGCCATTACATTGGCCTCTTGCACGCGTACTAAAACTACACCCTAGCCCGGACGGAATCATACGTATCGCTACAGTGCGTACCGCGGATGGATCTCAACTTACTAGGCCATTAGCTAAGCTCTGTCCTTTACCTAACCGAATCGCATAGTCTTGAAAATTCATTATACGTTATAGTAGATTTAAGTAGTTTTAGTTCAAATGCCTTCATCAATTTAGATTACATTTATTCTTTAGTTTATTTCCTGAATAGAAAATACACAAGTGTATTTTGGTGGGCGGAATGTTTCGTAACCGTAATCTATTTCTATTCGAATTTCAAATCTTCCCGCCTTTTATCATAATATGTTGGGCTTTAATTTGCAACGATCTGGAATTTTCTATGATATTGTTGGGAGTTAACCAATGGCAGGGCGTATATGTCACGCCATACGTTCCGTCCAATCACAAGCCGCATCCATTTCGCGGCAACACTGCGTCATCGGTCAAGACGTTGACATTCGAATGGATTTCAAAAAGGGTTAATACGTTTTAATAAGAAGAAAATTCGTAAAACCTTGAAAGTACAACAAAGCCATCGCGAGTGCCAATCTATATAAACATTATTCGGGGGTGTGTGTGTGTATAAACGTTTTAATCGTGAGGAAAGTGGAATTAATATATAAAATCATTAATAAACTATTACAAGCAAGTACTTTATGTGCCGGCCGGCGAAACTTCAGCGGTGTACCCAGCGCTGGACAGGCTTGGACATAGGATCGTACATATCCAGAGGTAAGCTTCCACATTGTCTCTGAATATTTTAGACGTTGCAGCCCAACTTTACAAAAAACGTAGCTGTTACCCAAATAGTGTGAGGACCATCCGCACACATTTTATATTAACTGTTATATTAATACTCTTAGATACTACCCACCTTTTATTAATGGATAGTTTGATCATATATTATCAGAACTGCCGGGGTATACGTACCAAATTAAATGTTCTATATATGAATATATTATCAAATTGTTATGATGTCATAATTTTATCAGAGACTTGGCTTACACCAGAAGTGTGCGACAATGAGTTTATAGATGACCGTTACATAGTCTATAGATGTGACCGCAACCGTATTTCCTCAAACAAAAAGGAAGGTGGTGGGGTTCTTGTGGCTGTACTGAAAACTCTTAGCTCCACTGCAATACAACCAAACGTGCCTATATCTCCCCATATTGAGCATGTTATCGTACAGTTGCCAGGTATGAATAATGAAAAACATATTATCAGTTCAGTATACATCCCGCCTAGATCTGCTGAGACTCTTTATTTAGATCACTTTAACCTATTGAGTAGCGTGATAGATACAATAAATCCGAATTTCTTTTATCTATATGGTGATTATAATCTACCCGATGCGGACTGGGAACCTATTACTAATACAAATATTTCTGGGCTATGCTGTATAGGTAGGTCTACCGCTAGTCATCATTTAAGTAATTTTATGGCACTTGTAAATGCAGTACAGTTTAACAATATTAATAATTCTAAAAATCACATCTTGGATTTATTAGTCAGCAACATAAATTGTATCACATTTGCTCCGCAAAATACACTACTTCCAACTGATACCCATCATCCTCCATTCTGTACTAATATTACTTATAAATTCTCTCAAAAAACGCTTCCACGGCGCGAAACACAAAAAATTAATTACTACAAAGCTGACTATGAAAAAATTAATCAGGAACTATCAGAAATTAAATGGGGTGATATCTTAAACAACTCGAAAGCCGAGGATTGCGTCCACATTTTTTATGACGCCATATTCCGTTCTATTAGGAATCATACGCCTATGTCTCGCGCCAAATCAGTCAAATTTCCCATCTGGTTCTCTAAATCGCTAATTCACATATTTAACAACAAAAAAAAAAGCTTGGATTAAATGGAAGATGTATAATAATCAATCTGATTATGAACAATTCTCTTACCTTAGGCGTAGATTTCAAATAGAATGCAAAAGAAACTATACAACCTATGTTACTGCAACGGAAGGCAATATAAAGAAAAATTTAAAATATTTGTGGAGCTACATCTCCAACCGTAAAGCCAATACAGGGATACCAAATACTGTATACTACAAAAATCAAAGATCTAATGATCCAAGTATCATATGTAATTTGTTTTCAAATTTTTTGGAATCGGTTTATGAACCATCGACATTTTGCTACATGAATTGGTTACCCCCAGAGACGTATGCAGATAACTGTGTTGTGATCAACAGCATTAATTTCAGTTTAGATGAAATAAAAAAAACACTGTGCCACTTAGATGCATCTAAGGGACCTGGACCAGACGGACTACCTGCGTATTTTCTCAAAAAAACACATAACAGTATATCTACTCCTCTCCATATTATCTATAATAAGTGTATCACGGAAGGCACATTCCCCGAAACATGGAAAAGAGCAAACATAACACCAGTGCACAAAGCAGCCTCCAAATATGATGTTGAGAACTATCGCCCTATATTCTCTCCGCCTTGTCAAAGGTCTTCGAGAGACTGGTACACACGGCGATATATCCCATTCTCCATAACGTTATAATAAATCAACAACATGGATTCGTCCAAAGGAGATCTACCGTCACTAACTTACTGAGCTTTACGAATGACTTGTTTGACAATATGGATAGGCGTGTGCAAGTGGATGCCGTTTACACAGATTTTCGTAAGGCCTTTGATAAGGTGGATCATGAAATTCTTCTAAATAAACTTGCATATAACGGAATTCGCGGTGACCTACTTCGATGGTTTGCATCATACGTCATGAATAGATCTCAAAGAGTAGTGATTAAAGGTTTTGAATCTGATTCGGTGAGTGTTACTTCCGGCGTGCCACAGGGCTCTATTTTAGGTCCCCTACTTTTCATATTATTTATTAATGATGTTTCAATCTGTTTTGAAAATTCTAAATTTTTATTATATGCGGATGACTTGAAAATTTATAGGTCAATTCGGACAAATAATGACTGTATTTTATTGCAAAACGACCTATGTCGTTTTTCTGACTACTGTAGGCAGAATAAATTACAGTTAAGTATACCTAAATGTGTCACAATATCATTTACCAAAAATAAAAATATTATTCCATACCTATATTCACTTAATAATGCAGCTTTGTGCCAAGTTTCGACAGTTAGAGATCTTGGGGTATTGTTGGATGCTAAGCTACACCTTGATGAGCATATTGTCAAAATTGTCAATAATGCCTATCGTATGTATGGCTTTGTCATGAGATCTACTGTGGACTTTAAGCGTACTGATACATACATCCATTTATATAAGGCCCTAGTTAGATCTCAATTAGAATATGCAGTGTTGATATGGAACCCTCTCTACCAAAAATACAAAGATAATTTAGAAAGAGTACAATGCAAGTTTCTTAAAGCAACCCAGTATCGTTGCCGCCATAATACAAATGGCGCCTCTAACTTTCATAACATTAACCTACCAGCTTTAGAATCTAGGCGACTATTTCTAGAAACAATGTTCTTGTATAACCTGTGCAATAACAGATTCGACTGCCCTGATTTAACAAATCAACTATGTTACATTGTTCCAAGGACTGTCATCAGACGTGAGGTGCGCGCCCGACCATTATTTGCTGTTTTTTCTTGTCACACTAATTCTGGTGTTCGTGCACCCTTACGTCGAATTGTTAATAATTATAACAAATTTTTCTTAGACTTGGATATTTTTATACTATCGCATGCTAAGTTTCGAAATTTACTCTTAAAATACATAAAATAGATTGAGTAGTTAAAAGAAAATGTTAGTTAAATATATCTGTAAACGATGGTTAAATGTAGAATGCCCGACTTGTGATTTGGGTTTTGTTTATTGTTTATTATTTGCTTTTCTTGTGTAATATATATATTTTTTGCTTAAAATGTGGATAACGCTGTGAGTGATGAAAAAAGCAATGAAAAAAATTATTGTCAATCCCTTAGAATAAGATCATTTATTGTATAACTGTTTGTTTTTCCCAAATAAAATAAAATAAAATAAAATAAAAGTACTAGAAAAACCTAGTGTCATGGTAGTAGTCTCAATTCGTTTTCGAATAAGCTTCACTGATTATACTGTTGAAGATTTCAGAACAGAACTTCAACTATTTTTATACCCTTAGGTCATAAGGGCGCGGCGTAGTAGACGACCACCAAGGACCTCCACTTTTGTGAGGGCATAATCCCTCCCATAGTGTAGGAGATCCTTGCCCAACAATAGGACGGTAATGGGCTGGAGAAAGAGAGGTCATAGGTCGTAAGTACGCAAGTAAAACTACGTGGTACAGCTAGTACACTACAAAATCGTATTAATAGTAGATATTTTGATTATATAGCTAAACAACTGGAAATTATGCAAAACGTTTTATTTAAACTAAACCCAAATACCCGTATTCCAAGTTGATTATGCTACCATTTATCTGTCATGTTTCTTGGAGAGGAGTTTTCTTTGTTTCATACATCAACATATTATTATTATAATGATAATCTCACGCAACTTTCAGGCGGCTCTCTGAGAAATGAGAAGCAAAGCAATTTACATATTATATGTAAAGTTTTTAACTAAGACAGGAAGTCTTTTATGTAAAATAGTCCTATCTTATCAAACACAAGACAAAAATTTAAGTAGAAATTCTTTTCTAACATTTAATTTTCTTTCTTCTTTTCTAATTCTTTTTTAGTAAATATTTATTAGGGTTCCGTACCCAAAGGGTAAAAACGGGACCCTATTACTGAGACTTCGCTGTCCGTCCGTCCGTCCGTCCGTCCGTCCGTCTGTCACCAGGCTGTATCTCAAGAACGGTGATAGCTAGAGAGTTGAAATTTTCACAGATGATGTATTTCTATTGCCGCTATAACAACAAATACTAAAAATAAAATAAAATAAATATTTAAGGGGGGCTCCCATACAACAAACATGATTTTTTTACCGTTTCTTGCTCGATACTAATAACGTTGCCTTATGTTGCATAGATAATGGTACGGAACCCTTCGTGCGCGAGTCCGACTCGCACTTGCCCAATTTTTTAATTATTTAAAATGTGTATTTCAATTCAATTCAATTCAATTCAATTTATTGCGTTCCATAATGTTACATAGATCTTATATTTTAGGTACAGATACAATTATGGACCCTGTCGGGCACAGCATAGGAGGAATAGTAGAGAGGGAGGGTTGTTAAGAAATATGTATATTTACACTAATTAAATTTACTATGTGTTATTTTACACTTTCTTGAGTTATTTTCTTTTTTTTTAATTTATATAAAAATTTTTAAAAATATTGTCTATAACCATCTTTAAAAATAAATCTGAAGAAAAAAAAAAATAGAGAAAAAAAATTTTTTAAATATATTATTCAAAAATGTATTCAAAGAATTGTTTAAAATCTTGTTTAATCCCTGTTTCATAGTCTTTGTTTATTTATTTTTTAATTATATTTAAGTATTTAGGTAATAATATACGCATTCATTTTACATACACGCGGACACACACACGCACCCACACTCCCACATACACACACACAATCATTCTTTTATCATGTCATGTTATAGTTTAGTCAAATTTATCGTCAAAGTATTCTTTTAAATGATAGTAACTTTTTTTTATTAATAATGATTTTAATTGTTTTATAAAATGTGTAAATCTCTTTTCATTTTTTATAGGTTCTGGTAACTTGTTGTATATTTTGATCGACATAACCAAAGGACTTGAGGCATGTATAGCTAATCTGGAGGATGGTAGGTTTAAGCGATCTTTGTGTCTTAATGTGAATTTGCTGTTTAGACGTTCTCGCGTAGTGTAGTGTTCGGAGTATTTACGAACGAATTTGCAGACTTCTAAAATATAAATACTTGGTAAAGTTAAAATCTTGAGGTTCCGAAAATGTGGTTTACATGAGTCTGTCTGTGCAATATTAACCAATACACGGATCAATTTTTTTTGTTGTGTGAAGATAGTGGGTGCGTCAGTGCTGTTGCCCCATAGGATTACGCCGTAGCTCAGACAAGAAAATGCATACGCGTAGTATGTTATTAGAGCGGTTGCTAGGTCTGTGGTTTTCTTGACCTCACGGAGAGCGTATGAAAATTTGGATAGCTTGGCTCTTACATTTCTTACATGTGCTTTCCAATTTATGTGGGTGTCCAAAGTAAGCCCGAGTAATTTAGTTTCATTTACGACTTCCAATTTGAGACCTTGGAAATTGAAGTTTATATTTATTGGAGACTTTTGATAAGGGTAAAAAGGTATTATTTTAGTTTTTGAGAAATTTACTTCTAAGTTATGATTACTCATCCAGTCCACAGTATTAGTCAATGTTGCATTTAGGTTTTCAATTAGATTTTCATTATTTTTACATGAAACAAGTAAGGAAATATCATCAGCAAATAAAACACATGGTTCTTTTATAGTTTTTGGCAGGTCATTAATGTAGATGAGAAACAATAAGCATCCTATTACGCTACCCTGAGGGATTGATGCGTTTATGGGTATATTGTCGGAATGGATTTTTTCTATTTCGTTTGTGGCTTTGTTGTGGTATTCGATCTCTACCAGTTGTTGTCTATTCGTTAAGTATGATGCGAGCCAATTGTGGGCTATTCCACGCACACCGATGCCGTATAGTTTATCTAATAATATTTTAAATTGAACTTTATCGTAGGCTTTGGTCATGTCAATCAATATACCAATAGCGTACTGTTTATTATTCAATATGTCAAGAGCTTCCTGAATATATTTATATACTGCTAGAGTTGTAGATTTATTTTTACGGAAACCATTCTGGCAATCGTCGAACACTGAAAACTTTTCACAAAAACTGTATATTCGATTACACATGGCCCCCTCAAAGATTTTTGAAGCTGTGGGCAGTAAAGCTATGGGTCGGTAGTTGCTCGCGTCTGTCTTACATTGTTTTTTGTGTATTGGCTTTATGACTGCGCGTTTTAATAGATCAGGAAAGACACCCTCTTCGAAAGACTGGTTTATCAAAATATGTAGTGGTAGAGTTAGTTCGTTTGCGCAAAATTTAAACAAAAAAGGTGGAAACTCGTCAAAGCCGTGGCTTTTTTTATTTTTTAAATTTTTCAGCAGCGTGTTTACTTCGTGTGGTTCAACTGGACAGATAAATATTGTATTTTCTGTGGGGTTAGAAATTTTTTTGGGATTTTTAGCGGTTGAATGAGTATTGCCGATAGAAGCAAAAAAGTCATTAAAATAATTCGCAATTTCCTTTGGTTTAGCAATGACGTCATTATTTACGTGTAATATTATATTTTGATATTTTTTCTCCTTTAGTTTGTTTGTACGTTCATTTATAATGTTCCACATCGTTTTTATTTTATTATTTGATTTCGTTATTTTGTTTTTATAATGTAATTTTTTTGCAGTTGTAACGGCCTTCTTTAATATTTTTTCATAATTTTTATAATATTTAGTTATTAGCGGGTGTTTAGATTTAAGAGATAGTAATTTAAGAAGTCTTTTGTTTTTACATGATGTCCTAATACCGACAGTTAGCCAATATTTTTTTAAGTGCTGTTTTAATAGTAGTTTTCGAAAAGGTATGCATTCGTCTAAGTTTTTTGTTAAGATACTGTGGAATGTTTGGTAGTTTTGGTTTACATTTTTGTCTGGTGATAATGTTGTGAGCCAATTTATTTCACTAATATTTGATTTAAATGTTTCTAAGTTCGTTTTTGTATAGGTTCTTCTTTTAGTATACCGAGTAACTTTGTTTACTTTTAGCGTAAGCTCAAGATGGATAACTGTCCCATTATGGTCTGAGAAGCCTAGTTCTTCAACTGTTGTATAAAATTTATAGTCAATGAAATTTGTAAATATTAAGTCTAGGCAAGTTGAAGTTGTTGGTGTAATACGTGTTGGTGTTTTTATGTGCTGTGTAAACCTATATTCTCGCATTAAATCTAAAAATTTGTTAGTTTTTAAGTTATTGTCCAAAATATTAATGTTAAAATCTCCTCCTATAATTATATGTGATTTTGAGTATTTTTTATTTATAAATTTCAAAATTCGTGTCAGTTGTTTTAGGAATACTTCCTCCTCTCTTCTATTCCAGTACATAGTTATTAGTATAATATTTTGTAGAGGTAGTTCACATGCACACACTTCCACAATGTATTCTATAGACATATTTGTTAAGTAATCTATTTCAATGTGTTCTAAATGTTCTTGTAGCAGAATGCACACGCCTCCACCTGTTCTACTGGAACGGGAATAAGAGGATGCAATTTTATAGCCAGAAATCTGTACGATGTCCAACTTCTCAGGCGACAGCCATGTTTCTGATATGCAAATAGCCATATATATGGGATGTTGTTCTAGGAAGGCTTCCAAGATATGTTGCTTATTGTATAGACTTTGTAAATTTTGAAATATTATTTTACATTGTGGGTCTGTGTTTTCGAAAGGAATTATTTTGAGAATATTCACTTTGTTCAATATTTTGATCTGTGATGTTCATGCGTTCGTTGTCGACGGCAGTCATTTTCGAGGATTCATTCGTGTCAGTTTGATGATTTTTGGCTATTTTTATGCAAAGTTCTTCCTTTTTTTCGAATTTTTTACCCTGTATAAATAATTCATTATTACGGATTATTGCATATAGGCCTTTCATTCTAGCCTTTATCATTTCTTCTCGTAAAGATCGTCTCTGTAAGCGTGCGTCGCGATCTAAATACTCTGAAATAAATAATTTTGTTCCTTGCAAGCGTAAGTTATTAGCAATGATGTATCTGGCCATTCTTTTGCTTAAAAGCTCAATAACAAGTGGGCGATTGTATTTTAGGTTTTTCCCTATTCTGTATGTGTCTTCAATATAACCATTTATACATACATTCATGGTGTCACGGAAAAGCTGTATAAGTCTGTTGTGTAGATCACACTCTGATTCTCCGTAATTTTCAGTAAAACCGTATATTACAATTTTCTTAGCATTAATTTCATCGCATTGCATTATAGGGCGAGAAGGTGCTGATAGTTTTTTTATTTCTTGTTTAAGGCTTTCATTTTCTGTCTTTAATGTTGCTATTTCATGTCTTATGTTCTTTATGTCTTCTATTGTATTTTCATTTTGTTTGAATAGGCATAATGTTTGTTGTTGTACTTCTTCTCTTAGTTGACTGATGGCTATTTTTATTTCATTTTGAATTGTAGATTTAATTTCAGATATTATAAATTGATTGTTTTCTTTCAAGCGTTGGATTATTGTTTCATTTAAGTTTTTTAGTGTTATTTCTGTTTGTATGTTTGTTAACGATACTGGTTCTCTATTCTCTATTCTCTGAATATAATGTATTACCTAGTAAACTCGAATCCTCTGAATCGGAACTGTAATTTCTGGTAAGTCTTTTGTTTCTAATAGTGACATTGTTTTCTTTTGTAGATTTATTTATTGTCGGTGGAGAATGATAGTCCTGTACACGGATAGGAGTGTTTGTGTTGTCCAATTTTGGCATTTTACAACGACAGATTTGACATTTCCAAGAGTTTTTGTTGTCAAAGGTCATTGAGCTAAAACGTTCTTTTGAAATATTAGCACACTCTAAGTCATATGTATCTTTGCAAAATACACAAATTAAGCGTCCTTTCTTTAATAAATTTTGTTTGCAACCAGCGCATATGGTAGCCATTTCAAAGAATATTGTATACTTTCTTCTTTTTATTTATTGTGTGATAGTGTTGATTTAAGATTTTGAGAAAAGCGCCCTCTTTTGGTAATACACTAGAATACTTAGATGGAGTGGCTTCTTAATCTTTTTATCGATTTCTATTTATTTAATACAATAGTATCTGAGATTGATTATAGGTGGCGTTACTTTGTTAACTCTTGAATAATATTTAAAACTAATTATATTACTTACATTTTGCGTTTTATTGTCTTTAAAACATACATACTCTCATCTATCTTCATATAAGTATCGTAAATATAGAAATATAACACTCTTTTCTATTGAATAACACTTTTCATCGAGTTCCTGTTTTTTGCAATATTTATGGATTCACTGTATAAAACATTTGTCCTTCATATAATCCTTGTATATTCCGATTTAGATGATAAATTTAAACACTTCAAACTTCTTACTAAGCGGTTTTTATATTTTAAATATCAGTTTATACATAGACACAACGTAAGTATTTTTAGGTAAGTACCCTCTCCTTTTTCATTTCATTCACAATCTTTGTTTTAATAGACCGCACAGTTTAAATCTGTCTGTACAAAAGATTATAACAAATAAATAACATGGATATAGTCATAAATAAATTAACTTTGCCACTTTATCGACACTTTCCTTCTTTGTGTTGTAATAAATCACTAAGTAAAACTTTTTGTTTTGATTTATAACTGAAATTAATCACAACGCTATCTGAGTTACTGCGATAACTAAATAGTAAGCAACAAATATATTAATTTATATGTCTATATTAATTAGTCTTAATATTTAAACAATTGGTACCAATTCTACAGGCACAATTAAACTTAACTAAAAAATGAAAGTTGGTACTGGTATCTAAATATAATTTGCTATTTCATGGTACATATTTATCTTAATTAAAACCGTTTGTATATGATACACAGTTTTGATAATAAGAAAGTTCAGTTAACATTGCCGAATTGTGTTATTGACACATTCAATTTTCATTTTATTCATAGCCGTGTCACTATGGGATTTATTATTAGAATAAAATTTTGGATCAGAAAGTTTCTGCTGCTATAAATTCGTTCCTTCTTTTTAGGGTTCCGTACCCAAAGGGTAAAAACGGAAACCCTATTACTGAGACTTCGCTGTCCGTCCGTCCGTCCGTCCGTCCGTCCGTCCATCCGTCCGTCCGTCCGTCCGTCCGTCCGTCCGTCCGTCCGTCTGTCACCAGGCTGTATCTCAAGAACGGTGATAGCTAGAGAGTTGAAATTTTCACAGATGATGTATTTCTATTGCCGCTATAACAACAAATACTAAAAATAAAATAAAATAAATATTTAAGGGGGGCTCCCATACAAAAAACTGATTTTTTTTTACCGTTTCTTGCGCGATACTAATAACGTTGCCTTATGTTGCATAGATAATGGTACGGAACCCTTCGTGCGCGAGTCCAACTCGCACTTGACCAATTTTTTTTTCTACTAAGGAATTGAGTAATAAGGTCTACTAAACAATAAAGTATTTCGTATGTTCTTTAACATTTACTGTCTAATACAATACTTTTATACCTATTTCATTTTGATATAAAGCATATGAATCGAAGGGCAGAAGTACAATTTATTGTACTCGGCGTTGCAATAAATTTTATTTTATGGCCTATTTGCTCTTTCACTATCTTTCTTATTACAAACCTAACTTGATTTATTTGCACACCTGGCGATACTACTTACATACATCCATAGCTCGTTTGTTGCAGCATTTTAATTATTAAAACATTTTAATAAATATTAAAATGTTGCAATATTATCTATCTGTAAGTATTTACAAATATATTTAAATATAGGAGGCGTATGGGTTAGCTGAGCAGAAATGGCTATTCCATGATAATCTGTACTAATATTATAAAGCTAGAGAGCTTGTTTGTTTATTGTATGTTTGTTTGTACGCACTAATCTCAGGAACCACTGCCCCGATTAAATTTTTTTTATATTTTTGAATAGTACATTTATCGCGGAAGGCTTTAAGCTATAAAACATCACGTTGTGATTACTAGGTGAGAAGTATTAGTGAAAAATGTTGTAAAAACAGGAAATATTTTCTAAATTCCACGCGTACGAAGTCACGGGCAAAGTAATATCTACAATAACAACTGAAAAAATAGGGTTGTTTTTCTATATCGATGAAGTTACATACTGTGATCTTACTAAAATATCCAAACACAGTACAAATATTCACCCTAGTAATATTTTTTCTTAGTATATCCCAAAAGAACGACATTTTACACAAAATCAGTGCAACTAATATCTATACTACAATGTCTGCTATTTGAATAATCTGTATGTACAGTATACTATATCTCCAATAATCTGACAATACTCGTCCTCGAAAAAAAAAGAAAAAAAAGTAATTCCGAGTACAACAAAACAACCGATAAATCCCTATTGGCTTCAATAAGCATTCAATCATTCAAATACGAGGTACATTCGTATCGTACTCGGTGTAAATATTCCGCTGTTTGTTTTTCTCAAAACAGAAAATAAACAACATTGAAACTCGAACGCTTTGTGGTTTCAGAATGTATACGATGGTATACCAATATTTTTATGTAATAAAAAAGGCTTTGTGAATTGATTTTACGTTGCTAGATGATGCGGTGAGAACGTAAAGAACCTCTAGATGCGGTTCCAAGATCGAATTCGAGGACATCTTTAACATGGTACTGGGGTAATATAATCCTTACTAATATAATTAAACTCTGTCAGTCTCTCATTCACGCTAAAACTGCTTTTAAAATAAAATGTTCTTCACGGAAAATATAGAGTCCGAGATAATAATCTTAAATTCTCCAGAAAGGTGTGCAATAATTCCAAAGTTTTCGCGTAGAAAGTCATGGGCAACAGCAAGTGTATGATAGTCATTAATTTATTAAACTCATAGCAAGTGAATTAAATATTTTATTGATGTATATAGCGTATACTATAGTATACATATAGATTCCAGAAAGATTCACATCGAAATTCAATTAGTAGAGGCTGATGAGTGTTTAATCGTTTCCGAGTGGCAACAAGGGAAACCTTTTTCGATTAACTATCGGTTGCCACTTATTTATAAATAGTTGCCTACCTGAATTGTGAACTGATCCTACCTATTTAGAGCTGTAATTGTGCTAGAATAGGTTACATTCTCAAAAGATATACATTACATCGTCGTGTTTATTCGTAGGTCTTTGCAAGAGAAAAAATGTCTTAATACATTGTTTTATCAAGTATTATAGAATAGTTTTCTTATAATTGATATAATTATAAGAAATATAATTTATACTTTTCCAAAAAAGTTTTTATTTAATACGCAAATAATAATAATTTAAAAATATTATGTAAGCCTAACCTTACAATATCTCTTTGCGTGCTCTGTAGTTTTAGATTAATGACAAATCGACAAAAACCTCCTTACTTCTCTGCTTATAGGTTCCTAATATTTCTATTAAAAATATTATTTCAACTGATTTTTAGTATAAAAAATTTGATGTGAAATAAGCAGTCTGAGTGAAGCAGCAATTTCATTTCCAATCACAACTAAATCCACCAGTAGCTGTTCAGTTTGAATAGAAGTACTTCATAGAATGAAACGTTATTACAGCCAAGTACTGAAAGCCTATTCAAGTATTGCCTTTCTTGTGATACTTCAAACGTGATGGCATTTTTCCATTGAGTCTTTGAAAAGCAAAGTCCATTCCTTGCGTCAATTGTTCCTGTTTATAGAATTTTATATTTTTTTATTAAGCTATTTTTAGGGTTTCGTAAAATAATACTAACTCATAATCCAATAAAATCTATATTTCTACACCATTATTATAAACAACAATGATTTATAACTTTAAACATGACATGCAAAATACTTAACGGTTTTCAATATCCATATATTATATTAGCTGGCCCAGCATACGTTATTTTGCCATATAAATGTTAGGGTCGGACAACCGTTATCACTTAGAGGTATGAAAAATAGATAGTAGCCGATTTTCGGACCTACTGAACATGCATATAAAATTTCATAAGAATCGGTCAAGCCGTTTCGGAGGAGTATGGGAAAGAACATTGTGACACGAAAATTTTATATATTAGAAAGAAGATTATATAAAAATCTTTATTTTTGTATAGAACTCAACACTCGTGCAAATTATCTGTATGGTAATGGATTACGAATACAAGTGTATCCACTCCATTTCTTAAGGCCCAACTAAGTGATATTTTAAGAGAGACGTCTTATTTCTAAACCCTATATGTACCATGCCAGGTCAGTGTTGCATAGTACACCAAAACCCTCCTGAAGTGGAAGATCCCGTACCTAATAGTGGGACGGTAACGAGCTAGAGAGAGAGATTCGTGCAAGGCTAAGTTTAATTATGTGTAGGTAATTAATAATGTTATAAACGGCGCTGTTAAGCGTTAACGGTTTTTTTTCTACCGAATAGGAGTTTGTTTTATAACAAATAATTCATTTGGATATAAACCCACGACACATCACTACCAACTACGCTTCAAAGATAAGGTATTAAATATGGCGCAAATATTAAATGTTAATGCTCAGACCAATCTTCAATATAAAATTACAATTGCCAATGTAATGAAAAACAATGTTTGCTTGTAGCCAGCTCACCGTTCTGCCATGAATTATTCATAGTGATACATTTCACAGCATCCATCATCTTTCACTCTGGTACAAAATATTTACGAATTAATACATATATTTTATTAAACGTATTGGTATATATTTTCTGTCGGATATTAGCTACTAGCTGTTGCGTGCTTCTAAATTCGAATTTGAAAACCAAACCTTAATAAATTGTACAAAATCGTCGTCCATCGTCTTGAACTGATCTATCATATAATAAGGCCGCATTAAAATCCGTTGCGTAGTTTTGAAGTAATAAGCTCACATAGGGACATACATACAAAAATAACGACTTTGTTTCATAATAAGTAAAAATTTCTAGTAGCACATGGTGGTATTTAGCTTGCTTATACCACAGGAACACTTAACCTTCCTATACCCGCGCCAAATGTATTAACACCTATACCCGCGCACGGTGTGACAGACCGTAACTTTGGTTCCTATTACCTGGTTATTTTTCTATGAAACCGTTTATATATTTTTTATTTTATAGGAACTATAGGATGTAACAGAACGAAAAATAATAATTGTTTGCATAAACTATTTATTACTTCAATGACTATCAATCTTTCCACAGCGGCCTTAAAAAGTCACATTTTTATCTTAAAGTTAGGGAAAACAAACATAATTTTTTTAATTCTTAAAACAAACATAAAATGTCTTTTAAGAGGATACCAAAATAGCCTCGTGCATTTTTCTAGGTACAAAGTTTTCATTGTTTCTTTAGATTGAATGGCTAGAGCTCTAATTTTTAAGTATATGTTTTTTCAATATATAATCTAGGATCGCATAAACTCAGAAACGCGATTGAAAAAAGTTTTCTCGATAGAAAATCTTAGCGAAAATACCTCTCTCATTTCTTATTTTTTTCATTTGTCGGTCTATTATCGCGTATTAACTAATGAAATAACTTTAAAAACATAAGTAACTATTATATATAGAAACACGTAAATCAGAATTAAAATATATTTAGTAGATTATGAGTAAATAGGAAAAGTATCCCTAATTCTTCATTTTCTGTGCCTACTGGCTGTGTTAATATGTACGTGTCGGCGATGATATACGATAATATTGATGTAGGCCCTTAATTCTTAAAAATCACGTATCTTGAGACCCTAAATTGAGACCATTGTAACATAATTTTAGTCAACCTTAGTATCTGCAAGTAAAATCATACTGCGATCGTATACCCGCGTCGGTCTCACAGACCGATCAAGCCGTAGTAGGCCTACACGTGCTGCTCGCACGACTGCGTGCCATGTACCAACCTAAAGCGAGCCCCAAATAATGCGGCTTCCAGAACGCTTGATGTCTTAAAGTTCTTAGAAAAAATAATATTTACGAAAAACTGTTTCATCCGTCTCACAGACCAATACGCAGGTATAGGAAGGTTAATTAAAAATGTCTTTTCTTCAAAATTTATGCCAAGAAATCAAATCAGTCACTCAGGAAATAAATAAATATTCATGGACATCTCACATACCGTCCTCTGTTCCCAAGCTAAGCTTATATGCACTTGTTATGGGTACTAGAATAATGATATACAAATGCTCCAAGTATGAGCTTAATTTTAATTAGTTTAACGTTTTTTTTTGTCCTTTAGTTACCATAAGAAGCTTTCATTTTCACAATTAAATTAATTGTATTTTTCATAAATTAAAAAAAAAAACATATTTGGTAGTAGGTATGTTATGCAACTTGCACGTCTACGTACTTTTTTACATCACGATATTATTATTTACATGCTTGAGTTCTAAAGAGTTCTCAAATATATTTTCAGTGTTGTATCAAAGCGAGTGATGCTGAGACCGGAAACATCTCCAGTTACTCCACAAGGACGACCATGTCCATACAATAATATGTACTCATCTCGCCTCATACTTGATGTTAACGCTACAACAAATATGTAAAGAATATCGAGTTTGTTTCATACTAATGATTTGATTCAGTTATGATTTGGGTTAGGTATTTGACATAGACCCAAATGTTTTGTGAGCTTTTGAAGCAACTAGAATAGTTCCACACGCTGTTTTCTTTGTTAATTATCTCCTTACCTAACTCCTATAAGATCAATGCTCTAAGATCAAAATAAATTGAAAGTTCTCTCTCTCTAGAGTTCAATAAAGGCTTCCACTTTCGGAGGGATTACGGTTCACTGTACAGCATTGACTAAGTGTGTTTACAGCTAATGTTATCTGTGTACAATATCCTTAGCTTGCTTTTACAGCCACCTTGGAAAGAAAATGGGGTAGTGACTTTTGTATTCTTAATCCGTTATCACACCGGCAAATTGAACGTTAAAAATGTTGAAATGGCAATGGGCAGTTCACATGGCTAGCCGAGTTGACAATCTTTGGACTACTGGACGTCACAGCGCAACAAGATCGCAGTAATACCGCAGAATTGCATGTTATGGTCATCCATGGAAGTTATGTATCCAGCTTATTTGATAAAAAGTAGTCAGGTGGCTATTGGATTTATGAATACAAATTAATTGAAATTAATTTACGGTAGAAATAAGTTTTTTTAACTAAAATATTAATTACAGATATTTAATAATTATTTATTTAAACACTTAATACATATTATTTAAACAAAAACAAGAAAAAAAGAGGGGCTTAAAATTAGGCATCCAATCCTAATCCTTAAAATTGATAAATGCAAAAATCGGACTTAAAACCTAAAAGTTTTGACGAGCTAATGCGTGTAACCAAACTATAGTAGTAAGCTTATGTTTGTTAAAGTCTGATTTCTAAGTTTCACGCATACGAAGTCGCGGACAACAGCTAGTATAGTATATAATATAGTTATTACAGTTTACATTAATTCGTTTTCTATGTTCAATATTTCCCAACCTTTCTGGAGCCGGGCATATCTTATCTTTAAAATCTAATCTCAAAGTTTATGCATTATGTTACAGTGAGTGATTTTAATCAGATAATCATTGTTCAGCGAACTTTAATATTGGATAAGTTTTGGTTACCTCGGATGTTGCAGTGTCGATTCCAAGTGTTCTTAGGGATCCGTACGTAAAGAAAATTTAGTTTTGTTTTATGTGCACACTAGAAGCGATTCGATATTTTATTTATTTAGCAGTAGTCAGTTTGTTTTCTTCTTCAAATAAAACATTCACTACTAAATTACGTACTTAAGGCTATGGATAGGTATATACCTAATGTCCTATATAATTAAATGATGCTTATTAAAAAGTCAACCTAAATAGTAATTAAAAATGTTGTATTTCTGTTTTCATTGTCGATAATAATACAAATCTCACTTCTATTTTTTAAATATACGGAACTCCGTAGCTATGAATATAACTCGTACTTATTTAAATATATTTGATTCGACCCTCATTTTGTAATGCGTATATATTTATGAATCATCTTAGCAGATTGCTTATAAATATATTTGCCATTTCTTGAGCAAAAACGTTGCAACCCAAATAAAGTTACAAGCAAAAGTATCGTAAATTGTAAGAGGTCTGTATTGCTTGCACAGATCACTTGCAATAGATTCCGCACGCAAGGCGTTATACGCACACCGAATAGAATGTGCTATCGACTTAGAGTATTAAATCAACCGGAGTTGACGCAAATACTGTTTGCTTTGACAATACTGCCGTTGGCGGAGTGACGAGGTAACGCACACGAACACTATAATGTAAATTTATTGGTTGCTACGCACGCCCTGTCCAATATCGCCTAACGCACACTACGAGATGATAGTGTCTGTACACAATGAGTACGATCATTGCGTTACTCCCTTTTTCAGTGGAGTTATTATGTCCTGTTGGATTAATGCTCTAAGGCTAACGAGTATTTATAAAAAAACATACATGGGAATTGAGATACTCCTACTTTTTTTGAAGTCGTTTAACTAGTTATGAGACAACTCAGCGTATGATTTTGCCACAATCACTAAAACGAATCATTGCATAGGTACTCCACAACACGCGCATTCCTCCAACGATGGGGCGTTAAGAAAGAATCTTGTAACGCTCTATCTATTTGAGTTGATCTATGGTTGCTCGCTACTTCTTATAAATATGTAGTAAGCTTGGTTCGATGCGAATATAAGTGTTGAATTAAGTCTTCAGACATTGTTATGTAACTGTTTCCTTAGTCATTACTGCTTTGATTCCTCTAACATACTGTTAGGAATAGTAAGATCAGACATTTATTATTTTATATAAATATTCCACGTTGTAAGACTGTTAAAGTTTTATAGTCAAGAGAATCTCTATCAATTGAGTATGCGATTATGTGAACTGGTGTAATTTATTCTTTATTTCTTCTCTTCTCCAGCCCATTTATGTCCCAATGTTAGGCACGGGCCTCCTCCACTTTGGGAGGATTATGGTCTACTGTACCGCGCTGACCACACTGTAGAGTTCCGCTTTACCCTTCCCTACAGTTATATGTTATTACTAGCTTTGCCCCGCGGTGTACCCACGGTAAAAAACGTAAAAAATCTGTTCCTTTTTATTTTCCCATGGGAACATGGCATTCTATCGGGATAAAAAGTAGGCTATATGTTATTTTGATGAATAAGCTACATTATTGTAAAGTTTTATTAAAATTAATTCGGTAGTTTTTGCGTGAAAGAGTAACAAACATACAAACATCCATACTCACAAACTTTCACATTTATAATATAAGTAGGATATTTTCGTGAATTAACGTTTTTTTTTTTCAGAATCATTATTTTAAAAATAATTTAATGGTTTCCATTACAAATAATGACTCTTAAATCATTTATGAAAGGCTTGTTCTGTCTTGTTATCATTATTCGTGAACATGAACGAATTTATAGCTGTAATATTAGACTCATGGTGTGATTTATTACTTGTTTACTTTTGTAATTTATTCATCTTTACAAATATTGTAACAGAAATAAATATTTTACTTATTCTTTTAGGCACGAGTTTATACCTCAGGGAGATGGAAACGAGATGAAGAAGAAATGAAATGAGCAATCAAATTTAAATCTAGTCTAACATGCGCGGTTATAGTGATATATTATGGTCTTATTCATAATGACTTATCGGAGGTTTAAACGGAGATTTTATCAGAGAGATAATAAACGTTTTATCGTAAAAAGACAATTATGAATAACAAGTTTTGACAATTTTCGCGAGCCTATTTTAGCGAACTTTTAAATCACCGATAAGTCATTATGAATAAGGCCATTAGTATATTACTAAACGAGTGCAGAGCATTATTTATGAAACAATTGTCAAGCTACCACAGTTCTTGATACAGACAGAAGGACAGTGGAGTCATCACCAGAGCTTTGCCGGCGGTGGTACTCCGATACCCTGCTACTTGAGGTTTTCACAAATGAAACTACAGTATGTGATCCGGTTAATTACATTTTATTAACACACCAAAAAATTACATAACGTATAATTTTACACTCATTATATTATCTGTGCTCAAAGGTAGATTTTAAATAAATAAACAGCGCCATCTATTATCTGTCAACGAAAACATTAAATAATTAAATAATCTTTAACAGTAAAAGTGTCCTTCCAATTAATCATTTGATATGAAACACAAAAAAATGTGTACTTGATTTGTTAGTTTGATTGGGAAACGTATCGAATGTCCCGATTGCAATTTTAGACGTCTATTGATACATATGACGAATATCGATTTAAATTAATTACACAATTATTATATATTATTATGTAGAATTATTTTGCGTGTACCTACTTAAAAACATTGTTTGCTTATCGTGGATTTTCAACGGCCATACCATAAATAAAATATTGCCATACCAATAATATCAATTCTTTTCGTTATCATGAAAAATTTATATCCCTTGAATGACCACAATAAATCTTGTTTTATACGATAGATGGCGTCGATACTGTGCGCCGTAAACCTTAAAAGCGATTATCTCCAATATGGCGCTAATACCAATATAAATCACTATAATAAACGCTCAGCCTACTTTGTATTAAAATAAAAATCTTTCTAAGGTTTTTCATCGATATCAATTCGATAATATTGATTAACTATTAATTTTTATATGGCTTAACGTCCGGGAGAGACAAACTGAAAACCAAAATTAAAAAAATATACTACCAAAATCCGTAAAAAGTAGTTTTATTTAAACAGATGAGTCGCGCAAGTGTTAGAAAAAAAATATATATATACTACCTTCTTGAGCGGAAAGCATGTGAAATCTATGGATGTTTTCAGTCATAAATTATTTGCACTAACAATTAGTGATTGGATATTGTTTAATTGGAGAATAGACCACGTTATTTAAAATGTCTGTGATTACTTACGCTAACAATAAAGCAATAAATATCTTATTCAAGTATATTTTTAACGACAATCAATATTTATATAAACTCAATTAACATCGATAAAGATAGAAATCAAAAAGCTAAAAAAGTAAATACCAATAAAATAAAAATAACATTACGTCGTAACTTTCCAATAAAAATAGAACAACGCGTTAAAATGTTTCAATCAAAGTGAATCACTTGGGTATTAATTATGGGATCTCTTTGTTTTTATTTCCTCGTTCGTTCACCGCACTGTTCGTGTTTTTATTTATTTTTAATGATGTTTGTTTTTTATAGTTTGTATTTATTTTTGATTATTTTTCATTTACACTCACAGTAAAATTACATTTTTAAATATAAAACAATAAAATAATACATATAAAAATATAAAAATACACGGAGGCCCGTCGGTGTCGGGCACAGGGATCAGGCCACCGGGTGTTTAGGACTCCAGAGAAAGGAACCTCCTCACAATGCGTGCCGTGCCGGGGAGTGCCACCAGGTCCTTGATCCAACCGATTAACCCAAGTTTCTGTGGTAGTTGAAACTTTTTACCTACTATGTACATTAAGTGTTTAAATAAATAAATAAAATAAAATAAAAATACTTTTATGTGACAAGTGTTAGGCGCGCGTAGCACTAACAACTGCTACGCGCGTAGCACTTTTTAACTAGATTAGAGTATGCTATGCGTATGCATGACTAAACTTATGAATGTATTAGTAAAAAAAATGAAGTATACCCCATTGAGGAAAAGTGTAACGATATGTATGCAAATTTACTAAATAGAACTGAATTACACGTGAAATAACAAGAAATCTTTAATATCTAAAAAATCTATTTTTAAATTTTTCCTTCTTTTCCATCTTTCAGCTGGCTATTATAGTACCTTGCAGAGAATATGGGGTGATGACACTTATATTCTTAATCCGTCACCACACAGACAATTAGAACAACATTACATTAATATTAAAAAAAAAAATATTTTCATTATCTCTTTTTTTTGCTTTAATATTACCATTTGTCTTCATTTCACGTAATTAATTTACAGCTCACGTAAATTGTAATTTTATTCAACAATTAAGTATTTTTTCATTCGTTTGAGTAAAAGGGTGGTGTAATTTAGTGGTTGCTGTTATCTCGTTGTGTGTTACCAAACTGAGATAGAAGTAGTCCGTCCTTACAATGTCATTTTGTTGTATGGTTTGATTAAGAAAATAACTAAGTAAACGTTAAGTTATTCCGAGAGTAATATAACTTTATTTAAACTTTAATTACTTTTGTACAGAATTAGATTTGTTGGTTGTTTTTGTACTGTCAACATTTCAGATTGTTGCTTGCATTTAGTTTACAAATCAGATTTTCTACAAACAAATTTATTCTTATCTAATTTGTTTTATTCTTAAGCAATTCAAATTGTAAAGTTTAATTATTTGGAGTAATTGAATAACGAGATTCAGTACTTTTGTAGTAATTTTTTAATTATTTCATTAATTGTACTTAAATTAAAATTTGAAATTCATAAGATTTATAATGATAGCTATATTGTACTTTGTTTGCATGCAAATTTATTGTAATTAAGGAAATTGTGTCATCACTTCATTCACTCTTCCTCAGGATCCTACAAAAACCAGCTAAGAGACATTATAAACAGTTAAAATCAACTGTAAAAGATGGAAAACTCAAAACTAAACTCTTTGCCCATACGCTTGGTCAGTGCGACTCAGTAGATCAGAAACCCTTCCAAAGTGTAGGGGACCGTGTCCAATAGTGGGAAGTTAAAGTGCTGGGAAGGAAAAAGGATACGTTACAGTTTTTATGACAAAAATATTATCGAATCTTGGTAATAAAATGTTCTCAGTATTTGAACTTTCCAACACTTGTACAATAGCTTACGAATAATGGCCACTAGAGCGCGTAGTTGGCATTGAAAGCCTTTCGTTTGAAAGATAAATAAATCCGTAGCGGCCCAGTTCCAGCTATTCTGACCCACTTATTGTTAGTTCGATACAAACTTTTTTCATAAATGTACGTAAAAATATAAAATCATGTGGTCGGTGAAGTAACAGTTATTGTGTTAGTCTGCAGAACAGCTGAGTAGTCCTATTATTAAAAAGTATTGAATAATTCTGATATATTAATACGGCCGTATCTGACATACCCCGAAGAGTTAGTACATTGAAGTAGCAGTGGGCAGGCCACATCGCTCGTAAGATTGATGATCGTTGGGAAAGAGAAGTCCTAGAGTGACGACCGCGTACCGGACGACGCAGCGTTGGGCGGCCCCCGACACCATGTCGGGGGCCGCCCAACGCAACGATAACGTAAAGGTCGCGGTGAGTCATTGGATGCAAGCGGCACTGGACCGCGCGTTGTGTTGATCTATGGGGGAAGTCTGTGTCCAATAGTGGAAGCAGAGAAGCTGATGGATGGACGGATTAGTACGGCCTAGCCTGGTCAGCGCGGCACATTAGATCATAGTCGTTATAGCTCTTTGGTATATCCTAGGGTACAAAATAATAAATAAATAAATATTCATGGACATTTCACACAACGTCCTCTAGTCCCAAGCTAAGCTTATATGCTTGTGTTACCAGAATACGGATATACTACATAAACTACTTTTCTTTTGTAAATACAAACTTATAATGCATAGAAACACCCAGACACAGTACAAATATTTGTAAGACTTTATGAATATCACACAAATAATTTTATCAAGCGGGAATTGAACCCGCGACCTCGTGAACGGTAGTCCATTACCTGAACCACTAGACCTCGAGGTCCGTCAAAAAATGACAGAAAAATGACCAAATGACTAAGTAAATTCAGCATATTCTGTTATTAGACCCAAATAACGTATCTTATAGTGTCGGTAACTTGTAGGGATAAGTAACGTGTATATAACGAAGGTCTAATGACGGTCCATACTCGTCTATTTATTTGTTAATCTGTACACAGCTTTATACATAACGGTATGTATTATATAAATGAGATTACAGTACAAAGGTGTTTCATTTACCACACTTAGTAAATACTTTAATATATTGTGTTCATTACTGTTTCATTGTAGTCAATTTAATACAATTAGGAAAGAACCTCGTTAGTAATTAGAGACATTTGGAAAAAGAGAAAAAAGTTTAGACGTAGAACTTACAACCGTCGCAAATGTATGAGTGTGGGTGAAACCAAGGAAGTATGTTTGAATCGTAGCAGATGGTGCTCTATAGTCTCTCTACCCCCATAGGAAAAAGGCGTGATGATGATCAAAACAAAATTTTACTCTGTAAAATTATGCATAATGAGTAAGCAATGTTATCCTTGTGGTGACGGATTAGGAATACAAATGTCACCACCCTTCTTCTCTAGTCTGCTGTAAGAGTTAGGGATAATAAAAGCAGATAAAATCTTTTGTAAGAGATGTTAACTGAAACTAAATCCGATACAAGACACGTGGTGTTTGTGGCAAACTTGACCAATTGGGATTGTTCAAATTTTTGACCTACTGTTTTTATAGATTTTAGTTTGAGTCCTATCCAAGCAGAACTGGAGATTTTTGTGTTTGTTGAATAATGTCTATTGGGATGCGATGATAAAAATCTCTAAAGGATTTATAGATGAATTCACATTATGCATAAAGCGTTAAGAATTATTTAACAAGACTGGTATTCAGAAAGCCATAAATCAGGAAACAAAACGTTACTTTAAGATTTATTGACATTAATCAAGGTATTATTCTTCGGTGACATAACGACAGCTTAATATTAAGATATATTATTATTTAGTTACTATCCCGCCAGATCTTACAGATTAATAATATGGGGTTGGCAGAATTGATAACCTCAAATCTAGGTTTTACTTATCGGATTTGACGTCAATTTATTTTAATGTGATTATTTTTTTCTTACTAAAGTTCTGTTTAACCAGTCAACCTATCCAAAATAATAACCACATTCTTAAAACATTGGTAAATTCGTTATATATATACAGGGTGACTTTGCAAGGTGTTGCCAAATTTTTAGGAGCGACTCTGAATCAGTAACTTAATCGATTTACGTAAAGAACATCAAAAATTTTTTTTTCATTTTAATTAATCCTATCCGCTGTTTAAAAATAGTACTAGCGTGTAATAGTAGTAGCGTGGATAATTTACTTCATTCATAGAAAAATACGCACGGACGTCACGATAGTTTCGCAAAAGTTAAACTGTAAGTGTAGTAGTGATTATGGTGCGCGAAAATAAGCCTTATGCCTAACAACATAAGGTTCAAGCGCCCGCGCAAGCAAGGGTTAGCGGGAAGCGTAGGCCGACAAATGGAGGGGGAGTGTTTATTGAAGGGTCATTGACCGGTGGCGTGTTGATGAAATTGCACCGTATGTCCACTGCATAAGAACTTGTTGGTGCGCTTGTCGTTATGTGGTCTGCTTAAGGTCGTTTTTGGCTCTGGTCTCTGATGAATGACAACACACGCGGTGTCTCTTTGTTGAGTTACTTTTAAGGACATTTTAAATAGTTTTTTCTTTGAAAAATACAACGTTTACAAATAGTTACTACAAAGACGTATTTTAGTATTGTTCTATAGAGCTTATTAAAAAAATTTGGCAACACCTTGCAAAGTCACCCTGTATATTAATGGTACTGATTCAAATGCATTTACGACTTACCTAAAAAAAACTAAATTTTAATAAAACTACTTTTTACGGATTTAGACGCGTGTATTTGCTTTAAATTTTTGCCCGACGTTTCAAAGATTTTGCAGTCACCATGGTCTCCAAAACGTCGGGCTCAAATTTCCGTAAAACGTAGTTTTATTGGAACGAAAATGAATCGCGGAAGCGCAACTAAATTTAGTTTAACATTCTCTAAATGTTATACTAAATTTAGTTTGTTTAAGTCGTTTGACATAAAATTGGAGCCTACCAATGCCATCATATAAAAGTTTTAAATATTTTTTTGTTATTTCCACTTCTGTCACCCAAATACCCGATTTTTTTTTCAGCAAATACTTAATTCAATTTCCTATTAAATAATATTCTCTAAAACCGGTTATGAAAGGCCTCATATATTTTTCGTGGACATAAACGAATTTATGGGTGTAATATCAGACACATGATGTGATTTATCTGTTTACAAATTGCTAAAAAAAAGATATAAAGCTTTTTCATGTTAGTAAATATGACTAAATAAATAAAGTTAAGAAGCAACAGGAAATACATTTCATTAGTTCTTAATTTATAGATATTGAACTAGTAATTTTTTCATCGTCTTTGTAAGTCCTCTGGCATCTTTTCCATTTTATTTGTGTTATCGATTTTCTAAATTAAACATAACATAGGTTACGAGTATGGTAGTTTTTTTACTACCATACCTACCATACGATATAAAAGTGACCTTTTTTTGACAGGAAATCGAAAACGGCTCTGGAGTAGACGCCGCCATTGATTTTGGATGTTAGTTATTGTTATTAGATAAAAGACGAACAAATGTGATGTCGGAGACTACTTTCAGTAATGTAAAATGCATAACATTGTGTTGAAATAGTGGAAAACTGTAATAAAGGTGGAATTATTTGTTTATAAAAGTACAACGTTGTTTGGAATTCTCACCTTCCATGCTTCTCAAGAGCTTTCCAACACATGAAAGACGCAAATAAAAGGATAAACAGAGTGCTTTATAATAGATCAGAAGTGCGATCGCATCAATATCAAGCAAAATATTGGTGTAATCCTATCAGCCCACGTACCTAGTAGCTAACTCTGGACGCTAAGGTTGTTGAGATGCCGAAATACAAAAGGAGGGCAGCGACACCTGAGACTGAAAATTCACAAAGCAGTAGTTCTAACGATGATGCAAAGCTTGCCAAAGGTAAACAGAAGAGACGTCAACACTTGAAGCATCAAACTAAAGTTAGCAAAAGGCAATCGCGACGTCACCAAAGTTCATCACCTGAACGTGACTGTGAGGGTGCATCACCTGAACCTGAAGGTACAAGTAACTCGCAACCACCCACGACTAACAACACTGTCCCGAATATCACTAGCGACAACTCTGGATATGTTTCAACTCAACAAATATTTTTTGAAAAATTTATAGATGTAATGCAGGGTATTCAGAAAAATAATCTTAATGAACAACGTGACAAATTTCCTGTACTCAACAATGTTATACCTGAATTTGACCCACTTTGTAAAGAACAATCAATCGATTTATGGATAAATAAAATAGAGGAGTGTGCTCAAATATATAACTGGGACGAACGACAGGTAGTTCATTACGCTTTACCCAAACTTACAGGGGTTGCAAAGTCTTGGTATCAAGGGTTGCCATCACTCCTATTCTCTTGGTCTGAATGGAAAACTAAATTAAGGGAATCTTTTCCATCTCGCGACAACTATGCCGAGCTTCTTACCGAAATGTTGAACAAAAGGGCTCGTTACGGTGAGTCATTGGAGTTGTACTATTATGCTAAGACAAATCTCCTCAATAGGTGTGAAATTTTAGGTAAGCGCGCGGTAGATTGCCTAATATACGGGGTAGATGATAGGAGCGTTCGTCTAGGAGCACAAGCTGCTGAATTTTCTGAACCAGAACAGGTCCTTAAATTTTTTAAGTCTATTAAAGTTCCCCAGGATAGGTGAGTTTTGGGTGATATGAGAAATAAAGACCGTGATAAGCGTATTCCCAATGAAAATAGTTCAATTGTGACGTCAACTTATAATAATAGGGCAAACCAACAACGAAATCGTAACTATGAGGTTACGTGCTATAATTGTAAAAAAAGGGGTCATACATTTTTCCGCTGTCCAGAACCAGCGCTTCAGTGTTCAAGGTGCAACTACAGAGGCCATAAAGCTTCAGATTGTCCAAAAGGGGGTCGCGAAGAAAACAAAAAGATTTTAAGGATAGAAGGTGTTGGTGACACCAGCCTTAAATATAAAATGCCAGTTAAAATTAATGCTAAGATGTCACATTGCTTAGTAGACTTAGGTTGCGAAGGTACATTAATCCGACTTAGTGATGCTCAACGCCTAGGAATTATCTGGAAACCTGTTGACGGGCCTATACTATCTGGGTTTGGCAACACGCGTCATAAGCCCATAGGGTCTGCCTTGGCAACAATAGAGATCCAAGGAATAACTGAAACTGATGTGGAGGTTCTAATTGTTAACGACTCTTATATAAACACGCCCGTGTTATTGGGTCATACGTTCACTGAAAGACCTTTTATACAGATTACAAAAACAGATAGTGACATTATATTTAAAAAAAAGAATGAAAGTGAATTGGACTATAAAAGAATGCATCTTAACTGTACAATTGACACAATAATAGCTAGTGGAAAAATTAAAATTATTCCTGTTTCTGGTGATAAAGGTTATACGGGCAGGATTTATGTAAATGGAACAGTTAGAGGAGACAAAGACAAGGAACATTACTTATTACCTGGGGAATACGACGTAATTGAAGGCGTAGCGAAAATATTTACTCAAAATATTAGCCCTCGAGATATTAAATTCCATGTCGGTGATCTTATCACGCGTGCTTTGATACTAAAAGATAGTATTCAAATTAATAGGGTAACCATTGGGACCGACGTGTTTCCCGATGAACCGTCACTAAAAGTCGGCAGTAATTTGACCCTGGAAGAGGAAACTTCACTTAAAGACCTTCTTTACGATTATAAGGACTGCTTTTCTAGCAATTTAAAAGATCTTGGATTTACCACTGAGGTAGAGATGACGATACATCTTGAGGACTCTCAACCAGTCGTGTATCGACCCTATAGGCTTTCGTTCACGGATAGGCATCACGTTCGGGATATGATAGAAGATATGCTAGATAGCGGGATTATCCGGGAATCAAGTTCTCCATACGCCAGTCCTATTGTTCTAGTGAATAAAAAGTCGGGCGAAAAAAGACTTTGCGTTGACTATCGCGCTCTAAATAAAAAGACAAAGCGAGAGCATTATCCTCTGCCGAGGATAGAAGATCAACTCGATTTACTTTCTGGCAGTTCCTTGTACGTTAGTTTAGATTTGGCGTCAGGATACTACCAAATACCGATCGCAGAAGAATCACGAGAAAAGACTGCGTTCGTGACGCCCGATGGCCAATATGAATACAACCGCATGCCATTTGGGTTAGTCAATGCACCATCAGTATTCCAACGTGCAATTAATAAAATTATACAAAAATCTTCAGTGCGTTCGTATGTGCTCGTGTATATGGATGATATACTGATCCCAGCAAGTTCATTCGACCAAGGAATGACTCGATTACGAGAAGTTCTAGATGTTATCAGGAAAAATGGATTAACTCTGAAACTTAACAAATGCAATTTCTTTTTTGACAAAATCGAGTACCTAGGATATGAAGTAAGCTCTCGAGGAATAAGACCTGGTACGGCCAAGACAGAAGCAGTATCAAAGTTCCCTGTTCCCCGTAACGTCCACGAAGTTCGAAGATTTTTAGGCCTAGCTAGCTTCTTTAGGCGATTCGTTAAGGATTTCGCCATATTGTCACGTCCTCTAACATGTTTGTTAAAGAAGGATTCCCATTGGCGTTGGGAAACTGAAGAATCTCATGCATTTGAAGCCTTGAAGCGATGCCTTGTGGAACGACCGATTTTAGCACTTTATGATCCTGAGGCTGAAACGCAGCTTCATACTGATGCGAGTAAATTCGGAGTAGCCGGAATCCTCCTCCAAAAAGATAAAACAGGTTTATTAAAAGTCATAGCATATTATAGCAGACAAACGACTATCGAGGAGCAAAGACTTCATTCGTATGAACTTGAAACTCTGGCTGTTATCGCGTCACTAGCTAAATTTCGGATATATCTGTTAGGAATTAAATTTAAAATTGTCACGGACTGTAACGCTTTACGTACAACCTTAACAAAAAGGGATTTAGTCCCAAGGATAGCTCGATGGTGGATCCAGTTTTTAGAATTCGATTGCGAAATTGAATATAGACCCGGTGATAAGATGGCACATGTAGATGCTTTAAGCAGGGGTCCTGTTGATATTACTGTGGATACCGATCATGTCATAGACGTTCTCACCATCAACAAAGAGGACTGGCTTATTACCGTACAACAAGCTGACGAAGAAATTAAAAATATAATCAATATATTGAACGACCCTAACACCAAAGAAGTTGTCGACATCTTCAACAATTATAAACTAAGAAATGGCAGATTATTTCGTATTCTTGGCGAGAATGCTGAACGTTGGGTGGTGCCCAAGGGCGCTCGTTGGCAGATTTTAAAGAGTAACCATGATGATATCGGTCATTTTGGTGTAGATAAGACATTAACTCGTATAAAGGCGAACTATTGGTTTCCCAAAATGAGAAGGTTCGTAAAAAAATATGTGTCTGCATGCCTTGAATGTGCACATCATAAACTGCCCAGCGGCCCCAAGGCAGGTGAATTACACCCTATACCGAAAGTAGGAAAACCGTTTCACACGATACACGCAGATCATTTAGGTCCATTTATACGTACGAAATATGGTTATACTTACATCCTCGTCATTATTGATGCTTTTACGAAGTTTATAAACCTTACTCCAGTACGTAACACTAAATCGTCTAGTAGCATCAAAGTATTTCGAGAACACTTTAGCTATTTTGGAACACCAACACGACTGATTACTGACCAGGGCACCAGTTTTACTATGTAATGAAACAAAAAAAAGTGAAAGAAAGTTTAATTTATTGGTCCCTGAATCACTATTGTCCCTAAATCACTGCTGTCACTATGAAGAAAACTGCACAAACAAATAAAGTACTTTAAAAGTCACTCCACTCGCGAGTTACGAAAGAAAAGGGAAAAAGAAAACACTTAGTTCTCCGTGGAAGAGTTGGCCGTGCTTTGACGGCCGCAACAGGAGACCGGTCACCAGGTCAGGACTGTCCCTCCAAGTCCGGTAGGTGGAATCTGTATAATAATATACTTGAGTTTATAAATTATTTTAGGTCTGGTCGGCGAACTCGGCGACTCCAATTATTAGATGAGATCTTGGATC
Organism: Orgyia antiqua; assembly: GCA_916999025.1. Lineage (NCBI taxonomy): Eukaryota > Metazoa > Arthropoda > Insecta > Lepidoptera > Erebidae > Orgyia > Orgyia antiqua. Next base: position 612,313 of record OU779871.1, on the reverse strand, counting down.
ACAATAAATCTATTTCTTCTCATAAATGAAACGCTTGTAACTTTATAATTATTTTAATTCCAGAATAAATATGATTTGTTCTCATAAATTAATATTATACCTGATACCGTCCATGGTGACATTTCCATAATATCTTTATTAACTTTACATAATTCCTTTTACGTTTATTCTTTATTTATTTTGCAATTATTCGTTTTCTAATATCCTTGTACATATCATGGATTGATAATTGATATGTAATGAAATATATTTAATATGTTTAAGTAAACATGTCAAAATTTTGATGTTTGTCAATTGTCATAAATTTAATGTTATTTCTTTACTCTATGTAAAACTACGGAGTTTCTAAGTACTATGAATCATTTTACCTAAGATACTGGCTGATTGCTAGAATATTCTAGTATCGATGTTTATTTTTAAATTATTTAAATTTATAGATGGAAGACGTAAAAAATGGAGAAGGGACAGTTCGAGTTTGGTCTGGGTCGAGGATCGAGTGGTAGTTGCTGGCAAGATTATCTGAAAATCTTTTACGCCTAAGTGTGATCCAAGATCTCATCTAATAATTGGAGTCGCCGAGTTCGCCGACCAGACCTAAAATAATTTATAAACTCAAGTATATTATTATACAGATTCCACCTACCGGACTTGGAGGGACAGTCCTGACCTGGTGACCGGTCTCCTGTTGCGGCCGTCAAAGCACGGCCAACTCTTCCACGGAGAACTAAGTGTTTTCTTTTTCCCTTTTCTTTCGTAACTCGCGAGTGGAGTGACTTTTAAAGTACTTTATTTGTTTGTGCAGTTTTCTTCATAGTGACAGCAGTGATTTAGGGACAATAGTGATTCAGGGACCAATAAATTAAACTTTCTTTCACTTTTTTTTGTTTCATTACAACTAGTAAATTGTTTAAAACTTTTATAAAAGATGCAGGTATCAAACACGTTTACAACGCAGTCGCTACGCCTAGAGCTAACGGCCAAGTGGAGAGATATAATCGCACTATACTTGCATCGCTTGGTGCCATGAATCATGGCAAATCAAATAGTAAATGGGATGAACACTTGCCGGATATACAGCTAGGTATTAATACCACCGTCAACGCTAGCACAAAGAAAACACCAACCGAATTATTGTTAGGGTTCAATATCACAAATCCCTCACAAGGTATATTAAATGAAGTAATCGGTGGTGCACATGCTTCGCATACCACGGATGATCTACTTAGGATAAGAGCTGAAGCTGCTAATAACATTGAAACTCAACAAAAAAAAGCTAAGGAACGTTTTGATAAGCACAGGAATAAAAATAAAAAGGATTTTGCAGTCGGCGATCTGGTACGAGTAATAAGGGCGGTCATTGGAACTGAAGGACAATCAAAGAAGCTAGAGTCTAAATGTCAAGGACCCTACCGTATCATTAAGGTCCTCCCCAACGACAGGTTTGTTATAGAGGATACCCCTCTGACTCGCAAGGGACGACGGTACGAAGCTATTGTTGCGGTTGATAAGATATTTCCCTGGTTACATTTTTCACAGCCTATGTCCTCAGACGATGGTGAATCTTCTAGTTATGATTCCTCCGCTAAAGATAGTCCACACAGTGCAGGCAATTTGTCACAAAACTCAGATGATTGAACTGGGTCACCTCAATTAAATTGTTTAATAATAATAATAACAAAATGTAAGAGATATTTGGTTAAGAATTTGATTTATTATATTGTTACGTGCTAGGGTTCGAAGGATTTGGAGAGAAAGACCTGCTGACTCTTTTGAAGACTTTATTCACTAGCACTAGTTACACACTAAGCACTAGGTCCAAACACTAAGCACTAGGTCCAAACACTAAGCACTAACAATGTCCTAGATCGTAGCCAAGTTGTAGGTTTCACTGGTATCACTCTTGATCACTTGTTTTCGCTCTCGAAGTCGCCTTTATCGTAGCTCGAACTGAACTGCCCGGGCTCGCCTCCCTGCCGCTATTTATATGCGCCGAGACGAGTTCCAGACCATTCCAGAATGTTCCCGACTGTGCGCGAACGTGATCGCCCGGAACGAATGTTTCTGGAAACTTCGGTAGTTCCTCTAACGCCATCTAGTATCTAATAGGGGTTTCACTCTGTTCGGTTCTTTAATTGGTTTTACTAGTTGCTGCTAGATGGCGCTAGCTCCTTTGTGTTTTGTGTGTTCGTAACACTACTCCCCTCTTAGAGATGCTCGTCCCGAGCATCGTTGTTACTACCATGGTAAGGCGCCAGACGGTCTATGTGTACTACTTTGAATGTCCCTCTTGGTTGCTTTTGAATCCTATAGGTCACATCATTCAGTCGGGTAACCACTTTGTATGGACCGTCCCACTGGTTCTGCAACTTTGGAGATTTCCCTTTCCGGCGAGTTGGGTTATGCAGCCACACCAGTGACCCTTCCTCGAAGCCGCTCGTGTTCGATTTCCGGTCGTATCTGGTTTTCATGTTCTCACTTGACTGTAACCCATTTTCCCGAACCAAGGCGTGTATATAGCGCATCTTCTCCCTTAAATCGCAGACATAGTCTTGTACAGTCTTTGGTCCCTCCGGTGACCCTCCTGTCAATAGGTCTACTGGTATTCGTAGCTCTCTACCGAAATTGACATACGCCGGGGTAGCTTTTATGCTCTCATGCTCGGCGGTTCGGTAAGACAGAAGGAAGAGTGGTATATACTTGTCCCAATCCTTTTGTTTGTCGTCTACCAATTTCGCCAAATGCCTCTCAAGGGTCTGGTTAAATCTCTCAACCATTCCATCAGACTGTGGATGGTACGCGGTGGTCCTCGTCTTATGCGTGCCCAAAATTCTGCACACTTCCTGGAACACCTGCGATTCGAAATTCCTGCCCTGATCAGAATGGATTTCCAGAGGCACACCAAAGCGACATATCACTTCTTCGACTAACTTAGAAGCGACTGTTGTGGCTTCTTGGTTCGGTATGGCGAACACTTCGGGCCATTTGGTGAAGTAGTCAATGACGACCATAAAATACTTGTTTCCCGAATCCGTTACAGGAAATGGCCCAGCTACGTCAACTGCAATTCGTTCCCACGGTGCACCGACGTTATACAACCGCAGGTTCCCACGGCTCCTGGTCTGTGGTCCTTTTACAGCAGCGCAAGTAGTACATTTGCGGCACCAATCCTGTACATCATCTCGACAATGTAACCAGTAGAATCGTTCTCGCACTTTTGTTAACGTCCGCTTGACACCTAGATGCCCTCCTGATACGCCATCATGTATTTCACGGAGAACATCTGGTACTCTCGTTCTTGGGACAATTATCTGAAGATGGAACTCTCTGCCGTTAGTCTTGTCCCATCTCCGGTAGAGTATTCCGTTTTGTAGTATCAGACTGTCCCATTGCGCCCAGTACGCCTTAGTGACAGCGCCAGTGGGTGCAACCTCACTCCATATTGGTTTTACGTCACCCCGTTTCTTCCATGTGATGATGTGCCGAAGGTCGTCGTCTTTTTCTTGAGCCTCCCTCATAGCATCATTCTCCCAGAGACTCAAAGGATTTGTTCTTGTTAGTTTTAATGTTTCTTCATTGCATTCCTGCTTAACACAATGTTTGCAGTCCTCCGAACACGGCCTTCGTGAGAGTGCGTCGGCATTCCCATGTGTCTTTCCGCTGCGGTGTTCCGTCTTGAAGTCATACTCCTGGAGCTGTTCAATCCATCGAGCTACTTGACCTTCTGGGTTCTTGAATTGCAGTAGCCACTTCAAGGCTGCGTGGTCAGTTCGTAGTAAAAACTGTCTGCCGATGAGATATTTGTTGAAATGTTGTAGCGTCTTTACAACAGCCAAGAGTTCTCGTCTTGTCACACAGTAGTTTCTCTCTGGCTTGGATAAAGATTTGCTGAAATATGCAATAACAACTTCTCTTTCACCCTGTTTTTGAGATAACACCCCTCCAATGGCCGTGTTGCTTGCATCCGTGTCAACTATAAACTGACCTTCAGTTTGTGGATACCCCAGGATTGGTGTTTCACACAGATGCTTCTTCAGTTTCTGAAAAGAATCTTCACAAGTCTCATCCCAACTGAATTGTCGTTTATCTTCTGTCAGCCTATGTAATGGCTTGGCTACCTCTGCGAATCCCTTAACAAAACGCCTGTAGTATGAGCATAGGCCGAGGAATGCCCGCACTTCGGTTTTGTCCTTAGGGGTAGGCCATTTTTGAACTGCTTCCAGTTTCTCCGGGTCTGTCTGGATTCCATCACTGGAGATAATATGGCCGAGATAGTTGACCTTGCTCCTGAATAAACGACACTTTTCCGGGTTCAACTTTAATTTGGCTCCCTCTATTTTGGCGAAAACTCGCTCCAAGTTTCGCAAATGGTCCTCGAAGTCGCGGCCGACAATTATGACGTCATCCAAGTAGACTAAGCAAGCCTCTCCAACTAAGCCTGCCAGTACACACTCCATGAGTCGCTCAAAGGTGGCAGGTGCGTTGCACAATCCGAAGGGCATGACGTTAAATTGCCATAAACCTTTACCGGTCGAGAAAGCTGTCTTCTCCTTGTCTTTTGGATGAATTTCCACCTGCCAGTAGCCAGATTTTAGGTCTAGGGTCGAGAACCATTTCATGCCACTCAGGGTATCTAAAGTGTCGTCGATTCGAGGTAACGGGTAACTGTCCTTCTTAGTGACATCATTGAGACGCCTATAGTCCACACAAAATCTCGTGCTACCATCTTTCTTCTTCACTAATACAACAGGTGAGCACCACGGACTTGTAGACGGTTCAATAATCTTATTCCTTCTCATGTCCTCCAAAAGGCCTTCAACTTCTTTTTCCTTTGCAATTGGTATCCGTCTTGCTCGTTGACGAATTGGTCTCTCGCTTCCGGTATCTATCCTGTGCTGAACCATCGACGTTCTTCCAAGGTCCCCTTCTTGGCTGGAGAAGATATTCGCGTAGCGCTGCAAAAACTTCTTAGCTTTCATGCTCTGCGAATAAGTCAGATTACTCTTACAGTCATCGAGTAGCTTAGTCACTAAACCGTAGTTATTGCCGTTTGCTGAGTCTGCGCCTGTCATCGAACTACACTTTTTCATCCAGACAACTTCCTCGCACTTTCCGATGACATCACCTTTGTTCAGGCAGATCTCGCGATCATCAAGATTCAAAACCCTGACCACAGCGTTTCTGCTTCCACTAACAAGGGTTCTCGCCGTCATCAGTTTTTGTGACGATGTCTTGGTAGGTGTGTCTTCGATCAACACGCATCTGTTTGACTTTTTCTTTCCAGCTGGCGGCAGTTCCACCAGTACCTGAGCTTCCGCTCGTCCAGGTATGATGACTTTCTGTACACATGCGACTTTCCCGCAGACGCCTCCAAGAATGAAGATTTCTTCTTCACCACACTTGAAAACTCCGTCAGCGACATTAATTCTGCAGTTGTGTTTCTTCATGAAATCCAAACCCAAGATGCAATCATCCACAATCTCAGCCACGATTACGTTATGAGAGTATGAGGACCCCCCTACATACATCGTAACTGACGTTTCTCCCAGGACGGGTATTGGCTGACCGGAGGCAGTAAGTAGCCGACAGTTAATTCTCCTCTTGTGTCCCGTTGCGGTTTTTACCAGAGTTGGGTTCACTATTGTTCTAGAGGCTCCTGTGTCCAGAGTCATTTTGCAATCCGTCCCGTTAATAGTCCCCTGAATCGCAAGACTATTCCCGCTGCATGCCTGGGAGATAACAGTTATCGGGGCTCCCTCCGCGTCAGCCAGTACTCGCCCCTTAGTCCTGGCTTTTATTCGTTTCCCTGATCCCGGGCAAGGGACAAAGCCCCCTGCTTCTTCAGCACCTCTATTTGTTCCTCGATTCTTTTCATCCTTGCCATCTGGGTTTCCTTCTGCGGGCAGTTGAGCTGAAGATGGCCCCTCTCGCCACACTTGTAGCACATGGCTCCAGAACTTTTCTTCGTAGGGGCCTTAACCTCCTTGACTTCCTCAGAGACCTCGCGGATCTTATGGGTATGCCGTATGTCATAGCGAACAGCCTCGACCTCCAAAGCATGCGCCAATGCTTCCTTTAGCGAGGTATGGTGACGAAGCCTCACTGCAGCTCTGACCTCCAGGTCTTTGATTCCGTCGACAAATGCTTGAACAATATTTGTGTCTACCATCTTGGTGTCGGCTCCTGGGTGTGCCTTCCTAACGAGTTTTTCAATTTCCAACGCCCATTGTTGTAGTCCTTCTCCTGAGCGTTGGACTCTGTCACGCAGTTGGGCACGGAACACGTGCTCCAGGTGTCGCTCTCCGTATCTGGATTCAAGTGCCTCCATCAGGTCTTGGAACCCATTTCCTGTATGTGGCAGTGCTTCCAGGACTGACAAAGCTTGCCCTCTTAGCGCAACAGTGAGAGCGGTCAAGCATTGTTCTTCCGTCCATCCGTTGGCAGTAGCAACCGTCTGGAATTGCTGACGATAAGCGTTCCAGGAAGTAGTGCCGTCGTATGGCGGAACTTTCACTCTTGGTCCTTGTGCCACTCCGATAGTTCCACTAGAGATCGCAACTCCCGTGGTTTCAAGGCGCACTACTTTCTTCTGTAGTTCAATGAGGCCGGTTTTCACATTTTCGACATCCAATCCTAACCCGGTAACTCGTTCTTCCACTACGTCGACATCTTTTCGAAGCTTAATCACCGTGTTACTAACATCATTTATAGCACAAATCACTTTTTCTTGTGATTCTTGCAAAGCGCCGAGCTTGCGTTCTTGTGACTCTTGCAAAGCGCCGAGCTTGCGTTCTTGTGACTCGAACTTGCGTTCTATCAGTTCAATTAAACTTCCTAATTGAAGTTCTACTTGAGGAACTGACGCTACGGTGCCGCTGGTGGGCGTGGCTTGTCTAGTGGGCGTGGCCTGTGTGGTGGGTGTGGCAAGGTGGGCGGATCCAGTGGGCGGAGCTTGTCTAGTGGGCGTGGCCGGTGTGGTGGGCGTGGCAAGGTGGGCGGGGCCAGTGGGCGGGGCTTGAGTCTGAGTGGGAGGAGCCTGGGCCTGGGTGGGCGGAGCCTGGTGGGCGTGGTCGGTGGGCGTGGCATGGTGGGCGTGGCCAGTGGGCGGGTCTAAGGGGGCGTGGTCGGTGGGCGGGGCCTGGTAGGTGGGGCCAGTGGGCGGGGCTTGGTCCACAGCGGGCGTGGCCTCCGCAGCTCGTTGTGCCCTTGTCCTGACGCCCTCGAAGTCCTCTCTCGGAGTCAATGGCATCTCCAAACCCCACTTCTGACACCAGTTGTTACGTGCTAGGGTTCGAAGGATTTGGAGAGAAAGACCTGCTGACTCTTTTGAAGACTTTATTCACTAGCACTAGTTACACACTAAGCACTAGGTCCAAACACTAAGCACTAGGTCCAAACACTAAGCACTAACAATGTCCTAGATCGTAGCCAAGTTGTAGGTTTCCCTGGTATCACTCTTGATCACTTGTTTTCGCTCTCGAAGTCGCCTTTATCGTAGCTCGAACTGAACTGCCCGGGCTCGCCTCCCTGCCGCTATTTATATGCGCCGAGACGAGTTCCAGACCATTCCAGAATGTTCCCGACTGTGCGCGAACGTGATCGCCCGGAACGAATGTTTCTGGAAACTTCGGTAGTTCCTCTAACGCCATCTAGTATCTAATAGGGGTTTCACTCTGTTCGGTTCTTTAATTGGTTTTACTAGTTGCTGCTAGATGGCGCTAGCTCCTTTGTGTTTTGTGTGTTCGTAACAATATTGTTTAGTCCAAATGTTTAATTTAAACATATATTGCTGATTCCGAGCAGGTTCATGTATGATACTATTTTAACTTTATATGTACTTAAGTACGAATTTGTAAACAAATGGCATAGATGTAATATATTAGTCAATAATTATTTGAATTGCAATTATTAAAGCTAGATAAGTCATATTAAAATATAATTAAACACACGATTGGTCAGGTCACCGATCAATCGTGTTAGAATAAGCACATGGTTGGTCAGGTCACCGATCAACCATGTTAGGTTAAGCACACGATTGGTCAGGTCACCGATCAATCGTGTTAGAGTAGACACATGGTTGGTCAGGTCACCGATCAACCATGTTAGCATAGACACACGATTGGTCAGGTCACCGATCAATCGTGTTAGAGTAGACACATGGTTGGTCAGGTCACCGATCAACCATGTTAGGTTAAGCACACGATTGGTCAGGTCACCGATCAATCGTGTTAGAGTAGACACATGGTTGGTCAGGTCACCGATCAACCATGTTAGCATAGACACACGATTGGTCAGGTCACCGATCAATCGTGTTAGAGTAGACACATGGTTGGTCAGGTCACCGATCAACCATGTTAGCATAGACACACGATTGGTCAGGTCACCGATCAATCGTGTTAGAGTAGACACATGGTTGGTCAGGTCACCGATCAACCATGTTAGGTTAAGCACACGATTGGTCAGGTCACCGATCAATCGTGTTAGAGTAGACACATGGTTGGTCAGGGCACCGATCAACCATGTTAGCATAGACACACGATTGGTCAGGTCACCGATCAATCGTGTTAGAGTAGACACATGGTTGGTCAGGTCACCGATCAACCATGTTAGCATAGACACACGATTGGTCAGGTCACCGATCAATCGTGTTAGAGTAGACACATGGTTGGTCAGGTCACCGATCAACCATGTTAGGTTAAGCACACGATTGGTCAGGTCACCGATCAATCGTGTTAGAGTAGACACATGGTTGGTCAGGTCACCGATCAACCATGTTAGCATAGACACACGATTGGTCAGGTCACCGATCAATCGTGTTAGAGTAGACACATGGTTGGTCAGGTCACCGATCAACCATGTTAGCATAGACACACGATTGGTCAGGTCACCGATCAATCGTGTTAGAGTAAACACATGGTTGGTCAGGTCACCGATCAACCATGTTAGGTTAAGCACACGATTGGTCAGGTCACCGATCAATCGTGTTAGAGTAGACACATGGTTGGTCAGGTCACCGATCAACCATGTTAGCATAGACACACGATTGGTCAGGTCACCGATCAATCGTGTTAGAATAGGCACATGGTTGGTCAGGTCACCGATCAACCATGTTAGGTTAAGCACACGATTGGTCAGGTCACCGATCAATCGTGTTAGAATAAGCACACGATTGGTCAGGTCACCGATCAATCGTGTTAGAATAAGTATGTACTATGATTTTACGTTTTACTTTTAGCGTTGTCTTTAGGCAATATTATTTAACAAATGTTTACTAATGAAAACAAAGAGTTTGTAATACAATGTAAAACTGAGTGTAGATACCTACACAAAATAATTAATTATTCAATCTTTTGTTTCAGTTATTATAAGAATTATAATAATTGTCATAATTTATATATAAGAAATAGAAGTATACTACATAAATGTATAGTTATATTGTGGATTGTAATTTACGAGGGACCCGTAAAGCTAGCGGATGGCCGAGCTGTTATCGATTTTCTAAATTAAACATAACATAGGTTACGAGTATGGTAGTTTTTTTACTACCATACCTACCATACGATATAAAAGTGACCTTTTTTTGACAGGAAATCGAAAACGGCTCTGGAGTAGACGCCGCCATTGATTTTGGATGTTAGTTATTGTTATTAGATAAAAGACGAACAAATGTGATGTCGGAGACTACTTTCAGTAATGTAAAATGCATAACATTGTGTTGAAATAGTGGAAAACTGTAATAAAGGTGGAATTATTTGTTTATAAAAGTACAACGTTGTTTGGAATTCTCACCTTCCATGCTTCTCAAGAGCTTTCCAACACATGAAAGACGCAAATAAAAGGATAAACAGAGTGCTTTATAATATTTGGTTCCAAAATAAATATGTATTGAAAGAAGAATCGAAAGACACTGACAAAAAGAATAACATCTGAACACTACTCCGATTCACTTATTCTGATACTTGAGTTTAAATCGTAGAAAAGGGCGCTCCATAGCGTCTGTCTACCCTAGACACAACTCGATTGGTAAATGTTTACGTTTTTTTTTAAATAAAACCACTTTTTACGGATTTAGACGCGTGTATTTGTTTTATATTCGACCCGTCCGAGTCCCGCCCGTGACCATGGTGATTGTAGAGTCTCCGAAACATCGGGCTAAAATTTAAAAGAAATACACGCGGCAAAACCCGTAAAAAGTAGTTTTATTTAAAAGAATGAGTCGAGCTTATAAAATGTTATGTCTTTTTTAGATTTTCATAAATCTGTATCTTTCAAATTATGTATATTATTAGTTATGGTAAAAATACGTATACGTATATCTCTCTACGCTCATTAACGTCCCATTGCTGGGAATGGACCGCTCCCACTGCAGGAGGGAAAGTAGTCTACTATACCGCTGACCAGGCGTGTTCGTACAGGGTTTCGTTTTATAACTTCCGTTACTCACATGTGTGTTTATTTGTTTATATTATCCCATAGCTGATTCTTAGAGTAACCTGTGGGCAAAATGGGGTGGTGACATTAGTATTTATAAACCGTCAAAAAAGTAAAATATGTAGGTATAACGTAATTTAAAATTTTCTCTAACAAATTCATTGTTTGTATGTAAGAAACAGCTGTGACAGATCTCTTTAACAGATTAACATATTTTACACATTTAAGCTGACGAAAGATTTTTTGTTTTGGCTTATCCGACATTTTGTTTATGAATATTTGTATAATATCTGTTCAAACTTAACGTAACATGAATCATGTATCTCATGCATGTAAGAATTTTATTCGAAAACTAGGTTAGTCGCTGTTTGTACTCGGAGCACTCTGTGGCTTTTAGCGTAATAATATATTCTATATGTTTCTATGCTATATGCAAACTGTCGTGCCACTGCCGTGGGGTGCCGGCACAGAATATTGCACCTCCCCATCACTTCCCGTGGGTGTCGTAAAAGGCGACTAAGGGATCACCAGGAGAACGGGCAGCAGCGTTCTCCTGAGTAACACAACATCTACTGCGATCGCCAACCCGCCTGCCAAGCGTGGCGATTATGGCAATAACCCCCCACATGAAAGGCAAAACCACAACGGCCCCGAGTCACGGCGACCCCGCTATTCCGGCTCACGGTGGCGGGCTTGGTAACGGTGGGGTACGGGGTGCTAAGAATCTCCGGTCGAGATCCGGCCACCAAACAAAAAAGACTCTGGCCCTGGTAACACACAACATCCGCACGCTCAGGACTGACGAGAAGATCGCCGAGCTGGAAGAGGAATTGAGCAAGATTCGGTGGGACATTGTAGGGTTGTCAGAAGTCCGAAGAGAGGGGGAGGACACGATAACCCTCCGGTCCGGAAACTTGCTCTACCACCGGGAAGGCGACGACTTGTCGCAGGGTGGTGTCGGGTTTATCGTTCGCAAGTCTCTCGCAGCCAACGTGGAGAGGATTGAGAGTGTGTCGAGCCGGGTAGCGTACCTGATACTCAGAATAACCAAACGGTATTCTTTGAAGGTTATCCAGGTCTACGCGCCGACCTCGGCACACCCCGACGACGAGGTGGAGGCTCTCTACGAGGACATCTCGAAGGCCATCCACTCGTCCAAAAATCAGTTCACTGTGGTTATGGGAGACTTTAACGCGAAACTAGGCAAAGGAAAAGGCGGTGAGCTGAGAGTGGGGCAATTCGGATTCGGGCAGAGAAACCAGAGGGGGCAGAAGTTGGCTGATTTTTTGGAGAAGGAAAATCTCTTCATGATGAATTCCTTCTTCAAAAAACCACAACAAAGGAAATGGACCTGGATAAGCCCTAATGGTTCGACACGGAATGAAATAGACTTCATCTTGTCGGACAAACGGCAAATATTCAATGATGTCTCTGTGATCAATAGGGTGAAAACCGGGAGCGATCACCGAATGGTACGAGGCACATTGAATATTCGTGTCAAAGCCGAGCGGTCCCGACTGATGAAGTCTACAGTACGTCCTACACCTGCCGAGTACGAAAACCCCGAAAGCTTTCAGCTCGAACTCCAAAATCGCTTCCAATGCCTAGACGAGTGCGAAACAGCGGACGATATGAACAACAAGTTTGTGGAAACTGTGCACACGATTGGGTCGAAATTTTTCAGGACCCGCCGTGCTCCTAGAACCAATAAACTCTCTGACCACACTTTTGATCTCATGGAACGGAGGAGAGAGATGACGGTGCAGTCTCCAGCCTCCTGGTCTATGCTGAGGCAGCTAAACAGACAGATCTCGAAATCTGTGCGACGCGATATTCGCCTCTACAATACCAAGCGTATCAAAGAGGCGATAGAGCGGAACCAAGGCTCCAAAGTGTTCGCAAAAGATCTGTCTGTTGGGCGAAGCCAGCTAACCAGACTGAAGACCGACAACGGCACTGTCGTTTCTTCCAAAGATGAGATCTTGAGTGAAGTTGAGCAGTTCTATGGACAGTTGTACAAGACATCCCAAACTCCTGTTGTCGGCTTGGTCCAAGATCCACGATCCAAGCTAATCCGGCACTATACCGAGGACATCCCGGACGTCAGCCTGTACGAGATCAGAATGGCTCTCAAGCAGCTTAAAAACAGTAAAGCACCGGGTGATGATGGAATCACTACGGAGCTCCTGAAGGCGGGCGGCAAGCCGGTCCTTGTGGCCCTTCAGAAGCTGTTCGATTCTGTCATCCTCGGGGGCATCGTTCCAGAGGCGTGGACCAGGAGCGTGGTGGTGTTGTTTTTCAAGAAGGGCGATAAAACCCGCTTGAAAAACTATCGACCTATCTCGCTCTTGAGCCACGTCTATAAGTTGTTTTCGAGAGTCATTACAAATCGACTCTCGCGCAGGTTCGACGACTTCCAGCCTCCCGAACAAGCCGGTTTCCGAAAAGGCTTTAGTACCATAGACCACATACATACGCTGCGCCAGATTATACAGAAGGCTGAGGAGTATAATCGGCCTTTGTGTCTAGCGTATGTGGACTATGAGAAGGCCTTCGATTCAGTCGAGACTTGGGCGGTGCTGCAGTCCCTCCAGCGGTGCCAAATTGACTACCGGTACATCGAAGCGCTGAAGTGTTTATATAGAAACGCCACTATGTCAGTCCGAATCCAGGATGGGAGCACAAGACCAATTCCACTGCAGAAGGGTGTCAGACAGGGGGATGTAATTTCCCCAAAACTGTTCACCGCTGCATTGGAAGACGTTTTCAAGCTCCTCAATTGGGCCGGACTCGGCATCAACATCAACGGCGAATACATCACTCACCTTCGATTTGCAGACGATATCGTGGTCATGGCAGAATCCCTGGAGGACCTTGGCACAATGCTCAATGACCTCAGCAGTGTTTCCCAGCGGGTTGGTTTGAGGATGAACATGGATAAAACCAAGGTCATGTTCAATGTCCATGTCACTCCAGCACCAGTATCTGTTGGGAATGCGATTCTCGAAGTTGTCGATCATTATGTCTACCTAGGACAAACAGTCCAGTTGGGCAAATCCAACTTCGAGAAAGAGGTCAACCGACGAATCCAACTCGGCTGGGCAGCGTTCGGGAAGCTTAGGCACATCTTCACGTCCAAAATACCTCAGTGCCTGAAAAGAAAGGTCTATGACCAGTGTGTGTTACCAGTGATGACTTACGGAACTGAGACGTGGTCCCTGAATGTCGGCCTCATAACAAAACTCAGAGTCGCGCAGCGTGCTATGGAGAGGGCTATGCTCGGTGTTTCCCTACGTGATAAGATCCGGAATGCGGAGATCCGTAGAAGGACTGGTGTGTACGACATAGCCCGAAGAGTTAGCACGCTGAAGTGGCAATGGGCAGGCCACATCGCTCGACGATCTGATGACCGTTGGGGACGGAAGGTCCTCGAGTGGCGACCACGAACCGGACGACGCAGCGTGGGGCGGCCCGCAACAAGGTGGACCGACGATATCGTCAAATACGCCGGGGGCCGCTGGATGCAGTTAGCGCAAGACCGCACGTTGTGGCGTTCTATGGGGGAGGCCTATGTCCAGCAGTGGACTGAGAAAGGTTGATGGATGGATGGATGCAAACTGTTGCAAATCTGTAAAGTTAGATTAAATACATTGTTTCATAAAGATACGGTTTGACATATTGTAAGAAGTCCAAATTATAATTATGTGCATTGTGCACCATTGGAAAAAAAATCTTAGATATTTTACAGAATCAATATGCCATCAGATAAATCTAACTGTAACTTTGTCGCAACTTGAGCAAGTTAAATAAAACAAAGATATTTTCTTTTCGAATCTAATTAGATTAGATTACTCATTAATAGCGAGTTGGTAGCACTTTTGGTAATCACACTTTGAGAAGAAAACATACTGTCTATCTGCTCCATTCATACTATATATTTCTCATTAATATATTTTGATTTAAATCGGAAATCGAGCCAAGAAAACTACTGCAATGTCTCTATACTTATTTGCACTGACGAAACCCTGAAAATAATTAATTTTTGATGCAAATAAAGTGTCACCTATCAACAATATTTTTTTATCTCACGATATTATATTTGAGAAAAAAAAAATGGTTCCTTTATTGCGAAAGTTTGTGAATATAATAAAACTTTTAGCGGCATTAACATATTTCAAGGCTATTAAATGACGTCAAAACTGTTAATGACTGCGGCGCTCCTCGAATACTTGACATGAGTTTAACCACAGATATTGGAATGAATGAAATATACCACTTTATTAACATATTTGTGAGTGTTTGTGACGGTTTAAGAATATAAGTATCGCCACCCCTTTTTCTCTGTATGAGACGGAAAACTCAAAACATAATTCTATGTCATGATGTTTGGTCAGCATGGCATAGTAGTTCAGATACTCTCCTGAAGTGCATATGCATATGATACTGTCCTGTGCCTAGAGGTGGGACGTTATTATTGGACTAAGAACAGAAGAAATATTTCACCAGCCGTACGCTGCAAGCGTGAGTTTATTTCATCAAAATCAGTCAAATCGCTTTCAAAACTACCCATCCTATATCCATCTAACAACCTTTCTCCGTCCAGTGGTGGATATAGGCCTCTCCCATAAAACGCCACAACGTGCAATTCTGCGCTAACTGTATTTTGGATGGATGGAGCGACAATCAAATGAAAAAAAAAAAGAAGATGAAATGCACAAGAGTAAAATTTTATATCAACATTACCCATGTCTACCCATTCTAGATATTTTTGATTTCTATGAAATATTCAAATATTTAGGTATTACTTTTTCTCCTTAATGTCATCAGGTTTTTATAGATTAAATGAAAATATAGGTACGAACATATCGCATAGGCTGTTTGTTCCCAATTATATTATATATTTCTATAACTTTTAACAATAAAATATCTTTCATCTTTATTTTTTTACTTGGAAATTTAAAACGATGTGATTACAAAGAGCATATACATTTTCTAGTTCATTTATTTGAAAAGAAATAATTGAGTAAATCTCAGCAATTACTTTAAAAATATAAAAATTACAACAGAAAATTCGCTATTATTCTAATATTTTTTTAATCAGCCGTTGGCTCGACGTCGTGTGCCTAAATACTTCACAAAAAATCTTTGTATATTGCTTTCCCTAAAGAACCATCAATATTTTAGGTTTTTAGTATTAGGTAGTATGACACTCTGGGAATACATTCGTTTTGACAATCATCTTTCTTAATTTATATTCAACCGCCTTCCAAAAAAACTAGGATTTGGCAAATTATCCCAAAATACTCTCTCCCCAACTCTCTCCAGCTCGTTAACCTCCCACTGTTGGGCACGGACCTCCTCTGCATCAGGATTATGGTCTACTAAGCCGCGCCAACAAAAGGTTTTAGCATAAAGTTTATTTTAGAGGTTTCCTTCTCACACAGACGATGTTATCTTTGTGCAATATCCCTTAGTTGGCTTTTAACCTAAGAAGGATGGTGACACTTGTGTATAGGGGTAATTTTATGGTGACCGTAGGAATTATTTGGAAAGTAAAAAACGTAGATGCTTCCTGATGGCGGTTTAATGTAAAAGTGAACGAATGAGTGCGAGATACAATGACTCGTGAACTTAAATCTATATGCCTAACCTAATGACGACAACACATTAAATAATTGTCCTTACGTTGCTCCACAATTTTAGTAGGCGCGTAAACATCCCCCCGGGCGGTGAAAAGGTAATTTTCACCCAGAATCTGAAGCCACTGGTAAGGGACAAATCTTGCTGAATGAGCGCCGAATTACTCCGCTTGATGTCCGAATATCAGCTACGCGTGCCACTCCATCAGATCCAGGATACAGAGCTACGATCCTTCCCAATCTCCACTTCAGAGGAGGCAAATTCTCCTCCTTCACCACAACCAATGTATTGAGCTGTAAACTGCCCTTGCAAGAACGCCATGGTCCTGAGTTGCAACTCTGCAATATATTCTTTGGTCCATCTGGTCCAGAAATGTAGCCGAAGCTGTTGAATGCGCTGGAAGCGTGTGAGTTGACTCTTGCTACGATCGGTATAATCTGGTTGTGGTAAACCAATCAGAGGTCGTCCAATAATAAAATGACCTGGTGTCAATGGAGTATAGTCTGCAGGATCAGAAGACAACGGAGTTAACGGTCGGGAGTTTAATATCGCTTCAATCTGGGTCAACGTGGTGTTAAATTCCTCATAAGACAAATTACAATTACCCAGCACTCTTTGCAAATGGTATTTGGTAGATTTAACACCAGCTTCCCAGAGGCCTCCCATGTGAGGACTATAAGCCGGAATAAAATGGAATTTAATGCCATCGCTGGCCGCGCGCTCACCTAAAGAACTGCAGTTTTGCTTAATAAATTTTGCTAAGTCGTTGTTTGCACCGACAAACGAGGCACCATTATCAGAGTAAAGGTTAAGAGGCTTTCCTCTTCGCGAAATGAAACGATACAATGCCATTAAAAATCGATTGCTTGTCAAATCCCCAACTAACTCTAAATGTAGGGCTTTGGTACTAAAACAAACAAAAATCGCGATGTACACCTTTACCAGCCTACATCCTCGGCCTTGACGACTCGCACACATCATAGGCCCTGCGTAATCTACGCCTACATTTTCAAAGGGAAAACCAGTGGAAGAAACACGCTCACGCGGCAGGTTTCCCATTATTGGCTCAATAGTCTTGCCGGTCATTCGCCTACACCGTACGCATTTACGATAGCAAGCCCTAGCTAAATTTCTTCCGCCTATTGGCCAATAAGTCTCCCTAACAGACGCAAGAAGCATTTGTGGGCCAGCATGCATCAACTTACGATGCTCAAACTCAAATATTAATTTAGTTAAAACATGAGTGGACTGTAACAAAATAGGGTGTTTTTTATCATGATTGTATTCAGAGTTATCAATGCGGCCCCCTACACGCATTATACTATGAGAATCCAAATACACATTAAACTTAAGTAGAGAACTCTTTTTAGGTAACGTTTGTTTATTTAATAATATTAAGTATTCAGGAAATGAATCTCTCTGACACTGCCTAATTAATATGTTAAGTGCTTGTTCTAATTCACATTTATCTAAAAAGAAAGAAGGTATAGGACGCCTTCTACAGCGACTAATCCACCTAAGAACGTAAGCTACTGTACGAACTAATCTTAAATAACTAGAAAAACGACTCATATCAATAAAACTTGATTGTTCGCTACTGTTAATTACAGCTGCAAAGGAAATATCTGGCTTGGTTTCTGGTAACGACTCAACACCTTTCGGTTGAATGGGAAACTTAATGGGTTCTTGGCTAAGGAAGACTGGACCGTTCCACCATAGCTTCGATGCCTGCAGGGAACTAATATCCATACCACGGGATAGTAGGTCTGCAGGATTGAGCTCAGTTGGGATGTGTCGCCAAGTACAAGTGCTCGCCTTATCTAAAACTTCAGCTACGCGATTTCGCACAAAAGGCTGAAGCTTAGAAGGGTGCATCTGCAACCATCCCAACACGATGGTGGAATCAGTCCAGATGCTAACCTTGTTCACAGCAACCCGTAATGATTTTACAATCTTCTCATAAAGACGGATGCCTACTACAGCGCCACACAACTCCAACCTGGGAATGGACAGTGATTTAATTGGGGCTACACGACTCTTAGCTGACAATAAACGAACCACTACCTCTCCATTATCATTAACAGTACGAACATAAGCACAGGCTCCGTAAGCCAGCTCTGACGCATCTGTAAAGATGTGTAACTGAAAAACTTTATAAGAGTCACAAATGACCATTCGAGGAATTCGAATATCATTAATTAAAGGTAAAGTTCTAACAATTTCATACCAACGCTTATGAATATCAGGACTTAAAGGTTCATCCCAAGATAATTTTTGCAACCATAACCGTTGCAATAATATTTTCATACGAACTACTCCTGGGGCAAGCAGACCAAGTGGATCAAATATTTGTGCGATTGCTGATAAGATATCACGCTTGGTGTTACATTCAGGTAGTGTCAAGCCTATCGGAAAGCAGAGTTCATCTGAATCTGCACACCAACCAAGACCTAAAAGCTTGCTGGCTTCATGAGATCCGATATTTAAATCATATGGTGTTTTGAAACAATCTGACACCAATTGAGGCTCATTAGATTGCCATTTTCTTAACGGCATACCAGCTGACGACAATACCGCCGATACTTCATTACGAATATCCATAACCTCAACCAAATTATCTCCCCCAGTGAGCAGATCGTCAACATAAAAATCATGCTGAATTATTTCAGCCACTTTACTATTAGTACACTCAATACCTAACTGTTTTAAACACCTTGTTGCTAAATAGGGTGCACTAGCAGTGCCATATGTAACAGTGTTTAATTCAAAGACTTTAATAGGTTCATGAATGTTATCACGCCAGAGAATACGTTGAAGAAACCTATCAGACGGATGGACAACTATTTGCCTATACATCTTCTCGACGTCGGCTGCTAAAATGTATTTATACTGTCTGAAACGAAGTAGTATAGCTAGTAAGTCATCTTGAACTGTGGGACCTATTAATTGAATGTCATTAAATGAAACTCCTGACGTAGTAGGACAACTAGCATTGTACACCACTCTTAACTTAGTTGTTGTACTTTGGTCGCGTTGGATACCATGATGTGGTATATAATAACCAACTTCACTTGAGTCAAGTTGATGACACTCAGACATATGGCCCAAAGACTCATACTCAGACATGAAGTCATGATACATTTTACATAATTGAGGTTTACCTTTTAATCTACGCTCCATGGAAAGTAAACACTGCGTAGCCCTAGTAAATGATTCTCCTAAAACACTAGGGTGTTCCTTCAACGGAATCCGTACGCAGAATCGACCATCCTCTAGACGAGACATGTTTTTGAGAAAATGTTCTTCACACTCTTTCTCTGCTAATGAATAATGAGATGACGGTAGTGAGGGTATTTCCTCTAATTGCCAAAAACGCGTTAAATTGGTTTCATTGTCAATATCAGAACAGCAGCCGCTCGAACTATTGACAAAATGGCACCGTACATCACTTGAAAATAAGGAAATATGACTATTAATAATCAGACCTGAAATAATCCATCCTAACTTTGTTTCACAAAGCATAGGCTTTTTATTACCTAAATCTATTCGATGTGATCCCAACAAATCCCAGAAGAGATCAGCGCCCAGCAATATATCAACAGCAGCAGGCTTATAAAATGTGGGATCCGCTAAACAAATATCTGATGGTATTTTCAGATTACTAATATCAATCTCACGACTGGGTACATTATTAGTTATTGATGGTAAAACAAAACAATAAAAGTCGATGACGAATCTTTCATTTAAAGACTTCATACTTACACGACAAGTTTTACCTACGTGTGACGTCACGTTGTTTATGCCCAGAATTGATTTATCTATATAATGAGGAGTTAAATTTAATTTATTAAATAAACTCTCTGACATAACACAAGACGTGCTACCGCTGTCAAGAACTGCCCTAACAACATGTTCTTGATTATTACTATCATACAGTTTTACTAATGCGGTAGACAATAACACGTCGAATTGCTCCGAAGAAGCTATATTTGCCGACAAAGTTTGACTTTGGCTGACATTTGTCGACACAGACGATAACGGTAACGATGGTATATTTACGGATGTGTTTACGTTCTCATCCTGCAAGTTAGGTAAAGGTTTTAAATCACTCACATGCACTAAACTATTGTGCTTGCGCTTACAAATATGACAACCTGGCTTCTTACAATGATCAGCATAGTGACCTGATCTAAAACAATTAAAACAAACTTTAAAAGTAGGCAGCACCTTATGTCGGGCTTCATTACTAAGTGCAAGAAATTGTGAACAACAAGACAATAAATGATCACCCCTACATTTAGGACATATTTTACTTACTGTAGATAAACTAGATTTATTGTTATTATGTTGTATAGAAACCATAGACTTCATATTTGATTTTATGGGATTAGTATGGGAAAGTTCTAAAGTTTCCAATAAGTCAGCGCGACTACGTAAGAATGTCATAAACTCACTGAATTTATTTGAATTATCTTCATTTAAACGACCTTTGTACTCTTCCCACTCCCTATAAGTTCTATGATCTAACTTTTTAGTAATTAAATAAATTAATAATGTGTCCCACTGTCCGACTGGCTCACCTAAAGCCTCTAAGGCTTGCAAGTTTTTCTTTAATTGATCAATTAAACGCTTTAAATTATTAGAAGACTCCTTAGTAATATTTTCAATATTAAATAAAGTAGTGACGTGATTTTGAATTAATAACCTTTTGTTATCATAACGTTCACATAACGTTTTCCAAGCTACAGAATAATTGTTGGCCGAAAACTGTGTAGATTGTATTACCACAGCAGCAGATGACTCTAAACAGGCGCGCAAATAATGATATTTATTTATGTCGTCAATATCCTCGTTAGAATGTATAAGACTAGAAAAGGTGTCCCTAAACTCCAACCAATTCTCATACGAACCATTAAATTTTGGTAATTGAATAGTTGGCAATTTGACAAGCTTCCGATTACTCGCAATACTTTTACCATCACAAGAGGGCGACTCAGTATATGTACCTAACATATCTTGCGCACACGCTAACGCTTTATAATACTGTGTCTCAAATTCCGCACGAGCGGCAAGCTGTGGATTAACATCGTCAACTAAACACTCGATCTGTAACTGTACCCCGTCAAAACGCTCATACAACGCTTCGATCTTACCTATACGCAACTGCAATTCTTTAGCAGTCGCAGACAACAACGGCTGTTTCAATTCCATGCAATAATTAATAAAAGTTGTTAATTGGCCTTTAAAACTGCTTCTTTTCTTAGTTAAATCTTTAATTTGTTCTGTGGCCATTCTGGGAAGTTGATGAAATCCCCTGGAATTGATACAATGTTCACGTAAATAACAATGCAAAGTATAAATTAATTATCCTAATACAGCTTTGTTAAAATGCCTAGTCACAGCTATTACAATCAATACCTCTAACTCACTCAGTTAAAGATTTACGGAACGAATGAAACAGTAACGTAAAAAATATACCTACTATGAATGATTTTAACTGCAAGCGGTTAATGACTGCTGAGTAGGTATGCTTACAACCATCAATACTTATGTAAATTTTGTTACCTTTACATAGAAAAGAATGTTATAACTGTTATACTAATTATATGTATATAGTAGTAGTTACACAAATTAATTCTTATACATCATAAATAACTACTATGCTATGTATAACCAATATTTGAAATGAGTGTCCAGATAATAGCACTTCTACGGCAATTTTACACATATAACACGAATATCTATGCACAATTTGAAAAACAAATAATGTGAATGTATACAAAAATAGTCAAACGAATTAAAATAATGCAGCTGACCGCTAACTATACACTTTAATGTACAATTTTAACTCGAATGGCGTTAACACAAAATTCACAATGCAATAGATTCGAATTTAACATAAACAATATTATTACGTACCTTTTAAATACGTTGTTTTACCATTAATTATACCTGTATGAGTGCTGGGTTACAAAATTATTAACCAATCTAGACTTAACACCACGGAATCATCCACATTCCAATGCGACGCGTTCAAATTCCAACCGTTCTTCACTATTACGGTTATTAATCCCGTATATCCTTTAAATCCAGGTTTGATAACGCTAATCCATAATCCTCTGGTCATCAGGCTCGATGTGGACCATGTATAGGGGTAATTTTATGGTGACCGTAGGAATTATTTGGAAAGTAAAAAACGTAGATGCTTCCTGATGGCGGTTTAATGTAAAAGTGAACGAATGAGTGCGAGATACAATGACTCGTGAACTTAAATCTATATGCCTAACCTAATGACGACAACACATTAAATAATTGTCCTTACGTTGCTCCACAATTTTAGTAGGCGCGTAAACAACTTGTATTCTTAATCCGTCGCCACGCGGATAAACCTAGAATACTAGGCACATTAAATTGAATGGTTAGTATATAAGTAAAACTAAGTGTAGTCTAACGTTAGTTGCGGGGAACAACTATTCGAGAGTGAACTAATTAGTTCAACTCTCTCGGATTGAAACAATTACGTCACACCACAAACTGATGTCAAGAGATTCGTTTCACAATTAACATTTATTGCCTAGCTGATAGCACTTCCATATAAGCTTGCAACTTCACATGCGTGGAAATTAAAACTAAATCTTAACAAATTATACACAAAAAAACCGTATCAAAATCCGCTACGTAGTTTTGAAGATATTTGCATATAGGGACATACATACAAAAATTTTGACTTTGTTTTATAATAAGTCTAGATAAGTATGTACTTTACAGATATTTTGATATCCTTTTAAATAAACATTTTAATTGCGTCTTGCTTTTTCCACGCATAATATCAAATCAAATCAATACTCTTTATTGTACACCAAAATTTTACAAAAGATTAACAGTGCTATAGTATATATAGTGCAGTAATAATTATGTATGTATAGAAAGTAATAAGAGTTTTTTTCTCGCTGTCTCTTATAGAACATGATTGAAAATGAAGGGTGCCGGGGTGGTTTTTATTCAAAATTTTTCACTATTCACTTTCAGTTTAGTATTTTTTTTTAATATTAAATATTATGTATATAGCTACAAAGTTATATAACAAAATCTGAACAGAAAATAAAAGATTTTCTTACAAATTTAATGTAAGATAAAGAAAAAATAAAGCGTAGACGTTCGTTATTATTAGTAATACAATCCGTACGTTTGTCAAGACGTGAATTTATTGCAACTTGAGACCGCGTACAGCCTCCTCGTTTAGTATGTCTTTTGTTTAATATATAATATGGCGGCCGGTTTACACATAAACGTTTTTCTCTGCAATTTATTTCTTACAATTACTCTAAATACAATGTGATATATAGATACATCATAATAACTAGATGTCTATGGTACATTTACGCACTATTGTTTTTAAATAATTTAATATTGGCATCAGAATATGTAGTCATTTGTGTAGAAAAAAACACGACAATTCTCCATTAAGATGTTTTACAATATTGCTTTAGCGTAAATATCGAAAACTAGCTGTTGCACCCGACTTCGTACGCGTGTAAGTTAGAAAATTATTCCTGTTTTCGTAACATTTTTCGCTGCTGCTCTGCGCAACCAATAGGGTTGCAGCGTCATGTTATATAGCCTATAGCCTTCCTCGATTTATGGATTATCGAACGTAAAAAGAATTTTTCAATTCGAACCAGTAGTCTCAGAGATTAGCGCGTTCAAACAAACAGACTCTTTAGCTTTATAATATTAGTATGGATAATCAGTACGTTTCATGTTTGCATTTAATATCTTTTAATAAGTGATTTTAAGTATATTAAAGAGTCCAATGTATAAACTTGCTGTTTTAAGAAAGCTATTTGCATAAATTTATTGACGAAGTCTCTTATTGCCAATGAATTCGTAACAGATTTAATAAATCAAGCTTAAAGACAATCGTCATGTAATAAGTATTTCTTAATCCCAATAATGGTATTAGATATTACAATAAAGATATCGTATAGTTTTTCTTGAGATTAAGAAACGAAATATGGATCAACTGTATTTCATGGACATTTTACACAACATCTTCTGGTGCCAAGCTAAGCAAATAATTTTATTTATTTTAAAGCTTACTTTTGAGTTTCTAAGAATACCATTTATCCATCCAGTATGTTTTTCTCGGTTTACTATTAGAAACATGTCTCTATATTAAACTCACACCACACGGTCTTTGCTCTTTACATCCAGCAGCTCCCTGTGATATACTTAATCTGAATCAGCGAACTTTCTATTACTTAGAGAAGTACCGTGCGTAGCTCAAGTGAATGCTCTAGACGTAGAGTTATTATACCAGTGCTCAACCAACATATAGGACTGCATTTCACCCATAAAAGTCCCTGAGCACTTTACGATATTGGGGGCCTTATGAGTAGTTAATCGGTTATCATTACGTAATAGAGACTGGGGGCCCTATAATAATCGTAAGGCCCCAGATATGTGTACAATGTAGAAGAGAAGCCTGTCAATATATTATACAGTTAATATTTAAAACAATATAAGTGTATACAGCTGGCGTGTTCTCTTCGCTGGTAAACGTTTAATGAATATTAATGTGTTGTTTTACTAATTGAGATCAACACACAATGTTCAGGGATCAACGTTTGAATTTTCAGTATCACTTGTTTTTATATTAACTAATTTTATATACAGACTAGCTTTTGCCCGCGGCTTTGCACGCGTTAGTGGCCGAATCAAATTTGAAATCGAACCTAAAAAAATAACAGAAATGAAACTTAACTGAACTAAACTTAACCGAAATTAACCGAACTTAACATAACCGAACTTAACTTAACTTAACCGAACTTAGCTTAACCGAACTTAACTTTTTTTTTTTTTTTTTTCGCAGGGCAATGCATTTACGCACACCCACTCCTGTCAGTGCGGACCAGACGACTACGCTCTGGCAGGAGTGGGTAGTGTCGGACTCGCCGTGAACGTCACGGAATACCGACTAAACCTAACTGCGGCGCTCTACCCGTCTATTGGGAGCGCCGGAGGTTCTCCGTTCCGAACTCTCTCCGACGCTCAGACGTTAGCCCGGCAGGGCTACGGCCTGATCGATCGCCATATAAGGCGGGGGGTGGAGGCGGGCATACTGACGCCGCCTCCTCCCTGGCCTTGCTCGGCGGAGCGGGTCCGCACTGGCGTTAGCCTCCCGTTCCCGCTCCGCAGCCTCCTTCAAGAGCATTATAGACTCGCTGAAGTCGGCAACAGCCTGCCAGCACCTGTCGCTACGCAACATGGCGCTCACTGTTGCTCCCAGCGATAGGTCCTCGCCGATGACGGCGACCAGATCGCTCCGCTGTGCCTGCCAGGCAGCGCAAAACTCCCTGGTGTGGCGCGCCGTGTCTTCGGCCGCGCCACACTCCTTGCAGGAGGGTGAGGTCTCCCTCCTGGCTATCTGATGCAGGTACTTACCGAAACAGCCGTGTCCGGTAAGCACCTGCGTCAGCCGGAACGTCAGCACCCCGTGCCTCCGCTCCATCCACTCCCGGATTTTTGGCCGGATGGCCTCCACGATTTCCACACCGGCGACGGGAGTCCTCAGTTCGTCTCCCCACAGCCGGATGAGGGCACTCTGAGCCTCAGCCCGCAAGTTGCCCACGGCCGGTTCCTCGCCCCGAGATCGCGCCACCGCGCGGTAACGGTAGACCTCTGCCAAGACGTCCGCCTCGAGTTCCCAAGGTGGGTCGCTCGCCAGGACCGTAGCAGCCGTCCATGAGACCGTACGATACCCCCTGATGGCTCTCACCGCGATAACTCTCTGAGATCTCCTCAGCAGAGCTTTGTTACGTGCGGTGAGAGCGTCAACCGAACTTAACTTAGCTTAACCGAACTTAAATTTTTTTTTTTTTTTTTTTTTTTTTTTTTTTTTTTTTTTTTTCGCAGGGGAATGCATTTACGCACACCCACTCCTGTCAGTGCGGACCAGACGACTACGCTCTGGTAGGAGTGGGTAGTGTCGGACTCGCCGTGGACGTCACGGAATACCGACTAAACCTAACTGCGGCGCTCTACCCGTCTATTGGGAGCGCCGGAGGTTCTCCGTTCCGAACTCTCTCCGACGCTCAGACGTTAGCCCGGCAGGGCTACGGCCTGATCGATCGCCATCTAAGGCGGGGGGTGGAGGCGGGCATACTGACGCCGCCTCCTCCCTGGCCTTGCTCGGCGGAGCGGGTCCGCACTGGCGTTAGCCTCCCGTTCCCGCTCCGCAGCCTCCTTCAGGAGCATTATAGACTCACTGAAGTCGGCAACAGCCTGCCAGCACCTGTCGCCACGCAACATGGCGCTCACTGTTGCTCCCAGCGACAGGTCCCCGCCGATGACGGCGGCCAGATCGCTCCGCTGTGCCTGCCAGGCAGCGCAAAACTCCCTGGTGTGGCGCGCCGTGTCTTCGGCCGCGCCACACTCTTTGCAGGAGGGTGAGGTCTCCCTCCTGGCTATCTGATGCAGGTACTTACCGAAACAGCCGTGTCCGGTAAGCACCTGCGTCAGCCGGAACGTTAGCACCCCGTGCCTTCGTTCCAACCACTCCCGGATTCTTGGCCGGATGGCCTCCACGATTTCCACACCGGCGGCGGGAGTCCTCAGTTCGTCTCCCCACCGCCGGATGAGGGCACTCTGGGCCTCAGCCCGCAAATTGCCCACGGCCGGTTCCTCGCCCCGAGATCGCGCCACTGCGCGGTGACGGTAGACCTCTGCCAAGACGTCCGCCTCGAGTTCCCAAGGCGGGTCGCTCGCCAGGACCGTAGCAGCCGTCCATGAGACTGTACGATACCCCCTGATGGCCCTCACCGCGATAACTCTCTGAGATCTCCTCAGCAGAGCTTTGTTACGCGCGGTGAGAGCGTCAACCCAGACTGGGGCGCCGTACAGCGCCATGGACCTCACGATCCCGCTGTACAGCCTCCGGCAAGACGACCCTGGACCGCCAGTGTTGGGCAGAAGTCTACCCAGCGCTGCGGCTGTTTTCACCAGCTTCGGGGCGAGTTGGGCGAAGTGAGGCCCAAAGCACCATTTTCCGTCTAGGTGCAGGCCCAAGTGTTTCATGTGGGCCCGCACCGGCACATCCTGTCCAAGAATCCTCAATTTTGCCCCTCGGGGGGCACCGCGACGCGGGCCGTGAAATAGGAGGGCCTCCGTTTTACTGACGGAGACCCTCAGGCCCAGCATCCCAATCCGCTCTATGACGAGCGCCGTTCCGACCTCGGCCAGACGGGCTGCTGCCTTAAAACTACTCCCCCTCGCCGTGACGAGGGTGTCATCCGCGTAGCAGGACACCCCCATCCCGGGGAGGAGCTCACCGCGCAACAACCAATCGTACCCGATGTTCCACAGCGTCGGACCCAGAACCGACCCCTGTGGAACACCGCGCTCCATGCGACGCCGGAACAGACGCCCGTCGGTGCCCTCCCACACGACATACCTTTCATCGAGATACGCCTCCAGCAGCCTCCGGAGGTACGGGGGCACTCCATGGAACCGGAGCGCCTCCCTCAACGTCTCGAACGGCAGGCTGCCGAAGGCGTTCTCGATGTCGAGCGAGACTGCCAGAACCACGTCTCCCTGGGAGACGGCGTCCGTCGAGAGGGCCTTTAGGGCGACCAGCGCGTCCGTGGTCGATCGGCCCCCTCTGAAGCCGTACTGTGACTCTGACAGTCCCGGTCCCACTTCCTCGAGGTGCTGAACGAGACGGCCCACGAGTACCCTCTCAGCCGTTTTGGCCGTTTCGTTCAGCAGAACCAGCGGTCTGTATGCGGAAGGAGAGTCCAGAGGTCGCCCTTCCTTCCGCAACAGACAGAGACGGCCGGTTTTCCACTCCTTCGGGAACTGCCCGGACCTCAAACACATATCGAGCAGTTCCCGATAGGACTCCCGCAGTGCCCTCATGGCGATGTACAAGACTCGGACGGCGTACCGGGCCGGGCGCCTTTTTGTTTGTCGACAGCCGGTCCAAGGCCCGGTCCAACTCTTCCTCGGTGACGGGGGGGACGGAGTCGTCCGGATCCCCCGCCGCCGCTCGGCGAGACATGACTGGGGGGACGTGCTCCGTCGACCGAGGGAGCAGGCCCTCCACGACCCCCAACAGGACATCCTCTCGAAGAGTCTCGATGACAGGGGCGCCGCGCGCGCGGAGTTTATTCCGCGCAGCAAGGAAGGGGCGCCCCCATGGATCCCTGTTGAGGCCCTCCAGCATCTCCTCTCGTGCCTCGGCCTTCGACCGACTGATGGCCCGCTGCAGGCTCCTCTTAGCCTCCCGGTAGTCAACCCGCAGCTGACCCTCGGCAAACCCGGCGCCGTGGCGACGCCGACCCCTCATCAGGGCCCGCCGCGCCCGCATGCACGCCGCCCGAAGCTCGGCAATTTCGGGCGACCACCAGTACACCTGCCGACGCGGCGGGGCCTTTCGAGCCCTCGGCATCGCAGCGTCGCACACCGCCCTGAGGGCACCGCTCAAACGGCCCGCGGCCGCTTCCACATCATCTACCACGGTGCGGTTCTGCCCACCCGCGGATCCCCAGCGCTGGACTATAGCCGCCTCCAGGGCCATTTCCCGGTCGAGCCGACCGAGAGCCCACCGTGGGAAGCGGCTATTGCCCCGGAAACGTTCCGCGGGTGTCGACGGGGTGGCGACGCTGAAACGGATATATCGATGATCCGACAGCGTCTCCACCCCCGTCACGACTCTCCAGTCGTTCACTCGGCGCGCGACAGCAGGTGTCGCGAACGAGAGGTCCACAATGGAGCCACCCCGCTGCCGCACGCATGTCCACGTGTTACCCGTATTTAGGAGTGAAAGACCGGAGAGGAGCGACCAGATTTGGGTGGTCCTCCCCTTTACGTCCGTGGCGGGGTTGCCCCACGCCCTGGACTTCGCGTTGAAGTCGCCAAGGACAAAGGTAGGTCTCGGCGCTTGACGACTAACCGCAGCCCCAACGGTGTCCAGAAAAACCTCCAGCTCAGCCAGGCTGCGGTTGGGGGAAAAATAGACCCCCACAACGACGAAGTCCTTGAACCCCGCCACGACAAAACCACTCCCTCTCTCAACTACGGAAAGGGGAGGACCAGAACCTCCTCTCGACAGAACCGCTACCGTGTCGTCCCTATCGCCCGCCCAGTTGGGCTGGTCTGGGACGAAGTATGGCTCGCAGGCCACCGCGACATCTACGTTCCACTCCGCCATGGACTGTATTAACAGATCCTGAGCGCCGGCGGAGTGGTTGACGTTCGCCTGAAGGAATCCACAAGGCCGACTGGTCATGTTTCCATTGTGGATTCCTCCGCCGCCTTGTCGGCGTTCGTCCTAGGTGTGGCCTGCGAGCCCTGGCCAGCACCAGCTTTAACTTTGGGGGGTTTGCACGCCCGCGACCCCATCACATGCTCCGAGGGCCTCTTGGCCGCGGCGCACACGACACACCTAGGTGTCTTGTCGCACTGCACGGCCTTGTGGCCCTCGCAGCCACACCTGAAGCAGAGGTGCGAGCGATCCACCCCCACAGGACACATCGGGCCCGTATGCCCCAGGGCCAGGCATCTAAAACAGCGCAGAGGCTTCTCCTCCAGCAGAAACACCCTGGCCGAGCTCCAACCAACGAGCAGCCTACCGGACTCAACCAAGGTTCTGGCGGCATCGACCGGGCACTGGACTTTAAGCATGCCCATTCCCATCGGGCCCGGCCGAATGTCCGCGGGCTTGACCGCGGATCCAGGACATTTAGTCGCCCGGACCACTGCCGCCACTACCTTTTCAGGCGTGACGGAGTCGTCAAGCCCGATGAGCCGGATATCGGCGCTCTTGGTCGGCACCACGACGTTCGCCACTCCGTCGAGGGCGACGCGTATTCGCTCGGCCAGTCTGCTGGCCAGCTCAGGGGTCTGCGTGCTCGGCAGCTGCAGCACCCTCGAGCCGGTTGCTCCCTTCCTGACGCGGAGCCCCTCGCCAATACCAAATTCCGCCAGGTTAATGGCGGCTTCGGCCCGCGTCAGGACATCAGCGTAGGTGACGCCTCTGCGCTGCGCCTCCGGATCCAGGGAGACCACGACTGCCTCCGTCCTCGGCTCCCTCGGCGTTTTAGGCGCCGAAGACGGCTTCTTGGCTGGGGCGGCCTTGGCCACGGTGGGCTGACCGTCCTTCTTTTTATTGTTTTTCTTCCTGACCACCGTGGCCCAGGTCTCCCCTGTGCCGCTAGGTGCAGCCGTGGTCGCTGGGCCCGACGGCCCCTTTTCTGCCTGTTGCGCGGCCGGGCGGGACGCACCAGCCTGCGGCTGCCTAGACACCTCTCGTGCGGCCGCCTTTTTACTGTCCGCAGCCAGCGGTGGGCGGACTCCCTTCTCTGGCAGGAGGCGATGTTCGATGCCTGCGAACAGGGCATCAACCTTGCCCCCCACCGACCGCATCAGTGAGGCCTCCAGCTTCTGGAAGAGCCCCTCTAGGGCGCTGCCGGGTTCAGCCTGAGTCGGCGTTGGAGTTGACGCCGACTTCACCTGGGCTGCCCGCTCCTGAAACTGTTGTTTCAGCGCCCTATTCTCTTTTTGGAGACTCTCCACAAGGCGTAGAAGCCTTTTATTGTCGGCCCGGAGACGGGTAGAGGTTTCACTCTCCGGCTGCTCCGTCAGATCCTCGACGATCCCGAGGAGGGCCTTGGCGTCCTCCTTCAACTTCTTCACCAGGGTGCCCTTGAGGTGGCCCGATTTGGTGGCCACCTCAAGGATGCCCCCGGCGTGCAAGCCCGCCCTGGATCTAATGGACTCCAAGTCCCTGCCGCTTATGTCGAGGATCTCCTCGGTAATTGCGCCGTCGGAGTCCTCACCCGTCTCCGAGAGGAGGGAGTCCTCCACACCCGTAGCGAACGACGACTGGCGGCTGAGCGACATCTCACGCTCACGCTCTTGAGACTCGCTCATCCGCCGTCTCAACTCTTCCCGGGCCTTACTGAGGCCAGCACGGTGAGCCACCGGCGCGGCCCGCCCCCGCCTCGCAGTGGCGACCTTCGCAGTCGGCTCACGCTCGGCTTCGGAGTCGTCCGTAGCCGAACCCCTATCCTTCCTCTTTCTCCGGGTTGAGGGAACCTTAGGAACCTTATAGGGAACCTTAAAGTATCCCTCAGACCCCCCCTCGTCCTCCATTTCAGCCTTTCCTTTCACTTTCGTACTCTCCACCTCTATCCTTACTTTCCCCCAATAAGACACTTCAACCTATCTCCAACTACCAACAGGTTAGGCAAGACCAACCTAACCTAACCGAACTTAACTTAGCTTAACCGAACTTAACTTAACTTAACCGAACTTAACTTAACTTAACCGAACTTAACTTAACTTAACCGAACTTAACTTAACTTAACTTAACCAAACTTAACTTAACTTGAGGAGGCGAGGAGAACACCGTAGGTTTAGTGGTCGAGAATTTCTCCCCGGGAGTCCCACACGATGTCCTCCGGCTGCCCCTGCAGTCGGGGGGTAAGTGCGTAAAAAGCATTCCTACGAAAAAAAAAAAAAATCTTAACTTAACCAAACTTAACTTAACCGAACTTAACTTAACCGAACTTAAATTAACTAGGGGTACATTTTTAATCCGGGAATTAGAATTAGTATGTCTTTTAATATTGCTAATGACCAGCCTTATGACCAAGCCTCATTTGCTCAACGCTATCATTCAGTAAACCAATACTAAAGAGAGGTAACATCCAAGGCTTAAATACAAGTTGTCACGAATATAATTTCCGTGTAATATCCGCGTTGCGTCCGCACCATATCCGAACCATATCCAAACAGGTTTAAGTTTTCCATCAAGCTTCGATCATTCCAGGTGGATAATATTTTCCCCTTCATTTTGTTACACTACAGATATTGCAATTCGTTCGTTTCGGATTTCAATTAAATAACTGCAGCAGTTATTTAATTGAAATCCAAAACGTTATGAAAATATTATACAAAACTAGTACCTAATATATACATACATAAAGTATAATATAATCAATACAAAATAAAGCGTATATACACAATTAGCTAATGCCCGCGATTTTCTCCGCGTTTATAGTTATGCAGCCTCTCCCCCAACATACACCAAAACTTAAGAAATTATACAAGAAAGCGATGCTCTTAAACCACTCTATTTATTAAAAAAATAAAATTAAAATCCGTTGTGCAGTTTTGAAGATATAAGCTCACATAAGTACGTACATAGGTACACAAATTATGACTTTGTTTTATATATATTAAGTATTTTATTTTTATATATTTACGATTTATTTTCGCTACATTTATTTTAAACCACAAATTTATTCATAAATAATCTCTGCCTATCCTCTTCTGTATAAATTTGTGGTTTTATAACAAGGTACTAACGAGCCACATCCACTGAAAGGTACTTAAAGCTCATTATTTACAAATTATCGCTAAGTGTACTTCGTTAAGCCATTTCCGATAAATTGTAAACCTTTTTTCCTGAAAAATTCTGTAAAATATTGCTCTTATATTTCACTATTTGATTCAATGCTACCTGATTTTCCGGTTTCTGAAGATGAACGGACGATATATGTACAAATGCGTGTATTTTTTGGAGCGTAACCTGTAATGTTTCATACATTACAGGTTACGTTCTGAAAACATACAGATAGATAAAATGATTAAAAATAATCGGGGATATTTCTCGTTCTTCGGTCCCAAACTAAGCTCATTTCTTTTACAATCATACAATACAGATTTCAAATGTACAATTTTTTTGTAAGTCAATAGGCACAGAAATGCATATATAGAAAATATTTAACGACTGTCCGTCATTATACTAACCACTACTTATAGTGGAACTTCAAATGATTATAATTTTTTTACTATTATTATTATTTTCTCAGAAGTCCTTCTTAGAAGTCACTAGCTGTTGCCCGCGACTTCCTACGCGTGAAATTTAACAAGAAGTTTGCCATACCCTCAATAGATGGGGTTGTACAGTTTTTTATATCACACTATGGTTTCGTTACACATATTAACACATGCGGTCGCCAAAGTTTTAATAAGTCAACAGCTGGATTTCGCATTTATATATTAGTAAGGAAAGGATAAGGATAATTGTTGTAAGAGACAGTTATTTTGCTTAACAAATTTCCGGGTTTATTATCCATCCACCAACCTTTCTCAGTCCGGTGCTGGACATAGGCCTCTGCCACAGCACGCCACAACACACAGTCCTGCACCGCTTGCTTCCAGTGGCTCACCGCGAACTTGTTAGGCCTTCGAGCGATGTGGCCTGCCTATTGCCACTTTACATAACTAAGTGCCATATCAAATGGTCACATAAATCTAAAAAAGTAATTAAAACTGAATGTTGCTTTGATCTGACTTATTCAAAGTATTCCAATTAAGGAGTTGTGATGAGACGCATTGAAGTTAATGAGATGTAACAGCTTGTTGCCTATTTGTAACTTTGAATCAAATATTTTAATCGGTAATTGCTTAAAGTGTTTCAACTTTGAGCTATTCGCGTATAAAATATTTTATTACTCTTAAACTTACAGTTTAGATTATAAGAAATATAATTCCTAATCGCCAGTGGTTGGAATTCCAAACGATCAAGCAATCTTTAATATTTTTTTTTCGACTGGATGGCAAAATCATGGTTTAATCTATAGGGAAATTAAATATAAGTAAAAACTAGGTAATTCTCATTTAGTTGCCATTTACGTTAGATTAGTCTATTTTTAACAGACTTCAAAAAAGGAGGAACTTTTCAATTCGTTTGTATGTTTTTTTTAATCTGTTTGTTGTTACCTCGTAAGTTTTAACTGGGCGAATGATTTTAATGATTCTTTTTTATTTGAAAGGTAGTGGTTACCACGTGGTCCTATTGGCACGTGGTCAGGATCTGATGGTTATCTCCTAAAAAATAGAGGAATACGCTCAAATTTCAAATTCAAATGAAGGCTGTTAAACTTTTTTTTTTAAATTACGTAATTACATCATAATAATAAATAAATAAATATTTATAAATGTTTACGGACATTTCACACAACGTCCTCTGGTCCCAAGCTAAGCTTATATGCTTGTGTTATGGGTACCAGAATACGGATAGAATACATAATATACTACTTTTCTTCTGTAAATACATACATAAAATACATATAAACACCCAGACGCAGTACAAACATTTGTATGACAAATAGAAAAATCACACAAATGATTATCCCGAGCGGGAATTGAACCCGCGACCTCTTGTTCGGCAGTCCGTTACATGAATCACTCAACCACGAGGCTCGTCAAATATGGTCAATAGATTTAGAGCATCTCGGTTAAACACAGCCTATTATTAAACACACTTATATAAAAGCTAACTATATATGATAATAACCAAGAAAAATAACAAGAACAATAATATATATAATTGTTAGGACACCTAAAGGTCGAGATATAAAAAGATAACAGCCGGAAATCTTTGCGTATTCACACCCAATTTGAGTCCCTAAGCCTTATTACTGAAACCAGGGCGACAGCCTTATTATAGCGCAATGTTTAAATAATCGTGGATTTTCCGGTTGAAGACCTCATTGCGCTGATAGCATGCACAAGTACAAGTTTTATAAGAAAATCACATCTAATGGAGATTGCCTTTTTATAAGATGTCTTTCTGTTATTTTGGACTCTAACATACGTCTGAATAAAAGGAACCAAAAAAAAAAATTTGAGGGCAACATTTTTGTATTATGTTTAACGTAAATTACGTTAATAACGTAGTATAAAGTCATATACGTACAGTTCTCAGTGCATACACATATGCATAAACTTTCACACATATACAAACAACTTGTTAAGTGTAAAATGTATATGACAATTTTTAATTGCTTGATAAATTATATTATGTGTTTACTCTTATGATTGTATCTCTATTATATTAAGTGCCTCTTTAATATCATATCTATCTCCGATTCTTCCTATTAAAATCAAACTAATCTAACCGTTTGTCTTTGTTTGCATATCGATAAGCTACTGATTACAGCATTCTCTATTGAAAATTTGACAGGAAATAAAAATATCTAACTGATAAACGAGGATAACCGTTTATCTGTATTTAAACCTAGATTGTTTATTGAAAATGATCGATCGTTTAAAGGAAATGGTTAGATATATGTCTATTCCAAGACCTAGCACATAGAATTTTCTTAGTAATAAGTTTGTATAAGAGTTTAATTAAAAATATCTTATTATGTATGTCGACAAAGTTATTATCGTTATTATAAGATAGATAGCGAGACCTCCGCATTAAGGTTAGGGACGTAAATTGGGTAGAAAAATCTCTCAAATTGGGTTGCTATCAACTTTTGACGGTTCAATGATTTTATTATGTGCTAAAAATATAATAGCGAAAATAATGTTTGTTTTTCTGTAGCAATTAGGTGCCGGAAATCTTTTAGCTTTTCCATTAAACAAGTTTAAGGGAGATTCTATTTAATAAGGTTGTTATAGGGTTATTTTTTATTAAACTTAAATACTTTTCAGCTAGCATGGTTTCCGTAAAAAAAGTAGCTTTGTCTAAGACGTTTACTAAATCTCTAATATTGTTTATGTCATTACGGTAACAGGCTAATCATCTAATATTACATATTAAGCTGTTGCCCGCGACTCCGTACGCGCGGATTTTAGGAAAATATCCCCGAGCTTGCAACATTTTTCCCTAATGCTTCGCTTTTATTGGTCGCAGCGTGATGTTATATAACCTTATAGCCTTCCTCGATAAATGGACTATCCAACACAAAAATAATTATTCTACCAGTAATTTCTGACATGAAAGCGTTTTAACAAACAAACAATCTTTTCAAGTTTCTAATATTAGTATAGAGATCAGATATAGGTATACGCAACATGTAGTATACCTATTGGTATACGTAAAACTCATAAGTAACATAATTTTCGTTACATTACGTATTTTTCTATAATTTGTTGATATTGTAGTAAGGCACTGTAACACAGTAAGGTTCTTGTAACACAGTTCATACTAGTACGGGAACCAGAGTAGTTTGTAAGCAAAATGTAAAATTTTTATACGTGACAGTAAAGATTCATTTATTTATTTATTTATTACACAAACTTATATACATACCAAAAAGACTGACCTCCTTTAGAAAAATGCAATTATAAAGATATTTTTATGAATAATAATCAACACGGATCTAATTAAGATATACACAAAAATCTGATAATTTTTATCTCAATAATTTTCCCATAAAACCATGTAATAATCCCTGTCACATATAAAATTATATCACAATTTATGTATTTTTGTCACTGTCATAACATGTATTTATTAGCAGGTGTTGAAAATCAACAACATTTAATTAATATTTATAATTAATGTCATTCATTCGTATAAGAAGCTCGCAATCAGTAAATATTTGAAATTATAATTTATATAGCAATTGAAGACAGCAAATTAAGACGCTAATTTCATAATTATTATCTTATTGAAACATAAATAAATTAATAAACGAAATGGAGGTTTTATCAGGTGTATTTACGACTGTGTACTATTGGTAAGTCGGCCTAATCATCGTGTTTTATTATTACTTGTTTTAGAACAGAGTCGTTATTTTTGTATGTATGTCCTCATGTGCGCTTATATCTACAAAAACCTATGAAGTTGTGGGGCACAACTAATGTTTTATATTTAAATAAGTATGTGAAGAGTAGATATTTGTCTCATGTTATATCTAAGTTACATAAAATCTATATTGGTATTCATTAGAAGAAACACTTTTGCCTTAATTCTACTCGAATAAACCAAAAATAATTCTCGCATGAGTAAGGTTATGTGATAACACAACCTGGTACCAACCTAAATGTTTGTACGTGACAAACATAAAAATGCTTTGATGCGGAGTTTGTACTAAATTAGGTTGTGTGAGGATTCGCACGTACTGGCGCCGAGTTCTCACTGTCTCACGGCTTAACAAACTTTGTTTACGATTTGTTTTTATATTTCAAAATACTGTACACACTTTTATATGAAACTAGATGTTGCCCGTAACTTCTTACGCATAGAATTTAGAAAACAAACCTTAAAAAAATATATAAAAGAGCCGCTGCGTAGTTTTAAAGATATAAACGATATAAACTCACATAGAGACATACATACAAAAATAACGACTTTGTTTTATATTTTTATTTTGATATTTTTCTCTTTTGTATAAAATACTTGAATAATCTTCTAAGAATATATACGAGACACATTTCGTAAGAACTCTCTGCGCTTAACTTTTAACAAACTTAATATTACATGGGCTTACCTTTGCAATATAAATGGAAATTTTTACGATGGAAAGTGCCACTTTCGTGGGTCTCTTTAAAGGCGTATTTTAATTAACCCAGTTAGGACACTTCCATAACTTTATACCAAGTATATCACTAGAGGGTACTAGTTATATAACATGTTAACGTTTCTTCAAAAATTGTGTTTTCTGAAAAGATACTAGATAACCTTCCGCATATACTTTTATTTTACATGGTTTTCAAATAGATACGTTTATAATCATCTACTTAATAGTCTTCCTCTATCTAAAGCTGGACTAAGACATCTTAAAAAAGCGCACAATGTTTGGTTTTGTATCACACTCAATCCTCATCCACTGGCCTTTTCGCGATTTTGGCAATATGCGGTGGCGCCAGTATATGCTATAATTGATAATACATTAATTTACTTTTTAATTATGGCCGTTTCCTATCCTAACCCGAAAGTACAGCACTATTGAAATGTCGATACAACACTATTGTATTGAAACCGCCAATGAGAGCTTGCCATTTCAAATCAACGCAAACGCTTCCATATAAGGGAATTTTCTGAACAGTCTTTCGTTAACAACCGCCACAAGAGGACGTAATGTCCTTGTGTTAGAAGACTCAATAGTCTCGTCCGCACCGCGCTTCCGAACGCATCGGAAGCATTTGCTTACAGAAGCCATCTTCTGAACGCCGCCGCATAGGTCGTAATACCTCTGTGTTAAATAGTTTTACCGCAAGGAAGAAATTCCTTATTCAATCGCTACGCTGCTAGAGATCTTACAAATCTCAAGTGAAGTGAATTTGGTCATAACCTTAAAAACAATTAAATGGTGCTCCGTTCTTGGTTTCCTCTCTGAGAAGAGATATTCAGCTCGAGGGAAGACTAGCCTCCAAGACCTTGGCTGGGATACGAGCTACGAGGAGAAATCAAGTAAGTGCTTGTGTGATGATCTTTTCCTCTTGTTTAACGACCACGCTAAATTCATCAAATACAGTCCACTTTTATCGAAGAATAATCAATTATACTTTATCCTGGTGTATCCATAAACGGCGTATCCAATATGTTTATTACATCTACAGGGGCTGCTATGAGAACTTTACCTACTCGATAACCTTTCTGTCTTTCTTTTTGTTTTATTTTTGAGGCATCAAGTATATGTAATAAATAAGGATTATAAAACTTGTAACTTATATACACTTTTCTTTACTTATAAATTGAGAAGGCGAGACTAGACCTATTTTACTTATATTTATTAACGCACTTCGAAGTCTCTCTGAACAACTTTCAAGGACTCTTTTAATATATAATTTCTCCTTTATATATAAAATAAACAAAAATCGTATTACAGTTTCTAGGAACAAGGTTCATTTCTAATTCCATTACGTTTTATACAGCAGTTTAAGACAACAACGACATTTTCGTTTTCTTTGTAAATAGCTTTTGTTATAGTTCTCTTTGAAGCTAATACGTATTTACTTATATTCAACTCTAAATTCTGAATATTTTTTATAAGTTATACTTCTTACGGTGCATTAGATTATATGCTGAGTCAGAAAATCGACTCCATGAAGTTAGTTCCAAACGTAAGAGATGCACACACATATTATTACTGTGACGTTAGTTATGTACAAATTATATACTGCGAAGGACAAACAAATAAGTACAACTTTTTAAGTGCATCCAAAATCATATAGACTTCTGTCACTTTCTCATTACACACGTAAATAGAGACTGGGAACATATTGAAATTGTCTTTTTACTATCAAACGAACTCATATTACACTTAATCTTAGAAGCGATAAAAAAACTTCAGTAACCATTTAAGTTAATTTATGTAAGTGTAACGATTTGACACCCAATTAGTCTCAACGTTGTGGTGTTATCTTCGATAATTTGAATAGTTTATGATAGTGCTTAGAGAAGAAAATTACAATATCAATTCAGTACCTACTTAGGTACTGGAAGTAATTGAGTACTAATGCTATCTATATGAGCTAGATATTTAAAATATGTTTTAAATCTTTATTTTGATATCCGAAGGCATAAGAATTGACACAAAATGACCCTTTACTTAACAATTTTATATAATTTTGATCTACTTTACATAAATTACGAGGCCTTTGTCCAGCAGTGGACGGAGAATGGCTGATGGATGAATGGACATAAATTATTTCAATTTGACACTGTCTGAATTGTGGACATGTTATTATTTTATTTCTTCTTCTTCAGCCTCTCTCTGTCCACTGTTGGACATAGGCCTCCCCCATAGAACGCCACAACGCGCGGTCCTGTGCCGCCTGCATCCAATGTCTCCCCGCGACCTTGACGATATCGTCGCTCCACCTTGTCGGCGGCCGCCCAATGCTGCGTCGTCCGATATGTGGTCGCCACTCTAGGACTTTTCTTCCCCAACGATCGTCAGTCCTACGAGCGATGTGGCCTGCCCATTGCCACTTCAGCGGGCTAACCTTTCGGGATATGTCGGTATGTTATTTTGTTTATTTTAAGCTAATTATCTGTAGTTAATTTGTGTAAGGACATACTCGTAGCTGCATTAATAGGATTGATGGATTGATTGAACAGTTTTGAAATAATCTGAAAATACAATGGCTTTTATGAAATAGGAAGGTGGAAAACTTCCGAAACTTTGAGCCTAAAACTATAACAAATAAGTCAGAAGAAATTTTATTTAATATATGTTGTAGAATATCCCTACATATTAGTATTATTACAAAAATATCACTAGTTGTCTTCAAAGATTACAGTTAATATAATTGATGCTGTCACCATTTATTTAAATATCAATTTGTATAAATCACATTATTGTTGTATAAATCAAAGTAATGTTGAAATAAGAAACAATTTGTTACTTTCTCTCTCTCCGTCAAATTGATTCTGTTTATTTGTATTATACGAGAACCCGAATATTCTTTAATTCCAGCAAATGGAAAAATTTGTAAAACGTTAGGTTGTATTTACAGCTCTTTTTCTTTCTCCAGCCCATTAACGTCTCACTATTGTGCACTAGACTCTTTCACTGTGGGAAGGATTATGCTCTAGTATGCCGCGCTGACGAACCGTTTTGACACAGGGTTTACTTTCTAGTTTCCCGTCTTTAAACATGTCCATGGTTCAGGCCAGGGCGGGCAATGTTTAAAACATTTGTTTTAGACATTGCCCGCCCTGGCCTGGACCCATTGCAACGTGAATAAAAAAGTACCTAATGTTGATCCGACCCCATGAGAATTATTTGTTCACATAATAACAATAAGAATTAATTTCATGTCGACTTACAAATTATTATTCTGTGACAATGCATTAGAAATATAAAAATGTCATTATTTATTTAACCCAAGCGTACCGTAAAACGTAACAACACACAACAACGTAAACAAGAAACAAAGTTATGGAGTATCACGTAATAAAATTCGTTTTACAACAGGATATAAATAGCTTCTTTGCACTTTCGAAATATAAATATTAGGGATTAATATACCTAAGTATCGCCACATAAAAGTACATTCTGAGTGAAGTAGAAGGTTTATGCTTGTACTTATTTGGATTAAATTAGAACATTTTGTATAAATATGCAGTTCAAGACATTGCTAGCTGTGTCCAGTATAATAACCAATGAGAAATTACTTTATTGTTCCACTTATCCCTCACTTCTGCTCCTATACCTTTAAAATGGCTGAACAGATTTTGAATTAAACAAATTGTTGTGTAGAATTTCCTGTTTATAATAATATTATCTATTAAAATTAAATAGTTACTACAAATTTCATAATATCGCAGAAATATAAGTACAATTTATGATTTACTAGGTGTCCCAGTGCTAATCACGGCAAAAAGAATTAGAAAAGTTGATGGGAGTTTGGTAAAAATATCCACGAACCAAATTTCATTAAAATCTTATAAACCCTTTGATAGTGTCGAAGTAACAAACATTCCTACAAACACACGTACAAACTTTGCCCTCTTTATTATTATGTAAGATTTGTTAATATTGAACATTGACACAATACGCTATTTATGTTGAAAGCAATATATTCACTCATTACACGATTAAACATTATGTTGTATACTTGTGTATTGAGCGAAACAAAGGAATATTTACTTTGAATACGAACCAAATGTATTTCCTAAACAAATGATTGAAAGCTTATTGAAACCAAAGGGGACTTATTGGTTATTTGCTTTGAAACCCTTTGTTTGTATTTATAACCAAGCTTTAGTTTCACTATTTTAAATTAAACTGTGGCTTTATCAGTCAAAATGGAAATGATGGAATTACTATTTAAAAAATAGCAAAAAAGACACAAGCATATAATAAAATAGTGTTATACATTGCGCAAAAAATTTTTTTTTTTCTACAAAGGAGCTTTTAGATGTCTATATTGACAGAGTCGCTATTACAACGATCTACACTTTTTGATAACCAAATCAGACCTATATCTATAATAATATGAAAGCCCGTCGAATTCTCTATAGATACGCCTGAGCTAGCCTGCCTGCCTGCAAAAGCGTTCATGGCTATATTTAATTTCAAGATGTGACTACTATTCCTTAATTTCAGCTATGAGCTTGATTGCAATGAAAATTTAACAGAATAACATATGCTATATAATATC
Source organism: Orgyia antiqua (assembly GCA_916999025.1). Classification (NCBI taxonomy): domain Eukaryota; kingdom Metazoa; phylum Arthropoda; class Insecta; order Lepidoptera; family Erebidae; genus Orgyia; species Orgyia antiqua. Next base: position 570,325 of record OU779871.1, on the reverse strand, counting down.
ATTACGCTTAAAATCAAGAGCAGTAACTATACCGCGGCCGAAATTACGGGCATTATCTAGCACTAGAATAAAAACATGCTATCGGGAAAAATAGTAATATCCAAAATCAGATTCCGTTAAAGAAATAAGTGGCAGTATAAAGCGCAAAGCTGATTTTTTACCAAAGCCCGTTCTTTTGATTGAATTGCGAGTACACCTAAAAACGCAGTCAACTAGAAAATAGTAAAATCCTAGAAATTGAGGTATTTGAAACTCAGTGAACTGAAACAAGCAATAACGGCATTTGACTCCTATACTATATATTACAGTGACATTACATTTATGTCGAAGTTATATTTGAAAACATTACTTTGTTTGTGGCATTTGGGAAATATTTTTAACCTATTTTACGTAGGTCAATCTTTTAATAAAAGGAAAGTTTCACTTTCAAGTTCTTATTCAAGTTTGAGAGAGGTTTTGGTAATTCTTCAGTCTGATAAAGTAAAAATCTAAAAGTAATCAAGATAATCTGGAATAAAACAGGCCTAATATTCATCAGCCATTAAGCGGAATTTAGTAAAATGTAAATGTCATCTATATAATATTTTTACGTACCTAAAGATTTTTGTTTTTTAATGATATTCTTTTAAGAACATATATTATGAACATAATATTTTTTTTGTAAAATATAATAATTTTTTGTTACTATTTCCTTATTCCTTTATTTTCATATTTTATACTTATTTTTAAAACGATTATAAAAATAAAACATTAATACTGTATAAAAATAAAAAAGAAACACACAATAGATACACTAATCAAAAACACACTCACACATTTATAATCAAATTATAAAATATATAAAAAATAGTGCACCACCGGTATTTTACTATAGTTATTAACATGTTTAATTTTTCAAAATTTTGCCTTGGATACACTTGTAGTTGTGACTAAATATAAAATAAACATTGTTGTTATCTTTACTTAGTATACAACAAGTTACAGATACAGTTCTGTAAAATATGTTCAGATTATTTATTTTCTAAATTCCAAGCGTATGAAGTTACGGGGGAATGCTAGTCTTCTATATGCAGTTAGAGCCAGCCACAAGTGCTGTTCAATATTGTTGGAGCTCTCGTGGTTTGTTCGCCAACAATTGCACAAAGTAACGGAAGTGACGCGACAACAAACGAGTACTACGTACAACGATTTTATAGTAGGTACAAAATAGAAAAATAGTAAGCGAACAGGTGTAAGGAGATTTATTTTTAAAAGAAAGATTTCTATATAATTTTGTTTGTCATGGTATTAAAGGAGATTTATTTTTACCACGCTTACATTAGCTCGGTACGCATTTATCAATGTATTAATCTATGTAACGGAATCTTTTGATGTCAAGTTTCAATCACTTGCAGTAAAATACACACTCAGCAAGTTCTTGTTGATTCTCTTGATCTGAAATATACACTCAACAAAAACTTGTGACAATGCAATAATTAATTTAAAAGAATAATTCCATTTCCTTGTCCAGGTTAAATTTATATGTTGACAACAAGCTATTCTAGCGAGCTAGAATAGCTTGTTGTCAACATAATATAACTTTAAAATTATTTTGATTTATGACGAGTATGATTGTTTTTTTTTAAATTAACATAATTATTTAAATAGAACGCTACAGGTCGTGTCCTGTCCAGTTAAGTACAAACTAACGTCTATATTGAATGTTTCAACTTGTGCCTGCTGCGCTTTCATTGTTCTATGTCGCTTTGTTACAAAGTTGACACGTCTGTGCTTACCTACCACAACTGGTGTCAATCGTTATAATATAGTCACATAAATATAACATATGCATAATGGAACCAACACTTGCACCTCTCAATGATTCAGTTGAAAATTAAAACAAATATAAACGTCTGAATCCGTAAAAAACTATTTTTTGTAAATTAATTCTCTCTTAATATTGAGCGTGTGGAAATGTATTGAGAATACACTAATCTATTTTTTTTCAGGGTGCTGCAAAAGCCACCTAGGGATTAATAATTATGAGTAGAAAACATCTTCTGCAAAAGAACGAAAATTAGAAGCAATCAGGCCTAGTCAGCGTGCGGTAAGAACGTCAGATACTCAACCAGAGCAGGCCCTATAGTGGTTCGTTAATATACTGAGAAGAAGAAGAAGAATTCTTTTGAATAAGCCGGATATCGTGTAGATGAACTGGTCAAATCTCGGATATTTCTGTTGTATACCAACATGTTCCTTGACGAGAACATCGTATGCAGAAGCGAAGCAGTTAAATACATAATTTCTGAATAGTTGAAATGGCCATTTCATAAATAACATAGGCCTGAGTTCAAAGACAGATATCCTGTCTTGGTAATAATAAAACGTTGGTAAGCTGTGTAACTGTCGGATTGAGTGCGTGACGAGGGTCGCTACATTTAACTTTGTACTTTCTCGTTTAGTACAATCATATAAATAACTATTTCGTACGTTTTTACTTACAGATGTTTCACTTAACTCACAGGTTTCTTACAAAATGGTGATTAATTAGCTAATAGTAACTAAAGAGTGTTTTCAAGTGAGAACTGCAAGTACAATGAGAACATCACAATGCTCTAGCGTTGACAGTGAGATTATGGATGTTTGTAAAGCCCTAGGAGATGTTATCTGTTGCATTTAGGGTGGGGACATAGTATATTTTGAATTTTTTGTCACACTGACAGTTACTAAACATTACGACAGCTGACGAGAAAAAATGCCTGGATTTCCAACAAAATGTGTGGCCTCAAAATATGAATAATATAACCATATGTAATACTGCTGGGAAAAATCTGACATAAGATTGATCGCAAATATTTATATGAAACTTATCATAAATATAATATAGGTATACTAACGTCAGAATATTGACATATTATATTCACAGCGGAAGTGGCTATGAGCGATTGATATATTTGATAATATTTTCTGACAGGCATTTCAATAAATAAAACTACAGCCATATTTGCAATTGACTTGCTATTCCTTTACTTTACAAATCAAATAATGTTTCACCAGTTGGAAGAGCAACGTAACGGTATTCTGAGGTCGTGGGTTCAATTCTCGCTCATGGTGTTCATTTTTACCTCTATAATTTAATTTATTACATTTAATGTACGTTAGAATATTTTTAATAATATGTTTTAACTGCAGTTTGGAGTCTTGATTTGAACTTAGTGTAAAAGTTAGCCTAGTAAAAAGATAATTCTAGTATGCTAAGTGAGTTATCGGAGAATACATAGGTATCAATTATTTATTCTTTTTAAATGCACTAATAAACAATCATAATCATCGACACAAAATTAAGGCACATGCAAAACCGAATGGAAAAGTCGGATGGAAATGTTGGCACCAGAGTATTCTAAAAAATCAGTCCAAGGTTTTACATCCCAAACAAAATATTTGTATATTCATACTCCACAGCGCAGAAAGTATTGCTTTACCAAGAAAATCAGGATTTTCCCGCGAATGTAAATTACTTTAAAAAAAAACCAAATACAGATACTTATCTTGGAATTTACAAGGATTACCACGAATTCTCGTTCACGTTATATTTAAATAAACAACATAAAAGAAAAACGAGAAAAAACCACAGCAAATTGTTCCGCATTAAGTCTTTACGGAGAAGGGAAAAATATCACAGCGTTTAAGCGGATTTAGTATAATTGAGAATTTACTAGAACGTGTTAAATTTTATTTCAAATCTTTATAAATATAATTATTTTTACGATAAAGTCTGTCTTTATTTATGTAAACGCGTAAATAATTTTACTTCCCATATTAGTCTACGCTTGTAACTAACTTCATGGTGTCGATTTCGATTTGTAAAAACTAACGGTTATAATTTCCCCCTAATGCCATATTTATGTAAAACATTAATAATTATAAAAAAGTTAATAAATTTTACAAATTAATTTTGGAGCAACTGAACTTTAATTCTGAAATAACATATAAAAGTTCTATGAATTACTTAGTTCTATATTATATTCACAAAATCAAAATTACAACGTTGCGAGTTAACGTTTAATTAATTGTTATCGTTTCTTAGTAACTAATAGGTCCCTATTATTTTAATTTATATTTTATAACAGCTTTTGACAATGTTTTGTTTAATTCTATCTAATATTTTAAATTCTCGTGTCACAATTTTCGTTCCCATACTCCTCCGAAACGGCTTGACCGATTTATATGAAATTTTTCATGCATATTCAGTATGTCTGAGAATCGGCCAACATCTATATCAAACCTTTTTTTAGCATGGCAAAACAACGTTTGCCGGGTCCGCTAGTATCAACATAAAAATTCTACAATAAATCAAATATTTCTAGTTTAAGGTCGAAGTTAATAGTGCTGATAAACAGATGAGAGTTATATTTAACGAAAACGCACATCATCTTTTTCGTCTTTGTCATTTTTAGGGTTCCGTACCCAAAGGGTAAAAACAGGACCCCATTACTGAGACTTCGCTGTCCGTCCGTCCGTCTGTCACCAGGCTGTATCTCAAGAACGGTGAATTTTTTTACCGTTTTTTGCTCGATACTAATAACGTTGCCTTATGTTGCATAGATAATGGTACGGAACCCTTCGTGCGCGAGTCCGACTCGCACTTGACCAATTTTTTATCGGATGTAACACTACAGGGCACAGCTAGTAGGTATATATTGAATCTCTATCTTCCTATATTTAGAAACCTTAGTTGTGCGCTGCTCTTATGTTGGTTCCGGATATTAAATCGAGTGGAACTGGGCCACTGCATAGATAACACGTCGGCACGTACATATTTTAAGGAAATGGAATTCTCATTGAAAATACTTACATTTATTATCTATCTATATGTATTTAAACTTAGTTGATTCTATTAAATTATCGCACTGTATACTTACATTTATGTTTTACTAGCTAATACCTGCAGTATCACTTGCTTTAGTAGTTACTGCCCCACTTTAGCGATTTTCGCATGACGAAGTGGCCTATGTATTAGATTCAGATCAATAAGCTATACAATTACATTAAAATATGTTCAGTAATTTTTGCGTGAAAAAGAAGTTATGAACTAAAATATAAGTATAAGTATAACAATAATTGGTCAAGTGCGAGTCGGACTCGCGCACGAAGGGTTCGGTACCATTATCTATGCAACATAAGGCAACGTTATTAGTATCGAGCAAGAAACGGTAAAAAAATCATGTTTGTTGTATGGGAGCCCCCCTTAAATATTTATTTTATTTTATTTTTAGTATTTGTTGTTATAGCGGCAATAGAAATACATCATCTGTGAAAATTTCAACTGTCTAGCTATCACCGTTCTTGAGATACTGCGTACGGAACCCTAAAAATCATGTTTGTTGTATGGGAGCCCCCCTTAAATATTTATTTTATTTTATTTTTAGTATTTGTTGTTATAGCGGCAATAGAAATACATCATCTGTGAAAATTTCAACTGTCTAGCTATCACCGTTCTTGAGATACTGGGTACGGAACCCTAAAAATCATGTTTGTTGTATGGGAGCCCCCCTTAAATATTTATTTTATTTTTAGTATTTGTTGTTATAGCGGCAATAGAAATACATCATCTGTGAAAATTTCAACTGTCTAGCTATCACCGTTCTTGAGATACTGCGTACGGAACCCTAAAAATCATGTTTGTTGTATGGGAGCCCCCCCTATATATTTATTTTATTTTATTTTTAGTATTTGTTGTTATAGCGGCAATAGAAATACATCATCTGTGAAAATTTCAACTCTCTAGCTATCACCGTTCTTGAGATACAGCCTGGTGACAGACGGACGGACGGACGGACGGACGGACGGACGGACGGACGGACGGACGGACAGCGAAGTCTCAGTAATAGGGTCCCGTTTTTACCCTTTGGGTACGGAACCCTAAAAAGCAATGTATCAAGCGCTGCAAACTTTAGAATCAAATCAAATCATTTATTTGTCAGAATATGGGTACAAAGGTGTATAGGTACATTAATCTGAGTCCTAGACCATAGTCTGCCAGTATCTGGCGTACAAATATTCGAGTGTTATAATATTTTATAAATAGAGATATAATTATGTACTAGTCATTCTATTAAGTCATATATTTTTTATATTAAAAATAAATATTTCAATATTCAAGCAATACAAAATACAATACAATGTCACAGTTCTCTAGCGTCTACAAATTCTTTTACAGTATAAAAAGAATAAAATACATAGTATAAGAAGAAGAAAATACATTCAGCAGCTTTTGGGTAAAACAGTCGCAAACATACTTACATTCATACATTGTAAGATAAAATTTCCTAAACTTATATGTGTGTGATTAAAGTTTGTACTACATATTTAATAGCGGTAAGGTTCCGTACATCAGCGCGTGAACCCTTCACAATTTACGACACTGTTCTTACTAGCTTTATTTCGGCTGCAACGATATTTCTTCAGGAAAAGAGAATAAATTTGTAAGTAATCTGTTAAGGTTGCTCATAAATATATCTGTGCAAAAAGCTGCAAAGAAAATATCTAGAAAAAGGAACTTTAGATACTAAAAGTTGCTACTAGCTGTTTTCATATTTGATCGTCTATGCAATTAGATAAAAACGTTGGGATTACGTACTAGATAATCGAAAGATAAGATGCGGTTTGCTAATATAGTCCCTTGACTCTTACTGCTACTGACTCTACTGGGAAGGAAATGTGGTGGTGACACATGTATTCTTAATTTATCACCACACAGGAAAACTAATAATTATAAATGCGAAATTTTCTATGTGTATGTGTTTGTATGTTTTTTAATACGTTATTACTTGACACTTTAAAACAAAAACCACTCTCATGGTAAAAAGCCGCAGAAAATATTTCTTACTATTAATTATTAATATTACGTGGTATTTTAATATGAAAGAATACATATTCTAGATATTTTGAATACCATTAGTAACGTAAAATTTAAAAAAAGTAACAAAAATACTTATGTAGTAGTTATCAAAGTGAAAATCTCATTTAGAATTTAATTCACTCCAAGTTATTTACTTTGATGGTAGTTAGTACTTGTACAAAAAGTTAGTGCCTCAGCCTCGAGCTAGTAGCACGGAATGACGTTTCAACTCGCAAAGTGATCATCTACATAGTTGTTTTGTTTTTCTACCGCTACCTCTTCACAACTTCTCCTTTTTATTAAATATTTATATCTATGTATTATTAAATACAATGAAATCGGATTTAAAGAAGTTGTAATGGTTTTAAATATTTTCTCAGGTAGAGTTAGTTTCTTTTCCTCGATATATCTTTTTGTAGACATTGTTATATAATTGTCCGTGTGGCGAAGGAATAAGAATGCAAGCGTAACCTCTCCATTTTGTTTCCAGGGTGCTGTAAAAGCCAGCTAATGAATAGCAAGCACAGATAACTTCTTCAGTAAGAGACGGCAAACTCAAAAATAAACCCTGTGCCAACACGCCTGATCAGTGCGGCACAGTTGATCATGGACTGGAGAGAGAGATAAAAGCAAGAGAGTTAATACTATATAAAAAAATAAAGACTTCGCCATACTTATAAAATTAAAATCTTTAGTTTTTATAAAACAAAGTCGTTTTTTGAATGTTATTTTTCGTGAGCTTAAAACTAAAACCACGCAACGAATTTTGACGCAGCTTTTTAATAGATAGAGTGATTGAAAAGAGAGATTTACGTTTATAATTTGTTAAAATTTGTATTCTTCGTACTTACGCTAATTTTCAATAAAAGCAACCTTAACTACGTTATACAAAAGCAGATCATCCACCCATCCACAAAACGTGCTATTCTTCTTGATATATTAAAATATGCTAAGCGATTTTACATAATAAGTCACATAATAAATATTCTAAGAGTGTATCTGCTACAGTCATTAATAGTTTGAAAGTCCGCACATAACTTTGAAGTATGTTAATGTCCTAAAAAGTATGTAAATATTTGAAAAGTTTGCCAATAAAGGGATTATTATCATTTCTTCGCCTCATATAAGTGTAGAGCTATCAATGTACTGAAATAGGTATTTTCGGTAATCATTTCGCTTCGATTTATTATCTTAGTTTTTTAATTCCTGTGGATCGAAGAAAATTTCTTTTAGATACATAATTTACTCAAAGGGTTACTTAGAAAATTAGTCTAAGATTTGTGTTAAATCGTTTTGTTGATTTTATTTTGATATTCCTCGAAATATAAAATTTCAACACAAAAAAATTGTTTACGTGCTTATTTAAACATATACATAATGATAAACTTCATAATAATATTGATAAAGTATTTTTGGCTTGCATATTTGTTACTAAAACAGTTTGGGTAAGCGTGGTATAGGATAAAATTATTAACCCTAGAAAGATAACCATACTGAGTATTACGTAAAGGATAACCATACGCTTCAGAGGCGCACACTTTTTAAATGCGTGTATTTATTCCAATATTTATATTTATTTACACTAATTTACAAAAACGAAAGGTTTATATCAGTTTTAAAAATAAAACACATTATTTTTAATAAATTTTATATTATTATAATGTTTAACTAATAATTACGAAACCTCTATGAAAAATAACAAAAATTATCAGTCTTCTGTTTATAGGAACAAATTATTATGAAATATCACAAATCATCATTTTTTTTCTTAATAACTAATAGAACATAGCTCCATTTACTCCAAAAAAAACATCAATCTTAGGTATGATTGGCTTTAAAGGCAATTGGAGCAAACGTCTTTCTTGTGTTCGCCACAAATGCATTTTTTACATTTTGCGCAGATCATTTTTGACATTCTCTTCTTTTTTGACGTGCAGTAGCTGCAATATCGCCTTTTTTTGATTGGAGGCTCCCCATCGTCATCTGTAGAAGCCAGTGCGGAAGATTCTGGAAGAATGGTATCAATATTACTTCGCACATGTCTTGGCAAAGTAGGAGTTTCAAGTCTCTGAGTCATCCACTGTTGAGTCAACTGGGTACTGAGCTTTTTCATATATTCTCTTCGATTCAAGGGTTTTTGATTTTTTAAAAGAACATTGTGACAGTAAATTACATATGAATTGACAAACACAATGTTCAACATACCATAAAACATGGCCATAGGCCATCTATTGGTTTTTCTCGAGCATGACATCGAAGAGCACATTTGGTCAAAGGTATCAACGCCTCCCTTAGTCTGATTATAGAACATTATTATTTCGGGCTTACCGGTTGTTGGATTTAGAATACCTTCTTCATCACATGATGATAACAGATAAACCATCTTCGATGGCTTCGGCTTGTATGACACTAGAGTCAGATACCTATCGTAGCAAAACATTGACGTGCCTATTGGTCGAGATCGAGTGTTTTTCAACTCTTCAGGTATCTCTCGTTTATTGGATCTTATAGTACCAACAAGAGTCAGTTTATACGGTTCTTCATGCAGACTCTTCGCAAGAGGTACCGTGGTAAACCAATTGTCACATGTCACGTTACGATTTGTACCGTGAATTGGTTGGGACAGCTCTTTTACATAGTATTCCCCCTGGGGTAACCCATTAGTATTTGTGGCTCTTCCTATATATGGTATGGCATTCAACATATACTTTGTTGCACTATCGCACATCATTGGAATCTTGATGCCATATTTACTCGGTTTGTTTGGAATGTACATCCTAAATGAGCACCTTCCTCGAAATGCTAGTAATTGTTCATCAATTGTAACATGTTCTCCCGGTGTATAGTTCTTTTTACATTGAGATATAAATAGTTCCCAAACTTTTCTGATTGGAATGAACGGGTCTACTTGACGAACAGGGGGGCGTAGAGATTTATCATCCATTCTGAGACATCTGATCAGAAAATCAAAACGATCTCTACTCATCACTGCCACATATCGTGTTCCTGAGAAGGTACTATCAAACAGCTCAACAGTTGTTAAGTGATTATCTTTCATTGCTGCAGTCAAGGTTAAAATTCCAATTAAGGCTCGTATTTCGATCGTATTTGTGTCCCTAAATGTAGCACTTGTCATAGAAGCACTACGTTTCAACGAAATCTCAATGTTTGTCCACTGTACAATCTCGTTAATTATTTCGTCAGTAATAAACAAATTAAAACATAATACTGGATCATCTATGTTGCGACACCCACTTGTTGGGCCTCTGGTACTACGAATTATATTGATGGCAGATGTTCGTCCACGATTTCGAGCCTTGATAGTAGACCAGCAGTAACGATTTTTACCTCTAATCACTCTGCCAGTGGCTACAATAATGCGCTGATCACGTACTGAACTTTCACTAGGCTCTGGAGACCCAGGCTGTGGCAAATCTTCATTCGATACATCGTCTGTCACTTCAATCGCTACGCTATCGGTGTACTCATCTTCGACATCACTCTGAACATCATCTTCGCTCTCATGATCTTCTATCTCGCTATCACTTTCTTGAGTATCACCAATCTCATCTTCTTGGGCCAATAATAGGCCTATTTCGTCTTCTGCAAGTGCCCTTCTATTTGTCATGGTCTACGCTAATAATTATTCCTGTAAACAATAATAAAACATGTATAAATAACTTGGCATATCCAGAAATTAAAAGTACCAAACAACACTAAAAGTTACATAAAAGATAACCATACGCCTCGCGAGCGCATAAAAGCTCGTAACTTCAAAAATATAGTACTCACCGCTTAGAAACAGCCTTCCCGCGATAGGTCTGGCCGACGACTGAGTTGGCTGAAGAGGACAAGTTAATACACGCGCAGGATTGAAAGAGACAACAATATTATTGTGGTGTGTGCGCCTCTGCGGCGTAGGTTATCTTTCTAGGGTTAACCAGAGTAATCTGAATGTTCATATAGATTTCCAATTGAAGATGTTTTCAAGTAAGCATTGGATACCTTCCTTTTACGTGGATATATTTGTATGTAATAATGCACCTATGTATAATAGAACACAGCGTTGTGGCATTATTACGATAAGGCCGGTAAGTAAAGCCTTAAAAAGTGTATTTTTAGTGAAATGCAATGTACTTATATCTTTTGTTGCTATAACAATAATCATCTTCATTTTCATATACTTATCCCGTTATTTGGGGTCGAGAGTATGATGAACACTTTATAATAATAACAATACAGAACCCTTCGTGTGCGAGTCATCTCTAACTTGACTGGTTTTTTACTCCTCGCCTGCTGGTTAAGGGGGACTAGTAAATAAACTGTCAGATTCCCTAAGCTTTAGTTTTCTGCTATTGGTTAATACCGCGTCAGTCTGTCAACAGACACTTCCTATATGAAAACTAGCTGCTGCTCGCTACTTCGTACGCGTCAAATTTAGAAAAATATCCCCGAGTTTGCTACATTTTTCACTAATGCTTCGCTTTTACTATTTGCCGCGTGATGTTATGGAGCCTATAGCCTTCCTCGATAAATGAACTATACAACACAGAAATAATTTTTCATAATATTTACATAAATATAGACTTTTACCATAAAAGCCCAAAGTTTATGGTAAAAGTCTATCTTTATGGTCAATGTAAAATTAAAATTAATATCGAATGTGGATAAACCCTGTACTAACTGATCGTAGAAGACACAGTAGAACTCAGTCTCAACCGTGACCATGGTGACTGCAAAGTCTCCGAAACGTCGGGCCAAAATTTAAAACTAATTTAAAATACGCGTCTAAATCCGTAAAAAGTAGTTTTATTGAAATAATTTTTCAATTCAAACCGATGGTTCCTGAGATTAGCGTGTTCAAACAAACAAACAAAAAACTCTTCAGCTAAATATTAGTATAGATATATAGTTAAATGTTGATATTAGAGGTCAACAATAACACTTCATACGTGAGAACATATATAATAAATATATTTACCTATTGATAACGTTTGCATCTATTTATGAAATATCTTGAAGATAGTAACAAACAAACAAATTATGTACATACTTACATAAATCAAACGTCTTTATTTAAGGGGAAGGAATTACACGACACAAATATTTGTATACTAGATATTTGTTGTTACAGGGTTGTTATCAATTAATTAACATAGTTTCACTAGATCTAAGACTAAGTAAAAGATATTTTTCTTGCATGTAGAGGACATTACCCCAACAGATACTGAAGCAACAGTTAATAAAGAGACGATGAGAGATTTTAAAGTTAAAATATTCTCTTTTATGTAATTTATTAAAATATAAATAAGAAAAATATATTTAATTGTCCGTGTGGCGACGGATTAAGTATAAAAGTATAACCGCCTCATTTCCTCCCCAGGGTGTTGGAAAAGCCAGATAAAGGAAATTATACACAGATAACATCTTTTGTGAGAGATGGAAAACTCAAAAATAAACCCTGTGCCAACACGGCTTGTCAGCGCGGCACAGTAGTCCATAATACCTCCCAAAGTGGAGGAGGCACTTGCCCAACAGTGGGACGTAAATGGGCTGGAGAGAAAGAGAGAGAAGTAAATAGACAATAGTTAATAAAACGACTTCTTGTATTTTTATTTCATTGTACCCGTATGCCAACACGCCTGGTCAAAGTCACAGTTGACCATAATCCTTCTAAAAGTGTAGGAGGCCCGTGCCTAACGGTAGGATGTCAACGGGCTATATTAAAGCTCAAAACGCATAAAAAAGTAAATAGATGCCTCTTTCGTGAGCGAATGTCGATCATTAAGCGAATAATAAGCGTCCTATTTGCAACATGTATATTTTTTACTGTAACTCATGTTTTCATTCCTATAGATGATGTGGACATCCCTAAGTAAACTATACCTATATTATTTGTTTTCCACTATGAATGTCATAAGAACAGCTATATTTATAGTAACTTTATAGTACTCTTTCTCAGTCCACAACATTTTTTCAAAGATCTATACCAACTTGAGTTTAATGCAGTATTCTATCTAATTATTATTTATGCTAATTTTATAAACAAATAAAAATTCTGTCTAAAAATTATGATTTATTGATATAACCATAGTAATAATATTAAAATTTACAACCATGAAAACGAAAAGTGAACCTAAACTTGGACATACGCGAGTGCAATGGGTTACAACACTGCTCGGTAAATTAAATTCATTTATTAATTTTTATTATTTAATAATTATTTAATTATATTTTTAATTTTTGAAAATAATGTGTAAAATATTAGACTTAAGATATCGTCAAACGAACGTCTATTACCGTTGGATATTGTCGAATTTTTCCAAGTATTAGCTTGTTATTTAGATCATAAAGATAATATTAAATCTAATCCAAAATTCTATTAACCTATAAGTAAATTAAGTGGTTTTTTTTTGTATTTGTAGTAAACCTGGCACCACTCACGTATGGTTTGCAATTGGGCTGGGTATCTCCCATGTCAAAAGTATTACAATCAGTTGATTCACCTGTTGGAAGACCACTGACTGATGTTGAGATATCCATGATAGCTGGCGTACCATCTTTAGCTGCTGTGATCGGCATTGCTATATGTTTGTATGTTGTTGATGTATTTGGAAGAAAACGTGCCAGTTTAGTTATTGCAGTATTCCAATTGGTAAGTAGTTTAGAAGGTTTCATTGTAATAGACATTTTCATATTTTTTGTTGTATTAAAATTCGCGGCATATTTGAGTGCTTCAGTATGTTCGGTATGTTTTATAGTAAAAGTTATATTTGAGTTTGGTGATATGCAAAATTATATACAATAATGCGTGCATTATGGTATTTATTCCTCTTAAGAAAATCTGGCCAATTCTATAATTGCTACTATAATCTTTAAGTATGTTGGTAATATAGTTCGTGTTATTGTTATAGTTATGTTGGCTGATCAAGCTTTGCCCAGCATCTTATGCCAGTCTCCTTGTGGCTAGGATCAGCTGTGGTCTTGGTGCTGGAGGGTGCTTCCACGTAATACCGATGTACATCAAAGAAATAAGTCAAGATAATATAAGAGGAACTCTAGGATCTATTGGTTCATTTTGTCAATATGTGGGAGTATTAGCTATGTATTCTTTAGGAAGTTATCTGGATTACGGCATAGTGTTGTATATTGTAGTTGGAATACCTGTTTTAAATATTTTGTCACTACAAAAGGTGCCGGAGTCACCATCTTTTCTGGTGAAGACTGGAAAATATGAGGTTAGTAGTGTTTGAGTCTTTACGTGCTTTCTGTTACAAGTATAATAATAATATAATACCTAATTGCGTGGATAAAAATGGTAATAATAAGGTCTTAAAAGAAGTGTCAAAGTAGCACAAAGGACAATGACGAGATCTAAAAGGAAATAGGACATACCGGCGCAGCTCAAAGAGTCTAAAATATAAAAGACACTGAGAAAGGTACATTTTATTAAGCTTGCTGTCATTACTAATGGAAAAAAGTAAATAAATAATTATATTTTCAGAAAGCTGCCGAGACTGTAGCCTTTCTACGTGGTTTAAGTATTAATGACAAAGAAGTTGTCCATGAAATAGAATCAATCAAAAAGGAAGATGACTATTTTAAATCCATACCTAATTTAACATTTTTTAAGATTTGTAAGTATTATTTCTAGACTAAATTTTGGATTTTTGTTTTTAGCTTATACATATTATAACCATATACGACTAGCATTTCTATAATTCTTTTTTTTTCCTTTCTTTCTATCTGTCTATTTTTCTGTTTTGTCTCTTTCTTTCTTTTTTCTGTCTTCTTACTTTGTTGTTTTATTTTCTAAATAAATATTCTATTTTTTCAGTTCAAGATGAAGCATGGCGACGAGGTTTCCTCATCATGTTACTGATATTTATCTGCAATGGTCTGAACGGTGTCTTTTTCATAACTAACTACGCTTCTAATCTTCTGGCAGACACTGACATTAATATCAATCCAGATCTACAGACACTTACTATTCCAGTTTTTTTAATGACTGGAACTATATTTGCTATGGTTTTTGTTGACAGACTTGGCAGGAAGGTATATTTTAAAGTATTTGCAAAATTTTAGTTAGTAATAAAAGTATCTAGAACAGCTTTATGTCTAAAAATGTATGTTAAAATGTGCCTGTTTTTCACATAACATACAAAATGTTTGTGTGGTGACGGAATAACAATACATGTGTCATAGCCTAATTCTCTAATCAGCGAGCTGTAAGAGCCCGTTAAGAGGATACCAAAATAGCTTCGTACATTTTTCTACGTACGAAGTTTTCATTTTTTCTTTAGTTTGAATGGCTAGAGCTCAAATTTTTAAGTACTTATATGTTTTTTCAATATATAATCTAGGATTGCATAAACTCAGAAACGAGATTGAAAAAAGTTTTCTCGATAGAAAATCTTAGCGAAACAACCTCTCTTATTTTTTATTTTTTTCATTTGTCGGTCTATTATCGCGTATTAACTAATGAAATAATTTTCAAAACATAAGTAAGTAACTATTATATATAGAAACACGTAAACCGGAATTAAAATATATTTAGTAGATTTTGAGGAAACAAAAAAAATATCCCTAATTCTTCATTTTCTATACCTACTAGCTGTGTTAATAGGTACATGTCGACGATAATATTGATGTAGGCCCTTAAGAAAACATTTATGACGACGCCTGCTCAGCGTGGCATATTAGATCAGCGGCCGTATTATGAGTTTTTATTTACAGGCAGTTTACGCCGTGAAATGAACTGTCTGGCAAATTCGTATTATGAACAATTTATTAGTCAGTCAGTTCGCTAAACCAGTCATACATTAATATGTTTAAGGAGAAGGTACAACTAAAAGTTAAAGTAGTAACTAAAAATTTTCAACTAAAAGTTTTATTTTTGCCATACTACCTAATTTAGCCATGCAGTATACGGCCTGCCTGGAACTTGAATGATTTTAAAAAGCTCATAATACGCCGACAGTACTGTTTCGAAGTGAAGAAGGCTCGTGCCCAAAATTGGGACAGTTATGGGCTGAGAAAAAAAAAACAGACAAATTCCATTCATAAATATTGTTTTATTTTTGCACAAATATTTTTTTCAGTTACTCCTAACAACAACGTTTATTATTTCGTCCTTGGCATTTTCCTGCCTAGCAACAACAATGTTACTAACTGTCTACGGTTACAATTTACCTGGATGGTTACCCGTGGTTGTAATAATTATGACACTGTGTAGCTACGGCGCTGGGATATCTTTGGTACCAGTCATTGTTGCCTCTGAAATGTTTAATTTTCAAGTAAGTATTTGCTAAGGTATAAAGTTGTATATGAAATAACAGTCTTGTTTAAGTTAGGGTATAGTAGTGGTAGGTTACGACCCTAACTTAAAGCAAGAGTCTTGCTTAAATGTGGAAAGTAAACTTAAATTTCATGAATGTTTCGGAGTTTGTTTGTTTAAACTCGCTAATCTCAAGAACCACTGGTCCGATTTGAAAAATTCTTTCAGTATTGGATAGTATATTTACCGAGACCATGCCATTCGGATATTTTTGTACAGTTAGGTAGAGTTTGATTATTTTTTCCAGATCCGAGCAAAACTAATCGCCTGTCTCAGCGGTCTATCCTGGTTCGTGTCATTTGTACAAATAACTGCATTCTCAGCTATCACTAGTTCTCTAGGAGGACACGTGTCTTTTTATATATTTGGAGGTATTAATTTCTTAGGAGCTGTTATAGCTATCACCATATTACCTGAAACTACTGGCAAGAGTGTAAGTCAGATAGAGAATGATTTGAGAAAAGGGAAATAGAGAAGAAGAGTTTGACTTCAAAAGTTAATTTTTAACTCTGTTATTTTCTATAGTTTTTTTTTGTTGGTAATAATTTTCTATTTAACTGTAAATATAACAAGCACAAATAGTTATTAGGTAATATTTTTAAGAATTAGTTTGTGAATTGTTTTTGTCGGTTAATAATTAAAGTTAATAAGTACAATTTGCGCAGATATTATTACACTTAGGATTACCCTTAATTTAAGTAATAGACGAATTATGATTACAGTTAAGATGCAAATTAAATAAAGAATATTATAGAGTGCTCTTAATTAGTTTAAAAAAGGAAAGACGAGATTGTCTGTTTGTTTCTATCGGATATATTCTATGCTCGGTTAACATATGCTATATTTTATTTAAAAATGTCTTAGTTAAATTTAAATAGAAAAACTTAACATTACTCATGCTACGTCGCGCGTCGGGATGAAATACTAGATATGAAAAAATATCTGCATTATGAAAACATTGCTCAATAAATCGTGAAGGGAAATAACTGATAGCTCCCTCATATGCCTCCCTGCTTCTCTCGGAAATTAGAAGTGCAACTAGGCCATCGAAGAGATAACAGTGTGCTGAGAACGACACGGTTAGGAAATTGACTCGCAGTTGTAGATGTGGGTGATATTGAAAATAGTTTATGCTAAGGAAAACGTTAGTACGCTTCTTGATATTAAGAGCCTATAGCATTGAATATCATGAGCAAATTCAGTTTAGTAAATAAGATAGAAGACTTCTACATTTCTTACATTGCAATTTCACAATTTGGCAATTTTACCTGAATTCTTATTAAATAAAACTGCGTAATATAAAATAACGACTAATATAAATGTTTGCAAGGAAATAGCCATTAAAGTAGATTGCACTAAGACTTTACTTTTACTTTATTTAAGTTATTTTAAGTTTTTGATGCAACACATTTGCTATCAAAATTTTCAACAAATATTTAGAGTGACGAGATTTGGTAGAATACACAGTGAATTATATTTACGGTAGTCTGGACTTCAAGCACATTACAAATAAGCTTCTAATGCTGGCTGAACATAAATACGGAAAAGAAAATTTCCCTACTAAAGCGCAAAAGCTCCAATGAACCTAAGCATGCTGTGCCTGAGGAATAAAGAAAGGCCTAACCGATGACAACAATGTAAATGTTATTGAATGAAAAAAATATTACGTTATTTAGTATGTTAAAAACTTACTATATATAACATATATGACAATAATAATTATATCGAAAAATAATATCCATGTTGACAAAGAATAATGCCACTACGGCATAATTTTTCTTTCCCTTTTTATCACAATAATTTGTGTTGCCGGCGACATAATATATTTTTCTCTAATACACTATTAGAATATATTATGTGTTATGATTTATAGTAAACTAGCTAATGCCTGCGGTCTCACCCGCTTGTTACAGTTATGCTGATCTGTACCTTAAACAGCTGTCAAGTTTTATTTAAATCTATTCATTTGTTTTGCGCGAAAGGTCAACTCTCTCTCTGTGTCTCCAGCCAGTTAAAGTCCCACTATTGGGTACGGGCCTTCTCCACTTTTGAAAGGTTCATGGTCTACTGCATCGCATTGTCCTGGAGTGTTAGCACGGGGTTTATGTTCGAGTTTTCTGTTTCTTACAGAAGATGTTATCGGTGTACAATATTCCTTAGCTGGCTTTTACAGCACCTTGAGAAGAAAAAAGGGGTGTGTTACTCTTTGTTGTTTGTTGTTGAGTAAAAGACATCCTTACATCTCACCCTTACACTCATAAATTATAGTACGATTTAATTACTCATAACCTACATTAATAATCTTTGAACATACACGTAATTATAATCAGTAATGACTAAATCGATGTGTCAGCACAGTGGTGCCCTCTGGTAGCAAGTTAATACGTGTAAAGCCTTTTTGGTGTATTACGAGCGCTGCTCCACACTGAATAATTCATGGCACACGCTCCGTTCAGCGCTGGCCTCAATCCATTTATTAATTAATTGAATATAAATTGATAACATTATCATGTATTTAACGCATATGAAAGATTTTTGCAGTAATATGTTTATAAAATGCAGCTTAGAGAAGACTAAATATCCTTCTAAAGTGGAGTAGTCCTGTGGCCAATAAACGGAATAAAAATAAAGATGCTATCACCTCATTTCATTATATGGATGCTGTATGAGCCCGCAAAAAATCTAAGTTAAATACGATTTCTACATAAAACAAAAAAGTCGAAGGCAAACTATATTTCAATCATAATCTTGATAACGTAACATGCTCTATATAAAAAGCTTTACATTGGCTTAAAACTGCAGGACTCTACTGCGTTAAGATTTTATAGATAGAGATAATAATATAACACTCTCATAATTAAAGTTAACGAAAATCGACCCCTTAACTTGGATAATCTATATCACTAATCAGTCTAATCACTACCAATACTTTAAGGCCATTAAGTTAAGCTATTACGACTAGGTAATAAGGCTAGTTACAGCATAAACTAATTTATTAACAACAACTTAGGTATCAAATTTATGATTAAAATATGATAATTCAGTGGCTTTTAAAGAGTACCATCCAAGGATACCTGCAATAGATATATCTAGGTATTATAATTGCCGGGCTTCGTGGTGGAGTGGTTCATGTAACGGACTGCCGACCAAGAGGCCGCGGGTTCGATTCCCGCTTGGCACAATCATTTGTGTGATATTTATAAATGTCATACAAATGTTTGTACTGCGTCTGGGTGTTTACTATGTATTATATGTATGTATTTACGAAAGAAAAGTACACCCATAACACAAGCATTTAAGCTTACCTTGGGACCAGAAGACGTTGTATGAAATGTCCATGAATATTTATTTATTATTATTATAGTAATTTTTGTTAACGTTCAAATGCACCAATGTTAGAGCAAGGCGCGTGTTGCGGAGAATAGAGTAGGTAATGTATTTTGTTTATCGTAGCACAGTCGCCGAGTTATCATAGAGTCAGTTCTCATACTTATAATCGTAAGCGTATAATAATATTATGTTCGTTGACCGATTTGTGAGCGAAATTTATTGAGGGTGATCTCCGGTACCAGCATATTTAGTAAATGTTCCACATATTAGAGAAAATAGGTATATTTACTTAGGATAATGCAATTTATATGAAGTAGCCATTAGTGTAGCGTCGTCAAGGAAGACTCGACGTAAGTGATGCTCTAAACTTATGATATAATAAGAAAAGCGTCGAGATAAGTAATGCATACAAGTCATGTAGTCATGGATTCGATTCTGAGATAGGGAAATATTTGCTTAATATGAACATGTTTTGTATTCTGAATAAAAACTACCTAGATTGTTTTAAAATTTTTACTATAGGTTAAATGCCTTGGGCATTAAGACCGCCTTTGTACCTATTATGTACATTTTTTTTAAATAAATAAATAAAAAATAAACATTATCTCTTTTCGTTCAATCTTTCTTAAGTTGAAGTCTAATTTTAATATTTAATACAAATATTTAGCGCCAACGAGAAAAAAATTTGGACATGTCATAAGCACATAATTTTTCTGAAAAATTGTGTCTACTTGATTAAATGATTTTTCATTTCATTTTCATTTCATTTCATTTCAGTGAAAGTTTTATACAGTGAAGAGACTATCAAAAAATATCTTCGGTTATTTTTAACTTTCTTAAGAAAAAAATAAGTTCTCTCTCTATAGCTTTTTAACGTCACTATTATGTTCCCCTCCAATTAGGAAGGGATTACGATCTACTGTGCTGCGCTGGAACAGGGTTTATTTTCGAGCTTTCTGTCTCTCACAGAGGATGGCATCTGTGCACAATATCCCTTAACTGGCTTTTACAGCACCCTGGGAAAGAAAAGGGGTGGTGGCACTTATTCTTCTTAGCTCCTCACCACACGAATAATTAAGTTTACCTAGTATAAATCATTGTATGCGTCACTTGTTACAAAAATAGTAATGTTATAGTAATTAGAGGTAATTAGTCATTTCTATTGAAGCAAATAATGTTGGTCAACATATAAATCAATGTCTAACAAACGTCGTACACTATGTGCTTACATCATTGTAAATAATATAAGAGGTAATCGAAGAAAGTAGAAAGAAAGGAAAATGAGTTAGGCTTTTAGAAAGGCTTCGAGAAAAGGAAAAGGTCAGGTGTCAATTCGTCTTTATGGTTTCTTTTCTTCCCTTTTTATGTTTGTTACCTCATTACTTTTAATAGGGCAAAGCGATTTTAATGAATATTTTTTTTATTTGGAAGCTCGTGGCTCCCGTGTGGTCCCATTGGCACCAGGTCAGGATCTGATAGTTATCTCTTCAGAAATCGAGGAAAACTCTCAAATTTCAAAGGCACATGATGTCGGTTGAACTTTTTTTAAAATACTCAATTATAGCAAAATTGGTTCACCTATAAAATGGTCTACAAAGGTTGATATAAGGGTTTAGGTTTGAATTTTCTATATCTCACAGTAGATGTTCTTGTGCTTGCGATGTCCCTTACCTGACTTTTATGGAGCCCTGGGGAGGAAAAGAGGTCGTGACACTTGTACCATTCATTTTGGATTTAAAACTAATGTTATAAACTGAAAATGAAATATATTCGAGAGATTCCATGTCAATATCTATTTGGTTTTTGGAAAGATTTTCTATTTATTCTGATGTGAAATATTTACTCTAACTGTTATGAGAAATATCAGTTAAAGAACTAATGTCTTTTATTTCTTGTACAGCTAGCAATATGCCGTCTCTATTCCACATGAATTCCATTTGCAGGTGTTACATGTGAAAAAGTGTGTATTTTATTAAACTTATTTATGCGTTGTTAAGCTCATGCTTTTCCTCATGTGTGAGAAAAAGTAGTCTCCTAAATCATATTGTTTAGGTATTTAATATTTATAGTTTAGTTTTAACATTATTTTGCTGGCTATTCAAAATCGGTGGCTACATAATTGAATTACAACTACAAACAAGGCCTTTTAAATAAGTAATATAGATTAATGGACCGATAATAATCTAATATATACCTAACAAATTCAGGTAAAACTTTCTTATAAAGTTGTTCTACAATGAATATTAACTGTACTCCAACTTTCTTAAATTATTCAAGGAGTTTTTGCATCACTTAAACATTTTTTTACTGACAATATAGAAAAAAAAAAAAAAATACTACCTTTTTTTATAATTAGGGTTGGGCAAATGACTGCAGTCCACCTGGGGGCCAAGTCTGCTAATTCCGCTATTACAATCATATTACAATGTTGTTATAATGGTCAGTCACTGATGCCATTATGACGTCATTATGACAAAAAAGTAATAGTAGACTACCAAGTTTAATAAATTCCGCCATTATGGTGTCATAATGACACTAACTTGATTTAATGTCACAGATGATGCCACTATGGCGCCATAATGGTACCATTGAGCTGTCATTGTGACAACATTGTATTAGCAGACTTGGGGCCCTAGTGGAAGTGCAATCCAAATGCAAGGGCGCCTTCTACAGTATATGCATATCTCAGAGGAACAGCAACGTTGTAAACGGAAAAGATATTACTTATGATTACATTAGAAGGGGCTGCAGTAAATTTATTAATTAATATCTTTTACATAAAGTTTTCGTATCGTAGTGTTAGTTACAAAAATACACCGAAAAGGCTTGATCGAATTTTATAAAATTATATGCGCATGGTCCGTGAACCGGCCGGCAACTATTTTGTAAGACGGTGGATAAAATAATTAGGCACGTAAGTTTGCATGGCATATCTAGTATTAAAATGAAAATGTAGAGTACATTTGGGCATTAATTTTAAGAATTCAGTAAAACCTAATTTATGTAATTTTAAAGTAATTTATTAATTTTGCAATTGACATGTTATGCGTTTACTTAATAAATTAAATTATGGTGGAAAAAGTGATTACCGCAAGCGGGACTTGAACCCACAGAATAACTCGGAATACATTCTCGATAGATAGCGTTGTACGTAAAAATACGATATAAACTCAATCGAGTGACGATTATGGTGGCCTAATTTGATTGCTGAAAGCACGACCGCAATAAGCTCAGTTGGCAGAGGTACGGAACGGTATTCCGAGGTCGAGGGTTCAAGTCCCGCTTGCGGTAATCACTTTTTCCACCATAATTTAACTTATCATGTAATTTTAGATAAAAATGTATCTCATTTAGCATAAAATACTGATCTTAATAAGAAAAAACCTATTAAAAGGCTTGTTATTCCTTTTTCGAGAACGTAATTGGCAATCAGGTTTTCAATGACAAGCTTGTTACCTAGTATATAGGGCACGTGGAAACGATATAACATGATAAGCTCATTATTTTTGTAATTTTATTACTTACTACTTTTATTACTTATACTAAGTATACGTTATAAACACTGAACTGTAAACGTAATAATTTTATATTTAAAAATATAAAAACTGGCTTTCAAATATTGGATACTTTTTAAATTATTTCGCTGTCGTCAGTTCTTAATATTTCAGATCAATCCGACTATTGTAAGTAGGTGTAATCCACTTTCAAAGATTTAGTTACTTGGAAAACTGATTATATAGGTACCTAAATAGTTAAATTAAGAGGATACCAAAATAGCTTCGTGCATTTTTCTACGTACGAAGTTTTCATTGTTTCTTTACATTGAATGGCTAGAGCTCTAATTTTAAGTATATGTTTTTTCAATATATGATCTAGGATCGCATAAACTCAGAAACGCGATTGAAAAAAGTTTTCTCGATAGAAAATCTTAGCGAAACAACCTCTCTCATTTTTTATTTTTTTCATATGTCCGGTCTATTATCGCGTATTAACTAATGAAATAACTTTCAAAACATAAGTAACTATTATATATAGAAACACGTAAATCAGAATTAAAATATATTCAGTAGATTTTGAGTAAACAAAAAAATATCCCTAATTCTTCATTTTCTATACCTACTAGCTGTGTTAATATGTACATGTCGACGATAATATTGATGTAGGCCCTTAATAGACATATACGTACAAAGATAATAAAATAATTTAATCATTTTTGAAAATACTCCACGATTTTGCAAGCACAAGCATTTCCATTATAATATCCTATTTCCATAAGCATTTACTACCACAACGTGTCATATTAATTTAAAAGTATAATCTGAAGCTCATTATCTATTATTAATGTAAACAAAAAGTGCTTTGTTGGTCTCATTACACTCCTTTTGAGTTTGCTATAATGTTCTTTACATTGACAAGATTTATGTTTCGCCAAAAACATAAAGTTATTATGAGCACCACAAAAGAGCTCATTTTCGTCATAAAGGAGCGACATCTCAGCTGAATCACATATATTTAACAATTAATGTGTTGGGATAATCACTCGTATATTTTTTGTATATATTTATGTTTTTACCCCATCGATGTCCTTGATTTTGACAGGGGTGACCTTCACAACAAAGTGCATTTGATTCATTACGTGGTGCTAGAAAGTTTTGGTTTCTATGATGTATCTATTGTTCCATTTCCTGTCTCTTGCAGTATTAATAAAAGGAAATTGGAGTGATTATGGGTATACTGGCTGACTGGGTATTGTGGAGCAATTTGGAAGAGAACAACGTAGATCCTGTAGCTTAACATAAAACTCATTATAATTTAAGTTTCACCGAAACGTAACAACAGTTTCTTGTAGTGAACATTAACTACTCTCTAAAGCTCTTAGATATCTCACCTAGATTAAAATCAGAGAGCTCAGTGTCTGCACTTTTTACGATGCTAAATGTCGGTATCAACTAGCTTTTACTTTTTTATTCTGCAGTTGTTTCCGAGATAGAATACTTTTTAGTAGATGTAAGCACGTTGCAAACATTTTATTCAACCCTCTGTAGCTCTACATTAATCTAGAAGGATTTATATAATGTGCACTTTATTAAAAACATTCAACAATATAGGTAATATGATTTTTATTTTTCTCAAACGAAACCTAGAAGGCGCTAGCATCAAGTAAGTAGTCACTATGATTTTGTTACGTTTCTCGCTTTATTTTTTTATTATTTACTCTTAAAATTATTTACTTTGAGGCTTAGCTAGTATTTAGAATATTAATATAACTTAGTGTTTGTTTGATGTTAATTAAATGAAGTAAACTTTAAGCGCACTAATTAACTTGTCAGAATATCAAATGCATAAATTACACCATATTAAATTCTGTACCTTACATGTTTATACTTAAACAAGAAACATTAAGTTACCGTACTCACTGTTTATATTTTAATTATGAGGTTCTACGCAGATTAACAAGTAATTAACTGAGTTTAGGTAACTTTAACATTTACTTAGCAATGTAAGACTTTTCTTGTTAAGAGATGTACCTCAGTACTGGGGGCCAAGTCTGCTATTCAATGTTGTCACAATGATCAGTCAATGTCAAAATTAAATACAAGAGCTTTATAAGAGTTTATAATTTCCCCATCTTCAACTCAAAATAATTATCTAGGCATACCGGACAGATGTACTCGACGAGAGGAGACCTATGTCCAACAGTGGACGAAGAATTGCTGATGGAAGGATGATTAGGCATAGGTTATATGATGGACATCTTCGATAGGGATTAACTATTTTTTTTGTTACTTGTGTAATATTTTCTTCATGTGCATGCATTATATTTATTTAACACGTTATACATAAAAATAAATACATAACACTTTCATTACTACAATTAATTTTGCATTAGAAAATTAACATGGCGCTCGGCCAGCTTTGTGTAAAATTACCTATAAATTGTTGTGAGGCAGGTGTCCTAGGACATTTGTTATTTAGCATTTCTAACAATGTTAATGTAACATTGTCAGAACATTATGAGGATCCGCTGTTAGAAAGAGGAAATATTTAGTACTTCACTCATTTCTATTACTTCTGCTTTATTCCTAGAAAACTTTGAACTCCATAAAGGCTTAAATAAAACCACTTTTTACGGATTTAGACGCGTGTATTTGTTTTAAATTTTAGCCCGACATTTCGGTCACCGTTCAGAAACTTGCCTGCTTTAGAATTTTTGCGCTTCCTCGTATGTCTTTTTCGGATGAGATTTTAACACACATCGGAATGAGATTATGGTCACGGCATCTCTTAAAGAAATTTAATGATGCTTAAACGCTTAATCATGTCCGGTGTTAACTAAATGTTCAAACAATAACACATAATGTACCTTATTTTTCACAAAAAATACAAATAGTTAAAAAATATTAATACTTACAATATTTATTTCCAGTGCGTGTATCATCTTCATTCTCCTGTCCATTTTATCCCATTCTATCTTTATTCCATTATTTGTATATGCACCAAAATCATCAGCTTCACTTTGAACAGCTTCTTAGGTTTTCCGAAACTTTGCTTTTATCGTTTAATCATAATTAGTCTCGTATTGGTATTAAAACCATTTGTTATATAAAATAAAAGCAACGATATATTGTATGTTTTGATTGATTGCGTTAATCACTATAATAATACGAGTATATCACCACATAGTCATTACTATAACAAAACATTAAGCAACATTATGATTTATGAGATGTTCATCTTAGATCATTGATTATATTTTCATTGCAAAAAGTATAATTAATAGCTATGCTAAAACTCATTGCTTCATTTTACAAAAATTGCGATGACGGAAGAGAACGCAACTTCCACTTATATAGAGGGATGCGGAATTATTTTTTCAAATAATAATTTACATTTGATAATTTCTTTATCTTTTAAATTTTTCTTAACTTAGTTAAAGTAGCAATAGCCGAGAAAGATAGACAAAAAGCGACAATTTCCTTACTCAGTTTTAAATTTAGTAATTTAGGTTGATAGTAGGCTTTATAGTTAAGCATTAAGATAAAAAGATTCTTTAATTTTATAGACGTACCTTTACTTTTATTAAAGTTTACATAATATATATGTTCTTAAAGAAAACACATATAAATAACTAGTCTAATGCTATTAACTAGTCTTAAAATCCAACGTGACAACTGTTTTGAATGTTTATCGTTATACCGTAAATTTTTTTAATTATTTTTTTTCACTTATTGAATTACTATTTACATCATTCAAAATCCTTTTCCAATGAATTTAAATACATCACAAAGTGACAGAATGACAAATCCTTGCAAGTGTGCGCTCGAGGGAAATCAATGTATGTGGTTTCTACTTGCTGTTGTTTTTTTTATAAATTAACTGAAGTGAAATATAACTGACTGAAATTCTGATCTCGTGGAATGAAATTTGTAGACGTTTTCTTAGATTTTAAGAAAGTATCAAAGGAATTTTTGAGTTTTGGTGAAGACATTATATAAAACAAACATAAAAATACCCTTATATTTGGACAATGAACGTACAATTGCTTTTTGTGTTACTATATGTATTCGCATAGTGATTATTTTAGAGAATTAAAATGATTCGCCTATTAGACGCTTCTTGACTATCTGCAAGTTTATTGCCTGTCTAATGTCGAATAATATATAAGTACATAATATTTAGAAACACACATCAAATCTTAAGCTCACCGCTCACTAGATCGCAAAACAAAACAAAAAAAATCTTGATGCTACAACCTGCTAACTAGTCTAAGCTTTTAAACTTAATTTTCTGGAACGATTTTGTTAAAGAATATTTTTAATTAAAATTAACTTTTGTTCTTTTATTAAAATTGCTTCAGTTAGTAACGAAATTGTTCTATAAATAAACACAAAGCAAGTTTTTTCAAACCATTTACTTCAGACGTTAAAGGCTTAGTATTTTTTATGAAATAAACTATTGCTTTTAACGACAGGTAACTTTAATCTTTGTACAACACACAAGGGTTGCTTACAATGAATAAAACGATAGATAAAACTACAGCCATTTTGTTCTAGAAAAAATATTTTAAATTATTTAAATGCTGACTTCCTTTGATGTAATTAAAGTTATATAAAGTCTTTTGTGTAGAGCAGTTTTAATTTGAAATAATACATTCCTTCATATCTATTGTATCTTTTAAGCTAAAGATACTAAAGATATATTTTGTTTCGTTGTTATTTATTGATTCTATATACTTTGTTACACTAAGTTCGGTTCAGCCTTATGCTCCTAAACTAAGCATGTATGTCCTGTACAGGAGTATCGTAAAGCATTTTAAAAAACTCACTAGATGTGCTGCAATTCTATTCTCCTGCTGGCGTTATTATCTATTTACATTATTAGTTTAATTTCGTACCGACAAAAATAAATAATGTCATTATGTATTCTAAGACTAATAACCGGTCAGCACACTATACTAGAAAAAAGAAATAGATAAGAATTATACAAGAAAATACAGTATAAAAGCTATGAACATAACAATGGATTGTATCCATTGAACTGTCATTAGCAGAACCTGATAGCGCTCTACTGGGATATCTGTAGACGTTTATTGACAATAAAATTCTGAATAAAGTTACAACATTTTATTTTATTCTTTTTGTAGCCTACAATAATATGGCATTGTTTTGATCTTGGTTGATTTTAATTTAATTATATCGTAGTCTAACAGTGAAATTAGAATGTTTACATCTGTCACGTTACTTAATTGTGTCACGTGACAGGTGTAAGAAGTTAAAAAGCCCGAATGCAAAAATTATTGCACTAAAATTATTTTTTGTAATTCGTTTTGATACCCTACTTGATTGGTTCCGTTAAATATTTTTATCCACATGTTTTCATTATTTTTTCATTTTGTGTTGTCATTTTTCGGAAAGACGATACTCTATCGGTCATGGCATAGATCTTAGCAGATGGCGCTCTATAGTCTCTGCCTATCCCATGGGAAAAAGGCGTGATGTTATATATCGGGACCCTAATTGTAGAAATTTGCCTACAAAACACAATCCATTTCTTGTCCATTATTTCTTGCTGTGAACTTCTGTGTCCAGCAGTGGATAAAGAAATGCTGAAGTATGGATGGTAAAATATAATATCAGAAGACTTTAATACACTCCAGACTCCTCTAGGAATGTCTTACGAACATACGGCAAGATTTCCATGTTTTAAATTAACTATTTTGATTTTAATTATAATATAGGTAAGAACCTTGACGTCGTGAACCTTTAACGTTAATTACGTGTGATGATTAAATTAACTGGCATTAGGGAGGATAATTAAGAATTCAGGATAGCGTTAAATTATTATGAGGGTTGGAAAGGTTTTTTCAACTAAGTATACAAAATTAATGATTAAAGACGTTTGTGTATGCGTTCCCTTAAATGAGTGTTTTGTATTAGATATTGTAAAATGCTACTTTTTATAATTTAGACGCTTATATTTTTATTTTAAAGTCAAAGAGACTTTCTAGTCTTTTTTTTGCCAATAACTTTGATACAAAAATCGTCTCGAAGTTATTGTAAACGTAGAAGTTATTGTACTTACTGAAAAAGCTGCAATGACAATTCCTAATACATAATATTATGCTTATGTAAAGAATTTAATGATTCGCATATTTAAAAGTGTGAATAAATAAAAAAAGTATTCCCAAGCGAGATAATCGTCAAGTACATCCTTACAATTCGCTAAAATACGACGTGAACTGAATATTTTTTAGGCCGCTTTAGATATTTGTGTGAATATTCTCATCGAGCCCGAATTCCGTCTGCATAGTACTGGGCTCTTTTTATGTAATTCCAGCTACCATTTCTATATCTTATGACTAGCAATTCGTTTCTGTTAGGTATATACGAGTATTGAATATCAATGAACATCATTAGACATTCTTTTATGAGTAATTATTTTGAAATGGTGTGTATTTGAGTTGGTTTTTGCTTGATATAGCAGAAGGAGTCTTCGCAATGAGAACTAATGATAGTAGAGCGTTATTTTTAACAACCAATCTATGATTACTGGTAGATTATTATCCCAGATTATAAGAAAGATATTTTCTTTTTACAGTTTACTTGCTTTCCGCAAGTAGTTGAGAAATAAACCAAATAGCGACTTTAGGGCATTTCTCCCATTAAGACATTTTAATTCTCAACATATTTAACAAGTGCAGTGTTTGCTAATAGATCATTTGCTAAGTAAAGTTTTGTAAGATGATACTTTTGTTAATGTACTACAAACTAAGGTTTCCAACTCTCTAGCTATCATAGTTCCAAAGATATCGAGGCCTTTAATAACGGGATAAGGGCAGCAGAATGATGTTCATGATAAAAACAAGGTTTCTAATCCTCGGGAGATGACCATTAAATTAAACTATTTATGTGTTTGTGTATTTTTGATGTTAGAGAATCAATTATTTTATTATTGACGAGCTTCTTGGTTGAGTGGTTCATGTCACGGACTGCCTATCATGCATGAGGTCGCGGGTTCGATTTCCGCTCGGGACAGTCATTTGTGTGATATTTATAATTGTCATACAAATGTTTGTACTGCGTCTGGGTGTTTCTATCTATTATAAGTATGTATTTACAAAATAAAAGTAGTTTATGTATTATATTCGTATTCTGGACCCATAAAACAAGCATATAAGCCTAGCTTAGGACCAGAGGACGTTGTGTGAAATGTCCATGAATATTTATTTATTTATTTCCCAAAACGAAAGTAAATTGTAATTCAAGTAAATTCTTTATATTGATGTTCTTTCAATAAAATCTCTAGTGAGATAGAATTGATAAACGCAAATCTTTTCAAATCTTGTTACTTAGCACGTGAATATTCAATGAAACATAAACTCGATTTTAGTTTAATTTAGATTTGGAATATGGATTTTATCATAAAATACTTTAGACGCTGCTTACTGAGTTGCTCTTTTTGGATAAGAAATATACAATTAAGTTGGCAAGTACATATAAAAGAAATGTAGGCGCAATTAAACCGATTTGAATATACTTTTTAGTGTTTTGTTCGAATAGCCAAAACGGGATCCTACTACCGCGACTTCTTTTTCCGTCCATTCGTCTGTCACCAGGCTGTAACTCTGGAACGTTGATAGTCACACTGGAAAAATTTTCACAACATTAATATTATTATTATAGCGGTATGGAACCTTTCGTATTCGAATCCAACTCGTAGTTGACTGTTTTACTATTTATTTGAAGTAACTTTTTTACTTATAAATAATTAAAATGTGTTAAACTTTTATTTTATTCTTCTAAAGTAACTCGTAAAGCCAGTATTTATAAGTGAATTGATTCACTCATGAATTGTTAACGAGTAAAGCGCTGAGAGCGGACCATAGTTCGGTCAGCTTATTCCATCAGGCAACACTTCAATGAATTTTGCTTTTGAGTTCATTTTGAAATCTGAAAGCTCTCGTAGATTCAGAAGGCTAATAGCTCTTAGCAGAAGTAGGAAGTATTTTCATACTGTAGAGTAGGGCACATCCGGATGTTCCCTAGCTGGTTTTGTAATACCCTGGGAAGAATTTCGACTTACACTTGGTAAGTTTAAATTATTAGGTACATTAGCTTTCGGTTATCGAGATTCATTTTTAATAGCCGAAGATTTACGTATTTAAATATCAGGAATTTTTATAAGCACATTAATTTGGTACGAGTAGAAATTATTTTCATCTTCTATAGTTACAATTTAGCGTAATATAATGTTTTATTCTATGATGCAGTTATCGAAATAATATTAATTTATAATTTTCTAGAATATACATAAAAACTGTTTACAGTCGCATTCATTGAATATTAAGTTAAAAACAAACTTTTTTGTACGAATAAAGTCTTTTGTGGAAAGGAAAAAATAGCCTTGGTAGGGGTAAAAACGTAACAGAGATGAGGCGAGTAATGTAAAGACAACAGAAGGATATTTACGCAATCTATTTTACGTTGCGAAATATTTTTTTCTCATTTACTTGCAATCCAAAGTCAACTATATTTCTTAGAAATTTCTTTTTAGGATTCTTTTCTTTCTTTAAAAAAGTAAATTTCTTTCCTTCTTTAAATAGTTTAAAAAAACTAAAAAACACATTTATTTAATCGAATCATTGCATTGTCATCGGTCTTAGACAGGTGTGCAAAATTTGAATAGAATCTGACCGTTCAAAGTGGGTCAAAATAGCGTCCAAAGGAGTCGGTTACAAACATACAAACAAACATACAAGTGAAGCTAATATAAAGCGTGTAAAAAGCACATATGTACATTATTGCTTATGGACGTAAGAAGTTATACTTCTAAGTTTTACTAACTTTGCGGTTAGTAAAACTTAGAAGCTAACTTTTATATGGCTCGGGTAGGCAAATGACTACACTTGATCTGATGGTATATGGTGTTGTCATCCAAAAAAAATAAAAAAGGTGATGCATACATCGTAAATACTACATTGTTCATTACCTAACTTCAGAGTGTTTTTATTTCGACGGTATTCGCGAGCACAGTACAATTACCTTATCATAATATTTACCTTACATGTAAAAAGGAGTACATACTCGTATAACAACAACAATAACAAATACAGAACAGAAGAAACATCACTTTTATGCATAATTGCTAATACAAACATGAATATTAATCGATCAAACATAATTTATCAATATAGTACATCCATGTTGTTTCAATTTACGAGTATATATCACCAATACACACAGATTAACATATCCAATTTCAATCAAAGAGATTCCTCAACACAACTGAGACAATACTGAGACATACAAATATGTAGAGAACGTAATGCGGGCGCAATACAAACGAGCAGTTCGATTGCTCTATCAATATTGAACATTAATTAAGTATTTTCGTATTGAAATTTTCGTGAGTTTGAGTCATATTAGAAATACTATATTACCGGCTAACACTCACAGTTTTGGGATCGAAGATGTCGACCCAGGTTTCGAGCATATCCGGTGCTCATCTTCAGGACGAGTGCGCAGCGGCGTCTGCGACCTTCCGGCGTGCACTGCGGGCGACAGCTCGTACAGCCCGCTGCGACAGTGCGGGGGGTGGAGGGTCTTGAGGTGGGGGGGGAGGTTTCTTTACTGCTGATGTTCACCGACCCAGGTGATGAGTGGTCGATGACACAAGGTGATATTATCTTGCTGTCGGCAATCACTACGTCCTGGTTATGTGACACTATTGGAAATCATCTAACTAGTTTCCACAGCTCATTAATACTTCATTCATGGGTTTTTATCAAAAGTAACTTATTGTTATGTACTAGCTTTGCCCCGCAGTTGCACTTGCGTACAACTAAGTAGAGTTTATACTGAAAAACAAAATGGTTTTATTAAGCTATTGCATAGCTTCTATCGCGGGACTTGAGCGTGGAGACTAAATGCACAAAATTCGAAATTTAAATTCCGTAACAAAGATAGCGTAACTAAAAAATACTACACACGGCGCTACTGCGCATGCGTACCGATCGCAGTAACGCCGTTTCGCTGTTCGCGCTGGTGACTCATGTCAGTTTTGGCGTTAGTTTTTATACTATTGACATTTGGTTGACAATCGCTACTTTATCATAATTATCATAAACAATGGACAGATGTAAGCATCAGTAAATAAGGATTATTAATCTTATTTTAGTTTATGGTATTTAGATTCTTGCATAAATAAATAATTATAATTACATAAGTTGATAAAAAATGCTATGCAATAGCTTTACCGCGGCAGTCCCCGAGTGCCACACGTCTTTTTTAGGGTTCCGTACCCAAAGGATAAAAACGGGACCCTATTACTGAGACTTCGCTGTCCGTCCGTCCGTCCGTCCGTCTGTCACCAGGCTGTATCTCAAGAACGGTGATAGCTAGAGAGTTGAAATTTTCACAGATGATGTATTTCTATTGCCGCTATAACAAAAAATACTAAAAATAAAATAAAATAAATATTTAAGGGGGGCTCCCATACAACAAACATGATTTTTTTACCGTTTCTTGCTCGATACTAATATGTACCTTATGTTGCATAGATAATGGTACGGAACCCTTCGTGCGCGAGTCCGACTCGCACTTGACCAATTTTATTTTATTTTATCATCCTAGCAACTTTTACTTGCTATCTGGACTGTACCCTAAAATAAAATAAAATATTTTCAATACCAAAGTCAGGTAGATTTAGCGATAGTAACAGAATTTCAATTCACTTTTGAATGAAGTAATGAAATTATCTTTAACTATCAGCTTCACATTCTATCTCTGTTAAACTAACGTCTCATAATATTACAGAATGACTATTCAATATTCATTATAGTTATAAATAGTGAGTATAGTGTCTTTATGAAGGCAGAACTCTTATCGTTCGTACTATTCTGTTCACTTATTGTCAGTCTATGTTCTGTTTATAAATACGAAGTGGCACAGACTCGTACCTATCTCATTGTGCCACGAACAATGTTGTTTTAACCTAGTGGTGGGACAAATATTATCGATAGATTATATTATTATATATATTTGCCGTGGGGTGCTGGCATAGAATATTGCACCTCCCCATCACTTCCCGTGGGTGTCGTAAAAGGCGACTAAGGGATCACCAGGAGAACGGGCAGCAGCGTTCTCCTGAGTAACACAACATCTACTGCGATCGCCAACCCACCTGCCAAGCGTGGCGCTTATGGCAATAACCCCCCACATGAATCAAGGCAAAACCACAACGGCCCCGAGTCACGGCGACCCCACTATTCCGGCTCACGGTGGCGGGCTTGGTAACGGTGGGGTACGGGGTGCTAAGAATCTCCGGTCGAGATCCGGCCACCAGACAAAAAAGACTCTGGCCCTGGTAACATACAACATCCGCTCGCTCAGGACTGACGAGAAGATCACCGAGCTGGAAGAGGAATTGAGCAAGATTTGGTGGGACATTGTATCGTCAAATACGCCGGGGGCCGCTGGATGCCGTTAGCGCAGGACCGCACGTTGTGGCGTTCTATGGGGAAGGCCTATGTCCAGCAGTGGACTGAGAAAGGTTGATAGATAGATAGATAGATATTATTATAAAATTATAAACTTAATTCGAGACAAAAAAGTGTTTAAAACTAATAATATCAAATAATAAACTCGTTAGAAGTTATTAAAAAATCTTATATTTCAAGGAATTACTAATATCAATATTTACGTACACACAATTATACAATAATGGTCTAGATATGGTATAACGAAAACACTTGACAGTTTCTTTTCTTTTGGTTTAGTTTTTAATGTAATAAAACATTATAGCGTGAATTGAAACCATCTGTGATATTGTCACTAGTATAATTTTACTCTAATTGGTTGTACTATTAATAATAATCTGTTAGAAATACTTAAAATGCTTGTTATGGTATTGATACATAGTCTATCGATAAAATATTGTTGTATCTGTAAAACTAAAACAATACAAACTAATGTTATTTTATCGACAACAAACGAGTCTTTGCGTGTAACACAGAAAGCTGAACAAGTATTTGTATCAATAAACAACTATCACATTGACGAAATTAGTGGCTTGAGTATTGTAAACAAAAATTTATTATTTACAATTAAATCCAGGATAAAATAACGACTAGATTAATGAAAAAGGATTTCTAAGCAATACAATTTTAAAAACTATTAGTTTTGAATGAAGATGTAGGCACAATGGAAGAAAATGTATACTTACAATTTTTTTTAATGTAGAGGCGATTGATGCCAAATGATAACAAAAATTATAAATAACGGAAATAATAGAAAATTAAAAACATACTGAAGAATTGAGAACCTCCGCCTTTTCCTGGAGGCGGTTAAAAATAAAAAAGATGGTAGCATAAAACTTCTAAGAATT
Organism: Orgyia antiqua; assembly: GCA_916999025.1. Taxonomy (NCBI): domain Eukaryota; kingdom Metazoa; phylum Arthropoda; class Insecta; order Lepidoptera; family Erebidae; genus Orgyia; species Orgyia antiqua. The sequence continues at coordinate 534,893 of OU779871.1, read as the reverse complement.
AATAGTTAGTATTCTCGATTATTATATATAGTAATTTATTTAATAAGAAATTTTGAAATGATTTATTACACAATAAAGTAATAATAATTTATATAAAAATATCAATTTGTGTATTGATTATCAAGCCCAAATTAGCAACGCTCGAATATGTAATTAATGTATCATTCATCTAAGTAAGAATCTCGCAATCAGAAAATATTTGAAATTCTAATTTACTTAGAAATTGTGAAGAAGTTAATTGCGACGAATTCTGTAATTATTTTGTCAGTAATTTATAATTTAATTCATAGCTTAGACAATATTAAATGGATTTTTCGACGAACTGAAAAATGTTTAACTTTCAGCAACTGCAAAATAAATTTCGTTTATTTTAAAGACGCTGCTACAGACTCACCTTACAGCTCAGTCCCCCTCGTGACCACGGTGACTGAAAAGTCTCCGAAACGTCAGGGTAAAATAAGCGCGTCTTAATTTGTCGAAAGTTTCATTTGAATAAATGAGTCCCGAATGTGTTAGAAAATATTACATCTGTAATAGTTTCACCATATTATATTAATTGAGTTAGGCTCTAGTTATGGAAGAGATCTATGACGATAACCTTCAAAAATCTAATTTGTGGGCGAGCAAAATTTATATATTTCTATATTATTATCGTAAAGTAAAAGCCTATTACAGATACAATCAAATACGGTAGGTAGTACAGTTATGAACATAACAATAGATTGTATCCATTGAACTGTCATTAGCAGAACCTGATAGCGCTCTACTGGGATATCTGTAGACGTTTATTGTAAAAATAAGTTAATTTGTTAGGATAATGTATAAGAACGAAGTTATTTACAGAACAATTACGTAAATCAAAAAATATTGATGCGCTTTTTAATGTTATACGCTTTTAAAAAAAATTTAAAACATCAGTTTGTTGGAATCGACAAATGTAATGTAATTTAACTACTAGCTACTTATTTATTTATTTATTTATAAATATATGCACACAGTACAAAGCATTATGTAAAGAATATTGGACAAGAAATGTCTGTACAAAGGATCTGCTTATTTCTTTAAGAAATCTCTTCCAGCAGACCCGCGAGAGGATAGTTCGTAAAAAAGGATTTTTATTTGTGCGTAGAAGGCTAACTAAAAAGCTACTTAAACAATTTTATACATTAAAGTGGAGTCCCAAACTAAGCTTTAAGTAAAACGCTTAAAAAAATCCCATATTTTAGACTTTGATATGTGATATCAATAAAACGAAGACTGGAATGGCAAAAATCGTTTCCATATTTCAACCGCATTATTGACTAATGATGTTAAAGTAACTGTATTATTTTATTCATAAATACAATAATAAGATCAAAACGAATACTTCCAGTGCGTAATTTTCCACTCTACCAGCTCCTGCATATTCAAAAGGACTAATTTAGACATTGGCATCCAATAAAATCTATGACAAGAGGCTCCTTCGAATTCAAATTATATTGAAACGTATTTAAGCTTCATAAAATATTCTGATGCTAACGAGATCAGAAGAGATTTGCAATTTCCGCTCGAAGAGCTCACAAACTCACAATGAAACAATCTTATTTTAATTTTTTACTTCATTTTAAGTTTGCGTGCTGCTTTTTATGTTAAAATTATAACACTAAAGACGCAAAAATACATTTAAATCTACTGAAATAAATATAGACGTAAAATAATATAACGAAAACTTCGCTCACGGTATGTTAATCCTAACAATGGTTTAGCCATACATATATAACAAATACCTACACACTTTCACTCCAAAAAGAAAACAAATACGAGATAGGTTCTTAGAAAACTTATCAGTGTTATTTACTTAAATTAAGTTCTAGTTCGAGTATCAAAAGGCATATGAATAGAGTTTGCATCTGCAGGCAAACTATTGAGTATGTTCTATTAGACTATGTTCAATAGTACATAGTTTGAGGTTCATTTCACTCCATTCAGAAGAGTTAGTTTATCTTACAAGATTTGAATATCTCTAAATTTAGTAACGTAAGTTGAAATGAAGAATGTTTAACATTAACCAAATCTAACAAAATGGTTAAATTCACAGTCATATTAAAACACTGCCTATTTTAAAGATTGAAGTCACTGCTTTTCATTAATTTTTTCCTTTTAAACTTATATTAACCGAGAAAAATTGATCGTATGAAAGTTTTTGTGTTTGTAAATTAATTTGAATAATTTCTTCATTTTCTTCGGGGACCAGTCATATCATCTGTACTTGATACTTATGCGACCAACTGGACTGTACGCGTTCAAACAAACACAAAATTCTAACTTAGTCCAGACATATTCGAGAAATGTAGTGCTATCATGAAAAAATAAAAGAGAATAGCGAATTGATAACATCCTACTGCTTTTAAAGTCGGTTAAAAAGAGAAACAACTAAAAAATCTCACACGTCTAAATGTTTTACGTCCCCAAGTTGTAGATAAATGGTGTCTATAACAAATGTAGTTAGTACAATACGTCCCGGATGTTGTTTGTTCACAAACTTAGCTTGTTTAACGTAGTTTACACTTGTTCAATCTTTGTCAAAGATATAAAGAAAATGTACTTTAAACGCGTTTCACTTACCTTGGGCTTTTTTTTTAGATAATTTTAGTATTTCTACGGTTGTTTGTCAAAAAGAAGTTGTCCGTGTGGTGACGGACTAAGAATACAGGTGTCACCACCCTAACTCCTCCCCAGGGTGCTATAAAAGCCAGCTAAAAGATATTTTACACAGATGGTATCCTCTGTGAGAGAAGGAAATCTCCAAAGTAAACCATGAGTTAACACGCCTGGTCAGCGCGGCACAGTAGACCATAATCCCTAGTCCCTACCAAAGCGAAGGAGGCCTCTGCCCAACATAAATGGGCTGGAGAGAGAGAGAAAGAGATACAAAAATAGAATAATTGGTCAAGTGCGAGTCGGACTCGCGCACGAAGGGTTCCGTACCATTATCTATGCAACATAAGGCAACGTTATTAGTATCGAGCAAGAAACGGTAAAAAAATCATGTTTGTTGTATGGGAGCCCCCCTTAAATATTTATTTTATTTTATTTGTAGTATTTGTTGTTATAGCGGCAATAGAAACACATCATCTGTGAAAATTTCAACTGTCTAGCTATCACCGTTCTTGAGATACTGGGTGCGGAACCCTAAAAATCATGTTTGTTGTATGGGAGCCCCCCTTAAATATTTATTTTATTTTATTTTTAGTATTTGTTGTTATAGCGGCAATAGAAATACATCATCTGTGAAAATTTCAACTCTCTAGCTATCACCGTTCTTGAGATACAGCCTGGTGACAGACGGACGGACGGACGGACGGACGGACGGACGGACGGACGGACGGACGGACGGACGGACGGACGGACGGACGGACGGACGGACAGCGAAGTCTCAGTAATAGGGTCCCGTTTTTACCCTTTGGGTACGGAACCCTAAAAAGGAGCCCTATTACTAGAGAATAGACTTCAATCTCCGTCGGTCAGTCTATTCATCCATCTGTCACCAGACTGTATCTCTGGAACGTTGGCTAGAAAGCTGAAAATTTTACAATGTATGTATATCAGTCGATTCGATGCTTTAAAAAATAATAAATAAATGTACTCAGCATTATCATTATTGTTATCATTCTTATTATTTAGGGTCGGAAATATGATAGATAATACCAATGACTGTACGAACCCTTTGTGTACAAGGACAACTCATACTGGACTTTGTTATTCTTTCCTTTTTATCGTGGGACACTTCGGGGTACAGCTAGTTTTTATGTAACCCCACAATGAGAACTGCAATATTTTCATGTATTAGCATAATGTATTCAAACCAAAGGAATTAATTTGTCAGTTGGTGTTAAACATTGTGAGTTGACAAGAAGCCATGTTGAACGAGATCTAAATATGCATGAGGTCTGCTCCGGTTAGTTGGAGGTTTTATTATAATAGGTATCTACTTTAAATTATATTTTATTTAAACTGTGAAAAAACGTTTATTTTAGGTGTACTTATACTATGTTAAAAGTTTTACTTCTCTCGGCACGTTAGGAAAACCTAATAACTTTATGTTGAATGATTGCATCGTCACAAAAACCTAAACGTTGAAGAACCACTTTTTTATTGTGACCATCCCCTAATACATATTTTGTGTCATAAATTAAGTTACTGTGGAAAAAGTGAACACCGCAAGCGGGACTTGAACCCACGACCTCGGAATACCGTTACGTTAAGCAAGTCAATAGGCAAAATTAATAAATAACTTTACATAATTATTTTTTGTTTTGTCTCATTTTCATCATCATAAAGTTAGTTACAACATATACGAAATATGTGCAAAGATACACTTTTCAATTTAAAAGCCCACGTAAAATCAAGGCAAGTAAATAATGAAGATATAAATTACAAAAACAGTTACATGTACTAATACGATATACAATTATATTAAATGAATGCCTCTAGAGAACCATTAGCGTGTGAAAATGGAATAAATTAATTGTATAATAGAGCACTTGTCACTGTAAATTAGTTTATGTTATTAAATAATACTAATTGGTCTGTGTGGTTATTGGGAATACCACAATTACCACTAAGTGGTCTATTACTCTTTGGTTTACGTACGTATACAACACGATACTTGATAGTTGGATCTAAATTTATCTCTTCCAAAATATTGGTTTAACTAAATCAATCTAAACTTATATTATAAAGCTGAAGAGTTTGTTCATTTGTTTGTTTGAACGCGCTAATCTCAGGAACGACTGTTTTGAATTGAAAAATTAATTTTATGATAGTATATATTTAATGATAGGCCATTCATCAAAGATGGCTTTAGGTTATAACATCACGCTACGACCAATAGGAGCGAACCATTAGTGAAAAATCTTGCAAAAACGGGAAAATTTTCCTAAGTTGGCGTAGTCGCGGTCAACAGCTAATATTTTTATAAATAAAATGTCACTGTAAAAAAAAGTATGTTCTTGTAAAGTTTAATTCCGCGGTTAAAAGTGTGTTCTTGTAAAGTTTAAGCAAATATAAAAAAAATAAAAATATTGAGCAAAACGTTAACAGTTTAAGATTCTTTTAAGTGTTACTGGATTTCGCCTGCGACTTCGTACCAAGGAGGTTATAAGTAGGGAGGGACAACTCGGGAACATAGATTTGTCCCAAGGCCCGGCCTGTTTACGGTTTAAAAGTAAAATAGTAGCCTTGCCTTCTCTTTTCTTCTTACTAGCTTTCTCTTTTACTCCATCTCAAAAAGAAAGAGTTAGAAAGGCTACTAAATAGGCTCTTTGTCATTTATTTTTCTTAATGTGTTCAACTAAAAAAAGAAGCAGGCCGGATTCGTTATACCGAGTGTTACATCTAGATCTATATCGTAAGTCTATGCTTCGTACATACAGAAATTAGAAACAAAAGTTAATAATTACCTATACGAAAACACTCAAGGGTTTGCTGGTAGAAAACTCAATATGAGTTAAGCTCACATTTGTGCACATTTCTAACACTATTATTTATGTTGCCCTACTTGTATGAGTGTACAATAAATAATAAATGAAATGAAAATTCATCTTCTTGAGGTACTCTATCTACTAAAAACCGCATGAAAATCTGTTGCTTAGTTTAAATGATTTAAGCTGGCGTAGGGACATACAGAAAAAACGACCTTGTTTGATAATAAATAGATAATAAACAAAAGTTTTGAAAAAATATATTTGGAAAATTCGTGAATTTTTTTAATATAACCTATGCTTTTTAATAAGTTATCCCCGGTCGGGTTTCTTAAACTCTGTCATAACCATAAATCCATCCCATTCATGTAGGTACGTCATGAAACTTGTTCAAAGTACATGAAAATTCACTGAATGCATTCGCTTTTCGTCTCGTATGGTTAGAGAACAAGTTGGTTCAGTAAAGTGAGCTTACATTCGTGTAAACCAAAGGTACTCAAACTGACAGATTATTGCCCCACTCCCGCACCTTCTATCAGAAATAACTACTTGATATAAAACCTAACATTTTTGCTTCAGTATCAGTTTGATTCCGAAAATCTCTGAATCAATTGTCTGACTGTATTGTCAGCAGTCCTTCATAAATATCAAAAATTATAGATTAATCTGACAATTGCAAGAGAGTGAAAATTACTTTCAAAGAATACTGAGATACATTAGATTGGCAGATAGAAGCAAAGATAGTCGTTATTTACTATGTCCCTATGTGAGTTTAAATCTTTAAAACTTCTCAAGGGATTATAAATATGTTTTCAAGACATATAGCGGTTCGGTTTTATGAAATTGCTGGCTACGAAACAGCTAGTATTTATTAAATTGTTAGTGAATAGAAACTGTATGTATCTGAAATCTTTGTGTGTTTCAATACAAACTGCCTCCACGAAATGCTCTAACACTTTATAGGGGGGCTATACATGTTGAGAACCATTGGTTTATACTTCTTAACAGTTTAAACAAACTACGAATGTGTTAGTTTGCCCACGTAACAGCAGTATTGTACTAGTGTTCATAGTTAGCCTTAAGTATGTGCAGTTTGATAAACATTTATTTTTTAAATTAAATCTTATATGCTTTAGTTTTCTGCTAAAAATATAAAAAATAAGTATACCAATAGGGATTAAAATAATTATATATTATTAAAATAGGGAAAAAAACGGTCAAGTAAGAGTTGTTTCGCACGACAAGATGCGGTCCTGTAATTAACAGTGAAATTTTTAGCTCTCTAGCAAAAATCATCACTGTTCCAGAGATATAGCCCAGTTACAGACGTATGGATTAGCGGACTTTTGATATGGAACCCTACAAATCTGTTAATTCAATTTATAAAACTTCCCATTGCTATATCAATTTACAAAAGCCAAAGAATCTCAGATTAGTTTAAACTATCCAGTATGATATCACGTTCTAGTTGGAAATACTTTAGACGTTAGCGTCTTACAACTTAAATCTTAGAACTAAACTATTTGTACAAAGTGAAAGAATTGAACTGAACTACCTCACCCATTGTTGCACTCGCATTACTGTCTAAAAGTTTTAGTCTTGTAGATCCTTGCATTATTTAAGATTTACAAGATTTCGTTTCATTATTATACGTATAAACATAATAATATAAAGCCATATTCTTATTAAAATTTCAATACACAGTAAAATGAACAAACTAACCTTCATCATAAAGCTCTTATTCTTCCTGCTCTTATCCCAAATGATTTGGGGTCAGTGCAGCTCGTTTTTTCTTCTAAACTCTCCTTACAGACTTCCCATAAACTCCTTTTGAATTCATATCATCCTTTACATGGTCCAAAAATCTTTTCTTAATCTTCATTATTAACTCATTATCACATTATCTATTGATATTTCTTTTATAGAGAAAGTATTACAGGAGCTTTTCGGAGTCTACGCTAACTAGGCTTGTTGATACCTATATATGGTACAGGAATAATTCGTATTCCAATATGTCATTTGCTTTTATTATTCCTAAACTGACTTGTACAGCACACTCATGAGGAAAAGAAGTGACATTCGTTTCTTTATCCATCACTAAGCTGAAACTTTGATAACTTGTTATTAGAAATCATATCATAGTTGTAACAGTATCTTTAACTTTAGCCCCGTTTCGTAATTGGGTTCATGTTATATGAATACCGAATTATTCATAAATAAACGCTTAGAGATTATCCACTATCAGTTACAAAGGGATGGATATATTTACATTTGTGGAGAGCCTGTTAGCCTCAACTGTCAATTATGATAATGGAAGTCACACCACAAACTTACATTCAAACTGTATTTAACTAATAACACTGATATATGAGAAATAAACTTACTATTTTTATATATTTTTATTTTTTATTCACAGACATTTCACACAGCGTCCTCTGGTCCCAAGCTAAGCTTATTATGCTTGTGTTATGGGTACTAGCATACGGATAGAATACATATACTACTTTTCTTTTGTAAATACATACTTATAATACATAAACACCCAGACGCAGTACAAACATTTGTATGACAATTAGAAAAATCACACAAATGATTGTCCGAGGCGGGAATCGAACCCATGACCTCGTGATCGGCAGTCCGCAATATAAATCACTACACCACGAAGCCCGTCTTTCAGATTCTATATACTATTCAGATATTAATACGCTTTTGTTAGCTTCGGTACTGTAATTTGCATTAAGTTTATCTTAGTGGGGGCTCATTGTTTATAAGGTTTTAATACTATTTTCACATTGTTTTAGTGTGAAAAAACCTTATACACACAAAGTTAAATTATTTTGTCAAAGTAAAAATGTATCGACGCGATAGTTTTGTAGTAAAGTTTACCACGAACTGCTCAGATCGTGGTACAGTATCTACTAGTAAATCTATCGTAGTTACTTAGAAATAATATTATGTAATCTTTTTGTTAACTAACGACGTAGATTTAATCATTGTACAAAATACTATTTTATTCAGAAATCTTAATAAAATACATGTTGAAACTCGTACAAATGAAATTAAGTTCCTTGTTTTGAGAACTTAAATTACAATTTATGTTTTCTTTGTTGTTGACTTTCCATTAACTTTAAAAAAGTAATTTACTTATTTGGCAAAATTATGTTATTTTTTTTGGAACGAAGTTCCTTACGGCAGGCTTGGAGGAGATAGGGATTTTGCTGCGCGACCGAACTGAAAAAAATGTGATAGTAAAACCGTAAGAAAAATTCCGTGGAAAAAAGGCCGTGGAATAAAACCGTTAAATGAGACGTGCGCAGGCGCGACAGTCGTATACACAAGCGAGTAGTGTATAATACCTTACTCTTTCTTTCTTTTTTTTGCAAATTGTGTCGATTCTACATTAGCCGAAGGAACTTCGTTCCTACCTGGTGTCCCACGACACCATATTCTTTTTTTTTAATGAAAATCGGTTGTTTCTTTCCATTTTTATTGTAGTACATTTTTAAGTAAGATTTCATAACTGCGTACTTTAATCTGTAATTCAGCAGAAATTAGAACTGAATAATTATCGTCTTCGTTCGTTTGTCTACATACATTTCAACAATTCAAATAATAATATGTTGTGTTACATACTAGCTGCTGCTCGCGACTTCGTACGCGTGAAATTTAAAATTACTAAAATATTTTTACTTATTATAGCCTATGTTACTTGGAGATAATGTGGCATTCTAATGATGAAAGAGTTATCAAATATCATCCAGTAGTTTTTGAGTTTGTTCCGGAACATAGATACAAAATTACAACGTTTCTTCCTTTTTATATGTACTAACAATTAATAAATTTGATAAATACATTTATTACTCTCAAGCAGTAACTTAGAAGAGTCATTCTAACATTCAAACATTTCCATTTTAGTGTAATGATATGGGTCACAGAACGATATTTGCATTATTAAAAGCGGGGACGTCGCTAACATTACGACTTTTGGAGGATTTGCTTTAGAAAGTGATACTTATCTTCAGATTCTGTTGATACAGGTCATCTCAATATCATGTACGCGTGAAATTTAGAAAGGTTTTTTTCGTTTGCAACATTTTAACTGATGCTTCTCTCCTACTGGTCGCAGCATGATGATATATAGCTTAAAGCCTTGCTCGATAGATGACCTAACCAACATTGAAAGAATTTTTCAAATCGAATAATGGGTTCCGTTCAAACAAACAGACAAACTATTCTGCTTCATAATATTAGTTGAGGTTAAAAGATCACGAGTTTCAGGATCTAGAAAGGAAGAAATATGATACTATAACCAAAAAAAGAAAGCTCTATAGTGTTCAAAAAGTGTAAAAGTTGCTGAACACATAGAATTTACTTGTATTGGGTAATTTTTTTACAGGAGATAAAGAGGAAAAGGTTAATGCAGAAGTAGAAAGAATGCTTACGGCAGTAAATAAACTGAATGGTTCAACGCCTGTATGTCTTCGTCTTTCCGTTATAACACGGAAACTATGCAACAAAAAATAAACTGTTTTATAATCAAAAATTATGTTAACTAACCAACTTAAAGATAAAAGTATACTTATAATAGCAACAACTTACTGTCAAGTACACAACACAAACAAATATACTAACAGCAAATTACAAGCAAAAGTTGTAAGTAAATTGCTACCATAACAAACTTGGTTACAACAAAAGGTTTATATCTAATCTTTGTTAACTTAAACCACTTTACGAACTAATATATTTAGGAGAAATAGCAGGCACATAAATAGATATTATATATAAACATTCACTTGTTCCTCTGTTTGTTCGTATTAAACTTATAATTTTATAAAACGGATTTCCTTTATGTTTTTTGGTTCAAAAGAGCTTTTAGTTTCTCGTATAAAGCTGAGCTTTGTGAGGCTCGCATGTACGATTGTTCTAATAGGTATTTCTTCACAGGTACATACAAACATACATTCATTTAGATATGAAATCAAAATAATATGTAAAAGCACAAATTTATAGTCGTGTTTTTCAATAAAGTGTACCACAAAACTGCTCAGGGTGTGGGATAGTGTTATTAATTACTTATTTGTTTTGAATAACAACTTCGCCTACAAATAAACAAACTATATTATCGAAAGCTTAGTTAGCAAATATTATTATTTATTTATTATATTTTGTCGTTTGTATCTTCAAGCAGTAACGTTTGATTGTTATGATTTTTGTAAGTACATTTTATCGAGTAGTATAAATAACTGCAGCCTGGTTGACTATGGCGAATATATTATGATATAAACGGTACAGAACCTTCCATGTGTGAGTCTCGACTTTGACCGATATTTATAACAATTATTTTATTATTAAAATTCAATATTTTTCAATACACTTTAAAAAAGGCCTATTCGTATCAGCCGTATACACAGTGGGCATAGCATTTACTGTGGGTGAAATGAGATGAGTTGAGATTGTACCTAATAAAGAAAGATAAATAAATACTTGTAATTAGTCTTAGTATTTTGAATTGATGATACAACCTTACATAAACCATTTATGAATAACCACATATTCATAAAATAAGAAGTAATATGACATACAAGAACTTTGTAGAAATGAAATATAGCCGAGCAATAAAACAGTAAGCTCAAGTTATTACATGTAAAATGGTTCATATACACACACAGCTATACTTTACTTCAACATTTTGGCTTCTGCTAAGTATTTTACGAATTATATTGAAATACAAAGAAGCTCTCTTGTACAAGATTCCTGAGTATATTAACTTGTTAAAACGCTTTATTCGTATGTATTTATCTGTGTATGTATCCATGGAACGGAGTCTTTGAAATTAATTTTCATCCAATTACAATAAGGTAAAAGTGACGTAGTATGATTCCATTATATTAATACCAGCAACACTGCTCACGTAGTGATGGACTGGGAATACAAGTGTCACCACCCCTTTTCCTCCCCAGGGTTTTGTGAAAGCCAGCTAAGAAATATTGCACACAGATAACACAGCTATTATGTCAGCGTGGTATAATAGAAGACCTTAATCTCTTCCAAAGTGGATAAGACCTGTGCCCAATATGTGGGACGTTAATAGGCTAAAGGGAGAGAGAGAGAGAGAGAGAGAGAGAGAGAGAGAGAGAGAGAGAAGCAACGCTGTCAAGAAAAGAAAGAAGAAAGAATGTTATTGTACTTATTCTTCAATTGTCTTTACAAACCGTTGAAAGTCCAAGTATTTTAATCCAAATTTATTTTATTGTTTTATGATAAATCATTTTATTCTGAACGAAAGGAGGCAAATTGGAGTTGAAGTAAAGAAAATAATTTTTAAAAGAGATTATTTCATTAAGATTTCTCACAAAGACGGAAATTGCAAATCTCTTTTGATCTCGTTAGCGTTAAAATACGATTCAATATAATTTGAATTCGCCTTTTATTGTGAGCTAGATAAAATGCGTGGCTTTTGTATTCCCTGTAAAATTTTATAGTAATTATTATAGTATAATGTGTACTCTGAGATGATATTTTTAATTACATGATTCTTGCATGGGCTTTATTCCTAAAAAACATTACAACTCTCCTAATTTTAAGATTCAATACTAGTGACTTTTTATAGCTTAAACGAATGGATCTGTTTTGATGAAACTTGGCATGTGACATGGGATATAAACAGGCTATAAGAATAAGCGACATGAAGCATGTAATGTCGCCAGTAAACTGAAATATCCTAATCCTACTAATATTATAAATGTGATAATTTGTGAGTATTAATGTTTGGATGTTTGTAACTCTTTCACGGAAAAACTACGAAATGGATTTTAATAAAACTTTACAATAATGTAACTTATACATCAGAATAACATATAGGCTACTTTTATCTCGAAAGGATGCAATGCTCCCTGTGTTCCCGTAATATGATAAAATACGAACAGATCTATCTATATTGCTGCGGGTAACACCGCGGGGCACAGCTAGTCAGTAAAAATATAACACTGATATTTATTTGACATAAAAATATAAATAATTTCAGTGTAATACTTAGAAATAAATTCAGCGAAGTGATAGGGAAATATCAATGATTGACATGTTAACGTCTCAATGAACTGGAAAATGTCAATAAAAGCTAAACCGCGTGTAATATTTACGTTTATAAAGTATTGCGTAAAAATACGACGATATATTTATAAGATTTAGTAAAATTATATGGGAGAGGAATTGAGCATATTTTATGTTGTTAGCGAATAGTTAACTAGATTCTGAGCAGAAAAGAATTCTAATACTGGGTCAAAAAATGGAAAGAACGTTTACTCAGCGGCAAAATACATAATAAAAAGACATATACAATATATTACATACGGGTTTCACTTCTGGTTTGAAGAGGGCCAAAAACCTAAACACTCTTTTCGGCTTTCCTGAAGGACTGGTAGAGCTTTATAAACTCACTCTACAATATTACCCTTCTTGAACATTTAAAAACTAATACACGTTATGTCTTACGTTTTGTGAAAGAGAGTAAATTCGAATGTACCTATATAACTTACATTAACATACCAGGGTCAGTAAATTACAATAGTATGACTCTAATATAATCTCTCATTTCGAAGAAGACTTGTGTGTATTAGAAGATATGTAACTAAGAAGAAGTAAACGAGTATTTAAAAAAATAGTTGAAGCAACTTCATAAGAGCACCTCGATAGTCTACTCTTTGATTATTTAGATACAAAATATTAGAAAACAATGTCTGACTTTGAAATTTTAGGGCTTTCCTTGATTTCTTAGACGATAATCATCAGGTCCTGACCTGGCGCCAAAGGGACCACACGGGTAGCACCAGTGTTCAAATAAAGAAATAATCATTAAAATCGCTTAGCTCAGTTGACAGTTATGTGGTAACAAACATAAAAAACATAAAGATGAAATGAGAACTTCCTCCTTTTTTAAAGTCAGTCAAAAATAAAAGATATCTTAATTAATTATGAAAATTAAAATATTAACAAATACATACTCCATTGCATATAAGAACAAGATGACAGATGTTTGTAATAGATTACTTTACAGATTTAGGCATAACAAAGCTTTTTGTGGCTCAAGTAAGATGGTATTATTCTCTCTGTATTTGTCATGGTATTTTTTGTACAGATTTAAAATTCAGACCGTAATCATATTAAAGGAATTATTAAGAAATAAATCTTCAATGGATTACTTTAAGTTGGTTATTCTGTTTAACAAAAACAAAACAAAAATGTAGGTAATTTGCTAATATTACCTAGTATATAATCACGTTAATTATTGTTAGAAAAGTTTAATACCTTCGTTACCGACATTTCGACCGAGTTCCATCGTTAATGGGTCACGATCAACACATTAAAATTGCACTCTTAATCCGTCGCTACTAAGATTTTAAATAAATCATAATAATTTGAATTATCTAGTATTCTTAGTGTGTTCACAAATTCACAGTCCGTTACATTTTCAATGAACAATGAGGCGGATATCGTCTCCATTTCTATTCACACACCTGTACGGTTCACAGTAATATATCTATTTTATCTTAACTTGCTATTCAGCGCAACAGGTTTTAGAATAAAATCACGCAAGTTTTTATAACTTTATTTATAAAACTATGGATTATTTTGCCGACTATAACTTCTATAAGGTCGTAGAAACCACTATGTTTTAATTTTTTATATGCTTTTTATTTATAGCTTGGTTTGTATCTCTAAAACGGAACTATTGTACGTAATATTTACCTCCCTTTCAAATCCCTTATGCTGAAAATTTGCATTCGTAATAAAAGCCGATGTCAATAAAATAATTAAAATAAAATCAGGACTTTTTGGTGTTAACCTATAATATTTAAATATGTTTTTCGATATTCAAAATATGTAGTTTTACGCCATTAGAGTTTATTCTATGAGTACTTTCATTTTAATTATATTTAAACTCTTTACTTGAATATAAGAATATACAAGTGAACTAAAAAGTTTACTTGTGTAAGTGTTTAATTGTGTAAGTGATATCCGTATGGGCATCCGTGTCACCACTCTCATAGGCCCCATTTGTAAATCGGCGTTAGGTCCTCGTGATCTAACATATGCTGAAATGGGAGCCTATTTGCTGTGGTGAAACAAAATTGGTTAACATAGCAAATAAAATGTTTATTTCTTTCTTTCTTACTTGTATGTAATACTTGATCTCTTTGTTATTTACTCAGAAGATAGCTGCTATCCCATTATCTAAGCTTAAGAAAACTTTGAACTCTAGTAACTTAGCTGAGATATAGCATCTCTAGTAATCTCTACTAAGCTCTGATCTAATCCGTTGTTAAGATAAATTAATATGGAATCTCCTAGTTATTACAATCTTGTTTTAAATCCGAGATGTACGTGTATATGATAACACGGGATTGTCAATATCTTATATAAGAAAATAAAATGTGATAAAGGGGTTTAACATACTACGTTTTTGCATAGAGTTTTAAATAAACTATTTTAGCTATTATTTTTTATACCAACGACATATTTTGAAAGATAATATAAAACAAGTTCCTTTGGGCCTTTTCTACTTTTTTTACAGCGTTCTTTTTTATAGAAAAGGCGAGCAAAGTTATTATTATATATTTAACAAAATATATTAACATTTTATCACAATAATAATAAACCCTAACAAAGCTTATACCTAAATAAATTTAGTAATATTATATTAACATCATAAACTATTAGTTGAAAACACTAATATAAAGCTCCTTGTAACTTATCGCTATACTCTATGCACGATGATATCATTTTCCGAAGGTCGGACCCTCAATTATGAAAGTTACAGTCAACCCACATATTTCTTACAGTTTGATAATACCCAGAAGATTATCCGTGACCTTAAAACGACCCTAGATTAATGTTTCATCTTGAACTAAATATAATTATGATGAAATAAAGATGAAAGTCAGTTATTTTTAATTTATTTCTCCTGTAACGGCAAGTTAATCATAAATTAATAATAAAGTCATAAATAGCCACTGTATTATTTCCTGTCCCACACTTTGAAAAGTCTTACCCCAAGCTATGAAAAGAGCTATTTACCTTTTATAAAAAAGAAGTAAGTATTAGCCATGAAAGAAACTAATTATCGTTTAGAATTTTAACGAAGTATATTACGCTTATTATTGCTTATGCTTACATTCACATCCTAAGACTTACGAGAAAAATATAAGAAAAAAATATAGGAACAGAAAAGTCGGATAAACAAAATTAAATGACTTAATTATGATACGAGTATATCATTCAGTTATCTGACTTTATTTACCTGAAAGAGATTTACCAAAAAAACTCAAATGAAATGAAATGAAAAATCATTTAATGAAGTAGGCATAATTTTTTGAAATTTATAGACAGTTCCGAATTTTTTTTTTCAAAGATTTAAGAATCACAGTGAGTCTTTTCAATTTCACTTATTGTAGGTAATTTTATTTAGTGCAGTAGATGGGTTGCCATCATAGCCATTAATATTATTACGCCAGGCACTCAGGGAAAATGAAACTTTAATCTAGACGAGCATCTTCAAGTATTAAAGTAGAAACTTGTTACTTCTTACTGCACAAGACACTCTTATTTACGAGTATTTCAATATAAGAAATGGAAATTACTACGCTTAAATTTGTACTCAGTTATTATTTGCCAAATATTTTTCGAGTAATAAAAGAAAACTTTAAAATTAAAAATCAGGAAAATATTTTTATAACTAAGTTTTGGTCGAGACATTGCGTAGGTAGCTAGGTACGCTGTATTTGACTCTCTTGTAACTTTAGCTAACAAAACTTAATTATTAAACTGTTTTACAGATTGTAGTAATAGATAGTATGACATACTTACATATTATTTATTAACTGTGTATATCTAGCTGTTGCCCGCGATTTCGTACGCGTGGAATTCAGACAATTTTCCCCGTCTTTGCAATATTTTAATGCGTCGCTCTTATTGGTCGCAGCGTGCTGTTGTATAGCCTATCCCTTCCTTGATAAATGTACTATCGAACACTGAAGGTTCCTGAGCTTACCGCTTTCAAACAAACAAACTCTTCAGCTATGTAATATTAGTATTAATTGCCGTTTTACTTTTTGATACGGATTCCTAAAAACATAGAAGGTAGGTAAAATAAGCTATTGATTTTGCAATTGACATGCTATGCCTTACTTATCAAATAAAATCAAATTCCGAGTTCGTCGGTTCCTGTCCAGCTTGCGGCAGTCATATTTTCCACCATAATTTGATTCATAGAAGAGGTATTATATAGCAAATTTATTACTAAACATTTAGATATAGTTATTGGTACATTCGTATTCAGATCTCGTTTACAAACCTTCCATGTAATATATTCAGTCATTAGTTGTTTATTATCTGGTCAGGAAGTAAACTGACAAAGATATATACATACTGACTACGCTTTGATTACGCCAGCTGAATGATGAAGATGATTACAAACCTATGAGGATTTGTTTTCTATATTTGTGTTAGTTTTTCTTGTTTCTTTTATTTGAATTTACTTTTGATGTAAATAGAAACAGGCAAAAAAGCAATATATTTATCGGAGAATAGTCCAGAGGCCTGAACAGGAATCCAAGCTCATAGCGTAACAACTGTCTTACCGATATTCATACCTCAATCTATCATACTCTAACACTACAAAACGGGGATACAGATCCCCAACCAGCCTCCATAGCCGCCCCTGCTGGCATCTTACACCATCCAAATAGAAGACTTAAGGACGTTCACATACAACGTCTGAACAACCTTCTACTTTCGTACAAAGACACATCTCACTCAATCACATTTGTAGGGTATCGAATACTGCCTAGATTATAGAACACGACTAACGACGACATCGACACCTATAAAGACCAACTCAACACCGCTACGTCAAGAATTGGGCAGCGTAACGACCATACGCTGATAACGACGCCGACAAGATCAGCTCAATACCGACTAACACGCCGTGATGTGCGCAGCACGATTCTCGAATAATACTGGCCCCAGCCACGCTCGCCTATCGTATTTAAAGGAACTTGCTGTCCCCACACAGCATGTAGTGATCATGTGATCATAAGAGATCAGATTTAAGTAGATAGTGGGTAGTACTAGGCACGTAGCAGTGCAACGTAATAAAATCTAAACCAGGAACTAATCGCATACCTACAAATTGGTTACAAACACTTTACTATTCTTTTAAAACCTATTTCCTTTATGCTGAGCCGACATATTTATTCACAGAGTGAAACTGAAAATAAATAATAACATAATTTGCTTAGTTTAGGAACTAAAAACCCACTTGAAAATCCTAGATTTCTTTTAATTTGCCGCATTGTTATCGCTCCTTAATATGAGTACAGATTTTCAGTTGAAACTGACTATTGCAAGTGGGTGCTATCAAAGATTCTGTGACACAGATTAAGAGATAGACACATTGTAGTCCAACGCTCGAACACATCCTGTGCTAATGATAGCTTTTTTGTGGTAACTACATCTTAACCGTTATGTTAGCACTTTTAGGTATATCTAAGCACTCCACAAGCAAACGTCAATAAAATTGGTAGGTACCTAATGAAATATATAAACATTTGTAGACACACGGAGTAAGTAATATGATATTTTACGACATTGCCGAGATGAAACGTACCCGACAATAAAATGTCGAGTTATTACACGTAAACTGTTTAATATCGTTTTATTAAACACTTGACAGAACATGTGGAACATGACGACTATTATTACTTATTTATTGATACGAATATTTACTTAATAGGGTGGGCAGAGGCTAAATTCACTACTATCGCAATTATATTTTTTATAAAACTAAGTTAGCGGACAGATATACGGCCCACCTGATGGTAAGCGGTCATCGCAGCCTTTAGACTTATGCAAAACCAGAGGTATCACTCGCGCGTCGACACAATAGAAATCCTTTCGCTCCATTTTTGAAGAACCCCATGCTGTAGTCCAATCGGAAAAGCTCGTCAGGTACCTATTGGTTCTAAAGTGTGAGAATGTCACAAAATTGAGCACAAACTATACACTCAAATGTTATTGAACATTATTAGGCGTAGTATAACAAACTCTTGGCCAAACTCCTGTACCACAATATATAGGCAATTTTACACGAAGCTGGCCGAGAGCCACGTGTAATTTCTAGAACGTTGTAGTGCTAAGATTGTTTACGCGCCTACGAATATGAAGTAGCTACAAAAACTATAAATTTAATGTGTTCTTGTTATTAGGTTAGCCATTAGATTTAAGTTTGCAAGTCATTGTATTTCGCTCTCATTCATTCATTTTTACATTGAACTGATATCATGCAGCATTTATGTTGATTTTATTAATTCCAAATTCATTCCCACCAGTTCCGCCCTAATAAAGCTAAAGCCAAAACATGATTGCTAAGATTAAGACTATAACATTGTCATTGGGTATTCATTACTATTCTAATAGGACATAAAGCCTTCTAAAAGTACGGGTTTCCATTTATTAAGTACCAGCAGAATGCAATATTGTGAATAACTTTTGTCAAACGGTATTGTTATTTATGAACTTTCGGTCAATAAAAGCTAATTATCTTAACTTGTTGTTTTTATTGTAACGACCATTATGTTATTTCAAACCCACTTGTACTCACGTTTTTGACGTAAATCCAAGTATTTTTAAAGTCAAGTATTTAAATTTAGCTTTAAGTTCACTATTTATACCCATAACACAAGCATAATAAGCTTAGCTTGGGATTAGAGGACGTTGTGTGAAATGTCCATGAATATTAAAAAAAAAAAAAAACTTAAAGCTCAATATTTTATAATTATTAAATCGTATTCAATAAATCATAAAATTAATTTCATTGCGATATAAATTAATTAACAGATTTAGTCAACATGAACGATATTTAAATCAAATAATAATTATTTGATTCAGCCAAATCACAAGTTCGCAATCAGTAAATATTTGAATTTTAACTAAAGTATTTGAAAGTTGTGATTAATGTGACTTTTGATTATTTATCTGGATGCTAGATGAGTTAGATAGTATTAAGTAAAACGTTTCAAGGTTACGAGGGTATTCCTATTCACTGAATCATACAGATGATAGAACAGAACTTTCAGTTTTATGAGAGTAGGTAAAATAAGGTTTAGGACTTTGAAAGAATAATCTTGACAAATACAAACGTCACAATAAAGTCAAAGTCAAAGTCAAAAATTTTTAATTCAATTTGGCATGTTTTACAAGCTCTTTTAAAACGTTAGAAACTAGGTGTCTGTTCCAAACGCGAATCCTATGGAGAAGAACAGACAAGAAACTCCATGGATTTTATACGAGTACATTGTTGTATCAGGAGTGTGAGAATGATGCCGATTAGTACCTACAATCAAGACTAACTAAAACTAACTTATTAATAAAATAGCCTTGTTGGAGCAAGTCGACCAGTCCCAGCAGAAGGCACCCGTTCACGAGTATAACGCACACATCAGCCCCGCACAGCTCGACCATTTTGTAGGGAACCGTGCGACCCGACGTGTAACGCTACCAATACATAAATAATTATGTTTTTCTGTGCGGGAATCAAACCCGCGACCTGTTGAACGAACCGCAGAACAGATATATACATACATTGTATAAGTACTCATAGAATACTAGTATGTTAATTCCAAAACGTTTTTCATAACAAAGACCGACCCAAATCATATTCCAATTACATGCTTGACCGGGACCTCGACGTCCCAAAGTTTAACATTATTTAACAAAATTAGGAACACTTTTTCTAAAAATGCATTGTACAATTTTCATAAAGAGTAGGTACCTAAAATTTGTATTTAATTTAAGTAGAATAATTAAGGTTGGTGTATTCACAGATTAAGTATATTGCCTGCA
Source organism: Orgyia antiqua (assembly GCA_916999025.1). Classification (NCBI taxonomy): domain Eukaryota; kingdom Metazoa; phylum Arthropoda; class Insecta; order Lepidoptera; family Erebidae; genus Orgyia; species Orgyia antiqua. Next base: position 514,533 of record OU779871.1, on the reverse strand, counting down.
CATCATTTCCTACCTAGGGTGCTAAAAGACCTTTTTTTGCTTAGATCGGGAAAAACGCACAAGTGATAGTCCGCGGAAGACAGAGAACAGAGACTGTGACTGGGTATCTGGTTGCCCTTCCAGCAGCTGCTTTAAGAACAAGAACAAGAAAACTTCCAGGCAGACCGGGATGTCACCCTTGCGCCGTGGTCTCTATTGTGGGCGGTCGGCCTAGTGCTAAGATCCTGGACTAAGTTGTTACCCTTTTTAACACTTTGAAACTTAAATTTCTAAAGTATCAAAAACATACAAACTTTTAGTTTATCAGCTTCAGTTTTGGTTAAGGCTTTATGTACATACCTCAGTTATGTAGGTAATAATTTTTAAACGTGATACAACCAATATTACAAGTGATGATGTTAACCATATTGTAATTTTACTTAATGGTTGTTTCTCTTAACATATTTAACGACATGACTCATGGAACTCCATTAAACAAAGAAACAGTTAACAACAGACTCACTGATAACTTCTTACACGTGCCAATGTACGAGTATGTAAAGGATACTATTCATGGTAGGATTACAATACAAACCGCCATTTAAATTCAAAAAAAGCTTATTATCAAGCGCACTACGTGTAAAATATTGTGGAATTATCTCAAAAAGCCAGCCCTAACAAGACGTATCAATCCCTTTCGCAAAAGATATAGCGCATTTAGCAATACTAAAGTTTAGTTAGGAAGGCACAAAACCATATTATTCTCCATACAAAAATATGTGCATTGCAGTCCGCTGTTTTGTTCGTGGATCGAGAGCAACGATTTTTTCTCACAGTATCTAGGTCTTATTTATCAGGGTTTCTATTATTTCCTCTTTTTCAAAACATATTGATTTTCGACAAGGTATTTTATTAAAGTAGACCATTTACTCTTGGACGGATCAACAGTGGTCGGACAGAGGCTGATGGATGGATGGATGGATTCGCTCTTGAATGGTCTTCTTTAACAAAAACCACCTTGCCGGAAACATCAAATAAACAAACATGCTTTCTTCTAAATTACAGCCACAAGTTTTAAGTAAATTGGCACGACAACAAACTTGTTTAAAACAAAAGGTTTATGTTGAAACTTTATTAGCTTTAAAAAAGTTAAGGATATTTAGGAGAGAAATTTATAAAACACAGAAATGAGTAGGGAAAACATTGAGTTTAAATTTTTAATAAATGTTTTTATTTCACAACAGATAGTCGCAGAATAAACAGGTGTATTAGTACAGAATGGAATATTTAATGCAAAATCTATTTGGTACTAATACTAAAAATAGGTCTACTACTCGTAACTTATATAGTACTTCGTTAAACGCAAAGATGGTTGCAGCAACGGCTCTGTTCACGGCACTAGAGCTTCGTTGGTTCGAATTTGGGAGAGCAGAGCGATTCACATAAATATAATTTCTGTATTGTTTTTGTTACCTGAAAATTGAATTAAACTAACAGTTGTCTGTAGTTATAGTTAATTTTCAGGTACTGTGGTCAGCCGCAGTCGCGGTCGCCTATCGCTAGTTCCCAAACTTACCTTTTACATATTGAATAGTAATGAAAAACTAAAATTACTCGTACATTTTTAAGCAAGTCTTAAACCTATTTCTAAGATGATATACTAAAACAAATTGAAGACAATTTGTGTTCTATGTACATTGGTAAATATTCAATTACGTTTTATGTCTCTAAGCAATACATTCAAATAAAAGAAATACGACAATGAAAGATAAACCGCACACATTGATTTCCCTGGAGCGTTTAGGAGCGACGATGTGTCACTCTATCACACGCACTCATCAATTTCCATTTATTGAAAAAGGATTTTGATTGATGGGAATAGTAATAGGATTAACTAACTTAATATTATTTGGATTTATTCTCTTTGGCACACAGGGTATACTAAATTGATTTTGCATACACGTTTTCGATTATATGGTATAGGGAAAAAATAATGTCAACACATTAAACAATTTAGCATATCTACATACCGAAAAATACGTCACTGTGCCTGTAAAAATGCAGTATGGCGACAGATAGACAGACACGCAGAATAACTGACGGACAAACGAACGGACAATGGAATTTCAGCAACAGTAACCAGGTCTATCTATCCTTATGTTATGGTGTCCTAAAAATGAGTTGATACTATTTCAAGCTCGTATCTGATTACAATTATGCTTTCGATGTAATTTATTTTTAATCGTTAATGAATTAATAGCCGTGAAATAGCTATTTGAACTTTGAAAATGATAAATAACATTACTTAAAACTTCTTTAAAGTGAACAAAACATTTTTTATTTTGTTATTATGTCATCAAGTTAAAGCACTTTTCTTCAAAAATTAAACTTTGAAAGTGCAGATAAATGGCCGTTAAAATAAACACGGGTGCAACAAAAAACTCTGCCCATTACTTATAAACAAAGTTTGCCCGTTCAAGCTAACTTTCAGTTGAATAATGTTGTTTAAGATATTGTTAGGTGACATTTTGGATTATAGCTGACCTTGTTTACGGTTTTATTAATAGAATCTGCTTTTTACTCCACAAATTCATCTAATCCAAATAGTAATTTTCGAAACCAACGTTCCCACGCTCAGAGAAGATGTTATATGCTTATAATATCCCTTAGCAGGCTTTTACAGCTTTCTTTGGAAGGATATAGAGTGGTGACACTTAGAATTTTGATATTCAAAATTTACTGAAATGTTAAAAATTTACGTAAATCTTATTGTATTCTTACATTAGGATAAAAGTGCTCATATCTTTATATATAAAATTAAACATCAATTGCTGTCGTTAGTCTCGCTAAAATTTGATAATAGCTTTACCGATTTAACTGATTTTGGATTTGAAATATTTCTAGGAATGATTTTAAGAAGAAGACCGTATTTTCTTGTTCCAAATGAACTGTAAGTACGCAACTAAACTATGTGGGCCACGGCCACAACTAGTGGTAAATAACACTGTCCATATTATTATGGTGGTAGATTAAAATTAATCGGTCACCGTATACAGGACAGTTTCAGCATATTTCTGATTAAATACCATAACATATTCTATGACCTTAGCCTTTAAAATATTAACAAGAACCAGCGCAGATATAATACTAATCTGTTGTTACGTCCATTGTTTAAAATGTTAGTAGATAAACATCGAAAGACTTGCTTTGTTAAACAAAATAAAAATATAAACTGTGAAAAGATAAGACAATAAGTAGGTAATTACTTTTTGTAATCTTTGTAAAGAATAGAGTTTTGTTATGGAATCAGAGCGCTTATCTTTTGTAAATTTAAAATATTTTAGGTCTACAATATAACGTTTCTTTCTTTCTGAATTCCGTTGACAAGCTTAAGCATACTGTGGCGAATGATTGGTTTATATCCAGTGTTTATAAATATTTATAACTAGCTGTTAAACGTGACTTCGTACGCGTGAAATTTAAAAAAAAAATCCACTAAAACACTGATGATTCCCTTCTATTGATTACAGCGTGATCAGCAAACAAACAAACTGTTTATCTTTATTATATTATTAGTAGGTACTTTACAATATTAATGTTACAATATGCTATTGTATTGCTCTAGAAAATCTAACTTCTAAGCTTTATTATCCTAGGTAGAACTATCATTTAAACAAAATTTTATTACATTCCATCATTATGCCGCACTGAAGCCACTTAAGGTCCTAAATAGAATTACTTCACGCTAACACGCTAAGCATTGACGTTGTAAATTTATCATGTTTTAGATGTTTTCACGTGAGTGCGGTTTAATGTGATATATGTAAGGTCTTATATGCAAAGTGCACAGATAAACTTTCTATAAAATACTGAATATATCGTTTACTGGACATTTTGGTGTTTAGAAATTGGAAAAACGATCAAGAAACCTGGTACGATAAACGAGTATATCAATATCTATTTTAAATATTTTAATTTGTGTTTAACCAACGTAATTTTTCAAAAATCGAACGAAAATAGATGATACTATCCCACTGTCTAATACGATCGATCGAATAGCCGACTAAAAATCAGAGCTTTAAATTCACCGCATTATATTTTTGTGTAAATATGGCATCATCGAAATCATTCTCCTGCCTTTATTCTGTTACTTGGGGTCGTCGCAACATGACTTACTCCTGATCCCGGCCTAACGACAACCCTCATCGGGTATCTATATACGCAGGTGTTATACATCGTGGTTCCCTCGGTCAGCTCTTACGACGCGAGGCCCTTGGAAAAGATATGGGATGGTGACTTGTACTCTTTTTGTCCGTCACCAATGGACACTATTAAATATAATTTTCATGAAAAATATCAGCATAATATCTATTAACGTATTTTCATATTTAAATACAGTCCGTGTCGTTTTTCTTCTGTACTTAATTGAAAATAAATTGGACCGAATGTTTGCACAGATGCTACGAGAAAAATTGTCGCAGATTAAAAAAGGTATCCTCTTTTATTTTAAGATACTAAAAATATAATTTTATGTTTGGACTCTAAATAAAAATCAATTTAGCTGTAATTTATTCCATATTAGCTATTGCCTGTGGTTTCACATACTGTAAAGTTTCATTTAAATTCAGTAGTTTTTGCGTGAAAAGCATGTGCAGAAATCATATTTCTTAGCAAAGATATTCAGAATATAATAGTGAAACTATCAAACCTGTTGCTTGGCCTTGAATTTCATGGCGAAGTATCTCGAGTAATCTCGATAGACCAATTAAAATCTTGTCAATATTTTGAACAAGTTGGCACAATTTATGCAGCACTTACTGGACAGTAAAGTAACATTTGGTTATTTATTCCGCGTCATTTATGTAGTTTTCAGTAATATAATGACAAAATATTACAAAAAAATAATGTAACACTTAATAATGTCGCAACAAAATCAAAGTCATCAAAAAAGTGTGCTATATTCTATGTTCTTAAGAAATTATGTTTCACGCTATCCTAAGTATATTACTAACTTCATAGTGACAGTGGCACCGCTCATCTCTTTTCATTCAAAATAACTTCGTTGTGTGACAGTGTGTGCGTCGTAAAAATTTACTCTCAATTATTTTTCTAACTAAACAAAAAGCACCAACAGAAATATAAAATAAATAAAATTTTATCACACCATAAACCCTTTACTAATTGTTCACATAATAGTAATATAATCGCACATAACAGCTACTTTAGTAATGTTACGTAAAGTGGTTACCGACAGTTAATCGAAAAACTTGTCCCTCGGTGGTACTTCAAACAATTAACTTCTCGTTAAGTTCAAATAATTGGCTTTCATCGTGAATGAGTTTACACTGGATACACATTTTATTTAATGTACTGATCATTAAGATTTATATCATGAGATACGAAAAACACTGAATTTCTGTAGATAAAAGTTTTAAACTTTTTAACGTAAGTATATACGTATATTCAAGATATTTGTTTCACCTATCTAAAATAATTAACGTGACAACTGCTTCAGGTTTTGTTACGAGTTGTAATACACATTTCAAATATACACACCACGTCATCATGTCAACTCATCAGTCCACTGCTGGACATAGGTCTCTCCACGCCACAATACACGGTCCTCCGCCTTCCACATCCAGTCCCTCCCCGCGACCTGCTTTAGGTCGTCGGTCCACCTGGCAGGGAGGCGTCCTACTCTACGCTTGATGAGTCGCGGTCTCCACTCTAGAACTCGTCTGCTCCATCGGCCATCGGTTCTGCGGCAAATATGGCCAGCGCATTGCCACTTAAGCGAGCTTGCACTAGCGAGCTATGTCGACCACATTGGTTCTTTCTCAAAGTGATTCCGAGCAAAGCCCGCTCCATAGCTCGCTGCGCGACTTTTAGTCTGTGGACTAGCCCTACCGTAAGTGTCCACGTGTCGGCACCGTAAGTCATGACGGGTAGGATGCACTGGTTGTAGACCTTCGTCTTCAGGCATTGCGGAAGATGCGAAGAGAAGACACGACGTAGCTTTCTGAATGCCGCGCAGCCCAACTGGATCCTTCTGTCGACTTCTTTCTCGAAGTTGTTTCTACCAAGCTGAACAACTTGTACAAGATATATTAAGGTAGGTATATTGTATATATATATAAGGTATATTGTTGGACAACTTGAAGCACCGACTCTTTGATGTAAATTGGTCTCGGCGTAACACGTTCATTGAAAATGATTTTGGTCTTATCCAAATTCATGCCGAGACCAACACGTCGAGAGGCTTCGTTTAGGTTGAGCAACATTTCGCTTAGCTGTTCCAGCGTCTCCGCAACAATAACGATGTCATCGGCGTGACTGTTAGGAATTTTACAATGCTGTTGTAAAATTCCATAATATTGATAAATTAATAAACACACTGTGTTTTTTCTTTCATAATTATTTCACCAATTATTTGCATGCACCGTTCAATCATAATCCATAGAACAAAACTTAGATATAAAAAGGATTTTACGTAGATAAAATATCGAAAACAAAATCTGTTTGCCAAAGAACATAAATATACTAAGTAATCTGCTAAGATCTATCACAAACCTTAACGTAAAACATTACAAAACTTCAGTCCCGTGAAAGCACTTACAATATTTTACAGGATTGAAATAAATACACAATGCGTTAACAAAGGAAATGAAAGTGGCTCCAGATAGAAGCTTCTTCACGGCTAGATTACGTTGTTTCATAAATAAAACAATAGCCTACATTTCCACGGAAATATTTACAACGAAACCAATTAAAATGATGTGAGTATTGGATTTTATTTGTGATTTTTATTTCATTTTAGTTGTGGATATGTACTGAATGTATACTCGGAACGACTTATATGGAACGACTTGTTTCCGTATTAACGGTATCCCTAATGTCAAGTAGTCTACGTCCTATCTTGGACTCTAGACCATCTGTGTACCATTAAGTCGGTTCAGTAACTTTGACATGAAAGTGTGTCAAGCAGACATAATTATATTCTTATTTTTTATTTTGTTTTTCCATGGACATTTCACACATCGTCCTTTGGTCCCAAGCTAAGCGTATATGCTTATGTTATGGGTACCAGAATACGAATATACTACATAAACTACTTTTCTTTTGTAAATACATACTTATTATACATAAAAAACACCCAGACGCAGTACAAACATATCTATGTCAATTTGAATACCGAGCGGGAATCGAACCCGCGACTTCGTGATCCGTTACATGAACCACTAGACCACGAGACCCAATTGATATTAGTAAGGATTAACTTTATCGTAAAGTGGCTTAATAATATGTTAAAATCTGTAATATAAATCCGCAACAAGCTGTTACTCCATGTAACATTACATTTGATAGTACGCGTCACAACTCCTTAATTGGAATACTTTGAATAAGTCGGATTAAAGTGGCATTCAGTTTTAATTACTTTTAAGATTTATTTGATACCCGTCTAATTAGTTTTGTATATTTGTAAATGTTTAATGTACTTAGTTAAAAGAGAAAATACTAAATAAGTAAAGTTTTGATTATACTCGGCGTAATTACGTTAATCCATGTGGAGTCAGATGAAAAAATAGATACTACAATCTACTAAAATAGATCTTTCTCGGGTCTAGGAAGATCGGGTCACTTATGACAAATTTCCTTCTTATGGTGTTAAAAGAGTCGGCTACGGGAAAATTCAAATACTTATATAGCTTAAGACACAACTACCACAGGCAGAAAACTCAATAGTTTTTCAACATTCTTTAGTAGATCAGTATACCTACAACCATGTTAAGAATGGTCCAATGTAACTAATGAAGGATAAAAAATAATTAAATATAGTTCGATTATTACGATTATAAGCTTCGACTTTCAAAGTAAAAGCATAGAAATTCAACTGTAAATTAATTTTGATCATTGAATTTATGACTTTAGTAACAAAAATCTTTATTCACAGTATTAAGTTTATGATTTTATCAAAATTAGTAAACGCATTTGTTGCATGAATTAATTTGTGTAAAAAATTTTGGACTTCACAATATAAAATCCTCAACTAAGTATGTTCTTTTTTAAGTCTTTGATGTTCATATCTTATTAATAGTTTTGCATATTTTTCCGTCTTTTAATAACACATTACTCTTCTTTCGTTAAGTCCTTTTCTATCTGACTAACACTCTTGCTGCCAGTTTCAGGTAGAAGTATTATTGTGGTGACTGCTCCAAAGAAGTTAATGGCTCCAAATAAATAGAAGGACATGTAGGCCCCTAAATAAGCAGAAATGGCGGAGCTGGTGATTATCTGTACAAATGTCATAAACCAAGCGAGACTGATCAGACAGGCCATTAACTTTCCACGTATCTGTAAAAAAATTACATTTTATAGTAATCGGTCAAGCGGTTTTGAAAGAAAATGGCGATTAAAAATGTGACTCGAGGATTTTATACAAAAATATAATGCATCATCATTAAAATCTGGTATTTATAACAGTTTTATAAGCGAAAATGCTTTAACAGCCAAACATTTAGGATAAATATAATTTTTCTATAAAACCGGGTCATAAAGGACATTTTCGTAAAGGCTAAATCGATGTAGCCGCTATCAGCGCTATTTATAGCAGAAAAACAATGTAAACATCGTAACAAAATATAATAATGATCAAGTGAACGTAGTCGATAATAGCTTACCAAAAATAAATGTTATATAATTATTGTAATTTATTATAGCATGGTATAACGATCATTAGGTTTATAGGCTGACTATGACAAGAATAAAAGTTATTTTCTAGTTATTATAATCAAAACTAAATTATTGTCTGTAATATTTTAAAAAAAAGTCTGTAAAAGTTAGCAAAGGGATATTGTACACAGATAACATCCTCTGTTAGAGATGGAAAACTCGAATATAAACCCTGTGTCAACACGCCTGGTCAGCGCGGCACAGTAGACCATAATCCCTCCCAAAGTGGAGGAGGCCCGTGCCCAACAGTGGAACGTAAATGGGCTGGAGAGAGAGAGAATATTTTGACAAAGAATAACACAGAATAAATTCTCTTCTTAAAAATTCGAGAACTACTTTATAAAATAACGTTATTTTAGATATAATATACGAAAGTTTTTGTAAAGGTAACCATTTTGGAAAAAAACACTTAACTTAAAAATAAGGTGGTTGTACAATGATGACCGCTACCGTACGTATTTCTAAATAGTCTCTTACTTGGAAATTAAACATTTCAGATGCAATGATGAATGGCACTGGAGATACTCCTGCACCGTAGCAGCATATTGACACTATGATCATCACGACAGGCAGCCAGCCAGGTGAAGAGTAACCATAGATATTGCATATCATTGTTGATGCCAGCGCGGTGAATGTTACTGCAGATATGATAAACGTTGTTTCTAGGAGCAACTGTAAAAAAAATACGAAGTTAGCGTTCTACATGACAATTTACGATACATGTCCACGTCACACTGAATGCGTATACTAAGTACGCAATCAGTTTGACGTGTACACTAATTACGCAATCAGTGTGACGTGTACACTAATTACGCAATCAGTGTGACGTGTACACTAATTACGCAATCAGTGTGACACACGTCACACAGTTATTTTATTGCTAAGTTTGTGTGACCATAAAATATGTAATAATATAATTTAATCAAATGAAAGCTAATTATAAGTATAAAAAAAAGGAATGGAGTCATGAAATAAATTCGCATTAAATAAAATTATATCGTAATATTTTCAAGTATGTGATAAACTAATACAGCGAAACATAGAAAAATAATAATCTGTCATGGAATTTCTAGTTACCTTTCTGCCAAGTCTTTCCACGAAGAACATAACAAAGAGACCTCCGATGGTCAAAAATATTGGTATAGCGAGGGTCTGTAGTTCTGGACTAATGTTCACATCAGAGTCTGCTAAAACTACTGCAGCGTAGTTTGTTATGTAGAATACACCATTCATCCCACGGCCAGTGAAAATTAGTACCATTATGATGAAGCCTCGGCGCCAAGCTACATTCTTAACTAAAAATATTATGATATTATTAAAATAGCTTTCATTTTTAAAACTAAAGGTTAAAATTTCAAGTATTTAGACGAGTAACTCCTGCATTAGTGTCAGTTTTATATAAAAAGATTCTTCAGATGTTATTACAGTATTGACGAATTTCTAAACGACAAAGTAAAATGGATCCAAAAATGACATTTTTAATTTATTGCATTTTATGACTTAGCTTGAAAATATGTATTAATAATTATTTATGATTTTATTTTAAATGGACATAATATTAGATTAATTAATTTGTTTCACTATTATTGACAACTGTTATTTATTTATTATTTGTATTTGACTTGTTTATTTTTGACATAACGTTATTTTAAATCATAATCTAAATGAAATTTGTAATTGAATGATGTATCTTCCCATTCAGATATTTGTACACCATTTCATGGTTAAACATGTTGTCTCTTTTATATAAGTACTTTAACATCTATGATAAATGCCTATGTATTATCATTGTAACCTACACATGTTTTTACAAATAAATATATCTTTATTTTTATCTTTATCTTGCACTTTAAGTATATCTGGATATATGAATAAAATCTACAGTACTAATTTATTATAAAAACGGAGTTACTTACAAATATTAAGAAACGTTAAATTAGGCATAGATCTAAAATAATCATCCTCCTTTTTGATGGAATCAATTTCATTTACAACTTGCTGATCGTTTACATTTAGACCTCTTAGAAATGCAATTGTCTTTGCAGCTTTCTGAAAACAAATAGGTTCTATTAACAATGTATTTATTTATATTTTATTTATGAAGACAAAAGAACAAGAATAAAAAATTTAAAAGATACCTCTATTTTTCCTTTACTGACAAGAAAAGAAGGTGATTCTGGAACTATCACTAATACTACTATATTAACCAATGGTAATCCGACAACAACATACAATAGCCTGTTGTAATCTAAGAAGGCTCCGATAAAATATATAATCAAAAGTCCTATATTTTGAAACAGTACACCAATAGATACTAAAGTTCCTCGAATATTGTCTTGACTCAGCTCTTTGATATACATTGGAATTACGTGGAAACAGCTACCAGCACCAAGACCACAGCTGATCCTTGCTATAAGGAGAGTGGTATAACTCGTTGGACAAAGCTTGATAAGCCAGCATAACTGTAAGAAAACAAGGACAGATATGAAACATTAACAAAATTCTGGATAAAACATTTTAAATATCATTATGATTACATGATTCGGGGTAAATTTTTTGACTAAAGATTTAAACAGTCATAAATAAATACCTCACGAATCAAATTAATAAAAAATATTTATGGTAAACAAACTACAAAAATGTTTTAGGTACTTACCAATTGAAATATAGCAATTATCAAACTAGCCCATTTTCTTCCAAAATTATCGACAACGTATAATAATAGTACAATTCCAACCACAGCAGCTAATGAGGGTATACCAGCTATTAATGATATTTCAGCGTCAGTCAATGGTCTGCCAGCAGGAGATTCAGCTGATTGTAATACTTTTGTCATGGGTGATACCCATCCCAATTGCATTCCATAGGTCAAAGGTGCCAAATTAACTATAAAACAAATGGGAATTTTGATTTTAACAATAAGTTAAATAAGAGTTCTAAAGAAATATCTGGTCCCACATGACAGGTATACCAGAAATCTTGGAATAAGGCACAAATTATAATTTTGAAATTTACTCAGTATTGCCATAGCCCACTGCACTCTCGTATGTCCAGAAGATTTCGTGATTTCTCGTTTATTCACTATATTTTCAGAATTCATGGTAAGCATTTTGAGATATTATTAAATTAACCAGTTGAATATTAAAAAAATACCATTGCAAATTTATATTCAGATTTTCAGTCTATCAACGTCTTTAAAAGTTTTGCTAAACTGTTACATGAATTTCAATTTTAGTACGTATATATATCTACAGTTTTCTCAGGGATGTACTGATTTTTTCCAAATCTTATAAAACACACACAAACTTCTTAATTTTTTAGGCAAACATTTAAAGGTAACATTCATTAGGCTTAAATTCATTTCTCTTTTAAATATTATGCCAAAAAGTATATAATATATTTGTTTATTTGTGTGTGCTCGAGTGTGTGTTTGTAAAAGATAGTTGAAATTCATCGTTTCCAAGTCATCGTGTGCTAAGCGCGTTGGCAATACGTAAGCACGTTTGTATAAATGACGTTGCGAAGAATTGTCACAATGATTGCGTTTCGGCTAACGCGCGTACATACGTCGTTCAAGTAAATTGACTTTACACGTGCGCGCGCAGTTGTAAACGCAATCAGTGTGACATTATTTTTTTGTAATATCACAAAGATTGCGTTTCCGACTGCGTGCGTAGTGCGTACCTCATGCAAGTAATTTGACAACATGATGCACGTGGTCGCAAGCAGGCGCAATCAATGAAATCATGTTTTCCTTCATGTAAAATATACTTTAGTTTTACAAAATCAAAGTTATGAAATATTTCAAAATTGTGTAAAGATATTGTATTTATTTATAGTATATTGTGTACACAAAGGAAATGTTTTGTTATGTATGAGTGATGTTATGAGTAGTGATTTCAATCAAATATGTCAACCCTAATATAACAAATACATATCTCTTTTATCAGATATACAAAATATATTTTTTTGTAAACAAAGATTTTAGATATTATGTTTACTTTGTTTATAATTTGCTTGTATACTATTATCTTTTTATATTAGATGTAGATATAAATGTTTGTGTTGCATCATATTTCATACTATTTCTTAGCAAATTTTGTTGTTTTTGAGTTAAATAGTCTAATATACGAAAATGTCATATCATTGTGTTTTCATAACAAGTGACTAGAAAGGATTGAGCAGGTTTACAAAAAATATTTGAAACGTTACATTGTCATCAATAGTATTATTTAAATTAATGTCAAAAACAAATAGACATGAATTGATAAGAAAAGCGATAGACCACATTACCGATAGAATTGATACCAAAGTCCAGTGTATGATTTGCTCTAATTGTAGTCATATATTTTTAATAGTATATTTTTAGACTTTATCTCGTTAATTAATTGAGATAATGAAGATTTAAAAATGAAAAAAGATGTAAAGGTTGTCTGGAAGAGATCGCAATATGCGATAAGACCGCCAATTGTACATGTTTTATTGTTACATTACTTAAGTGACATGTAATTTATGGTGTACAATAAAGTGTATTCTATTCTATTCTATTCTATTCTATTTAAAGCGATATCTTAAGTTTACATTATGTCTGTTATAGATGTTTACAAGATAAGATATTTTACCCGACTGTACGATAGTTAAGAACAGTTACACCAAGATAAGTGCTTTTCTGTTGTGATGATAAATAAATGCCAACGTCAAATTTTAGTTATAAATAGGACAGAAAGAAGAAGAAATGGTATAAACTAAGGCCTAGGATAAGGCTAAGGCTTGCATTAAACTAACAAGTCTCCTATTCCAAGCAGTAGAGTAATTAACAAATTTGAAATAAAAATACAACTACAGACGAGACATTCATATTTAATTTTGATGCGCCAAATCGGTGAAACAAGTAAATATGGCGTCTCAATGTTGATAAAACTTTCACTACATTGCACATTGTGAAGAATCCTTCATCAATAATGAAAATAAAACAACATATTACGCGAAGGGAACAACTCATACTTACAGTTTTGAGTTCAGTGATTAATATCACTTATATTTAGGCTTTAATCCTAATATAAACTCATATTAATCACTATTCAAGCCTACAGTATCCTCTAGTGAAGCTGCTACCAATTAGGATTATTCATAACTTAATTACAATTGGGCTTGTTTGGATATTAAATTAATTGTTTGAGTTATATCTTTGTTAAAGTAATTTGTATTGTGTATCATAAACTTTATTACAATAATCTCATACAGATTATTAGAAGCTAGGATTATATAAATAGTCTATCATTTGTATACATATAAAGAAAACTATAAACTTTTCATGAGGAATATTTAATATTACGTGTTTTACAATTTTTTAATCATGGAAGTTGTGGTTTTGATTTTTGTGAAATGTGTGAAGAAGGAGATGTATGTTAGCCCAGTACGTATACATGTACCAATATTTTAATCTAAGTAACGGAATCTTTGAAAGTTGTTTTCATTCACTCCCAGTAGTCGGGTTGATCTGAAATTATGGACCGATGACAATGCAATAATCAAAAATAATATTTAGGATTATTAAGCGTGTTTTCTAGTTTTCGAACTGAGCAAATTATTATAACTCTTTTTGCATAGTTTTAGAGTTAAACATTCTCTACCCAATAATCATCATAGTTTATTTGTGTCCAAACCTTTCTGTTTCTGTCAGCTTTTTAATTGGTCTATTCAAAATATCGCCTATCCTCTGTTTGCTCTTTATAAGGATAGAAAAGTATCGCAACGATCATGTTACTTACTCGTTGTCACGTACAACTACTTTGCAAGAAGGTCTCGTTTAATGGAACCTAATTATAGAGTTCTTAAGTGCCTCAGTACATAGTACACGCTTGTTATAAGATGACGCCACGTAGAGGCTAATGGCTCGTATATCACCTTTCTACTATGTCTTATAGTTAGCAGACGTATCTATTACAAGCGTGTAGATAATGTTAGACCATACTTAACTTGAAATTAATATTCACAAACATTTTACGTAAAAGCATCTGATCGCAAAGTACTGTTTGTGTTTTTGGTAACATTAGATTATGACACTATTTAACCTCCTATCCCAGCCCATTAAAGTTCCACTGTAGGACACGGAACTCCTTAAAATTGGGAGCTATTTTGGTCTACTATACCGCGTTTATTAGGCGTGTTGATATAGGGTTTAATTTCGAGTTTCCCGTCTTTCATTGTTGATATTCACTAGTAAAAATATCCCTTAGCTGGCCCTTAGAGCAACCAGGGAAAGAAATGGGGTGATTTCACTTGTATTCTTAATCCGAAACACGGAAAATATCACTATTTTGATTTTGATTATGAATATTATTATTTGTGATGGTAATATTGAAGTCAAACCACACTATGTTGCTGCAGTCAAATTACTCAACGCGATACATACTTTGATAGACTTTTTTTTTTTTACATGGGGAATGCATTGACGCACTTCGCCTATCCAGTGCGGGGGCAACCTTCGGGCTTCGTGTGGGACTCCCGGCGGCGGCCGGACTACCCACTAAACCCCATGGTGTTTCTCCGCGCCCAGAAACCCGGGCCGTGGTAGTTACTCAGGTATTACCACGACCCAGGCAAAAGGGGTGGCCCCGCAGATGGGGCCCGACTCAATAGGGGAGGACGTTAGGCCCCCCCATCGCCTACAGCATATGCTAATGGCCTCTCACCGAAACACTAGGTGAGAAGCCATACACCGCACGTGGTGTGGTCTACACGGATGGACACCGCCCACACATTAGGTGGGGGTGGCGTCCATTACCTCCACGGCAGCCGACGGAACTGCTGCCGGAGAGGAGGAACACTGGGCAGGGGGTCCACCCCCGCCCAACCTTATTCGCACCGTTGTGGCATTGGCCACCGCCGGACACTTTGTATGGCCGAGGCGATGGGCAGCGTGACTACCTCCAGACAAACAAATCGCACATCTGATTTCCGGCGCGCAAGTGGCAGCCTTTTGACCGGGCTGCCCGCATCGGAAGCACAGTGCGCTACGGTCAACCTCGCAGCTACACTGTACTCCCAGGGGCACTGGCACCATTACTTTGATAAACTGTATTTGGTGGCGTTATGTCACGTAGTTTCGCTATATAATGCGGTTTTATCTTTAAACCTAAACGAATATATTCTACGGTAAAATACTACGCAAAGATTATGTACGGTGCTTCGAATAACATTTATACTAATAAAAAATCGTATTTATTACATCTTTTCGTTAGAGATAGGTCAAAGAAATATTATAAATACTGTACTTTTAATAACGACAACAATAACTTACTTTGGAATAGCTACCACAATATAATGTATTAGGTATAGTATTTATTTTCTTAACAGAGTTTACACTACTTATTATAATCTGTTTGAAAAAATTTCCTTTTTTCTAAAAAATGCTGACAAAAATTGTAACCAAAAACCTTTTACTTATCAAGATAATATTTGATTTGTATTTTTATAATAAAAGAGAGGTAGATACAGTTAGTAATAAGGGAACAAAATGATTCGGGTTACATTTCTTTGTACTAAGAATATTTTTACTAGGTACTTTCTTTACTTGAATGAAGATAAGGCTGAGCAAGTACAACAAACTTTTATTTGTAGAATCTAAATCTAAATGCGTTATAGTTCTTAGGTTTCCGTATAAAAAGGTAAAACGCGAGCCTATTACAGAGACTTAGCTGTTCATCCATCCGTCCGTTTATCACTAGGCTGTAACTTTGAAACTACAACAGCTAGAGAGCTACCTAACCTACCTTGGGTAATAATAAATCACATCTTTCTCTCACCCTTATCCCTTATCCCCTTATTTGAGGTGGGTTACATTATGGAAATATCGGTACGGACCCCTTCGAGTGCGAGTCGAAGTCGTACATGACTGGTTTTTTCAATAAAGTGTACCACAAATCTGCTTAGATTGTGGGATAGAACTATCAGCTGCTAGCTTAACTTATCGTAACATAAAGATTGTAATTTTCCGCCTTAGTGATTTTGAGGCTTAAATAACATTTTCTGTTCCCTTTGAGGTATTTATAAATTTCCCTTCTAAATATATTTACTCCTTAATTGGCTTAAGACTACCAAGTTTAGATATAAACTTTTTGTTAAGTTTATTGTGGTGGCAATTTATTTAAAACTTTATCTTGTAATTTAGTAGAAGGTATATTTTGTTTGTGTCATGAGGTTGGCAGCCGTGAGATGTTGTTTAATTATCATAGGTACAAAGTTATCTTAGAATTGTTAACAAACTATGTTAAATAAGCCTGCTCAGACAATGAGATAAGAACACGATGAGTTGTAAAATTAAGGAAATATCATTTGGAAAAATTTCCTTTAAGTACAGAAATATAATTATAGTTGATTGTCTTTTTCATTTAGAAATATCATTGTGTTATTGGTTTGTTGTTATGTGTATGCGTACGTATGTGTGTTCTTTGACACTATTTTCTTTCCTTTCCTAATCTATGACAATAAGCATTGTTCATATTTTTTTTAAACTCTTAATTCTAAAACCATTTTGGGGGATAGAGTTTCTGATCATGATCCACTAGTTTTTTCGGAAAATTTGCTATATTAACTATTATTTTTCCAAAAAAGCCAATGATCTCTATTTGCCCTTGAAATAAAGGACTTAAATTGTTAAGGCATGGTTGTCCTGTACTTGAATCGAACCTGCAACCTCATGAATGACAGGCCAGTACAGGAATCACTAGACAACGAGGTCCGTCATCTTTTATGTTATACAGTTTGTATATGTTGACCTTTCATAATAGATAAGGCAAAGATAATATTGATATTTAATCGTCATAAATGATTTTTAAGGAACAAATGTGAAACAATGGTACCGATCCTATATGCACAATCAAACTTAAGTAAAAATGAAAACAACTATGGCGTATTTTGATCAATTGGCTATTGCGTTTTGCACATTTATAATATTAAAAGTCTATAATATACAGATTTTCTTACAAAAAACTTCTGTTAACATTGCCGAATTTTGTTATTGACACTATCAATTTTCATTTTTTAGTTAAGTTTAGTTCTACACGTAGAATCGGTACCAAATGTTCCTATTGTTTTTATAGTCACGTACTACATAACTATGATTACATGTGAAGATGTGTGTATGTATGTATCACATGTACGGAATACTAAACTGTATTCCCCGGATTATAAACGATAAAAACAAGGGGTTTTTTTCATATTATTGGCGATAGAATAACGTTGTTAATAGTTTTATTACGTGTTGAGTTCTTTATGAATTTTTATTACTTTACCGTTTTAGCTAGAACTTTTTAGCTTTTTATTTATGTACTTGGCGGAATGTTAGACAAATAGCTATAGCTAGCATTTTGAATTAGATCTTTTAAATAAATGACACTATCGTTAAAATCGCAGGGAGACGTCAGATGCAAGTGGCACAGGATCGTAGGCTAAGAAGTTCTATGCCAAAGACCTACATATATCCGGCAGTATAGGGGGCATATGAATAACCTATGTAATTAGTTTTCTTTGATTTGAATTAATAAAATCATTAAAATAAAGCGAAATTACTGTTGAACAAATTATCATCATCATCATAACATAACGTCTTTTTCCCATTGTGGTAAACTACAGAACGTCATCTGCTACGATCCATACATACTTCCTTGTCTACTTGTTGTACATATTTACACTCATACGTCGGGTCATGCGCGCCTGATATAAATAAGTGCTACCAAAGTCACGTGCGCAGCACTTGTAGTCGAAGAGTATGCTGAACAAAATTTAATAAATTTGCTACTCAGAATGTTCAGAGCTTGAGAAAGGACATAAGACACTTGAAAGTAACGATTTGAATAAAATTAGCTCCACAGATAGTGCGAAGCCTAAGACAAACGTCCTGCGCAAGGCTTCTTGTTAATGCTATATTTTTATGTTCACAGACCCCGCGACCACAGCACAGCTAGTACATAAAATCACAAAAGTATGGTGATACATAACAATATGTCATATTTATACCCCATATATAACCTGATAGAAGAGATATCGTGTCACGTTACACAATATTTTATACGAAAATATCAAACATGTTCCAGAATGTTCCCTTTTCACGGTTCACTGATATGTGAATATATCACTTAGAGGCATTTCGCTATTTGTTTCATTCATTTCATATATTACCATCCTAATGGCGTAGTTGGAAGGGAAAATTATATGTGTGTGCCATAACATGGGTTTGATTTTAAATTCAGGTAGTATTGTGATTGAAAGTAAAAATAATACTACTAGCTTATGGTGATGTTTGTAGATTTAATACCAAAAATAATTGTATCGATGAAAGCTTTGGTCTCAAAGAGCCTCTCACGATACCTCCAGGTCTAATGAAAAATAATAAAATGTTATGCTTTCCTTTTGTTTAAGCCTTTAATAAAGCAAATAGTAATATTTAAAGTATCAAAATAAATCGCTGAATAATATATTAGGTTGGTAAGCGAAAATTCAAGAACAACCATCCTAAAATGCCAAAATATCTCAACTAATTGCATGAAAAAAGTACGCAATTGAAACTGCGGGCAAAGCTACTTTTTAATAAAAACACGGAAATCGCTGTAATATATATCAAGATATTTTACAAACCATTCTTGTGTAATAATACCGTGTCTTTAGACAGGATTCCTGCGGACTCTACAACACTGCTAATGACAGATAAACTGACATAACCATTGTTATGAACAAGCGAACAATCTTTATTATCTAGAAGATAAGACCCTATATTTTTACATTTTGTGTTCTTACAAAATAAAATCAGGAACAACTTGAATTTTCTTTTCGCTCTGAAGTTTTCATTAGTTTTCAGAGATGTTTTATTTTTTGTAGATATTTTTTGGTTTGTTATATTAACAAACAAATATACTAAATTTTATCATTAATATGGCTCTATTTTAACAGTTTATTTAAACGGTTAAAATAATGCTAACTCCTTTTACGTTCTTTAGTGAGTATATTCTTTATATCAGTTGTTTAAACTTTATATATTTTGATCTCTCACCATTTATTCTAAAAAAGACATACATTAAAAATTCTAGGTACTTAAATGTTACTATTTTTATTTTTCTAAACAAAATTCCTTTAACATCACGCCTAAACAACGTAACTATGTAGTTTGCATTAACTTTGTTAAAACCATAGCTGTGAGCTAGTCTTAATGCAAAAATCTAAGAAAAAAATAACAAAAACGGCAGATTAATTATATTAACATTTTCAGTCGGATTCACCAGTTAACGAGTCTAAATTAAGGCAAAAGGGAAAATATATATTTTAATTAAGATTCAACATAAATCACACTTAACTTGTACCTATAAGAGGAGACGGTAGGAAACTGTTATAATTATATTAGATGACCTTTACATCCGTTAACCTAATGAAGGTAGATTTAACTGTCCGTTATGGTTATTTTGATTGACACACGTTGCAAAATAATGTAATAAAGATTAAATAACTTCAAAGAGGTATAACTCTTGTAAAAAGTCAAATAAAACCACTTTTATGGATGTAGACGTGCATTTTTTTGTTTTCAATTTTAGACCGATGTTTTGGAGCTCAGGACCAGATTTTCGTATTTAAACAAATAAAGTCGTGCAAGTGTTAGAGAATCTTATATAAAACTGTTAATTCGGAGTTAATCTTATAAACAAAACGAAAAAGTAATCATGAGGACTTGATTATCACTTTTTCTACTATAATTTTTAGTTTGTTAAAAAAATGCTTGACAAATCAATCGCTAATTAATTTTATTAAAATGGTGTTTAATTTATCAAAAAATCTGTTTTGTAACTTATTGGACATAGACAAGATTCAAAATTACGATTGCCATATATTATCATGTTATTCATTTATGTTTTGCTTCTAGCGGTTATTTGAAACTTAAATGTGTGAGAACAGTGAATAGTAGTGTGTGTATAATGTGTATAGTGAGGAATTTGGTATATTTCTTAAACATTAATAATGCAGAATGTTCATTAATAAGTTTTATTGTCCAAATTTAATCCTGCGATCATTAGTTCGCAAGAATTACACGAAGATTAACTATGAGCATTCAGTTTAATTACTAAATGTTCCTAAGTATTTTAACAACAAACTATTTGAGTAGCACAGTCTCAGTGTAAACATTCTACATGTCTAAACTATAAGTTAGTTGTACAAAACATGTTAACATCCATCTAAACTTAGTTACCTAAACTTAAACAAGCCGCGTCCAACTTTGGTCACACAGACGCTAACTACATTAGCTCTTTTAGAGTTACTTACTAACTATACTTGCTTTGTAAACAACATTATTTTGGTCTGTAAGCCTTGATTTTGGATTAAACATGGATTTCTCGCTCTACTGTATAGAATTAGTGACCTAATTGAGTAAATTTTATTCATGAATTATTAGATTTTCAGTAAAGTCCTCAGCTTAAAGGTTTCATTCAACGACTCATATCAGCCTAACTTACCTGAATTATTTACATGCATTTTTATTACTACGTAAATAATGGTACCTGCACAGCTTAGATAAAAAATGAAAATTAATAGTATCATACATAATTTCAATCAATCTATGTACTACAGACTAAAAATTTTAATTAATATAAATGTGCACAACGAAATATCCAATTTTTTACTTTTTAGTTAAGTTGTGCATCTAGAATCATAAACTTACCATTTATTCTGTATATTTGTTTCAGTGTAAATATACACTTAAATAACAAATGACATCTCAGTGACATGGCGGTGTCGGTGGTGTACACCAGCTGTCAGCGGTGTAACAATGACATATAGAACAATAAGTAGGAAGACAGCAGACGGTGCAATCTTTGTTATACATTTGTTTTGTTACTGGCGCATGTAACTTTATTATGTGTGGTGTAATGTACACACGGTAGCGATTGTAATTCATTAAATATTTCGTTCAAAAGTCTATAAGTATTCGTTGTCTGTCATACTATCTTCATTCAGAAAAGCCTATACTTTTCGATTAAGTAGGAAACCATGTGTATGTAAATCGGTCTTTACGGTTTTAAACGCAAATATAGTACCTATATACAAAAACACTTATCTTTCACTGTTCGTAGTAACAATAGCTAAATACGAGTATATAGGTACTTATAGTTTCTACTTATCTTCAATTCAAAGCTTGTCAATATTTAATTACACTATCACTCAACGAACTCTCAAATTAAACTATATTTCTAGGCTTGTGAGTGTTACGAGTATTTTATATGAATTATATTATACTAAGTTAGTAATAATTTTCTTAAAATTGATAGATAACAGCCAAACGGATAAATATAATCTATTTTCGTCACAGAAATAATAATAGCAAAAATGAGAAGAGGAAAATAAGTTTGCGTTTTGTTTTTGTATTCAATTGCACCACAAAATTATTGTATATAGAGTTGTATGTTGTTACGTTGTTATTCCTTTGTACAGTTGTCAGTGAACAGCCAGCGAGAACTCTTATATGCTGTCAATACTACTAACACTATTTTATAGGCTTTATTTACAGCGATAAATATAGTTTTCATAGTCGCAGTTTTTCTCAATCTCAATATGTAACACGGAACTTCTCGATAGGAAATGGAGCAATCGTTGCTCCATTTCCTATATTGAAGTTACAGTCACTGCTTATTATAAAACATAGTCATTATTTTTGTTAGGTATGTCCGTATTTTAGCTGAAGCTTTAAGAGTACTCGTACCTAACAGGTAGTGACGCAATTTTTTAATAGATAGAGTGGTTCTAGTGGAAGGATTTATAATTATAGCTAGCTGATGCCGTACGCGTGGAATATAGAAAATTTTCCCCGTTTTTGCAACATTTTGCACTGATGCCTCCTATTGGCCGCAGCGTGATTTTATATTTTACTAGCTGACCCGGCAAACGTTGTTTTGCCATATAATTGTTAGGCGTGAACCCACCCTTAACATTTAGGGGAATGAAAAATAGATGTTTTCCGATTCACAGACCTAACGGATATGTACACACAAAACTTCACGAAAATCGGTTTAGGGAGCCATTTCGGAGGAGTATAATTACAAACTCCGTGATAGGAGAATTTTATATATTAGATAGCCTTCCTCTATAAATTTACTATACAAAACTGGAAGAATTTTTCAAAACGGACCAGTGTTTCCTGAAATTAGCGCTTTCAAACAAACAAACGAACTTTTCAGCTTTATAACGTTTCTAACGTAATTTATTGAGGTATAGTTTTTAAATTCCCCGCGCAGGAAGTAGTAACCAAAAGCCAGTAATGACTAATATAAAATACCCAAAGGTCATCAATAAATCAAAGAATTTCTTTACAAAACTCAATAAATAACATGTAAATGAGACTGTAAGACATGTCCGTTTATTCATTTGAAACCTGTTAAAATACCAGAACTTACTTTTCTTTTTATATTTCTGAATAAAAAGTGTCCGCAATCCATTCGTTTAATGAACACATTTCTTTAGAAATATCTGTCTTAAGATGATCGCGTCGCGTCGCGACGTCTGAAGAGCGTCGCGTTTAGGTACTTGTTATCATACTCTGTGTCATTTTCTTCATTTTACATCATAGATGTGGACATTTCATTACCATATTTACAGCTTTTATAAAAGATTGCGCTATAATTTACAGTAAGTTAATTATCATTTTAAAATGTACGCTTTTAGTTTCAATAGTAAGTGAATATATTAGAAGCACACTTGTTTTAGTGTTTTCTTGTTATGTTAAGTTTAGACGGATATAATATCAGGTTAATTAATCATCAGTAAGATAAAGCTCTTTCAAGTTAGACAGTTTATAGTGAACGACGCAGTAATTAAACTCTCAAACTTACTGCGTATCGTGACGAGCACTTTATCATTTTTAGGGTTCCGTACCAAAAGGTTAAACGGTACCCGATTACTGAGGCTTTCTGTCCATCTGTCTATCACTAGTAGTTACTCTTGTAATTACTCTCTAATTAACTTTTTAGCTGAAGAGTTTAAAATTTCACGGTAGATGTTATTACCATAAATAATCGTCATCAGCGTTCTCCTGTCTTTATCTCGTTATTTGGCGACAGGAATGAGACGAACAGAACCCTTCGTCCGCTCGAACTTGACCGTATTATATAGATAATAATAATTATCAAAAAAATTATTGTTAAATGCGTATTTAATGGTAAAAAGATACAACATTCGGCTAGTTTTTTTAGACTAGTGTTAGATAAGTTTTATCTTGTTGTGTTACATACAATAATATCTGTAGTACATTATGCATAAACTACTTTGGCGTTAGCTGCGGTTACCGCTTGATTGGAATAATATAAAAAAATGTAATCATAAGTTATTTTTTCAATTTTATTCTGATTTAATCATTGCAACAGTATTAGCTCAAAAACAGACCAGGTATTTTAGCGTAATTATTATTAATGCTCCGTATAATGCATAAGTTCGATTGATTTATTTCTTCATACTTAATAACCTAACATTAGAATATACATTCAACAAAATATGTATTAAGATAAGGTCAAGTCTAGCTTTTTTGTATGAAAATATCTTATTTATTTGAGCAATTGTGATGTCTCCAATAGTCACTTTACAAAGTTTTTTAATATAAGTTTCCCAATTCTGCAGACATGAAAAACTTTACAAATAAGTATGTGACATGTTGCTAAAGCTCATACAACTTGTGGAAACTATGTACTGTGAGACAGCACATTTAGACTCACTATATATTTCTGTAATAATAAGTTGAGCATTATGTCATTATTAGAAACTTGTAAATAATCTTACGGACATAGTTTTCATGTTTAGTGAAATATTTTTGAACTTAAGTTTTTTTCATATAAGATTTCATGTAGTAACTTATGAATCTTTGGAAATAAAACTACTATTCACTAATACAATAAAGCAGAGAAACTGGTTGTCACGAGTAGGATTTAAACGTGTGTATTTTGGCAATCCATTTTATTTTCAAGTCAATTGCAAAATATTTAAATAAATATT
Source organism: Orgyia antiqua (assembly GCA_916999025.1). Classification (NCBI taxonomy): domain Eukaryota; kingdom Metazoa; phylum Arthropoda; class Insecta; order Lepidoptera; family Erebidae; genus Orgyia; species Orgyia antiqua. Next base: position 489,801 of record OU779871.1, on the reverse strand, counting down.
TTACTATTTCCATCGAATTTATTTTAGTTCATATTTTCCCCATGTTTAGTTGATGTTTGAACGATAACTATAACGACTGGCAGAACTCATCTACTAGCTTTGTATTTGATTCTAGGTCTTCTTATTCTTCTCCGTCGGTTCCTCATGACTGAGGGTCGTGACCACCTCGGTCTAGGCTTCTGATGAGCCTCTTCCAGTCGTCGCGGCACTCGGCGCGTCTAATTGCGGCGGAAATATTAATATTAGCGGCCTCCTTCACTGCATCAGACCATCTCAGCGGCGATCTTCCTTGACTTCTCTTGCCTTCCACGTGCCCTACAACTGTGAGCTTTTCCAAGTTGTTTGGATCCCTCCGGGCCACGTGACCGAAGTATTTGAGGAGTCTCTGCCTAGCGATGGTGGATAGACGGGTCTTGATATTGAGCTCAGAAATAATAGATGCATTTGTCCGCCGCGCCGTCCATGGTATTCATCACATTCGGCGCCAGCACCACATCTCAAATGCATCTATTCTTGCTCGTGTGCGAGCCTTGAGTCTTCTTTTCACGCTCTTCTTATCTGCGCTTCTTATGGATGACTTGAGCCATGTTTTATTATAATTTATAAGTAAAGGTAAAATATACATAACTATATGATATATCTCAATAAAATGATTTGCTACTAACAATAATTTTAATTAAAGAACCACTAGAGAGCGATTATCGCGTTTAAATGAAATAAATCAATTCCAATATAGTAGTATTAATTGTGAACCTTGTATTATAAATGAATATAAATCATTTGCTGCAGATATTGGATTGCGGATGTGTAGTGTAGTGTGTATGTAGTGTGTATCTAGTATCTATGTGTGCATATGTAAGTAAACTATATAATCGTGTACATCTTAAAATAAAGGAGAGTAAGTTATCTGGACAGTCGTAACTATCATTTGACTCCTCAAATATCTTTGTCCTTACAGATGAAATAAGCTTTACTGTAATATCATGTTGTCTACATTATTTAATAACCAAAAACTTCAATTTTATTATAACTAGTTGTAGTTCTTTCAGTTTACATTTCTTTGGTTTCCTGTTTTGATTGTATTTAACCGATTAATTTTTAATCCCTTAAAATTCTATTTTTATGTTATATTTATTCTTGAAAAATAAAATCAATTTTGTATATTCTTAATATTAAACATAGCTGTAGATATTTCCTTAGTTGGTGTCACGTTATAGCCAAAAGGGTGATATTTGCGGCGAAATAAATTAATTTATTCATGCAGGTGGCGCCACCGTTACTAGGTACGGAGACACCAGTCAACTTTATATCTTTGTCTTACTAATGACAATAGAGGAACGAGACCCTTGTATTATTATTTATTATAATGGTGGGAATATTGTTGAGATTAAAATATAGAATAGTGTCAGTATGAAAGGGATGATACAGATTAGATAGTAGCGTTTTGCTGTTTGAATTTGTGGGTTTGAATTTCATTTGGAACAATAATTATTTGCATGATTTAGACATATTAACCCTTTGCGAACATGCTTGGTCAGTGTCGCTAGTTGTCTAAAACCGTTCCGAAGGCGGGGAGGTTTGTGCCCAACGGTCAGAGGCCTATTTTGAAAATTAGCGCCCCAGGCCAATTTAATTAGCCGCCCTATAAATTAATAGAGATAGAACAAAATTTTAAACTTGAAGGCTTTCGCCGCCTTTCTCGGGCTGGCCGCCCTGGGCCATGACCTCTATGTCCCTGGGGTAAATACACCTCTGCCAACGGTGAGCACATAACATAGTAGGTACCTACTTCTTTGTTTAACATTTGGGTTATCTAACGTCTTCAACTAACTTTAGTACTACTGTTAAAATATAATATTTTGTCAGTTTTTCGCACTCAAAGAAGTAAAACTTCCAAATGTAAATGTTATTTACTACCTAGTTATACGGAGTAAAGCAGTAGAGTATACTGCAGTAGATATTTATCTAAAATAACTTACGTAAAGCAATGAACTCACTGCGGCCTATACAATTTGGCACACCAACACACATCACACGCCAAATACTCTATAATCACAGTAAAGAGAAGTCGTTAAACTAACATTTATCATAATAATTCTTTAGTTTATTTATTCGTGCACGCAAATTTTTATATTTTCATTTTAATTATGTATTTACAAAATCAGTTGTGAATGTTTGAATTTATGTTTTTTGAATGAATTAAAATTTGTTAAAATAAATAAATAGTTATGCACTAACAAACTACTAACATAAACTAACATTGTTATAACTATAAAAAGCTTTAGTCAAAAGCACTTTTTATATATTTTACTATGAAAGAGCACACTTTTCTTTGCAATAAAAAATTGAGTTTGAATGTTAATTCCTTTTTCCGAAGATTTTGGAATTTTGACTGACTAATACGATGTGCCGGGCGAATAATTTTATGTTCTGTTAAATAAGTTATTATTTACTAAGATTATCGTAAAAATCTTTATTCACTTATAGTTCTTTCACAATTTGTGCAAAAATTCAAATTAATATGACATATTTTAGGTGGTTAATCATGTCTAAAGATAATACAGATGGATTCAGAAAATCAGTTGACGAAGACTGGCTAAAAACTGATGGCATATATTAAAGAATATTGTAAATATTAAGTAATTAAATTATTTTCCAAATATATCAAAGAAATCTAACACAATGATAATATACACAACTTATATCAAAGTAACAGAAAATAAAGACTTAAAAAGTGTTAAAAACAATCTGTAATTCATTGTTTAAATATTTTAATAAGACAGTTTGTGTTTGTTCAAATATTTTTCTAAATGTTTCATTCAATTTCTAAACTTTCTGAACATTTAATTCAGTTGAGAAGTTGCTTCAAAAGAAAAGTTTACATTTATTACATTACAATAGCAACAGTACGTGTAAAACTGACTTTTTAATTTTTTTTTATTTAACAAATATATTTTCCCGCTAATGGGAGTGGACTTATTACATATTAGAGATTTGTTCTATTAAACAACATTGACCTGAGGTTTTAATAACCATCGTAGGGATGGTTTTTTAACTTCACACCACAAAGTGTTATAGTCAAAAATCAAGCTTATTATTACTTATAGTTTTCTTAGTGAGTAAAGTATGTTAAGTAGTGGTTTATTTCATTCACATTATTAGATTTCCTGAAATAAAGGTATAGTTCTCAATTAATGAGATTAAAACATACACTTATATATACTTTATAGTCATTATACCAAATATAAGTGAATAACAAATTTAAAGTGTTATTGAAGAACAGTTAAGACCCCAAGTATTTAACTAACAAATACTTCTAAGAATTATTATTCGACTGCTTATCTCTATTGACCCACTTTGGGGGAGTGTTGAACCTCACTCGAGATATTTTTCCTGTCAGAATAACAAATTGTCATAAATGGTCCGGAAAATTAATTTGATTTATTTTATTTGGAAAATATTTCTGGTTTTTACAGAGTTATTTTTTTATGTCAGGGATGAGTTAAGAATACATAAATATCACCGATATGGTATCTGTTTTTTACTGTAAAAGAAAATCAAAAACAATATAACATTGTATGGCTGTAAAAGATGGAATTCTCAGTTCCCTGCTGGTTGAGGTCTTTAGCAAACCAATACATGCGGTCCTGTGCCTCTTCCATCAAGCAAATCTATGCGATCTTCACGATACGCTGTAATTGTGGAATAAAGCCAATATAGTAAAATCTTTACAGGCTCAGTAGGAAATGAAATGATATTTGTTGATTAAGAATACGTTTGTTTGATCCATTAATACTGACTATATTATAATAATATAATCAACGTGTAGAGGTTAACTCTTCTCTATTACAAAGGGATGGATATATTTACATTTGTGGCAACACTGTTAGCCTCAACTGTCAATTAACATAATCGAAACCACACCACAAACCTTCATTCAACATCTACGAGATTATGAATAGTATTGCAGCAATATAGTAAACTAAACTTTCGATTTCTATAATAAAGCCTACTTTTGTATGTACGACAATGATAGAGTAATATATTTAGTATCCATATTTGTTTTAGTCCATATGATAGGAAGATCTGAATAATTAAGTTAGTTTTAGTGTTTGTTAGTTTAACTATGAGTCTTGTGTCACAATTAGCATGCACATTTATAAACAAATCCATAAAATTCTAAATATCCTCAACCTAAACACACACAAAGTCAAAACAACTGTTACAGAATGGCTATTAAAGCAGGACTATACTGAAACTGAATCCTTACTCGCATACATTAGTTAAACAAACATCACACTTATGTACTCAATACTGAACATAATATTTGGAGATATAAAGAACTACATGATTACTCTCGCGTACCAACCATCAATCATACACACTACACACACTTCACACACTCTACACAGGTATACGGTATAAAATAAAAAAATATAAAAATACAATACCACAAATTAATACATTATTTATTGTCAAATTAAAATCATCTCGCTGTCGTCCACAAACTGTAAGCACATATTGTAAAATTCCGTAACCGAACGCTCGCGCTGTCTCTTAAAATACAGGTTGTCCTAGTTTAAGAGACAGAGTTTTATAATTTTTGTAAATGCGGAATTGTATAAAATTGTAAAAGTGCATATTTGTATACCTATCTGTGTAATTTTTGATTTATTTTTATTTTTTATTTTATTTATTTGAGGATTACCAACAACTGTTTACATAAAAACTTAAAACTAAATACATGTTTGCGAAGCTTACGGTAATGTAACAATTACTTAAAGGTAAACACCAAACAAACAAATTTAAATAAATAATTTAATTTAATTTGTTAAAGTTTGATATGTTTTTTCGGTAAAAAAACTGCAAAATGAGGAACAAATAAGATGAATTATTATATCTGAGAATGTGGTGACACTTTCTCCTTAGTGAAGCGTTGGTGAAGTGGTTGAAAAACAAAAACAAATACTGCAACCTATCAATTGTGAGAGCTAAGACTAAAAGAAAACCTTACTTGTATAGTAAAACTAATTAAGATTTGTGATGTGGTGACAGATTAAGAATACAAGCCAATACCCTATTTCCTCCTCATGGTGCTGTAATAGCTAGCTAAGGGATATTGTACACAAATACCATTCCCTGTGAGAGACGGAAAACAAGAAAGTAAAACCTATGCCAAGACGCCTGGTGAGCACGGTACGGTAGACTACAATCCCTCTTAAAGTGGAAGAGGCCAGTGCCCAACAGTAAGACGTTAGTGGGCTGGAGAGCGGTAGTAAGATTAGAGGTAAAGTTATTCTTATTACATGACGCCATGCGCCAGAATAATTCTATATCAGTGCTTTTGTTTGTTCTTTCCCTATAGAAATATTAATATTTTGTTTTTACTCGTATCTATTCCAAGTCTATTATGATCGGTCACGTTATGATATTCTTGTACCACTTCTTACTGTAGGGAACACGACTCAATTATTTTCTACTATCGGACCTTTTGTTGTTCGATCTTTTGTGTGAATATATAAAAGCTGTGATAAAAGGCCTTTGTGACACCATCTGTCCGAATAACTCAACGTCAAGTTTCCCGCCTGATAAAGAATTCGTATAAGTAGAGACGTACTGGCATTCATATTATTACGATAACTATCGTCTCCTGTATTCCTCGGACATTTCTGGTTTTGAAGTGAACTTAATGTTTGTACTGTAATTTGTGGAAATTATTTGTTTATCTTTTCTACTACGTCTATGTATGAATGTAATGAGATTATTTTAAATATAGTTTTTTTAATATTAATACACAAAAATACTCATAATTACTATTGAACGAAGTAAGTTAAACATTGTATACACAAACTATATACAAATTTGAAATCAAATTAAAACCAAATTAAATCTATCAAGACTACTTAGTCTTGATAGATTTAATTTGGTTTTAATTTAAGTCACTACTTAGTGACTTACCATAGGCCCAATAGCATATTTATTATACTACATAACTTATACCAGGCACCCAGAATCCGATCTAATAATACAACTGAAAATGTAAAAAAAAATATAATTATTTTTTCAGGAAAAACTTGCTACTGCTCTAAACAGTACCTATCAACCTACTTTTTTAAACACGAAAACAAAAAGCTACATTTCCTTTAGATAACAAGTTGACAGCCAGCGTTCATGTTGATACCACAGTGTACCCTTGTTTAATTTCTGTTGACATTATCTGAACAAATGGTAATATTGTTTGAACAGCACATTGAAATATAAGCTTGCTCAAAGTAACCTTAAATTATAAATATAACGGGAACATTTATTAAACGCCATCTGTCGACGATAAATGAAGTTAAGTGACAGGGAGATAAAATAATTGACTGTTTCATGGATTGTTCTAGGTCGAAATAATTTTTTTATTACGAAAAACTAAGTTTAAGTTATAAAATAAAACTAGAAATTATAAGGTATTATAGGCGAAAACTTTTTAAAATTTATTCTATTGAAAATAACAGTTTAAAGTCCCGACTTTGCGTTACATCAACACTAGCTCTTGCTACGACTCGTAGAAATTTACTTACGTCTACGGCTACGTCGTAGATCTTTAAATATACAAAAAAATGTGTGTTGCGTAAAATCGTCTTTATATTATTCTTAGTCCATTAGATGGCTGCGTCGATTTTGATATATTATAGGTGACTAGAATCTTCACAAACACATTGGAGCAATGATGAAATAAGCATATTTCATAAAAATTGTAAAAATTGTATATTTACTTACGAAGAAAATAAATATCATCTTAACATCTTATCATCTTAACATTGGATAAATTAATTATGTACAATAAAACCCGTACAAAGAAAATTAGGTAGCTAACTTAAAGAACTTTAATTATAATTTATATTTTCTTTGTGTTGAATTTTCATTAACTTTTTGAAAGTCATTTAAAAGTATTTTATTGGACGAGGTATACTTTAAGAAATACTTGTGAAAGGTAATTTCACCAAATGTTCATAATTCACAAGGATTTTCATTTGCGGCTGTAGTGAGGGTTAGAATCCTTTGTATAACCATCAACAGGATACAAATTGAAATATTTCTTAATAAAATATGGTTTGTCATGCCATCTCAAAATTTTATTACTTGCCGGACTGTACAAAACATAACTAAGATAGCTCATATTAACACCTCTAGTAGATTTTATTACAAATCATTTATTACTTCTCGGAATCGATAAATCTGTAAGTGCGTCTTGCACTCGGTAGGCGGCGTTGATACCTACAGATAAACTAAATGTCGCAAGTATTAACTCAAGGTTTTATATTTTTGTTAAAAACGTTAAATCTTTTGACTTTATTTTAATGAAATTTAATAATCTTTTAGAGACTTGGTTGATCTTAACACCCGCAACAACAAGTTTCAATATTTTGTCTAGCAATAAATAAATTTTTAAGGAGGTTTAAACAATAACTTTATCGGAGAGATAGTAAACATTATATCGTAAAAAGACTATTATGAATAACAATTTTTGACAATTTTAGCGAACCTATTTTAGCGAACTTTTAAACCTCCGATAAGTCATTATGAATAAGACCAAAATTTATTTTATAAAAAGCCACTTCGACAGATCTATGATATCAGACGTCTGCGTCTCCTTTGATTCCACACAATATGCATAATTAATTCAATACATTGATGTATGGTACTGAAATACAGAGCAATTAACGTCACATTCTGCTTTTATACCCCTACATTCGTTTCAAAGGATCGCATTTACGTACAAAGATTTGACTGAAAATAAATTTCATATTATGTTGGATAAATAAACCTGTTTTTTACATAATATTTATTTACGTGAATGAGAAGAACATTTGCAAAAAATCGAGCTATTTTGTCGCAGCTTATTCTGATAAGTATTTAAATGGTAACTCCTGGATTTGAAAAGTTATTTTAACGCTAAACAAATAAATTTATTTATTAGCCATAGTAGTTTATGGAGGGAGTTCGATATAACCAATTCTTCTGTCCTTATAGACTGAATCTATTTCATACCTACATAATACGTAATATGTACAAAGTAAGTTTAAAATAACACTATAAAAGGTATCGCATTTATAACGTACAATACATAAGGGAAGACAAGATACTAAAATATTACCTGCCCTTTTAATCAGTCGATTCGATCCAATAGACGTACTGCCGGCACCAAAACAATTAAATAAAATCAATCCCAAAAATAATTGAGAATAATAAAATAATATAGGAAGGATGGAGCTTTGAGGCACAAAATGAAAGGCTACATAAAATGTAACAAATATATCCGATCCAATGGAGCGCAATATTGTGTAACTGGCTGTGAACAAATTAATGCTCGTTGCCATTTTTAATCTAGACATTGCGTTCTGTTTATTTTATTATATACAATGCTATTTTTAGTTTTGTAATCTTCATAATCCTTACAAAACAGATAACAGATTAAGAATACAAGTGTCACCACCCCTTTTCCTCCCGAGGGTGCTGTAAGAGCCAGCTATGGGATTTGTTGTCAGCTATTGTTATCAGAAAAATATCCTCTGTGAAAGATGGAAAACTCAAAAATAAACACTGTGCCAACACGGCTGGTCAGCGCGGCACAGTAGAAGTAGTAGTAGTCCCTCCCAAAGTGGAGGAGGCCTGTGCCCAAAAGAGCGAAATTGATGGGCTGGAAAGAGAAGTGTAAAGTATCCCCTAATAAATGTAACAAAAAAGACGTGTGGCACTCGGGGACTGCCGCGGTAAAGCTATTGCATAGCATTTTGTATCAACTTATGCAATTATAATTATTTATTTATTTTATTTATGCAGTATTTCTTTTTCTTTGATATTAATTCAAGTTACACTTTTTGAGCGTGGTGACCAATAAGAAAACAAACAAATTTTACAAGTACAGCTATTCACTGTTGTAGATAAATACCTATACACCTATATACTTTCTCATAAACAGCTGCTTATGTATTCGTCCGATTTCGGAGCAGCTCGTCTCGATTCGTGCTCGCTTCGTAGAGTCGTACAATACGGCTAGTTGCACGCACACAAACACCGTGTCGAAGACTGCCGAAAAGAAACGACGTTAGACAATGCACGGCCTTCAAGCCACACCTCCGTGCCCGTCGGAGTGGGGAGCGTGAGGTTTTTTTTCGTTACGGAATTTCTCTATTCGGTCCCCGCGCTCAAGGCCCTCGATAGAAGCTATGCAATTGCTTAATAATTGCCTTAAGAGTAAATTGAAACCAAGACTCCACGCACAAAAGTTAACGTCACTACTGATTACGTTAAAAAGCCTGTCAAATTATTATTCTAAACCTTCACTGAAAGAAAAGAATGAAATTGACTCAACTTTCATTTAATATCATTATTTAAGGAAGAACGTGCTTCTTTCTCAAAAAACTTCGAACAATTTTCTGAAACATCTCGTGAACAAGTGCGTAATGCATTAAGAAGTTGCGAGGTATCTCGCTAAAGTACTTATCGTGTCTGTATCGATGGAATATCGATGTAATATTAACTTAGCTTTTAGCGTAACTTGTATCTAAGTATATAACCTACGTTCAAAGTTTTATTACATATCTCAAAGTATATAAATGTTACGACGTTTATATTTGAAATGGTTTTCAAATTTAATTGAAGTAAAGATTAACATTTCAGAAAGTTTTTAATAAGATATTTTTACACACAGCGACAGAAATACACGTAAAAATGTCTAGTTTTCATTTATTATTACCATCAAATACAATCAGCTGATAAAGGAGATGGCTTAATAAATAAAAAGGATCCTATTTTCAGGTTAGGAATCCTAAAAATTTAACAAAATCATCAGAGTTGACAATTACAATCACAAATAACTAATATCTAATAATGTAAATTTAAATATTTCCTTGCTGTTTCTTACTCTTTTTGAAATTCCTCAATTCATTTTCTATTTCTTCGACTTTCTTCCCGCCTGTTTCAGGTAGAAGTATCAGTACTACCAACATTCCAAAAATATTAATACCACCAAATATAAAGAAAGACGCGTGTATACCAAGGCTTCCTGTGATAGCTGTAAATGAGACTAGTTGTGTGAAGGACATAGACCACGCCAGCGTGCTAAGTAATGCCATTAGTTTAGCGCGCACCTACAACAAAAAACCCGTAATTAATAAGTCTAGGAGTAGTTCATAGTAATGTTGAATTCTGTATACCTACTATACTAAGTCGTGAGTATAATTTTAGGTATAGACAGTTTATTTGTGTTAAGAATACTGAGTGAACTAATGTTTTATTTTATCTCCATTTTCTTCCCTGTATTTCGTAGAGAAGAAAAAGTAGTTTACATAACATTCTTCTCAGTATTGTTTGTGAATAAAGGTATGAGTCATAATACTCATATAAAAGATAGGTACTTAAGTAAATAATATCAACAAAATATACACATTTTTTTTTAAATGAGGCAATCTCTACAATTTTATGTATAAAATAAGTTCTATACTTACTTGGAAATTAAGCATTTCCGAGATGATAATAAATGGTATTGGTCCTACACCACCTCCATAAAAACAAGCCACTATTAAAATAGCTACAACAGAGAGCCAGCCAGGGGTCGCAAATCCATAGCTACGTAACAAAATGGCTGAGGCAAGACTGAAGAAAGTCAATGCTGTGATGAGGAATGCAGTTCCTAGTAGCACCTGTGTAAAATTAGTTATAGGATTAAAAAATAAATATTTTGTAACATTTATAAATGTGAGATATTTATAGAAACCATAAATTAAGCAACCAGACAATATATTAAGCGGCTTTTAATTAAACATATGACAAATTAGTATTTAAATTTATAATCACCTTTCTTCCCAGCCGATCAACAAAGCTCATACTGAACAGAGATCCAATAGTTAGTGCTACTGGTATCGCTAGAGATAAAAGCTGGGGGCTTATCCTCACATCAGAATCAGCCAGGACACTGGAAGCATAGTTCACCATTGAGAATGAACCGTTCAATGCGTGAGCGATGAAAACTAGAACCATTATCATAAAACCGTGACGCCAGGCTTTTTCTTTATCTGCAAATTTAAGACGATTTGTTTATTTTGTATAAATATTTAAATAAATATTCACGGACATTGCACACAACGACCTCTGGTAGACATATATTAAAATAATAATCTAATATATAAAATTCACGTGTCACAGTGTTAGTTACCGTACTCCTCCGAAACGGCTTGACCGATTTTTATGAAATTTTACATGCGTATTCAGTGGGTCTGAGAATCGGCTAACATCTATTTTTCAAACCTTTTTTTTTTCTTTTTAGTATGGCTAAACAACGTTTGCCGGGTCAGCTAGTTTTCATATATAAAAGAAATGATTAACTTAATACTTACAAATATTTAAAAATGAGATGTTTGGAATCGACTTAAAATAATCATCTTGACTCTTCAGTGAATCTATTTCATTTATAACTTGTTTGTCATTAACATTCAAACCTCTAAGAAATGCAACATTCGCGGCAGCTTCCTGCAAGTTTAAAAAGTTAAAGACATTGCTAAAATATTTGCTAAAATAATCATCCTCTGAACATAGGCATGTCCAATAAAACTTCACAACGAGCATCTATGTGACTTGTGTCACTCCAATATAAAATAGCTAATTTCTCAGCTTACAACAAAATAACCTACTTAGTTCTAAAACTAAAAACACGCTTGAAAATCCTACATATTGTTTGAACTATTACATAGTCATCAATATTTAATCTGTGCAAAATTTCAGATTAATACGACAACTGCAAGTGGGTGAAAATCACTTTCAAAGATTCCGTTACATAGATTAATACATTGATAGATATGTTTCGAACTAATATAAGTATGTTAAAGAAGTCGTAACTGCAATCTAATCTTTTTAATAGGTTTGATTTTAATAATAATATATTAACGCTATCAATTTAAATGTATGTGTACCTACCTCATATTTTCCCACTTTTACTAAATAAGACGGTGATTCTGGAGCTTTTAATAACAAAGCCATATTCAGAAACGGTATTCCTATCGTGATGTAAATTACCGTGTGATAACTGACATAGCCTCCTAAAGTGTATATTATAAGGATCCCTAAATTTTGGAACAGTATGCCTATTGATCCTAAGGTCCCTCTGATATTGTCTTGACTGAGTTCTTTTATGTATAACGGAACTATAGTGAAACATCCTCCAGCTCCGAGACCACAGAATGCTCTTGCCACTAACAGACTAATGAAGTCTGATGTAAATAGCTTGATAATCCAGGCAATCTGAAAACAACAATAATAAATGCAGGGTTATTATCTTTCCACGGATACTTAAAGTTAATGTCAAACACAATCAGATTTTATTTGAAATTGGTTTTATTTACAAGCTGTTTCCAAACGTCAGAAGCCCTGTCCCAAAACTAAATCCCATGGGTTCTAAAATATAGTTTATAATGATGTAGACCTAAGAATGATTCGAGTTAAGATTTGTTTCAACGGCGAGGGGAAGTAGTGTGGCGTGACGATGGCAGTGCGTCAAGAGTTGGCAGCAAATTCCGTATATTAAATTATACTTACCGATTGGAATATTGTCATAGCAAGAATTGCATATCTTCTACCATAGTTATCAACAATATACAATAATATAAGAATTCCAACAATGGCTCCGAGAGAGGGCACACTGGCTATGAAAGATATTTCTTTATCACTCAACGGTCTGCCCACAGGAGAGTCAGGTGATTGTAGCAGTTTGATCATAGGTGATACCCAGCCTACTTGTAGCCCATACGTGAAGATTGTTAAAGTGACTGGAATAAATGATACATTTATTAATATGTCAAAGTGAAATATAAAATGCTTTTGAAAAAATAAGATCGTAATAAAATTGTTTGATGATTTTTCGACATAAGCCCTCGTGAAATTAAGTGAAGAATGATTGTAAAAGTAAATTGTCATAAACATTGATGTTAACAAACAAATAAAACAGACAGATGGACATTGTGTTATTTGTTAGGTAACTCTAATAATAAAGATTTAAAGAAATTTATAATGGAATAAGTACAAAATATTTTTGTATAACAAAACATCAACAACAACGGATATAAGATATCACTAAACATAACATTTTTTAAGAAACCAATCACAATTACCGACTACTGCCATAACCCATTGTAGTCGAGTATTTCCTTGGGATTGGGTAACACTTTTACACTGTTCTCCACACATATTAAATATAAAAAATCACTTTTTAAAATAGTTTGAAAAAAAAATTTAAACAATTAATTTGAGTACGTCATAGTGCGAATGTGTCGTGGAGGTAACTAAATTATAATTTTAAAGCAAATGACACAAAAATCTTAAAATGTAAATGTGTATAGTTGATTTTAAATGTCAGTCTGTATGAGTATGATAAAATACATAAATATTATGCAACATTTATTTATAACGTATATCAGGCAAGACATTTTATTAAAGTTAATTTTTTGAAACTTTTTATGTAGTCAAAAATAATTTTAAAAAGTTAATTGACGATGAAAAATTGACTTATTTCTATTGAATATTTGCTTAGTGGTACTTAGGGGTGTTCGCAACGGCTATATATTGCAAACGCGTTATAACGATACGCTACTTTTAAAACGCCTATTATTTTATACGCTATAATATATTATATAATAGCCGCTAGCGCTTACGCTATTAGCCGAACAAAATAATATATTAGTTTGCATAATATATTTAATAAATATATTAGGCAAACTAATATATTATTTTGTTATTTAACGGAAATAGTTCTTATGCGGTCACCTTAGAGTATAATTTGGTAGGTGACAAAAATATTATACAGCCAAGTGCAATCGACTTTGAATGGGACGTACCGTTTCGTTTCGAATAGACGTAGCTAACGGTAGATAATGGGTCTTAACTAAAAAAAAAAAAAATTCTCAACATAAATAACGTTTGCCAGTTGTAATAAATAATAGGTTGAATGATTATTTATAAATATTAGATTATTTTATTAGCTCTCTAATATAACGATCACCTCTAGTGGTACTTAAAATAAATGTATTGTTGCAAATATGTATTGCTTGGAATATAGTTATTCACTGGGTTCTCGACAGTTTTATATCACAAAAAACCCCCTTAAGTATCAATACAGGCAATCAAAGCACACTGAACATATGCGCTAGCGAGCTTATAAATATGAGTACTTATTGCTACAACCAATGAAAATGCATATTTTCATTATAACCGCATCTTCCTCCAACGTTGGTGTGTAGTCTTTTCCAAAATCTCGTAAAACTCTAGAGAAAATCTGTGTTTTATTCTAACAGCCATAAATATACGTTTTTTACAACACCCCAATTAATTTTTTACAGATTTTTATCACAACAAAGTACATAATCGGAAGTGTTAGCAAACATTTTGACATGTACTTATTTACATTGCTCATTTGTTTCATCTTATCACAATACTATTTGGCAAACTGATATCAAATATTTGCTCATAGTTCGTATAATGAGAACAAATATTTATTGAACACGTAGTCTATCACCGATTATATTTATTATGTAATATGATTATTAGCGGTGTTGCTTTTAATGTTATTGCTCAAATATCCTACTGTTATATGTTTAGTTGAGGTTGTTTAGGCAAAATTTCCTCACTGATCAGAGAAATAAGAAGAAGACTTATATAGCGGTTTACGAGAGCGAAGAAAATTACCATTATAGACAGTCATATGGAAACCTAGGGAACCTAGATCTATGTTATTGCGTTTTCAATGTAATATTCCTCTTTAGACTGTATTGAATATGTCATTATGTGATTATCACAGCTGCTGGCTCCTTCTGTGATAAAAAAATAATTTATCTTTATATGATCTTGTTCAATGTAATATTCCTCTTTAGACTGTATTGAATATGTCATTATGTGATTATCACAGCTGCTGGCTCCTTCTGTGATAAAAAAAATAAATTATCTTTATATGATCTAACTATTGAAAACCTATTGATTTTTATCTTAAACATTTACACATAATTTCAAAACCATATTGATCTCTGTATCTAAAATTCTAAAATATACGTTATAGCCTGCCATTGCAGCCTCTGACACACGAATTTGGTAAGATAAAAGAAAGTAATAGAAGCATAGATATACTCTTTATATATCATATTATGCCGTTAACATTATAAAAATCTATCTATATATACATTGTACCTATACAAAACATAATTATACATTGTTTATTGAAATCTAAATCTACAATATATATCTAATATATAAAATTCACGTGTCACAGTGTTAGTTACCGTACTCCTCCGAAACGGCTAGACCGATTCTTATCAAATTTTGCATACATATTCAGTAGGTCTGAGAATCGGCCAACATCTATTTTTCAAACCTTTTTTCTTTTTTTTTTAGTATGGCAAAACAACGTTTGCCGGGTCAGCTAGTTTAAATATAAATCTATATATATATATCTAAATGCTACAATAATAGTCTTAAATCCGTTAATAAATAAATATCAGTGAATAATAATTTTTAATACTCATGATACGAAACATGATATTATTATCTAATATTGATATAACAAGATGAATCTGTCAACTTCACAAATTGACCGAGATATTGAACGTGCATCACTAATGGAATCAAACGTGTGCTATTGACAGACGATTATGGGTGCATTACCACTAATATATATATATTTTACTATCGACTACATTCTTCAGATGAAACGCATAGAATTTAAAATACAAAATTTAACAGCATTACGTGTTTATGTCTACATTTATTGATATTTTTTTATCAAATAACATTAACATTTATGGATTTATATTATTAGCAAATAAATGAACATATTTGTTTCATTTGTGTATTGTTTTCATGCAAATTGGTAATTTACAAAATTTTTGCAAAGCATATATACGAGTACCTACCTAAGCTATTGCACCTATACCTTTGATTTAAATTCGCTGAATTCAGAAATTTTTAAATCCACATATATTTTATATACTGGCTATATATTACGAAATGTTCTAAAAAAGAGCCGAATAGTACTTAAGTTGTATGTGTTGTAATACTTTTATGTAAGACACTTAACTTATTTGTACGGGGCTCTTTCAACTTAAAGTTTAATACTACTACTCCGTGTAATTGCAAACTTTATAGTAATGCAAACAATGTTTTAATTGAAGTAGAGTCTTACTAAGACTAAAGAGAACTTAGACAAAGAGTGCAAGAAGTTTCTAGAAAATCTCGAGTTCAGTTCGTCTTGTCTGTCTTCATTAGAACTAAAAATAAATAAGATCTCGGAGTGCGCTAACAAAACACAAAGTTTCTACTTCAATATTCTAACAGATAACACATACATTAAAGTTTACTATTACTTCTTACTGAGTTTTTACGTTCAATGATATTTTGGAATTATTGTTTTTAATACTGATGGACAGTTTTTAGGGTTGCTTACCAAAACGTTAAACGAGAACCTATTACTGAGACTTCGCTGACCGTCCGTCTGTCTATCCATTGATCTGTCACCAATATTTGGGTACCGTTGTTTGGGGTCGATATGACGTGACGCTGTTATGACAAAACCGGGATGGAACCCTTCGTGTGCGAGCTCAACTCGTACTTGACTGGTTTTTCAGATATAGATTTTTACAACGCAGTGTTAGTCGCCATTGTCCCTAAACACGGTTGTTCACTAGGTGCGAATAAGGTGTAAAATTGTCATACCTTTATGTAATAAAATAAATAAATAAATATTCATGGACATTTCACACAACGTCCTCTGGTCCCAAGCTAAGCTTCTTATGCTTGTGTTATGGGTACCAGAAAACGGATATAATACATAAACTACTTTTCTTTTGTAAATACATACTTATAATACATAGAAACACCCAGACGTAGTACAAACATTTGTATGATATTTATGGATATCACACAAATGATTGTCCCAAGCGGGAATCGAAGCCGCGACTTTGTGACCGGCAGTCCATTACATGAACCACTACGCCACGAAGCCCGTCAATAAAACGGAATCTCTGTATTACACAAGTGTATTATGTAATAATAACTTTAAAAATCTACTTTATAGCTTGAACTACATTTACACTTATAGATTGCATCGGTTTTTTTTTTATTGGATGTTATTTTTTCTTATATAATTTTCTTTATTATTGATTTTACAAGAAAGAGTTTATTAATTCTCTGTTTGTGATTTTTTTTAATTATTCTAAACGTTATTAATGTAGTATCTAGTTAACATTTTAGCAAGTCCACCTGGTTCACAATTTATCGTTAACTTTACACTAAACTGGCTGTGTGCCACGTGTTCTCTCACGTTGTACTATTGTTACAATGCTGGTGAGAAACTTTGGCAGCTTTCACATTGCCGTGTTAGATAATCATTATACATGTTCACTGTATTCGATAATATGATTCAGATAAGATAATTTTTTGAATATTTCACACAATATGTCTGAATCCAAGATTTTAAGTATGTCTGTGATAACACATTTTTATTTATGTTATAAACAAAATTACAGTAATTAGTATATAATTATGTATTTACTGCAATGTAGAAATATACGAAAAAAATGACTCAAATTTTAAAAAGATTCAAAGTTACGGTGAACGTTCTCTGTGTACCACGGTAGCAGTAGTCTTCAAATTATATGCAAATACTATAAACTAACATAACATAACGGTTTAAATAAATAAGATATTACCATCATCACCATCTGACCGTCGTGTCTTTTTCCCGTGGGGTTAGGCAGAGACTATATAGCGCTTCTGATACGATCTAAATAAACATAAGTCAATTCTTATAATTAAATAATGTTAAATTTATATTTTGTTAACATAACAAAAGTAACTATGTTAAGTGCATTTTTGTATTATTGTAGGAGTTATTTTTTCATAATTATATTTCAGAGTATCATATTAACTCACGTGAATAAGCTTTTTATATAAAAACAACCTCGTAGGGATAAGGTTCAACTTAATTAAGGGCACCCTACTGCCCTTAATGTAATTTATAAAATTTACGAGGGTCAAAGCCGTTCATTAAAAATGAAAACTTAATTTGATAATGTTGGACTGATTTTGTTTACAAAGAACTGCCTATTCTTTGTTCTATGAGGTGACAAACTTAAAAAGAAAACACAATACATGTCAACAACGCATTTCCTTTTACATGTTTTGTAGAAGTTGGCTACGTTATCATAAAAAAAGAACAGAACATGTATGAGATGTGCGCAAATTTTTATATTAAATCTATCCCTACCCAAGACTCAAAAAGTCTCCGAAACTACAAGATATATTATAATAAAATCTATAAGCGTTTACATTAAAAAAAAGCCTAACTTTCTTCGTGGAGTATGACATGGCAAGCTCAGCGGAACCAGCGATCGGATGTTCTATTAATAGCAAGATAACATGTCTGTATTCCTTAAAATATCAATATCTGAACCAACAATAACACCTTCAAAACAAACGTAAATAAACACAATCGATGTTGAAATTGCCATGTGAAATAAAAGCTCGTAGCAGTATGATAGGCGGGCGTGCAATATTCTCGCCTCACGATATTTCGCTCCCAATAAAACATTCCTTCACTTTTATTTGCGTGATAATACAACTTTATGTTTCTGTATAACAAGGGAATCAAACATTTTATGAAATTTTCTTGTTATACAATATATAGATATATTGCATGACTCAATTGCAATATGTTAAAAGACTTTAATTTGAGTATTGTTTTCTTTATTTTCTATCTAATTTAATAAATAAACAAACATCAATAATTATTGTACCAAAATTAAAACAACATTACAGCAAGGGTATTGCGATAAAATTGCAATATTTTAGAAAGTTTATAGCAACATTAAAAATATTAGGGAGCAAAACAAAGTAGTAAAAATACATAAAACATTGATCTTTGACTTTATATCTTGATTACGTTGCCTTAATTAAATAGAAAGCTGCAAAGCGAGATTAAAATTGATATTACGAGAGCATTAACTGCAGCGCTCTTTATGTCGGTGACGACGCCCTAGTGGTTAACCTATATTGTCATTATTTAATATGATAATGCTGTCAGTGATTTTCTATAAAATGTTAAAACAAAGCGCTTTTATGTGACTTAACATTTCTACGAATTCTAGAGCGTTTATTGTTTGGTCTACGGCGTAGCAATGTCTACGCGTTGATGTAGACCGTCTACGTTATACATACAAAACTGATGCAACCTATGATTTAACCGTAAATATTTACATTAAAGGAAATATTATTGTTCCTGAACATAAAAGTATGGTTAAATCATAATTTAAATAACTAATTTGATTTAAATTTGAAAAGATCATTAGTTACCTCTATGCCAGCTTCAACGATTTTGCGATGAAAGCTATTTCACTATGATTATAAACACACTGTCCTTAATATGGACATAATTAAAGTCCAGAGTAATAACAGTTTATACCTATATACAACCAACTACCCATTAGATGCTTTAATCGTTAGTTGTGTTTATTGGTGCTATCAATATTCTCTAAGTATATTACGTCATTAAGTTACTGCAATGTGTTGTGTTTCAGCGCTTGTGGTACAAATATAGAAACCTTTACATTACATATAGGTACCTATCGAAGAGTCTATATTTTATACCATCGACGATTTAATAGACCTAAAATTTCAATTTTAATTATGTTTTGGATGAAATTATTATTCTTTAAACATTTAAATTAAATAAAAGGAACGAATTAATTAAAAAAAAAATATAAAAAAAAACAGGAAGAAATGCTTTAAAAGTAAAGTTTTTTTCTATGTATTTTGACGTAATTTTAGTAATTACATAAGGAATTCATACATTTTCAAGTAACTGTTCTGCGTAGTGAGAGTTTTATAGAACGTGGGATTTTAGATAATACATTATTTTAGTCTAATACATAATAAAAAACAAATAATGTTTAGAGTTTCTTAGTGGGATGGGTATCTCTATCAAGTTGGAGACCTGTTATGAATAAGTAATGTTGTTTTCTTTGAAGACGCCTGGCTGAGTAAATACAAGAAATACCCACGGTACTTAGATAATTCTCGGTACCCTTGAAAGCTTTAATTACATTTGAGAACCTAAAAGGGAGATTTTAAAACTTAAATATATCATCAATGATGTTGGTACCGAACTTAGTGATACCAGACTTAGTAATGAACATAATCGAGTTTTAAATATTATAGTTGAAGAGCACACTTAATTGGAATTCAATATTTTTATTAAACCATACAAATACATTAGTTAAAGGTCTTTACAATAATAATGACATTGAAGTTTAGGAAGAGACAAACGACTAAATAAGCCACTTGGTGCAGCGCCAAGAAAGGTTTACAGCGATTTTATAGACAAAGTTTTTTAATATTTGATACGACGATAACGCTCGGTTACTACGTGAACATAACATTTACACAAATCAATTGTACAGATATTGTATTGAGTGTTTAAAAACTGATTCTTGTAATCTGACAAGGCAGATTAATTAATGATATTATATCAAACTCAGAAGCCTAAACACGAGTTTAGATGTTATCTCAATTGTACAATTCTATTTTCTTACAGGCCTAAGCGCCGCGCTGCTCCAAACACCTAGACTCCGCAGATTTCACACGAAAGCTTTAGTTATTACTAAATTTTTTTCTACATATTAAATAAATGTAAACTTACCGATAAGAAAACGTAGCTAATGTCACAGAAATACTTTCTTTAATTCACGAATACGGTTCTTCTTATTTATTCGATTCATTTACATTCATTTTCTAGTCGAAGCATCAACCACGTAAATTTTTTTTTTTTATTTATTTATGTTTTTTTTTTTTATTTTTTTTTTTTTATTTGTAAGCTTAAAAGAACGTATCTAATTTATTCCATTTGATTGAATAAACGCAAAGATGTATTTTTTCTTCTGTATTTTGTTTGCGTACTTGTGGTGTTGGTGACAAAATTTTTCATTTTAAATATGATCAAAACAAACAAATATCAATTTTTAATAACAATAGATTTCGCGTAGCTTTTACCAAAAAACAAACTTTTTTTGCTAAAGTGAACGAATAAGAATACGAGTATCATCAATTTATTTCATCCCTAAGATACTTTAATAAATTGCCTAGTTTAAAAATCAAAATATCTAGTATGGACTATAAATAAAATATTTCTTAGTATCTATTTATTTATACGCATACATTATCTTATGATTTTAGTATTAATACAGAAATTTCCAGTGGTAATGTGCGTCATGCTATATTAAGCTTGGCTTTATGTAAAAGTTAAACGTATTTTCTTAAACATCAGTTATAATTAAACGCTTTGTTGAAGTTAGTGTGCACTGAAGCGTCACAGATGTATTCATAAAAATATGTGGGAGTGTGAACAGCAAGCTAACGTTGTGGTAAAATTATTTTTATTACTCATTGTATAATAATAATAATATCTAATGATAACAAACTTTTTTAGGTTTAAATAAAACTACTTTTTACGGATTTAGACGCATGTATTTGTTTTAAATTTTATGTGCGGCGTTTATTTTTTCAGGTTTATTAAATTATTACTATGTCAGTTTTATAATAAGCTACAACTAATCAGTAATAGTTGTAGCCGGGCCAAAATTTAAAACAAATAGCTGCGTCTAAATCCGTACACTTCGCTGTCCTTCCACCCGTCCCTCCGTCACCAGGCTATATCTCATGGATACGGAAAACTAGAAATAAATGAATACTTGAGGGGGTTCCCTTG
This sequence comes from Orgyia antiqua, assembly GCA_916999025.1. NCBI lineage: Eukaryota > Metazoa > Arthropoda > Insecta > Lepidoptera > Erebidae > Orgyia > Orgyia antiqua. The sequence goes on along the minus strand of OU779871.1, from coordinate 468,017 downwards.
CAACATTTAAAATTGATAATACATATACACGACATGATTATGATGATGATAATGGTACGTATTCCATCTCGAACGTGTTGTTTTTTTAGACATCACGGACTGCAGTGCTGTGGATATTTGCATCTATATTGCAAAGGTAACTTTGTTGAATTTTGAGAGAAGAAGTTAATACCTAAATGGAATCTGCACATGTAATGACACTACAAGTTAGTCGTAAAAAAAAAATTAAACTGAAAGTACTTGCTATAGACACTATATTCACAATAAAAAAAAACTATTTTTATTACAAACATATTAAGTGGGAATCGAATCCACACAACCAACTCATATAAACCAGTATCGGTACCAAAATACCTCTAAGCTTAACAAACTTAATAAAAATAAATAGTTAGAGCAATAAAGATCAGCGGGGTGTTATAGAGGCTTTATAAAACTTAGCAGACAAATAACTGTGGCTTAAATATTACGTCATAAATATAACAGGATTACTGGTTTTGTTTGTTTGCCCTTTGGGAGAATACAACGTTTATTGTCACTGATGTCTTCAAAAACATATCTAACTTTTGCATTAATCATACATGAATCAAAAACGTTGCGCATCTCAGAAATAAAAAAAAAAACATCCGTGGAATGAAATTTAAAACCCAGATAGTCTAAAACTTAAGAAAACACAGAGACTACTTTTTATTGCAAAAAAGGTACGTAGAGGTCCCCATCACGCTGACGAAGACACGAGAACAGCTAGTCCATAATATTGCTTAAGTCTTATACCTATGATAACATATTTGTCAATCAAAAAGCAATTGCCAAACTATTCATATTAGAATTTATATTAAATTTGACTAAATTAATAGACTATTATATTAGTAAACAATAGTAATTAATGATGTATGTAACAAGGCTTTAACAGAATTAATATCCATGAAATTAATATTAACACAGCCAATTAATATACACAGTAATATTAATATCATGATCTATGAAATATTATGTATTTCATATGAAATATTATGTATTTCATATGAAATATTATGTATTTCATATGAAATATTATGTATTTCATAGATCATTTCATCAGTTCACACTACGTATGCCATAGTGCCTATAATAATTGTTATTTGGCCTTCATTCTTAACAGTATACAGGTTTAAAGACATATTGTAGCACACTTGCTAATCTTCTCTGTATAGTGTCTTCGAATAAGGGTCTCGTACAATTATGATAGAACTACACATAAGGTTGGTTTTATCACTAACTAGCCCGTAGCTTCGTACGCTTGGGGTTAGAAACCAAACCTTAACAAATTATACAAAAAAAACCATCCTCATGAACCACTCTGTCTATTAAAAAAACCACATTAACATCTGTTGCATCGTTTTGGTGATTTAAGCTCACGTAGAGACATACATACAAAAAAAGACTTTTTTATTTTACAATAATTAAATTTTACAATAAATAAAGATAATCTATTTTTGGATGTTATAGATATCACATGTAGCCACAACTATAAATACGAATACAAATTTATCCTGCTTTTGACCACGGGTCTTCTTTACTCTGCGCGACTATGACACGCCAATCTGGCATCTTGTCGTGTGGTTGAGTTTATAGTTTTCCATCTCTCACAGAGAATTATCTGCTGCGAATACTAGCTAAGCTAAAATGTGTGCAAATCTTTTTACCAACTAGCATTATATTATAAAACTATAGGTCATTATAAAAAGCTTTTCGCATAAATATTTTCGCTCAAGGTATAAACTAAAGTTTAAAGAATAGATAAATATCTTTGTAGGTATCTAGGCGACTATAAAGTCTCGTATCGTATCTTAGAACTAAAGCCGTAGCAAATCTTCCTATAAGATTCTTTGTTTCCAAGCTCAAAGGAATAAACATTTTATTGGATTGTAAGTTTTTGATAGCGATACACAGGTTTTAGCATTGAGTTAAAATATCATTGGGTTTTAGTAATACTTATTTATACGTCACTCTGTCGAATATATAATTAAAGTGTGTTCTTATTTATGGCATTCATAGTGTCCAAATTTTAATTGAATGATTATTTAAGTACTAGCTGTTGCCAACGGCTCCATACGCGTGGAGTTTTTTTTCCGTTTATGCAACATTTTTCACTAGTGCTTTGCTCTTTTTGGTTGCAGTGTGATGTTATATTGCCTATAGCCTTCCTCGATAAATGTACTATCCAACACCGAAAGAATTTTTGAAATCGGATAAGCTGTTTCTGAGATTAGCACGCTAAAAGTAACAAACTCTTCAGCTTTATGATATAGGTACTCATTCAATACAGCATTAAATGTCTTAAATGCCGTAGAAAAATAATTAGAGAAGACATAAAAAATAAGTGAACCGCCACACACGCACACACGCAATGGAAGCCGAGTTTACAACTGAACATTAATTTACCGTGCATTAGAAGCACTTTACTCATTTATCACGAGGCACTTATAAAATGAATTGTAAAAACATATCAGCGAGGAGACGTTTATAGCACTTTATGAGGGAGCTATTCAAAGTTATACATTTAGCTATACTGTATTTGATAAACGACTTTATCGAATTTTGCTTTCGCACGATACTTAATCATCAGCATACTATATTATACTGAATATAAGAAACCAAATTCGCGTCGTATAGATTAATAAAAAGATAGAACATTGTTACTATATAACTATTCCTTATAATTGTTGACCGACTTTAGGGATTCAGTATTTTTAAAACTTGAATATGTAAACTATGTATGGTATATCTAATATATAAAATTCACGTGTCACAGTGTTAGTTACCGTACTCCTCCGAAACGGCTTGACCGATTCTTCTCAAATTTTACATACATATTCAGTAGGTCTGAGAATCGGCCAACATCTATTATTCAAACTTTTTTTTTTAGTATGGCAAAACAACGTTTGCCGGGTCAGCTAGTGTATGTATATGTTTTAGATATGTATGTATGTATATGTTTATGTGTACATGTATTTATGTATACCTACTTAATGTATTTATTTTTGTATATTGTAAAGCTTCTTCTTTACATTCATATACTATTATATACTAATAAAATCACTTTTAGCATAATTAATTTGTTATATTTTTTATAATATAGAAAAACTATTTTACAATCATTTTTCAACATCCTCTCTTCATGTCCCTTCTTCATCTTCCCAATTCTTTTCTTTTTATTTTCAAATTTTTAAATTTCTTATTCCTTTTTTAAAAACAAATCTTAAGTGGCCTGTATCATTGTATAGGTTATATTCAATGATCACAACCTTTACATTCGCAATTGTAAAGCTTCTTCTTTACATTCATATACTATTATATACTAATAAAATCACTTTTGGCATAATTAATTTGTTATATTTTTTATAATAAAGAAAAACTATTTTACAATCATTTTTCAACATCCTCTCTTCATGTCCCTTCTTCATCTTCCCAATTCTTTTCTTTTTATTTTCAAATTTTTAAATTTTTTATTCCTTTTTTAAAAACAAATCTTAAGTGGCCTGTATCATTGTATAGGTTATATTCAATGATCACAACCTTTACAATATTGTATCTGCTATTAGCATTGTTAATAATTGTTGCATCTATTATCATACTATCAGTACACCACTAGTCTCCTATTCAGCCTCGGTCAAGTCCATCCTAAGGTTGTCTGGAAGAGATCGCAGTCCGCGATAAAACCGCCCTTTGTACTTATGATAAGTCTAGTTAGTAAATTTTGTTTTAAATTATTATGGTGTACAATAAAGAATATTTAATTTTATTTATTCACACATACTTCCATCAAGTTATGGAACTATTTTTAAATATGTAAATGCTGTTAGACAATGTACAGGTTCACACCATGCCAGATCTATAAGAATATTTTTCACTTCTAGCCGAGATGAATTCCTTTCTATTAAATACCTACAAGTGTACCTAATGGATAAATTTCCACACGATCGAGCTTCATTCATTGTGTGACTCTATAGGCGATGAAAAGAATCAAGAAATGAGCTTAATAGAAATTTCGAACAATAGACTACAACACTGATATCGATAATCTAATAGATTTCAAATAAGTAAAGTATTTGTATTGTTTGCTTGGATTTATTGCTATTTATAGATATATATTTATCATTGTGCTAAAAATAATATTATTAAATTACGAGTATTAAGAATTAAATTATATTATTGTTAAATAAAAAAATAAATATTAAAGTCAAAATCAAAATTTTTTATTTCAAGTTGGCATGTTTTACAAGCTCTTTTGAAACGTCAGAAACTAGGTGTCTGTTCCAAACGCCTAATTCCTTTAATCTTACTTATTTGTCATACATTGTACATGTAACTTATATAAGTGAGCTCAAAGGTGTTAGGCTATATCCTTTTTGACTAGTATTTGTTTAGGTAGTTAGTACCTATTATCAATAGAAGATAGTAAATAAACTATATTATATTCTCCATAATACAATCCCTCTTTATACTTAACATATTTGGTACAAAATATAAAGCATATGATGTAGACAACGTCGCTTAGAGAATTTCCGAGCACAGCGGCACTAAAGTAATTTTGATGAAAAATAGTCCACCAAGCTTGAAAACAGAATGTGTTTAAGTTGCCGACGTCAGCTAAGCACGTACACTAAGCTCGTTTTATGCAACTCTTTAGAGAGTTGTGATAATGTTCCCTAATGTGTTTCTTAGTATCATCTACTTTTTACTAATATTTAGTATCTATTCGTTACATGTTACTTTGTATTGTTTCACTTTCCTACTAAACCTACTATATTAGAAGAATGTAAGGATGTGCGTAAGGTGTTTGTTGTTCTTTCATGCAAAAACTACGGAATAAATATTAATGAATCTTTATAGCTACAAAGTATATAGATCAGAACAGAACAGGCTATACAATCGCGTTAAAGACGTCAAGAAGCAAAGTTGTAAAACAAGAGTTGCTAAAACCGATGGCATTATCTAGTATTTTCTAGGTTAATAAAATTATTATCTTTACGCTATAAGTTACGGAGCTAGTCACTTATTGAACTAATGAGGTAAATGAAACCAAGAGATTAGTTTGTTATAAAAAATTAAATGTTTTTATATATTAATATATAAACAGGTGACAAATAATTGCCACCCGCTAAAAACCTCAAAACTTTTTTATTTAAACTCACTTAATATAAAGTTTCAAGCGTTTTATAAAATCACTTCCTTGTGGATGATTTGGCAAAAATATCTCCACTCTTTGTATTCTGGTCGCGCCTGTACCTAAAATTAGATTGTGAAAAGAAATATTTTGAAAACGATCTCGGATCCTGTGATTAATGAGGTTTTTGTAAAATGGAACAGATGCACGCTCTTCGTTATATATTATTATTATTATATAAATCATGCTCACGCTGGAATTAGAAAAATTTTCATAATTTACGGGAAATAATAGAGAAAGAAGATTATTTAAATTGCTGACTGTTCTACGGTGTGCAATATTATATTGTGTTTCTTTACTTAAGTAGCCTTTTTGGACTATCTATAGCAAATTTAATATAAATCGGTTCATTAGTGTCGCTGTCAAAGAGAGATAGATATACATACGTACAGTAGCTTTTACTATTAATAATATCGTGAGAATTTACGACTTCCCAATAACCTATGTACATATTCTGAGTCAAATATTTACTATACATAGGCATACATAAAGAAATGTATGAAAGTGCAGCACTTTATAACGTTTACTTACGGGCTCTCTCTACGGTCGAGGTAACGTCTGTGTCTGTCGGGCGAACAAATTATTATTATTTATTTTATGTTTATGTTTATGTTTATGAACAAATATTTGCAGAGCTTTACGCTTCATATGACTCGATGTATGTGCTCATACAAATATTACAGCAAAAAGCTGAAAACGAAATATCTGTCAGCAAAATTTATTTATACCACAATAAGTACTTTACGTAATTTTACGAATGTGTAGTAGCCCGCAAGATTTAGCATAGCTCTGTTGAACATAGCTAATTTCTAAAGTGTCTTCTTCAAATTTTATTTCTGGAGTAGTATTTCAGCATCATCATTCTTCTGCCCTTTTATTCTTATATTATGAGTCGGCGCAATATGACTTGTTGTTCATGTTACAGTAGGTTTAGTCTGATTTTTACGACCAACCGCCAGACTGACGTCAACCTTCCTTTGTAATATTGAATTATTATTTAAAAAGTCTATATACTCGTAACTCATAGACTGGAATTGATGCTTATTACCTATATTTTATCTAAAGCTATTTTTTCTGTTTTCAGTAGACATAAACATACACAAGAGAATTTTGCGTAATTATAAATATCTTTGAATACCAATTTGAATGAAGACTGAAATGAATAGCGTAGCACGATGAATACATTTTAATTGGCCTACATATTTCAATAATGAAATATACAACAGTATTTATACTATTTTACTTATAGTATGAAAATTGTACTTCTCGCTATTATCCAATATAATATTATTATATTATTATATTATTATATTATTATTAGTTAAAGGTTCGTGTTCACATTACTATCACACTGCCTTATTAAAATGTTTTCCAGCGTGATGATACTATTCTAACTAAGTACCTATAAAGTGATGAAGTTTCATCAAAATCTGTCTAGTAGTTGAGGCATTATATTATTTTTGTGATTAAGAATACAAATATCATCCTTCAACATTCTGATACAAGAGACGGAAATCTCGAAAGTAAGCTGTATAAAGCGCGTCCCATTTACGTGTTATAATAAAATATATTGAAGCAAATCAGACTTAATAGTAAAGCTAATATTCTTCATAGATATTCATATACTTCACAGCATATCATCCGTCTGTTGGGCATGAGCCTCCTCTACTCCGGGAAAGGATCTACTATGCCGCGCTGACTAGGCGTGTAGGTGTGTCGGGAAGTAAAAAAATAAAGTGAAAAATATAGTAAAAAGTAAGTTAGTTTTCATTGAAAAGTGAAATACCTATGTAGTACTAACTTTATATTGAGTATCGTCATCGTTCAGTAGGCACTATCAATTATATGCCACGGTCCTGTTACACGCTCAATTAACCTCTTTGATATCACACCGTGCTCTATATTTGAGCACATATCTATATTTACTTTATTAAATCACTTTATCTGAAAGTTTAGTTTATGCCGTACAGGATTTTGACTTGCTATGTTTATCCTGCACGATTTGAAATAATAATGAAGGTACTTTTCAAGAGCATGTAGTTTTAATGCATTTATGATTATCAAAATTTTAGACGACAATTAACAAATGCAAATCAAAATAATTACGCTTGGTACAAAAAATCCAGTAAGATTGTTTCATTGTTACTTCTATCGGCTTATCGAGACCCAAACCTGGTAACTTTTATAACTATTTTCTTATTATTTACTCCGTAATGATTAATTCTTTATACGGGTTAAAAGGCCAGTAACCGGCGATGTTTATTTTCGTTCTAGTAAAAATATCCGGAGCACCAAAGGTCCGTGTAAACAAAAAACTCCTCGATGTGTCGGTGCGCTATTAATAACGTCCAACAGTTCACTTGTGTTTGCTTTACTTTACGTGTTACGTTTAGCTCATAACTATTTTTAAAAATCCTATTAATGTGTTATGTCTTTGCTATCTTAAAAACAGTTTGACAGTTTATAACTTTGTGTTGAGAAGACATTCTATTTATTACAACTAATCTCGTTACTATTCACAACTGCATAAAAGAAAATAGTGAAAACAAGTTTTAACTATTAAACTACTGAAACAAAATCAACCATCAGCAAAAGGAATTTTGATTAAATAAATGTGGTAAATATTTAACCCTTTTAGATGAAGTAATAAAAAGCTGAAGTTTTCAAAACATAATGCAATGTTACAAAATTACATAATAATATCACAAAGCTGAAGTCCACGCAAAACCCCTGCAGAAATATAATTCAAATTATATTTGACATTCCCAGATTTGATCGTAAATATGGACATGTCAACCCTCAAGGGACGTAATTTGAAAGCATATTTGCAAATAAGGAAAATCTGTTTAGTAACTACGTTACGGTCGTAAAAAGAATATAAAGCAATTTTTCATGTCAGCAAATGAACAATGAAACCTTGTTTGTGACTTTGCTTCTATACTTTTTGCTCTTAACAACTTTTTTTTCTTTATTTAATTTATAATCGAATATTATCGTGCTGGCAATTTATAAAACAAAAGACTGACTTAATGGCATAATCAATTTTTTTTCAATGCTATTTGAATTAAAAAAAAAACACACGTGAGACGCTTTTATTGCTATATAATGGAGTTCTACATTTAAAATTCCAAATAGTTATTTTACTTGTTTTTTAAATTTCTCTTGGCAGTCATGTTAAAATAAATTCTATAGAATTATATTAGTGGTCGTGTATGTGTAAAACTTTTTATTTTTATTCTTTATATCAGTAGATATGTATCTAAAGAGAATATCAGCATTACGATAAGTAAATAAACAACATTAGGCACTAACAAATCTTACTTAAACCTTGCCAACATACATACAGTATGCAGGATAATATCATTTTCCGAAGGCCGATACCCCAATTATGAAAGTTATAGCGAACCCAAACTTTCATTACAGTTTGATACTCGGAAGATTATCGACGACCTTAAAGTAACCGCGAATTAATATTTGATCAGGAACCAAAATAATTTAATCATGGGAAACCCGACTGATTAAAAGTAATCCTATACTTTATAATTGAAAATACCAAAACAGTTAATTAATATTTGATCGCGAAACCACTCGATACCGCAGCTAAATTCATTTTGATAAACTTGAAAATGTTTTCAGTGCAATGAATTTTCAACGGTGAATTATACCACATATCATACATATATAAAGTGAAATAAATTACATTTAAAAACAAAAAAAAAACTTGTCACGCAAAAGACGAGGTTAAGTACATATTTCTATAACTATAGGTGAGATGAAAAGTACTTTTTAAGATTCTTTATTTTGAGAAAAGACGTGTTTAATATTATTTTTGAATATCATTTTAACATTAAAGTCATCTGTAACACAAAGTAATATAAAGTATTAAAATATCTGCAAGGTAATATCAGAAACTGTGCGGTAAGTATAACTTTGGAAATTACTTATTATTCAAATATTGGACCATTATTAATTTTCCTCTTAAACAAGGAGTATTGAAGCCCGACCACGGATATCATAATAAATGATTCGCCAGCAAAAACGTGGCTTTTGTTTCAAAACCCTAAATAAATAGACGACAACATGAATATCTAAAATTATATTACTTTATAATAGTGTTATCGTCGTAGTACAGTTGGTGGGTTTTATGTTATACGTAAATTAAAGGTTCTGAGATAGTTTCGTCATCAAATCATATATATAAAAATCAATTGCTGTTCGTTAGTCTCGCTAAAACTCGAGAAAGGCTGGGCCGATTTTGGTGATTTTGGTCTTGAAATATTCGTGAAAGTCCAGGGAAGGTTTAAAAGGTTTAAACAAAATATATAGGTAGGTATCTAAAATTCCACGCGTACGGAGTAGCGCGCATCAGCTAGTCTTATATATAAAAATCAATTGCTGTTCGTTAGTCTCGCTAAAACTCGAGAACGGCTGGCCCGATTTTGGTGATTTTGGTCTTGAAATATTCATGAAAGTCCAGGGAAGGTTTAAACGGTTCCAAAAATTCTACGCGTATGAAGTGGCGGGCATCAGCTAGTCTAGAATATAATGCTGTTTTGGTTAACATTTTAGAGGGTTTGTTTTCGTGAAAATTTATGTGTATATACATTAAAACTTAGTTAGTGAATAGCTCCTAATATATAATATAAATATAATATTTTGAAAGAATATAGGTATGGATGTATGTTACATTTGCACGTACTTATTAGGTATGGAGTACAAAAAAAATATTTTGCTATAAACATAAAATTTTAATGTATATTTATTTACTTGAATTAGTGAGTATATTCCAAACTGTAGATGGCTTAGAAATTCACATGTCACCAACTTTCAACCTCTTTATTTGTGCTATTGTTTCTTTACATTCCATAGTACAGCTGCTGAAAGAATCTGTTGAGGAAAAATCAAAGTAGATAACATCATCTACGTAGGCTGCTGTAATTCACTTTTCCACGCTCTTATTAATAAGTTTACTAATTACTTTCTGATATATTTTAATATTCATGATCTCCACAAAACTTCCCACGTTTCATACACTAGCACTTTAATTAAAACAGATCTTGTTCTCATTAAGAGCTGTCTTAGTGAAGTTAATATGATGTGTGGTGGAGTGCTACTGAAATGGTTAACATTTCATTATGTTGTCGCTGGCTTGACATTATATCATGCATATTATACAAAACTAACTAGTGTTTTGAAGTTACTAAAGTAATTAGAAATTATTAAAAATACTATTAGACACTGCATGACATTAACGCATAAATATTCTATTTATTTACTTTCATTATCTAACTAGTCGATAGATTTGACTACTTTTCTCACCGCCATGTTACAATTTGGTTTTACAAATACTCCATTTTGTTATTACTATTCTATCTAAGATTACGCGGCTCGTTAACTTAAATCTTACTATATATAATTGACAGAATTTTAATATATCTAGTCGTTTATTAGATACGAAGAAATAAAAATCTTATAAATAATCACACACACACACTACTTAATTAGTGCATGTGTTTATTTAAAAGCAAAATCGAAGTAATTTTTACCAGTCCCATGACAAAACAAAAATTAAAAATAAAATGCATTTTTAATCTAAAAAATGCTACGACTTCTGCGTAACAATATTATATTTTATTGAAAAAAAAACTGCTACAAAATAAGTAATAAATAAACAAAAAAGAAAACAAACGAAATTGCTTACAAAGATTGACATGCGAAATAAAAAGAAGTGCCAATACTTCAGAACGACTTATAAGGTTCCCTCACAAAAAATATATGTAATACTTTTATATATCCCTCATACAACTGGTTTACGTTTCTATACTGACAACCTAATAAAACAATATGAATTTTGCTTACAAATTTGTTATTCAGTACACCAGAAACGCTTTGATTGTAACAAATAAATGATACAGTTTACTACCAATCTCTCACATCAAATTCTCACCAAGTTTTACGACAATACTTGTAATATTTTTATGTATCAAATACGAATCCCAACAAAAGTCATTCCGTAAGCTTATAGAGTTTTCTGATAAGCTTAATATGTTCCATTTATTTAAGTACCTAAATAGCCGTCATTAATTTTCTATTCATACCCGTTTCTGGATGTCAAAGTCACACTTATCTAAATTGTTGTACTTACTTGCATATCACTAACTGATTACAGCATTCTTTATTAAAAACTTGACAAGAGATAGAACTGTCTTATTGATAAACGAGCATGACAATCTATCCGTAATCGTAGATTGATTATTGAAAACGGCCGTTAAAGGATAAAGTTAAAAGTAAAATTAATGTAAATAACCCCGTACATTTTAGATCTACACAATCAAATTGAAGCAAAGTTTTATATTATACTAGCTGTCCCGGCAAACGTTGTTTAGCCATACTAAAAAAAAAAAGTTCGGAAAATAGATGTTGGCCGATTCTCAGATCTACTGAATATGTATGCAAAATTTGAGAAGAATCGGTCGAGCCGTTTCGGAGGAGTACGGTAACTAACACTGTGACACGTGAATTTTATATATTAGATGAATCAATATGCAATAAAATCAAAAAAGATTACATTGTGCATTTTCTATGATAGAGAATAAATTTATATATTTCTATGACAATAGCTGATGGAGCAAATTTTTCTTATAACCCGATTTGCTTTTTTGCAAATAAGCTTTCAGAGAACGTCCACAGGGGTAGACATGTATCTATTTACAATACAATCAGAGAACGTCAAGAATAAATTGAATTTATTTCCACAGGGCTTATCATTTGGACGTTAGATGTATGACAGTAATATATAAAAGAATATATTCAATGTCTCAAAAAATTTTGAATTTAAGCTAGAAATGACTTTACGGTTTGTACTAAAATTAGAAATTCCTACAGTCGTAGTATTAGCCCATCATTAATATTAATTTCGCAGAAATATTCAAGCCTCTGAATTATTATAAATGATACCGAAGCAAAAACTGGTATTGTTTAAAAGCTTAAATAAATGTACGTCAGCATGATTTGTTGTATTTATTATTGTGTTATCGCTCGCGTTCAGATTTTACTTCTTGTTTCGTCTGGGTATTTTAGAATCGTTTTAATACAATCGATTGTGGTGAGGTAGCTATTCATAGATGTTTTATTTCTGCGGCTATTGTAGAAGATCATTCTCGTTTCATAAATTTACTGACTCAAAAGTCAAAGTGAATGAAACAATCATAATATGCGTGTAGGGGATGTCTATCAAAGTATTGTTTATTATTTATTTATTGAAGGGCTTTGTCGCTGTGCGACTATATCGCCCCATTGTTTATTATGCTTTTACCACCACTCATTTAGCTGATTTTTTAAGTTTTTTTGTTACTGAACGTGTATTCTGTTCATAACATTGCACAATGATAAAGCCAATTCTGTTATCTATGCGGACTAAAAACCAAGTAATTAAATAAAACTACTTTTCACGGATTTAGACACGTATATTTATACGCGTCTACATCCGTTAAAAGTAGTTTTATTTAAACAAATGAGTCGCGCAAGTGTTAGAAAACCAAGTAATTACTTTTAACCTATTTATAACTCAACAAAATAGTATTGTATTTATCTCATGTGAATACACTTAAAATATTTGACTATCCTTTTATTTTTATATCTTAACACGGCGTGAATGAGGTGAAAAAATATTACACTAACTGTGAGGTGGGTACTGTATTATATAAAACTATAAATTAGAATAATGGAATAGTAAAATAACCCAGTTATAGACAGTAAGTAACCAGACGTTTTTTACGCACAAATCATTAATATTTAGAAACTATCACTGAATATTAAAAAATTTTGGTAAATTAGGACCAATTGTGAACAAAAATTATAGCATAGGTACTTCTGCTTTATATAATTCAGCTTCGAAATAACATAAAATCAACTTGTAACATTCTGATACATCATCTTTTACTTATTCTCTAAATCTGCTCTTTTCGGCTACTTCTTTTCTTTGCACACGTGTAGTTCACTTCGTCGCCGGCGCAGCACTGCTACTGGCGCATCAAACAACATAGCAACACCACCCTCCCCAGCTACCGAGACAGCCAAATTCCAGTGTAGTTTTTATAAATGGGTGGGTATGAGATACCCGACCTCACTCACGCCGGGTTAATAAATAAATAAACAAAATTAAGGCAAGAAGACTAGGGTAGAAGAAGAAAGACCGTGGTCTATTTTTGTTATCATTTTAGGTAAGTTTTGTTAACACGTTGGAAAGTCAGAATTGACGCCATTACATTGATTAGAGCCGTCAAATAAGAGACGTAAAATAAAACAAATAGGTACTTTATATTCCAACCGGGAACTAAACTGACACTTTTAGTAAGAAAAATAAATAGTTGGTGTCAATAAAGTTCAGGACAGTAATAGCTGCAATATAAAAGATGTGACGTCACTGAGCAGGATTAAATATTATTATGTTGTAAATATAACACGATCAGGGAATCTGTTATTCAGAAAGAAAACGGGCTTACAGGATGCTTTGAATTACTAGAGACCTTTTTAAAACGAGTTATTATGTTTTAATAAGCAACAAAGGTTATACAGCCATTTCAGATCAAAATGTATGTATATTTTGAGAGTTAATCGTATATTTGCAGTAAGCAGCTGCATAGATTTTCATAATAGTCCGGTATGAGTCTCAGGTTGTCGTCTTCAGCAGTTGCTGAGTAAAAATAGTTTAACAGACAGACAGACAAACGGATACGAAATTGATAATATAAGAGTATATTTTTTTACAAGACTCTAAACAGTTATTTGACCCTTATTCGTTTTCTTATTAATAATTAATTTTATTTGCTACGGCTACAAGGGCTTGGAATATAAGCAGTAAGCTCTCAGGCAGTTAACAAACTTTTAACGTGTTATAGTTATGTAAAAACCATTAAATATATTTTAAACTGCACAAAGTAATATCTGTTATAATATTTTATATCTTGATTACGTGGTTTTAATTAAATACAAGGCTGCGAAGGGAGATTAAAATTGATATTGCGAGCACATTAACTGTGTTCTTTATTGCGGTGACGGTGCCCCAGCGGTTAATCTAGATTATCGTTATTAATCTGCTCATATTACTCAGTTCAAAGATTTTGTACCTATATTATGATACGTTTGGAAAGTTATGTCTAAGAATTAATTTAAATTGAAGAACTGTTGTTTAGCTTAGAGCTTAAGAAATTCTGCACATAAGTTATAAGGAACGTCACATCACTTTTCCAGTAAAAAAAAAGATTTTTTTTTTAAATTGCTCGAAAGGTTGGTGATAGAACAAGTCATTCTAACGCCAAGTTTTTAAATTTCCACTTAAAGTTACCTTTACTTGAAGAATGGTGCAGTAGATTAAAACATACACATTGTAGAGTTTACTTAAGCCTAGTTAAGTAATTTAAGTTTAGGCTAAAATATTTAAATAAATATAACAAAATCACTTGTTGCAAGTCGCACACTTATGTTATCAGTAAGTATAATGAGGGAACACGTTCCAGATCGTTAAAAGTATTAGAGCTTGCAGAAAATAGAATCTTATATTTTCAACAGTGTTACATTATGAAACGAGAGGTTACGCGGCTCCTAGGCGATATATTCTTTAAAATGAATATTGAAAAGCTGTTTCAACTACAAGGAACTTCTGAGATTTAGTTACTAGTATTATACAATTTTTGTGTTTAAGAACTGAAAACTGAGTGAAAATATTACTTTAATTTTCTTATTTCATGAATTTTGGATCTACAGAAATCATCTTGTGTTCAAAAAGATCATGAACACGTTACAGACAACGCACCGCGAAGCATTCCTCGAAAAGATGGGGCGACAATAACAACTGACAACATGACAAATGAACATACATGGAGATAGCTATATGAGATAGATAGATACTTTGGATGCAGATAGCGCAGGGCCGTGCGTTGTGGCTTTCTATAGAGGAGGCCTGTGTCCAGCGGTGGACGGAGGAGGAGGTGTTTATGGATGGATGGTTCAAAAAGTCTGGCATTACGTCTCGAGAAGTTAGATAGTAATTGTATTTATGGTGTATTTTTACAGGCATCGCAGCGTTTTCCTCTTGACCTTAAAATTGAATTGTATGAAAAACTGCGGAGTACTGTTAGTATTTATTTAAAAAACCTTATATGATCCCATTTACGATCAACAAACTGAATATTTAACTAGATAGATACTCTTATATAGATACACTGGGCATTATTTTAAAAGTAAGTATAGGTGTAATCGGGGTCGATCCGAAGGTCCATTGAGACTTGACCCTCATCACTATACCAACTATGTCAACCTACATACTAATGCTGACATTCTGATTTATTTATTTGACTGTTTTTTGCCTCTTTTTACCCCGTTTGGAATTAGTTTGATTTTTATATAAATGTACTAGCTGTCCAGGCAAACGTGGCTTTGCCATACTAAAAAAAAAATTTCAAAAATAGATGTTGCCCGATTCTCAGACCTACTGAATATGCATGTAAAATTTGGTAAAAATCGGTCAAGCCGTTTCAGAGGAGTACGGTAACTAACACTGTGACACGTGAATTTTATATATAAGATAATTATTCCGTGTGGTGACGCATTAAAAATACAAGTGTAGGGTGGTCTCCCTAGGGCGCTGTAAAAGCCAGCTAAGGGATTTAGTACACAGATAACATCGTCAATTAAGACAGAAAGCTTGAAACTAAGTGCCGTTAACACTGTGTGTTTGTTGTGAGTATTTATAAACAAAAAAAAACTTAATAAATTACTCTAAAAAATTTGTCCAAGAATTTTACCCACAACTTACAGTAGCTACTTTGAGCTTATTTTGAAATAAAGCCCCATTCTGTAAAGTGTTACATAACAAAACATAATCCTCGATGATCGTTATTTACTTGTGTTAACTGAGAATATACTGGAACTAAAAATTAAAATATTTGAGTTTGAATAAAATAGAACATTACAGTTTCAAACAGTTTTGGTACAAACACGCGGTTCAATGTCGATATGTTCTTTAAACTTCGATGTAATGTCAATATTGAATATACTCGTTGAACTTTAAGAAAGTACAAAGTAAATACTATGGCTTTAAAACTTTTTGATGTTGAACTTCTTACGAATGTCTTGATTCATGTTAATTTTCTTTACATAATGTCTTTATTAGTCATCACGATATTTAAGAAAGATCGTTTTTTAGTTTTTCTCCTCGTTCTAACCGGACCACTGTGTGTGCCCTGAACCTGACCACGACCCACCAAGGGATGACCTCATTACGTAGACAGATGTGCATGAAGTCCTCCCCTCACGTGTGCATGGCTTCTCCCCGGAACATTTGGGGAGAGGCCATCGGTCACATTCGGCGCGGTTACGGCAGCGGCCCGCCGCGCTTAGCATCCTCTCCTGCTAAGGGCGCCAGCATTTGCCCACCAGCGGCCGCGAGCCATGGCCCTGCGGGATATAAGAAAGATACTGTAGATATTAAAAAGTAATAGCAATGAAGACACAATCCTTACACTTTATTGTGTGGATGTTTTGTATCCTAATAAAGATATAGACGCGAAAATTTTATAAAAAATTATATAGGTATGATTGTTACTATTTCCTGCAAAAACTACAAAATGGTCTTTATCGAGAAATACGGGTGTATAGCTTTTCATCAGAACATCACACGGTATATATTCTAGAGTCGCGCTAAAAGTTAAGGAGCGAGATTTTAATTGAAAACGTGTATGAAACTAGGTACTAGCTAATTGTTGTATAAGTTAATAGGAACTTTGAGATTACCTCAGTGATTCATTTAAGGCTGTGGTTGTGACCTTTGACCAAAGATTTTTGACCTCCATGGAAAAGTAGTCGTTTGTAATTTTCCAACTAATATCATTACCTAATATTTGTTAGACATTTTTATGGCTATCGTAAAAATGTCTGAACATATAATAATGTTGCACGTGCCTACAACTTATAACTTAACTATAGTTTTTATGTTCAAACTTTATTTGTACATCGTAATTAGAGCACAAGTTCGATCGTGTATTCGGTGCTAACAGCTTTGATTATTAATCTTGACGGTTTCTGTAGTCTTAGTGGAAGATGTTCACTGATTGATTTACGAAAAAAAATTTATGTGCTAGAATTATATGAGAGTTTTTCCTACATTCATAAAAATAGAACTTCACCTGCTAATAACGTTGTATATATAAGGTAGTGTACCGGAAGCGTATAAACACATTTTAAAGGTTAACTCACAACCTATTTTCAAGGACTTACATAATAGTTTAGTCTTTAATTTAAACATATTAATATAGAAACTAATAAAGGAAGAAGTCACTATAAAAATATTTGATAGTAAACGAATAGAAATGTTTGCATACCCAGTCAACTTTATGATTTAGTTTGTATGTACCGCAGCTGCGCGTGTTACTTCAAACTTGAGTTCTTAGGTAAGAAGAGCTAAGTTACATTACAACTTTGGTACTGAGATTTATATTACTAAAGTTATATTTACAAGCAACATCTCCAACCGACATCATGTTACCTACTACGAAACATCGAAATATTAATTTAATTTAATGAGCTTATTAAATGAGACTTGCTTCGCGTAACAGCTTATACACATAATGTGCACGTACACGTCCAATACACACAATTGAACCGATTTAAAAAAGTAAGAGTAACATAATATTTTCTTACACTTGCGCGACTCATTCGTTCAAATAAAACTACGTTATACGGATTTTGACGCGTATATTTGTTTAAATTTTGGCCCGACGTTTCGGAGACTTTGCAGTCACCATGGTAATTTTTTTATAGACTTTTTATTGCGTCTGTGCTTCACATCAGCTATGTGCTCTTTGACCCGAGTTCTAACAGATCTCTTTGTTTGCCCGATGTAAGTGAGACCACAATCAAGCTTGTATACTCCTGCATTTTGTAAAGGGATATGGCACTTGACAGGTGGTAGGAATTGGCTAATTTTAAAAAAATAACCATGGTGACTGCAAAGTCTCCAAAACGTCGGGCCAAAATTTAAACAAATATACGCGTCAAAATCCGTAAAACGTAGTTTTATTTGAAAGTAAGAGTAAGTCTAAATAAAACTACTTTTTACGGATTTAGACGTGTGTATCTAAATCCGTAAAAAGTAGTTTTATTTAAACAAATGAGTCGCGTAAGTATTAGAGATTAATATAAAGAGTTATTCGTTCAGCTCTGACAGGGACAAGCATGAGAAGCCTTAAAGTTGACAATTATTAATTAATTAATTAATATTATTAGTAGGTAAATCAGTAGCTAAATGATTTAAAGAAAAAAAGCGGAATTTTTTAGTGAAATAAACTAAAATTCGACCAACTCTACAAAATGTAACTATTCTATTAAGTGATAACATCATTAACTGTAAAAATAAAAAGTGTTTCAAAGCAAACTGTAAGCTGTGCAAAATGTAACGAAGCTGTTTCAGACAGCAATTTATAGAACGTTCTGGAGCCGACGGACGAGATAGGACGCAGTTCGGTGATATAGATCACTGAGCTATTACTCTGTAAGCAACGGGACGAGCGATCAGTTGACATCTTTGTTAGCTTACAGCACATTTGGAACACTTTTAAAACGTAAAACTAGCAGCTTCGATGGCTATTTTTAAAAGTTAATATAATGGCTACGTACGTATATAATAAAGTCATAGACTTCCTGAAACTACGAGTATTAATTATTGAATTTAATGCAATAATTTAATAATAGTAAGTCATTAAATAAAAGTAAAAAAGGGAACCAAGTACTGAATAGACTCGCATACTGACCTTTGTTACTGAAAAAGAATAGAACAGATGATCCAATATCAAACACACGAACAGTTCTTGTATATTTATAACATAATCAGAATTTTGGCAATAATTATTTTCATGAAATATTTCTGGGACGTCCGTAAATGTTTCTGGGAATCAATCTACATAAAGCTAGCTAGGTTTTATGTCCACAAAAATGATTTACAAAAAAAAACAAGTACTGCTTGGCTACATATAAATTTCAATATGAAGCAAATCACGCAGTTTGGCATAATTCAGACTTATTCTGCTTTCGTGTATTTTTCTATCTAATAATAAGCCTTTAAGTAACAAGGAAAGAGCTTATTACTACCTATCTGATATATTATAATGGATATAAGTAAAATCGACTTCCGTTTTGTTAGCAGAAAAGTCAATAATACTGGGCCGAATCTCGACATGATACCGTGGTCCTCACAATCGTAATAAATATAAAATCAATCTGATATCACGAGCCTCGGGATACGGACAAGTATTTCATTATTCTTTATAGTTTTTTGACAGATAACGAACCATGACAGCTTTCTACATGTATAAAGAAATACTTAATATTTGTTCAAAAATAGCCACGGAATACTGTGTTTTAGTTACAAAATTGTCAATAACACACTTAGTGAATTGGCATTGTTCATATTTTTTTTAAACTCTTAATTCAAAAACCATTTCGGGGAATAGAGTTCCTGATCATGATCCATTAGTTTTTTTCGGAAAATTTACTATATTAACGATTATTTTTCCAAAAAAGCAAATGCTCTCTATTTGCCCTTGAAATGAAGGACTTAAAATATTAAGGCGTTCTTAAGGATATACTACTTAATGGTTAGTCAAAATTGGTCTATTCAATCAACTCGGCAACTTTGAAAAGATGTATTGCAATCTGTCTTAAGTCTATCAGGAAAAGGCAATACACAGATTGCGTACAACGATGACGTCACAACATTTAAAAGAAGATCTTTAAGTATTTTTTTTAAATTCTTTATAGTGAATATTTTAAAAATATTGAAATTATTTGCTTGAAATAGTCTCTATTTTTTGTAAAAAAAATATAAAAACAGAAGGTCAAAAATTATGAACAATCCCAATTAACACATAATTCCAGTGTTTTTGTTTCTAGAGTTCCCAGCGAAAGGGTAACACGAGATACTGTTAATAAAATTCCACTATTCATCCGACTGCTTAACAGTAGAAATATTCATAAATGATGTATTTTTTGCGGATAAGCAACAAAAACTGCAATAAAAATTTTCTATGAAAACATTTATACTTTTAACTGCTATATATGGCGTTGTATGGTAAACCATGGTAGCTCAATTGGAAAAGAGACACGAGAGCACATCGGAACGGTAATCCGGGGCCATGGTTTCATGGGTCCCGTTCATGGTGATAGTTGCAAAACTAAAAATAAATTACTGTATTTATAGGTACTTTAGCTAAAATACGTCAGTAAATAGTTATGGTCTTATTCTTAATGACTTATCGGAGGTTTAAAAAAATATTTTATCGGAGAGATAATAAACGTTTTAGCGAAAAAAGATTATTATGAATAACAAGTTTTGACAATTTTTGCGAACCGATTTTAGCGAACTTTTAAACCTCCGATAAGTCATTATGAATAACTTTAACCATTACTCTGTATATATCTTCTGTAGTAACATTATTATCGTAAGACATAGACATAGTATCTAATAAAATTTGATAGATGTTGTAACATTTCAGTAGAACATTAGTCAGATCTGTAACAGTCGGAGTTATTTGTCATCAAAGTTTACACAAATTAATACTCCAGAACATATAAATTGTTTGATTGATTTAATAATCGTTTGTAACAAATACAATTCTTGTTATTATAAATTACTTGTTAATATTACTTAACATTTTAATATCGACTAGCTGTTGCCCTCGACTCCGTCCGCGTAGAATTTAGGAAATTTTCCCCGTTTTTGTAACATTTTAACTACTGCTTGAGTGAGAGTATTATAAACGTAAGAGTAAACAAATATAATCAGAATGAACGAACTGCTAAGCTATCAGGAGTTACACGTGTTATTGTCAGTCAACCATAAAATATAGATATGTGCTGTTTCGGGATATTTTTTAGACAATTTTATGTAGAATATTTCCGTCATACATGATTTCTATGTAACTTTAACCATTAAGGCTGCACACGCGACGGAAGCTTAAAAAATGGAGCACCTTTTCCCGTTTTCCCAACATTTCCCTTCACTACTCTGCTCCTATTGATTGTAGCGTGGTGAAAAGTATACTATAACCTGCCCAGGAGTATGAAGAATAATTGTACCAAGTTTCGTTAAAATCCGTCGAGTAGTTTTTGTTTCTATAAGGAACATACAGACGGACAGACAGACAGACAGACAAAAATTTTACTGATTGCATTTTTGGCATCAGTATCGATCACTAATTACCCCCTGATAGTTATTTTGAAAATATATTTCATGTACAGAATTGACCTCTCTACAGATTTATTATAAGTATATAGATTTGAATATAAATATCGCTCTCTCCGGCCCAACAATGTCTCACTATTGGATAAAGACCCTTCAGCTCAGGTAGGTATTTCCGTATTAAGTATACTAAAATTTAAAAAAAAAAACATAAATTTTTTTTATATTATTTCCGACTCAAAACTCAAAGATAAAGAAATATTTAATACCTATTTGCACATTATTTTATTTATATCTATATTATATGATAGATGTAATCGGGACTCCGTCTGTCCATCAAACAGTCCATCGGGAGCTTACCCTCATCAGAACAACCCCGACTGCCACATTGTCAACTAAAATACCAAAGCTCGTATTGTATTTATTTTAAATTCTTTTGAAGTAAATATAAACTGATGTTTATTGTTTAAGTCCAGGATAAGTAATGCATCGAGAAGAATCACCGTTACAAACTTAATAATGCTTTATTGCATTCGGTAAAAACAATCCTACATGGTATTCTGAAATGCTTTGCGTTTCGGGTTTTATTGCACAATATCTTAACATCGGGTACAGACTTATATCACAAACATTAAGCTTAATTTTAGGCCAAAGGAAGTAGTTAAAATTAACAATAAAATTAAAAAAGAAAATACAATTATCTTAGCTAAATTTTAACAACAAGAACCTTACATTCTCAAGTGAAGGCAGACACACATAATGGACAGTATTTGCAAGTGACAAGTACTTAGTACCAAACAATTTTAATAAAAGCGTGGTCTGCGAGCGCCTGATTCCAACAGAGTACACACATAATAATGTAAAGCTTTGTTTAAATTTGCACAAGAGCGAACAACGCATTTCAACAGAATATTTAATATTTGAATTGGTTTAATTAAACGTTGTGTTTAAAATAAACACACCATATTATAAACATTATTATTTTTATAAAAAAATGTATTTTTATTATTTTATAATGATTCCTTAATTATTTTCAATCTTAAAGTAAGTGTTATTGTGTGCATATCGGTTTTCTTTGCGTTGCAAATTCGGTATATGGATGTTATCTGGCTCTAAAGTTCACTATGACTACAGAATATTACGAGAAGCGATTGAAAAAACTTTTACCGGAATGATAACGACTATCAACATCGTGGAATCCTGTCATCTATGTCCGAGACCATGGTCGATGTAATCCCATCGAAACATTTCGTGTAGAATAACATAACAGTTATCCATAGCCTAGAATTTACACCACTGAAAAGACTCAGTGTTTACATTATTAAGTGTTTTTGTACAAATCGAAATCGAATGTTTAAAATTGTTGCTATTAGCCATAAAGTATATTTTACTAATTTAAAAATACATAACAGAATAAATATGAGAAACGAAGATCTATCTCATCGAGTAAGTTTTAACATCCAGTAATGACAAAAGAGTGAGTTTATATGTAATAGAGTCCTCGTCTGTCCATACAACGGTCTCTTGGGAGCTTACCCTCATCAGACCATCGCTAACAATCGGTATGTCAAGCTTTATACTAATGGAAATATTTTAATTCCTTTAAATTCTTGTTATCTAACATTTATTTACAAAATTAGCTTATATTAAAACATTTATTAAATACATTTTCATCCAATTTGTTTTCGACCTGACAATACTAAAGATTTCGTAAATAGAAACATTTACTAGAATAAAACCATTTTTTATTGTGGAAGATTTTTAGGCACGTAGATTTGAAGCATATTTTCCGGCGGAAATAAAACATTACAAATTGTTACTTTATTTTCTAGTTTCTACTTAAGATTTTAAAAAAATGGTCAAGTGCGAGTCGGACTCGCGCACGAAGGGTTCCGTACCACATAAGGCAACGTTATTAGTATCGAGCAAGAAACGGTAAAAAAATAATGTTTGTTGTATGGGAGTCTCCCTTAAATATTTATTTTATTTTATTTTTAGTATGTTGTTATAGCGGCAATAGAAATACATCATCTGTGAAAATTTCAACTCTCTAGCTATCACCGTTCTTGAGATACAGCCTGGTGACAGACGGACGGACGGACAGCGAAGTCTCAGTAATAGGGTCCCGTTTTTACCCTTTGGGTACGGAACCCTAAAAATGAAATAAATTCGATTGTAATGAATAGATTAAATACGTTCTCCAAAAGTCAAATAATTAACGTTCACGGCGGAAAGCCAGCCACAAAATTTTACAAGACCCATTGAATTGACTGCAAGAAAGGATACAGATAATGGTGACTTCATATTCGGAGAGGCTTGTAAAATGTATATGTGTAAGTTCGCTTTGGTATAGGAGAATTAAAAACTTTTTTGTAGTTAAAACAAATAATTGCGTAACGGACAATCCTTCCGTTTCCTTGACACTGTTACATATTCTGGAATAAATGGGAAAAAAAATGTACAACATTATTTACTTTAAATTTTAAGCCAAGCTTTTTTATATACATATAGATACCATAGAACGCAATAGGAAGCGTTTTTAAAACGAGGTATTAGTTTCTAAAGATAATCATAAGTAGAAAAAAGACAAGAAAATTCTGACATAAATTCTTAATTCTAATTTTAAGTATAATTTACTTCAGCATTATCTTCGTATAAATCTTTAATATTATTTCATAATAAATACTTGTACTTAAATATTACACGCAAGTTCTACAAATTCCAAAGGCAAGACGGAACTATATAAAGAATATTCTATCAATTATTGATCCAAGGTTCCAACCTTATCGTGAACTTAATACTTCAATAAGTAAAACATCCCGCTGCTATGATTAATGGCTGCGATGACAGTTATGGACGTACAGGCTATACAAGATGGACGACCTTGGACCACATGTTTTACCCTGACATTGAACGATAGTCAACGTATTCGGTCATCGTTTTTAATAAATATATCATCTATATTTTTAATACAGTAGCGAACAATTGTGGTAGCTGCTAGGTAAAAGAATATAAAATTGTTTTTGCTTGCTTATACTAAGCTCCATGCATGAATGCGCTTAATAAGGGATCAATTAACGTGCTGTTATAGTATGAGTCGGTTATGGAAAAATATAAGCCGATTA
This sequence comes from Orgyia antiqua, assembly GCA_916999025.1. Taxonomy (NCBI): domain Eukaryota; kingdom Metazoa; phylum Arthropoda; class Insecta; order Lepidoptera; family Erebidae; genus Orgyia; species Orgyia antiqua. Next base: position 443,452 of record OU779871.1, on the reverse strand, counting down.
TATCTCTTGCAGAACACTTGAAACTAAACCTCTGAAAAAAGTCGAGTAAAATATCTTCTAATATACTCAGGTAGAGTATAAAAAAGCGTGCTATAAGTATCTTTATTTACTGTAACTTACAAAACGTTCAGTTAAGACAAAGAAATTAGCATACTCACAAATTATAACGTCATCGTTGTTTAACTTGATGAAAACTTTAATTATTATGCCAGTTTATTATTATTTACGTAAAATACTTGTAAACCTACTGAATCAAGTTCAAAAGTTTATTTCACTAACACTTTGAAGATCTCTATCGCAATAAAAACAATAATAATTTAAGAATATGAATAAAAAGTTGAAAGTGAGCACATAACAAAAGTCGTGGTCTCCAGACGAACATTATTTCACCACCAGGGAAACACTTAACTCCTTTAAACGACTAAGAAGCACTTATAAAATTAGTTGTAAAAACTTCCACCAGAGGGAAAACATTTACAATGTTTTGTGTGAGAGATGTTCAAAGTTATGCTGTTAGCGCGCTCTACTTTATATTGTGACGATGTTTATGATATACTAGCTTTGTACCTTGACTTCTTTCACGTTGTACCTTTTTTCCTTCGCCTTTTGGGTGGTATGTTTGTCTGTTTGTCACATAAATATTGATTTAAAGATGACTAAAAGTTGTATACAAACTTCTAAATATACGATTCTTTTCAGTCATATTTAACTTTAGCTTCCGGCTAAGCTTTTCTGAGACTTTATTGAGCTCTTGGTTTTTCTGATTTCAAATATGCTTAAACAACAAAAACATACGAGTAATTACATTACGACTTCGTGCGTGTGAAATTGAAATGAATTACACAATATTTGTTTGGAGAATAAGTGAGACTAAACTGTGATCCAAATATTTAATTCACTTATCTGGTTAGAGCATAGCAGGTTTTCTTGAAATAGATTATTATATGTAAGGATATCCTAATCTATATAATTATAAGTATTTTACGTTCACATTCACAATACCTAACATCAGCTGCATTATCTAAGGCTTAATGTGCTGTCTAATGGCTTAGATTTATGCTCCATTTGCATAAGTTTATTGTCTCCGCTTCCTATGCTCAGGCAGTACGGATGCACGCGTTATAGTACACAAATAACCTCGACATAGTGTACTCGACGTACTCGTATCATAGTTTTTATTCAAATAAACATGTAAATAGATACTATATTTTCTAAAAAAAATTACAAGAAGACGTATGAGGACGTATTAAAGTTTATAATTCGTGAAGATATGAATCACTGTAAAGTTTTAAAACAATTAAATAAATGTTGATTATTAATTCCCTCTTTACTTATTCTGAAATTTTAGCAACTTAAATGTTTTGCATACAAAGTTGCAGTTGCATATTAAATTCCAATGTTAAGAAAGACAAGTATTAAAGACGGAACAAATATGCTCTTAAAATTAATGTGAATATTTAAACGTTCTATAAGAATGCCATTAAACTTGTTACTTATGGATGAGATAACAAAAACGAATTCTTTGTATTCTGAACGCGACTTGATTTTAAAATTAAATTGGGAACGCAAGAATTTTCCTCAAACGATCTCGAGACAAATGATTTATGAGTGTCTTAAAAATCAGTCTAGTCAGGTCTTCTTAACATATTTGCACTTAAGGGCAAATTGTTTACATGGTTCATGTCAACATTTTTGCTTCACAATGAATAGAGATTAATTTTCGAATGGTGAAACCGAGGATGGAAGGGCTTTGAGGTTGGCGCAACTTGTTCATGTTACAGTAGGTTTTGGCTGATTTTTTCGACTGCCTGACGTCAACCCTCCTTGGTCGTATGATACCTGGTCTGTGACGTGGTTCCCTCGGTCGACTCTTACGATGCCCACGGATTAGATATTTTATTATTACCCCGATATTAGGTACCGCCAATAAAAAAGAGAAGGGACATATTTTGTAAGCATACCTGTTCAACTGAAACGTTGAAATGCACAAATAAGTATAAAACAATCTAAAGAGCTCTCTGCTTACCTCATCATGAAGTTAGCGCATGTGGTTAGTATACTATCTCAGTAGAATTTACAATAAAATATAGAATGATAAAATCTTTATTGGTGTCTCATATATCTCCAATATTACAACTCTATTATCATTTGGTTGAAATTGGAAATGTGCCAAATTGGGCACTTTTATGTGCTCTATGCTCTCATGTCAACCCAATCACTAGCTTATTCTTCGTCGTATAACACAGCTTTTTTATATGTTGCACTTTTTATTTATTGCTTTTTATGTCTCGGATGTGAGTATAGCACAAATGTTTTGAATTCCTAAATTTTGTTTTTGCCTCTAGCTATGGTAATAGAGCAAAGAAAATAATATCAAACAGCTAGTTCTCTGTCCATGACAACAAAAGCTGAAGTCTATAAAACGTCAGGTTCAAAATGAAGTTCAGTCAACTCGATGCAATCCATATTTTGTGAGCTATATTAAAATGATGCTACAAGCATTACGGACCGTAATTTATAACGGTCCTATTGATTAATAAATAATTGAGTTAAATATACAATTTCACTTACAAATTTGTAGATAAAGGAAATCATTCATCTAATTTGCACCCGTTGAATGAAAGCCACAAATGTGAGGGACCACATCAATAAGGGATTTGTTCCCTCACCCACTGATAGCTTCAAATTGAATGGATCTATCTTTTACCAATAGAATTACTCACATGAATATAGAGAAATTTTGCTGTGGTCAGTCTAAAGGGAAACAATTTTGATCTAATGAAACTAGCTTTATATTTTTAAGCAAATTGCTGACACAAATTTTGACTATATATCAGTATTTTTGAATGCGTACAAATATATTTTTTAGTCTGCAATCATACCTAAATAACCAGTTTTACAGACATCTTTCAAATGAGTGGCCAATCAAGATACTTCACGATAAAACATTGATCTCGGAGATAAATTTGAGCGGCTTTTTTGTTTCTCTATTTATCACGTTTAAGTGATTCCTATGTGATATGCTTTTGTGAAAGGCGTCTATAAAATCGACAGAGAAGAAGCACGCTAGGAGGCATATATTAGAAAAAGATTGAGCAACATGAAAAGATATTGTTCTTTTTTTTATTGTTCTTTATTAGTTTTTAAATTTTTATTACTATTACTTTAATAAATCAGTTTTATTTCAATATAATTACCATAGTGAGTGACATTTGCTAATATTCGTACTAAAATAACAAATATCACCATTACTATGATTAAAATAGAAATTGTAACCAGTACTAACAGAAATAAAACCAAACTGTATAATTCAGTATCACTACAGTTCGACACGACATAATATTATTCATATCACAGAGTACGTTACGTGTGCGATTAGCCTCATTCAGTGTCCACTGCGCGCTGCCTTCTCTACAACTATTCACTTTATTGAAATTGTTTCAATATAACACGAAATTTACTTGTATTATCAAGCAATCGTTTACATTGTATTTACTTTGTAAGTAACATCTGCTTGGTTTACTACTATATGATATTGAAAATGAGATCATTTTCGTTTCAATACGTTTTGTGTGTACAGAGTATTCAGTTTCAGACTTCGATAACAAAATATAGATTTACAAAGAATAGTTTTAATTACTACCCGTCCTTTTACTTATAGTAAAACTTATTTAGAGCAAAACGCAAGAGGCAAAAGCAGTGGTTATTTTACACTGCTATCATTTAACATTACTCATAGAAATGTATTGAACATTGCTGCTTTCGGTGCTTACGCCGAGGATCAATAATAACTTTATCTAAATCACATTTATGTAACCAATTAAATTAGTCAAATTTTTAATTTTCAATTAAAAGAAAATACACAAGAACAGATATACATTGAATACCTTAGAATAAAATGATCTATCCCTTCTCTTTCTACTACTGGACACAAGTTCCCTAAAGAACGCTCCAACGTAAGACTGTGTGCCATTTGCATCCAGTGCCTCCCTGAAATCCTAAACTTACGTTATGGTTATGTAACTATAACAAATTGCTATAACGTGTCGTTTTATTGGAATATTATAACAGTAATTCAGCGACCATACGCAACAGAACTTTACCACGGACCGTGGTTATATAATATTTAGAGTGACCTCCATTTAATATTCAGGTGATGTCACTACTTAATAGATATGGGGCGGATGCCAAGTTCAAACTGTTAGGCCAGTTTTATACGAAAATACCTTCCATATAACGAGAGTTTAGATTTTCATTAGTACCTATATTGTATGTTTGGTATTGTTTTGTTAAACTTATTTGATAAATTTTACGTGGTACTTTGATTACACAATAATGTATTTTTTGTTGTTTCTTCATATAACAACTTTTAAACATTACTGATAACTGTGTATTATAATATAGATAAATAAATAAATATTCATGGGCATTTTAAACAACGCCCTCTTTTCCCAAGCTAAGCTTATATGCTTGTGTTATGGGTGCAAGAATACGGATAGAATACATATACTACTTTTCTTTTGTAAATACATACTTATAATACATAGCAGCACCCAGACTCAGTACAAACATTTTGTATACATATATGACAATTATAAATAGCACACAAATCATTGCCCCACGCGAAAATAGAACCAGTGACCTCGTGATCGGCAGCCCCTAACATGAACCACTCGACCACGAGGCTCGCCCAGTATAGTAATTCATGAGAATATAGGTACTCCTACATCTACCTCCGTAGATTTATTTAGAAACCTTCCTATTAGATTAAGAACTTTACATAGATTTAAGCTATTAACCTTAAATATTTTAACAATAACACATACAGATACATAAACGCAGACAAACGATCCCCAATTCGCACATTTGTGAACACACAGACGCAGTGTAGGTACACGATCAAATCTCTTATTTGCTCGTAACTAATACGAGCAACATGGGAATTTCAAAACGACAACATTTTATATCCGACCTAAATCTACAAGAGAGACAAAACCAAATTTGTGATCGACGATCCACTTACATTTACAACATAATATTTAACCCAGCACAGTTGTGTCCGTTATCTTTTATATTGGTGCCATTACTCGGAGCTGAACTTTATAGACACTATTTATTTTTGTTACTTTAGAGATCATCAGTTCTCAGCTCAAATGTACAGAATTATTTTATGTCTTATTTGGTGTTACAAATAATATATCGTCGTGTTTTGGAGTTTCTGTTATTCTTCAGTTTATATTCGTAATATTGTGTAAGTTTGAGGAAACGAGGATTTTCTTTAGAGAAAGTAGTTAAAGTACGCTCTGTTCTCTTTGCCTACGCCAAAGTCGTCGTAACAATAAACTAATGACGATGACGGTCAATTAGATAAGGAAATTTAATTATTAAATCCTTAACATGTACTAATTTAATTTAATTTAATTAATAACGAAAAGCCTATAATGCCACTAAAAATATATTCCACAAAAATAAAAAAAATTTAATAAATACATAAAAAGTAGTTTGATTTAAACAAATGAGTCGCGCAAGTGTTATAAATGTTCCACTAAAAAGTTAAAAACAATTAACGAAAACTATAACAAATATGACGTCTGATAAAAAATCGTATAACATATTGTAATTGGATAAAAGCAAGAAATTTATGATCATGTCTCACGATACGATCTTGCGAATAAATGAATAACAAAACTGTATTTTGCCTTTGAAAACTCTAATATTACCTGAATGTTTTACCTCAAACCGATTTCGTAAGCCAAGGAGTCATAAATAACATGGCAACGTAATAAATTTCTTAGTGTAAGCGCTAAATTTCCTTTTTGTGGCATAAACTATGTCTCATTGTGTTTAACTATGCAAGTCAGAACATTTCTTTTAATTTCTGCTAAGTTTTACATCCATTTCTTATATTGAACAATATAATTACTGGAAAATAATAGTTTTATTTGCCAACGATGCTGGTGTAATCAATAACGTTCTCTATCATTTTTATATAAATCATGATGCAAATTTATTGATTTCATACTGTTGTTTTTTCAGATTGTGATTTTAAACTATTGGTTATAACCGGATGGTATGACAGAGATATCATCCGGTTATTATTCATAGTATAATGAACCAATGACGAAAGTTTTGGATTTGTGTATATCCAATATATTTCCGCTTTTACTAGTAGAACATCCATTACGATTTTAACATCAATTTAATTAGTTAATTTATATTGTTCTGATTTAGTTAGTTTTTTAAATGTTTGAAAAGTTTTTTCTTGATGTATTGAAACTAATTCCTCTTTTGAATATAGCCTTTGACCTATTATTGACACTTAAAACTCATTGTGTACACTATCTCATAAAATATCAATATTGTGTATACAAACAAAACATTCATACAAAGTTTTATACAAGCAAACCTATTGTAATTCAATAGGGCTCGATGTTTTTTCGGAACTTAACTGGGTCAAATGGACTGAGTATCAGAGAGCCGAAACGAAATAAAAGTGAGGGCATTCATGAAAAATTCACAAATTGGAGAAGCAAACGAGTAGCGGCTACCATTCACTCTAATGAAATGTACATCTGTGCCCCGTCTATACTACAACTTGATATCGACGATAGTTTACGATAACTAGTTCAGTTTTCCTATGATTTTTGCATACTATTTACTTTTAATAGAAACGCAACATCTACATTTAAACAACTCTCCAGGTGATAAACGGCCCACTGTACATCCCTCCACTTTAGGAGGGATTATGGTCTACGGTGTCGCCATGACCAGGCGTGTTGACACAGGGTTTATTTTCGAGTTTTCCGTCTCTCACAGAGGATGTTATCTGTGTAAAATATGCCAATATCCTTAACATGCCAAAATATAAAGATCAATACATCAGATCAGATGTAATACATCATTTAAAACCATTAACAAAGTGATTCCGCTCATTAATATCATGTGATAATTTGTAATAATTCTCATGTAATTTTAAGTAAAAGAGTTTTATTATTTAAGTAGTTGTTTGATGCTGTAATATTAAATTCCAATTTTATTGGTATAAGGTCACGTACAATCTTTTGGGTGTTATTAAGAAAAAGGTTGGGCTCGATATTGCTTTTATAATTGTGGGTTCACGCTGTGTAACAAACAATATTACTGTGCATACCACATGAGAACAGATCACGAGAATTTTATATTTTATTAAATTGTTTGCGATCTTGTTAGAGTTGTGAAATTGTTTGTAATATTTACAACAGATATTGAAATAAATATTGAAGATTTAGAGTGAATTTAAACAAATGGACGACATAACCAGTGTGACCTGTTCACAATAATTGAAACACTGAACTTATATTTCAACACAGCTATATGTTATATATTGCCGCCGCCACGTAACACAGACGCCGTTAGGACTGGATCTGAAAGTAACGCGACGCGATTAATAAAAGAAAAATGTATAATATTTTTAACACGCTTTTAGCACTATTCACTTAGTACGTATCTATCTATGTATTAATATATGTAACTGAATCTTTGGAAGTTATTTTCACCCCATTTGTAATCACCGAATTGATCTGGAATGTTGTACACACATTAAGGACTGATAACAACGCAATAATATAAAAAATAATTAGGAGCTAATTTTTTAGCATTTCAATTAAGCAAATTATTTTTTACAATTTAATCGCGTTCTAGTGTAATCACGATAATTAAAATAATTTATATTGCTATAATTATTGCCTTATTAACACAAGTAATCAACGTTCCTAAACCAATCACGAATTCAATTTACTCAGATTATAGTGTTAGAACACACAACTACGATGTGATTACGTGATCAATCACTTTAACGTTGTTTTATTCAATGACTGTGAATATATTTTTAGTTCATGTTAGTAGAGGGTTATACGCTTATATTCATTTTTGTTATAAAATAAGCTTCAAGTTATATTTACTGATATGTTACGCGACGTCTCGTCCAAGATTACGAATATAACAGATACTCTTTTTAAATTACATGCTCATCACAGTACTAAAAATACACATCTTTTTTAATAAAAAAAACACGCAATCAAGTCTCCACGCCAAAATATTAGCAGCTACAAAAGTAGGTATAGATATAAAACACACAGATGCAATAGACACAAATATCTGTAAAGTGTAAGAAATACAAACATCGCTCATATTCCTGTGCGAGAATCGAATCCACAACCTCGTAAACATAAATCGGTACTGAATCTTGATATCCGAGTCTGTCAAACCCGAAATGTGATATAATGTATGAGAAACCCACCTCCATAAACTTAAACTATCAAAGCTCGTAATAAAGGTAGCAATAACTACAGGCTAAGCTTACGTTGAGTTATTTATAACATGAACTTTGTAAAATGTCTATAAATTTATCTTACTTTAGCGGAAAAAGTAATAGACTAATGGCAGGAATTTTAGGACAAAAATCTAATCAAAAAGTTTTTCGTCTTGATGTAGGTGATATAGTCGAAAATTTTATCCTAATTGATTTTATATTCTTCAAAGACTTTAGAAGATATGTAAGCAAGTATTGTATTCACATTTTGCTTAATCAGTTTGCAATTTTCAGATTTCATTCTTACACTTACAGGTAAAAAAAAACAAAAGACAAATAATCACAAAAGTTCTTTTGCGCGTATAAGAAAATCATGATTGTAAATCGTTAGGAAAAATTCACGAAAATTTGACACGTTGAAGCTAGGCACGAACGTAGTGTGTAAACAATGCAAATAATAAATAATTAAAAATAGTTTAAAAAAACTAAAAAACACGCTTTATTTATTCGAATTATTGTATTGTCATCGGTCTTTGACAGGTGTGCAAAATTTGAATAGAATCTGACCGTTTAAAGTGGGTCAAAATAGCGTCCAAAGGAGTCGGTTACAAACATACAAACATACAAACAAACATACAAGTGAAGCTAATATAAAGCGTGTAACAAAAGCAAAACTTCTTTCGTCCCGGGTACAAAATTAAAATCATTTGAATATGTTATAGCCGTAAAATATCTTACAATTTGATTTCTTTCAGTTCTGAATATTTTATTACAAAGCTATTTCATAAACCAAGAAGTAATAAATAACTTCACTTCGTAATATATTTCTTGTAGGCGCTGAATTTCCTTTTTGTGTCATAAACTCTCATAGTGGTTAACTATGCAAACAAGAATATTTTTTTACATTTTCACGGAGCTATGTTTTCATATTTTGTAGAAAACTATTTGGCGAATGAAAACGTTTTCTAAACTATGAGAAATGTTTGTTGAAATTATACGTTCTTTTTATTAACATTTATATTATAATTAACTATTGCCCACAAATCAGTGCGAGGAATTTGAAACCACCTTTTGTGCAATGTCCTTACTCGGACTTCAGGCTAAAAGTGTACCAAATTTTATTTTAACCGGTTTTGTAGCTTGGGTGTAAAACAGCGACAGAAAGACAGAGTTACTTTTGTATTAACAAATATACTAAGTAGAATAAAACCTTTTCTAACAAAAATAAGAAGCCATACAAGTGTGAGGCACACTGCCTCCCTGTGGTTTCCGTACCTACTAGACCGAAAGTATCATAAATTACCCTAAAATTTAATAACGGTTAGACTCAATGACAAATTTAATTTTATAGTTGAAATTAGGTTATCGCCTACATTTTATATGGTTCCGTTACCAAAGGGTGAAACGGGTCACTATTACTGAGACCTGTTGTTCGTAAGGCTCTGTGGCTGCATCTCATAAACCGTGACCGCTAGAGGTTTAATTTTTTTTATAGATTTTTCTGTCTTATATTTCTGGTCCCGCTTTAACAATAAATATAAAAAAAATAAAAATAGAATAAAATTAATTTTTAAGTAAACTTCCATACGACAGACGTTTCCAGTCTATCTTGATGATCCGCTTATACCACATATTTATGAAGATGTGGTAGTATGATGATGAATGAATACACTGTATGTAATGATAATGATGACATATGAAAACCTTCGTGGGCAAGTCCAACTACTGCATAGGCGGCTTTTTTTATTCTATTTTACTAGCGTTATTGTGGTGAGGGATGTCCTGCGGTGACAGATTAACAATACAATTATCACCACCCCTTTTTCTTCCCAGGGTGCTGTAAAAGCCAACTTAGGAATATTTTGCACAGATAACATCCCGTGTCAGCGACTGAAAATAGATTATGGGCCAAAACGCCTGGTCGGCGCGTTACAGTAGACCGAAATCCCTCCCAATGTGGAGGAGGCCCGTGCCTCCATCTACGGTTGGATGGCGGCGTAGATACCCTTGAGGTAACGATAAAAATTGTTAAATCTTTAAACCTATTTTTGTTTAGGTTTTGATGGAAACATGAATATTTAATATATGAATACTTTGTAGTACAAAAGGAAATAATTTAAAACCAATTTATCATAATCAGCTTGATATCATGCAATGACCTAATAAACTAAACATACTATGAAACTAACATTTTGCATACAATGAATATTGATGAATACTTAATAATGTTTGAAATTAACTCTTTACGTGGAATTCATTTAAATACAAAGCGAACGAAATTTTAACTTGCTTAAAAATTCTGAATTCTTTGCTAGTTCCTAGAATTCTATTAGGTATTCCAGTTTCAGAAATCGCAAGTTTCTGAACGAAAATAGACATGAATAGATGTCTAGACTTTATAACCTTAAACTTATAGTTTCCATTATTAATTGGGAAACAATACAAACGAACATAGATAATAATATATCGGATACGTAAATATTATATTGCTTTCTAAAAAATAATTTAACTAAATAATTAAGTAGGTAGTATGATTAATACTTTTATGACAAACGAATAAATATTTACCTTAATGTAATAAAGCTGACGAGTTTGTTTGTATGAACGCGCTAATCTCAGGAACAACAGTTCGATTTGAAAAATTCTTTCTGTGTGTTGTGTAGTACATTTATCGAGGGAGGCTATTGGTTACCTGTATAACATCAAGCTGCGACTAACAAAAGCGAAGCGTCAGTGAAAAATGTTGCAAAAAAGGGGTAATTTTTCTAGCTTCCACGCGTACAAAGTCACAGGCAACAGCTATTAACTTTAATAAAAAGAAGATTTACCTAAAAGAAAATTACAGATGATCTGTAATAAAGTTTTCCGTAACAAAAATTTAGCAGATTTGATTTCCTTAAAATATAACTACAGTAAGCCTGTTCTATATTCAGTATCGCTTCAGTTCGACACGACAATATTATTTATATCACAGAGTACGTTACGTGTTCGATTAGCCTCATTGAGTGTCCACTGCGCGCTACCTTCTCTACAGCATTCACTTTATTGAAATTGTCTCAATATTGTGCGAAATGTACTTGGATCATTATTTAATCAACGTTTATACTGCAGATTTAATTGGTACCTACACGTTTTACTAGTCATATCATTTGTATGTACAACTGAAAAACTCTTATTATACATAATTTGTAACAGCAATAAATTAGATCAAAGCTCAAAGTGCAAATACGTATATCACTTTAGGGATAGTTTAAATGGTTTAAAAGTTTTGGTACAGTGCTTCTGTTGGAGTACTCCATCTCTTACACAAGATGTTATTTGATAACCAGAAGTAAAACGCTTACAACACCACAGGGAGATAATAGGGAAATAACACTTGAGTAAACTTTAAGAAACAAATTCCAGTATAAGTATTGATCATTATCATAATCTCAAAATCACGCCTTTTTCCCATGGTGGTAGGCAAAGGTTGCAGAGCACTATCTGCTACGATCCAAATATACTTCCTTTCACTTACATTCATACATCTGGACATGCATGCCTAACGGATGAATTCAGAAATACTTTAATAAGCTAAAGATTTGTACATTTTTCCCAAGCTTTGTCACAGGTTTTAATACAAAGCGATACTTAGCGAAGCAAACACAAGTGAATAGGTCAGTCTGTTGGGCGTCGTTAATAGCGCACCAACACGTCGAGGAGTTCATTCATAACACGGACCTTTGGTGTTCCAGTACATTCTACTTGCGCTCACAATATTAACATTGATGGAGACTTGCCGCGACACTCCTTATTACTGAGGATAAAGGACGCTTTATGTTACAACTAATTAGTTTGGTTTTAGACACAAATTTGTAATCTCGGGCGCTAACATGGTGAGTATACAACAGCTCACATTGTTGAACGGCTTAAATGTGTCATCGTAACCAATTTAATAATAGTTTTCGTGTAATTAACATTCTTGATATCATATTAAAGGTAGTTACAAAGTACAAAATGTAATAAATAAATCTAATAGCAAAAGTCAGCATTGTCGACAATCTAAATATATTAAAAAAATGATTCAATTTCCAAACGTAAACAGTAATAATAAAAAGTTAGGTGTAAAATATCAGTGCTTCTAGATTTTCATTCCAATTTCGGCGAAGGATAAAATATTAAAGTAAATTAATATAAGATCAGGAATAATCTTCAGGGTATTATTGAACTGGAAGAAAAAGGTTCGGTTCAATATTGCTTTTATAATTGAAATCTGGCTGGCGAAACAATATACCCTGGTACCTGATGCCTACAAGGTATACAGGTGACACAAACTCATCTCAACTATTTATTATATTCAAATCGTTGGTAATACTTTATTTATAAATATAACCAAAAACAATTTAAGCTCATGTTTAAAAAAAACTGTTATTAATTCCATTTGTTTCCATAATAAAAAATAGTTGTGAAGCCAATATCCACACAACTTACAAGATTACTTCATATTTCATTTTACGAATGTATCAGTTTTCTGTTGAGCTTGATTTCTAACGAGATATTCCTTTATTTTCAAACAAGCTTTCATAGTAAGTCTCGTGAGGGTCAACATGTCCCCTATTTACGATCAAATCAAAGAACCTCGTGAATAAATTCAATTTTATCGCCACAAAGGTTTTACAGCCGGACCTAAGATGTATGCTAATAATATGTTTCATAACATTCTACATAAATAATGCATTTTATGCGAAAGTTCTGAATATTTTCTATGTTATATTTATGAAATTTTCATATTTTTTTCTGAGGCTATAAATTTAAGTTCTTCATGACGGGATGTCGGAATTAAGCTCTACATGAATATAGTTTCAAATTTTCCGTTTTTCACATATCATTTTATCGACTTGTATTATCGTTTAGATATCTAAACATTATATTTATTATAAATTATAAAGTCGTATAAAATACTATCAGCTATACTACAAAAGTAACACCGCCAAAAAGTATTTCATTGTAATTTTTGTACCGTTTTGGTGTAATTATTGAGATTGAAAACGTTCACAATAAGAACATTGATCACCCAAAAAGACTACAAAAGAAAAGATATTAAGTATTTTCTATTCCATCAGAGCGAATAAATTAGATACATTCTTTAGAAAAGCTTAAGAAATTCTTATCGCTTCTGATGTAAAGAAATATAAATGACGCGGAAAAATATAGGGAACTGTTGTCGACAATTTGAGGTTATGTAGTTGTCACACGTGCTCCGGAGACTCTTAGAGAAAAATATATACATTTAGTGGAAAATATTTCCTTGTAAAACTCAGTTATTGGGTTTTTGTTTAACTTAGCTGACTATGCAATCGTTATCTCTTTTGTTTGTGTGTCATATATTCAGAATGCTATACTAACACAATATCCTTCTAAAAACCAATAAAAGTTCTTATGACCAAGCTGTGAAAGATAAAACTATGATGATTTTAGGTATATTATTTTGATGCAATATATAAAAATTACAGAATTTCTCAATCTTCTCAAACTGTCGCATAACTCTATCAAGTAGACGACCTGCTATGAATATGTAATGATGTTATCGTTGAAGACGCATAACTATGCGAGTACAAAGGTCTCTCGCTGTGACTAAAATAAACATTAATATTCAAGTGATGTATAAGTAAATAACAGCGATTGAAATTGATCGAAAATAACATTTAAAGAATGGTTGTAGACAAAACCTTAACCTAATTTCCGAAAGCCCTTTAAAAAAAATTAAGGTAATTATCAAATTGCAAGCAGGAAAAGAAAAATCCGAAATGAATAAATGTAATGATCTGATCTGTCAGCCTCTTCAGCAGGGCTATAATAATGTAAAATATATTTTAATGATCCACATCATCAATATCAGCGGAACATCTTCCTCTCAGCGATCACTTAATTTGATTTTATGTTGAAACATTTGGGCAACATGTGTGCCGCTCTCGTCTCCGGCAAGATAATGTTCACAAAGTTTGACAATAAAATCGCTGTAAAGTCTCCTTGGCTTGTATGAAATGAGATACTGCTACCTCATAAGGTATTTTGGCAGAACGGGGAAATGTTTGAAGATTTAAACTTAACTGTTTCTGAGATATGAAATACGGGAATTAATTTTGAGGAGACATTACTAAAAGTGCGTGATATTATTGACCAGACAGTCAAGGAGAATGTTGGAAGGATTTTAGAACACACTTTCCTTTCACTTACTTCACTTTCGTTACAAGTTATACTTATTTTTTTACTTTTGGTTTATCTCGTTTGTACCGAATTTAAGGGTGTCGATATTTATGTGATAATTTGCTCACGCTTTGCAAAATTTGCTTTGCTAAATGTTAATGCTTAGTTTTTACTAAGCTATTTTATGAATCTTTTTATACTTTGCTGTAAATAGAATATCGAAGCTTTAAGTTTCTAAAAGTTTAAACATCAGCTTACCTTTGCAATATAAATGTAAATGTGTACCGCATTGTGGTCCGAAATAACTATAAAGTGGCACTTTTATGGAGCTATGATAAGAAACATTTTATTAAAACAACATAAGGCTGCTCTCGTAAAACTCAGAATAACTCTTTAATGACTTTAGCTTATACAAAAGTTGTAAAAGTGAAGTGATTTTGATGGAGTAAAGCAGTATTCTGTTGCATAATAACTTCTGTTGTGTACTAAAAGTATAAGAAGAATACTATATTTGTACAATTATACATATTTGTAACAAAACTGCTAGTGACAAATGTTTGTTCGTAGTAATCTGAACTAATGAATGGTAGGAATTAGAAAAAATAATAATAAATAATAATAAATATTCATGGACATTTCACACAACGTCCTCTGGTCCCAAGCTAAGCTTTATATGCTTGTGTTATGGGTACCAGAATACGGATATAATACATATACTACTTTTCTTTTGTAAATACATACTTATAATACATAGTAAACACCCAGACGCAGTACAAACATTTGTATGATAATTAAAAACATCACACAAATATTTGTCCTGACCGGGAATCGAACCCGAGACCTCGTGATCGGCAGTCCGTTATATGAACCACTAGACCACGAGGCCCGTCAAAAAAAAAATTTTGTGTTGGATATTTGGCTATGCGACATAACACTACGACAAATAAGAGCGTAGTAGAAATGAAAATGATACCGAAAGTCACTATACCACTCGGGTTCGGATAAGCTATACAGTCATCATCACGCTAAATCATGGAGCATGGCAGCAACCTTAACATAGAAGTTATAATTTAAATATTAAAGTTATAAACAACAATCATAAAACATTAGATTAGCTTTCAACAAGAGAAACGTAAACTTTTGTGATGTCGTAAATATTTTACTGTTACTGATATATTTTACTCTGATCATGGTTGATTGTGAGCCTTGCTATACTATTGACACGCTTTTGTTTTATCACTTTTACCACTTCCATTTATTATGTTTTGTTTATTAACACTAAACATAAAAATAGATTTGTTTTATATTTATAAATATTAACATATTTCGTTTCCTTTTCCCAGCCCTGTACCTATTGTCCCGTTGTTGAGCAAAACTCGGGAGAGGGAATGGGCTTCTAATCAAAGGGTTTCATTTTTACTTGCATAGATAGTCAGTAAAACTATAAAAAGGGTAAATGTTGGTAAAATATGAAATTGTCTTAAATTTAACGAAAAATTACGTGCTGAATTTAAGTGTCATTTACCGTAATCAGTTCTGGCGTAATGACACAGTATTATACTATATATTCCAATATATACTCACAATATACTAATACTTTCATATTTCTTATATTTTTGTTGACACTAATGCAGTGTAATCATGTTCTCATTGGATGTAAGCCATATAATAACGGCAGATATCTATCTCAATATCGTTCACATGAGAGCTTATTAAAGATCCAGCTCTTAGGTTACATAGAGGACTTAAGCTTTCATTCAAGAGGATTTTCCTTCCTATACACAATGAAACTTCTGTTAGGAGAGTTATACGCAAACCAATGAATACAAATTACAATGATAAATGATTTTCCGTATTGTGATGGACAAAAAATACAAATGTCACCTCCCCATATCTAGCCGGTGGGCGTGATTGTAAGAACCGACCGGGGCACCAAATCGTATAACACCTCTACAAAGTGGTGCAGAAAGGTGTAGTCATATTTTAAGGTTGCATTGGACAGGCCTTAAATATTATAAATATTACAGTTACACATAGAAAAATACAGTTGGTAAGTTTTTTGTTGTTTATAGCCTACTATTAAATCAATTATGAGATGTTTACGGTTTATTTAATGCGATTGAACCTTACGATAAAAGATGACCTTATAGTAGTGTTGTATTTAAACAAGATCAAATAATTTAATAAATTAATTAAATTAGTATGAACACATAAAAGTCATAATATAACTAGTATTTGTAATTTCATCCATGCCTAGTGCCTAGTCACAGGCCATGTGTAACGATAGTCAAATATGACTCACCTTTTTGCAACACGTTGTATAATATAAACAGCAACGTTTCATGTTACGCTGACCCTGAATAACGGGATAAGGTTAGGAGGATGACGATTAGAGATTTTCTTTAAATTAAATATTTTGCTCCAAATGATTAGTTAACGTAATGTGTTAAGGTCACCTCTTAACGTGTAGTTATACCATCCTCTTGCGCAATACGACAATATTAACAAAGTTAGTCAATAAAGAGGCAGTAAACTCACCTTGGCTCAGTACCAAACTACAAACTGTTACCTCCACTATGCTTCATATAATTATATTATACTAGTATTCACTATTCAGATAATTATATTTATGATAAAGATTCTTATAAAGTAATATAGTAGAATTCATAATTAGTAATTAAAAGAAGCATTAATAAACCTATGTTGTTATTTTTATTGTCCCATTAATGTGTCAGTGTTAAGAAAGTACCTCTTAAAAATTGTATATTA
This sequence comes from Orgyia antiqua, assembly GCA_916999025.1. Taxonomy (NCBI): domain Eukaryota; kingdom Metazoa; phylum Arthropoda; class Insecta; order Lepidoptera; family Erebidae; genus Orgyia; species Orgyia antiqua. The sequence goes on along the minus strand of OU779871.1, from coordinate 426,207 downwards.
TAGTGGAACAAACACTATAATAAATAACAGTAATGACCTGGAGTATTTGTCTGTCTACCTCCAGCCTCTAACGTCCCACGGTTGGGAACGGGCCTCCTCCACTTTGGGAGGGATTATGGTCTACTGTGCCCCGCTTACCGGGATGTTTTCCATCTCTCACAGAGGATGTTATCTGTTTTCAATATCCTTTTAGCTGACTCTTACAGCAGCCTGGAAGGAAATGAGTAGTGACACTTGTATTCTTGATCAGTCACCACAAAGATAATGGACTATTTGCATAAGTATTTTTTTGCAGGTTTCAGTCGAATTTTGTTTTTAAATTAGACTATAGTTTCTTACTTGACTCTTGAGACAATCTAAGAATAAATTGATTTCTACCTGGGATAGAATATAGTATTCAAACCTCCTTGACTTCTACATGGACGAAAAAAGCATATTATATGATACAATAAACTACAGAGTTTTTTATATTTTTTTGATTTTGTCGATGAAATCATTATACATATATTATTTTCTCATTATGTGCATAAAATAATATACAGTATAGTATGTACACACATGATGGTGTATCACATGATATTAATATTGTAGATCAAACAAAACAATTTCATGTCAATTAATTACAATAAGACCTTGTACTACATATTGGTTGCTATTGCTTACTGATGATTATTGGATTTAGATACATTATTAGATGTTCAGAAAAACAAAACAAGGGAGTAGAATATATGCTATGAAAATGCAGTCTTCACGAAATAAATAAGGTGTAATTTTGGAAGATAAATTAAAAAATGAAATCGAAAAAGAACTTTTTAAAGAATATTTTAAAGAAAGGAAAGAAAAATTAAACCGCGTAAGTGCAAGTTGAACCAAGTTGAACGAGGGTTCCGTAACGTTTAATATTGACTGTTTTACCGTTTGACATGAACACTAACATTATTAATTTTGACCGTCCGCCTCATAATCATGGCGTTTAGACGACAAATGTTTTAAGTGTAACTTGATGATACCCTTGATACTCTAAAAAAAAAGCGAGGTCCCATATTGCCTTTTGGTACGGAACCATAAAACATTTTTTTTGTTTCTTTAACACTCTCAAATAAAAGGATAGAACAAAAATATAAAGACAAGGTATAAACAACAAATTTAATACACACACAAACTTTTACGTTATAAAGTTATACATATTAATATCAAAGTAATAAGCAACATTCATAAAAATCTTGGTTTACAGCCGGAACAGACACGGCGTAAACTTTTATAATCGCATAAATAAAAGTATTGAAGAAATATTTTATTGTGAGATATGAGGGAAGGTATGACAACCCTACGTGCCTACCTATCATCATATTGGCACGTTTTTTACATTCCAATCCTTTCAAGCGATTCTATTTTGTTTTGTTTTTGTTTATTCCATGGGGTTGTGCTCCATAACTTACTTTTCGATTTCAAGTGGAAAGTTGATTGAGGAACAAAATGTACAAGACTGCTTTTTTACTTCTCTTTTTATGTGAAATGTTTTATATATTTATTGTAACATCTGACAGAAGGGTATAACTCTATATTATTATTATAAAGTGAAAACGTTGTAACTTTGTACCATAGGATCTTAAAATCTACTGGAAAGATTTCAATAATTCTTTCACCATTAAAATTCCACATTATCCTAGTAGGGTATCTTAATCCCGTGTGATGCCGAGACGGGCCGATAGAATACAACGACATTTGACGCTCACCATAAGTAATATAAATATGAGATAATTAATTTTTGAACTTTAAAACTGCTATTGCTAACACACTTTTGCACTTGCGCAATTCCGTAACTTTATTATTTTCAAATAAAGTCCGTGTGTATATTACACATTCAGTCATTTAACTAACAACAGCTCACAATAACTTTAATATGAATAGCTCCACAGCGATTCACTGAACATATTAACTTAGTAAAGTATTTAATTAAAACATTTACCACATAGAAGGCTTCAACAGTGATTCATGAGAGGTCTACAAAAGTGCGTGGGATGTTACACGTACCGACAGTTTTACCAACAAAAGATGTTCAAACAGATTAATTGGTCAACTTTGGCTCGTACTGTTCATCTTGTACGTATTTTGTGTGCAAATATACAAAGATGTGAGCTGATAGTATTTTGTACGGCCCCCAACCTTAAAATCTATTATTAACACGCTTATAAATATATAATTCCAATTAATAGTTTAAAACGGTATTAATCTATTTAACGGAATCTTTGAAAGTGATTTTCACCCACTTGCAGTAGTCGGATCGATCTCAAATTTTGCATATTTATTAAGTTCCGATGACAATGCAATAATAAAAAAAAATCAGAATATTTAAGCATCTAAATACATTACTAGTATATCATGTTGTTATAATGGTAACAGAAAACCTCGCATGTGAAAATTGACACTCTCTAGCTATCACCGGTCATAAAATACAATCAGGGTTTTACTGATACCATCACTTTTTATCCTTTGGCGCTGAACCCTAAGAATTACCCATTTTCTCTGTTAGGTAGAAATAATATCCTAATTGTATCTGAATATGATTGAACCGAGTAGTGTGTACATGTGTAACCAGGTGATACATTACAATACAAATAGACGACAACACTCAGCTCAGCTGTGTGCTCACGTACATACAATTAATAGATACATTACAACTGTCACGTTACACGCACACAGTATAATTTTATGATATATAAATGATCAATCTATGCTGACAATTGAATCAGTCCATACATGTCCATACGTAAACCTTTACATAAAGTAAAAGCTTACATATGGGTGTAAATAAAGCCAAGGAAACGCTTTACAGTCTCTGCCTATCTCATGGGAAAAAAGCGTGACGGTATCATGTCGAATTAGATCTCGCGGCATAATAGCGATCAATATGATAACGAGTGTATTCGTTTCCGCTTGAAACAACTCGGAAAATTATCAATTACTGAGGAAGAAAGGTTTTCGAGTAGCACTGTAGCAGTCACAAACCCGACGATAAAGTATTGTGGTGATGGTTAACCTTAATAATTTCTTTGAATGCAAGCGGTGCAAGATAGAGTCATGTATCATTGTTTGTAGGAAGTCTATGTCTAACTCTATAGTTAGACATAGACTTCTATACAGAAAGAAATGTCTATACAGAAAAAAATTATTTAAATAGATGTGACGTATTCCCTGTTTAGTGTTATATATTTGTAATTTCTCTGAAGAATTTTCAAATTATTCTGTTATATAATATCTATAGCGCATTTCACGGACATAAACTCAATCATATGCTTGTGTTATGGGTACAAGAATACGGATAGAATACATATATACTACTTTTCATTTGTATATACATATTTATAATACATAGAAACGCCCAGACGCAGTACCTATAAACATTTGTATGACAATTAGAAAAATCATACAAATGATTGTCCTGAGCGGGAGTCGAACCCGCGATCTCGTGATCGGCAGTCCGTTACCTGAACCACTCAACCACGAGGCTGGTCAATTAATAGGTATAATATAACTATTTAATAACGTTTACAGTAGATTATGTAGAATAAATAGAAGTATTCCGAGACAATGTTAATTTACTATCAGTAGGCTTCAGTAGTAATCTTACAAATACCTCCGCAACGTTCCAATGAACAAATTAACTGAACAAAGATTAGTTGTTATTACTTCTAATGAAAGTAGGTCCTATTTTAATTAAAGGCCGGCTACCTACTAAATATTTCTGGTATTCGCTATTTGTTATGTATTCCTACTATTTTTCTTGCATTTAGTTACTGTCTCGTGCGTGGATTTAAAGCGAACTCTTAATTATCACAATATTTTATTCTGTTTATAAAACACTTAGATATAAGCTTTTTACAAAATCTGTGCAGTAATTGGTATCATTGTATACGTTTTCAAATATGTTTTAGTTTTTACACATTATTTTTCTATAGGAAGAATACCTACCCTTTAGTATTAGGTATACATTGATCTCATGGGTTTAGTTCATAGATAGGTACAATACATAAGTGTGTGCTATGTGTGTTTGATCTGTGACAATGAGAAGATTAAACAATAATACATTTTTATTATTCATGTTAACGTCTATTTGTTTAGGCTTCAACGTAACAAAAACTCGTTTTTGAGGCAGAATTATTTATTATTATTCCCGTGGTCTTCGCAGCTTGAATACAACTTTGCAATTAATATTAATTATAGCTTAATTTTAAAATATTACACAAATTTAAAAAAATCTATATAAAATATATTAACGTATTTCACAAGTCCCTCGTGACACAGATGTAATCGTAATAAAAGCTAAGTTTACTTCAGCTTTATTCTAAACCAGATTTTCCTTTTCAACAAAAAACTCTTTCTAAATACGATCACAGAGAGCTGACATGCTCCTCATTGACACGTCCCATTTACGATTAAATCTGAAAATGTCACGGATAAATTCTATTTTATCCACAATGGTTTTTTAGTTATACGTTATATATTATAATACTTATGTTATCTAAACGCTTACAGCTTATTCTAATAGGTTTTACAAGTAAATTAACCACGGTCACATTATTTTAGAGCATCTCATCTAATATTTTTTTTTCAATTCCTAATTAGGTTTATATTTTAATAATTAGCATTAAAATATTCATATGAAATCATTATCCTGGCCTTATCCATCATCATCATGTCTGCGTGTCGCAGTGGATTTGGCAGATTTGGACAAGCCACCTGGCTGACGTCAACTCTCCTCAGGTGTATACGCAGGTGTCATAGGACGTGATTTCCTCAATCAGGTCGACGCTCGCAGGCAAGACATGAGGCGGTGACACGTGTATTCTTTTATATATTTATAATTTATATATATTTTGCTAATGTATGAACTTTCTTAACTAAAATTCTTCAATATAGTTTAGAGATTGTATTACGTGGCACATAACTTATAGTGGAATATTTATAGGCTGAAGATAAATCATGAATATTGTAAATCTAGGCTTAAGTATAGCCTATATTTACAATATTCATGATTTATCTTATCACCTTACCGTAACATATACATGAGTAATATTTTATGTGTATATTAAACCTCATACATAGAGTGATGTCTGTGTTAAACATCAAATGTCAATGACCACAGCAAATTCTCATATCATTGATCGAGGATCATAAAGATAAGATGTCTGCTATGAGCCTAATATGAAAATAAGTCTGTTGTAATGGGATGAATGTTATATGTATCTGTATTTAACTTACTATGTTTCTAAACACCAAATACATTTTTGACTTCATGAAATAATAGCTTTCTTCAAGCTCATTTCAACAGAATGAACATAATATAAAAAATCTGATGGTAAAATTTATTTCACAATCCATAACTATAGTACTTAGTGTATAATGCAACTAACCATCGGTCCGCAACTTCGCACGCGTGGAATTTAAAATCAAAGTCAAACTATTTTTTATTGTAAACAAAAATAGATACATACAATGTTGAGATCCGTAGAAATTAAAACTAAAACTAAACTTTAACAAATTATACAAAAAGCCATTGTCTTGAACCATTCTATCTATTAAAAAAACCGCATCGTATCCGTTTCGTAATTATGAAGATATAAGCTCACATAGGGATATACATACGAACATAACGACTTTGTTTTATAAGAAGTAAAGATAGTGACCAGGCATAATGGTGTAACATTAAGTTTTAATTTTTAGTATCTCATAAAATACGTTGATTATTTATGATATCCTGTATAGAAAGAATGATGACACAAATTAACTAACATATTTTTCATAATTATAAGGATCACGAAAGTTGAAAGAAAAAATGTAATCCTAGTTATAATATGACGTGAAGTCTTGAATAATAAAACTTATTTATTTGTCACAATGAAGTCATTGTTGTTATACATGTGATATGAACGCCTTCATATAAGCAACTCGTAAAAATATTAGTACATACATATAAAGTTTTATTTAGATAAATATCTGCTGAAAAAATATTTTTATGTGAGAAGGGGTTGACGTTGTACCGATAATATTGGCACGCCTTTTTATTAGGGTTCCGTACCCAAAGGGTAAAAACGGGACCCTATTACTGAGACTTCGCTGTCCGTCCGTCCGTCCGTCCGTCCGTCCGTCCGTCCGTCCGTCCGTCCGTCCGTCCGTCCGTCCGTCCGTCTGTCACCAGGCTGTATCTCAAGAACGGTGATAGCTAGAGAGTTGAAATTTTCACAGATGATGTATTTCTATTGCCGCTATAACAACAAATACTAAAAATAAAATAAAATAAATATTTAAGGGGGGCTCCCATACAACAAACATGATTTTTAGGGTTCCATACACAGTATCTCAAGAACGGTGATAGCTAGACAGTTGAAATTTTCACAGATGATGTATTTCTATTGCCGCTATAACAACAAATACTAAAAATAAAATAAAATAAATATTTAAGGGGGGCTCCCATACAACAAACATGATTTTTAGGGTTCCGTACCCAGTATCTCAAGAACGGTGATATCTAGACAGTTGAAATTTTCACAGATGATGTATTTCTATTGCCGCTATAACAATAAATACTAAAAATAAAATAAAATAAATATTTAAGGGGGGCTCCCATACAACAAACATGATTTTTTTACCGTTTCTTGCTCGATACTAATAACGTTGCCTTATGTTGCATAGATACGGAACCCTTCGTGCGCGAGTCCGACTCGCACTTGACCAATTTTTTATTACATGCTAATGTTGGTACGGCTATATAAATAATATTCATTGATATTTAAAATTACAAAAGAAAAAAGTAACCCATGTTTACTAGTGCTGTGAATTTAGCAAACTTAGTAAAGTTTAGAGATATTCTAAGCAAACAGTCTTTTTATAAAGTCAATCGTGTATCAATTCAATAAGTTTATCAGCGCAGTATAGTAGAATTTGTTCAATATAAAGCTTCTACAAGCTAAAAATATGATGATCACACTTATAATACACTTGTATTTGAAAACTAACATTACTCCACTATGGCTACACAAACACTAAGTTTTTATTGCTCATATCACTCTCCGTTGAACATAAATGCCACTAACTTTTATATATCTTAGTATGAGGTTCAATTCCCAGCTGAAGTATAAACAATTTTGTTTTATTTTATAGCGCTTATTTGACGACCGTTTCGGGAAATACAATATAAGTCCGTATAGGCCCAATGTTATTTAATTTTGTCCTAACTTTTAGCTAGATTAAACTCTTTTCTACAGCTGCTTAACGACAATACAATTGAAAAAGTTGACTGTTCTAACTTTTCCCGAAATTTTCAATTACTAATCTTTATATACTATACAAGCTGTTGCCCGCAACTTCGTACGCGTGGAATTTAGAAACTAAACCTAGATCAATTATATAAAAAAGCCATCATCTTGAACCACTATTAAAATAACTGTATTAAAATCCGTTGCGTAGTTTTTAAGATATATGCTGTCATAGGGACATACATACAAAAATAACAACTTTGTTTCTTAGTACCTAAAAGATATCTCAACTAAATTCCAGAAAACATAGACTGATTATTTAAAACTTACTTATGAATTAATCGTTAAAAGTTAAAGTAAACAATAAACATACGAATATACAAACACCACGTGAAAGGTTCACGTGGTGTTTGTATATTCGTATGTTTATTGTTTTATAATAATTACGCATTTATCAGTAATTCCCTAGATACTGTATATATTATTATTAATTTTAGGCATTTAATTAAACCTGCTTCAAATAAATAGTCTATTGTGATGAATGTGCCCGTAACAAAGTATCTACTGAGCAGAATGTTAACATACGGACAATAAGAGTAACAAAAAGACATTACAACTAATTAATTGGTCAACTCGTTAATCCCTCGCCATAAATTCGTGTTTGTGTTGTGAATGGCCATGTGTTTATACCTGAGATAATTAATGAGTTTAACCGACTACAAAAAAGGAGTTATGACCACATGCAGTACTCTCAGTAGTCTTATGCCAAGGTTTTTTGGGAACGGAATGTGAAAATAGGGAATGTGAGAATAGTTATTGAATATGAATTATAATATGGTTTATGATCATAATAATTTATAAATTTTGTTAATTCTAAGCTAGTCACAGTCGATGTGCTACATCAAATAAATGATCGTTCATTTGGCTATTAAGAATATTTCTTTTAAATAAAACCACTTTCTACTGACTTCGAGTCGTATATTTCTGAAACTTGTATACCACCATGATCATGGCTAGATCTGCGATGTGTTGATTACAAAACAAAACACACGCATCTAAATTTGTGAAAAGTGATTGTATTTAAAGAATGGCTCGCGCATAAGTAGATGTTTTTTGTGTATTATTTTCAAGACATTAATGTAGGATTTATTTATATCTAAGCCAAATTAAATTGAACAGAGTATAAGCAGATTACATAAACGTCTCTACCAGAACTAGAATTTGATAACGAAATATATTATTTTTAACGTCAGAATCAGACAGCATCAATGCGAAATGTGGCTTTACTTGTTTTAGTTAAATATAACTATTAAATTCGTTAAAACTATAGTAAGAAGAATCAAAACTGTAAAAAATATAAAGAACAATTACATTTTTTTATAGAAACATTGGTAAATAATTATTTACTACGGCGACAATTATGATTGTAAGAAGAATAATATTTTTTTATAAAATCATTAAATTAGAAACATAATATTGTATTTAGGTACGCCCACTATAAATAATGAAAATAGAAAGGTCTATAGTTAGGGGTAATTGTAATAAAGTAAAGGTATATCTTTTTTGATTTGTTCGGAACTTAGGTCATTAAAAGGAAAAAAAATTCTTCAAGCCAGAGCTTGCTCGGTTTTGATTTGATTTTGCTGAGTCAACAAAAACTCAGATTCTGAGAAACGCCTTCAAATAAAATAAAAGCATAAATTAATTTCTTAAAAATGTGTCTCTAATGAGCCGATAACATTCTGATAATCTTTAGATACTTTATTTCTTAGTATTTGAGGCTAATAGCTACTTTTCGTTGTAAACGCCAAGTTTCAATCTCCGGTCACGCAACGAGTGTTATCAGAGAGAGGTAATTTACCCGCTAAACCTCAAAACCCCTTAAAATTAGAAAAAGAAACATTGGTATAATTAGCATTAACAACGTGCGTAACGTAATTACATACCTACATGTGCGTAAAAAAAGGAAAATTATAAAATGTTTACAAAATTCATAACAGGATTTTATCTTTCTGCCGTCATTTTACACAAAAAGCCGGTAAAAAGAGACACGTAGCACATGTGGGTCATAAATTTTGAATTAAGAACGTATTAAAATTTTGGAGCGCTCTTATTTTCTTTTAAACATTGAAAATGGCCAGTGACGGTCTTCTAGTAGCTATACAAATAAAGTCGACGCTACATTCTGTGGGGTCATTTGGCTCATGGTTGCCACCCCAAACTTTTTTCCCATACGGTTCTCAATCCATACTATATTACCAGAGAAAATGTATACAATCAATTCTACTATTGATATTATATACGTTATTTCACATCGCTAACTATGTATTTCTAAAACTACTTTTATGCACTTATTTTTCTTTTATATTTCGACATCGTTCGCAATGTTATTAGTAGCTTAGTTTCAGTTATAAGTGCTTTCTGAAAGCTAATCAGTGCAGATTGGATTTCCAATATTGCTTATAACGGAAATTTCTAACCTATTAACCTATTTAACAACTAACGGCGTGTTATCGCATAAATAACTAAATGTTATACCTTAATCTAAATTTAAGTCAAGTAATAATAAATAAGTCAGCGTCTCCATAAATTACTTACTTTAAACTGTAAATTTCTGTTTTTGTATCATAAAGTAGGCCTCATTATGGCTAACTATGCAAAGCAGGTACATTCTTTTCATTCCTACTGAGATTTATTGTTGTAGTTACCTGAAACTTTACAAGGAATTTTAAACTTTACAAGGAATTATACAAGTATTTGCAATGTACTGTAACTGTTAGCGAAAGAATTTTATATAATACAACAATGTTGTATGATTTGAATCAAGGTCGCTTTCAATTGGTTATAGACAGGTTTAAGATGATAAATAATAACACATAAACGACAAAATATTAAACGTTAGAGAATTGAAATGAAAAGAAAATATCTATATCTGGAATGTAGATTTATTTTACATAAAATCTTAAATAATTTAAAATAACTAGATTGTTACGCGCACGATAATTAATCTAATAATAATGTATACATAATTATAGTGTCGTAAGAGGTACAGAATTTAGAGTAGAGATTTAGTACAGAAAATTGAAAAAACATTGTACATTGACTTCGATAATAGGATATTCAGGGACAACCTTCTTATCAAAGCTTTAAGTATCAAAAACTTTGAACATCAACTTACCTCACCAATATATATGTAAATTTGTACCGCACTGTAGTTGGAGCATGTCTACGTAATGGCACTTTTATGGAGCTAAGATCACAAGCATTTCAAGACATATGGCTACTCTCATAAAAAAGATATACTTTAAGGATTTGAGTATCTTTAAAAGTTTGTAAAGTTATTTAAAAGTCGTATCTGGCCGCTAAGACTTGATGTAGGTTTACAAAATAAAATATAATTAAAATATGCATAAGAAATCCTTGTTATGTAAAAAGCAAATAACTTATCCTTATTAGGAAATGCTACGATAATAGTGATAAAGCGTAGTGATAAAAATGCTACACGTGTAGCTGCTCTACGACGGTGTAGCATGCTACGATAGTTGTATTTAGCTACGGCGTAGCATGTTGTATATTACTTATGGTCTTATTTATAATGACTTATCGGAGGTTTAAACAATAACTTTATCGGAGAGATAATAAACATTTTATCGTAAAAAGACTATTATGAATAACAATTTTGACAATTTTAGCGCACCGATTTTAGCGAACTTTTAAGCCTCCGATAAGTCATTATGAATAAGACCATTAGTGTATACAAGTGTAGGAAGCATATAATTCGTATTGTATAACACAAAGGTTTTGTTATTAGAAACTAGCAGTGCCCGCGACTTCGTACGCGAGGAATTTAGAAACGAAAAATTAAATGAACTAACAATAACGCCATTTTACAGCTAATTAATAAATCGTCCGTTTGGTTTTCTTTTTTTGCACAATTTTAAAGAAGTAACACACAATGACATGGCCCCAATGTCATTTTAGTAAATGATATCTCAGAGTTTTACCTTTTTAGGGCTTCGTACAAACCCTTATAGTCTCACTACGGTGTCCGTCTGTCTGTCTATCCGCCCGTTAAACTTTTACTCGGCAACGGCTGAAGGTATCAATTTGAAACTTATACCAAATGTAGATCTATGCCGTCCCTTGCTAAAAGATACAATCAATAATTTAGATCTACGCATTCAGAAGATATAACCGAATTACAGCCATTTTTGAGAATTTTCAACTTCAGCACCGTTACGTACGTCGGGATTTGGGCAGCGTAACGACCATACGCCGACGCCGACGCTTATAAACACCAACTCAGCACCGATACGTCGGGACTTGAGCAGTGTAACGATCATACCCCGACGACGACGCCGACGCCTATAAAGACCAACTCAACACCGATGCGTCGGGGATTGCACAGCGTAACGACCTGTAAGCTATATTATTGGAAAGTTTCATGAAAATCCATCCAGCAGTCTTTACGTGAAATAACCACAAATATCCTTACATTCATACATCCAACATTAACCAAACATCAAAACATTGGAGTGTGGATAGAAGACCGACTCAGACCGAGGAAACGTTCGCGTTGCTCAGCCAACAGTTTAAGTATTTTATTTTACCGCGCGTAATTCTTTTTTCATCATATCTCCTAAGATATTCATTTAAATTGTATGCTGTAAAAAGCAGTTGTAATCTATATTAAATGCGTAAGCTAATTAAGGTATTTAATTTGATAAAAAATGTTACCAACTACACATAAATAGCTTTTAAAAACACCCTATTGAATTTGATAATTTTTTTGACGTTCTTATGAGTACAGCAGGTTTTCCTTAAGAGATAGACATATGGCCTCGCGGACTTTTTTAAAGATCTATAGGTAACAAACAATTTCTCTATACATTACTTTGTTATAACTCACATGGATAAGGCAGCGTTTTCATTTAAAGCTCGCGCGCGTGACTATTTTCCCCGTTTCTCGCAACATTTTACACTGATGCTTCGCTCCTATTCGTTGCAGCGTGATGTTACATAGCCTATAGCCTTCCTCGGTAAATGTACTACCCAACACTGAAAGAATTTTTCAAATCGGATCAGCGGATCCTGAGATTACCGCGTTTAACCAACAAACAAACTCATTCGCTTTATAATATTAGTATACTCGTAAGTATATTGGTATATAGATAAAATTAGCAATATCAAGTTTTTGATAAGTAAAAAGTTGTAGTATAAGCAAAATGTTAACTTCTAAGAACAGCAATTAGTTGCAAGCTGTGCTCCGGACATTTGCTTCCATTTTGTAGAATTCTACAAAACTGATATAACCATTATCGTGTTGTTTATTCTATATTTGTTATATACAATTTCCAAACGAAATTTTCGCATCATTTATTTGACAAAATTGTAACAGTCAGTAACATGACCGATTAAATACGAATATAGATTAACCCCTGGAGTAGCGTTATCATAATATAGAACACCGTTAATATGCTTGGAATATTATATTTAATCTCTATTTGCAGCCTTGTATTTAATTAAACGTTATCAAGATAAAATAAACAATATTTTTTTTAGTAAGCGGATTAATGTAGGTTAACGAAATTTAGTTAACATTTGATATTTCTGGAATTTTATAATTCAACAAATAATAGATCAGGATAATATTAGTAGTCAAACTTTAACATCATTCGTGTCAAAATAACGCGTTTATTACAAATTTAATATACAAAATTAATCAAATAAAAACAATCGCAAAACATAGTTAAGGGACTCTTCTATCGCTATAAAGGTTCCAAATATTGTTAGTAACAATGATTTCTATTAATTATTTAATATTTCAAACAAAGTAAAGTTCGTTTTTGTTGCTGAATCATTCATTATAATTCTGGTGGTCGGTACAAGCTTAAATACTTCTTGTCTACAAGGAAAATTTATGATTGTTCAATATTAACATTCTGGGTTTCAAAACTAACACAAAGGTAAAACCTTCGCAAAAAGTTTATACACAAAAGTTATTATTATTGACAGAATCGTAACGATCAATCAATATGGCGTTAAAGTTATTTCCCTATCTTTAGTTATTGAAGGTTTACCACTAAAATAATAAGTTATAATAAAATTTAATTTATTTTGTCTATTTTTGAGCCCTAAAACATTTGACTGACAAAAATTATTTTTTCTTTTCTGTGTATAGGTACCTATTACCACTCGGGACAAGTGTATTAGTATCCCATTAGCAGAAGATGTTTCTTATTTATATTATCCACAAACTGACCCTTACAGGATCCTACCCTAAACAGATACGGATTAGTAATATTGTGTATTCATAAGCCGGCGTGTTCAAAATACATAAATTGGTAAAAAATTCACGTATAGACTTATGAGTAATTGAAATATTTAACTTTACCTATAAGATTAAATACTTCATATACAGAGTAAAAGTGAACTAATCTCAATAGTATACATATAAAGAGCGACTGCTATAGTTGTTAACGTAACATCTAAATATGTGAAGTAAGCAGAGTTCGGGTGGTTTAATCCAATTATCCGGGAATGTACACAGACCGTGTTAGCATCCCCATGAATACAAATTAGACACAGGCACCGCTCTGTGATCACGTACTTACAATTTACTGATACAATACGAACATTGCCTTCCTCAACAACATTCATATTTGAATTATTATTTGTATATAAGCATCCATCAATAAGATGAGACGAGAGGCAAATGCGAGACATACTTACACACTACCTTTACGTTGTGTGTCAATCTCTACGTCTCTTTCTGGCCTTATTTTTAGCTAATGTAGTTCACTTTAGTACTATTCTAATCAGATCATTTTTTCGCTTTTACCTTTGTAACCACGTCACTAGAAGGTCGACATGACCCTATTTACGATCAAATCAAAGACTGTCGTGAAAAAATTGGATTTTATTTCGTAAAGGATTTTCATCAAATTTAACATAATATACGACATTAGTATTGTATATAGTTAGTATATAGTTAGTATTAGTATATTATATAATTATTATTTGGAAAATTAAATAGCTTAATAAGTGAATATAAATATCCAATTAAGTAGGAACAAATGAAAATTATATTGTACTGGATAAAGACCTCAGACGTTCTCACCCTATTTCTTGCCATAAGTACTGATACAGTTACCTAAGGAATCTATACTATGAATCTAACCCTACATGTGAGGTACACATAACGAAAGTTAAATTATTAAGAAGTATTTAAATGTTGCCATTGTCTTCGCATCAGAATTGTAAAAGTTTCAAGTTATAGTTATATTATTTAATTCACCTCAATACTAAGAATTTGATTTTGTGTAGGAGGCAAAATATAAATATCATAACGCCCTTAAATTCAAAGTCACATCGTTAGAATTCAAATATTACAAATAAATGAAATATAATCCAATCTTCGCGAAAATCTCAGTAATCAAATCTGATGTCTGAATTGAAAATATTTGTAATTTATTACATTTCTCAAATTACAGCAAAGAAAATAGTATAATGTCAATGACAACAATTTTGAATTATTTAAAAACCCAATTTTTACATAAATTTGATCTTACTAGAATCTTCCACTTGACTTGAATTTAATTAAGAAGTTAAGCGGAAGCCTTAAATGACTTGCAATTAGTTTATTACTGAAAGATTGATTGTGATTATCTTTTAGATGAGCTGTTAAGATTATTGAACCCGAATTTGAGGTTAGACATTAACGTGCCATTTGTATCATCATATGATGACAAAAATGTTAAATGTATATAATTACAAGGTTTTGCCTAAAATAACACCGGTTTGTGAAGCAGCCTGCCGTTCACGTAGTTGCCGGTTCAGTCCCCACGTGACGGAATTAAATTGTCTCATAATATTTGCGTTTAGGTGTTTGTTATGTACTATTTGTTACCAGAGGATGTTATGTGAAATGTTCATGTATATTTATTATTTAATATCGTATAACTGTGAACACTTTGTAATACTACATGAAATATTATATTCACTATTTTATATAGTGTATGAACGTATCATTTTTTCAGTTGGACCTCGTATTACAAGAAAATAGTGTGGCAATAAAGTTTAGCTACGAATTATGGCAGCAATATAAAAGATGGCACATTTTCATTCACAGTTATGTGTCCATAACTGTGAAAGACTAAATAATGGTTTGTAAGTATATTGAATTGTGGTACATTTAGTGTTGTTGCCTTCGGGAATTACTATTGTATCCTTTTAACATTGTAAATGTCCTATTCTTGGATACGCTTTCCTCTTTAACTGGAGAATATTCGGTGTGCTTACACCACGCTGACTAGACGACGGCATGGCATAGAATTTAGTTTAAAATCACTCACCGATGGTGAGACGGAAAACTTTAACATCTTAAAACAACATCTAATAGACCATTTAGATGCACTATACAAAGGAACAATAATTTAAAAAGCTATAAAACGGCAGCACCAATTCAGTAAAAGCATATCGATTAACATCTTTATCCAATAAAAGAAAATTTATAAGACTTAACGACAAGCGGTGCGATTTTTAAGTTTTATTTTGTGCTAAGAAAATTCTGACTAATATTAGGAGTATATTTCAAGTGATATTGAGCGTAAAGCGGTGCTTTACAAATATTAGTGCACTCCCCGACAGGTGGCGACGTTACTTCGACCACATGAGTGTGGGTACTGAGTAAACATGCTCAAGTATATCCACATATCAACTATATCATTAAATTTAATGTTTGTAACTCTATAAATTCAGATACGTCTATAGTAGAGACTAGCTGTGCCCACGACTCCGTCCGCGTGGATCGATTTTTTTCGATCGACCTAATCAATTCTTTGATTCCTTTTTAGCCGCTAGATGGCCTTTGCAAGTAATCAAATTGAGAAATTTCGTATTATGTAAATATATCTTGATTGCGTGGACTTATTGCGATGAAACAAAGACTAAGTAATACCTTGAATTGTGTACAATTTTTACGTATAACATTTATTTTTATAAGTGTTGTACATTTTACGTGAGGCGTGCACAGACAAACATCTTAACAAATAGACAAAAATTTCAAAATGCGAAATTGGTTCTGTTGGTTGTCCTTTACCCATCTGACTATTTTTTTTAAATATATTCAATGTACAAAATTGATTTTTTACAGATTTATTATTATTATATAATAATTAATGAAATGGGCCTTTGAAATAGGTAGTAGGTAACAAAAAATTCACTGTCGTGATCTGTTTGTGTGTATGTAATAAAAAACTGAGGAGATCCTGAACAGTTTATAGTCTTTTACTAGATTAAAGATTATATGTCTATTAATTAGTGTGAATTGTAAGAAATGATTAACTATTAATTTGTTAACTTAATGTCTAATTCAAGCCATTTGAGAACTTCCACTAAAAATTCACAAATACCGTTGTTGCTAGCACATAGGTTACTAATTAAAATCTTAACATCCATGTAGTATTTTTTATAAAATTAGACTAACCATGTTATATTATGCACACTGCCCAATTATATTAACTAGAAACGATACTAGAATATTAAATGCAGGTCACCGTACACATAACCCGGACGTGGGCGTGTTGGTACCAAAGTTCAGTAGTGATTGGTCACATAATTGCTACTGTAATAGTCTACAGTGAACACACAATGGTACTTTGTTATACTTATAATAATGGAGACGTGCCTTCATTTCATAATAAGGGTTGAAATACACTTGGATCAGTGGCGCATTTTGTAACGACCGTGATGATTAAAATTTTTAGTTAGTTCCTTACTGTCGCGGTCGCACTGCTGATACAAGTGCGATTTGACTCTAATATGGTTACATTTCAGGCATGAAATCATTTAGTAATTAGAAGAGCTTTGTAGAGCAGGCTTACTTAACTAACTTCCGTACATAAGACCTTGCCTTAGATTTTTGTCATATTTTGTATATTACTAAAGAATTTTACAAATTTTTACTACATTATTTACAAATTTTCTTTCTGTAATTTAAAGCTTACCGAAACATACCCGGCTGATGAAATTAAACTACATAAATCACTATTGTAAGTGTTACTAAATAAAACCTATGAATAGTATTGTCTTAACACTAGATAGATGAAGGCTCGCTACCCGGCTTGATGGATCGATGATCTCTGTGAGTGATATCCTATCAAATATCGTATACCGAGGATAGCGTACGCATAATCTATTGCCTAGTGGGATACAGTTGAGAAGGATTGAGTTTTATGTTTGAACCTTTTTTAGATGTATGAAATGAAAATTATTTAATAGAACGGGTTTCTTGATACAGTTTTCTGAGTCAGAAGAGGTGAGTTCAAATTACATTTCCAAAATAATTGCGTAATATACGAGTTTAGGTTTTCTAGGACCAATTAAGCTTCCTGAAATATCCGTAAATATTTATGCAAGAATGTAACCAAGCTTTAATAATAAAAATATTTTTGTTTACAATAGAATAGACAACACTATATTGTATATACCACATGTCACTTGTGTAACGAAAATAAAATAAATCATGTACAACTGGCGGGCTTACCGCAGATTGAGACCTCTTCCAGACAACCTTTGGATGGAATCAATTTATTTAGAACAAGTGGCGAGAGGGTTTACTAGAAAAAAAAATTTTGATGTTCAAATTGTGTCGTGTAAACAGTATTGATTTTATAAAATCATAAAATGATATCAACTAAAATTATGACATTCAAAATATGTATTTGTTTCTACAAAATATTTTTCTCTAGCAAAGTTGAACTGTCACCTTCACTGTTTATTTTCACAGAACAAGTAGAAAAAGTATCTGAGCGCCAAAGGACCGTATAATGAATAAAGCCGTCGACGCCGGAGAGCTATAAAATGACGCCCTCTGAGCTCAGGCCACATCGCCACCGAGATAGCGTGCAAAGCAAACAAAATATTAAAAACTAAACTTATTTCTACTCATATCTATAAGCAAATTAATAAAGATAATAGTTTTAGATTATTGTAGAAATAATATTTATTGCTCTTTAGAATATATAATGCCGATAAATACATGCAATGTAGAAATGATCAACTCGCAGGTCCCACAATAGCTCAGTAGGTAGTTCAAGTTAGTATCACTCACACAGCTTAATTATCTATTACTGGATGTGAACGGAAGCTTAGATTCTAATGGTAATAAAGTAACTAAAGTATGAAAAGAGGTAAAATAGTACGCATGCTCGCTCGTTCGCCAGCTGGTGCTATGGCCTACGTTTTACATAGTTCCTTGTTTGCGTGACTAATTGTTACATTTAAGACTCACCCATTTATAAAAAATCCTACCAAAGCTTCACGTAAATTAACTAAAATGTGACCTTTAATTTTATTTGCTTTTTATACCATTGAATATTTTCTACAAATTGAAGGGACTCCCTTCAATTTGCAAATGAAGCAAATGATGTTTTACATTCTACATTAGATATTTCTTAATAACAATTGAAAAACTTCTTTTATTTAATTGAAATTGCGAAACAATTAAACAGACAAAGAACAGTGAGCAAATATTTCTGATTTATTTGTCGACGGAAACCAGCAGGTCATTTATCAAGTGAGCACGATGACATCCTGTGACGTCAGGCGGCACCTCGCCGGCACTTCAACGTGACGTGGGCATTGGGAACTGTGGGTTTCCTCCTTCCGGAGTCAGCAAGTTCACAGGGTCACGACTTTACGGCTGGTGAAAATTATTTACTCGTACTTTGAATAAATCTGTATTTTTATTACGTTAGTGAATAATGGTGGTTTGTGAAAAAATGGCTAAATAAGACATGAATTTGTTTTATCAATATTGAGAAAGTGTATGTGTATCATCTGAGGAAAAATCAAAGTCAAAATATTTGTAAGACTCGTGTGTACATGAAATTATATACTTATTGTAAATGCAATACGAAGTGATTGGACGTTCAGGGCCTTTCTTATTTTCCTAGATTGATTCACCAATTCATACATCAGCTGTACAAATATCTTACAATATTGTTGGTGATATATAACTATACCCATTCTATACAAGGTATAAGATAAAACTGTAAGGTTAATCTAAACAGTAATCAGATGGTATTTTCGCATCAGGCCGGTGCCGGTCTAACAATTTTACGTTGGCAACCCGCCCAATTCTATTAAGTAGAGGCATCAAGCGAATTTTAAATGCGGGTCAGCGTAAATATTAGATAGGCTTCCATGGCACAGTTCAGCTGTGTTAGCTCACTACATTCATGTTATAACGTTCCAATAACGCTACAGGCGATCTAGTTTCTTTTAAATAACCGTTGACCTCGAGATATCATTTTAGACTTAGTTATGGTATGTAAAAAAATATAATTAGAGTAACACGTAAATACGCTCAGGAAATAGTTGAAGAAAACAGTGTTGTTTACATACAAAAATAAGGAATTTGTTTTATAATAATATTTTATTATGGTAAAGACAATAGTTTTTATAATATTTAAAACAGACGATTATCTTGCATTCTTCACTTCACAATTACATTAGGAGTGTTGCCTAATACAATAAAGTTAAGATACCTATATAATATTTTTAAAAATATTATGAATGTCTTACGTTACAAATACTAAAACTATTTCTGCATTAAACGGAATTTAACTATCAAACCTGTTCACTAAATGTATTTCATATGGAACTAAAATCTATTGATTTCAATAAAGTGAATAGATTTATGTAAATTGTGTTGGTAGCGGTCATCAAACAGGTTAATTGAACACGTAACGGTTCGTGCGATATTAATAATATTTGAGTGTTCAGAGCGCGGACGATATTCGACACACAATTGCAATACATTTTTCAATTACACTCAATCCAATTAATGTGAAATTTAATTTAAAGAAAATTATGTATTTTAACAATTACAATGAATGAATTAATGAATTATTCATACGAAATAAATGTGATTCAATATCATTTTGTGTTCATTTCAGATCGTGTATTTAAATATTGATAAATATTCAATCACGTATATGGTAGAGGTTTAAACGAATATAATTTGAAAAAAAGTTGATGTTACCTTAAAGACAGTCCGCGAAGATTGAAGTATATACTCTTGAAGTATATAAAATAATCGGTAAAGGATCCGGACGTTGCAAAACCCTACGAAAGTTTTGATGAATTGGCTTATAAAACTGGCCTTGTCAGAACAAGTTCTTAAGTTCAAGGCCAGCTGAGGAAAGTACATTGAATCACATTAAATGTTATTAGTTTTCACTGAAAATACTAAGGCTACTTTATATGTGTGTAATATATAATTGAATTTTTTTCTTTCAACATGTTGTAGGCTGTTTATAACGAACATACTTTTATGGTTATACATTTACGTCGATTGAGACTTCTACGAAATTAAAAGCCATTCAATATTTTACAGTAATGTGAACTAAAAACGAGCAAGTATGTATTTTATGATTTAGTATAAGTTGGTAATTGCCTTGATATGAGAGCAGAAAGCACAATAATGGAGCCCAATTTGGCACTGTGCCAGTTTACACCAAATAATAATAGAGCTGTATGATCTGTGATATATGACACACTAATAAAGATATTATTATTGCTGGAGGATGGTCACTGTGTTGAACATGTCTATAGTAAGGTGACTTAGGAATATAAATCGTTAAATATTCAAATCGTTGTGGGACTCCACACTGTGTACTAATAATTTTTTTATTTAGTTTTAGCAGATTAAGCGAGTAACAGTGACATACAAACAGACACAGAGCAATTCAGTCTCACTTTATCACTGTTATCTCTAGACGCATTTATAATATTAGTAAGGATTTTTTAAATGAACGGCAAAGATTTTCCTTAAAATCATTACAATACCGACGTAAAAATAACGAGAACGTTTTTTCCACTGATAATATATTACAGATGCTGTGAATCTATTTTATAACAAGATCTTCGTAAATCATACCGTCCTTGCTCGTTTTCCGAAAATATTTCTTTTCACGTCTTAAATTTAGGGGCGTGAAGCGAACAGAATACAAAGAACAAAAATATATTTCCGCAGACTCATCACACGGAAACAGATTTAATGAAAGTTTAAAACAGAAATTACTCAAATGTTTAAAAGTATTCAAATTTTAGAAATATGTTGATGTAAGTTGCGTTACGTCTTGCATTTTTATAGATTTTATTTTATAATAAAAGCTTCTTAGTTTCAGATACAACAATGATAAAAATGTATAACATAGTAAGGTTGATCTTATTACAGAGTTTTTTTTAATGCTCTCGTCCGCCCTATAGGGCTACGGTCGTGCCTTGGCTTAACTATGACCCGGCAAGGGTGACCCCTTTATCTGGAGCCCAACCGATGGAAGGAACATTCAACAACAACAGGTCCCTCAGGATCCCACTACTGGTTAGTAAAATATTAAATTATAACAAGTTTAAAGTGAATGTGAATTACGTCAAGTTAATGAATGCAGCATAACGTGTGCATACATAGTTGAACAGAGAAAGCAATAAACTTATGCAAATGAAGCATAAATCTTAGCAATTACAGAGCGAACTAAGCTTTAGATAAATTAAACTGATGTTGAGAGACATAAATAATTTGATATTTAGTTTATAATCTACACAAGAAATATAAATGTTATTTTCTTTCCGAGTATGATCTAGCTAAACAAAATCAAACTTCCAGGTGAAAGATTTTATAAATGCAATAAAAACACATAAAATTGATTGAATTTGTAGGCTGTATGTCTTTTGTTTTAAAGGGAATTTCATCCATTCAACTCATTCTGCACCCCTCTTGTGTATATGGGCGAGGGAGGTCCTCAGCACCGAGAACATGACCCTGTTGCGAGTCCGCAGCGGGTCCGCAGAGGGCTTACAGAGCGTACCGCACCTTTTCATACGAGGCGGCTTGTATAATTGCGGGCAGCCTCCCGTGGGACATCGAAGGCGAGGTTCTAGTGGAGATTTACCGTCGGAGGGCCCTGATGCGGCAGGCGGCAATAGAGCCCCTCGCGGAAGAGATCGTTTGCCGGAGGAGCGACTTGCGGTCGCGCGCGGCGGGTCGGTATGGATCCTGGTAAAGCTCAAGGCATCATCATGACGCGGGAGGGCAAGGCAGAGGGGAAAGAACAAACAAAAAAGCCCATTTTGTGTACAAGTGGCGCCAAAAGTTTTATTTTATATGAATTTAAAATTAACCATCAAGCACTTACCCAAATAGAAAATCGCGCTAAAAATCCTCGATATTTGTGCACAGCTCGAGATATTCCTAAGAAAAGCTTAAATATTCACATTAAGTTTTAATAAAAAATTTCCCGCTGGCTTTATATAAAATGTTTATGGAAATTGTTTTCAGTTTACTTCGGCATACTTTTATTTGTTATTAGAAGATTTTCAAACAAAATGAAGCTGAAGCACTTTAAGTTAATAAATAAATCCGACTAATGTTCTATCATTCAATAATAAATTAATTACTTAAAAGGATTACAGAGAAATTGATTTAAAAGATGTAATTTGATTATATCTTTAAAATTGAATGCCAAATGCCAAGGATTTAATATCCTTGGCATTTGGCGAAAGTATCCTGAAAATATCCTGTTTCAACAAATTTCCAAATAAACTCATAAAGGAGAGGAAAATATTGCCCTTTTCGAAATATTGGTAAGATCTAAAGGGGCTCGGTTAGAAACGTTTCCAATTAAATCTATCTGTTTTTAGCAAAAAGTACAAAAACCACACCGTGAACCGATGTGGTTTTTGTATTTTTTGCTCTACGATCCAAACGTAAAATGATTTGAAAACAAAGTTGTAAAATACTTTGTACGTTAAGCACAAGGTTCACCACCCTAATGATGACTTCCATGACAGACAGAACATAGTTAGAAACGAAACCTCATTCCATAGGTTTTATCTCTGATCTACCGAATCCAAATTCAAGTAGAGAAACGTTAATGAACCCGATAAAGTACAGTTTCATGATGACACGTGCAAGGTTTATGCATTATTTTAATACAATATTATGATTTTAACCATTTATTTCGTGTGTATTTGTCGATATTACAGTACTTATTAGAGTATTTGACGTTAGTCATACATTTTTATCTTAAATTTTACTATAACACCTTTGGAAATCTTTCTTGCTCGATTTGGAAAAGTCTATGAGCCATTTGTCACAGTCACGGTACCAACTATACAGTGAGTAAGTTGAATTATAACCTGTGGCTCAATAACTGTCAGTGCAGCGATGAATAATGGTGGCTATCGGAATATCTCGGCTTTTATTGAACTATAAAGGATATGATAAAGTTCTCTATCGCTGTATGAATTTCAGTTATGAATATTTCAAATGTTTCTAACCGTAGTATATACCTAGGTGTATTATATTTGTATGAAATATAGAAACGCATTGTAAAGCCACATATTATTCAATAAAGTTAGATTTTCAAATCTACGCATTTTTATAGGTAAAACTATACTAAAATAATTTCTGGACTACAGACTCTGACAGTGATCTACATGCATCGTAATAAACACAAGTAATAACTGGCTCATTTCTGGCTCGTTTGATGTTACTTATCAATAATAAAACATTTAAAAGAACACATAAACTGATTTCTCCCCATTTTGAATTCTGTAATAACGTTGTAACTATTTATAGATGAGACACATTATGAACGTTACCACAAGTGAACGGAAGGAATTCCCATAGCGCAGTGATTCGTTGCGACTACAAAAGAACTTTAGAACTCTCCCATAGTCACAGGAACGTATAAAGACACGTTTTACGAGCCTCTCCGGATATGACGTCACGTTAATATCTGTATCTTTACTGGAGTCAATTCAAAGGGTCTCGTAAAATTTTGTGGCTGTATTTCCGGCGTGAACGTTTAATGTTTAACTTTTATATCACATATTCTGTTTAGTCAAAAGATAAAAATATGAAAAATATTCTTTTATATTTCACAAATATTTACCAAAATACAATTTAAAATAGTACTTTTTAAGCTATGCAATAGCTTAAAAAGTACTATTCTACTCTTCGTACTAAGTAGCTTCTATCGAAGGCCTTGAGCGCGGGGACCAAATAGAGAAATTCCGTAACGAAAAAAACCTCACGCTCCCCACTCCGACGGGCACGGAGGTGTGGCTGTGCATTGTCTAACGTCGTTTCTTTTCGGCAGTCTTCGACACGGTGTTTGTGTGCGTGCAACTAGCCGTATTGTACGACTCTACGAAGCTCGCACGAACCGAGACGAGCTGCTCCGAAATCGGACGAATACATAAGCAGCTGTTTATGAGAAAGTATATAGGTGTATAAGTATTTATGTACAACAGTGAATAGCTGTACTTGTAAAATTTGTTTGTTTTCTTATCGGTCACCACGCTCAAAAAGTGTAACTTGAATTAATATCAAAGAAAAAGAAATACTGCATAAATAAAATAAATAAATAATTATAATTGCATAAGTTGATACAAAATGCTATGCAATAGCTTTACCGCGGCAGTCCCCGAGTGCCACACGTCTTTTTTTTATTTTGTTGCGAATAAAAATAACAAACCAATTAATTATCTACTAGCAAAATATACAGAACAAAAAGATTTCTGAAATTACCCAATGCTATCGAAATGCTTTTCTTACTCGAGGATTCGAAACCTGCAAACAGCGTTAAGCAATTACTTTCCAAGAAAATTAATGTCGTTTATCATGCCAATAAATTTTCTAAAGTTAATTCGAAGCATTTTAAATAATATCTCTTTTGTAATTTTATTATAAATGAAGACTACTATTTAAAAAATGAGTCTAAATCATTTTCCTATAATATTGCACACAAAGATATTACCGCTGACAAGTATGAAGGTAGCACAACACAATTATAGTGAAACTTGTGTGAACATTATTCGGACAAAGCACGTAATGATACGCTCTGGTTTGTTTAAATTTGTTCGAGACTTTCTGCTACTATTTCACGAGAATATTGTATACATTTGAATAAGTTTAATTAATTTTAATATAACGCTAGTGTTGAATATTATATGGATTTGATTTATAGAACATAATTTACATATATGATTACAAGAACGTAGTCTTTAATATGTTGAAGAAGATACGCTCTGCCCTTAAGTAGACTTGAACTTTATTTTGTGGGAGGCAATAGATTATAAATGTTTTAATACAAAAACTAGGAACACGTTTAAAAATATCCGTAAAATTATAATTGCTTAGTTTACTCTACGTATCAGGTTGGACTTTTTATTTATTTTATTTTATTTTACTAATACTTGCTATGCTCTAAGTTGCCTGATACGTAAAACAAGGCAAAATAGCTGTGTCTTACAATACAATAACAGATTGGTGTATAAAGTTATCACGTAAAAAGTAACATAAAACATATTGGAAATATGACTTGCAAAGAAAACTTGTGTAATATGAACCTCGGTACCAAAGTTGTAAGCAAACATCTACCCTACAATCTAAACTTTGTAGTAACACGCACATGTGTGGTCAATAAAAACTCAATCGGCAAAGTAACATTACGTATCAAGTTCTCTTTAATCCTCATAAGCTTTTATGGAAATAACTTGAGATTTATGACTCGGCCTATATTGAACAACTCGTTGTGAACGACGATTATCAATAACTTTATGCTACTTTATGTTATAACACCAATGTGCTAACACATTAATATTCACTTCAATACAATATCCAGCTTCACACTTGCGTACTTTATACGAAGTATACATTTATTATAGTCTTACGATGCTTGGCCACTTACCTATTATATAATACTATTTACAGTAACTGATTTTTTTAATTACTATAAAGATTGGAAACTAAAATTGACTGGTATTGTATACAGAAACAAATTACAAACAAGGTGACACTATTAAACAATTCTTCAGGTTGGATGCATATTTAATTATGTAGTATTAAGATCTATTAAGATCTTTAGAAGTTGTACCATATGTACTATGCACACAACTGCTAAAAGTAGCACGAACAAAATCAAGCTCAGCAAAACTATGTCAGAAACTTTAAGAGAGCACAACTTTTGTCTAATTTAATATTATCTAGAATTAAACAAACTGTAGCAACAAGTCAGTGCTCATTAATGGAACACAACTTTAATGAGCTTTAACACAAATAGTTATCTCTTAACTTTTAAAAGCTTCTTAGAAATGCTGAGCTCACTTTAAATTAAAAGCTACTAAAACTAACATAAAAGGTGAAGAATATAAAAAATTACCTTTTTAGGACAAATTGTGTACATGCATTGCTATGCAGATAGCACGGGTGATGAGCAGTATTCCCGCCATCAGAATGTCTCTCGGAGTACTTTATTGGAAAGGCTGTTACAACTTGTGTCCAAAGTCGAGCGCTCTCTGGGGCGGGTCTCGGAATGGGGCAAACAAAATCTTGTCCAATTTAACCCCTCCAAGACACAAGCTTATGTGTTTACTGCAAAGAAGGACCCATTTCGTGACGAGCTTCGTGGTGTAGTGGTTTATATTGCGGACTGCTGATCAAGAGGTCGCGGGTTCGATTCCCGCCTCGGACAATCATTTGTGTGATGTTTATAAATGTCATACAAATGTTTGTACTACGTCTGGGTGTTTCTATGTATTATAAGTATGTATTTACAAAAGAAAAGTAGTTTATGTATTCTATCCGTATTCTGGTACCCATAACACAAGCATAATAAGCTTAGCTTGGGACCAGAGGACGTTGTGTGAAATGTCTGTGAATATTTATTTATTATTATTTATTATTATTTGTCACGGCGCCACAGTTTCAAGGAGTTACTCTCCCCATGTCTGAAAGTATCGGTATCCTCGGCGTCGAAATCTCCAGCAAGATTCAGTTCGGGAGTCATTTGGAGAACAAAGCTAAATTAGCGAGAAAAGAACTGGCACAGTCTTAACAGAACGTCTTAAATAGAACAAAACGGTACTTCACGTCAGGGCAGCGAATGATGCTCTATAAAGCACAGATAAGACCACACGTGGAGTACTGTTTGCATCTCTGGGCAGGCTAACCTAACCTAACAATCAACACGACCCACTTGACTCCCTGCTGAGACGACCTGTTCGTATCATCGATGATTCCGATATCACGGACAAATTGGAGTCGTTAGAGCTTCGGAGGGATTTTGGATCTCTCTGCATGCTTTACTGATTTTTCCATGAGGAGTGCTCAGAGGAAATGTTCGATCTGGTACCGACGTCACCGTTTTATCATCGTACCACCCGCCGTCGCAGCAAAGTCCATCCCCATTACCTGGATACTTACAGATCTAGTACTGTACGTTTCCAGCGGTCATTTCTCCCACGCACGTGCAGGCTCTGGAATGAACTACCTGTGGCGTTGTTCCCTAAGCGCTATGACATAGGTCTCTTCAAACGAGGTTTAAGAAGAGTTTCTCTTTCTCGGTAGGCAGCGGCTAAGCTATGCCCCTGGTATTGCCAGGTCCATGAGCGGTGGATGCCACATATTATTGGGTGGGATGTTTGCTCGTCTGTCGAACTAAGCAATAAAAATAAAACATTTCTGGCTGGTAAGGAAATAATTTAATGACCTATAAGGCGATACTTGATATCAAGTTGTAAATAAACGAACGATTTCCTATTTAACTGTATAGCGTAAAAACTGATTAAAATCTAATTTCCAATTTATTATTTCATAATTATAAATGTTTTGTTTTATTATAATACCAAAACTATGAAAATCTAATTGCCAATTAAAGTCTTTACGTTACTCTTGGCACATTTTGTATAATGAAGTGAATATAAATTATCTTAATATTGAAATATAAAAGACAATTAAGATATCTTTACAAATAAATTCGGTCGATTTATCAATTACTTCCCGAAAATAGGTTTAAATATATCGCCCAATTAAGGTTTACACGGTATAATTCTCCCACAAAAGCGTTCAGATCAGAACAGATAATTAAGAAATCGTAATACACTTGGGTCATCCAGCTTTAGACAGAATAGTAAACACATTTATTTTATTTATTTTAGTACCTACCAGCTAATAAATCGATTCCAATTAATATTGATACAAAACTATTTCTTATACTTCGATTAAATTATTATCAGTATGTGTCGAAGTCTGTTGCGCTAAGTATTTTTCCCTCTTGGTTTAGCACGTTTTATAAGTAATCTACGGTCGTATAAGCGAGTTAAGTACTGCTCCTGTGGTGGAAATTAATGTTCGTCTAATGATTACGAGTTAAATACCTTGCGTAGGTATGTGGTGTGTGAGTTTCTTGTTTATGGTGTAATATACATGCTCTGTTATGGTGATGTTAACTGTGAACGGCTAGAAAGGCATTAACTCTATGTAGGAAGAGTAATTAATTTTCATATTTAAGTATGACACGACAAAATACTCTGCTTCGGGAAGAACTGATATTATTATCAGGGTCATTTGGGAACACAGACGATGGATTTTATGGGCACTATCCAGTTAGACTGCTTTCAATATCTAGGCCTGGATTCTTTTAACGCCAAGCCTCTTCGTAGAGACAATAATTGGGTTCGTTTCTATCGCCAACATGTGGACAACAATATGTTTCTAATTTTAATTAAATATTCTATAAATGAAAATTATTCGTAAGCTATATTAGTCAGTAACCAAGTGTAGTTATAGAGATGACTATTAAATCGCTCTAACAATTAATATCGTGGGACTTGTGCGAAGTGTATGAGTAATGGTTCTAAGGATAGCGGATGTGAATAATGTTATACTGAAATATTACAACATTTGTCAATGTTATTGCTTTATGATTGTCCCACAGGCGGGACATATCTAAGTTATTTCTATATTATTAAGACACAGCAGGAATTTGGAGTTTGTGTAGAGAATATCTTAAACACTATTCAATTATGAAACTGTGCCAGCTGATGATATTATTTTATAATTTGTACTTTAACAGCATATAAATTTGTGCATAAAATATTTTAATCAAAATAAAATACATATACAAATTAACATGTCACACCCTTTAATATACGTATAAATAGCTTAGAAGTATATATTGGCAAAATATGATCAATATTTGAACTTGTTGCTTATAAAGTAACAGATGCAATACACCAAAGATATTCATTCTGAATAAATGGTATGTTATATGAACTTTGATACCAAAATTCTTGCACAACATGGTCCTAAATACGAAGTAAACTTCTAAGTAACACGCTCAACTTCGGTACATAAAAACTCAATCAACATCATGTTTCCAGATACGTGTAAATTTCACCCTCAACCACATAAACTTTTATGGACAAATTCAGGTACATTGTATGACTTTGTCTGTACGAAAGTAGTCGTAAGTATATATATTTTGTGATAAAAGGATCTAAAATTCTGAATATGTTTTCTATAGAATATAGCATAGAGTCGTGGGTGTTTGCTTCATCAATAGAATCCGTCCATCCATCAGTCGTTTTTCGTCCTCTGTTGAACATAAAGCTTTCCCAAAGACTTGCAGCAATAGAGTAGCTCCAACATAAAACGTTGTGAACATTATTTAACTGGCGTCAAGTTCTTAGTACATATTGAACAAGTGCCTCTTACTACAGCCGTGAGTGAATGAAGTGCTTCTTCTGTGGTTTAGTGAGTGCCGCTGCATGCTGCGTGTTTATAACCTTATTTAATTATTGCTCTACATTGTTAAATAGGATTTTGTAAACGATGAATAAAATAAACAAGCGAATATTTCCCATACTCTTCTAATACCAAATTACTGTATTATAAATAAATAAATATTCACGGACATTTCACACAACGTCCTCTGGTCCCAAGCTAAGCTTATATGCTTGTGTTACGGGCACCAGAATACAGATACTACATAAACTATTTTTTTTTGTAAATACATACTTATAATACATAGAAAATACCCAGACGTAGTACAAACATTTGTATGACATTTATGAATATCACACAAATGATTGTCCCAACCGGGAACCGAACCCGAGACCTTGT
Organism: Orgyia antiqua; assembly: GCA_916999025.1. Taxonomy (NCBI): domain Eukaryota; kingdom Metazoa; phylum Arthropoda; class Insecta; order Lepidoptera; family Erebidae; genus Orgyia; species Orgyia antiqua. The sequence goes on along the minus strand of OU779871.1, from coordinate 395,973 downwards.
GAACGGCGTCCATTTCATGAACCACTACGCCACGAAGCCCGTCGAATATATTTTATATCGTCGTATGCATATTATTTAGATAAAAATCCCCGTTTTTGCAACATTTTTCACTTCTACTTTGCTGCTATTGGTTGTAGCGTGATGATGAGCCTTTTGCCCGTGTCCGTGCTTGAGAATCATGTTTAGAAAGTTGAGACTTGGCTCGCTTAGGCATTTTCAATAGATTCATAGATCTAAACTCCCGTGACGCTCACCCCCGCCTGTGTGTGGTGACGCTCACTTCGCAACGGGCTGAGCAGCAGAAGTCGTAATATTTTAATTTCGCCATAACTTCAAAACCAAACGTCCAATTTTAATCATTCAAAGCCCAAATATTATTTACATAAACTGTACTTGGTGATGAAATAGTTTATTTTTATAAGGAATAATTGCATGAGTAAAATAAATGCCCTTAAATGTAGTCCAAAAAAAATTCCAGATTTTTAAATAAAAAAATGGTTGTTGTGCCTTACTCGACATAGATAGGTATAGTGTGTTCCGGACTTTTTTGTAGATATTTATAAGATCTACAATTAATTAGAACATTTTATGGGTCTATCTTTTATAGTTTAGGCAGCGTACGCAAAATAAGTAACTTTTCAGGTTGACTTTTTTCCGAAAAACCCAAATATTTTACGTAACCCTATTTTTGTTCAAAATAAAATCTAGCCTATGTCACTCGCAGATGATGCTTTCGAATGGTGAAAGAATTTTGAAAATCGGTCCAGTAGTTTTTGAGCCTATTGGGAACAACCAAACAAACAAAGTTTTCCTCTTTATAATCTTACTAGCTGATGCCCGCGACTCCGTACGCGTGGAATTTAGGAAAGTTTCATGAAAATCTATCTAAACATCCAACAATAACCAAATATCCAAACATTAGAGTAGGTATGGATAGAAGACCGAGGAAACGTTCGCGTTGCTCAGCCAACAGTTTAAGTATTTTATTTTACCGCGCGTAATTCTTTTTTCGTCATATCTCCTAAGATATTCATTTAAATTGTATGCTGTAAAAAGCAGTTATAATCTATATTAATTGCGTAAGCTAACTAAGCTGTTTAATTTGATAAAAAATATTACTATATACGCATAAATAGCTTTTGAAAACACCCTATTGAAATTAATAATTTTTTTGACATTATTATGGGTACAGCGGGTTTCCCTTAAAAGATAGACATATGCCCTCGCGGACTTTTTTGAAGAACTATAGGTAACAAATAATTCCTCCATACATTATTTTGTTGTACCTCACATAGATAAGGCAGCGTTTTCATTTATAGCTCGCGCGCGTCCGAATTTCTCGGCAAATTCAATCATATCTCATCCAATATATAGCAAACCCCAATAAATTATACGAAAAAAGCCATCCTCTTGAACCATTCTATCTATTAAAAAAACCGCATCAAAATCCGTTGCGTATTTTTGAAGATATAAGCTCACATAGGGACATACATACAAAAATTACGACTTTGTTTTATAAGAAGTAAAGATAAAGATATATTCTAATATATAAAATTTCCATGTCACAATGTTAGTTACCGTACTCCTCCGAAACGGCTGAACCGATTTTTATGAAATTTTACATGCATATTCAGTAGGTCTGAGAATCGGTCAACATCTATTTTTCAAACCTTTTTTTTTTAGTATGGCAAAACAACGTTTGCCGCGTCAGCTAGTCTAATATATAAAATTCACGTGTCACAGTGTTAGTTACCGTACTCCTCCGAAACGGCTTGACCGATTCTTCTTAAATTTTGCATACGTATTCAGTAGGTCTGAGAATCGGCCAACATCTATTTTTCAAACTTTTTTTTTGTATGGCAAAACAACGTTTGCCGGGTCAGCTAGTATTAATATAGATATCCGCTAACAATACAATATTAATATTACTAGGAGTTGTATAGAGCTGAAAGGTATCTATAGGAACCGTAACTTAGTAACTTTATGAAACAGCGCAACCTTATTGAGTTTTATAGCTTGCTTTATAACGTTAATTTAAATTTCATTTGTACTATCGTAGCATATTCCAATGTTCATATTATCTGCATAATGCAAGTGACAACTATAAAGCCACTATGATACAAAGTAATTTTACTAAAACTCCGTTGTGTGAGCGACAGATTCGGACAAAGCCTATAATAATACTGTGGTTTGTTTAAATTTCAACAAGACTTTGTACGACGCTTTTCATGAGAATATTAAATGTTTGAATCGTTGTACTTATAAATTCGTTGTGGTTTATTTCTAGATCTCTTTGACTCGACAATCGCTGTGCACGAATAAAAAAAATCTTAGTAGTGCCTCCCAACAAATAATTACCAAAAATAAACCTAATATCGTCGGTATAATTGAAGAACTAAATAACTCACATTTTGGCTAAATTGAGCTTTTACCATTTTCGTGAAGCCCAAAATGTGCCGCATCTTTTGATCTAACAAACATTCTCATATCTTAACTCAATCCAAAAATAAAGCCTTTTTTCGTGTTTTAGTGGCAGAAATGAATATCTTTAAATTAACTCTAAATGTTATTAGAAAAAATGAATAACTCTATAAAAAATGCAAACCTGTGACTTCTGATCACTTGAGTATGAAATAAATTAGCTAAATTGAGTTATTTAGTTAACCCTAGTTATAATTTAGTAATTACATTCTCATTATTATATAAAATTTCTCTCTTTACGTAGATAGCACTTCTGCCCGACATCCTGACAACAGTGTTTATACTCAAGGCCCAATGTAAGCACATTTGTGCATCAGACAGACGACGGAACAATTGCACTAAACTGGGTCAGACATGCACGCTATGGTTTTAAGAAAATTACTCAAAGTGCACACAAGTTTTAGGTAACAGATTTTATGGTAGTACTAGTCCTTTTGGCAAAGTTTTTAATATTAAAATATTAAACAGCTATCCTCATGTTACCCCCTTAAAAATTCTATTTTCAAAAATAATAAGCAATCGTCTGTTACGCAAAAGATAGAAAATCCGATTGTGGGTTGATACGTCAGATAATCAATCATTTGGACTCTTTCTTGATTAATAAAGTATGCTTAGATGAGTAATCATGACACTATTTGCATTATCTACATTTGGCGCAGGTCTTCTTTATAATAATTTAGTCTATCATACTGAATAAGGTACTTTGAAACAGAATCTTTATGTACACATGTCCACTTTAATCTCTGTTGAGTGTTACCATCTTACTTTGTTTCATTACTTCGATATCATTTCGTATTACTGTTCTTAGTTGATATATAAAAGTACATTTGATTTTTCTTAAGTTGTTACTACACCACATGTTTACAAAAGACTTGTAAATATTTAGTTATAGGAAACTAAATATATTGCTGCTGTTATCGCTAAGTAACAATCATAACATTAACATACGCTTAGTTTATATTCATGATTGATAATCTATACACCTGAACATTGTGTAATAGTTTTACTACGCGGTGTGTTCATTATAATGCAAGAACTATGTCGTACTTTTTTTCTCTTTTTTTCGCAGGGGAATGCATTTACGCACACCCACTCCTGTCACTGCGGTCATCACCGCCATGGTAGGAGTGGGTAGTGTCGGACTCGCCAATGCCTGGGTGGAGCGGACAACGGAATACCGACTAAACCTAACTGCGGCGCTCGCCACGTCTTCCTGGAGCGCCAGAGGTTCCCTGTTCTGGACTCTCTCTGACGCCCCGACGTTGGCCTGGCGGCACAACGGGGGGGTGGCGAGCATACTCACGTCGCCTCCTCCCTGGCCTTGCTCAGCGGAGCTGGTCAACTATGTCGTACGTACTGCTGTTGCTATGCAAGGCTTCATAGAAATATGGAAGGATATATCTTGTACACTGATTGGTTTAGTTTTAGGTTTGTTTTGATTAGTGTTTCTTTTTCTTAAATAAAATATGAAATATATCTATACTAATCTATAAAGCTGAAACGTGTGTTTGTTTGAACGCGCTAATCTCAGGAACTACTGGTTCAAATTATTGTTTTTGTGTTGGATAGACCAATTTATCCTTTGGCAGACACCCCATTTATTGAGGAAGGCTTTTGGCTATATAACATCACGCTGTGAACAATAGGAGCGAAGCATTACTGCAAAATGTTGCAAAAACGGAGAACATTTTCTAAATTCCACGCGAACTGTTTATACGACACTTAACTAATGCATTCGCAAAAAAATCTGCTTTACTAAACTACACAACATGTTTTTAAAGTTGCTAACTCGTAAAATTTTCAACAGAAAAGCTTCAGGATCTGACGTATCAAATAATTGCATGATAATATAAAAAATTACTTTTGTAGATTTTAATGAATGAAACATTTCTTGCCTCTCTTTAAGTAATGTTATCAATGTAACAAATATTAAAATTCACATTCTTTACACAAAGTGATTTCTTACAAAAATTCTTTATTTTAATATTCAAAGGTAAGAAACTTTCAATTGAATAACACAGTTTCTTAGCGTTGAGTTTAAAAACAAAGAATCTTTGTAAGCTCCTTGAAAGCCTCACTCGTGCTCGTTATTGTACTCACCTGGCATAATACCTACCTGAGAAGAAGGAGGAAATGTAAGTACATCCCCCCCCCCTTTCTCAGGTGGCAACCGTTATTTCTCTTGGAGCTAGCTATTTGGAGCGCATTTTTACACACATGTTGATGCATAGTGCCACCAATATGCTTTGAGTTGAGTTTTGAAATCAGATAACTATACGTTTATAATATTACTGAGGTAATAAACAGAAAATTATCAATACGAAAGATTAGGAATATAATTTTTTTAGAGGATAAGTATTATACAGAACAGATCTATACTATGATGTGTCTCTTCAGCTATACTCATTACTCATGTTATCACTAATTGTTTAAACGATTATTAAAGCAATATTATACACAACAGATTAACATCTTAAGATGATTCTATTAAGATATATTTAAAAGTAAAAGTTAATAGAGTTTAAATGATGAGGTTCTTAATATTCTCCTTTTAGTCCTTCTCCAGCTGGAGATTGGCAACCATAATGACAAGGCATAGGTACTTACTACCATATCCTGCGTGGTTTGAACAGAGATTTGCTTCTCATCTTTGATCTATCTATATCGTCTTAAGTTCTTGGAACTAAGTAATGATTTTATAACTGATATGATATATATTGATAACTGATCTTTGACATTTTCTGAAGCTTTTTTGTTACAAAAATTAGAGAACATTTTTTACTTATAACCGTATGCCCCTAATGCGTGATTTGTATAAAGTACATAACAATATATAACGTTTTGTTCAAATTTACACAAGACTTTGAACAACGCGCTCTACGACGAGAATATTAGATATTTCAATCGGTTTAATTAAACGTCGTGTATGCTTGTACAAACATGCGGGTGAGATTATAATCAGGAGTCGTTCGCTATATGTGCTTCCATATATGTATAAAGTGCTCTTGTTTGATGTTGAGACACCTCAAACATTGTTTTGTTACCAAACTCTTCGTGTTCTGCAATCAGCTGGAAACAGCAGGCGTTAACAAACGTACGTAACATGATAGAAATATCATATCATATAAATAATCTATTATTTGATAGAAATATCTCTTGCGTAAGTTTTCTATATTATACTCAGGCTACCATTATTTTTACAATAAATACAGAATTAGATTTAAATTTAAACAATAACAATTTGGTTAAGACTAACATGCGGAACATAATTATTTCCTTATTTCTGATGGGCTTCGTGGTGGAGTGGTTTATGTAATGTAATATGTGTAATGATAATATGTGTAATATCCATAAATGTCATACAAATGTTTGTACTGTGTCTGGGTGTTTTCTATGTATTACAAGTATGTATTTACAAAAGAAAAGTAGTATATGTAGTCTATCCGTATCTGGTACCCATAATACAAGCATAGAAATATAGCTTACTTTGGGACCTCCTCTGGTCGTTGTGTGAAATGTCCTAAATATTTATTAAGCTATTGCATAGCTTCTATCGAGGGCCTTGAGCGCGGGGACCGAATAGAGAAATTCCGTAACGAAAAAACACTCCGACGGGCACGGAGGTGTGGCTTGAAGGCCGTGCATTGTCTAACGTCGTTTCTTTTCGGCAGTCTTCGACACGGTGTTTGTGTGCGTGCATCTAGCCGTATTGTACGACTCTACGAAGCGAGCACGAATCGAGACGAGCTGCTCCGAAATCGGACGAATACATAAGCAGCTGTTTATGAGAAAGTATATAGGTGTATAGGTATTTATGTACAACAGTGAATAGTTGTACTTGTAAAATTTGTTTGTTTTCTTATCGGTCACCACGCTCAAAAAGTATAACTTGAATTAATATCAAAGAAAAAGAAATACTGCATAAATAAAATAAATAAATAATTATAATTGCATAAGTTGATACAAAATGCTATGCAATAGCTTTACCGCGGCAGTCCCCGAGTGCCACACGTCTTTTTTTATTTATTATTATTATTTTATTTCCGTCTACATTTACTGAAATTGGTACTTGATACCTTATACAAATTGTGCGACAATATATGACTACAACATGAGATGTGTCAGAATACCAAAGCAAGGTAATTAACATTTTCCCATCACAGGAACAAATCATGAATATTTTAATCAAAATCTGTCACATGTCGACGTGCGTAGACCGACTCACAACGAGACTAAAAATAGACACTGAAATAAAATGTTAACAACTTTACGTTAGAAGTTAACGGTACATTAATATTAATATGATCGAAATTAACAAAATGGAAACTTAAGGTGACGTTCAGAGTAGACTATAATAAGTTCGAGTTTTTCTCATAGAGATACTAGAATAGAAATCTGAGAACAGAAGACATAGAGACACAAGGTTAGAAATTTACAAATTAAAGCCTATTATTTACTTAACATGTTAACATAAACAAATTTTTATGATTTTTATAAAAAAATCTATTTATTTTATCAAAAGGACATTTTATCAAAATATGTGTATATCAGACAATGAAGAGATTTTAATAATTTCTATACTAAGACAAAAATTTTTTGACAAATTATATTTTATACTAACTTCAATACATTCCTAGTGAATGAATGAAGATGAACGACGAAGTGATTTTAATATTATCCCTTCGATGAGGTAGAGAAGAAGTAAGCGAAGTTAAAATGTATGCAATAAACTAAAGCAGAGAATAGAATGTGGTGGTGTGTAGTGTGTGTACATGACGTGTAGTTAGTGCATGTGTGTGAAAGAGTGGGAGGTGGTATGAGAGTGTGGGTGTGTTAGTGAAACCAAACTTCAACTGAAGAAGGAGCTAATCCAAAGAAAACTGATGTATGGTGCGAAATTTTTGTTGAAGAATTAGAACAATTAATTTCTGTTGATGTAATCAAGGGGAAAACACGTTTGTCTCTTGATCTTTTTTTCTCCTCCTAATTATGAACTCCATTTATGTCTATTGCCTCTAGGTTAAAATAAAATAAGCGAAATCTATATAATTGGTACGATTCAGATTACATATTGAGCGCCCGTCAGTCAATTTTATGCTATTTTGCAGATATAGCAAATGAGCTATTTGATATAAATATTAATGTATCTCCGTGTGGTGACGGATTAAGAATACAATAGTCACCACCCCATCTCCTCCCAAGGGTGCTGTAAAAGTCAGCTAAGGGATATTGCACACAGATAACATCTTCTGTGGGAGACGGAAAACTCGAAAATAAACTCGTTGCCAACACGCCTGGTCAGCGCGGTACAATAGACCAAAATCCTTTCAAAGTGGAGGAGGCCCGTGCCCAACAGTGGGACGTAAATGGGCTGGAAAGGAGGAGAGGAGGAATGTATTTAATTGACAAAAAAATAAAACGGCTGTAATTGTAGCCATTCTAAATAAATAGTTTAATAGAGTATTTTACTTAATAATCCTGAATAACCTCATCACAATACATGTGAAAAACAATAAATTGCAGTCCTTTAAGTAACATTTTTAACAGGTTTTAGTATCTCCATCTTACAAGCTAGAATATCATTTGTTTTCGTTTATCCATTTTACAAAAATCTCAAGCGATCAGTCGTTCGTTGCGGTGCCTAGATCTGTTCCATCGATTCAAGTCCTACTTTTTGTAGTGACCGCAGTATCCGCAGTCACATATCACATACAGCTCTGTCACATACAACTTACATAGTATATCGTACAGCTTGAAATTCCGTGACATTTTTATTCAGTGATTTTATCTCTGAGTTGTAGAAGATAGATACGCATTGTTAGTATAATATAACTAATTTGTTTACATTACTCCCAACACATTTATTTCATTCTTTGATATGTTATATGGACAAATAAAACTAAATTAAATTTAACAGACAATTTTTACTATTAGAGGCTGAAAATGGAAACAAAAGCTTAACCAAAGCCCTTCAACGTCGTCTATTAAACTGTCCATGCATTGGAATTAAAATACCTACTTATAATAAAATGAAGAGAAGTAATCTATTAAAATTTCAATAAGAGAACTGCAAATATGCAACTTAGGTGTGATAAGTTATTTACAAAATAATTTCAGTTGAGTGAACACATAGGTTAATAGACTATTTAATTATTAATGCAAGACCATCGTTACGTTACGACTAACGAACTAAAGTAATAGCACATAAATTATTGTTTTATGGTTGAAACACTAATCACTACGAACACTATATAGTTTGACGGTTAACAACGGTTAGGCGAAATGAACTTTCGAAATGATTCTTCGACGATATTAATAGTTTATCTATTACGAAAATAGGCATTTAAAAGTAATTAAAAAATATGAACTATTTTTTTTATAATTTTAACTTTACCGATTCCGTTGTTTAATTACTGTCTCGTAATAAGAAACTAAATCAACATTAATCCATTGTTAAAATATTTGTGAATATTTTATACGATTTCAGTAATATCGTATTACATTTTACGTTGAATCGAAATTTGATCTCTCAATAACATTTTATTAAACAACATGAAGCTCGCGTTTGATCTGCTTTAGTTTTTATTAGCATTACTTATACTTCTAACATTCTTCATCTTGTAAGATAGGTATTAAAAGGAATGGTATGTTATTTCTAGATTTTAATTATTAGATCTTAACAATTTACCACTAATGTAAGTTATTAAGGAACCACCAAAACAGTTAATTATCAATAATAATATATTATCATATCAGACTGCGTATACTTGAAAAAAAGTACCTACTAAGTACCAAATACAAATCTGATAAGTGAATCAAGATGATTATAGCGCGCCTTATTCGACAAATTTATGGTTACAAAACAAATTTCATATAAATTTGATATTCTAATTCTTGTGGCGTATGTTTTTTCATCAAATTACTGAAACAAAAATTTCTTCTCTGACGTGTTATGCATTATAAATGAAGATAATGCCGCGAAAATATATTTATGTAAGCATCTTGTGAGGAACCCATTATATTTATCTATATTGAGTATACTACATACAGTGAGTATAAGTATATTAAAAAAAAATATTATTAAAAATATACTCTGATGTCATCAGTGTCGTTCTTCTAAAGAGTTAACTGCGTCAGTCACTTATAGATTTATGGTCTATGGTCAAATGATTAAGTATAAATAGAAGTATGATATGTAAGTACCAGTTTACACTCTTTAGTCTCTACCTACCACCATGGATAATAGGCGTAACGATTTATGTATATGTAATATTATAAAGTGACATACTATTCAGTGTAGATAATGAATTTCTTTCATTTATCATAAGAAGGTTTATATTTATTTAGCCATTTATTTGATATCAAATGCACTTTCTTACTCCTTATTCTTCCATATCTATTACACACACCATTCATAATTTTAGGACACATTTCTCATAACTAAAGAAAGCATAAATCCTTTCAAAATATTAAGGGCCTACATCAATATTATCGTATATCATCGCCGACACGTACATATTAACACAGCCAGTTGGCACAGAAAATGAAGAATTAGGGATACTTTTCCTATTTACTCAAAATCTACTAAATATATTTTAATTCTGATTTACGTGTTTCTATACATAATATTTACCTATGTTTTTAAAGTTATTTCATTAGTTAATACGCGATAATAGACCGACAAATGAAAAAAATAAAAAATTTGAGAGGTTGTTTCGCCAAGATTTTCTATCGAGAAAACTTTTTTCAATCGCGTTTCTGAGTTCATGCGATCCTAGATCATATATTGAAAAAACGTATACTTAAAAATTAGAGCTCTAGCCATTCAATCTAAAGAAACAATGAAAACTTCGTACATAGAAAAATGCACGAAGCTATTTTGGTATCGTCTTAAATACATAATCACGAACGTAAATGTTCGTTACAATAAACAATGATGGTCACACAACAATAACCGTGCATCACATATTAATCGTAATACAATAACGTGCAGTTAATGAGCCAGTCGACGGTGGTTATGTACATAATAATGTTGACCACCACTGTACCGGTCGTTTGTTTACTTTTATTACTGATGCTGTTTTCGGTTTGTTTGTAACACGAGGAAATTCAGACTAAATATTAATATGTCTGTTGTTCCATTATTTTATTTATTACATAATAATAAAATCTATATACAACTCAAAAGTAAATAACTAATTTGTTCCATAATATCAATGGCTATGACTGATTTATGGTAGTCTCTAATTCTGTTATCAAATCTTATACACTATAATAAGTGGTGATGGCAGTTTGTTGGTGTTGGCTTAATGATCACGAGCGTAGAATTGATAAAAAAACTATAAAATGTCTATAGGTACATGTCTATTACGCGTAACATGAATAACTACTTATAGCATGATAAGTAGTTAGCATGTTCGATGTTCGTGTTACAACAGTCTGCAGGTACCTACACCATGTACAATAAACTTTCAAAAAATTAAAACTACATTAAAATCATTATGTGACACAGTTGTTATTTTTAAAAGTTTTTCTATAATATTGTTACACAATTTAAAGTAATTTGTTGCCGTCATTGTTTAATACTTTTAAAATGACATGATATTAAAGAACTTTAGGCTACATGAAAGTTCAGCCGTTAAACTATACGAATTATTATGAAGTAATAAGTTGTTTAAAATGTTTCGAAAACACATTTTTTTACTTTTAAAAATCGTTTATATTGTTTTTGTGACATTTGATACTGTTATTGCTACATCCAGCTCACATTTAGTTAACAAGATACTACAAAGTCCTTATTGTTAATTAATTCAACTACGATTGCTTTTCAAAACTTTGCATTTTCTACTTGTAGATGCGAATTTAAGAACACATAATTTTTTTACGTAACATTATGTAAACACACAGTATACAAGCAAGTTTAGAGCTACTTTGCTTTATATTGTTGAGATATTAAACAAATTCTTCCTTATTTGTTGTTAATACACAATAACCACAAGTGAAGTATCCATTAAAAATGAACGTAGTTTCGGTTCACGTTGTATACTCACATTATTCTTGCTACGGCTTTATTCAGACGTGGAGTAACTTGGCTTTTAAGAGGAATCCATCGGGACTTGGTCCCTTTGTACTGAATAATACCATGTCTATAACAATATTGGTACGTATAAAGATGTTTGTGTTAGATATAAGAACTATTGTGTAACAGAATGAATTAGCTAACGTGAAGATTTGAATCGAGGGTTAAAAGAAAGTTTAGTTACGTTACTTCAAGTAAAACTACTGCAGTGAATTTAATGCGGTTTTTAGGGTTCCGTACCCAAAGGGTAAAAACGGGACCCTATTACTGAGACTTCGCTGTCCGTCCGTCCGTCCGTCCGTCCGTCCGTCCGTCCGTCCGTCCGTCCGTCCGTCCGTCCGTCTGTCACCAGGCTGTATCTCAAGAACGGTGATAGCTAGAGAGTTGAAATTTTCACAGATGATGTATTTCTATTGCCGCTATAACAACAAATACTAAAAATAAAATAAAATAAATATTTAAGGGGGGCTCCCATACAACAAACATGATTTTTAGGGTTCCGCACCCAGTATCTCAAGAACGGTGATAGCTAGACAGTTGAAATTTTCACAGATGATGTATTTCTATTGCCGCTATAACAACAAATACTAAAAATAAAATAAAATAAATATTTAAGGGGGGCTCCCATACAACAAACATGATTTTTTTACCGTTTCTTGCTCGATACTAATAACGTTGCCTTATGTTGCATAGATAATGGTACGGAACCCTTCGTGCGCGAGTCCGACTCGCACTTGACCAATTTTTACTTGTTCGAGTTCATACAACATACATCTTTATTTAAGAAAATGTGGAGCCTCTTCTTTTCTGTATATATATCTATACATATAATAAAAATCTTTTTTATTATATGTATAGATATAGAAATATATTCTATAATATAATGAAAAATATTATATAGGTCTTTATTGGCGTAATAGAAGCTAAAACAATGCCAAACAATTTATACAATCTTGTCTGTCTGTGTGTGTGTTTGTAAGCGCATCACGTCAAAATTACTACATGGTATTGAATACCGTTTTCAGTGATGGTAGAGATTAAACTTGATGTATAATTATATTTTAAGTTTAATCTCTACCTCTATTCATCCTAGGACAGTATTTGATTTCTTCAGAAAAACCTGCTTTTAAATTTCATGTAGACGAAGTCGCGGACATCAGCAATGTACAACTTTTGTAAATATTTTAAACCACTTTAGCGTTTAATTCATGTTTATTTAACGGGTTAATCAAGCGGCTACCTTGTGGAAAAAAAAGAAATATAAAATATTAATAAATACATACACACAAGCTCACCAGGGTTCCGTACCCAAAGGGTAAAAACGGGACCCTATTACGGAGACTTCGCTGTCCGTCCGTCCGTCCGTCCGTCCGTCCGTCCGTCCGTCCGTCCGTCCGTCCGTCCGTCCGTCCGTCCGTCTGTCACCAGGCTGTATCTCAAGAACGGTGATAGCTAGAGAGTTGAAATTTTCACAGATGATGTATTTCTATTGCCGCTATAACAACAAATACTAAAAATAAAATAAAATAAATATTTAAGGGGGGCTCCCATACAACAAACATGATTTTTAGGGTTCCGCACCCAGTATCTCAAGAACGGTGATAGCTAGACAGTTGAAATTTTCACAGATGATGTATTTCTATTGCCGCTATAACAACAAATACTAAAAATAAAATAAAATAAATATTTAAGGGGGGCTCCCATACAACAAACATGATTTTTTTACCGTTTCTTGCTCGATACTAATAACGTTGCCTTATGTTGCATAGATAATGGTACGGAACCCTTCGTGCGCGAGTCCGACTCGCACTTGACCAATTTTTACTTGTTCGAGTTCATACAACATACATCTTTATTTAAGAAAATGTGGAGCCTCTTCTTTTCTGTATATATATCTATACATATAATAAAAATCTTTTTTATTATATGTATAGATATAGAAATATATTCTATAATATAATGAAAAATATTATATAGGTCTTTATTGGCGTAATAGAAGCTAAAACAATGCCAAACAATTTATACAATCTTGTCTGTCTGTGTGTGTGTTTGTAAGCGCATCACGTCAAAATTACTACATGGTATTGAATACCGTTTTCAGTGATGGTAGAGATTAAACTTGATGTATAATTATATTTTAAGTTTAATCTCTACCTCTATTCATCCTAGGACAGTATTTGATTTCTTCAGAAAAACCTGCTTTTAAATTTCATGTAGACGAAGTCGCGGACATCAGCAATGTACAACTTTTGTAAATATTTTAAACCACTTTAGCGTTTAATTCATGTTTATTTAACGGGTTAATCAAGCGGCTACCTTGTGGAAAAAAAAGAAATATAAAATATTAATAAATACATACACACAAGCTCACCACCACAACTACAATGTTGATATTTGTCATAACAAACAATTATTGTCACATTAACATAATAACTATTTACCATTTAATCGTAACACAATAACATCGAGTAATTGACGCAATTAGCTGCCGTTATACCTATGTATACATATATAACAATCATAGATTTTGTATATCTAATATAACAAGTGTTAAGTCTCTTACGGAAATACCATAATTTCAATCTGTTTAATATAGCGTCTTATTTAAAAAAAAATCTAGTAGTGCGTTATAAATTCAATTTCAAATATTTTTATTGTGGATCATAGGTACAAAATGTTGTTATACAGAGATAATTTGATCAGCCATGTCTATTCTTAATATTATTATAAATACATTAAATTCCATTAAGTTTAAATTATTAAATTTCTATATAAATACAAATAAGTTGGTAGGTACACCAATAGAGTACAATATAATAAAGAGTTATCATAAATTAAGATTACAGAATTAATTAGTCATATAGTCAATATCAATTATTCAATTATTAGTCAATTATTGTCTATGAATATTTATTATTAGGATCAATACACATGTCAAAAGAGTACGTACAAGAGAGAAACAAACAGCCGGAGAACCATCCGCTGATTTGTTCATCATTTGTCTTTTATATAACCAAGCAGAAATATTTAGTTATCTAGCGATTTATCATTCAAAAATTCTTGCAACGAATAATAGCTTTTATTTATCAACAGGTCATAAAGTGTTTTTTTAAAAATTTTTAAATTTGTCATATATTGAACGTGTTTCGATATTTTATTAAATATGTTGACTGCTACACAAACCAAGCTCTCATGCAGCAAATGAGTTTTGCTTGGCATTACTCGTAACCTGCCCAATAGTTTTGCTCGACTTTGGAACTCAAAAAAACCTATGTTACATTTCACAAACACGGCGATTTCATAAATGTACAAACTTGTTAATGTCAGAATATTTAATGTCCGAAAGCGTTTTTTTGCAAGAATTTGTCTGTTTTAAGCCACACATTGCTCTTAGACACCGCTTTTGAGCTACGAATGCACGTTTTTAGGGTTTCGTACAAACCCTTATAGGATCACTCCGGTGTCTGTCTGTCTGTCTGTCCGTCTGTCAAACTTTTTTTACTCAGCAACGGCTGAAGGTATCAACTTGAAACTCATACGATATGTAGATCTATGTGGTCCCTTGCTGAAAAAAAATACAATCAACCTTTTCCATCGACGCATTTAAAAAATATAACCGAATTACCGCCATTTTTAAGAATTTTCGACTTATGCTAGGGAATCAAAATTCACAGGCTACTTCCCGTTGCCCTAGAGACTTGAAATTTGGCATAGATCAATTCTATATAGTGCTGATATAGGGAAAAATCCAAAAACTTATAATTTGTCTTCACATCACAAGAAAAAAGTGTTTATATACTAATACCAACTTATGAAGTAGCTGAAATGTAGGCGATATTTCAACTACAAAATTAAGTTGGTGAGTTGTTTTGAGTTTAATTAACTGATTATTTGAATGCACTTACTAATGATTATATTATGTCTAGTAGGTACAAAACCCTAAGGGTGCGAGTTTGCTTCGCTCTTGACAGGTTTTTATCAGTGGAATTGCCCCAAAATATTAACCCATACCCTAAGGTTGAGCTAACATATGCGTGATATGCCATCACTAACGCTGATTGGTTTGCAATTTTTCTTAACCTGTATAGTGCATATGAAAACTGACCAAGTCTTTTACATATACGATCAACATGTTGTTTCCAATTCGGTCTACTATCTATAAGCAGACCTAAGAACTTCAATGTATGTTCAGTTTCCAAAATATTATTATCTAAATATTTAACAGTTACTGTGTTCCGTGACATAGACCTTTGTTTGAAATTCATGATTGCAGTTATTTTAGATTTATCATTAAATTATTATTTTGTAGCCATTTAATTATTTTTATTAGAGAATCATTAATTTCAGCTTCAATGTCATTTATAGAGTCATTAGTAAATAAAATAGTACTGTCGCCGGCAAACAGTGTCAAATCATTAGTAACCACAGTAGGCATGTCATTAATATATATCAAAAAGAATAGTGGCGCTAGAATACTGCCTTGTGGTACCCCTAGCAAGACACTTCTGACGTCAGATACATGAGTGACTTCCGTTTTCTTATTAGCATCCAGTCTTGTTATTTCTGTGTATTGTTGCCTATTTTCAAGACAAGATTTTATAAGATTGTGTACATTACCTCTTACACCATACGCATACAATTTCTTCAAAAGTATGTCATGTTTAACTCGGTCAAAAGCTTTCGAGATATCCATATATAATGCTATTGCTGGTAATCGTTTATCTATATTGGCCATTACTTTTCTCGGGAAGTGATATATCCTTATATCCAGATATATATATATCAAATTATTGCACAAATATTTCTTTTGTCACTGTAAAACAAAATTCTCATTTGCAATTGCTCATCTTTTCTATGACGCTTTGTATAATCTTGCATATCGCGTAATAGGTATTCCTATTTCAAATTATATACATAAATTCACTGTATTTATAGAACAGAATCAAATAATACTAATTCAAGTTAACAAGCAAATTAATTAAACAAACTAAAATTTAATATCAACAAATTGAAAAAGCATTAAAATGTGTTATAAATTTTTTTTTAAAATATTTACTAGTTCTAAACTTTAGAGTATAGCACTTTATACCTGCAGTAGACAGCACCATTCAGTTAAGTCTGAAGTAGTACCTACTGCTACAACTAAATTAATATTAATGTTAGCGGTGAGAGCACAGTGCTGTGGTAATAGCGACTTGCTCTTTGTTATAACATACAACTAGTAACAACTCTATTAGTTGTTAACTAAACACAACTTATAGTTTCTTTAAAATGTGTATTATGAATCATAATTGACCGGTTATCTTGTGTTAGACAAACTTTTATTTCTCAGCACTACACACTCGTATTTTTCTTCACTTTGATTTTTTGAACAATTACCTCTCATTAATTCATTAATTAGGTACCTACAGAGTAACAATGATATCGAAGTACTATCCAGATCATAAAGCTAATCATAAAATGTTCCAACATATTTAATTCTTGTAGGATTTATTTTCAAACTAGTTGACATATAAATACAAAGAAATCCCAGTAGTAACCTTAATGGAAACCAATGAACGCAATCAGAGTAAATGGAGTTACAAGAACTAGAATTTCTTAGACGTTCTTATTTGCGAGATATTTCAGTTTTATGTGTCATTAAATAACGCTTCCGCTAATGCTCGCAGGCTGCATCCTATACTAAGTTTATGTTTGCAAAGTTTTAAGAAACTAGATAAGAGCTTTCCGTAAGACTATTCAAATGTTTGTCTTAATGAGCTGGTGCTGCGTATCTCGAAGCGCTTCGGATAATAGCATCTGCAGCGTGTGCAGCTCAAACTTAATTATACACGAGCCTTAACTTAGCGTTTATCGCCGCACTTCGCAATTTGTTCTGCGTAGTTTATGAACTAGTTCTTTTTATATGTGTACAAAATGTTTGTACTTTTGATTTTAGTTGTTTAACATATGTCATATAAGAAGACTGATAGCAAAAACTTACACTTTATGCGGTGTTTCCGATGTTAATGAAGTACAAACTTATTATAACTATTATACCATTTATTGTTGCAGTTAACTTAAAGTGAGAATCTTTATTAATTTTGTTTTCTTAAGCATCAATAAGTAAGATCCTGTATTTCCTTATCAATATATAAAATAACTATACTAAAACAAAGTATTCTATTTTCTGATACGTTTATTGTAATGTCACAATAATTTGTTCCACTAGAATAATTCATACATAAATATAACGTAACAATTTGATGTTTGTTATAACAAACCATTAGTGTTACAATTCTATAATAATTTATCACAAATGAATGGTCATAGAGTAAGGTGTAGTAAATGAGGCGGCTAACTGAGCGCCATGTTAACATACAAAATCACTCACAAACCTGTAACTATTGTGATCATTTATATAATCTTTATATTTATTATGATTGCTTGCATTAGTGTGTTCTTACTAAGAGTAATGTTTGTAATGTGGAGATAAGTGTATCAATATCAACCATTCATTAAGGAAAACAAAATACTAAAAGAATTATGAGAACTAATCTCTTCTCAATCTTAGATCAATGTTTTATCATCTAATTGTTATCATCAACATTATAACATTTTATTTTCACTAGAAAATACATAAATTTAAAACAAATTCATTTTTACATATTTAGTTCCACAGAGCAGTTTTATACATCTGACATGTTTCATGCCATAACAGGTCAGGATCCAATATATTCCTATAACATTATTAATGTTGTATCATGAGATCTATCAAAATAAGACGCATTCTTATATAATTTTGTTAAAAAATGTTTGATGTCATTAAGTACGTTTTTGAAACGCTCAAAGTATAAAAATTAACAATATTTACAAACACTTGTTAAAGAAGATGTTGAGCGCTGAAACGTAGACTCTATGATGTTACTATATTTATTAAGCTTTTGAATAACGTTTAACTTAGGAAATTGCACATTTCTATTTCTAAAGTTTTAAGAGACTTCAACATGTACGGACTATTCAAATGTTCTTCTTAATTGGATAGTTGTGTGCAACATAAGAGCTTAATATTTTCTAACACTTACGCGACTCATCTGTTTAAATAAAACTCAGTCTCATCCGTGACCATGGTGACTACAAAGTCTCCGAAACGTCGGGCCAAAATTTGAATCAAATATACGCGTATAAATCCGTAAAAAGTAGTTTTATTTAAACATCAGAGCTTTTGATAAGTGTATATTATCTTGTACTAAGTACGGTTTAGTACTACACAAATGGAGTCAGTAGTTAAAATTAAAGGCAGCATTGTGTTTTAAATGTTATCTTGATGCAATGTGTAAAGCATTATATGACAAGCATTCAGTATTTAATGTGTTCCTGTGTATGTATTGAAATATAAATATTTATATTCACAGCAATTATATTGCTTTTGTTGTGTGTTTTCTATGTATTATAATTATGTATTTACAAAAGAAAAGTAGCTTATGTATTCTATCCGTATTCTGGTACCCATAACACAAGCATATAAGCTTAGCTTGGGACCAGAGGACATTGTGTGAAATGTCTGTGAATATTTATTTATTATTATTTATTTATTTTGTGCTAGCTTTCCAAATGTAACATGATATAGTAAAATCTAATCATTAATCAGGTTAAAAAATATTGACAAATATCGCAAACGTCATGAAAGAAACTAAACATTTTAACTTATAATCAATAATTTGTAAACAACCAACAACAAATTATATATTAGTTTACGAAGGACAATAAACAATAGCGGTGTTAGTGGAAACAATAACATTTGTCGATTATTAAACTCCAAAGCTTTGTACAAAATACAGTCCAATTTAAATTACTCTGTGTACAGATTCAACAATAATACTTACATAAGATGAAATCAAAGCCTCGCTTTTTTGTATCGATGTTCGCCAAAATAAATTAATAATTGTCGTTGTTTCCGTCCTCCCTCCGATACTTATCGTATTTATGTAACGGATTGGTTGGTATGGTGCGCTAACTTGACTTTTGACTCAGACCCTCCAGTATTTATGTACATGTTCACAGAAATATATTCTTTATAGTTTAAGCAATAACGCTAATATTGGTATCCATTAAAAACTTCTATTGAATTCAGTATTTATTTTTGTTAAAGGAAGGGTTCGGCCACTAGAGGCTGCGTGTCATTTCATATTAAATCCTTTCAGTTTGATTGTATTCATAATTATATCTTCAGTTTTTTAGTTTTAAGTAAGAAAATATTTGTACACTCACTATTCGTTATTAGATAAGTTTTATTCGATTTCAATTAACAATAAAACTTACAGGTTGGAATTCAAGAAATAAGTCTGATTATTTTTAGTTACATAATAGAAATAAATTAGGTATCTAAGTGATATACCGACCGTAAGTGGAGGAAGCTCGTGCCCAACAGTGGGACTTTAATGAATTGGAAAGTGAAATTAGAATGCAAGTCTCTCTTATGTTTTGTCCGTTGAATCAATTAGAATTGATAAGGACACAGCCTATTCTTTCAATGTTAAATTTTCAACCCACTTGCAGGCACAGATGGTTCTTTATACAAATTAGACATGAATTTTTTCTCAATACCTAATCTTTTCAGTACAAAATACATGCGGAAAGGCAAAATTACTTAAGCGCCAAAACTGCATTGCTGGGAAATGAATTTTAATGGTTTATTTTTTATTTTTTAATTCGTATACAATTTTGTGTTCAGTATAACGTACGGAATACAAAATTTTATACGATTTTTTTTCCGAATAATAAAACTTTAAAATCCATTTTCCAATAATGCAGTTTTGGCGCTTAAGTAATTTTGCCTTTCCGCTGATACACATATAGACATAATTATAAAACACACATTTCCACAAATTGACAAACGACGTGAACAAGAAATGACTCTGAATAATAGTACTTCTGTTTACGTTAAAATTACGTTACAGTAAAGTGTATGTTTCAATCAGAATATATCGCATATGATAACTATTTATATCCAATATATTATTAATTGTTACGGAAGTTATTAGTAACGTTGTTATTTCTGTTTAATTCGATGTTGTTCAGTGAAGTGTAGTGCTACTGACAGCTCAGTAGTGAACGTAATTTACTACAAGTTAATTTAATCACGTATTGTTGTATAGGAATGTATCGAAGCTATAAATGTTCAGATTTATGTCTAGTGTAGGTTTGCTAAATTTTATATAAATTCCGATATTTGATTTCAAAATTGTGGCAAGTAGAAGAGAAGCTCCACAGAACAGAAGAATAATGCAGAGATATAGGATGATTTTCCAAAATCATGGGTTTTCCTCGTGGAAATTAAGTTTGCCGCTTATATTCTACAAAACATTATTTCTTTCTTTCTCTCTAGGATGTAGATCCTTTGTAGATCCTTTTTAGATTGTAGAATCAGTCCGCTAAGACTATGAGCAGGTTGGTTGAGTGAAGTTCAGGAGGATGGAGCGATGTCCTCACTCCATCTCCCCTGTGAAGGCAACACGTTAGCTCTTTTAAGTGTCGTAATAGCGTTTGGTAGCATAAGTGAGTGAGATAGTGGATTTGGATGTAATTCGAGTCGGTCTGAGTCTACTTGACTGAGTAGCGTTTTGCCTTCCAGGATGGTTGGGATTTTAAGTTATTTATGGATTTCCACTCTGTGTGGTAACGGATTAAGAATACAAGTGTCACCACCCCATCTCCTCCCAAGGGTGCTGTAAAAATCAGTTATGGGATATTGCACACAGATAACATGATCTGTTAGAGACGGAAAACTCGAAAATAAACCCTGTGCAAACACGCCTGGTCAGCGCGGCACAGTAGACCATAATCCCTCCCAAAGTGGAGGAGGCCCGTGCCCAACAGTCCGACGTGAATGGGCTGGAAAGGGAAAAGGGATGAATTTCCGTACTGTGACTGAACCAAGGCGCCGAGGATAACTTTTAAAAAACATAAAACATAATTCTATGTTTGTTAGTTAGTCACAATCAAATATTAAATCATGGAAAAGTGGTAATAATTTCAGCAGTGTGCTGCTACTCTAGAACTGTAGAGAGCAAACTTATAAAAGCGTAGCTCATTTCAAGTTAGTCTTTAGTACTTGAGTACAGACTAGTTACAACAACTTTATGTTAATGTTTATGATGTGAGGCGGCACTTTAATAGCGTGGATATACTTATTTATGGTATATTTTGGTACTTATAAATAGATATTGACACATTGTAATAATTTTGGTCCTTTGGAAAACGTGCTTATGAAGGACCAAAACCAAAATGGTTTTATGAAACATTGCAGCAATGTTAACACTAATTTATTCCAATCTTATACTTACTCTACGGTAATAAAATTAAATCAATAAGATAAAAATAACATCGTGTTTTTGTTTGATCAACTTTGTATAAACGAGGGCAAAACATCATTAATAATTAACATGGTATCGAGCAGCTCTCCCGATCCAGTACTTATCGTATTTTTGCAACGAATAGGTTTGGGTCGCGGATAGCTTGGCCTTTAAATTGAACCCTACCGGAGTTTTACAAATATGTATTGAAATACTTTCCATATGGGCACACATGGAAAGTATATATTATTTAATTTATATCATTCGTCTTATTATTCGATGCGGTATTCTCACATGAAAATACATAACTTAGTGATTAAATATTGTTTCCATATTCATTGTTACAAAATAGATTGTAAAGCATTTACTTTATAACTTGTACAAATATTTTAAGGTGCAAAGGCGGCCCTAATGCTTCATATATTTTATGTCAGTCGACCCTGATAGAATTGAGTGGAGTTGAGAAAATACCAATATTTTCGTCTAATGTTTCACAATTATGTTTTACTGTGATGTGTTTGATCATACATTAAAATAAATAAATAAATAAATAAATATTCATGGACATTTCACACAACGTCCTCTGGTCCCAAGCTAAGCTTATATGCTTGTGTTATGGGTACCAGAATACGGATATAATACATAAACTACTTTTCTTTTGTAAATACATACTTATAATACATAGTAAACACCCAGACGCAGTACAAACATTTGTATGACAATTAAAAACATCACACAAATGATTGTCCTGACCGGGAATCGAACCCGAGACCTCGTGAACGGCAGTCCTTATATGAACCACTAGACCACGAGGCCCGTCAATAAAAAACACAAATTGTAAAACACGCTCTTTAACCTCGAATATCGTATTCTAATACCTTTACAATGGATTCTTGTACTGTAACACGAGTGCAAGTATTATATTGTAGCAAATATTATTGTGTTTTATATTACAATTTAATGAAATATTACCTACCCCAAATATTGACGTCGTGAATACTTAAAATTTAGTTCTTATTGAAACGTCTTATAACAAAGTACGCGCTTACAATAGATAATTATCTAAATGACATGAAATTATAAAAGAAAAGTTAGACCATAACCAATATCTGTTATAGTATAACTTCTGGTTTAATTTATGAAAACAAATGTATAATACAAGAACTAGTTATAAACTAATTAAATAACTGGCACGATCTGTTGCGAACTATCTGGAACATATTACCTATTGTATGAACAATTGAACACGCCTATCCATGTTGTGTGGAGCAGGCAGCAGCTAATCGCTTCAATGAACTATATCGGAAAGTAAACAGTGAAACTGGAGCAAACACCCATTCATTTATAAATTTGTTTATAATGTTAACACTACATTTAAATTTAGTTGAACCCACGCGTACTGTTCAATATGTATTGTATGAAGATTAATAGAAAATTAACCACTTTATTTTATAAATAAAACTACTTTTTACGGATTTAGACGCGTATATTTGTTTTAATTTTAACCCAACGTTTCGGAGACTTTGCAGTCACCATGGTCACGGGTGAGACCTCACCCGAGTCTGGAATATACGCGTCTAAATCCGTAAAAAGTAGTTTTATTTATGCAAATGAGTCGCGCAAGTGTTAGAAAACACTTTATTTTACTTTATTAGCTCAAAAAATATTCTGTTTTACATAGCTGAGAGTTCGTTAGTAATTGATAGAGTACTAACTAACTAACTAACTCTGTATTAAAACTTTCGTTATCATTGATTATGAATATTTGAAACAGCATCCATGAGTCGTATTTTATGATGATAACCCGATCATAGACGTATTTATAAAGAAACTATTATTTAAAGTTAGTTCATCAATAAACAAGTATTAGTTGTGTAGTTGTTCGTCATGTAAGATGTCGATTATGTGACAAGATACACTAAGTTAAGAGCGAGCTCGTTAGAGGTCCATCGCCCCACATACACGTCTAGTTCACACAACTTTAACTATGTACTGTAGACTGGAATATGTATCGTAACACGATTTGACGGAATAATTTCCATCATAATATAGATTTTCAAATAAACAAGATCTCTGATAATTCTGTAATTATCGTAAAACAATAATATAATAGGAATGTGATGTGAGTAGTTTCTCAGGATTAATACTTCCATAGTCAAAACTTCTATTTTATTTATTTCATTTCACTTAGTCTTATGCAGCTTCATTAAAATCTATAAAGTAATAAGACATCACAATTGAGAAGAAATAATCAGTATAATAACATAACTTTTTTCATTTTGCAATTCTAAACATCAAAATCAAAGCACTGCAAATGGATGCACACATGTATAAATCGTGAAAATGTTAAAATCTCTAACATCCACGAGCACATAATATTTTACATCAAAAGGAATCATTAATTCAAATAACAGTAATAATTTTCAAGAAACGATTATGCGCTTCGACTCTTTTATCAAAAGAAAATGTGTTTGGTGTTATTTTTGTAACACTTTTATTTTATTCAATAATTTTATTGATTACGTATACATAAGAAACTCAAATATTATACAATTATTCTTATAGTACATTTAACTAATCTTTGACATCAGTCTTCATGTGTTCCAATATAGTTGTTTGATTATTACTGGTTTTCATACAATAATCTGAAGTTATATGTTATTATTGCATATTGTATTCACTCAACAACAAATTCATGCTAGATCACGACATACATCTCTCGAAAAAAAATTTCGAAGGACTAAAACAACTTTTTCGAAGGACCATAACAACTACAATAAAATTGCATTTAATGATGAAATAAATAAAACACGGTAAGCAAAAAAAAAAACTTTTAATCAAATTATAGCGTTTAGTGCCAAATTACTTATGTAATAGTCAATACACAGTATCGATGTTCAGAGAAGCGATAGCGAAAATACATTAAAAATTAACACTGTATCGCTACGTTTACGTACTTATCGTATTATTGTAACGGATTGGTGCGGATGCCAGAATAAATTCGCTTTTAAGTCGAGCCCAATGCGATTTGTTGCCTTCGTTCACCATAATTATGTACAGTATACCTAAGTCAAAGTCAAAATCAAAGTCATCAGTCATTTATTTTAAGTTTGCATGTTTTACAAGCTCTTTTGAAACCTCAAAAACAAGGTGTCTGTTCCAAACTCGAATCCTATGGAGAAGAACTGACAAGAAACTCCATGGTTTTTTTTTTTATTCTCTTCATTTCTTTTCATTTTTTTTTCAATAATATTATACATTGATGCATCAGGGTTGTGAGAAATATTGTGATATATATAAAACCTGACCTACCTATAACAATAACGTAACGTAATACGTAAACGTAACGTATTTTTGTGTTTAAAATGATCCGTAAATTATTTATTTTAGTTAACTGAGGTTTTGTAAATATGGTTATAGTTTAACAATTCGTACCCAAAGAGCTCCTTATGTTTATCATACTTAATATTTTATAAAAAGTGATTATTTCAAACAGGTTGTGTATCGTCCCAGAGCCAGCTATAAACTAGATAAACTCGAGCCCAATGATCAGTTGTGAACTATCTGGTACATACATTAACGTGTCTGGCCATGTTTTGTACACTGATGTAGTGTCTAATGACTGCAATAAACTCTATCGGATAGATTCAGTAAATAAACTGTGTAATTAGAACACGCTATACATACATGCAACTATGTGTTCATGTTACAATACATATATATGAATTGTAAACCAATTTATTTACAACATCTGAATAGCATTATAATTATAATTATTCCACAATATATGGACATATTGACATATGACGGGCCTCGTGGTGGAGTGGTTTATATAACGGACTGTCGATCATGAGGTCTCTTCGATTCCCGGTCAGGACAATCATTTGTGTGATGTTTTTAATTGTCATACAAATGTTTGTACTGCGTCTGGGTGTTTATTATGTATTATAAGTATGTATTTACAAAAGAAAAATAGTTTATGTATTATATCCGTATTCTGGTACCCATAACACAAGCATAATAAGCTTAGCTTGGGACCAGAGGACGTTGTGTGAAATGTCCGTGAATATTTATTTATTTATTTATATTTCATATACTGCAGGCAAAATTATATACAAAGCTAAAAAAACAAAAAAAAATAACAAAATAACAAATAAAATAAAATAAATAATTATACACTAAAATAAACTGACGCAACTTCATAAAATAAGTTGCTGTAGGCAATATTTATTGATTTCCCAAAATCATTACTGAGATATTGTAATTATATTAAAATATCTCAAGTACCTAATGTCGAAGGACCAATATAATTTGGGAGAGAAAAAAGTAACATGATTGCATGTAGATTACAGCGGTGACGTATCGGCAGTCAATTGAGCTCAGCTCGGTAGGAAGAGATACGCTAAAGATGATTAAAAACTAATCGATCACAAGATAATCAGATTTATTGAGTTGAAAAGTAATCGGATATGTGTGTGTGTGTTTGTGTGTGTGTGTGTGTCGATTTATTTTATGTCTTTCAAATTCATAACGAGTGAGGGGCTCATTTCAGTAATATTCATTAGCTGATTTTAATAATTTGAAAATAATTAGAAAAAATGATTGCCGGGCAATCATTTTTTTACTTAATAAAGATAAATAAGTCAATTATGCAGTGATGATGACAATAAATTCAATATAGAGCCTTTTTTTGCAGAATGCAAGGCATTCACACAGTTTCATAAGACCAACATGATTCAATATGGATCATAATAATATTTTTTCGTCAAAAAACAACTAATAAATAGTTTAGTAAGATTCTTCTCGAGTTAAGTAAAGTTTTCAGATACCTAATACACATACTGCCGCACTCAGAGACATTTAATGGTTACTTAAGAGGCTCTTTAGTATTGATTTAAAAAAGTAAAAGTTAAGTTAAAACTTTTTTAAATCAATACTAAAGAGCTCCTTAAGTAACCATTAAATGTTAATGGTTACTTAGGGAGCTCTTTAGTATTGATTTAAAAAAGTAAAAGTTAAGTTAAAACTTTTTTAAATCAATACTAAAGAGCTCCTTAAGTAACCATTAAATGTCTCTGAGTGCGGCAGCTAGAGCTTAAAACTTATCAGAGAAAACATGTCGTCCTACATTTATGATTTTTCTACATAAGGTTTTGGCAAATGACTACGATTGACCTGATGTTAAGTGTAATCTAATTGTGTGTACTGCAAGTAGGTAGCCATTAATAATATTTTGTGTGTAAAGGTGAACTTTGAGTCTGTACTTTATATTTTCTTTCAAAATATCGTATTTCATTTCCACAATTAGTTACAGTACACCCACATCACACAGTACGTTTGTTTCGTTTGATGTGACAGCACTCATTACGGGAAATGTTTATGCGCATTGAATGTCTTTAACCGACATTTATATATATTTTGTACTTTTATCGCGTCGTTTATTTATTTAATTATTTCCTTGTAATGGAAAGCTCGATCAAAGTTAACTATGTGCAATATACCGGAAAATATTTGATGTCTTCACGTCGTTATACATTTTAATTATAAAACATTTCCTCAAGTTTCTCTTAATAATTAAATTCATATATTTAACTAACCCTGCTATAGTCGTCAATCAGTCACTAGTGATTAGAATATATCAAGTAGATACAAGGAAATACTTAAGAAAAGTTTCTTTCATGATTTTCAGTTCAGGATTTATATAGAGACATTACATCTACTAGAATACTACTTATGAGATATTTATGAACTAATGTAATAACATGTCCATGTCCATCCCATTATACTTTTGAAGAACACAAAGTAAAAGCAGTACCTAGTAACATAAAATGTCAAACAAATAACAATATTGTATACACATAGGTACATCCTTGCTAACTGTTCATCAATACAAGTGCATACTTAAAGTTATTAAAGTCTTGAAAAGCTGGAACTTTCCACTGACCATTCAGATGTGCGTCTTAAGAGGATACCAAAATAGCTTCGTGCATTTTTCTACGTACGAAGTTTTCATTTTTTCTTTAGATTGAATGGCTAGAGCTCTAATTTTTAAGTATATGTTTTTTCAATACAAAATCTAGGATCGCATAAACTCAGAAACGCGATTGAAAAAAGTTTTCTCGAAAGAAATTCTTAGCGAAACAACCTGTCTTATTTTTTATTTTTTTCATTTGTCGGTCTATTATCGCGTATTAACTAATGAAATAACTTTCAAAACATAAGTAACTATTATATATAGAAACACGTAAATCGGAATTAAAATTTTGAGTAAACAAAAAATAAATCCCTAATTCTTCATTTTCTATGCCTACTAGCTGTGTTAATAGGTACACGTCGACGATAATATTGATGTAGGCCCTTAAAGAGGTAGTTCTGTATGTCTTGAAGTACTTAGTACAATGGTGTACAGAAAGCTGTTGATATATCAATAAAATTGTTACTTAGTTACTAATAACGATCTGCAAAGTACCTAAAACTTCACTAGCACTTGCAAAGATACATAGATTGATAGATACGAACGAAGCTAAAATAGCTAGGTTTATAAATAACATTATTAAGGTTCTCCATTCACAGATCACATTCAATATTAACACAAATTAATGTTCAATTTGGTGTACGGTAAGCCCTAGATTATAATACCTGCATAAAGAAGGTCTGATGAGTGTTATCTGTCACTTATATTTATCCCAGGGGACCTATATATGTTGTACCCATGTCACTGCGAGAGCCAATCAGAGGCCCTGATATGACGTGCAGTTAAAAAGCAAATTATAATATTTTTAAAAAAACCAGATCTGGTGTCGTGGGACACCAGGTAGGAACGAAGTTCCTTCGGCTAATGTAGAATCGACACAATTTGCAAAAAAAGAAAGAAAGAGTAAGGTATTATACACTACTCGCTTGTGTATACGACTGTCGCGCCTGCGCACGTCTCATTTAACGGTTTTATTCCACGGACTTTTTTCCACGGCCTTTTTTCCACGGAATTTTTCTTACGGTTTTACTATCACATTTCTTTTAGTTCGGTCGCGCAGCAAAATCTCCTCCGAGCCTGCCGAAAGGAACTTCGTTCCAAAACACTTATTTATGATTGACATAATATTTCATAGATAGAACGATATACAAGAACAAATTATTAAATTTACACATTTTCTTTTAGCGCATTATGGTAAAATTATGACAGTTTATCAAGGTAAAATTTACCGTCACACTCGTCGTCACTAAATCTGAAACCTTGAAGTTAGTTAGTTAGTTATGCGGCCCAGCGGATAGTGGAAGACCAGCGCTGGTTTTAACCACCAATCAAGCTGATCTGTGGCCGTTTTGTGATTAGTGTTATTTTGTTTTAATTGTAAAAGCTTATTATCTTATTTGCTTTTATTTTATGTCTCTACTTTACCTTTTTGCTATTACTGTTTTTCTTGTTTTGTTATCGATTTGTGCTCTGTTATAAATAATTTTTTTTCTTTCTTTCTTATAAACGGACTAGCAAACGTTGTTATGCCATATAAAGAGGTGGACAATCACTTAGGGACATGATGAAACATTAGAGACGCTTCAAATGATTATACTAATATTATAAAGTGAAAGAGTTTGTTTGTTTGTTTGTTTGAACGCGCTAATCTCAGGAACCACTTTTCCGAATTGAAAAATTCTTTCTGTGTTGGATAGTAAATTTAGCGAGGAAGGCTATAGGCTATATAACATCACGCTGCGACTAATAGGAGCGAAGCAGTAGTGAAAAATGCCGCAAAAACCGGAAAGATTTTCTAAATTCTATGCGTACGGAGTCGCGGGCAGCAGCTAGTTGAATTATATCTTTTATGAGATGTATATTACACATAGAATTTAATATACCATAGACCTAATGGATATGTACACAAAATTTCAGGAAATCGGTCGAGCCATTTCGGAGAAGTATAATTACAAACACCGTGACAGGAGAATTTTATATATTAAATATCGCCTAAAATAATTTCTTACGTACGTATATAAATATTTTTATTTAAGCAACAAATATTATGTTTATCTTAAGTATAATAATCTCTTGATACAATATTATCGGTTTACCCTAAAAAAATATTATTAGGTGCGTACTTTGAGGGTTAGATCCTCACAAAAAACTGTCAAGTACTCCCCGGAGTGTTGTTATCAAGCTCATGTTGCCAATATTGAGTGTTCGATATGTATCTAGGGGTATGAACGACGAACATACATACAAACAACTAATATTACACTTTATCTTGCTTTAGATAGCGACCTTGGTTTAGATCTGGCTATACCTTGTGTACAATGTACAGTGGATTCGTTTCCCACTTAAAATAGCCGTTTAAATGACTAGATGTTTTTGTGTTCCACGTTAGATGTGCTGGGTTGACGATTCGCTTTTGTTGTCATCATATAAAAATATTAAATTTATAATTCAGAAAGGACTAGAAATAATATTCTCTAACACTTGCGTGACCCATTCGTTTATCTACTCTCTACGGATTCAGACGCGTGTATTTGTTCTAAATTTTGGCCCGACGTTTCGGAGACTTTGCAGTCACTATGTCATCTGACTTTGCAGTCTCACTCGTGACCATGGTGACTGCAAAGGCTCCGAAACGTCGGGCCAAAATTTAGAACAAATACACGCGTCTGAATCCGTAGAGAGTGGTTTTGTTTAGGAACTAGGGATGTTAGAATTTATTTTTATAAGACATGAGTTGTGTTTAAAGTTTTATATTTAGAGTTTCAAACAATATTCAATAGATTTCTGGAAACAAGATAACTTAAAAAGAAACTATGTTCCATAAACAGTGTTAAGAACCATTTTTTTTTCTAAAAATATATTAAAAATATTGATAATTTAGTTACTAACTTAAAATAAAAAAGACGTGTGGCACTCGGGGACTGCCGCGGTAAAGCTATTGCATAGCATTTTGTATCAACTTATGCAATTATAATTATTTATTTATTTTATTTATGCAGTATTTCTTTTTCTTTGATATTAATTCAAGTTACACTTTTTGAGCGTGGTGACCGATAAGAAAACAAACAAATTTTACAAGTACAGCTATTCACTGTTGTACATAAATACCGAAGACAGCCGAAAAGAAACGACGTTAGACAATGCTCGGCCTGCAAGCCACACCTCCGTGCCCGTCGGAGTGGGGAGCGTGAGGTTTTTTTTCGTTACGGAATTACTCTATTCGGTCCCCGCGCTCAAGGCCCTCGATAGAAGCTATGCAATAGCTTAAAAAGAATCAAATGTTGTGTTGTCAGAGCTGTGGTTCAGTATAAAGTTTATTATGTGTTGCTGAAGATGTGTGTGTGTGTGTGTAAATGACATTGTTATCCAATGAACTGTACAATTAAACATTGAGTCTCCTGCCACCACAACAAGTCGACTTGAGCGTCGTCATGACATCAACTGTGTAGTACATTGTGTAGTGTGACGTCACTCACTGAGTGTATCTAATTATTTGAATGAACTATATCAGATAGAGCAATGTAAACAGAATAATTGGAACGTTCCCATTTACTTGTTTATTATTGCTCCGGTGAAGTGGATGCAAACCATTCGTATTGGAATTAAATAAACAGTTTATTGAGCAACTAATAGCGCACATCAAGCTTCGTACAATATTAGAAACAAGTATTATTAATAGGTGTTTTGTTCAATCATAATATTGTTTCTGTGTACTTAGTAAACGTTCTAAACAACCGTGCTCGTAAAGTCGCTGCCTTATTATAATGGTAATTTAAAAAAAAACAAGTAGAGTTAGGATATTCATCTCTGCCTTACTTAATCTGCCGACCTGATAAAGAGCCCCTAGCCCTAGATAGACTCCTCGTGAACCCGCTCCAAAGTGTGTTGCTTGTTTATTACTGGGCCCGACAGAGTCTATAATAGCTACTACAATTAGGAATGACACCCCACTACATCAAAAATAATATAAAATGGGAGTCATTCAGAGAGCCAGCCCATTCGCTCATCGGTCTTTGCTGTGTGGCTGTCCGTCGTTTGTCGGTATCGCCATAATGTGTCAAACGTTTTTCTGTGTTACCTACATTTTGTTAAATTTTATTGGAATTGTAAAATTATAAAGTTATAAGATTTCGTCATTTGTATTTTTTTAAGCAAATGGAGATAAATTCCGAATTCTACATATTTATTTCAATTGTAATACCTATGTAACATTATGAAATGTTATAAATTATTTGAAGTCGGTTATACAACTAGTACCGCATTCCTTGTTATTAGTAGTCATTACCAACTTCTAGCTCTTACAGGCTGATACTATTTACGAGCTCAGAAGATAATCTAAATGACTAAATTAACCTCATAGATCTTCACCCTTACCTCGACCGTAAGTTAACACTGCATCAAAATATATGTAAATGAGGCTACTATCAGCAGTTAACTGTAGGAGGCGCCTGAAGGAATCACTTCCGCAAGTGGTGCGCGCACCGATGTAATAGCCCTCAGCTATAGTCGGTGTGATGCATGATACTGAGCCGCAACACCGCGGCTACATAATTATAGGCCGAGCCTCATGAATACTTACATATTATATTATGTAGCACTCGGTTTAATTAGTAGTAGTAGTAGAATGGTTGTAAATACCATCGTATTTACAACCATTCTACTTTGTACATTCAGTTTTAATAAATGCATCATAAATCCTGTCATTATGTTCCACGTAAGACTTACGTTTTTAAGATATATTTTCATAAATAATCTTTGTAAAACTATATAGCTCAATTTTATTTTTAGTCTCAGTTCTTAAATGTCCCACTGCTGACGACCAAGTTTAGTCTACTTGGTTGTCAGCAGCTTGAAGACAACTAACAGCTCTACCGAACTATATCCTGGGTATATTTTGACATTGGATATTTCAAGCTGCGCATTATGTATGTTTGCTCCCCAGACGCGACGTTATCAATGATTTTTTACTAAAGATAATTTTATACAATCAAGTATAGTGACATTATGTTTGTTTCATACACCTATTTAAATCACATATCATGTCTGTGATAAATGAAAAGTCAATTATATGTAACACGTTCGTGTCTCTAATAGAGTACATGTGACATGCGTGTCACAAACTATTCAATAATATATTCATTATATTTATGTTGTTACACTAAACAAATGTAACGATTTGTGGTGGAACTGGCTCACGAGCTGTTCGCCGCGCGCTGCGTGACCCTCTCACACGCGAACTCATTCTTATAATAATCTATCAATATTTTACAAGTGCCATTCTTTGATATTATGACTTGTATGAATATGGCGTTACATAAATATTGCTGTGTTTTATGTAATAGTGGCTATTGAAACATGATAACTTTTTTATGTGTCACTGAATACGTCGCTGGAATTCACTTGGAAAATTTTATGTATGAGGAAAATAGTTGAATAAAAAGCATTGTAAGTTCCTTCAACCGGTACACACACTACTACTTGTGCTAGAACATGACTCCATTTTATACGCCTGGTTTTGGGTTAATTTGAATAGATTTTATTAAAAAGTAAGTCTACTTGAATATGTCATTGCATCCAGGTCAAATCGCGCTTCAACTAAGTTACTGTTGAAGTTGTCTTAACAAAACACCCGCCAGGAGAAAGAATAAGTTACAGTGCTGTCGTGTGGTGCGCACTGATTTGAATTGCAGAAATTTGAATGCATGCTCGTAGAGAAGCACACTGCGCTTCTTAACTCGTTGCGGTTTTGGCAACGATGCAATAAAGTTACTTACTGTGACTGGAAGTTTATCATCATTTCAAATATTATCAGTTTCTTATGCAAGAACATCTAAATATATCATTCACGTGTAATTAGTAACAGTCGAGCTTGAACCTAACTTTGTAGAATTTATTTATAGGGTTTCTGTCTAAGAACTCTTTTACATTTGCTAATACAATATTGACAACAAAGAGTTAAATGTATCTCAGAGAAACTCATCTCGTATAGGGACAACTACGCAAATAACTACGCACTGAGTGTATTACACAATGTGTACGAGGCTTTATCCTTACGATGACATTCTTCAAAGCAATCTGAAGCATACACGGGACAATAGAACGTCTTTGTGTAAGTCCTAAAAGCATTGATACAATGTCTCCAACAATTATACTTACGTATAAGTATACACATGTATGTGTTACTCCTTGTAGATATATTAATACTTTACAACCTAAACTTTATCATAAGACTTTTTTTTAACTTTGGTAACAAAATAATATACCAATTAAAGGACGCTCAATTACAGGAAACGTGTAAAAATATTAAATAGTTAAAATGTAAAGAGTCATTTAAAAAATCACCTTAGTTTAACAGTTTAAGGCATGCTCTTATTGGATGTAGTATGTGAAAAAGTCTCAGTGTGACTCACTTGACTGGCTTTTGTTTAATGTTTAGTGAATGTGTATTGCACTTACAATTGAAATAATGATTACACAATAATGATACAAGAAGGAACCGCGGCGTCTGATCAATCGAACTATGGTTGTGGAGCGTCGACCTCAACCCTTTGAAGTACAACACACGTGAACATCGCTCGTAAACACCCAGGCGAAGGGTTTACGACGACACATTGTGCCTTTCATCTTGAATCATCATAACACTGTGACGTTGTGCACACCTTACTTATAAATCTATCAGTCACTTCACATCATCACGTTGGAGGAGCATAACCATAAAGTTTACGAAAATGTTCTCTTACAAAGGCTTTTTGAAATATTATGTGTTTTCTCTTGTACGCACTCATTTTTCGTACTTAATTATTGTGTAGTAATTCTAGGAGATTTAACTTATCTGTGTTTCTGAAATGCTGTAATCATCACAAATAAATAAATAAATAAATAAATATTCATAGACATTCTACACAACGTCCTCTGGTCCCAAGCTAAGCTTATTATGCTTGTGTTATGGGTACCAGAATACGGATATAATACATAAGCTACTTTTCTTTTGTAAATACATACTTATAATACATAGTAAACACCCAGACGCAGTACAAACATTTGTATGACAATTAAAAACATCACACAAATGATTGTCCTGACCGGGAATCGAACCCGAGACCTCATGATCAGCAGTCCGTTATATAAACCACTCCACCACGAGGCCCGTCAAAGTACTAATGTTGCCCTTAGAATTAAGAGTAAATTATTTCAATACAAGACGAATATAGACGGGTTTCGTGGTCAAGTGGTTCTTGTAACGGACTGCCGTTCACGAGGTCGCGGGTTCGATTCCCGCTCAGGACAATAATTTGCATATAGGCTGAGCTTGGGACTGGAGGACGTTGTGCGAAATGTCCATGAATATTTGTTTATTTATAATATTTGTAGGCAAGGAGAAATTAAATGACTATAATTACTTGTTCCTAGTATCACGGAAAAAGCTGGTTTTGCCATAGAGTGTTATTTAGCTACGTATTAAATCAGGCTACGTATTAAATCGTTACCACCCCCAACATGAAGAACATCGCTCTCAAGCTGAATTTCACTTGAGTAACATTTATTTTGAGTTATTTCCAAACAAATGTGAGCTACTCTAAAATCATACTGAGAACCAATAAAAATCTAACATTAAATCATTGCTATGGTGTTGGGTAATAATAAACATGGCGTGTCGACACGCACACCACCAACC
Organism: Orgyia antiqua; assembly: GCA_916999025.1. Taxonomy (NCBI): domain Eukaryota; kingdom Metazoa; phylum Arthropoda; class Insecta; order Lepidoptera; family Erebidae; genus Orgyia; species Orgyia antiqua. The sequence goes on along the minus strand of OU779871.1, from coordinate 360,430 downwards.
ACTAACAATATAATTTTTGTTTGTGTTAGAAATGTACTTGAGGAATACATCTGTGTAGCTTATTGATTAGTGTGAAATCTAATTCTACCTCCATGATATTAAGTTTAATGACCCTTAGAACTAACGAACAGCGATCATAGAGCAAATTCAAACAACTGTGTTCAATAAAAGAATAGACATTGAAATACTTTCACATTCTGAAATTGGACTAATTTCCTTAAAGTTGCATTGTTCAGTCAAATATTCAGCAAATAAAAGCTTATACATTTGCTGTGAACACAGAGCATTATTACCAATGTGCTACTCTACAATTTTCACATTCCACGCTTCAAGAACATTGCCTACAATATGTGAGCTTTGACTCAAGCACCATTACTTCTATAATGATTACACAACATTCTTCTAATACAAAGAACTTCGATGTGTGTACATCGACATCCATTTAATGTAAACTTTTTAGACCCCCTACCATTTTCATACATATTCTTAATTTTCTTCTAAAGATTCTATGAAGACTGAGCTGCTACGACACAAAATATTTAGCCCTAGTAACACTTTGATGATATAAATGTGTAATTTGTGAATGATTTTTTAATGTTGCTAGCCTAGTACAATATTATTTTTATATCAAATCAAAACTTTTATTTGTAAAATATAAGGTAGGTGTATATTTCTCGATGTTACATAGTATTAGAAGATACGTCATATTTTGCCATACAGCGTACAAGTTTCATTAAACATACATTTCATTCTATTGTTCATTTTTCATTTAATTTTGTCACAAATATTAATATAATATATAATTATTTGTGACTTTAATATAGTCACACTTATATTGAAACCACTCTACAAACATAGAGTCCAAATGTCTCTATGAATAGTTCGTTATGAATCATTGCGTCGATACATTGGTCTGTCAGTATAAATCCATCGGCGGGTACAAATTCACAGCTCGTTCGTGTACATGTACATATTGAAATAGACACGTTCATATGATTGTTGGCGGATACAGGAGAGTGCTTCCCTGAGGCAGAACATACACAGGTATTTTAGCGGCTGAACTGATCACATAAACATACGCATAAATTTATCCGTAGCAACAAAACTAATAATAACTGAAATTGAAATCTTTTTTTTTTGATGTCGTAAAAATTGTAAATGTTAAATGTGTGTTACGAAAATATTCACTTGTTTTTATTACTGATTCAAAACATTTCAATTAATGAACAGCTCGAATACCAGCTCAGTTAAATCCGTATAAATGTATTTCTTGTAATAATAAATTCTATGGTGTAGTATTAGGTAAGTTAGGTAGTGAGTGACTCCACTCAAAGTCCTCAAACAGCGCATGAATAAATTACGGTGCCGGTACATTTTTCTCATCCCACGGTGCGGGCGTCCCCTCTGCGCTCGGAGCTAACCTTGTAATGTAATTCATAATGGCACCACGAAATTTAAACATGACACAATAATGCGATAAAATAATGTATTTTCCCGCCTACACAACTTGGTGCGTGTCGTTAGGTTACGAGGAGGCCTTGTTGACGCACTGCATTATACCTCAACATAGTAGGTTCTGTTAACGTGAACATTATCTACTTCACATAATATAAAAATATTTCTTAGCGGTTTTCCTATTTCCTTTATGTAGTTAAAATTAACGTAAGCACTCTTCTATTTATGCTGACACGGCAAAGTAGGTCTAGATTCTGTTGCGCTCAGTAAACTAGCATAATTATTAAAATTGAATGATATTCTCTGAGGAAGATTTCCTTACCTGACTTTTGCAGTTGAAGTTCTTACAATACTTAGGTATTTGAACTGTAGATATACTATCACAACATCTATAAGTTATGTGATCATAATAATGAGGTAGGTATGCTTCTATTCACACTACACTACACTCATTGGATTATGCATTTTATGCAATACAAAGTTATACTATATTAACCAATTACTTTTAGTAGCATTACTACTATATTATGAGTGCTAATGTAAGTTTTATTTATTACCTGTTACAGCGGTTGCAGGTACTTTGTGATATACTTAAAGAAAAAATATAATAATATCTGACTAAACATTAGTAACTAAAACATATTTTCTGGGACATTTAATATGTTCTTCGAGATCCCAATGTCAACAGTCTCTTGTTTTTACTAGAACATTTGTACAAAAACGTTTGGAAATTGAAAAACTAAAGTAATATCGTTTAGTAGTAGGTCTGCAATCAATGTGTGTGAGGTGTGAACGTGGACGTTCAGGAGTGTAACGTTGCCAACAGTTGAGCTCTGTCAGCAACTATCAACTTCGTATTGAACTAGATACACGTACAACTATGGAAAATATAAGAAAATTGGGTCACTATAAAACTATCAGGACAACAGTTTTCTGAATATTTGGAACATTTTCAGAAACATCCACTACGAATATCTGTTTCTTTTTGTTATTGTTTGAAATTAATATTCTTTTATAAAATACGTGTAGAACTTTTTTTTTTCTTTTTCCCCGCAATATTTCGTTATCTATTTTGTCTTATAAGTGACAACCTATTACAATATCACTTAAGTGAAGTTTGATCTTTGGCTTTTGCATAACAAGGTGCTTGTCGAAACTGTATTGAATTGTAAAATTATATCGCGCTCTGGTCTAACCTCACTAATTACAGTGATTTATCATAGCCTAATTTTCTCTGTAGCTAATATCGCTCCAAGATATTAATCACAACTAAGTTCTGAAACTTTGACTTTCACAGTGACACTAGTTACTCGTTCGCTATTTGATCAATTATGCTACATAAAGTTTACTTCTTATTTGTATTAATAACTAGTTAAGAGTCTCTTTGGCTTAATTGCAACGACCGCGGCACCAACGGTTCTAAGAGAATCAATAGATCTCAAGTTTTAAAAAAAATTATAAATCTCGGAAGAGCGTAGAAATTCAGTCGGAAAATATACTAAATCTGTGGCAAATTGTAATATTTATATATTCATTGCAATTTTACTTGAACAAGCATTAACTCAGTAGTATACTAAATCTACTATTTAAGTAATTGGAAAGATAACTAGAAAGAAATACAGTCTGTGTTGAAAGATTACGTAACAGAAAGATTAAACAAAATAACTAAAATGTTGAGAATCAACTAATTTCTCAAGTTTAATTGTTCGTTGAGATAAAAGTGATGCAAGAAGTGATCGTGATCTGATTGTGAGTTCATTTAAATTCATTTAAGTTTCAGTTAGTTGAGCTGTTAGAGCGGGACGTGCGGGAACGTTTTACTTTCATTATTGTGAAACTTTCAACCCTTTTGGGACATTCAGATAGTTAGTGAATATTAGTTCGAGTCACAGCCATTACGAAAATTATGTTGAATTTTCTAATTTTAAGTTCTTATTGTACAATCCTGAGTGTGCGGATGTTGTGTGTTACCAGGGCCAGGGTCTGTTTGGGTTGGTGACCGCATCTCTGCCGGAGATTATTCGCACCCCCTACCCCGCCGTTACCGGGCCCGCCACCGTAAGCCAACGGAATAGCGGGGCCGCCGTGACTGGGGGCCACTGATTTGTTGTGCGCCATCATGTGAGCGGTATTTGCCATAATAGCCACGCTTGGCTGCCGGGTTGACGATCGCAGTAGATGTTATAATACTCAGGAGAACGCTGCTGCCCATTCTCATGGTGCTCCCTTAGTCGCCTTTTACGACACCCGCGGGAAGAGATGGGAAGGTGCAATATTCTATGCCGGTACCCCACGGCCTCGTAAACAAGCTCAAGGTGGCACAGCGTGCTATGGAGAGGGCTATGCTCGGTATTTCCCTACGGGATAAAATCCGAAATACGGAGATCCGTAGGAGCACTGGCGTGTCCGACATAGCCCGAAAGGTTAGCCCGCTGAAGTGGCAATGGGCAGGCCACATCGCTCGTAGGACTGACGATCGTTGGGGAAGAAAAGTCCTAGAGTGGCGATCACGTACCGGACGACGCAGCGTTGGGCGGCCCACGACAAGGTGGAGCGACGATATCGTCAAGGTCGCGGGGAGACATTGGATGCAGGCAGCACAGGACCGCGCGTTGTGGCGTTCTATGGGGGAGGCCTATGTCCAACAGTGGACGGAGAGAGGCTGGTGGATTGTACAATTACACATATCTAATATAAATACTAATTTTACGTGTGTTAGAACATTTTTTCTACAGCAAATGAAGCCTAAATAGCTTTATACTTTTTTAGAAGCACTGTTGGCTTTAAGTCAGTAAATAAGAACAAAACAAATCCTCGTTAAGTAATTTTATTGGAAACTCTTCTTTTTATAGATGAATTGTTGGAGTGCTGAAATCGCAGCAAGAGTTTAGTTTGAGTTTTAGGTGTTATGTGAGAACACAATTTCAAACAATATCAAATGAGTTATTTCTTAAAACAAATACTTTATACATAAAGTTAAGTTATTGAAATTATAAATAAATGTAGCTGAATGCTTATACTAAATAAATAAGTTGCATGTTGGAATGTTAAATGTGCTTAAGACGATACCAAAATAGCTTCGTGCATTTTTCTACGTACGAAGTTTTTATTGTTTCTTTAGATTGAATGGCTAGAGCTCTAATTTTTAAGTATATGTTTTTTCAATATATGATCTAGGATTGCATAAACTCAGAAACACGATTGAAAAAAGTTTTCTCGATAGAAAATCTTAGCGAAACAACCTCTCTAATTTTTTATTTTTTTCATTTGTCGGTCTATTATCGCATATTAACTAATGAAATAACTTTAAAAACATAAGTAACTATTATATATAGAAACACGTAAATCAGAATTAAAATATATTTACTAGATTTTGAGTAAATAGGAAAAGTATCCCTAATTCTTCATTTTCTGTGCCTACTGGCTGTGTTAATATGTACGTGTCGGCGATGATATACGATAATATTGATGTAGGCCCTTAATGTATGAGTGTAATCAGGCTAGTTATAGTGGCAAGTGTTCAGTGGCCCTCTACTTTGATATGTTAATGATTTGCCGCAGTGAGTGCACAACCAAGTCATGTTGGTACAACAATACAACTAACTAGTGAATTCAACTTGCCTTCAAAGCTTTGTGTTTTGTGCTCAGAGACAATTATAAAGCTAACGAATTCTTTTCCTATTGGTAATTTTCATTAAAATGCTGAATAAAATAAATAGAATCTAAATGAAAAGAATAATACCAGTAGAGAGCAGTATCTCTTGAATTTGACGTAAATATAACAATTATAGAACGTCCGTTACGTTCTATAATTGATATATAAATACCATTCATTATTACCTGACATAATTTAAATAGCGTTTCAGAAATTTGCAATTAATAGCAGTAAAACTTTGACTCGGTAACAATATCAATTCTAGACACAACAAGTTTTACATGTACCTCAAGATTACCCAGGAGTTGAATAATGACTTATAAAACCTAACCGTAATAAATCTAGCTGAACATATTTTCTAGAAAATTTGTTATAATACGGATCACACTTACCCGTACAGACCCTTGTTTTGTAAATAAATCAAGTTTAGTAATATAAATAATGTTATGTTATACAGAGTATAGGGGGCGGTGGTGTTAAAAATACTGAAACATTATCATGTAAGGAATTAAATTTGGTAGACATACCTACCATACTGACTAACCTGAGATATCTAATAGAAGACATATAAAAGAAAAACCAAATACATTCAGTGAACTAGAAAAAATAATGGAAACACAATTAAAATATTAACACACACAGTACACCTAACTTTAAAGCTATTACAATTAGGGTCTTTAGTAAAATTTAAAGTTAGTATATTAGAATTCATTTCTATTAGTTTTACAATTATTTCAAGACATGCGAATTTTTTTCCATTTAATATCATAAAACTTTAAACACGTTGGGCTGTTGTAAAATATTCAACTAATTGTTTAGTTAAAATAAGAGCCATTAAGAACATTAACTTAAAACTATAACTGTTAAAGTAATCTTAATAAGACTTAAAGAGTTAGTAGTTTATGAAAAATAGTAGTTTTGACAATAAAGAGGTTTATAATATTATTATTATAAGAGGTGATTGACTTTTGAAAACCAATCTGGGGTTTGTAATAGCCCATTTTACAGAATAAGCTTAAAACTCACGGAAAGCAAAATACCATCGTACGGCGTTTACTTAAAATATAACATCAAAATAACAAAAAAGCACTGCATAATCATAAGCAACAATGTAACTATATGTTAGTAAGAAGTGAAGAGTAACGAAGCGACGCGATGTAGCGCTCAGCGAGTGAACATCCCTCACAAACCACAAACTTGCTCGGTGACTTTGTGAGGGAGACGCAGCTTACTAGAAAATTAGTTAATACTCTTGAACACCCACATATTTTTGCACTTACCCAGGTTCACACACAATTCTGAGTACAGCTATTATTTAGGAGCTGTAATATTATTATTGCTCATTGCCTCGTACCGTGATCGCCAGTGATCTGAAAAGTGCTCTTATGCCCATGAATGAATGAAAATATATGAAAAAAAAACGTTAATTGCACTGCAGACAAGCGCTTGTTCATCTTATTTTATTATTTTGAAAAAAAAATATGGATTTATTTGATATTGTGAGAGATATCCACAAGATTAACTTATTTTTACCGCTATTTTAATGAAATAAGTTATATTTTGCATAAGAAAAACAATTCATTATTTTACGTTTATTTTTAAGTGGATTTGTTATTATTCTTATTTGTTATTTTACTTTAATCCTACAATCTCTATCGTATTTAAGCAGAATGTAGTGAAATCAGAGCGCGCTCTTCTCCAACTTTGATAATTGCAGTAATTAGGGGTTGATAACCCCTAATTTTCTTGCAGAACTAAAGATTATACCAAGATATTAATCACATCTTCTTAAGTGAAGTGGTGAAACTTTCCGAATTGACATTCCTAATAACACTGCGAGAATTAATAGCCTTCGCTCTGACAATAATTGAGCTGAACAAAGCTTTTTTTCTTAAATCCATTATATTAGTTAATCTTTACTAACATTTATACTACGTTCACATTATGTTACGACTTTGCTGATTTTAAAATTGTAAAGACAATTAGTGTACTTGTTATATTATAATATTCAGTGAAACGCTGAAAGAACAGTGACATAAAGGTTAATTATATAAACTTCTGATTGATTACCTAACAGAGCACAGTTTCATTTAAATTATATTTATTTTTCGATAAATATGTATATAGAATTTATTTTACTTGTCAGTAGTGTAAAAGTGATCAAACAATATAACTCAAAAGTAGTAAGTACTACAAGATAGTTACTCAACTTTAATATGAGACGGGAGCAAAGATAGTATCGTCTCTACAAAGAAATAAAATAGCTGAGATCTGATAATGAGAACAATTAAATTCACTATAGTTTCAGTTAGTTCTGCAGTTATAGCGCGTATCTACTGCAGCTATTGTTTTACTTTGTTGGAAATTATTCCATTTTGAACACAACAGTATTGTGTTGTACTTAAAGTTTGAGTTTCATAAATTATATTATACGTTAAATGGATTTATAATGTTGATATACTCTTCAAGATGTTTATTAGCGTTCAATAGACTATTTGTAACGTTTTCTGACTTGTTTTATTAATTATGTATCTTCTTAGAAAACTCACAGCTTTGCTACTCAGCTATACATCTATAAATGTTATTTTATTCAGACGCAAACGAAACTCAAGGTCACAATAACTACCTTACGTTTGAAGGACAGTGAGCATATTATATAGGTAGTGGTATTAGCTAAATGTTGAAGTAACCTTGATGCTCAGAGTCGAGTACATGTACGTATTGTTTGTATAATTATAAATGTGGAGGTACAAATACAAAGCTTCCGCAACATTGTTAGCTCGGTGAACTGCGGCTGGAGAGGATTAGTACCGGAGTGCGGCACACACAGCGGGGCTCTGTTACTGTTCATTGGATACAACTCGCTATATTTTTATGTGCAATCATACACTAATTATTTTGCTAATTTTATCTGTTGAAAACTCATCATCTTAATTAGGTCGTTCGTCTTGGCAATAAGTATTGTCTGAATGTTTTACGCCCTACCGCCTGACGTCTGTCCTTAGATAGGCTCGATTTTGTGAGTTATATTTTTCAAGTATAGTACAAGTAGAGGACAATAAAATCATCAATCCAACTAGGTGCTAATAGCAAAGATAAACACAACAAATGGATGACAACTAAAACAGCTAATCTTTTTGCACAGAGAGCTAGATTGATTAAGGAGAAAAACTCTAAAGACAGACGAAAACAAATAGCAAGCCTCAGTAAAGAAATTAAAGAAAATATTAGACGAGAAAGAAATCAGGGAAGAATGGAAACAATTGCGAGACATATCAACCAGACAGGTGGCATCAAAAAGGCGTACAAGGAATTATCTGATAAAAAAGACTGGATTGTACAGATGAAAGATAGAACAGGAAATAAGAAAAATCGGAGACAAGAAATACTGAGAGTTGCAACATCATATTACAAGAAATTATATGAACAAACCACAGTTGAAATAGAAACTAAACTCCCAGATATCTCAACCGTACCCTATATTCTGAAAGAAGAAATAGAAACCACTATAGAAACACAAAAAAAACGATAGAGCGCCTGGCCCAGATGGAATAGGTAATGAAATCTTAAAGCAAATGAAACCTTTAATAACACCCGTTCTCACAGACATCTTTAACGATATCATCAATACAGAAGCCATTCCCCAGCAATGGTCTAAATCTAACATAATCCTTCTGTTTAAAAAAGGAGACCAATATGACATTGGAAACTATCGGCCTATAAGTTTGATGTCCAATCTATATAAAATATTCGCCAAGATCATACTCAAACGAATAGAAGGGAAACTTGATGAACAGCAGCCGATAGAACAGGCGGGTTTTCGCAAAGACTACTCAGTACTTGACCACATACATGCTGTGAGACAAATCATATCAAAATATAACGAATACCAACTAACTTATTATATAGCATTCGTGGACTACAGCAAGGCATTTGACTCCTTATTACACACTAAGATCTGGGAAACACTAAAAGAACAGGGGATTGAACAAAAATACATAAGACTAATAAGAAATGTATACAGAAACAGTTCAGCATGCATTCAGTTAGAAAAAAAGGGTGAATTATTTGAAATACAAAAAGGAGTAAGGCAGGGGGACCCTCTCTCTCCGAAACTTTTCTCAGCTGTATTAGAAGCAATTTTTAGAAAATTTGAATGGGAGAACTTAGGACTAAACGTCGACGGGCAAATACTAACTCATCTAAGATTTGCTGACGATATTGTGCTTACTGCGAAAACGCCAGAAGATCTGAACAGGATGCTAAACGAACTATCATCAGAGAGTGAAAAGGTAGGACTCAAACTAAACCCAGAAAAGACAAAAATAATGACAAACGGAATAGAAAAATCCATAATCGTACGCGACTCGCAAATTAATTATGTTAAGGAATATATATATTTAGGGCAGTTGATATCACCTAAAGATGACATCAATAAGGAAATAGAAAGACGCATAACCAACAGCTGGAAAAGATATTGGAGCTTAAGAGAGGTTATGAAAGACAAAAACATACATACATCAACAAAAGGCAAACTTTTTGACACCTGCATACTACCAATATTAATGTATGGCAGTCAAACATGGAGTATAGCAAGATATAATATTAATAAACTTTCTGTTTGCCAACGCAAAATGGAAAGAAGTATGCTGGGAATCAAAAAAAGGGATAAAATAAGAAATAATATTATAAGGAAAAGAACTAAAATCCAAGATGTAACCCTGAAAATTAAACGTTTGAAGTGGAAGTGGTCAGGTCATATGATACGAGGGAAAAACAAATGGAGCAAGATAATCTCTCAGTGGTATCCTAGAGAAGGCCAAAGAAAAAGGGGTAGACCGCTGAGCAGGTGGGATGATGACATAAGAAAAGTAGCTGGAGTGACATGGTACAGAGTGGCAATGGAGCGGCAGGAATGGAATAGGTTGGAGGAGGCCTTTGTCGAAGGACAAACGGATTTGCAAAATGTAGTTAAAGCCCGGATAATAGAATAGACAAAACCATTATAAAAATATTGTGAATTCCGAATAAAGGCTATTATTATTATTATTGTATATACGTTTCGTATAGCTCGACTCCAGGTCGGTTTCTTTTTTAAATGGCCAGGTACGGGCTTGTGCCAAGTACTCTGGTTACATAGTTGTAGTTGTATGATGTGTGTTTGATACTGTGTTGGGCGTATGTGGATGATGTGTAGATGTTGTTTGAGATGTGTGTGTGTTTCTTTGTGTAGTTTGGGGTGGGAGTGATGTAGGGTTTAGGAATCTTCTAACTATTGAGCATGTATCGATGACTACTGATTTTTGTAATATTATTATTATTATTATTTAGTACAAGATCAGACGCGGTGACACTTTTATTCTTGATCCTTAACTTTGTATGCATATTATTTACACATATTAAATTAAATGACCTTAGCCGAATATATTTGTTCAAATTGAGATCATCTTTGTAATTTTTAGTAAAATTAAATTTCTAATTCAATATTACACAATAGAGTACTGGTAGGAATATTTTGATGAACAATAAGATTAACAAATAACTCAGACTTATATAGAGCTAAGTACCTAATATTGTAGGACACCTAACCTTAATGAATCTAACTGAAATGTTATTATGTATTTTCTAGTAAGTAGTTACATGTGAATGTGGATCATACTCACTCACAGGGGACTCTTGTTCTATCTATAAATCATGTTTGTGAGTCATGAAATATTGATAATGATAGCGTCAGATTATCTTATCTTTAAGATATTTCTTCCACAGTTTAACGAAACTAAAAAGCTTGAGCTTTGATTAATTTCATTTGTAAATATATTACATAGATAAGCAATTATCGTTTCCGTGTCAGAGTTCAGCTTGTAACACTAATTATTAGTTATCATTATCATAGATAATGTACTAACTACAAGTCGGTAAATCATAGACTAACCACACACACACAGGCTACTTGCTGGAGATAATTAGTAGAGGAGAGCCTTTAACTTGGTGGTGGAACTTGTTGCAGGGAAACAACTTATTACTAACTTAGTGTTAATTAGTTCTTAATTATACACACAATACATGTCATTAAGTATTAAAACCTATTGTATTTCTATGATTAGATGTAATGGGTGTGTTAATTGTATATGCTACATCATGATACGTAGTTACACTGAATAAGAGCAACTTTCAGATATTTCTAACTTTTAACTTAACTTTTCTAATTTCAGTAAAGCTTTTATTAACACAAATCACAATTAGAAGCGGCCATTAATTATTGACTATGAATTATATTGTTAACTGTAATTCTTTTCCTTGAGCATTTGTCGGTTTTGTTAAATAATGGCATAATATTAATTGACTCATTAACTGCAAATATTATTTTTTTAAATTCTAAGCATCAATCTATTTGTTTATTTGTGTTTATATTCGCAGTTATCGTCACATTTCGTTGAATGAACAGATCTGCGCTCAAATCTCGGGCTGTTATCCAACTTCGCTAATGACAGTAATGAATCAACCCTTAATTCTCTTGCAAGCTGTAACAAATGTTATATGAAGATATTCATCAAATCTTTTTATTTCATAAAACTTTATGATTTGACCTTCCGACATTCCGTACTTCATCTTTACTTGACAAATATACAAAAGTCTATATACAATACTATATTTCAATCAATTTATAATTCAACTAGCTGTCCCGGCAAACGTTGTTTTGCCATACTAAAAAAAAAAAGTTTTGAAAAATAGATGTTGGCCAATTCTGGGACCTACTGAAGATGCATGTAAAATTTCATAAAGATCGGTCAAGCCGTTTCGGACGAGTACGGTAAGTAACACTGTGACACGTGAATTTTATATATAAGACTAGCTGGCACGGCAAACGTTGTTTTGGAATACCAAAAAAAAAGTCAAAAAAAAAAATTACTATAAACCTCACGCAGCCCGAGACCTTTCCAACGAATGCAAAACCGTGGAAATCGGTTCGTGCGTTCTGGAGTTATAGCGTCAGGAAGGAAAATCCGACTTATTTTTATATAGTAGATTATTTATGATTCTTATTACCAAAATATATGTATTTTAAAAATAAGATAACAAAATTAAATATCCCACGTCTTTTTTTAATATAAAACAAGCTACGTAAAGATAAAAAAGTTAATAGTGATGATCAGAGAGCGGGAACACCATATTTCATGAAAGTTTCAGTTAGTTCTGTAGATATGGATCCACGTCCGCCCACGTTTAATGATCGCAATGTGAACCTACGTGATCCTTCGCTCTCATTTCATATTCAACTTTAAGATTTTTTATTTTTTACAATCGCATACGCATGTATCTCATTTACTATTGATTACACACACCAAGCTCTGATACAACCTGATAGTGGTATAGAAAAACAAATATTATTTAGAAGCTAAATAATACCTAACCGTAATAAATCTAAGTGTAATATACTCGTATGTTGTAGAGACACATGCCGATGAGGGTCACTCAGATCCGCACAAACCCTTGCCTTATGAATAAATCAAGTTTAAGAGTTATGTGACACATGTGTACTGATTCGTTTAGTCTAGTGTTAGATTATCATCAACTAGTACTAGGTATAATATAACAATGTTTTAGGTACACTTGTCCCAGTTGCGTATATCTTTTTTAGCAGTTTTTATTTCCAAGCCTCTTTAAGGAAATGTTTTCTTTTTATATTACATCAAAAATATATTTCACAAACTAATAATAATACTTATTTGCATAATAGACACGTCGTGAAATATATTTCAACAGTAGAGAACTTAGAAGGGATTTTATAAGCGTTAGATATAGAGGAACATGTGACCCACATCACAATGTAGTGACCCGTTTCAAAGAATACTCATATCAATTATATTTTAGATATTTTAAATACAGTACAAATATATTATTATTTTACTGCTTAGAATAAATTCTTTATTATTCAGCAGTAAAATATTTATTTATAAAAGAATGGAAAACAAAAAATTGTTATGCTTAATATCACGGCAACGACACATTGTTTCAAAAAACTTAACATCGGTTACATGTCTACGATATTTTGGTATAGAGAATATTTCCTAAATTAAATAGACTTGTGGTACTGTGTGACAATTGAATAGTCGAGTGTGGCCTACAAGAGGTGTCAGCCCTCAGCGACAAACATTTGAAAATATAACGATATTGGAGAACTTCATAAGTATTCTCCTATCTGTTCTCCTATCTATTGTATCTGGAAATTTGTTATGATTTATGTAAATATTGTTAATTAATTAGTGTTTATAACAAAAGTACTTTGTGCTGCTAGAAACAGAAATTAAAAGCTAACGTCGCGTCTCAAGTGATTTAGTGAGTGGTAGTGTAGTATCCAAGCTTAACTTGTTAAGGTGACAACTGAGCACAAATAACACGGACAGAGGAAGTTGGCCATAGTGAGGACATTTGATTTTATTTAAGTTTCAGTTAGAGATACACGAGAGAAAGTTTTCCTTGCACAGTTTTGTATTATCTTATCTTCTTTTAGCAGAACTTTTGAATTAAAGTTCCTAAATGGTTATTGTATTGTAAATTTTCTAAAAAGAATAATTACTAAAATTCTTATAAGGCTTAATTAAATTATATTTTATTATTGCACAATTAATATCATCTGAAAACTATGTGTGTGCTGATAACATGTATGTGGATAATGCTTCATTATTTTTTATGTGTGTGTGTTAGTTTGACGTGTTACTCATATACCAAATAAGTGCAGTCACCACATACTGCTCCAATTAAACAATAATTATATTATTTGTTCTGTAACGTTTCAGTCGAGTCTAATACAATTTCCCACCTGGAGCAGATTTCGTTTCATTGTTACCACGAGTACGAGTTATGTTTAAACTGAATTAATAGAGCGTGTGAGAGAACATTATTCTTAAATTTTAATTGAAGATTATAATATAATCCGCACGTACTATAAGTTTCACGTTTTATTGTCACTTATCGTAATCCAATGTTAATACTACTAAAGTGCAAAGTCTGCACATTAGTTAAGGAATATAAGAGAGATATCGACTAGTCACAAAGCGGTGTAATTCGTAACAGATTTTATCGTAGCAAAAAATACTCTTTAAAACGTGCAGACATACCCGATGCGATGCAATTGAAAGTCGTAAATACATTTGAACAATTTTCATGTGAATTCCAGTCAGATTTACATAAGAGTTAAACGGCAGCAAGTCCTCGAAGCGCGCGATCTCTCCACTAACACTATTGTTCCCAACTTGCAGCTGCTCCACCATTTATTTTAACGTTCAGCTGAAAATCACGAAGGCATTACATCGAATGCGACGGAGAGAATCACGCATCGATTGTTCTCGATAGTGACGTAGTTTAGTGAGCCGACTGAGCGATAAGCCCGCCGCCCGGCTCAATGGAAGCGCTTTTACGTTTAGATAATACTCTTTGTGGGCTTTGAGTTATGTAGGTATGATGTCCACTTCCAACATTTGATGATACATACATATTATACATAGGTATAGATAATTATTTGTTTATGTGTTATGTAAACATATTTTTATCAAAATTTTTCTTTGTTAGGAATCTTTAAATTATTTCTCGTAGGTACTACATTTTAGAACATCCAATTTACAGAAGGACCAAAGTGTAAGAAAGTCATAGCTTTTTTTAGTTTACCTATAAGCATTTACTGACACATTTTATTGCATTTACAGTAATTATGATAAATCAACAGATTAGAGTATTTTTAAAATAAAGATCAACCGACTTCATGTGCCTTTGAAATTTGAGGTTTTCCTCGATTTCTCAAGAGATAACCATCAGATTCTGACATGGTGCCAATGGGACCACAGGAACCACCGGCTTTCGATGAAAAAAAAATCATTAAAATCGCGCCCAGTTAAAAGTTAAAAGTTATGAGTTTGTTTTATCTTTAGTTAAACATAAAAGAAAAAAAATTAAAAAAACATGTAATCGAATTGAGAACCTCCTCGTTTTTGTTGTTATCGTCTTGTTATCCTACGTAACACATCTACGTACTTGCAAACATAAACATTTTTTGATTTATAGTCAAAATTACATAACTTTAGGAAACGGAAGTAATTAAACTAGTATCAACAATGCAAGTGTTTGGAGCGTTTATATTTAGTATCTAAAGCTAGAACAATATTGTAGTGACGTACAAAGTAGTACTGGAACATTGTTAGCTGCGGTCGAGAGGGATTAGTGCGGGAGTGCGCCAGGGAGACACACTGGGCCCAATATTTTACTGTACTCTACTGCTGGACTTAATTCCTTGGCATTCACTAAGTCCTTGAAATGTATTCACGCTTCTGATACGGTGCTGTTAATGCAACTGAAATATTCTGTCATAAAAAACCATGCGTGTTGATGTCGTGATCCTTGCGAGCTTTTGATCTTCTGCTTTTCATTTATAAGAATCTGATTCAGTGTGTTTCCCCCAGTTTATCATCATTAATTAACTCTAACATCAATTAAAAACCTCGTCATAATTATATTTTTAATAAAATAAGTAATTCATAATTGGTAGGACATGTACTTTTAGATGTTCTAAAGTATTTAGTTTACCATTATTCAGTCTCAGTTTATACATAGTGATAATGACTAGAGATGAAACGGATAGTAGTTTGGCCGGATACCGGATACTGGATATTCGGCAAGGTACTAGGCCGGAGCGCCGGATATCCGGCTGCCGGATATTCGGCCCTTTATTGCGTTGACGCGATCGGTTTTATTTGAATATTGGCGCGGTGAACGAGATCGGAAATATTCAGGCGCATTCGGGTCGCACGTAAGCGGAGATCGGGTCCACTCGGCGTTCGAGTGTTATCGCGCGTGTCAGTTTATGTTTGTTTCTCAGTTTGTTTTTTCTTTATTTCATTGTTTATCACTTGTCGTCGTGATTTTATGTTTAAATTGAATAAGATTTTTTAAAATTTTACTATCCGGTATCCGACCGGATACTGTATTACTATCCGGTATCCGGCCGGATAGTGAAAACAAGGCCGGATAGGCCGGATACCGGATAGTTACCGGATATCCGTTTCATCTCTAATAATGACAGTCTAGTCACAGACATATATGCAGTATTTAACACTTAACACTATAATTAGTACGACTAGTGATCCTTTGATAAATTTGTTAGTGCTCTTATTCGTGGCAAGTTGTACAATGAAGGCAATTAGGTGCGAGGACCGCAACCGCGCGCCCTCTCACCGACCGAACATTATGTGGACGCACCGGATTGTCTCTAATGAGATTGTCTCATCAACTGTTATCAACTATACTGTGATGGTTCTATTTTAACAATGTTTTCCAAAATATTTTTTGAGTACCTTCCTTGACTTTTTTTACATAGTTTACGTGTTTTAAATAATAAGAGATCGATGTGATGACAGATTCAAGTAAAAAATTTAAATATCATCATCATAACATCACGCCTTTATCCCATGGGCTGGCATGGCTACGATCCAAACATACTTCCTTGGTTTCATCCACACTCATACACCTGGTCATACATGCTTGACGGTTGTAAGTGCTACGCACTTGTCCCTTTTGGAGTATACCGGCGATGACATCGGAGTATATTTTTCTAGGGCGTCCTCTCCCAGCATTTCCACTTACCTCCGCCGTGTATATACCTTTCGTTAATCATCTATCATCCATGCTCCCGATATGACCAAACCACCTCAGCATACTTTTCTCCACCTTAGTCACTACATCCTCTTTCAGACCGCAACGTTCTCTTATAACTTGATTTCTTAATCTATCATTCAAAGTCACACCACACCTACAGAAGTATGTGTGGTGTGACTTTGAATGACAAAATGCTGTAGAGATGCGCTCTTTGACTACAGCATTTTTTCTACTTTCACGTTTCTTCTACCACACCCAACATTCGCTTCTATACATAAGCTTACCTACGCTTCCCGCTAACACTCTTCTTTCCACATCAGCTATTACATTTAACTATTTATCACATTTAATTATTTGCTTAGAATTTATCACCAAAGCCTTAGTTACTCTTATCTCGTGCGCTCTTAAATTTGATGATAGTAATTTGGCATCATTGAGGTTAATAGCGCACCAGAATATATTAACAAAAGGAAAATTTAGCGTTCAACCACAATAGACTGATAGTTAGCCCATGACCACAATCCGTACAATTCAATCATAACTTCAGGTAAACAATGAAGGTACTGTAAAGGTTGTGATCATTGAATATAACCTATACAATGATACAGGCCACTTAAGATTTGTTTTTAAAAAAAAGGAATAAAAAATTTAAAATTTGAAAATAAAAAGAAAAGAATTTATTGAGAGATATAAAAAGGGACATGTAGTGAGGATGTTGAAAAATGATTGTAAAATAGTTTTTCTATATTATAAAAAATATAACAAATTAATTAAATGTGTTTTAAATTATTATTATAAATTAGGAAAGTAGAAGCTTTACAAATGGAGCTTTACAATTGGTGGAGGCGCCGGGTATAGCGGCCCGATTGGTAAATCAGCTCCTACGCCCAGGGATGTGTTGACGAGCAAAGGGTCGACACAGGATAAATGTTAATTATCAGAGAAGTAGCCGTATCTTTTTATTAAATTTTTATAAATTATTTATAACTAAGATGGATCTAGCCACGATAACTTTCGGTGGTTGCGCACAGGAGTGCCTAGATGAATTCGAAGAAATGTTTTACGCTTTAATAACTTTCAAGAGATGCTTGTCTGAAGAAGAAAAATTATCACTATTGCCCTCATTTTTAAGGGGTAACGCCTTACTTTTCTTCTGGGGCATTAAAGACACGTGCAAAAGCGTGCAGGAGGTATTTGATAGACTAAGGGAAGAGTTCCAAGAAGTAAATTACCAAGAATTGTTCTATAACGAAATAATTATTTGCATAATGATGTAAATTGGTTTAGTGATTCAATTAGATTAAGGTTATATATATAGTGATAATTATAATTTACTAATATTGTTTTATTTTGGTGTGTTTCATATTGTTCGGGATCGGCGAGACTTCATAATGACGTCAGCAAATTTATACATAAGAAAGATGCTATGAAAAGGAACCACATCAAAAATTTAATAATTTTTTCATATTTATATTTTGAATGTTTAGTTAAAAATGTGAGATAAATATATTAACATAGTAATTGGATAGTGAGTATTTCGTACTAGATTATGATTATAGTATTAAGGTGGAACGATTAATAGGTATAATAATGGGTTGTGTTGAGTTATAATGTCGAAAGGAGTGGCTTGGTAGAGTTAGTTGGATGAGTCGTATCAACGGGTAATATCTTTGAATGCAACATGGTAAGGCCATAGGCTATTTGTCATGGAATCCTGTTTTGGGATATCACGCATTTTAGAGATAGAACTCATAAGATAGGATTTAGGAAAGTAGGTGCTAGAGTAAAGTATTTGTTCATTAGGAGAGAAATGTGAAAGGTTGATAATTGAAAGAAGTTGTATTATAGTGAGAGGTTGCTGATAATATTTTTATTTTATTTATTGGGTAATAGTTAGATAATAATGATTAGCGAATAGTTTATAATTACTTAGATAATAGAATGATTGATTATTTAAAACGTTACTTGTGGTAGAAGAATGGTTGGTAAATTTATCTCACGAGAAGGAATTCTAAATGTGGAATAAATTGGTCATTCCCGAGCATTCAGGATTACTTAGTAGAAATTATACCTAAATAATTGAAAAGAAGGTTGAGTTTTATCTGAGCATACTTTAAATTTTAATTTGATAATCTCTGGATTCTATCAATTATAATGGTTTCTTATGTAAATTTTCTCATTAAGCTGGAAAGCTGTTAAATTAGCATATCTTTCGGATCTATGATGCTGACCTCATAATTGAAGCTCGATAGTTTTTATAAGAGCATTAATTGTTTGGTGATGAACATTTTTCTGATGGATTGTTGATGATATATGCTTTGTGTCTTGGTGTGATAGTTTTAAGGATGCCTTATCACTCTTGTTTATTATTGGATAAATCAATTTTAAAGATGAAGTAGTTTAATATTTTATGAAAAGAGTGATATGATATAAGGGCATCGTAGTTAGTGTGGTTCGGATGACTAAGATTAGAAAGGCAATTTTTGGTTGGTTTTTTGCTTTTCAAGTTTTTCGAAATGTATTGCTTCGAAAAGCTAGGTCCTAGCTGGATCTAATCTGGTTCATTCTAGTTTGTTATCATGCTTTCCAACCTTAGGTAGGGTGTCCAGTATTTTGTAACTTAGAAAAAAAAAAATTTTTTTTTTTTTTTGGAAAAAAAATATTTTTTTTGGAAAAAAAATATTTTTTTTTTATCCTCTAAGGGGGGGAGAATGTAAAGGTTGTGATCATTGAATATAACCTATACAATGATACAGGCCACTTAAGATTTGTTTTTAAAAAAAAGGAATAAAAAATTTAAAATTTGAAAATAAAAAGAAAAGAATTTATTGAGAGATATAAAAAGGGACATGTAGTGAGGATGTTGAAAAATGATTGTAAAATAGTTTTTCTATATTATAAAAAATATAACAAATTAATTAAATGTGTTTTAAATTATTATTATAAATTAGTGTAAAGTAGAAGCTTTACAAATGGAGCTTTACAATTCAATTGTAAAGCTCCATTTGTAAAGCTTCTACTTTACACTAATTTATAATAATAATTTAAAACACATTTAATTAATTTGTTATATTTTTTATAATATAGAAAAACTATTTTACAATCATTTTTCCAACATCCTCACTTCATGTCCCATGCTCATCTCTTCTCCAATTCTTTTTTATTCATTTTCAAATTTCAAATTTTTTATTCCTTTTTTTTAAAAACAAATCTTAAGTGGCCTGTATCATTGTATAGGTTATATTCAATGATCACAACCTTTACAGTACTGTATTGTCCGTTCATAACAATCAATTACGATACAATCTTGTTCCTATTAATAAGTTGAGTATCAATATATCAAAGTAGTATTAAGTACCGAGTAGCAACTGGAGTGTTACTCGCTGGTGGTAGTCACGTGCCACACGTGGCTAGTGAACTGAACGCAACAGGTACTACTTGTACTGATATCGTACTAGAGGGGAAATAATTACATAACACAAATTATATCAAATCTCATACCACTAAGTAATTATAACTTATTACTGTTGTTGTACTTGTTTTATATATTACTAGCTGACACGGCAAACGTTGTTTTGCCATACTAAAAAAAAGTTTGAAAAATAGATGTTGGCCGATTCTCAGACCTACTGAATATGCCTGTAAAATTTCATAAAAATCGGTCGAGCCGTTTTGGAGGAGTACGGTAACTAACACTGTGACACGTGAATTTTATATATTAGATTAAAAATAGAAATTTTTATGATCAATTTATTTTAAGGCCTGTATTTGAATTTTTACCTAAATATGTACGTAATTGATAAAATTATGAATGAATTTATAGATTATACTTTCCTCACAGTCTAGAATTCCACTAAAGTTGAACAACAGAGGGATCACTTAACCGTAATAAATAAAAGCTCCAAAAAAATATATTATCGCAGGTCAAAGTTAACCACATAAACTTTGTGTTGTGAATAAATCAAGTTCGGATTTAGTTTGAGCGAAGATTATCTTTGGGCTAAAATAATAAATTGCTATAGTTTGTACATTGTCATATTGTTTTGCAAATATTTAGCACAATATGCTAATGTTTTCTTATCAGTAAGAAAGACAACAAGCAAATTAAAATAGGGTTTACTGAGATTTATTGTGGCTGGTAAAATGTATCTCCCGTTGATCGACATAATTATGATCTTTATAGGTGTTAACTGAATCACATCACGTGAATTCACTTAACATCCGACTGCAGCCACGTATCCTTTGAACTCTGAGTCGGCGGAACCTGAACATTCTTAGGCTTGTCTGACTGTTTACATGTGTCAGACAACTGTGAACGTTCTCGCTTCGTCATCATATACTAATGTTCAGTTATTCCTATGACAAAGGATTCCAGTTGTAGAAATTTTTTTAAAATTAATATATTACGGAATTTTTTGCTTGTAATTAATTCATAGAGTAAAATGTATTAATAATATTAAGACGTCTAGAGATTAGATGTCACATTTTATTGCAAAAAAATATTATATTTTTGTAAATTATACATTAAAAATGTTTTGTACATAAATTTTGAACTAAATAATCTCAACTGGCTGCTTTATAAACACTAGGCTGGAGCAGAATAAATTAATAAGAACTCTAAACAGTGTATTTATAAATATACAGTTCAGTTCTACAGTTATGTATAAAAAACAAATTTTATAAAATACTTGTATCCATAAATAGGCAGACATGTACCTACTCTAATATTATTCATATATAGTAGTGACCCTGACGGAGGCTATTGTTGGCTCGTCAGCATTCACCTGACTTTCCTCTCAAGGCTACACGAGAGCACCTCGTGTTGAGAATCCATTACCTCTGACCTTTAGCTCGCTACAAACATAGCACATACGGGTATACTCCATTAATAAACAAGAACATGTTTATTCTCGTCTTTGTTAAAAACTTGTATATATTCCTGGCCAACATAATTATTATACCTACTCGTATAGCCGTTACTAAAAAAAAAACGTACTGACTGATATCATTGGCGATGTTAAGGGCCTACATCAATATTATCGTATATCATCGCCGACACGTACATATTAACACAGCCAGTAGGCACAGAAAATGAAGAATTAGGGATACTTTTCCTATTTACTCAAAATCTACTAAATATATTTTAATTCTGATCCACGTGTTTCTATATATAATAGTTACCTATGTTTTTAAAATTATTTCATTAGTTAATACGCGATAATAGACCGACAAATGAAAAAAATAAAAAATTTTAGAGGTTGGTTCGCCAAGATTCTCTATCGAGAAAACTTTTTTCAATCGCGTTTCTGAGTTCATGCGATCCTAGATCATATATTGAAAAAACATATACTTAAAAATTAGAGCTTCATGCATGCTCCATTCAATCTAAAGAAACAATGAAACCTTCGTACATAGAAAAATGCACGAAGCTATTTTGGTATTTTCTTAATAACCAGTGACTTGTTTTAAATCTTTGGGACGTTTGATTAATTGTTTTCAGATCAGATCAGATCTCAGACATTTATGACAGAATTTGAGGAGTACCTACATACTCGATTGTATCAATGGAAACTTACACAAAATAACTAGTAACTTGATCATCATATAAGAATCTTTATATACCACGTAGGTAAGTCATAAAGTCTTGACATTGAATTACAAGCCAACACGCTACATTACTCAACGAGTTAGTAAAAGAAGCAGCGAGGAACATTCCTCTACTTAGTGAGAGACTTCATTCAATGTACGAGGAGTCGTGCACCGATTTGGCATTATTTTGTTGAAAGGAAAAAGATATTAAAATATAATTATCTAATTTGTTGAGTTATTTATTTATTTAACAAGTTATTTTTTATGAGAAAGTGCATCAACATTAATTGGCCTATTCGTTTGGCTTAATGTTAATTATAAATGTGAACGTTTCAGAGTCACCCGCCCTCTCGACTTGGCTCTCACTTAATCCCCTTGTTGTAACTGTGCAATTTAAAGTTAATATATTTCCGCGCGCACAATAAATTTTGTATTTTATTCCCTTAATGTAATCTTTATGCAGTCAAACTCTTCCCCCCCACTCTTATCAAAGTTCCGAGTGTTTTTGTTGAATTTTAAACAATTGCATGCCGTGGGGGCGTGACTAATTTCAGTTTTAAAAGTACTGTTAGCACAACTTGCGAAAGTTTCGCAATGTACCATTCAATTAATGTAAATTATTAATTTAAACTTGCATCTAGCCTCATCATAACTTTTTGTTAAAATAGAGTCTTCAATCTGTAAGTAGTCTATAGCTTTATGTTAATGAAATATAATAAAACCATTATATTTGTAATTTTGTGACAAAATAAACATGTTGAGTTTCATACACATTATATAACAGATATGAAGTATTGAGGATTGTGTGAGTGTCCTCACACTACACTCACCACTAATCCCAGTGAACATGTCACCAACATGTCTGAGGGTAACACTCACCACTCAACTCTTATACAATATTCTTATAACAACATTATATGTACATATTGTAAAGGTTGTGATCATTGAATATAACCTATACAATGATACAGGCCACTTAAGATTTGTTTTTAAAAAAGAAATAAAAAATTTAAAATTTGAAAATAAAAAGAATAGAATTGGGGAGATTGGAAAGAGACATGAAGAGAGGATGTTGGAAAAATGATTGTAAAATAGTTTTTCTTTAATATAAAAAATATAACAAATTAATTGTGATAAAAGTGTTTTATTATCAAAGAAGAAGCTTTACAATTGGTGAAGCTTTACAAATGGTGGAGGCGCCGGGTATAGCGGCCCGATTGGTAAACCAGCTCCTACGCCCAGGGATGTGTTGACGAACAAAGGGTCGACACAGGATAAATATTTATTATCAGAGAAGTAGCCGTATCTTTTTATTAAATTTTTATAAATTATTTATAACTAAGATGGAACTAGCCACGATAACTTTCGGTGGTTGCGCACAGGAGTGCTTAGATGAATTCGAAGAAATGTTTTACGCTTTAATAACTTTCAAGAGATGCTCGTCTGAAGAAGAAAAATTATCACTATTGCCCTCATTTTTAAGGGGTAACGCCTTACTTTTCTTCCGGGGCATTAAAGACACGTGCAAAAGCGTGCAGGAGGTATTTGATAGACTAAGGGAAGAGTTTCAAGAAGTAAATTACCAAGAATTGTTCTATAACGCTCGTCAAAATCGTAAAAGTCTGTCGGAATTTTATTATTATTTAAATGAAATCGCTAGGAAGGCGAAGATTGCGGATGACAAAACGTTTATTATTAAATTTATAGGGGCATTGAACCCTTTCCATAAGAGTAGACTATCGACTTCTTATTTACCGACGAAAGTAGTGTTAAAGGATGTGATCCGGCAAGTGGAAAAATTGTATTGTAGCAGAGAGAAGGACACGCTACAACTAGAGCTCAACCCTAGGGCACTAGTAACGAATTTCGTAAATGAGCGTCGTGCACCCACACCGTTCTCGTCGCCCATATCCAGCCCGTCACAAGATATAAGGGGTCGTCGTCAGATACAAGATGCAGCTTCATCTCCTCAATATAATAGACATAACTATAATTTACGTTCTGATTTTAGGAACACACGGTCACAGCCGAATTTTCCCACTCGCCAGAACTGAGGAAGGTCCAGTTCAGCGAGGTGGCGGATAGGGGATCAGGCCTTCTACAGACACATATTATGGATGTTGAGATGCAGTCTACGGAAAAATTGAATATGCAGGTTAGACCCCTAGTTAAATTCAGTACAAATTTAGTAAAAGATGTGGCTTTGGCAGATTCCGGTGCTTCAGTTTCGTGCATCAGCCAGTCGTTGTTGAATGATATGAGAATGGAATGTAATAGTATAGAAAATATGTGTGTGAAAGCAGTAAATGGAAACGCATTGAAGGTTTTAGGGCGATGCGATGTGATGTTCGCTCTAGAAAGTTTTTTATTTCAACACGAGTTTTTAGTGATTAAAGATTTAAGCTGTAATGTTATATTGGGGCAAGATTTTTTATTAAAGAATAAAATGTGTATTGATTTTAGTAGTCATTGTGTGTCATTCGGACAGGGAAGGATTAGGTTTGTGTCTGCGATAGATGAGATACAAAAAATTATTAAGCAACCGCAGGAAAAAGTTTGTTGTAAGGTAAAGGAGTTTACGAAAGAGGATAGTTGTTATTTTTCTAATTTAGTAAATGAGTATGAGGTGTCTGTCAAAATAGAAAATGAAAGTTTTATAATAAATAATATGTTAGAAAAGAGTAAAAAACAAAGCTTAATGTCATTGTTGAAAAGTAATAGGGATAGGTTTGCTTTTTCTACTGAACAGTTGGGTAGATCAGCGGTGGTGCCTGTGTTGATCGAAACGAAGGATGAAGAGCCGGTGCGGAGTTATCCTTATCGGGTTTCGGCGACGCAGCGTGATATTATTGATAAACAGGTGGAAGAAATGTTGAAATTAGGGGTAATAAGTGAGTCCTCTAGCTCCAATGCGTCACCTGTAGTATTAATTAAGAAAGCGGATAATACATGGCGTTTTTGTGTAGATTACCGAAAATTAAATAAAAAGATTCAGCGTGATAATTATCCTATCCCGAGGATAGACGATATAGTAGATAATTTAGCGGGGGCGCGTTATTTTGCAGAGTTAGATTTAAACTCAGGCTATTGGCAGACGGAAATTACCAATGGGAGGCACAAGACAGCCTTTGTAACATCGACGGGATTATATGAATTTAATGTGGTGCCGTTTGGACTAGCCACGAGTCAGGCGGTATTCCAACGCATGATGGATAAAGTTTTGGGGGACTTAAAATTCAAAGGGGTTATGGTGTATGTTGATAATGTAATATGTTACGCTAAAACATATAGAGAATTCACGGAAATTCTAGAGGAAGTGTTTAAGAGATTTAGAAAGGCAAATTTGACTTTTAAACCCTCTAAATGCAAATTTGGCTTTCAGGAAATAGAAATGTTAGGGTATAAAATTTCAAATGAAGGTATTAAACCCAGTGATAGTAAGCTCAAAGCTATGCGAGATATTTCTGCACCAACTTCAGCTAAAGAAGTAAAACAATTGTTAGGGCTATTTTCATACTATAGGAAATTTGTTTCGAATTTTGCGAAAATCACACTACCGTTGACTAAGTTATTAAAGAAGGGTGTTAAATTTTACTGGAATAGCGACCATCAAGAGTCGTTTGATCGCATTAAAGAATTGATGTGTTGTGCGCCGATTTTATCGTATTTTTCAAATGACAAATCTAAGACGGTGAGATTAAATGTAGATGCGTCAAATGAAGCGATTGGTGCAGTACTTATGCAGGGGGAAATGGAGATGAACCCAGTGGCTTATGCTTCTAGAAAATTATCAGAGGCTGAAAAAAGATATAGTACAACAGAGAAGGAATGTTTGAGCTTAGTATGGGCGTTAAGATATTTTCGTCATTATTTATGGGGTTTAAAGTTTCAGGTGGTTACTGATCACCAAGCGTTATGTTGGTTACAATCGAAAAGAGATATGTCTGGTAGGTTAGCACGATGGGCGTTGGCTATACAAGAGTGGGATTTCGATATCGTCCATTGTTCAGGTAGAAATAATGTAATGGCAGATTTCTTGAGTAGGAATCCATTGGTAGAAAGCGTAGAACAACAAGTAGAAAAACAGGTAGAATTTTCAGACGGTTTGGAAGTTTTTAGTATAAATGTAGATTCGTTACAGGAAGAGCAAACAAGAGATAATTTTTGTATGAGATGGATTACGAGGGTGAATGAACGTCCGCAGGCAGGGCATAATGGTTTTGTGTTAAAGAATGGTTTTTTGTATAAAAATGTGCGTAGAAATGGAGAGATACGTGAAGTTTTAGTGTTACCTAGGAGTTTATTTTTTAATGTAATGGCTGAGTTGCATGACGGAGCTTGGACGGGTGGTCATTTAGGTTTAGCAAAGACGTTAAAAAGGTTTCGTGCGAGATATTTTATGCCATATGCAGATAGGGATATCGAACGATATATTAAATCTTGTGTGCCGTGTCAAGAAAGGAAGATGGTAAAAAATATTGCCGAATTAACACCGATCCGAGTGTCGAATATTTTTGAAAAGGTTGGTGTGGATGTTTTGGGTCCTTTTCCACGTTCATTTAGAGGGAATCGTTTTGTTATTGTGGCTGTGGAATACGCGTCGCGTTACGCTATATGTAAGGCGGTGCCTAGAGTCACGGCTGAGGTAATAGTAAACTTTTTAGTAGAGGAAATATTTTGTAGATTCGGGGATGTATGTGAAATTATTTCGGATAGAGGAACGGTGTTTACGGCAAGGATTGTAAAAGATATAGTCGAGCAATTTGGGTCTAAATGTATTCATACAAGTGCATTTCATCCACAAAGTAATGGTTTAGTCGAAAGATTTAATAGAACTCTGGTAGACATGTTATCTAAATATTTAAATAATAACCAAGGGGAATGGTGTGCGTTTTTACCTTTGGTAGTGCATGCCTATAATACGAGTGTACAAGCCAGTATTAAGGTATCACCGTATAGCATTTTATTCGGTAGGGAACAAAGTTCGGTGGTAGATCGATCGTTGGGTTTAAATGCGCATATGAATGAGAGTGTTGTTGAACGTATAGATCGTATGAGAGGATTTTTGACGAAAGCGTTAAATAATATTACGAAAGCACAAATTGTACAAAAACGAAATTATAATAAAAAGGCGAATTCTGCGTCATTTAATGTTAACGATTTAGTTTTGTTATATGTTCCTAGGCGTGTTACCGGAAGATGCACGAAGTTGATGCGTTTTTTTAGAGGTCCGTATAAGGTTATTGAGCGGAAAGGGGTGTCTAATGTGTTAATTCAGAAATTAAACTCGCGATCGCGAAAAATAGTTGTTCATACAAACCGATTAAAACATTTCATGCCACGATAATATGTGTCTGTATACAGTAACGTGTATGTATGTATATAAAGTGGGGCGTTCCTATAACGATATCTGTTTAAAGATTTATGGGTTATTTTTTTTTTGTGTTCGCAATAATTATTTGCATAATGATGTAAATTGGGTTAGTGATTCGATTAGATTAAGGTTATATAAATAGTGATAATTATAATTTACTAATATTGTTTTATCTTGGTGTGTTTCATATTGTTCGGGATCGGCGAGACTTCATAATGACGTCAGCATATTTGTACATAAGAAAGATACAGTGAAAAGGAACCACATCAAAAATTTAATTATTTTTTCATATTTATATTTTGAATGTTTAGTTAAAAATGTGAGATAAATATATTAACATAATAATTGGATAGTGAGTATTTCGTACTAGGTTATGATTATAGTATTAAGGTAGAGCGATTAATAGGTATAATAATGGGTTGTATTGAGTTATAATGTCGAAGGAAGTGGCTTGGTAGAGTTAGTTGGATGAGTCGTATCAACGGGTAATATCTTTGAATGCAACATGGTAAGGCCATAGGCTATTTGTCATGGAATCCTGTTTTGGGATATCACGCATTTTAGAGATAGAACTCATAAGATAGGATTTAGGAAAGTAGGTGCTAGAGTAAAGTATTTGTTCATTAGGAGAGAAATGTGAAAGGTTGAAAATTGAAAGAAGTTGTATTATAGTGAGAGGTTGCTGATAATATTTTTATTTTATTTATTGGGTAATAGTTAGATAATAATGATTAGCGAATAGTTTATAATTACTTAGATAATAGAATGATTGATTATTTAAAACGTTACTTGTGGTAGAAGAATGGTTGGTAAATTTATCTCACGAGAAGGAATTCTAAATGTGGAATAAATTGGTCATTCCCGAGCATTCAGGATTACTTAGTAGAAATTATACCTAAATAATTGAAAAGAAGGTTGAGTATTATCTGAGCATACTTTAAATTTTAATTTGATAATCTCTGGATTCTATCAATTATAATGGTTCCTTATGTAAATTTTCTCATTAAGCTGGAAAGCTGTTAAATTAGCATATCTTTCGGATCTATGATGCTGACCTCATAATTGAAGCTCGATAGTTTTTATAAGAGCATTAATTGTTTGGTGATGAACATTTTTCTGATTGATTGTTGATGATATATGCTTTGTGTCTTGGTGTGATAGTTTTAAGGATGCCTTATCACTCTTGTTTATTATTGGATAAATCAATTTTAAAGATGAAGTAGTTTAATATTTTATGAAAAGAGTGATATGATATAAGGGCATCGTAGTTAGTGTGGTTCGGATAACTAAGATTAGAAAGGCAATTTTTGGTTGGTTTTTTGCTTTTCAAGTTTTTCGAAATGTATTGCTTCGAAAAGCTAGGTCCTAGCTGGATCTAATCTGGTTCATTCTAGTTTGTTATCATGCTTTCCAACCTTAGGTAGGGTGTCCAGTATTTTGTAACTTAAAAAAAAAAAAATTTTTTTTTTTGGAAAAAAAATTTTTTTTTTATCCTCTAAGGGGGGGAGAATGTAAAGGTTGTGATCATTGAATATAACCTATACAATGATACAGGCCACTTAAGATTTGTTTTTAAAAAAGAAATAAAAAATTTAAAATTTGAAAATAAAAAGAATAGAATTGGGGAGATTGGAAAGAGACATGAAGAGAGGATGTTGGAAAAATGATTGTAAAATAGTTTTTCTTTAATATAAAAAATATAACAAATTAATTGTGATAAAAGTGTTTTATTATCAAAGAAGAAGCTTTACAATTGGTGAAGCTTTACAATATATATACAACATATTCAAGTGCTGTATGTACGTCTCGTATCATTATGTTGTTTACCTTCTAGTAATACGGTGTATAAAGTTAATTACGAAGATACTCTTTCCTACAAGTTAAAGTGTTTGTAATTTTATGCATTGATTTATTAGGTCTGAAATTTATGTAATTTAATATTAACTTTTCTAAAAATTTTACAGTTTTAGTAGTCATAATGGTTACTTATTTCATTATTTCGTATAAACATTTCTGAAATTCATTTCTTCAAGTTATTGAGAGCTTTCCAAAGTTCCAAACTATCTCTACGACTCGAATAAAAACACACAAAACAGACAAGTTTTTACTTTTATTTGTAGTTGTATTGAAAGGGTTGTCCCTTCAATATGACTGTAAATAAATATACTCATACCAATCCTAAAGTAATATAACATATTTGTCATACCGTTCGTCCCTTCGGTATTGAGTTCTGCGGTTTATGGAAAAATAAAATAGGTCAGTCCTTAGTCCAGTACAAGTAGGTACACAAGGAGTTGTGTCATATTCATATTTGACTTTACATATTATATGATTTATTGTTAGAGCAGTTAGTTGTGTACAAGCCTTTAATGAGCCGGACCTTTAAGTTGTTACCTGCTCCTCGGGTGGAGCAGCTCTCATAGTACAAGTAACAAATTTGTATCCAATTGTAATGATCATCACTTGAGTTTTTATAAATTATCTTTTATTTATGATGATAACTAGCTGTTGCCCGCGACTTCGTCTGCGTGAAATTTAGAAATCAAACCCTAACAAACAGAAGTTTACTCTTCCACTCGATAGATGGCGTTGTACATCATATTTAAATCGCACTATGGTTTGGTTACACACATTTACACTTAAGCTCGTGAATTTTTTTGGATTTCATTCCCGTCTTCGCACTTATAAATTAGTAAGGATAAGAACATTTGTTCAATTGATCTAATAACTAACAATATTTTCGATAACATTTAAAAACGTTTGTGATATTAAA
This sequence comes from Orgyia antiqua, assembly GCA_916999025.1. Taxonomy (NCBI): domain Eukaryota; kingdom Metazoa; phylum Arthropoda; class Insecta; order Lepidoptera; family Erebidae; genus Orgyia; species Orgyia antiqua. The sequence continues at coordinate 329,938 of OU779871.1, read as the reverse complement.
CTCATGGTTTTTATTTCAGATATTGTTACAGTTATTTATTAATTTTTTTGTTTCCTTGTCTTATGTATATTCCTAAATAAGTACACTATTAATATAAACACAAACATTACCAACATATTGATACAAATTCAATTAAGATACAATATGATATTTTATTTTTGTCATAATATAAATTACAGAGCACACGATCCCTAAGGGACTATCCCTTTGGTTCTGAGATGTGAGGGATAGTTTACTTTTAATATCCAATATTGTCCATGCAGATGACACAAGTAAATAGATAGAACATATCGGGTTTGTAATAGTTGATGTAATTTTAAATATTGACATAATTTGTAATGTAGATGTATGTTATAATATGTCGACCATCTTAGTACTAGTATTTTAATTAATTACGAGTATCATACAGAGCCTAACTAACATCATATTTAGTAATCGTTCAGTGCAACAATTAATAAATGAGCAACTGCGAGAAATCTTGAACAGAGCATAAAGCTTGTGTAGTTGCTACACTACAACAATAACAATTGAGTTGTTGCTCTATCAAATTGATGACGATACATAATAACAGACTAATGCCTATCTTTGAGTTAAAATGCATCAATCTACATTCAGCCCTTGTATTATTAAGTAATAAATAATCAAGGTAACTTTTACGTTACTGCGCTAGTATAGATAGACATATGTACTCGTACCTAGTACAACTATTCTTACGGAAATAGTCGCTTTGGTATATTTCCATAATCAAATGTCCTCGTCTAAATCATTTGAAAGTGATTTTATTTATAGAACAATTAAATAGTTAGGTATAAAGTTTACCATCTCCGTTACAGAGATATGCAACTTGAGACAACATTGATGTATAAGCTCAGTGTCCAAGTTGTCTCCGTGTAGGTACGTTCGTTGGTACAAAACTTTCTTCGTCTGACATTCATTCCAATAGAAAGTTTATAAATTGTTGTGAGCGCACGTTACACTTTCACTACAATCGTGCACATACTGCACATATTCGGGAATTTAATATATTATGATGCAGAATCGAATATGTTTGTGCATAACAACAGATAAATAATAATTGGATAGTAATGTTAATGTGGTGATATTCGCGTACAACTCAACCTTGAACAGCCCTCCATGATATTTAATATTACAGGAACACCCCACAGTACTCGCACATTACAATATACACCCTCTGAAGTAATACAGAGGGGAGACAGTACATACATCATACACTACAATACCTACTTACAGACAAACACAGTCTAACGGTTTAGCTTTACACTGTGCAATTTTGTCTTTAGTTAATAAAGTTCAATACATGTACAATTAATACAACCAGCGTGTTGTAGTGTTATACGTGTAACGTTATCTACGAGCTACGAGAGAGCGACAGTTACGTTTTACATTATAAATCCACAGTGAGCGTCAACACACGTCTCAACACACGCGAGTAGTAACGTTCAGTTTGATCAATGAACACGCTCGTGCGTCTCTATATTTAGTTGGGTGTATGCCCTCTCACCGTGCACCGAGGGGGGGAGTGGTGGGGAGGGGGGGACTTGCACTGAAATAGTAACTCCCGGAATATAGTATTGTTTACTTTCATGTTTCCGTGAGGAGAGACCTGGTGCCTATCACCGACATGTTACAGTACAAATTAGCTTATAAAGGAAGAACTTACCAAAGATCATCTTATATTATAAAATTCACGTGTCACAATGTTGGTTACTGTACTCCTCCGAAACGCCTTGACCGATTTTTATGAAATTTTACTTGCATATTCAGTAGGTCTGAGAATCGGACAACATCTATTCGATTATTAGATATTTCAAACCCCTAATTGATAAGGGTTGTCCACCCACAACAATTTGGCCACCGAATTATGATGACACACACCACCGAAATTAAACAAAGTCACACCGAAATTAAACAAAGTCACACCGAAATTAAGAGGATACCAAAATAGCTTCGTGCATTTTTCTACGTACGAAGTTTTAATTGTTTCTTTAGATTGAATGGCTAGAGCTCTAATTTTTAAGTATATGTTTTTTCAATATATGATCTAGGATCGCATAAACTCAGAAACGCGATTGAAAAAAGTTTTCTCGATAGGAAATCTTAGCGAAACAACCTCTCTAATTTTTTATTTTTTTCATTTGTCGGTCTATTATCGCGTATTAACTAATAAAATAACTTTAAAAACATAAATAACTATTATATATAGAAACACGTAAATCAGAATTAAAATATATTTAGTAGATTTTGAGTAAATAGGAAAAGTATCCCTAATTCTTCATTTTCTGTGCCTACTGGCTGTGTTAATATGTACGTGTCGGCTATGATATTGAATAATATTGATGTAGGCCCTTAAACAAATTCACACTGAAATTCATGGCGTCCACCGAAACTAATTTTTTGTTAATTTCGGTGAGATTTTTATCATTTCGGTTGATAGTTTAGTCCACCGAATTAACCGAAATGAGGACACCGATATTAGAACCAAGCACAAAAATTAAGATTATGTACTCTACAAATAAAAGTACTTTAATTAGCGTTATCAACAAATACTTAAATAAATGCACTACACTTTATAAGAAACGTTATCCCTCTACACTGAAATTAACAGAAATTTGTCGCATGTCACCGATATGATACACGTACGTATTTGGCGGGAATACGCAGGCACGCAGCGCACGTCTCCTCTACACAAACATTAAGCGGCACTTCTCCGCAAGTTTTAAGCGCGGGGGGAGAGGCTATTGTTGTCCTAGGCAAAAATATCTTCAATGAACTTTTGGTCACCGAAATTAAAGGATTTTCTAGGACAAGTACATTTGTACTTACCAGCTAATAATCTACGTAGATTATTTGATAAAACTGCGTTGTGGCAATGCTATCAATATATATCAATTTAATAAAAATAGCCATATACCTAAATAACAAATAGTATTCGTTGTACGAGGGAAAATTCATTGATAAGTGTGTTCAGGACAACCACCGTGATGATGAATTTTGACCTTCAAAATTTATGCTGCTATAATAATTAAAAAATACTGAATGCCTCATGTAGGTAATAACTTCCTTTATCTAAAAAAAAAATATGAGAACTGTAAAGTAAAGTTCCACACTACCGATTTCACTCACGTCGCAAAAAAAAAATGCTGTCGGGAAATTGACCCAAAAGTTAATGCAACAAAACTACATTCATAAATGATTCGAAAATTTGAAAAAAGATTGTGTTTAATTTAAACCATAAATGTAACGAAAAATACGGTTATATCATAAATAACCAATACTAAATAGAGTCTAAGATTATGATACCCGCGCAACAATAGTCGACCAATCACTAATAGATCACGCAACTACGCAGTGACACGCTGTTGTGTTGACAATATTGTAGCTTATTACATGTTCAATGTTACATTAACGAGTGATTAAGTTCGATCAAGTCACAGTTATGTTCTTAACTAACTCACTGACGCTGGCAGTTTAACTGTTACTACATTTACTTGTTGTTGTTAACAATAATTCCTAGAAGGTGCCTACTCTCTATCTTTCCTATATCTATATTCTTACTACTCACGTTGTAAGTGATATTCCCATTGCTGGTGTCATGTGGTCACGACAATATGCGTCTTAGAGCACTGCTACGGGTTTGAATGTAAACCCCGCCGGTATCACATTACTCTACCACACGCATGTGCCACCTCGTAAATTGTTGTGTTATTTTGAATATATCATACGGATATACAGACTGATTATAGTAACATAATATATTTCGTTTAATAATAAAAACAAACGGTACCTAATAGAAGAAAACTAACTTATCTAGACCAAATAGATTACGACTCAGTGATGATCGTGTCGTCAGATTGTATAGAAATCGCTCCAATACTAAAACAAAATGTTAACGAGCTGTTTAACGTTACTTATTCTTTTAATAATATCTTGTGATAATTTGTTTAAAAGTAAAGGAAGAACAAACTACCTCTAATCAACTACCGATTACAGCGTATATTTATAAGTATATACCGTTCTTCGTGTTTATTTGTATGATAATCCCTTATAACAAACATTGTAACCAAATATCTCAATGTATTAATATCACAACATTCGTACTAAAATAAATCCTGTACATCCATGTTGACGTGAACCAGCAACTCATCGATGCATTCAACACAATCTATTTCTCGGATTGTGTGAAGGTGAATGACCGGTGATCCCCAACTGAAGTCGCGTCGGTAACGCGGGACCACTTTATTGACTAATAAAGATATAAGCCATTCGAGTGATGTCATTAAGGCGGTTATATTACGAGTCATTAATCGTTAGCTCCACACCGATCCATCAATAGAATCGATCACATCGTCCTATTGTTTAACAAATGTTAGATCATCATCTAAACGACAGTTTGATGAGGAAGTGTCAGTAGAGTCTCGTGCAACTTACCCACACTTTATTATAATATAACTAGACTTCACTTGAGCGGAATTGCTTCATCTATTATTAGAATCACAGATCTATCTATGATTAGGAGTATGCTGTCTGTGATTAGTGTTTTGACCGTGTTTGTGATATAAAATGTCCAATTCGTTCAATCTAACCATTGTTTCTATTTAAGTTTCGCTGTTTCTTTTACTAATTATAGCAACAGTCATATGTATAAACATTACCTATGAGCTAATAATATCGCTAAATTATTGATGTCACAGGAAAATTTCCCGACACATGTCGCCCCTACAAACACTTCTGGCGACGTTACTTCAATGGCGATAACATTAAGTGTTTATACTTTGTCAATATTTAATTAAGAATTAAATTCCTATTTAAACATTCTTGTAGTCTATAATAATATACATCCGTTAGACATTTCATGAACAGCAACTTCTAATCCACGCTCCTTAATCTTACTGAAATTTTAGTTTTCAGTCAGTCATATTGACATGATATTACTATAGAACTGTATGATTTTAGATAAAAGAACATGCGTAAGAGAATTTCACTAGGCAAAAATAACTTACTAGGAAGTTGATTAATCCTGTCTGACATAATGTTATTTATGGAAGGATTGTGTTCAACAGTAAATAGAAAAGTCCGATAAACTAACCGACTTATTTTGGTGATACCAGTGGTGCCTGTACAGTGTACGTCTATGATCGAAAATGTATTAACAAAAATAAACTATCTAATTCGTTGATAATCGTATTCGATTATCGATATAGTTAGTGATGTGATAAATGGTTTCCAGTCTAATGTAAGAGCGCGACACTGCTCGTAGCGTCAAACTCTATTATATTATTGAATGATGTTAGACAAGGTTCCACCAGTTACAGCTCACGTCGATCATTCACAATAAACACTCGGTTTATTTAGATATTGGGTAATTCGACGAGAACGTCATATTTGTGAGGGCGACATGTACCAACATGTTTACCATTTCAAATATTAAATGTACCTACGTTATTAGGGCTTCCTACAAAAAGTAACCATTTTAATATTATGTATTGATAAGTCATCGTATTATCTACAAATATTGTTAATTTTTTTATTGTCGATTTATTTTATTAATTAGTTGACCTTAGTAATTTATATAATACTTTTGTAAATCAAAGTACTACGATTTTGTCTAATTGTATTCTTTTAACTAATCATGACGAAAAACTATCATGAGATGACTTTGGTTTGTGTAAATTAGTACCACCTTCTCATTTTAGTCTTAAACCATTAGACACATTGTACTATAATGTAATGTACATTAGTACATTATATAAATAATATTGTTCAGTTCATGTTTTTTTGGGTTAAAACTGTAAAAGTAATCAACAACCATAAACGTATTAAAGTTGATAACATGTAGCTACCAATATTGTCGTGAATACTTACTTATATATAAAAGTGAAAGTGAGTTGGTTTGTTTGTGACGTTTTCACGCAAAATCTACCGAATGGAATTGCATGAAAATTGGTATAGAGATTATTTATAGTACTGGAAGTAACATAGGCTATATATTACTTCGCTAAAAACTCTGTACGAGATAATAAACGCAAAAGTTTGTAAAATAATAGTTCGCCATTTTGTTTTTATACGGTTCGGCTGTCCAAAATCAAAACCTAGCATACATCTGAGTAAATTTTTCAGGAGAAGCCATTTATTTTGTAATCAACAAGTACGAAGTGCACTTGCTATGTTTATACATGTTCATATCCCTTATATTATAATATATTAATAATAATTGAATTTAGTATTTTATATAAATAAATATAGTTTTTTTATATAAATTTTAATTGTCATTTTGGTATCGTGGTTATTAACTTTGATATTCATTCATGGACATTTCACACAACGTCCTCTGGTCCCAAGCTAAGCTTATATGCTTGTGTTATGGGTACCAGAATACGGATAGAATACATATACTACTTTTTTTTTGTAAATACATACTTATAATACATAGAAACACCCAGACGCAGTACAAACATTTGTATGACAATTAGAAAAATCACACAAATGATTGTCCCGAGTGGGAATCGAACCCGCGACCTCTTGATCGGCAGTCCGTTAGATGAACCACTACACCACGAGGCCCGTCAGATGATATACTTAGTTTTTTATGACGATTGTTAATTGATGTAGATTTTGCTATAAATAAATAAATAATGATTTATGTTTATGTTTTACGTTTCATTTCAAATTTGATCCGGCCACTAATGCGCGCGGAGCCGCGGGCAGAAGCCAGTATAACATAAAGTAGCACCAGTGATGATGGTACGTCTCTCTCACCTGATCCACGTGACGTATTATCTGTAGTGAGTGTGAGGAGTGCGACTATACTGTAACGTTGTGGCCTCACTCAAACCTGAGTACACGACACACGACATTACATTGTATGGTGGTGCGTCACCACCTCAAACTTAAACAATAATAAAGAATTTATTTGAGATTCCTTTAAACTCCTAAGGAAAGTTGTTAGTCAAGTTTAATTTGTTATACCACCTCATGTAACGATGTTCAGACTGTATTGTGCGAAATAGCCTTCGTTGTCCAAAATATAAATTTATACTTTGATTGCGAATTTGATACTTCTCAATTACAATATTAAAAGTATCAATAATATTACAACAGTATACATTTATATTGTTATAACAATATAATAATGTCGATATTACATTGACACCTTACATCATTACAGAGTATATCGAGTTCCACTTAAGTGTTTGTACTTGTTCGCAACTTGGAGCAACTTACTTCTTGTAATACAAACACTTAACAGTTCATGGAATTTGAGTGTTTGATGTCGCTCATTGTACCTCACTCATTATATGTTCATATTACATACTGTTAGTACAACTATGATGAAGGTACCTACCACTATATATAGTCAAACATCTAATATTACTCATCTACATATTGAAACAACTACTTTTGATACCTGAAATATAAAAGGACACACTCAATAACTGTTTTCTATTTAAAGTAGAATACTGTATGTATCAATAAAGTCATGAAACTAGTAGCCAGCGATGAGAGAGCTAACCTTCCACATAAGAGTGTCGTGAGTGTATTATACGTATCTACACGACATAATGTTGTCTTGTACAGTTGTATGTATACTATCGATAGTTATAACACCAAGTAGGATACTCGGCGTAACAATAAACCCAAAATCGAAGATCGATCAAGGAAAGATACGATCTCAATTTAATCGTTGTGATGATCTCAAATGATACGATATGGAACCAATACAAACTTGGTTCAGTGTTTAATGTACGAGTGAAAATCAATCGGTAGCTAAGTCGGAATTTTTGTTTGTGCAATTGTGTACAAGCTTTATCATCACAATACTTTTACATCTATATTATTATTTAATGAAATACAAGTGAAGCAACAGTCTACAGCTTGTATATCGTGTAGTGGTCGTCTCTACTTCCAATTAGGGTCGCTGATACCGTACTAATGTAATGTTCACTCTTTACACACTGTATAGAATCATTGTAGACTTCATTCCTGTTTTGATTTGACTATAATATGTACTAGCCATTGATATAATTGTATTGGGTAATATTTAAAAAGAATAATTATGGGTAGAGTTAGTAAGGAGCCAAATTATAATAAAATCATAACTATTTAACGTCATAATCTATATTTTGTATTTCTTAATTAAGTAATAAATTTTACCAATTACTTCTATTCGAAACTCAAACTTCCAGCACGTAATTATTCCAAGACTACCTCCAATTCTCTGCACGTCACAAGTTTTATATTCTGTTGTAGAGTTCACACACACTTTGTTCTAAGAGTAGTACAACAGGTACTGTAAGTGCCCGCGACATCCTTCACGTGCTCTAAAGTTAAAGTTTATAGTTGTGTGTGTGTGTGTGTGTGTGTGTGTGTGTGTGTGTGTGTTGAATCAATGTTCATTTGTATTTGTGACTCACTAACACTAAGGCCCCCCGCGCACTAGGCAGCCATGGCTGCGCAGCCAGGCTGCGGCAGCCAGAATATTTGCGCAGCCAGTTATAACAGCCAACCAACGACTAGATCCTACTGTCGAGCAATATGGACGTGGAAGAACTTATAATTATTGCTTACCTATCTCGTAAAAAACGCAAAACCAAGAAAAAACACTGGTTTCATCCTCTTTTTCTAGAAAGAGACTCAAAAGGCTTATTCCAAACCTATTTCAAAGATATTCGCGCATTTCCAGAACGGTTTTTTAACTACACGAGGATGTCAGTGCAATCGTTTGATAACCTTTTGGAAAAAATACGAAATTCAATCAATGCTTGTATGTCTGGCTGCTACAACTAGTGTGCAACTGATCGCAGCCACATACATTCGCCTACACACGTTCTGTCTGCGCGCAGCCAGCTGGCTGCCGTGCAAACAGGCGCATTTCATTGGCTGCCGCAGCCGAGATTTCGTGGCTGCTTAGTGCGCGGGCTCCCATACAACGTCATATGTTTGACTGGCTGCCGCAGTCTGGCTGCGCAGCCATGGCCGCCTAGTGCTGGGGGCCCTAATGCTAGGTTTACGGCTGACACGTGATAAGTTCGGTCCTTTGCACAATTATTGGCATTTAAACCCTTATTTCTGAATCTATATCGTTTTGCTGAATAAATAATTGTACTTTTTGTCTAAATGATATCCACATTGATAGAACTTTAAGGTGATTCATACATTTTAAATCACTCGTGGAATTTAAGTGCGATTATAAATGAAGAACGCGCACGAGCGCGAGCGTATCCACCACGAGCGCGAGCGTATCCACCCGCAGATAAATACACCGTGTTTGTTGTGATGATAAGATTATGATGACCAATGTGTTACATATACTCTAATTAATTACATACATTTACATTATTTATATGTAAATGTCAGTCGATGTATTTGACATGAATTTATAATAATTTAAAGATGAAATCATCGAAGTTGTAATCAAAATATCACATTCTCAATTATCTTGACGGGCTTCGTGGTCTAGTGGTTCATATGGTGGACTGCCGATCACGATGTTGCGGGTTCGATTCCCGCCTCGGACATTCATTTGTGTGATGTTTATAAATGTCATACAAATGTTTGTTCTGCGTCTGGGTGTTTACTATGTATAATAAGTATGTATTTACAAAAGAAAAATAGTTTATGTATTATATCCGTATTCTGGTACCCATAACACAAGCATAATAAGCTTAGCTTGGGACCAGAGGACGTTGTGTGAAATGTTCATAAATATTTATTTATATAGAAAATATCCATTAGCTTAGTGATTGCAACAATACTTATTTATATACCATTCTACAACTTTTCTATATTGCACATATTTACATATATCATATTGTTCATTTAATAAGTTGATCTAATAGAAAGATGTGGAATGAAAAGTCACCTTGTGCTGACTCCAAGTAATGGAACTCTATCCCTGACAAAATATGAACGTAAGTAAAACAAGCAAACACTAAGTACATTAGGAGATATACACTTCGAGTTGTGTCGGCGGATACGCGCCGCCTTATTACGGTACATTAGAGAAGGCGCGCGAACCTTACCGCCGCCCGCCCTCAGGTACTCTACCTTGTTACTGACGAGGGCATGGGATTGTTGCTACTTCAGTTTTATTATTAATTAATCAATAAATTAATGATAATTAATTAATTAAAGAGTATAATTAAAATAAATAATACATATAAGTACTTTTACTCATAAATTCAATTATAGTACGATATGACTGCAGTAATAGTTGAATAATACGATGTAATACAGTTATATAATGCAGAACTAGTCTGTTTTATTGTTCACTATAAACTTTAATGTGACACCATTTAATTGACAAGAGCAAACAGATCAAAAGTGCTATAAAAGTGTCACAGTTCACTATATCTCCAACATGAAATAAGTCGGTAGTAGTGTTGGTGTCACGTGTCACACGGGGACTGCTTCTACTCAATAAACATGGAGCGCGCTGTAGTTAATGGTAAACTTATTTTAATGAACTAATTTGACGGACTATGAACTATTACGTAATGATATAGATTACCGTACATGGAGAGTATTTTCACTATCATAGCGTATACTACAAATGAGTATTATTTTCTCCCAAAGACTCGGAAAATTATTAGTCTTTAACTAAGTTTAGAGCTATAAATAGTGTACAAACTTGATCAAAGAGGGAAATTAGACGTATTGTAGTCTCTAAAATACACCAATTTTACTTAAGTATCATTGTATTGACTTTCCGGTAAGAAAATAACATATTGTGTGGTGTGATAGGGTAAGTAGGTGGCAGCTCGGCGCAGACAGACAGACAACACATTTACATAATAACTGTCGAATTTTCCAGACGACGACCTTCACAATCTGTTCGTGAAACAAACGTCTATAAATATACTTCACCAATTGAACGTTACTTCTATAACAAGTGTTTTCATAGCGCACATGATTCAACATTCAGGTGTAGGTACATATCATAAAGTAAACTTCACTTTAGTTTTTCTGTCTGATGTCTGCTTGTTATTTCCAATCACTTCTTTCATGTATTTGTATTATGTACTTCAGTTAATGTTTAATATCACTTACTATTTTTTTTTCTCCATGTTCCTCTTTACAATTACGTATGTATTATTTACATACATACACTCACCCACACACACACGTAATAAAATGCACCATTAGATCCTCTGAGTAATTGTTCCCAACTAGAGACAAATAGTAAGTGAACACTTACTAGTGCTTTGATGTATCAACTGTACGTAACAAATGTTTGTACACCTTACTGTAGCAGAGCACTATCGACAAGCTTTTTATACTAAAAGCAACTAATGTTTGAATACGTACATATTTTTAATTACTGAATACTACTAAATTATTCCAACTATGGATATCTGATCATATTAACTACAGGAGCGTCTGTCCTGCTTTATTTCTTCCTTTCAGTGCGTGCTCATTGCTACTTCAGCACTATATATTAATAATAGACGATTTAGATCATAGCCGTTCCACAAGTTAGGTTGGCTTGTCATCATTCTATTTTCATGTTAAAATAAAATGTATATTATGTAAGTATATCCAGTCCACATCACCAGTATCAGTTACAAGGATTACGCGCGTAATCTCCGAGATAATGCGATACTTTGACAGTCGGCTAGTGTCCCCCGACTCTCGATCCCGGACACGTGACACTCTTTAGATCAGAGACGGACACCACCCTCACTATGTAAATAAATAAAATAAATATTCACGGACATTTCACACAACGTCCTCTGGTCCCAAGCTAAGCTTATATGCTTGTGTAATGGGTAACAGAATCCGGATATAATACATAAACTACTTTTCTTTTGTAAATACATACTTATAATACATACATCCAGACGCAGTACAAACATTTGTATGACAATTAAAAACATCACACAAATGATTGTCCTGACCGGGAATCGAACCCGAGACCCCATGACCGGCAGTCCGTTATATGAACCACTACACCACGAGGCCCGTCAAACATAAACCTATCCTATGTGAACATAATCTACTAATAGAGAGAGATCTACTGTATGTTTGTATTAGATAATATCCCTCTAAACACTGATGGTTCAATTATGTACGAGTATACAAACAATGTGGTAATTTTTGTAAATGACTTAATTTTTTATAAAGTTAGTAGAAGCCTCTTTTATTAAGTTCACAATAATAATGACGACCTGTAAGATATTTATTTTTATACATAGAAGGAACACAACTTCTATAGAAAAATTAAATGTAGTGATTAATCATGACATAGTTTTGAATTTTGTATCACAAACTAACAATCAAAAACTATATTAACTTTTATTGAATACTTGAAAACATCTTGTGATAGCATAATCCAAGGAGAGTCACAGTCTACAACTTGTATATAACATACAGTAGGTATGTTATCGTGTAGTCATCGTCTTCGCTTTCAATTAGGGTCGCCGATACCGTACTAATGTAATGCTCACTCACAGAATATAGTCTGTGTTCACTCTCCTCCCTCTAAACATCATGGTATAAAGTAAATAGATTTTTTTTATTGCGTAATGCCTGTAAAGACAACTTGTGATTATGTTTCCCTGCCACGTTACGAGTAGTATATTTGGTACATACAATGTATTTACATAAGTATAAACGTTTAATAAATTAAAATAATAACCAATAACAGTCGCGGTGCACTGTAAAGTGAATGTGTTGAACATCGTCTCAGTGGGCAGCTCGACGCGTCGCCCTCTACTTACTGACGCGATCACGTCGTTAGTTAGTTCACTACAATGTCACTAACTACCGACAAATTACTTACTATCAGCTGAAATAGTTAAAATGAACACCCACTACTATAATTCGTTATAAAATTCACTTTAATACTCGTAATACATTGAGTTTTCAGTCATCAATCAAACTATTATTCCATGTACATAATTGATACGACACGGTAAGGTTTCATACATAGAAACAAAGCCACATAACATACATGTATAACAGGTAGACGTGCTGCATCAATAAGTTAAATAAAATAATGTATCCACCCCAACTCTATCTGCTGCTTGAATTCTGAGTATTGTAGAGATTTCTCTGCGTATCTCTACCATGCGACAGAAGTATATCAATATATTATTTACGTCTCTTCCTTTTATCTGATTATTCAATTATTATTATATCTTTGATCAAAATTTATTTTTGCAATACTTATTTATCCAGTTATCTTAGACGTGGCACAACGTGTTACAGCAGCAGCAAGGAGAACATACCACACACTGACGACGTATTTATTACAACTTTTATATAAACATAAGTATAAAATTAAGAATTACCACGATTTCAATATAGTCTAGTTTAAAGTAGGTTTAGAGTGCAACATTAAACATTGATATAATCTATTTACTGCGTGATGTAAATACACATCATATTATATTATATGATATTATATTGTTACCAAATAGATTCATTACAAATGCAACACTGCAACACCCTCGAGTAACGAGTATTGTCTACAATATGGTGATATAAGGAGGTATTAAGTATTAAGAGGCTTCACACGAAATATTTTATTCCGTCTAAGAACATTTAAAGAGGGGGAAACAAGTTCAAAAGAACAAAAGGTCGAGTGTCGGCGGCGCGGGCGTGCGGCGTGCGGCGCGCGGTGACGCGGTATTTCTGTTAATTGCATTTTCAACATTTGATCGCGGTGTTGGAGCCGCGTGACGTCACGCACAACACGTCAATACCTCACAGGAGTTGATGATGAGGAACACACACACACACACACATGTTCTGCTTCACTAACTTATTATATTCAGAGCCGTGTATCAGTGAGTAAAGCTCTGTTAGCTTATCTTTGTACGCGGCAATAAAATAAGGATATAAAACTATGACTTCCGAATTCCGATAATAGAATCTCTAAGATCCTTACTGTTACTGATGTTTCAGCGGTGTGATACATTCCTATGACGCGGGCAAATATAACATGAAATCCCATCATATTTGAGTGTGTGTCGTGTGTTCGTCCTTACTTTATTTAATGGCGAGTATAGATCTTTGCATTTTTTATTGAATGATCTGTGTCTCATCTCACCGAGAGATTTGTTAAGCCGCTTGTAGATTCTCTTATACTCGTATATATCGGCTTATACGGAGAGATGACGACCACTCTCACACGATCACAATATGTACATCCTTATACTAGACGTGTGTCAGTTATATTTTAACATTCATCTGATACTTTACTGTTGTGGATAATAAATAATAAATATTCATGGACATTACACACAACGTCCTCTGGTTGGATTGGATGGCTGTCCTCTTGGATAATAAATTATCTTTGGTCTTATTTTGAATGATATTTTATTGCGTTGCCCTTGAGTCTGTATTGTTTCGACGCAACAATTTAATACACTTTATATTCATCTTCTTATTGTAGACGTTTTTCCATATTTCAGTTGTTTACTTTTTGTTTCTGTATGTGCCGTATATCCCACCGCACGTCTCTGTTCGTGTGGCTGTATGTCTGTATGATCCTTCACTCTCACTTATATTGTTGTTGTTGTTCTGAGCGCGTCTGTTTCTTGTTTATAGCCGTGTCAACATCACACTGAAATAAAACGACACGAATTTCAAAAATACTTTTGTTATGACTTCATCTTGTTCTCACACTCGTCCGACTGTAAGTAACCATTTGTGTTGCTTGCAGCCCTAACGTTATGTTCAATATATTTAAAGCTATATGCTACTGTAAAATAATGTAATATGCGCTTATATATGGAAGCGAATGTTGGGTGTGGCAGAAGAAGCACAAAAGTAGAATAAATGCTGTAGAGATGCGCTCTTTGAGAAGTATGTGTGGTGTGACTTTGAAAGATAGATTAAGAAATGAAGTTATAAGAGAACGTCTGAAAGAGGATGTAGTGACTAAGGTGGAGAAAAGTATGCTTAGGTGGTTTGGTCATGTGGAGAGGATGGATGAGAGACGCTTAACGAAAGGCATATACACGGCGGAGGTAAGTGGAAATGCTGGGAGAGGACGCCCGAGAAAAATATACTCCGATGTCATCGCCGGTATACCCCAAAAGGGACAAGTGCGTAGCACTTACAACCGTCAAGCATGTATGACCAGATGTATGAGTGTGGATGAAGCCAAGGAAGCATGTCTGGATCGTAGCAGATGGCGCTCTCTCTACCTACCTACTAGCCTCTGCCTACCCCCACGGGAAAAAGGCGTGATGTTATGATGATGATGATAAAATAACATCTCATATCGTTTTATTAAATTGAGCAAGGAATTGAAATAGTTGCCAATATTACAATTTCAACAAATAATAAATAACAAATGTCTACTAAATAATTTAGTTGTTTTCAACAAATAAATGAACCTGTTCTCGAGGCAACACTTGCACGTTACAGTTAATTAACTTGACAACATAGTTGAATTTGTTCACTTGGTTGTTATGTACTGTGTCGCTGTTACTCACTGGTACTTGACAAGAGGTAAGACAAGATACACTCACAAAAGAATATGGCTGAATTCTATGAAAGAAAATTCTGTTCTATCAAAAGTGTTTCACAAGAGATAAACGTGACAAAATATATATAAAGATTATTTAAATAAACATGAACAGTACAGTGACGGACGTACCAGGAGCACACACCACACGTTCTCTCTATCACACTACTCTGTGACAGGGTAGTTAAGAGTTAAGCTCACAGAGTAATGTCACGAAGATCTTTGATAAGAAATACAGAACGACTATACCATAATTTATTTATTTATTTAATACATTTTCAAAGTAACCTTAAAAATAATTGAGCACAATAATGACTGCACTAGTATGAACTGGATCGCAATCATTATTGCCCTTCACAAATAGGTATGTACATCAACTGGAGGTTTCTAAATTCGGTACAATAACAAAGAATATCTCACACATTCATATTTTATTGATTGATTAAACACATTTTTACAAGAGCAGCATATTTGTGCTGAATTACTAATAATCGTTCAACAAATACAACATACATTTAAATATTACCAATAATAATACAAAATTCGGTCGCGCGTCCTGTAGGTAAAAGTTCAATAAATCCTTTCCACGTAAATATTATTCAAATGACGTTTGTTCTATCTAGTTATTTTTACTGAGCGGTTTATGTCTCCTTTACATAATACCTCTACTCTATGAGTTCGTCACAATTTAATTCATTGATCATATTTATGTCTTTATAGAATTAGAAATATAGTTAATCCTGTACATTTTTCACATGCTCAACTGCGGCTCAATAGAAATTATTTGAGAGTGTCTGATGCGCTGTTATATAGAAAATTTTTAAAAGTATCAATTGTTGTTAACTCTATTCTTTGACTCTATAATTCGCTCCTGAGGAGTCGATACTTTCATTTTATTAAAACAGTAATAAGTGATGGCTGATTTAATCATGTTTTATATAGGCTAGATCTGACATTGTAACAACATTCTACTACTCCGCCATATTGGTCTAATTATTAGATGTAATTACGTGACTTACTTGTATGTTTGTGTCGTCACACTGTGTTGCTAATACAAATTACGAAATACTTAAGAAATAAGCACATAATATTTATCCTCGGTATGGTGAACGAGTACCTACTCGAAGTTGAAACTTTAATTTTTACCTTAAGATTAACAAACATACAACTGTACGAAAAATTTTGTAGGTAAATTATGATTATGATTGTAAGTTTATTTAGCCGATTTTAAATTACAAAATTATATTACATTTTTTACACAAACCCGTGTTTCATATTTTAACTGATTCCCATATATAATACTGTATACGGTTTTAGTCGTAAAATGATGTCGTAAAAAGTGAAGGGCTCCCAATTATATTGAACCAGTTTCATTAATGATTTCTCCATATTCACCTCAATTGTATACACATGGTGTTAGTGTTGTTGTGTGTTTTGTTTTGTATTTCTATGTACATTCGTTGGACTTTCACCAAAACTTTACGATTTGATTTTTCACCGTTTGGAATAATAAAACTTAAACCTTAATTTTATTGTATCACTGTACATTACAGAATTTGTTTGTGATCATGAAACTGACATTAATGTTAATATTGATCCAACATAGAAACTGTAAGTGAACCCTCAACTAATCGTAGTCACAGTATAGCGTAGTTACAATAGAGATCTGTATACACACAACACACTCACGTACAGTGTAACCTTCACATTGTACTACTGCGGCCCTGTTCTATACACTACACGCACATTATGGGAGTACAGAGGTCACGTGGTGACGTCACAACCACTCCTCACCGACATGCGACCGTTCGGAGACAGGCATGTTACACACTATGTACATGAAATTATTGTTATATCATATTCGGTTTGATATGTCACTGTTACCGAGTTATTGTCAGAATAATAAAGAACTCCTTCATAAGCACAAAACTGCACACTGTTGAACTTTTCTCACTTTCCTAATACCTACAAGAAGTTATATGTAGAGCAAAACTACTGTCAATGTTTAGTTCCACTATCCTATCTACGAACATGATATAGTATTATATAAATCGTAAAAAAGGAAAAATTGGTCAAGTGCGAGTGGGACTCGCGCACGAAGGGTTCCGTACCATTATCTATGCAACATAAGGCAACGTTATTAGTATCGAGCAAGAAACGGTAAAATAACAAGTGCGAGTCGGACTCGCGCACGAAGGGTTCCGTACCATTATCTATGCAACATAAGGCAACGTTATTAGTATCGAGCAAGAAACGGTAAAAAAATCATGTTTGTTGTATGGGAGCCCCCCTTAAATATTTATTTTATTTTATTTTTAGTATTTGTTGTTATAGCGGCAATAGAAATACATCATCTGTGAAAATTTCAACTGTCTAGCTATCACCGTTCTTGAGATACTGGGTACGGAACCCTAAAAATCATGTTTGTTGTATGGGAGCCCCCCTTAAATATTTATTTTATTTTATTTTTAGTATTTGTTGTTATAGCGGCAATAGAAATACATCATCTGTGAAAATTTCAACTGTCTAGCTATCACCGTTCTTGAGATACTGGGTATGGAACCCTAAAAATCATGTTTGTTGTATGGGAGCCCCCCTTAAATATTTATTTTATTTTATTTTTAGTATTTGTTGTTATAGCGGCAATAGAAATACATCATCTGTGAAAATTTCAACTCTCTAGCTATCACCGTTCTTGAGATACAGCCTGGTGACAGACGGACGGACGGACGGACGGACGGACGGACGGACGGACGGACGGACGGACGGACGGACGGACGGACGGACGGACGGACGGACAGCGAAGTCTCAGTAATAGGGTCCCGTTTTTACCCTTTGGGTACGGAACCCTAAAAATCAGTTTTTTGTATGGGAGCCCCCCTTAAATATTTATTTTATTTTATTTTTAGTATTTGTTGTTATAGCGGCAATAGAAATACATCATCTGTGAAAATTTCAACTGTCTAGCTATCACCGTTCTTGAGATACAGCCTGGTGACAGACGGACGGACGGACGGACGTACGGACGGACGGACGGACGGACGGACGGACAGCGAAGTCTCAGTAATAGGGTTCCGTTTTTACCCTTTGGGTACGGAACCCTAACAATATGTTTATTATAGTGACCCAACACTAGAGTCTAATACCGAGCATGTCCTACAAGTAGTCTGTCCGTCACGTGGACGTCCGTCATGAAGTTCATCAGTACACCATGTGGACGTCACTTGACGACTACACAGACAGACGAACACTACCCTACCGCACTCGACAACAACATCACACTCTACCAACAAATATAATTATAGCCTAAATATTATGTGTTCTTATATATAAGTACACCTGTATATAGAAGTATATATTATGTATAATACAACAATTAACAAACGAATATGATGTCACATTGTACTAATGTTAGTTGTATGTTGAGGACCGACAGGTGGCGACTACTGACTGAGGAGGATGTGAGGTACCGCCCACATACAGGAGACTAATGGCTTGTCTCCAGGGAACACCCTCACTTCCCTGTCCTTTATAATTCTCTAGGTTGCTAACCAGCTATACCTGGGAAATATTTACATTAATTCATATAAACACAAATTCATAAATCAGATTGCGTGTAATTTTAATTGAACACCAAGCTATAAATGGACACGCGGTTGACATGTTCTCTAATAGAAGATTTGAAAACAGGTTTTAGATTTCTCATTCGTTTTACTTATAAATTTTACATTTCAAACAATCATTCACACTTTACTTTTTATTTTGTTTTAATTTATGGCACTTTTAATTTATTATATTACTCAGTATCCACAGTCAAATTACAATATCGGACGTCAAAGTCAGAAATTAGGGCATTACTGAAAATCAGCGTTGTGATGACATACCACGTTGTGATGACATTCCACGTTGTGATGACATTCCACGTTGTGATAACATTCCACGTTGTGATGACATTCCACGTCGCCCCAACAAAGCTGAGTAATTTACCTTTCGCCACAGTGACTTTGGGCTTAGAGTTAGTTTGTATGTTTTTAGGTAGATTTAGTTTTAGTTTTGTAGAAATAGTTTTTAGTTTTTAATTTGTTAATTTTTTTCATATTTGCCTAATGTGCTTGTGGCCTGGAATAAATATTATTCTTTCTTTCTTTCTAATTAATTAATAGAAACTAACTTTAAATAAAACTTCTTTTTACGGATTTAGACGCGTATATTTGTTTTAAATTTTGGCCCGACGTTTCGGAGACTTTGCACCATGGTCACGGGTGAGTCTCAATCCGTAAAAGAAAAATACAATAAAATTGTTTTCATTTTCATTAGTTTTAAACAATTTTTAACAAGTTTAAAACATTATATTGAATAATATTCGTTAGTGGTGATGTGAGCTGAGGGTACACCACACTCCGGACGCAGCACCTCCACACCAGGGTCACGCAGCGCTCCAGCAGCAGCAGCTCCTGGTGCTAGCGGAGTGCTTCGTAGTTCATTACTGCTCCGTAAATATCAACATACACTCGGCTGTATTCATTCAACAGGTGACATTGAAACGATTATATAACACCTACAATAACATAATTCATGTAGGTAATTGTAACGCCAAGTTCTGCAAGTTTTGTAAATGTTCACGCTTTATTTCACAATACCTAGATATTATAATAATATGGTGAACTGTAAACTAAAGACTTTATGTTAAGTATGTTGTGAGATGTAGCTAATCGTTACATCCGGCGGAACACTCTGAGGTCACGTGCTCACTTGATGACAGAGTTGTACATGATATGTATGTACATATGGTTAGTACATCGGGTTGTACTGTACCACTTGTTGTATTACTGTTAGTGGAGGCGGTCACTTTATACACAACAAATTAAACATGTACCAAATTAATAGTAATGTTATTTTAATAACTAACGTTATTAAAAATACTAATGATTATGATCAAGTTGTTAAATGTGTACTGTGTACAATATTAATGTGTGTGCCTTGATGTGATACTATCCACCGCTAACATATCGATTACATCGCCGTGTCGCACACAGACACACACACATAAATCCTCCAAGACTATGGCAAAGTAATCCGGTGCCAAAAACAAAGAAAAAAATATCCTCCAATAAAAAAACCTACTTTGCTTGTAAAAAGTAAAATACATATAATAAAAACACATCACATTGGTGTGGAGGGTGCCTTCAATTAACACTATTACTACGAGTAAATATACATCATTAATATTATATGAGTACTAGCTGACCCGGCAAACGTTTTTTTGCCATACAAAAAAAATGTTTGAAAAATAGATGTTGGCCGATTCTCAGACCTACTGAATGTGCCTGTAAAATTTCATAAAAATCGGTGATGCAGTTCCGGGGGAGTACGGTAACTAACAGTGTGACACGTGAATTTTATAAAGATTTTCTCAATATCATAGATATATAATATTTTGAATTTGTTTCTGTGAACTATTTAATGTAGACTAGTAATGATACAATCTATACCTACATATATTAAATCTGTAGAAAAAATTTTTTGTCTCTTTGTCTGTGCACGCATCACGTAAAATATACGGCACTTTGGAATTTTAATGTTATACGTAAAATTTGTACACAACTTAAAGTATTACTAATTCTATGTTTCATCGCGATCGATCCAGTCAATCAAGAGATAATTAGAAAATACAAAATTAGTATTAAGAAATTAAAGAACACTTAATTCAGTTACTTGTAACACCATCTAGCGATTCAAAAATAGAATTGAAAGATACATGGCGGTGTACAAAAATCAATAAACGATCAATAAACATTTTACTAATTACAGGGTCTCACGTTTAAGAACTACAATATGACAAACAACAGTTATGAACAGTAACACACATTGCACCCCTCACAACAAACCAAAATTACAACAATACATATACAATCATTTTATCGACAAACAATTAATCCAACTTACACATGTTTGAGAACTGAAGAATTAAGATTAGTCCAAAAATGTAGAACTCATCCTCTGCCTCGCCACGGCCACACTTCTGTGGAACAGGTCAAAATCATACACTTTTGCAGCACTATTAAACTGATTGCTCGCGCGGATAATAAAAGAGTTTTGTCTATAGTTAGCGGTGCTTTTAGAGACACCAAGTGGTAAATTATATCACTTTAACTAACCTAACAACTCTGGACAATATGCGTCTCAGATTTGGAATCCTCGATATAGAGAATACAAAGATCGAATTGAAAGGATTCAATTGAAATTACATATACAATCAAAAATACCGTTTAGCTCGAATAATTACTAAAAGATTTGTAAAAAATTTCATTTGCTTCCACTGGTCGAACGCAGAAATATTGCTTACGTCTGTTTTATTCAAAAAATTGCGTGTAACAATATTGACGCATATTGTAACGCATATTGATACACGCAATTTTTTGAATAAAACAGACGTAAGCAATATTTCTGCGTTCGACCAGTGGAAGCAAATGAAATTTTTTACAAATCTTTTAGTAATTATTCGAGCTAAACGGTATTTTCAAACGGAAGCACACGTACTTTAAAAATTTCAATTGAATCCTTTCAATTCGATCTTTGTATTCTCTATATCGAGGATACCAAATCTGAGACGCATATTCGAGAGCACTTCGAACGAAAGAACAAAATAGGATTTTCCATGTTTTAGCGTCATTGAAACTTAAACAGTTGCGCATTACAAAACCAAGCAATCTAGTTGCTCAGCTCACTATATCCTCCACATGTTTGTCAAAAAGTAACTTATTATCATGGATAACGCCTAAGTCACGAACAGTTTCTACCCTAGGCACTAATTGACCCCTATTATAGTAATTTGATTTTAATATTGATGGTTTACGAGAATAAGTAATCACTGAACATTTAGTGCGGTTTAGGTCGAGATGGTTTTGATGACAATAGGTGTCAAGACGTGCAAGGTCAGCTTGCAAGCCGGAGACATCATCGTTGGACGATATAGTAGTAAATATCTTCATATCGTCTGCGAAACATAAAAGTCTGGAGTTTTGAATGCAGGTACCGATGTCATGTCATGAATAACAACGGTCGCAACAGGGATATACGATGAGAACCATCGGAATATAGGCTACTTTTTATCTCGAAAGAATGCAATATTCCCGTGAGACGATAAAAAACGAACTTACTTTTTATCCTTTTTACCGCGGGTAACACCGCGGGGCACAGCTAGTAATGTAATATAGAGATGTTTGATAATTCAAGATTTAATCAAAGATCCAACTTTATAAAATTACGAAAATCTGTTTTGTAAAATTACAATTTAATAATAATTTGTCAAGTTGGTCGTGTCCCCAGCGCTGTATCTCTTCAAAGGAAGTTTCATAAGAATATTTTTCAAGATAGACAAGGTGGTGTTGGTTTGCTTAGTGACACAGTTTGTACCGATACGATATTCAAATATATTGTTATAATAAAACTAGTTGATAGGCTTAAGTATCAACTAGAAAAGCTTCCGTTGCTTAATTTTACGCAAATTAAAATCGTTGCAATAAAAAAATGACTCATATCTATCTACTAGTAGTCTGATGTTTTAAAAAGTTTCTAGTGAA
The DNA here is from genome assembly GCA_916999025.1 of Orgyia antiqua. NCBI lineage: Eukaryota > Metazoa > Arthropoda > Insecta > Lepidoptera > Erebidae > Orgyia > Orgyia antiqua. The sequence continues at coordinate 306,859 of OU779871.1, read as the reverse complement.
ACGTGGAGGTTCAGTATATCTTCAGTTATATATATGTCGGCTAGGCGTGAAGGACATGGGTTTTAAAAGAATATTAAAGTGTTTATAACGAATTTGTAGGTATACGAAATTAGTTCTTGATTTACTTATGCCCAATTAGTTAGTTAAATCTCATTTAGATTAGTATCTGATTAATGTCAAGATATTAACTAAGAATATGCCCTAAAGATATTGAAGATTACATAACTCTAATCATGGCCGTAATGTTAAGATTGTATTATGTCGCAACTCCCCCACTACCCCCACTCGCAAGTTGCTTTAAATACGATAGGCGAACGTGGCTGAGGTTCAGTATTATTCGAGAATTCGTGCTGTATACATCACGGCGTATTAGTGTGTGTGTAGAAGTTGGTATTGTACGAGTCGTCGCGCTGCTCAATCTCCGACGTATCGGCATTGAGCTGGTCGTTATAGGCGTCGGCGCGGCGTGTATCTGTGTGCGCGTGTGTACGTGTATTGTGTAAAGTCGACATGTACGTGTTTGCGCGTACATGTATTCCTCATTGTGTGAACGTAGTGATGATTCTTCGTTGCGAGGCTTGGGCACTGGCTATAAGGGGTTGATGTGGAGGCCAGTTATCCTTATAAGTGTGCAAGAGTATGATAGACTGAGGTGTGAATATCGGTAAGACAGTTCTTACGCTATGTGCTCGGATTCCTGTTCAGGCCTCTGGTCTATTCTCCGACATCAGAAGTGGGATAAGAACTACACGTAGCCCACATAGTGATCGCGAGGGTTTGGGAGTGTATTCGTAAAAATATAGGTTAACAGTGAACAGTGTGCGAAAATAAGTAATCATGACTTTTTATCCACGGTCCTATCGAGGATTGGTAGTAAAATAGTGCGTAAGAAATGGTGATAGTGGCAAGGAATTTAGTGTCCGAAGCAGCAGGCACGTGAGTACTGAACGTCGTATTCGGTAAGCAATATTTTTTTACTATAAGTGAGTAAAATGTTTAAAAGTAAACGAAAGTGGGTAGCACAAACCGCAAAGAATATTTGGGCGTTATTAGCTATCTAATTTACATGCAATGTTTGTTTCAAGTAAAATGTCGAAGTTATTTATAAATAGAGATGTTAAAAAGAAAGAAACTTAAAGCTATCTGAAATGTTACGATATGCCTAGTCTATAAATTTAATGCTTAGGTACAGTGAGAAATTATTAACAGAGATATTTTGATATACGTTATGAACAGATATTGTTGAATACTGAAGATATAATATTTCGATGCGCACTAGATATACTTTGGGGAAACATTACGTGATAGCAATCGTATTATAAAAGCAGAAGTAGGTAACTGCCTGATTAAAATTCAGTATGTGATATTTGATATGTGCAAGGAAATAGGTAACCTATAGAGTTCACTCGTTTAATGTTTGTCACTGAACGATTCATAGATCACTGCAGTTCATACACCTGTGATCAGAGTAATATTTTCATAAAGAGCAGAATAAGTTTAGTAATGGCGCCACATACTTTCAGTCGGATCGGTGCATACCAATAACCGAGTAGTTATTCAGTCAGTTCTTTTATGTAAATACTGCCAGGCAAACTTAACGTAGGTAGGTACTTGGTTTGTTCTACCGCCTTTGATATGTGAAAGGTGTTGCCAGTATAGAAATATTTGAAAAGGATTTAACATTCGTTAGAAAATCTAGTAATTGTGTGGGCGTAATCTAAAACGAGAAAGCATCTTGAGAATTATTTTATTCTTTATAAAACGGATAATCACGTTTTTTTTCCTGAAGTGTCCCAAAAGGATGCCTAGTCAAGAAAAAAAAAAAAAAAAAAAAAAAAAAAATAAAAAAAAAAAAAAAAACAAATTGATATGAAACTATTTTTGATAAAACGTTATCAATTTAGTTTGGCTGTATGAGATAATTCCTCTGCGTTACGTATTTAAGGGTGATGTATTAGTTTCCTACCGTCATGGTGTTTTATAAAATACTTCTGTAAGTACCGTCAGTGTTATGAAAATACAAAGTTACTCCAATTGTGGGACCTTTAAAACCACATAATAATTACGATTGTTTTGTAATATGCGTGTGTGTGTTCAACATGTATCATACATGTACTCTTAGTAGAAAGAGCGGGACAAAAATGACTTATTTTAACACTAAATTTAAACTGGTTTATTATGATTTAAAATAATGTTGTAAACAGTAATGTGACATACTTAGTAAAGGACATAGAGGCTGTGTCTGTCGTGAGATATTTTGTTTGCTTATTCTATCGTTTTATTTAATGTAGTTACTCGTGCCGAGATAAATCATTGAAAGTTTACAATTAAGTTTAAAGTGATATTGTACGCAAAATACCTACTGGTAAGTGAAAAAGAGTTTTAAAATTTTGAAGTTAGTGTGAAAAGTGCTTTGTGGTAGGTATAACACCAACCTTGGTGAAGTAAGTTAATTCGAATCGATTAATTTATTTCGTGCTTTCGTAAATATTATACTGACACCCTAATTAACATTGACGTGACCAGAGAGTTAGTGAGGATAAATTTAGATCACGTTATCTAAAGATATAGGGCTTATACCTGTTACTAGTTAAATGTAGGTGATATGAGTACTTAAACTGAGTGATGAGTACAACAGAGCGTTTACAATTTTAGAACTTTCAGTTTGAAACTTTAGTATTGTTGTCGTTTGTCAAATTTGTTTTTGACTCTTGTAATCTACTTAAAGGTCAGGTAAGTTCATGAAGACATATGTAATGTATGGTACCAAGTGTTAGCTTTAAACAAATTGAATATAGACTACAGTGACGGATATACGGTTTAACACCAGATAATCGTATGACCGCGGAGTTTGCTGCGTGGTGCTTTTACTAGACTATAGCTACCTGGAACCGCTTTAGATTTTAGAGAGGTTTTTTTTGGATAACTATAATACTATGCGCCTTTAAACTTGATGTTGAAAGCAATATCCAAAGCAGCCATGTGTGTGTAGGCTTAACACCCATTTGAGTTACACGAAGGTAAGGTTGAAAGATCTCTTGGACATTTATCTTCTACATATTAACTTTCAACAGTAATTAAAGAGGAAGGTTTCTCGATTCAACCGTGTTTATGCTTTTTCGTCGTTTGTGAATCGATATTGGTGATACATTTTTTGAGGAAAGATATTTCAAAGGTGTGTCTGTGTTAAAGAAATCGGGCTATGTGAAGTCAATTTCTTTTTGTTAAAAATTACATCACAAGTAAAGTAAAGAGTAGGTACTATTTATTTCTGTTTATTTCATCATAAAGGTGGTACAGCGGAGGTCACCGACGCGACGCCTTAAAGAATTTTACTTGTACAAGGCCTACTTAAATAGTGCTTATGGTTGGTGGTCAATGGCGTCTTTAACAGTGGATGCGACTGTGGTATTACGCGATGACCTGACGATAATTTTATGATACCCAATAATTTTGTTTGACGAATACTTTAAATCTTTGAGAGGTGCGTGTGTGGTGTGGCTTTGAGGGATAAATAAATGGATAACCATGGACGTTTCACGCAGCGTCCTCTGGTCCCAGGCTGAGCTTATTGTGCTTGTGTTGTGGGTGCCAGAATACGGATGGAGTGCGTAAGTTGCTTTTCTTTTGTAAATATACACTCGTGATACACGGTAGAGGCCCGGACGCGGGACAAGCGTTTGTATGACATTTGTAAAGATCACACAAATGATCGTCCGAGGCAGGAATCGAACCCGCGACCTCGCGGGTGGCGTTCCGTTGTATGAGCTACCGGACGACGAAGCCCGTCGATAGATTGGGAGATGGAGTTATGAAGGGATGTTGCGGTCTGAAGGAGGGCGAGGTGGCCCAGGCAGGAGGGCGAGCTGGCCCAGGCAGGAGGGCGAGCTGGCCCAGGCAGGAGGGCGAGGGGGCCCAGGCAGGAAGGCGAGGTAGCCCAGGCAGGAGGGCGAGGTGGCCCAGGCAGGAAGGCGAGGTGGCCCAGGCAGGAAGGCGAGGTGGCCCAGGCAGGAGGGCGAGGTGGCCCAGGCAGGAGGGAGTGAGGTGGCCCGAAATAGGGAGTGGAGTGGCATAGTGGCCCAAAATGTGGATGCGAGGTGTCAAAAACGGAACGGCTAGGTGGCCGAAATGTTAGTTGGCGAGGTGGCATAATGATAAAGTAGTGAAGTATGACTAAAAGGCCACAACCTAATACATGGCTGTGGTTATTTAGAAATTGTCTATTGTTATTAGTTACTTAGTACTATAGTAAGCAACATGCTAAACACTTGTTAAACCACTTGTGAAAAGGTCACTAACTAAATTGAGGAAGTGTGCCTTATTGAATTGTCCTTTTAATTATTTTTAACACTCTTTTATATGTTCGGTGTGTGTCTGTCGGTGTATTTCATTCAGAGTCGCTGGAGTGGCTCGTTGCAGTGTCACTGTGAGCACACTTGTGTGTTTGGTTATGCACGTAATAATTTTGTTGTGTATGAGTGGACTCACTAGGATTGTTGTTTCTCCGGTATGCCTTTCATATACAGTCGGATAGTTTCACATAGAATCGCTTTGTTTAAAGAATCAGATGGGAATGTCTTGGTTGTTTGCTAAGATTGTGACAGCATTGTGACGGCGCAGACTTGTGTCTCTGATGGCACGGGCTTTCAGCTTTTTTGTGGGTGGGAGGCATAGAATTATTTTGTAGCTAGAATAGCGACTCGGCACTCCGGGTCGGGCCGCTTCTTTTTAACGCACTTATATTGGTTCGGTAAGTGTCTGTTAATGTCGAATTGATCTGAAGGTTTGCACACGTTTTGGGTATCGATGGCGGTGCAGTCATTTGGAATGGTATCCGGATTTTCAAGCGTGTTTTTAGGTTTTTGAACTAAGTAGATTATTCTATGCGAAAGTGACGCGGACAGATGCAGGATGGACGAGCGGTTGTATGAATAGTTTTGTATATTCCAATCAAACCCAAGTTTATTATCGCCCGAGGACGGTCGCTGGTCAGGATGGCCGTGTCGGCTAGGCGTGAAGGACATGGGTTTTAAAAGAATATTAAAGTGTTTATAACGAATTTGTAGGTATACGAAATTAGTTCTTGATTTACTTATGCCCAATTAGTTAGTTAAATCTCATTTAGATTAGTATCTGATTAATGTCAAGATATTAACTAAGAATATGCCCTAAAGATATTGAAGATTACATAACTCTTATCATGGCCGTAATGTTAAGATTGTATTATGTCGCAACTCCCCCACTACCCCCACTCGCAAGTTGCTTTAAATACGATAGGCGAACGTGGCTGAGGTTCAGTATTATTCGAGAATTCGTGCTGTATACATCACGGCGTATTAGTGTGTGTGTAGAAGTTGGTATTGTACGAGTCGTCGCGCTGCTCAATCTCCGACGTATCGGCATTGAGCTGGTCGTTATAGGCGTCGGCGCGGCGTGTATCTGTGTGCGCGTGTGTACGTGTATTGTGTAAAGTCGACATGTACGTGTTTGCGCGTACATGTATTCCTCATTGTGTGAACGTAGTGATGATTCTTCGTTGCGAGGCTTGGGCACTGGCTATAAGGGGTTGATGTGGAGGCCAGTTATCCTTATAAGTGTGCAAGAGTATGATAGACTGAGGTGTGAATATCGGTAAGACAGTTCTTACGCTATGTGCTCGGATTCCTGTTCAGGCCTCTGGTCTATTCTCCGACATATATAACAAGAGACGTGACTACGAGACAGAGACACTCACACAGCAGCTCCCTGTCCCGGGACACACTCTCACTCGACACTTTATTTACGAGGACTGATCGCATCTACTAAATATAGCGCACCCTCCGCCGACCAACACAACACTATTAATATAAACACACCGTGTACCGACCGGGAATGTTACACACAACACAACACTCGGCTTTAACTTGACGAGAGAACAACATTTGACCTGTTATCAGTGACACTGTGACCTGTTATCAGCGACCGACTGACGGGACTCTCACCCACTATCGTGTACTCAAGTTTATAGCTTAAGGAACGGGGAAATACCACATTATAAGTGACTGTAAGTGCAATGAGCAGTTGATGTAATAAATAAATAAATAAATAAATAAATTATTCAAAGTTTGATGCAACGTCTCAGTTGTCGCTACTATTAAAAATGGACATACGGGGTCTTTAAATAACTACTGCTTACTGCCGCACTCAGAGACATTTAATGGTTACTTAAGGAGCTCTTTAGTATTGATTTAAAAAAGTAAAAGTTAAGTTAAAACTTTTTTAAATCAATACTAAAGAGCTCCTTAAGTAACCATTAAATGTTAATGGTTACTTAGGGAGCTCATTAGTATTGATTTAAAAAAGTAAAAGTTAAGTTAAAACTTTTTTAAATCAATACTAAAGAGCTCCTTAAGTAACCATTAAATGTCTCTGAGTGCGGCAGCTAGACTCGAACACTATTTATTTGTCCAAACAATTACAACCAAAATAGCTCCTCTCTTCATATGCCCTTGCGCTACTGTCCGTCTCACTCTCGCGCATTCGCATTCAGTCAAAACCATTTCCATATTCATTAATCAATTACAATTTTAAAGTTATCGATTTTGATAGTATTAATTATATAATATAATTATTTTAAAATTCACATAGCATTAAATTGAAACTTATATTTAAACAATATTGGACAGGACTTGATTAGTATCTATGTATTATATCGGTATCGGTTCCGATTTTCTTCCCCTAATACGTATTTGCTAACACTACAAATTTCAAAAAGTTGATGTTATCAATAAATTCTTACTTCATCAATAAATTGTCTGAAGTACAAGTGAAACAACATCACGTTCTTGAATTGTGCGTTTGATAAAATTTCTACATAATTATAATATCTGTGTTGATAAAGCTTAGCTCCTTACAGCGTTGATGTTTTAGAAGTTCATTAATATTTGTGTCACAAAATATTTATTTTAAATGAACCAAGACACGGCACATGATAGAGTTAACATAATATAGAAGCAATCTTCTAAAATACCACAGTTATGTTGATCTGAGTGACCTCATGACAGGAGGCTGGTGCTCACTCTAGCCACGTGACATGTTGTGTGACAGGAACCAAGTGGATGTCACGTGTTGTTATTAGTTAACATAAATAGTAAATGTCATGAAATTTTATTCTTTTGACCATTTTAACTTGTATTTATTATTATTATATTAACTATGGGATCATGTGTCTCAAATAAAGATTATTATTTATTATAATATTATAATGTATTGTTCACTGTTGTACTACAAGTTCAGGAGGTACTCTCTCTGAATGTAAGGATAGTCGCCTGTTGCATCACGCCACGCTCGAACATGTCTAGTTATGTTCCCAACAACAAACAACCAGTGACGAGTACAATCTATCATAACTAAATAATCGACTGTAGGAATATATTCCTCTTAAATAGCAGCAACTTAACATAAAAATTAAAAAGTTAACTATAACGTAGGAGGAGGTCACCATCTGTCTTATGGACACGCCACCATTTTGTTTACAAGAATTCTTTACAAGAGTTAAGGGTTAAATCAATTTAGATAACTGAAAGTTGTTGGAGCCCATGTAACCTTGTAGGAGGGAGGAAAGAGTTCTCATTAAAGTTGGAATTATGTACCTAGTACTCGTTAATCTCTTGTTTATGTATTAAACATTAATGATAACCAACAAAAAAATACAATTAGATACGTAGATATTTATATGGTGACAGTTGACTAATCTGAAGTGATCGTGAGCGATACCGTGTGGAGGTTCACTTATGTGGTTGTAGGTTTGACCGGAAGTGATTATTGAATGAATGATTCGTAAAATTGTTAGTGAATATTAATATAAAAATATACTCGTAGGTACTTAAAATTTAACACAACATCCTGTGTCAAATAAACAAACAGAAAACATACAGGGATCGCTACTTTAGATAACAAAATATGTGAACACGTGTTCCTAATATACATACTTGTTATTACTTATGACATTCTTCTTCTGGTTCTGAGAAAATGAAACAAAACATTGATATGAATTAATTTTGTTAAGAAATGTAGAGCAAAATAAAGTAATTTAAAAATTATATACAAGTAAATAGTAGTGTCGTCAGTGATTTTATTTCATGTATCATGGAATAAAATCACTGACGACTAGTGAGAGGTGAACAAGTAAATATCTACCATTACTCAACGTTGTTTAACTTATTGTTAATAACTAGATTAAAAATATTCCAATAAAATATGTGTCATGTACACACTTCCAAATAAATAATATTAGTATGTGTATGTTATCTAATAGTTGTATCATATCTACAGTTATACAGCGAGTGTATTGTTTTCCTCGACCTACATTATTAGATAGATAGTAGTGAGTGTCTCCTTCATACTGCTCTACTGTATGTCTGTGCGTCACCTGGGAGCCGACTATAACTAGTATTAGATTATATCAGACATAACATCGCCGTTACTTAAATATCTTAGTGTCTTCCCGCTTTTTTTAAATTACAAATGTTCAAATAAAGTTCTGTGGTCTTGAAAGAGTATGTTACACTCTTATTTAAACCATACTCTATAAATTCCAGGGTCATGGAATATATTTCTCAAAGCGCGTTTATCTCTTTTGTCGGTAGCACTAGTTCGTAGCACATGATGATTGGAGTGCAATGTACGATATTACCGTGTATGTATGTATGTATGTATGTATGTGATCAACAAGTAACTTGTAATCAGTGATCAAACACATGATTAGTGGCGCGCCCCAACACCCGGCCACTCTACATTATGTACTGATCTGTATAAATATGAGCGGACCCACTTCCATGTTGTCTGTTTGTACACTGATTAATGTCACTGATTACTCGGTAGCTGCTTAACGTGATAGCATCCCCCGCTCCTCTCCTCAACCATGTACTCAATAAGTGCTCACTGATAATATAACAAATAAATATGGGTGCGTCTGGTGACAACTAATTCAACATATCACTTGTAGAACGTTACTTGACGTGTGTGTGTGTGTGTGTGTGTGTGTGTGTGTGTGTGTGTGTGTGTGTGTGTGTGTGTGTGTGTGTGTGACCCCACGGAACTACTCACTCGTTGTAATGAACTAGTTCCGCACACACACACACATGTGGGTGTGTACCTGTACATGTACATATATCATCTACATTGAATCTTTATAATAAGCGTCGACAGACTCAGTTCGTACGTCAGCGTCAGTGTAGCGAGGAGTGTAACACCTTCACTGAAACAAATACATCATGGAAGGTTCTGGAGGTTCCAAAGTTGATTACAGTGACCCACGCTGCGAGTACACGACTGTAACACTTAACTCTACATCGCTCTAACAATTAGTGAATTCAATAAAAACTCTCTGTTGAGTAGCTGATGGTTAATGTTGGACGATTAACAAAAAAAATTTACAGTAAATAAAAATCTACAGAGAAATCAGCAGCAGCACATATTACAGCAATCCATTAATCCTTACTTATATATAAAAGTGAAAGTGAGTTTGTTTGTGTGTTCGATTGTGACGTTTACACACAAAATCTACTGAATGGAATTACACGAAAATTTGTATAGAGATAATTTATAGTCCTGGAAGTAACATAGGCTATATATTATTTCGCTACAAACTCTGTGCGAGACAAAAAATTTAAACTTTTGTGAAATATGGTACACAATAGTAGAACCGCCATTTTTGTTATTTTACAGTTGTCATAGCAACCCATAGAATCCGTCATCGCGTATAGGTTTTTTTCTTTACTTTGGCCAAGAAGGTTATTCCCAGACTGACACATTCTATGTACGCGGTAGCTTGGAATAGAAACTCCTTGTACAATACTTACTTCCAAAATTTTTATTTAATTAGCGTTTTTTTTATTTTATTTTATTTATTTATTTATTTGGTTCACCTACAGTTGTTACAATAATACATAAACAAGTGGTAAAAACATAATAACTTAGCTAAATGCACAACCAATTACAGATGAACACCACATGCACAATAATGTATGTCAACAAAAAAATATACAAGAATAATCAAATAGCAACAAAATAGAAATCAAACAAAATAATAACACTTACAAAGAACATACTTCATGTAAGACAAAATTCATGTTATAATTTAATATTAGTGTGAGCCAGCTGAGCCAGCGTTTTTGTAAATAAGGTCCATATCACGTCGATATTTTTATTTTAACAGAAAGAAGAGTTGCTGTATTCAATTAATAGTTTGTTACAGTTTTAATTTTGCCTCTGATTTCCGATGCGTTTGTAGTTTCATTTCATGTTGTACTTAAGTTGCATTTCAAAATGTTTTGTTTAGTTCTTTAATTTTTGTAAACTGAACTTAATTTTCTTCTTAACTTTTTCCGAGGTCATGGGTTCAAGTCCCGCTTGCAGCAATCACTTTTTCCACCATAATTTAATTTATGAATGTTAATTGATGTAAATGATGCTATGGATTTCAGTATCAATGTTAGTATCTATTAATTTCAGTTTGGAATACAGTTTTTATTTTAAGTTTGATTTCAAATTCGATTCAGCCACTAATGCGTGCGAAGCCGCGGGCAGATGCTAGTAAAATATAAAGTTCGTTTGTGTTAATTTATCAGGAAACCAATAAATATATTAAATATGTATAATGAATAAGTGTGTAATATGTTTACACAGTATTACGATAAGAGTGTCTTACAGTGAGCTGTGTTACCTGTTTGTTTGTTTGTTCACTCAGTTAACTGCTGATGCGACAGGGCTGACTGTGTAGTGTACACAGTAGATGTTACAACTGTAATAGTTATTCTATTATTCTATTCTGTATATTATATTAATTAATATAATAATATTTAAGGGCCTACATCAATATTATCGTACATCATCGCCGACACGTACATATTAACACAGCCAGTAGGCACAGAAAATTAAGAATTAGGGATACTTTTCCTATTTACTCAAAATCTACTAAATATATTTTAATTCTGATTTATGTGTTTCTATATATAATAGTTACTTATGTTTTTAAAGTTATTTCATTAGTTAATACGCGATAATAGACCGACAAATGAAAAAAATAAAAAATTAGAGAGGTTGTTTCGCTAAGATTTTCTATCGAGAAAACTTTTTTCAATCGCGTTTCTGAGTTTATGCGATCCTAGATCATATATTGAAAAAACATATGCTTAAAAATTAGAGCTCTAGCCATTCAATCTAAAGAAACAATGAAAACTTCGTACGTAGAAAAATGCACGAAGCTATTTTGGTATCCTCTTAAATCACGAACAATAATAATATCAAACAGCAACAAACCAATGAAAGCTTAGTCAGATTTATGAAAGATATGATATTATATATATGACACCAACAACCACCGCAATGTCTATTCTAGATTCTATCCATTATACGGTTGCCTGGAAGAAATCACATTAGTGATAAGGCCGCCCTTTGTACAATAGCTTTTAAGACTGTATTTTCTTTTCAAATTCTGTGTAAAATTGGTGTTTGTGCAAATAAAGAGTTATCTATCTATCTATATTAATTAAAACATCATAATAATAATAATTGGTCAAGTGCGAGTCGGACTCGCGCACGAAGGGTTCCGTACCATTATCTATGCAACATAAGGCAACGTTATTAGTATCGAGCAAGAAACGGTTAAAAAATGATGTTTGTTGTACGGGAGCCCCCCTTAAATATTTATTTTATTTTATTTTTAGTATTTGTTGTTATAGCGGCAATAGAAATACATCATCTGTGAAAATTTCAACTGTCTAGCTATCACCGTTCTTGAGATACTGGGTACGGAACCCTAAAAATCATGTTTGTTGTATGGGAGCCCCCCTTAAATATTTATTTTATTTTTAGTATTTGTTGTTATAGCGGCAATAGAAATACATCATCTGTGAAAATTTCAACTCTCTAGCTATCACCGTTCTTGAGATACAGCCTGGTGACAGACGGACGGACGGACGGACGGACGGACGGACAGCGAAGTCTCAGTAATAGGGTCCCGTTTTTACCCTTTGGGTACGGAACCCGTACATGTTGTTTGTACATATTTTATTATAACATTAATGTACATACATTAAATTGTACAATTATTGTAATGATGGCGGACAACTGGACACTGGCTCCTACTAGAGTAGGGGGCTCCTACTAGAGGAGGGGGCTCCTACTAGAGTAGGGGGCTCCTACTAGAGTAGGGGGCTCCTACTAGAGGAGGGGGCTCCTACTAGAGTAGGGGGCTCCTACTAGAGGAGGGGGCTCCTACTAGAGGAGGGGGCTCCTACTAGAGGAGGGGCCACGGATATTCTTATTGTAACATTTTGGTGACTAATAATAATTTTAGAATTTTTTTATACTCGTCGTAGAGTTAGTCAGCCCTAATGCTGTAGGTGGCGCCACACTGCGCGGAGTGTGAGTACTGAGAGTAATGAACACGCAGGGTACATTGTTAGTTATTAGATCATGTTGTGACTAATATCACGGTGACAACAGTACACGTTCATGTTACAGCGTCACATCACACATACAACCTGACAGTGATCAGTGATCAGTGATCAGTGATCAGTGATCAGTGGTATATCTACAGTAGACAGCTGTCTCTCATCATAACACAATACACGATCACTAATATTGGTGATGTGTACACACACACACGTGTACTCGTCTCCTTGTTATTATCATCTAATTGATGATCAGCTCCAGCATCCAGCACGCGGAGTGGAGGAGACCACCGATTGATCACTCTAACATTATACTGAACTGTGACAGTGTGCGTGTGTGTGTGTCATCTCCGGCCATTGAACTCAACATTATTATCTAACAAGATTACTCATATTATCTTATTCGTCATTTTGATAATGTAATCGACTGTTTACATTGAATTGTTTTAAATTTATCACTTTGCGGTAACTAAGTAGACATAATATATAAATTAACTAATTATTTCACTTATACATTGTGTGCCACAAGTGACATATCATTTATTTAGACATATCATAACAATTAACAATTTTTATGCTTTTTACACGAGGTAAAACAAGCAGATTACAGATACGATAATAAAGAACTGAGTTGAGAAACACATTGCAAAGTTCAATAATATATTTTATTAATTATACCTTATTAATAACGTACAATAAACTTATAACAATATTTATGTAAATGTTAAAACATAATTTTTGTTATGAACATGTTTTAAACAAGTTATTATTAGTTGAGTAGTTACTATGAATGTCCCGTTACACTGTCTGTCTCACTCACTCACAGACCACTCTATATACTGTGACTCTACCTGACTCTACCTCGACACAATGTTACAAAGCTTTATTAAGTTGGCTTTTGACTATTTGACGTATCATATTTTACTTCGGGATCTCTATTTCTTCGGTATTTCACTTTCTTTAATATTTCACAAACAATACAGAATTATTTGTATTATTTAGTTATTTCATTGTGTACTTCCTTACTCAATGTATCTCTCTATACAAACTATGAATATAGTAGGTGTTTGACCACGTGACGTCACGTGGTGGTACATTGTATATTGATGACGTCACCGAGTGTTGTCTATAGAGAGAGCGGCGACCTCTACCGGTCACAACGAGCATATGCCGCTCGTAGTTTTAATAATGGTAATATTTGTATGTATTAGTTCTGTTTAAGAGCGTGTTGTGAAGGTTCAGTTCATTGAATATACATAGAGACACTACAACCAGACACAGAGAATGAACTACACACCTGCCTCTACTGTGAGCTACTCTATACAGTAGAGTGTAACATAGATATAGAGATCTACACTCTACTATATGGTTCCACAACAATGTTTTATCAACTGAACACAATGGTTTATGATTTAATATTTAACAATTTTATTGGAATCGAAATTCTGTCTTACTATTTCTTCTTTAATGAATAGCTTGTTTAACTTTATTGAATTATATATTTTACTATATAAACTTTTACGTTTTAGTTCAGTTTAATAATGATATCATAATTGTCATCAATCTCTAAGTTCTTGTTCACATCACATGTAGAGTCAATGTAGAGTGAATGTACAGACCTACTATAATATATGCGACAGTAAATGATGTCATCGTAGATGATGAGATTGTTTTGATGATTGATTGTTTATTCTTAACTGTTTTTTATTTTGAACTTAGGGCAGATTAACTTTAAGTAGACATTGGTGCCGATTCCGAGCGCACAACTAAACTTAACTTAACTAAAAAATTAAAAGTGATAGCGTCATTATCACAATTCGGCAATGTTTACTGAAGTTTCTTATTACTAAAACTGTGTATTATAGACTAACCATTTTAATTAATATAAACGTGTACAACGAAATAGCAGGTAATAGCTATATTGACACTACCAATTTTCATTTTTTAGTTAAGTTAAGTTTAGTTGTGTACCTAGAATTGGTACCATTGTAACTCTGTCTCAGGTAGCAATCTATTTAGGACATTTTTTTAAGTTACAGGTAAGTGATAATGTTTTGTCATATCCAAATGTAAAGTGTGAGACGAGGCTTCTAACTTATAATGTAAGTATGATGTTGTATTATTATCTTATAATATAGTGTGTCACCTACATAGTGATGTGTTGTGTGTGACACACATACATACAGTGATTAGGCAAGTTGCTCTACTTATGTGATCAAGGGGAGGCGGGAGAGAGCCGCCAGGACAACCGCCTCGTGTGCTCTATATACAGCACACAACTATCGTGCAGGATGGAATGTGTCACTTTGTTTATATAAGCTTGTCGTCAGTGTGAAGGTGACGCAGGTCACGTGGTGTGGCCGCGTTCTGTACGTACAGCCCACACGGCTCCTTTCACTCGCTGCACTGACACACAGCCGGTCCTGAGACGCGCCGGGGGGCGGTGAGGGCGGGGGCAGCGGGGCGGGGGCACACCCCCCGGGCCCGCGGCCCGCCGCCCCGCGCCAGTACCGGCCCGACCGCGACCGAGGCGACACGCACGTGACAGTGGAGCACCACCACTCGCGACATCGACCACATACAAGTTAACTTAACGTTAAGGAGTGCGGGCTGTGTGTGTGTGTGTGTGTGTGCAGTGACCGACCTGTGTATTAGTGTGTGTGTGTATACAGTACAGTGTGTGTGTGTGTGTGTCACCTGGCCAGTGTACACCGAGTGTGTGTAGAGAGGTGAGTCTCAGTGTGTACACTCACCGACACGAGTGCAGCCCCCGCTACACTCTACACTCTAACACTCGACACAAACGGTTCAGTTCAACTAGACTCTATATTGTCGAGCGTGTCACTCTCTGTAAGCTTACTTAAATAATCATGTAGACCGAGGTCCACGACCTACAGACCAGATGACGCATTAAAATTAAGTAGAGATCCTCACAAGTGAACACTTGAACAATTACACCTTGTAACGATCTCTACCAGCGATAACGTGAAGTGCGAGACGTGACCTGAACCCTTCCCTCGTGGTGTATGCCACAGCACATCACTAGTGTACACACGTAGGTGCTCACTATCACTTACATATTAGTTGTCACACAACACTACTAGTATCACCTCACTATCACTGACTTCATTCCCCGAGTGTACACTCCGCTAGTGGTACACTCGCGTGCTCTACCACTTCGATCTCACCATTTTATTGCAAAACTTTAATTTACATGAACAGTTCAGATAAGTGTCGTCTGTCTTTTAAAAACTCTTGCCTATTACAAATAAATGTAATGAAACAGAGATGAAGATTACGAACGGACCAACGTAATAGTAAACATCTGTCCTGATGTAACAATAATAATAAGGGGTGTGCGTGAGAGCAGAGGGGCTCACCCCCGGGGGGCTTTATGGTGACCTAAAATAATTTGTTTATAGTATTCATAAAACTAATTATCTATAAATATAGGAATATGTAACCCACTAACATTGTAATGTATTAAACAAATAGTTACTGTTAGTTACGTACGTATCTATCAAAACTTAAGAAAGAATTAGTTTCTCACAAATTTTAAATAGTACTGGGTCGAGTGTACAAGTCACATTCACCACTATAAACGATATTTTTTTTAGAAATGAACAGAACATTGTCTAGTTGCAAATGACTATTGATTATCAGAACAGGCCGGTTCCTTGAAGTTGTTGAGAGCACCCATTAACTAGGTGACATCAGTGACAGCTCCGTGTATCTACGAGCACAATGTGTACACGTGACTCACAATTAAACTCAATTGAGCTGATTACTTGAAGCTGAGTGGAGCTGCTCACAGAGCGGACAGGCACACCACCAGCGGGAACATTACCTTCATTGTCTCATTGAGTAGAGGCGACTATTGGGAAACGCTCCGAGTATTTGTAAACGGGCCCCACCTACCGGCAGTAATGTGCAACATTTATTGTTTTGTTGTTCAGTTCACTAAACAAGAGCTCCGCGTCCGCTATGAATGTGAGCCCACTGACTAAATGCCTCACTAGATATTTTTTACAATAATTATCATATTTAAGTCACTCAAGCTGAGAGGCAAATGCCTAGAACGAAATTATTTATGAGAATTCTTTCGCAATAATTAAATTTCTCTATTCACTGATTCCCAAAAGAATGACATTTTTTCTCAAACCGAGTTGTGTATGAAAGGGAACAGAGAACATGTTATTATTATGGTAGGGGAGCCCACGATGCTAAATGGGGATTTACTCGAGCGTCATAGAGACCTATTGAGTTGCAAAGCTTAGATGATAAGAAGAAAAAAATGTTATGTGATTTTTCACTTTTATCGGTGGGGAAAGCGGCTATAGATTTTTAAATATGTAAAAAAAAACTGTTGCATGGACATCCTCGAGCGCGTCAGATATTGATAGCATCAATGCCCTACGTATTTTTAATAATGTACGTATGTTAATCTGATCGTTTGCATGATGCGGGTGGTTGTATTTAAGGGTTGAAAATGAAAAAAAAAAAATTTTGTCGAGCGCGTCAGATTTTCTAAGGGAGTGTTAAGTGCACCAAAAAAAAGCTCTCATTCACTAATCTGACGATTTCGATGGGACGCAAACTCACGGCCAGTTTCATAATGTGCAAAAATAATTCGCCATTTTGAAATACTCAAGCGCGTCAGATTAAGATATATATGGTTCATCTTTATGTTCTAAACGTACTGTCTCATAATCTGACGATTATCTAGAGGGATTCGCCTAGTCTGACAAAAAAAAATTCGAAAAACGGTTCACCTTAAAGGCCATCCCTGCAACTTCCCGCTAATTCCATTCCTGGGCGCTTAAAATTGTACTTTGAACTATATTTTGAACTCAGCGGGTCATTCCCAGTCCTCCACACCCCGTCGTCCACAGTGTGGAGGTATGGGAATAGTGTGGACGAATGGGAATAAAAAGGGTGAGGAGGGAAAGGTGCCGTTTATTCCCAGTCCTCCACACTATAGTGCAGGAGCCGACACTAGAAAAAGTTAAATTTCAAAAAGATGAGTTGGACTTCTAAATGTTTAATTAGGACTGTTTATGAGATATTAAGCCATCAAAATATATCGTAAAAAAAGTTGCAAAGTTATACTGTCGGCTTTTATATTGTTAGATTTACCAGCTGCTCTGTGTCTAGCCAACCGGAGTCGCCGATAAGAGATAACAATTGATTTTAAGGACAATAGAGTCGTAAAATCTCATCTCCATTGAATCATAGCTAGACAAGAAGCACAATTAAAAAGCTCTTAGGAATATTTATGAGTATGTTGTAAAGATAAATCATACAAATTTTTAGACAAGTATAAAATATTATTTCTATTACAGCGTGATTTGAGAAAAATAAAATTGAAGCGACTATATTCAATACTAAAAGAAAGTTAGTAACTTCAACGTTTCCTTGTGTACCAAATACTTACACCTCAAAAGTAAATAGTTTGAAGAACGAAAACATTAACGAAAGTATTTACACTTTCAAATTATTGTCCATTATGTGATAAAACTATTCTGTGATACAAATTATCTTAGGTCATAATATTTACTTTCTTTTTAATTGTTGTAAATTATAAATGATCACGCTGTAATAGAAATAATATTTTATACTTGTCTAAAAATTTGTATGATTTATCATTACAACATACTCATAAATATTCCTAAGAGCTTTTTAATTGTGCTTCTTGTCTAGCTATGATTAAATGGAGATGAGATTTTACGACTCTATTGTCCTTAAAATCTATTGTTATATCTTATCGGCGACTCCGGTTGGCTAGACACAGAGCAGCTGGTAAATATAACAATTTAAAAGCCGACAGTGTAACTTTGCAACTTTTTTTACGATATATTTTGATGGCTTAATATCTCATAAACAGTCCTAATTAAACATTTAGAAGTCCAACTCAAACAAACCCAAATGTAGGCATCACGCAGCTGCACGCATTTAACTTTATCGACGAATTTTTTTTATTTCGGCTTGCGGAAATTGTCAGATTATATATTTTTCATTATTCTTGAATTATTACCTTCAAAATAAAAAAAATTTAGCTACGCTCGAGAATGTCGAGATGACGTTTTTTTTTTACAACTTTGTTGCCCTCCCCTTTTTTTACGTCACTCTCAAATTGTCAGATTAGTGGAATATACACTTTTTAGGATGTAATTAACTCACCCTACCTTAATCTGACGCGCTCGAGAATTTCTGATGGTCAATTTTTTTTTACTAATCTGATCCTGTATCCTTCACGGGCGGCCTTATATATGGGTCTCATATTTTGTGGAGGTACTTAACCGGGTACAAGGTATCCTCCTGTATATTAATCTGACGCGCTTTAGTAAATCCCGAAATCCCCTCTTCGGCTCCCCTACTATTACATACGACTTGATAACTTACTAATACTACGGTACAAGAGGCTTACATAAATACAAAAAATATTTATAGTTAGTTAAATATATTCATATTGAACAATAGATGCAGGTTAGTTAAACTTTAAACTATAGACAACCAACAATTATTCACAAATAAAGATGTTAATCATCATTATGACTATCATGTGGACGCATCTATATTATGATAATTAATAATACAAGTTACGGGTTAACATTGTTACGGAAAAGTGATGCCAAAGTGAGTGATACTTAACTATCTATAATGTATACAACAAACAATCAGATACCTGTATTACAATCAGATTCATTTTTGGACACCATTAAGTATTAATCAACCTAATTTACATAAATAAACTAAATTATAGTTTATTATTAGTAGTAACATTAATAGTAATATTATTAGTTTATTTAGTAAAAGCATAGCAAGTCAATTGCAAAAATTCATAAACTAATTTACATAATAAACTATTCAGTAGAAATTAAATAGGAACAGCCGGCGTATTATGAGCTTTTTAAAATCATTCAAATTCCAGGCAGGCCGTAAACTGCATGGCTAAATTGGGTATTATGGAAAATAAAACTTTTAGTTGAAAATTTTTAGTTAGTACTTTAAATTTTAGTTGTACCTTCTCCTTAAACATATTAATGTATGACTGGTTTAGCGAACTGACTGACTAAGAATTTGTTCATAATACGAATTTGCCAGACACTTCAATTCACGGCGTAAATTGCCTGTGAATAAAAGCTCATAATACGGCCGCTGGTTTCAATATGAGAAGTGCATCACGATTATATCTAACTGTCTATTACTAGAATGAATCGTTATAATACAACTCTACGTACAAATAAGTACTGAAATTAAATTCGCATGTATTTAAGTTTTGATAAATAAATAATTACCTACAATGCAACAAAAAAATAACATTTTGTGAGGTATATTTGGTGATTCCTTCATTGCTATTACAGTTCAATCTGTCACAGTGGGTGATTGGGCGATGAAAGCTCAGCTCAAGCTTACAGTAATTTGTAAACAATAAGAATGTTTAATAAATTGAATTATGGTGGAAAAAGTATTTAGCGCAAGCGGGACTTGAACCCACGACCTTGGAATACCGTTCCGTAGCTCTGCCAACTGAGCTTATTGCGGTCGTGCTTTTCAGTAATCATTCATCAGTTTTACACCATAATTGAATTTATTAAGTGAAAGCATAGCATGTCAATTGCAAAATTAATAAATTACTTTAATAAGAATGTTGTCTGATCATTACAACGGCAAGTTACAGTACAATGTCAAGTAAATATTTTAATCTCAGTACCTACTGATTTGGTAGAGACACGTCATGATATGTGAATTTAACACAAAAATCGTAACAATGTTGTTGACAAACTTAAAGAGTAATTGCCATATCAACGTTTTGTGACAAATGTAAACTAAGGATAAGCTCTCTCTCTCTCTCTTACCTGAACCTGAACACAACTCATTGTTAACTATGTGCACTAACTACGTCGACTGCATCATACATAATTATTCATAATTTCAATTATTCGTTATTGTACATGTTGTTACTGTTATTTATTTCAAAAACTTTGAGTACCTTATATAGTTCTTGGCTATGTATTGTAATTGCTTTGTTTCTTATTACATTTGATTATAAATTCGTCTTAAAGAACCATTTAACTTGTAGCATGCCTCTGATTTTTCTTCTTTCCCTTCTGTCCTGTAACTGTATTCCTAATGAGTCGGTGTAACGAATAACAATTTAAATGTAGGTACCAGAATTTCTCTCAATACATAGTAGTAAAATATCATTAAATTAGCAAAACCAAATAATTAGTTATCATATTACAGAATCAGAATCAATGTACAGTCTCTCAATTGTATTACAATAGAACACGAAGACACAGAACAAGTATGTATAAGATGTTGTGTCATCAACTATACTGTACTCTATAATAACTACTGCAACCAAACAATTACTTATTACTGATTTTTATTATTATTTATTTAGTTATATTAACAATTTATATATTTGTGTTAAGTATTGCTATCCCTATCGCCGAGCGGCGAGTCGAGAGAGACAACTACAGGTCACTCATATTGAACAATCTTTGAAAAAAGACGTTTTGTACTACGTTGCTTTGTTCGTGGAAAATAGACCGATTTAAAAAAATGTCAATGCCATGTTATTAGACTAATTATTGCCCGCGTCTCCGTACACCTGGAATTTAGAACATTTTCCCTGTTTTGCAACATTTTTCACTAATGCTTCGATTATATTGGTAGCACCGTGATGTTATGTAGCCTATAACCTTCGTCGGTAAATAGACTAACAAAAAAAGAATGTTTCACTTCAAACTAGTAGTTCCTGAGATTAGCACATTGCAACAAACTGTTCAACTATATAATATTGGTATAGGCGAAGAGTGGAAGGAAGGAACTATGCTTCTATTATTTCTGTTTTATAAATCTTACCAAATTTGTTTGATGGCAGGTATTTGAGATGGTGTTGTTTTTTAAGTAATCATGTTTTGACGAATAAAAAGTAAGAGAAACATAGATAAATAAAGTTTAGATTTTGCGAATAAATGATTTGCTTTAGAGTACAACACGTAACTAGTCTAGTATCGTAACGAGTTGTTTAATTTGTTATTAAGGTAATCCATAGTATTGTTGGTATCCCTCAGTGATTGGCACTCTGACTTAAAAATCCAGTTATTAAGAGAATTATTTCAAAATCAGTTATAGTTATACATTATTCGAAAACACAGAATAACTTCGAAAGACACATTCGGCGTCTGGAAATAATATTTTGCGGTCGTAAAGTGCTATAAAAGCCAGCTAAGGAATTCTAAACAGCTAAACATCTTTTAGAATAGACGGATAAGTCGAAATTAAATTGAAATAGAAATCGAATTAAACCGTTCCAGAGATACAGTCTGATGACAGACGGATGGACAGCGAAATCTCTGTAATAGGGCCCGGTTTTACCTTTTGGTACAGAACTTTAAAAATAATGATAATTCATTAAATATGTTGAGTTTAAATAGCAAGTACCGTTAAATTAATAGAATGTTAGCTAATATTATTTAAGTTAATATATCAGAGTGTTCATATGACCATCAATATTCATAATCAATTAATTAACTTCCTAAATACGACATTATAGAAGTTGAAATCCACAAAAGAGTCGATCACTATATCTGTTACCTGGTCTATACCTGACAGTGATAATGATCACTATATCTGTTACCTTGTCTATACTTGACAGTGATAGTGATCACTATATCTGTTACCTGGTCTATACCTGACAGTGATAGTGATCACTATATCTGTTACTGTTACCTGGTCTATACCTGACAGTGATAGTGATCACTATATCTGTTACCTGGTCTATACCTGACAGCGATACACTTACAGATGTGTTGATGAGACACACCGTGTAGTGGCGCGGCCACACTCGACCTTCAACCAATTGATGAATCAGTGTGAACATAAACATGTCTATCACACTCGTGTATGTTGTGGGACACAAGTAGCACCAACCATCAGGAAGTGATCACTGCAGTTTTATGTGACGGTATATTGTAAACAAAAACATATACATACAAAGTTATATTGAGTAGGTACATGAATGTATCCAACGACGCGAACAGAATGTACTCTGCGGGCTGTGAACTGCCTGACTAAATTTCGTATGAAATATATTATGAAACTTTTCGTTGAAAATTTTTAGTTAGTACCTAAACTTTTAGTGGTACCTTGTCTTTAAACATATTTACTGTACGGCCGGTTTAGCGACTGTGCATTATATTCATAATAGGATTTTGCCAGGAAGCTCAATTCACGACGTAAGCTGCCTGAGAATAAGAGCTCACTACAAGTCGCCGCCGCCGCCGCGTCGCACTCAGCGTCATCAACAACCGGTCTGATGTGTGCGCAGTACTAACAACAACCAGCAGCCGTATTATGAGCTTTTATTCACAGGCAGTTTACGCCGTGAATTGAACTGTCTGGCAAATTCGTATTATGAACAAATTATTAGTCAGTCAGTTCGCTAAACCAGTCATACATTAATATGTTTAAGGAGAAGGTACAACTAAAAGTTAAAGTACTAACTAAAAATTTAAAAATTTTCAACTATAAGTTTTATTTTTGCCATAATACCTAATTTAGCCATGCCGTTTACGGCCTGCCTGGAACTTGAATGATTTTAAAAAGCTCATAATACGCCGGCAGGTGTAGTGCACCCTGTCCCGTGTCAGTGTCGCTCAGCTGGCAGGCTCTTGTCGACAGCTTCACAGATTTGTTGGTCTCACTCTCACTATAATATTTATTTTCATTTATTTGTCCAATAATATCTATATAATTGAGGAGTTTACTTGTTTGTTTGAGCGCAGTAATCTCATCTCAGGACTGGCTATCAGATTTGAAAAATTTTCGGTGAATCTTGATCACGTGACAGCGCTCCTCCAATAAAAATAGAGGAGTGCTGTCACGTGATCAAGATTCACCAAAAACTCCCTTCACTTTTCCTTACTGAATACCACTACTGAGAATGTGTGCAATGGAATGGAATGCTGATAGCGCATCCTACGGGCTCACGTGACTTCTGGCGTCTAGCAAAAGCCGTCCAGAGCAACTTCTGCCAACCTTCGCTGCCACCGCTCAAATGTCCTGACGGTTCGCTGGCCTATAAGCCGCAAGAGAAAGCTAATCTCCTGGCAGGTCTCTTTGCGGCTAACTCCCGAATCGACGACCGTAACACTGCGCCACCAATACTTTCTCACTGTGGTTCCTCAATGCCTGATATTAAAATCAGGCAGCGAGATGTACGTGTAGAACTACAGTCGCTCGATGCTCGGAAAGCCAGTGGTCCCGATGGCATTCCAGCAATAGTACTTATAAAATGTGCAGCAGAATTGTCTCCAATACTTACGCGCCTGTATCGGATATCTTTTTCTTCAGGCTGTGTACCGGAGGCTTGGCGGGAAGCTTTCGCACAACCTATCCCCAAAAAGGGGGACGTTCAGATCCAACTAACTACCGACCAATAGCTATTACCTCGGTTCTGTGCAAAGTCATGGAACGGATCCTTAACAACCAGCTGGTCCGTTACCTAGAGGATCACTGTCTCATTAGCGATCGTCAATACGGCTTTCGTCCAAAACGATCTACAGGCGATCTTCTAGCGTACGTAACACACCTCTGGGGTGAAGCTGTTGATAAACGGGGCGAGTCGTTGGCAATCAGCCTTGATATCGCCAAAGCTTTTGACAGGGTCTGGCACAGAGGTCTTCTTTCCAAGCTTCCGGCATATGGCCTACCTACACAGCTCTGCACATGGATAGCCAGTTTTCTGCACGAACGAAAAATCCGTGTCCTTTCGGAGGGATGCGCTTCGCAGTGCCACACCGTGAACGCCGGGGTACCTCAGGGTTCCGTGTTATCACCTACTCTCTTTCTTCTGCATATCAATGACATGCTTCCACTTGGAAGTATTCATTGCTATGCAGACGACAGCACAGTGCACGCTGGCTATCATGGGCATGCTGCTGATGGGCAGTTGCAAATTGCACAGAAACGTGAGAACTTTTAATTGAACTCAATCAGGTTTTAGACCTTATATCTCAATGGGGTACGGACAATCTGGTTGAGTTCAATGCCAAGAAAACTCAGCTGTGTGCATTTTCATCAAAAAAGTCGCCCTTTTCCTCTCTGCCGTGTCTTCAGGGCATTCCTCTGACACTGCAGGATAGTATCCTCATGTTGGGTATGGAGATTCGCAGTGATCTTAATCCGAAAAACCACATCGAGTCCCTAATAAAAACAGCTTCTCGAAAACTCGGAATCCTGAACAAGGTGCGACGGTTTTTCACACCTCAACAACTTTGCCTACTTTATAAAACACAGGTACGCTCCTGTGTTGAATACTGCTCGCACCTATGGGATGGTTCTGCACAGTACTTGCTCGATGCGTTGGACAGATTACAGCGACGCGCGATTCGTACTATCGGCGACGCTGAGGTCTCTAATAGTCTTGAACCTCTACAGATGCGTCGTGATATTGCGTCTCTTAGCGCCTTCTATAAAATTTTCTATGGCGAGTGCTCTGAAGAACTTTTCTGTCTAATCCCTGCTTCTCCCTTTCTTAATCGTACCACGCGCGCTGGCTTAAGATGCCATCAATTTACTGTGGCCACCATTTCTTGTCGGACAAAGAAATTCAGCGAATCCTTTATTTGCAGAACTTCCCAAAAATGGAATTCGCTTCCTGCGCACGTGTTCCCTTCTTCTTATAACATGGGGTCTTTCAAGCGAGGCGTGAAGAGGCACCTTGCGGGCCGGCAAGGTGAGGGTGGCTAGTGCTTTCACACCGTACTAGCCGTCCTCACATTTGGATTGCACTTCACTTAACATCAGGTGGAGTGTAGTCATTTGCCTAACCCTTGCCATAAAAAAAAAAATAAAAAAAAATGGAGTGCAGCTAACGACTAAAGTAAATGTCATTCAAACATTAAAAACCAAGTACGTCCCTTGCCTCACACCGCACGCCCGCTCCCCTAGCGAGTTCATCTTATTATCTATACTTATAACTAGACTTACAAACTAATAACAATTTTATGATTGGTTCGCCAACTATTGAAAAAAAACGGGGATTTGTTTTTAACTCCACGCGTACGTAATCGCGGGTAACAGTTTACATTTAAAAATATTTGTATTGTACCAACTTAAACATACACTTAAAGTATCTGAAGAAATATTAAGAGATATTATAAAACTAAAAACATAATACATAACAGTCCACGTTCTCGTAACATCACACCATCTTACAAACATACTGTACGATGAGTCAATCAGTTCATTATGTGGAGCGTGACCTGATAACAAACACAACAGTTTGTACACAACAAGGAATATAAGAAACTGTTGTCATGTACCTACACTGTAACACAATTTGCGAGGACAAGATGTGTCCCACACAGGGGATGTGACAGGGTACATATTTATTGTACAGGTGACTACTGAACTGATCCTGGTAATACTAAGATCTAGTTCTCAAAATGATCAATAACTGTTTAGTTTTTAATTAAACTAACACAGTTATAGTGTTGTATTGTAAATGAGTGAACTCTCGTTATGTTCACTATTATATGTTTGTTATGTCTCTCTTCTATTATTTATTTATAAACCTATTCACATTGTGTTATGAGGTATTATCTTAATATAATCACATTGAATATGAAAGTAGTGACCTTATAAGTGAAGTATATTGTGTGATGTGTGTCACTGTGTTCTGTTCTGATTGATGGCACCATATTATTGGTTCAATAACAACAGGTAGAGTCGCGCGCTATCACAGTGTGTGCGTCCCCGCAGTTCGTCCTCACAACTGATAAGTTCCTGTGAAAATGAGAGCCTATAAAGCTTCTCATCTTGTTTTCACGTAACTTTTCACAAACAATATATAGTTAGCTGTATGTCTGTCCGTATGTAACACTAGTTTTGTATTAGTAGTAGTGTCCGACCGAAAGTTCGGTTTCGGCATTCGGCCAGTTTCGGCCAAAGATCAAGTTTCGGTTTCAGCCGAAACTTTTGCCGAAACCGAAACTTGTGTCGCAGTTGACGCACACTCACGCTCGCCTAATGTCGTTCCCCGCGGCAACGCTTTGACGAACGCTGTCAGTCGCTGTCAGCCCTGTTCGGAAATTATAAAAGAACATAATTTTAAAAAATAATAAAATTTTTTTTTTTATTATTATATTAAATAAATGGTTCCAACAAATTTAATATAATGTGTCTTCATTTCATGCCCTGATTAATGCAAAATAATACGTAAAATGCACCAAATTTCAGTATTTTAAGAAATTTTATACTCGACCACGTGCGTTTCGGTTTCGGCCGAAACTGAAGCCACGGCTGAACATTCGGTTTCGGTTTCGGCCGGAAAACTAGTTTCGGTCGGACACTAATTAGTAGTACTGTCTCGTGTACACAACCTGCAACATGTTACACAACTCACCCCTACATGTTACTGCCACACGGCACACACCTGTATCACTACACTACGTACACAACACTTCGGTTCCCTAATGATTGATTCAAAAATTTTTGACAAATGATCATTTGACAAACAACTTTTCACCAAATGATCATTTGGCAAACAATACACTTGACAAAAGTATCATCTTAGAAAAACTTACTTAGCAAATGATCCATTAGCAAACACTACGCTTGACAAATGTGTCAAGTATTCAAATGTCAATTGACCTTTTTGTCATTTCACCAAATAATATGTTTCGTAAATTAAGTTGTTTAAATGTATCGTTATCATCATGAATCATTATTAAAGGCTGAAGTGCCCTAAAGTCGCTTCTGGCACTCGCCGGCCGCTACCGCGGCTCGCTCGCTTTGATCGCTCGGCTTGTGCGTTTGGGGTTAAAGTTCTAACCGGGTTAGGTTAGGTTAATCTAATAAAAAAGATATACAGGGTGTTTGGTACATCGTTTGCCAAATTAAATTTGTAACAAAAAGAAAATGCTGTTAATGGCGTTCAATTTTTCAATTGTGTAAAATTTTTTTTTTTTTTTTTGGGTTTTAAAGCTCAGTATGGAATTTTTTATCAAAAATTTCCAATACCAAAAAAAAAATCTGGCGGCGCAAAAATAAAACTAAATATGCTAAACTATAGAAAATGACACTATCTTTTAGCAAATTTAATTTGGCAAACGATGTACCAAACATCCTGTATATCTCCAAAGACGAACGGGTAAATAAGTAATTATTTCGCAAATAAAGCAAAATATCATTTTTTTTTTTCATTCTATCCATCTATATTTAATAAAATATGTATATCAATTAATACTTAAAGTATTTTCTTGTAGGAAAATCCAGAGCAGTGGCTTTGCAAAAAATGTGCAAAATGTGGTCATTTTAACAAGAATACCAAATTTTTAGACCAATAGTAGATTTATCTGATAACTCAGTTGCCAAATGTTAGTTGTTGCGTTCAACCTGGTGTTTTAATTAATAATAGGTTAAGTGGAAGCGTGATATCTCTCAGGCGCGAGAGGAACGAACATATACTGTATATAACAGCGTTAACAAATTTACAATAGTACAAACTTACCCTGTTTTGTTCTTCAACAATGTCTTCACTTGTCAAGCCCTAGCTATAGCTTCATTAACACTAACTACGATAAATTGGCCAAAATAACGCAGAATGCTAATCAAACTATACTTAACTTTATACAGGCAGACACGAACTCTTGAAGTCCACAAAAGACCACTCCTTTGGCGCGACTCAAGCCGTGAACTTTCACCAATCGTCTTAATGCAATTATACTATCACAATTATAGTTATCAAACAGTTCAATTTACATTAAATAGTATTAAGTATGGAGACACAAAATTCACTAGTTTTTATAACGCATTTATGTCATACAAAAATGGCGAACATTACATTTCGCGGTGACATTTCAAGGTTTTGTTTCAATTGTAATTATCGATTCACACAACAAGGATAATTAGTTTTATCAACAATTAATTCTAGTGACAATTTTAACTCGCGAAACAGTTGCAAGAAAAACGCTTCAAATCTCATTCAAATCGCGACGTAGTTTGCAAACAAGATGTGTTTTGCGACTAACTCGCGCTCGGTAACCGCTTCGCGCGCGCGCAACGAGCCACGAGGACAGATGCACCGGTCAGTTCTCGACGTCATCGATAGTGACGTTATCAATAGTTAGAGATGCCCGTGCGCAGACAAAAATATGATAAGTTAATCGTTTGGTACATAACATCTACCCGCCTCGGCCAGGACTACCTGGCCGCTAATTCACTGGCAGTCGCGACAAGGTTGATACAGCTCTCTTCAAAATTGAACCGTCCACCCGGACCTCAGCAAAACGGGGCACTCCATCTGCTCCAAAGACGAGGTTGAGAATGCGCCCCCTGCGCCAACACAGTGGCGGTGAGTTAGCGTCCTTAACCAGAACGAGGTCGCCAACATGAGGTGGATCAGTCTTGTCGGTCCACTTAACGCGCTGCTGGAGAATGTGCAAATATTCTAAATTCCAACGTTTCCAAAAGCTCTGAGTGAGTTGTTGGACCAATTCAAACCGCGAGAGACGATTAGGTCTCACATCAACAAGGGGATATTCCGGCAGGGCGTTCAGTGGCTGCCCAATCAAAAAATGGCCCGGCGTGAGGGCTTCCAAGTCGTTAGGATCTGAAGAGATCGGGCACAACGGGCGTGAATTCAAAACGGCCTCGATTTTGCAAAACACAGTTGCGAGCTCTTCAAAGGTCAATACAGACTCGCCAATTACCCGTCGCAAATGTGTCTTAGCAACCTTTACTACGCTTTCAAATATTCCTCCCCAGTGGGGACATGACACGGGACTGAACCTCCAAGTTATTCTACGTGTAGCTAGTCTAGACGCAATTTCAGTCTCGTTAGCCGACAAAAAATCATACATCGCTTTTAAATAGTTGTTTGTGCCTTTGAAGTTGGTACCGCAATCCGACCGAATCAAGGACGGTAGTCCTCGTCGTGACACGAATCTATCTAACGTCGCAACAAATGCCTCTGTCGAGAGGGCTGAGACGAGTTCCAAATGTACCGCCTTGGTGGACAGACAGACAAAGACGCACAAATAAGCCTTGACAGTTTTACTGTTCCTGAGGGTCGAGGTCTTAACAAAAAAGGGGCCTGCAAAGTCCGTACCAACTCCAGCAAAGGGCCTTATCTCAGTGACCCGATCCGAAGGAAGGTCACCCATGATAGGCTGCATGGTAGGGGCCTTGAGCCTATAGCAAGGCATACAACGAAAGACCACACTACGGATCGTCCGACGGGCCGATAAAATCCAAAATTCCCGTTGCAAAATGGCCAATAAGGCATTACAGCCGGCGTGGGAGTTCTTGATGTGACGATCAGTCACCAACAGGTTCACCAAGTGGCCACTCTTGGGCAATAAGAGGGGGTGACGAGATCCATAAGGGAGGTTTGCGTTCCTAAGACGCCCTCCGACACGCAAAAGACCCTCACTATCCAAAAAAGGGTTCAGCTTACAAATGGCTCCAGACAGCTTGGATTTGCCTTTCCTCAAGATGTCAATCTCGTCTTCAAAATGTGCCTCTTGCACAGAACGAACCCAGTGAAGAAGAGCATCTTGGAGCTCTTGTGGCGATAAGAAGGCCTCCAAACATTTGTTCTGTGGATGTCTACAATTTTTCGTGAAGCGCTTGATCCAAGCGGTGACACTCAACAATTTGTCCAATGAACTGTAACGATTAAGTAAGAAATCGGGGTCGAACGGACGGTCCTGCCGTTCGAGCGCAAGCGTTCGCAACCCAGGGAGTGCGACAATGTCTAAGGCCGGAGTTCGCGGCCAATTAGATTCTGAACTGGTCAACCACTCAGGTCCCCACCACAGAGAGTGCTCAACTAAAAGGGGGGCCATACATCCCCGTGACGCACAATCAGCAGGGTTGACCTCGCCAGGCACATGCCTCCAAACCAACGGGGTCTCCGATTTCTGTATCTGAGAGACACGATTTGCTACAAACACCTCTAAGGTGTGAACTGACGTCTTCAGCCAACATAGCACAATTTGACTGTCAGTCCATGCATATATCGTGGAAACGTCAATTGACGTGCACAAGGTGGACATGACGTGATTCAAAAGGCGAACAAGAAGGGCCGCCCCTGACAACTCTAACTTAGGGATTGTCAAGGCAGTTCGAAGAGGCGCGACCTTGCTCTTCGCCATGACCAACAACACTTTCACCTGACCATCTGTGGTCACGGTGCGCAAGTATACGGCTGCTGCGTACCCACGTTCCGAAGCGTCCGAGAAACCATGAAGGGACGCGGTGTGCTTCCCTGGCGGAAGCAGAGCACGGGGTAACGATATCCTATTGATGGCAGGCAATGAGGAAGCAAATAGGAGCCAGTCCTTCAAAACAGCTTCGCGAAGTGGCTCGTCCCATCCAAGACCTGCAGTCCAAAGTTTCTGCAGGAAGCATTTGGCCCAGAATATGACCGGGCATATCCAGCCATTGGGATCAAAGGTTCTCGCGACAGTCGACAGAACCAGTCGTTTCGTCCAAGTGTGATGCGAATCCAAATTGACATTAAATGTAAAGATGTCCTGGACTGGTCTGTACTGGATTCCAAGCACTGACATCATGGTAGGGTTGTCACGGTTCTCAAATAGGTGAGGATCCTGCTGGTGGTCATCCGGTAGCCCTTCCAAGAGCGCAGGTAAGTTGGAGATCCATTTACGCAACTCATATCCTGCGGAGGCTAGAATGCCAATCAACTCGTCACGCAAGAGCAGGGCCTCTCTCTCCGTGGCCGCGCCAGTGCACACATCGTCAACATATAGGTCCTCCTTCAAAATGGCGGCTGCGCGAGGAAACGACATACGCTCTCGATCCGCGAGCTCCCAAAGCGAACGTATAGCCAAAAAGGGGCTAGACCTCAGCCCGTATGTGTTCGTGTTGAGCTCGTAGACAAGCATGGGATCTTGCTGGTTTTCTCGCCACAATATCAGCTGGTATCGGCGATCATCCGGGTGAATTACCGTTTGCCTGAACATCATCTTGATGTCGGCCACAAAAACAAATTGATGACGTCGAAACCGCGTGATGACGTCACAAAGGTCCTTCAGCAATTTGGGACCAGGATGCAGACACTGGTTCAAGGACACTCCTGAAGAAGTCTGCGCAGAACCATCAAATACTGTGCGTAACTTACCACTGGATGGTTTTATTACAGCATGATGCGGGAGAAAGAAGTGCTCCGTCGAACGCCAATCCAATTTTGACACAGACATGTGTCCCAAATCCTCATACTCCCGCATGAAGTCAATATACTTCTCCTTGAGTAGTGGGTCCCTGCTCATACGGCGCTCCATCGCCAACAAACGCTTCTCTGCAATAGGCCGCGAGACGCCAAGTGGCGGACGTACGGCGAGAAATGGCAATCTTGTCATGATCCGGCCAGAACGGAGATAACTGGTGTTGGTCTTGTAGAACTGCTCACACTCTTCATGCTCCGGATCAGAGCGGGGAGCTTGTGGTGGCTCCTCCACTTCCCAGAATCTCTGCACGGCGTCAGAAAGGGCGGACCCCACCATCAAGGCCGTTCCAAGTTCGGCAGGGGGGGGGAGTCCTCAATACAGGCCCCATCAGTGCGAACCCAAATATGGTCCGGAGGGCTACCAAGCCACCTGGCTGCAAAACACGATCCTTGCCGAGTAATATTTTACCCAAAACATCGGCACCAAGCAACAAATCGACCGTGCCAGGCAGGTCAAATTTAGGGTCAGCCAAATTCAAATCCGCGGTCAATTTTACCGCATCCGCAGACAAACGAACTTGCGGGTGATTGCCCAAGATATTCTCCATCACAATAGCCGACGATTCCAACGTCGGACGTGGAGAATTTGAGGGGGAGAACTCAAACCAAACGCGGCCCTCTACCGTGGCCACGGGGGCGTTCCCGACACCCCTTATTACATCTGAATATTTTTCAATAGTCTGGCCAGTCTGCCCTACCAACCAAGACGAGGCTATGCACCCCTGTGAGCCTGTGTCCAATATCGCTCGGACTACAACTGAGGCGCCCGTCCGTCCCCAGACCCTGACATGGGCCGTGGGCAAGAGGACGGTCTCAAAGGGGGGCGGTGCATAGCGGGGGCAGACGCCAACATCCTAATGCTGGCGTGGCGGCGACTGAGCGCCGTTGTCCCGAGACGGCAAATCAAAGTGCGGATAGTGCCTAAACTCGGCCTCCTCTCGGTGACGACTGCCACGAGCCATAGACGGCGGTTCGTAGCGCCTGGAGCGTCCGTACCGAGGGTTGCGCGTCTCCAAACGGGGACGTTCCGCCAGAGGGGGGGACGGTAGTGGTACCGGACGCGCGTCACGGTAATCGTGGTACACTACTGGAGGTGATCTCGCTTGATCACGTGGAAGCGGGGAGGGCGAGCGGGACACAAAGGTGCGGGATTGAACCCGGGGCCCGCTTTCATACCCGCCCGTGGGGCTGCGCGCCGAACCAACTCGGCGATCGATGGCAGCACAGTCTGCGCGGCGTGGGGGTGATGAGCCGGACTCCAAATTGCGGGACTGGTCCCGGTGTCCACTGGCATACCCGCCCGAAGGCGACCCCGCGTGGTCGCGACGGCCATTCGCGTTGGCGCACAGGATTTTCAAATGGTGCCCTCCGCAAATAGGACACGGGTGAGTGTCGGGGCAGGCGCGCTGGTAATGGTCCCCTAGGCAAGAGAAACACCAGCCGCGGGCCTGGGCAATACGCCTACGAGCGGCCACGTGCAGGACCGCGAAGTCTGGGCACCGCACCGTTTGGTGTCCCTGCGACTTGCAAAACCGGCAGTCCGGTGGCGCAGCTTGAGCGACAGCGAAGCGGGCGGCCGTACCTCCTATTGGTGCAGGTTGAGCATTGCGCCGTTGGTTGGTGGGTCTGGGACGTGATGCTTCCACCGGCGTGTCGGCGACCATGACGTCACCCATGCGACACTCGTCCTCCAGGAACGTCAGGAGCTGGTCAAAGGTAGGGAGAGCAGATGCCTCATCCCTAGTGTGCCCCTGTTCAAAACGTGCCCTCAAAGACACCGGCAATCGCTTGAGTACGATACGCACCAGTAGGTAAGACCACTTGGCAACCGGCAGTCCTAAGCGGTTGAGCGAATTGGTGGCTATTAGGAGGGGGTTCAGCAGCTCGGTCCTCAACTGGGCAGCATTGCTCACGACGGGAAGGTTCAAGATCTGGTCAACGTGGGTATCTGCCAGACAGCGCTGATTGTGATAGCGCTTGGTGAGCAACGCCCGCGCGATCCCATAGCTCCCGTCACATATTGGGAGGTGCTGTACTAAGCCCCTCGCCTCTCCATCAAGCACGGAGAGTAAATAGGCCAGTTTCTGAGACGGACCCAAATCGTCCCTCGAGTCCACAAGGCTCTCAAACAAACCAATGAATCCCATCCACATGTCTAGTCGACCATCAAAACGTGGAAGATCCAAGTTGGGTAACCTGGTCAAAAGGCCCACGGGAGTCTTCAAGGGGGCCCGGTGAGCCGGTACTCCGGCGCGCGAGGCTAAAATCTCCCGCGCGCTCTGGGCGATGTCGTCGGCAAGGTCCATAATTTGGACGTAGTCCTCGTGGACTTGGTCCCGTCGCTCCTGGGGGAATGACTCCAGGGGCACATCATCCAGATGCAAGATGAAGCGCCGGTAAAGCGCCTCCACCTCCTGAAGTCGTGTAGGGCATTTCTCATGCCTGTCCAACAATGCCTCGATTCGGTTCTCCCTTTTCACCAAGGCGGCAGCTGACGTGAACCATCTCAAATGAGTCGCAATCCCGGAATATGTCTCGCGGACAACATTATACGCGGCGGTAGACATCTTCAAAGCACAAACGGCACGAAACAAACAATCTTATAATAACACAAAAAAAAAACAAATATCTTTCACAAACAAACAATATTACAATAGCGAAAAACAAAATATCTTTCAATGAGACAAGCCGCTATTACTCTAAACAAATATCAAATCTTAAATATTTTAAATCAAACAAACAAAACAATTCCTTGCCAATGTGCAATTAATTTAAGACTTAAATTATTTATTTTAAGGTAACCAACAAAACAAACAAACGTATAAAATAAATGTTGTATTATACAAACGCACAACGCCACAATTCAACTATAACGTTGCTCAACATTAGACAATAATTAAATAATAACCCACATTAAATAATAACCTGAGCAACGACAAATACGATTAGCAATAGCACAAATAATTATCAAATCCTTTAAAATCTAATTGCCAATTCAAGTGCTCAAATTAATTATTCAAAACTATACCAACAATTTAGATTAAACAAACAAACAACTAAATTAATCAAATTAAATTAATTAAATTAATTAAATCAATTTTCACAAATAATGAGGGTATAGTTTGTTCAACATGGAACATTCGAGAAACGGAGTTTAAACCACGCTCTGGGTACCAAAAATATGTTGCGTTCAACCTGGTGTTTTAATTAATAATAGGTTAAGTGGAAGCGTGATATCTCTCAGGCGCGAGAGGAACGAACATATACTGTATATAACAGCGTTAACAAATTTACAATAGTACAAACTTACCCTGTTTTGTTCTTCAACAATGTCTTCACTTGTCAAGCCCTAGCTATAGCTTCATTAACACTAACTACGATAAATTGGCCAAAATAACGCAGAATGCTAATCAAACTATACTTAACTTTATACAGGCAGACACGAACTCTTGAAGTCCACAAAAGACCACTCCTTTGGCGCGACTCAAGCCGTGAACTTTCACCAATCGTCTTAATGCAATTATACTATCACAATTATAGTTATCAAACAGTTCAATTTACATTAAATAGTATTAAGTATGGAGACACAAAATTCACTAGTTTTTATAACGCATTTATGTCATACAAAAATGGCGAACATTACATTTCGCGGTGACATTTCAAGGTTTTGTTTCAATTGTAATTATCGATTCACACAACAAGGATAATTAGTTTTATCAACAATTAATTCTAGTGACAATTTTAACTCGCGAAACAGTTGCAAGAAAAACGCTTCAAATCTCATTCAAATCGCGACGTAGTTTGCAAACAAGATGTGTTTTGCGACTAACTCGCGCTCGGTAACCGCTTCGCGCGCGCGCAACGAGCCACGAGGACAGATGCACCGGTCAGTTCTCGACGTCATCGATAGTGACGTTATCAATAGTTAGAGATGCCCGTGCGCAGACAAAAATATGATAAGTTAATCGTTTGGTACATAACATTAGTTTTGTATTGTAAAGTAATTATTTATAAAATGTCAATTTAAGTGTTGATTATTTGACAAAATGAAGCATTTGTAAAATGATCAGTAGTAAAATGATCAATAGGGGAAATAATTGTTTTGCCAAACGTTGTTTGTCAAGTGTAGTTTTGCCAAATGACTTTTGGTTAAACAATCGGACACCGTACACTTCATATACGCTGTTGTTTGTTCCCGTGTTGTGTCTAACCTCATTACCTGTCACTGTAGCTGCGGCCCACATACACTACACGATATGTACTTGACATTATGATAAATTTACATAATATATCTAAATGTTAATCATGATTGTATCAATATATTATTGAACTGTGACTAATTACTGCTGTAATAAGTTTATGATAATGATAGTGACAGACAGTAAGTTGTACAACAGTTGTTGTATGAACCTGAACATTCACAAACAACAGCGGACTGACTACCTGCGGCCGGGACTAGTGCACACACACTGTTCATTGGATTTCCATCCTAATGGCTATTACATTAGAATTATTAATGTCCGAGCAAGATACTTTATAAACATAGCACATGGTGTTACCGACTCTATCTTTTAAAACACAAGCAAATATTGAGGCTGTTCCCTATGGTTCCGTGGCGTTAAGTAGGTTGTCCGCCTGTCTGTCACCAGGCTGTATCTTATGAACGGTAATAGCTACAGACCTGAAATTTTCACAAATGATTTTGTTGCGGTGTTGGGTGTCAATGAGTGAAACGAGTTATGTTTGATTTAAGACTATTATTAAGACTACATTGTTTATTATGTACATATAGTTTACATAGGTACACTACATACACCACTACATGTATATCGGCAGCTGTGGACGCAACAACAACAAACCAACGCACAATTATAATTTCAGTGTGTTCCCACACAAGTAACTTGATAATACACTCAAACAATATGATTATAGTAGAAGTAAGGCGAGTCCAACAGTACCTATTTCTAAATTGTTATTTTCTTTCAATAAATCTCAGGTTTTAATTCCGTTGCCAATGTTTGTTGATCGCGTGTCACCATCAACATCATCTTAATGTACTGTAGTGTAATGTAGGAGCGAGAGAACCCAGACTCAATACTAATGTATGTGTTTGTTTCAGCGCGCTGAGTGCGGCATGACCAGGGACCTAGTGACGTCACCACGTGTATGAGGTACACACACACTAACTATAATCATAGACCAAGATCCAAGACACAGATCGGATGGATCTTTCACTATGGACATAAAATACTTTAATACTATTCTATATATCTATACTTATAATAAATCTGTAGAGAGGTCAATTCTGTACATGAAATATATTTTCAAAATAACTATCAGGGGGTGATTAGTGATCGATACTGATGCCAAAAATGCAATCAGTAAAATTTTTGTCTGTCTGTCTGTCTGTCCGTCTGTATGTTCCTTATAGAAACAAAAACTACTCGACGGATTTTAACGAAACTTGGTACAATTATTCTTCATACTCCTGGGCAGGTTATAGTATACTTTTCATCACGCTACAATCGATAGGAGCAGAGTAGTGAAGGGAAATGTTGGGAAAACGGGAAAAGGTGCTCCATTTTTTAAGCTTCCGTCGCGTGTGCAGCTTTAATGGTTAAAGTTACATAGAAATCATGTATGACGGAAATATTCTACATAAAATCGTCTAAAAAATATCCCGAAACAGCATATATCTACGTATATTTTATGGCTGACTCATAATAACACGTGTAACTCCTGATAGCTTAGCAGTTCGTTCATTCTGATTATATTTGTTTACTCTTACGTTTATAATACTCTCACTCAAGCAGTAGTGAAAAATGTTGCAATAACGCGGGAAATTTTCTAAATACACGCGGACGGAGTCGCGGGCAACAGCTAGTACATAATATTAAAATCAAATCTGTTAAACTAATTAGCCATGAAAATATTTAGGGACCTCTAAACTTTTGTCTGAAGTACCAGCTGGAGGAAAACGTCTGCCAACAATCATCTTACATTTTTGAAAGTATTTTCTACTGTATTTAGAAAATTATCCCCGTTTTGGAAAAAAATTTCACTGATGCTTCGCTCCTATTGGTCGCAGCGTGATATTATATAGTCAACACTGCAATAATTTAAAAAATCGGACTTGTGGTTTCTGAGATTAGTGTGTTTAAACAAACAAACAAACTCTTAAGCCTTATAATATTAGTATAGATACTTATACGTAAATGTGAGCGCGAAAATTTAAAAAACGGTTAGATAAGGGAAAAATATTTCCTGAGTATAGCATCAAATTGCTGAAAAAAGGCCGACGGGATACAATTGTGGATACCTTTGCAATGATAGTACGTACAAAGACTACCTAATCCAATACATTTCACCGCTGAGAAAATAAGTAGAAGGATGCACCTCTGGGATCTCAGTCTACAATTTAGATTATTAATATTAATTGTGAGGTGAAACCCAACTGTCAAGTGATATAGTGGGAAATGATCTAGGATACCCATTTTTTTAGGATTCAGTCTGTCACCAGGCTGCATCTCTGGAACGTTGATAGCCAGAGAGCTGACAATTGCACTGTTTTGCCATATCAGTTAATGCTAATCTGACGAAGTCATAGTTTTTATGATAATAACAGTACGGAACCCTTCGTGTGTGAGTCCTGCTCGTGTGTACGTGTGCGTGTACTTGGTTGTGTGTTACAGTGTGTGTACATCATGTGCGCGGCGCGCGCCCTCCTCGCGCTGGTGGCGCTGTGCGGCGTGCGCGCGGGGCCCGGGCCCCCCAGCGCGCCGGGGCCCCCAGACGCGCCGGGCCCCCCCGAGCTGCGCTTCGCCCGCGCGCTCTACAACGTGAGCGTGCCCGAGAACAGCGCGCCGCGCACGTACGCGCGCCAGCCGCCCGGCGACGAGCCGCTCGGCGTGCAGCTGCCCGCGCCCGGCGCCACCGTGCGCTTCCGCATACGACACGGCGACAAGGACAAGTTCTTCAAGGCGGAGGAGCGCACCGTCGGGGACTACTGCTTCCTGTCCGTCCGGACGCGCGCCGGACACGCCGACGTACTCAACAGGGAGCGGCGAGACTCCTACAGGCTGGACGTGCGCGCCACCGCCACGCTCCCGGACGGGCGCGTCCTCGAGGCGGACACCGTGCTGGCGCTCACCGTCGACGACGAGAACGATCTCAGCCCACTGTTCTACCCGACCGAGTACAGCGTGGACGTGCTCGAGGACGTGCCGCTGCACGCCAGCGTGGCGCGCGTCACCGCCGAGGACGCGGACCTGGGCCTCAACGGGGAGATCTACTACAGCCTGGAGGAGAGCACCGACCGGTTCGCGGTGCACCTCACCAGCGGCGTGGTCACCGTGACGCGCGCGCTCTCCGCCGACCTGGCGCCGCGCCACCGCCTCACCGTGCTGGCGCAGGACCGCGCCGCCCTGCGCGCGCTGGGACCCGCCGCGCCCGCCGCGCGCGCGACTCTCACCCTCCGCGTGCTGCACGCCAACCTGCACGCGCCGCGAATGCGCCTGCTGCCGCCGCCCGCCGCCGAGGAGGGCGCGCCCGACGTGTGCGCCGCGCTCGAGGTCACCGACGAGGACGAGGGCGAGCGAGGCCGAGTGGCCAGCGTCGAGGTGGTGGGGGGAGACCCGCACGGACACCTGGTGGTGCGGGCCGACCCGCCGCGCTACCTGCTGGAGGCGCACGCGCTGCTGGAGCGCGACGAGCCGCGCCACTACAACGTAACCCTGCGCGCGCGGGACGCGGGTCACCCGCCGCGCGCCTCCTACCTGACGGTGGGCGTGTCGCTGCCCGCGCGCTCGCTCACCGCGCCCGTCTTCACCCGCGAGCTGTACGAGGCGAGCGTGCGTGAGACCGTGCCGCCCGGGACGCCCGTCATCCGTCTCAAGGTGGACGAGGAGGACGAGCGGCGCGCCGCCCGGGTCTACATCGAGGTGGTCGGCGGGAACGAGGGGGACGAGTTCTACGTGAACCCGGAAACGGGGGTGCTCTACACCGCGGTGCCCCTCGACGCCGAGCAGAGGGCTCTGTACACGCTGACCGTCTCCGCCGTGGATCAGGGCGACGCCGCCACCAGGAAGCAGTCCTCCGCCAAGGTGAAGATCACCGTGCTCGACGCGAACGACAACGACCCCGTGTTCGAGAGCGAGCCCAGCGAGGTCACCCTGATGGAGAACGGGCCGAGCGGCGCCGTGGTGGCGCGCGTCTCCGCGAGGGATAGAGACTCGGGGGACAACGCGTACGTGTCGTACAGCGTGGCCAACCTGCGGCCCGTGCCCTTCGACGTGGACCACTTCACCGGAGTGGTGCGCACCACGCGCCTGCTCGACTACGAGAGCATGCGCCGCCGGTACACGCTCAGGATACGAGCCAGCGACTGGGGCGCGCCCTACCGCCGCCAGGCGGAGACCAGCCTCGTCGTGCACCTCCAGGACGTCAACGACAACAGACCGCAGTTCGAGCGAGTCGACTGCGTCGGCTACCTGCCCAGACGGCTCGCCATCGGCTCCGAGATCGTGACGCTGTCCGCCATCGACTTCGACGCCGGAGACGTGGTGTCCTACAGGATCATCGGCGGCAACGAGGACAACTGCTTCGCGCTGGACCCGAGCACCGGCGTGCTGAGCGTGACGTGCGACCTGGGCGACGTGCGCGCCGACACGCGCGTGCTCAACGTCACGGCGACGGACGGCACGCACTTCGCGGACGCCGCGGCGCTCAGCCTGCACCTGGTGGCGGCCGGCGCGGCGCCCGGCGCGCTCGACTGTCGAGATACGGGCGTGGCGCGGCGCCTCACCGACCTGCTGGCCGCCGCCGAGCGCGCCAACGCGCCGCCCGACCCCGCCGACGAGCCGGCGCCGGCTCCCTCGCGCTACGGACAGAACCTGCACGCGCCCGAGTTCGTCGACTTCCCCGTCGAGGTGAAAGTGAACGAGTCCGTCGCGCTCGGCACCTCGCTCGTCAGACTGAAGGCGCGAGACCGCGACCTCGGCTACAACGGCCTGCTCGTGTTCGGCATCTCCGGCGGCGACGCACACTCCCTGTTCCGCGTGGAGCCGGACACGGGCGAGCTGCAGGTGATCGGGTACCTGGACCGCGAGCGCGAGGCCGAGTACTACCTGAACGTGACCGTGTACGACCTGGGCGCGCCGCAGCGCTCCACCTCGCGCCTGCTGCCCGTCACCGTGCTCGACGTGAACGACAACGCGCCGCGCTTCACCACCGCGCTGGCGAGCTTCCGCGTCACCGAGAACGCACTCAACGGCACCGCCATCTTCCACGCGAACGCGACGGACCGCGACGCGGGCTCGTTCGGGCTCGTGACGTACAGCGTGCGCGGCGCCGAGCGCGGCGAGTTCTGCGTGGAGCGCGCGTCGGGCGTGCTGCGCGTGTGCGCGCCGCTGGACCGCGAGCGCCGCGCCCTCTACTGGCTGGCGGTGCGCGCGGAGGACGGCGGCGGGCTGTGGGCCGAGGCGCACGTGCGCGTCTCTCTCGACGACGTGAACGATAACGCGCCGCGGTTCGCGCCCCGGTTCGCGCTCGGCACGTTCGTGGCGCGCGTGCGCGAGGACGTGCCGCGGGGCACGCTGGTGGCGGTGGTGGACGCGACCGACCCCGACCTGGACGCGGGGGGTCGCGTGCTGTACTCGCTGCCCTACGAGGAGCCGGGGGACGCCTCCTTCACCGTGGACCCCACCTCCGGCTCGCTGCGCACCGCTAAGCTGCTCGACTTTGAAGAAAAACCGGTACATAATTATTATTTCACAAATTATAATTGAATCTTAATTATCTTAATTGTTTTGACGGACCTCGTGTGGTGGGTTTTATGGATGTATGTATTCATAAATATTTTTACTACGTGCGGGTGTGATGAATTTTAAATTATATTATTAAATAGGTAGTATTATCTGTATGCTGATACCCATAACACGAGCAGATAAGCTTAGCTTGGGACCAGAGGACGCTGTGTGAAATGTCTATAAATAAATAATATATGTCCAGAACTATGGTCAACTAGCTGTTGCCCGCGACTCCGTCCGCGTGAAATTTGGAAGTTTTTTTTTTTCGCAATAAAAAGAAGCCTATGTCCTTTCTCAGGGTCCAAAGATTGGCTGTGCCAAATTTTATCACAATCGGTTGAGAGGTTTAAGCGAGAAAGCGTAACAGACAGACAGACAGAGTTACTTTCGCATTTATAATAAGGGATTTACTCAACTAATATTTTAAGTGTAAAGTATTTAATGGTATGTACCTACTAGTATGTAGGATGTATGTAGAATGTATGTAGGATGTATGTATGATGTATGTAGGATGGATATCTGCGAAGTTAGAACAATATAATCGAACCCATTCAGTAGCTTTTACGTGGAAAAGTAACAAACATCCTTCCTCCACGCATTAAATAAATAAATAAATATTTATGAACATTTCACATAACGTCCTCTGGTCCCAAGCTAAGCTTATATGCTTGTGTTATGGGTACCAGAATACGGATACACTACATAGACTACTTTTCTTTTTTTAAATACATACTTATAATACCTACATGTCCCCTGTGTCCTTGAATGGAAAACTGCTACCACAGGCTGATGATGCTAGATATCTGGGTATCCACTTAGACAGGCGTCTCACGTGGAAAACACATTTTTACCAAACGCTGCGCTCTGGGTCTAAGGGCTAGAAATTTGCACTGGCTCCTAAATAGAAATTCTGAACTCTCTTTGACTGAAAAATTGCTACTCTACAAATGTCCGACCCATCTGGACCTATGGATTAGAGCTATGGGGAACCGCGGCCAAATCAAACACTGAAATATTACAACCGTTTCAATCAAAAATCCTTAGAATGGTAGCCAATGCGCCATGGTACATAACAAATATCAGACTACACCATGACTTAGGCATAAAATTTGTAAAGGACGAGATTTCCGACAGAATCAAAAATTACAAAAAACGAATTGACAAACATCCGAATAAATTGGCCATCAACTTAATGGACCCATCAAAGACAGTTAGACGACTGAAAAGAAGAATACCACAAGACCTTATTTAAGAAAGTAAAATATAGCGGACTAGTTATACATGGATGACGCCCGCACAAGTCAATGATACATACAAACCAATTGTTGAATGTCCTACGTGACAGATTGCAATATACATACAAAAAATATATATATATATATATAATACCTACATAGTAAACACCCAGACGCAGTACAAACATTTGTATGACAATTATGGATATCACACAAATTAATATTATTGTCACACGAATGATTGTGTGTTCACATTCTTACAATGACTAGTATTAACAAACTTTAAAAGTACAGGCATAGTGGATAATAGAGAACATGTTCACATCACTCCCTCCAATAAGATTTTAACCTTCAGTAAAACATCATTTTATTCTAAAAAAATTTTGATTCCAGATATATATAGTTGAAGGAAACACCTTATGCAGTGTATTTACTTGTAACTAGACATTATAATATAAATAGAGTTCCGTAGAGTGATGTAGAGTGACGTGTTGCAGGGTTACAGCGTGACGGTGCGCGCCACTGACGGCGGACAACCCGCGCTCTGGACCGAGGTCACCGTGTTCGTAGAGGTGAGTGTGTGCGTGAGCGTGTGCGTGAGCGTGTGCGTGTGCGTGTGCGGACACACTGTCTATGTGTGCGTGTGTGTGTGCAGGTGGACGACGTGGACGAGAACCAGTACAGTCCCCAGTTCCCCCACGTGTCCGTGCTGGAGGGCGCGGTGCGGGAGGACGCGGCGCGCGGCTCCGTGGCGCTGCTCGCCGCCGCGCGGGACGCGGACCCGCCGGGCCGGGACTCGCGCCTCGCCTACTACATAGTGGCGGGCTCCGGCCTGGCGCACTTCACCGTCGACGAGCAGGGCGCCCTCCGCACACTCACGCCGCTCGACAGAGAGACCGCGCCGCACTACTGGCTCACGCTGTGCGCGCAGGACCACGGCCTGGTGCCGCGCCACGCCTGCGTGCGCGTCTACCTCGAGGTGCTCGACGTGAACGACGAGGCGCCCTGGCCGACGCGCGCCTCCTACGTCGCCGAGGTGGTCGAGCACTGCGCGCCCGGCACGCCCGTCGCCACCGTCGCCGCGGTGGACGGGGACGCGGCCCCCGAGCCCGCCGACCTGACGTACTCCATCGTGGCGGGCAACCCCGACGGGTTGTTCTCTATCGACGAGGCGACGGGCGAGGTGGTGACGACAGGGCGCGCGCTGGACCGCGAGGCGGCGGCGGCGCACGCGCTGGAGGTGCGCGTGTCGGACGGCGCGCTCTCCACCACGGCGCGCCTGGACGTGCGCCTGCGGGACGTGAACGACCACGCGCCCTCCTTCGCGCACCGCTACACGGACGTGCGCGTGCCCGCCGACCCGCACGACGCGCCCCCC
The DNA here is from genome assembly GCA_916999025.1 of Orgyia antiqua. Classification (NCBI taxonomy): domain Eukaryota; kingdom Metazoa; phylum Arthropoda; class Insecta; order Lepidoptera; family Erebidae; genus Orgyia; species Orgyia antiqua. Next base: position 262,736 of record OU779871.1, on the reverse strand, counting down.
GACGACACCAGCGCCGAGTGGGAGGTGGAGGACGAGGACGAGGGGGCGGCCCCCCGCCAGCCCTGGGACTTGTACGACGAGCCTGCGCCGCACGCCCTCTACGTGGCCACGGTACCTACCTGTCTACCTACATTATTAATCTAATATTTCTTATTCTTCTATTTTTTATTAATTCTCGTGTCACAATGTTCCATACCCCTCCGAAACGGCTTGACCGATTCTTATGAAATTTTATATGCATATTTAGTAGGTCTCAGAATCGGCTACTATTTATTTTTCATACCTTTTAATGATGAGGGTGGTCCACCCCTAACATTTACATGGCAAAACAACGTTTGCCGGGTCAGTTTTTAATAAATTTGTACAATGGCGGCGTTAATGTTAATGTTTTAGTGCTACACTTTCACCGCAGCATTGACGAACGTTAATTTAAATAGTTATCCGTGCCAACATAGTTTATAGAGTGAGTTTAAAGTAACTACATATGTAGATATATTATATGAGATCCTCTGCTGCGAAGATGTTGCCAAATTACAGGTATTTTTGACCGATTTCATGTGCTAGGAAATCAAGTCTGCGGAAAAAAGTTATTGCCGCAAGACAAAAAATTTGATATAGCTCTTCGATATAGGGAAGAATGCAAAATCTTTTTATTAATATAACTAAATAAAAAAACTGTACACAATGATTGCTCAGGCCATAGACATACAAGACAGTGCGTCTACGGCTAAATCAATGACCTGGCTTGAGGTCACAAAAATATTTATGTGTGTGTGAAGTGCAACGTGAAGTTGCTCGGTTGCCAGGGGCAACATTATTGACGTCCGTCAAAACACGATTGTCTTTAAATTAATAAATTGTGTTTTTATGTGAAAATGAATTATTTGAGTTAAAATTACTTGTGAAATCCTATGTTGTGGCATTTTTTAATTATTCTGATACACTAGGACACCCAAAGACTGCGCATTTCGTTATTTTTATTTTTTTGTTCGTGGCGGCGTTCACAATACAAACTGACAATGGTGTCAATTAAATATGGTGTATTAAAACAGGTCTTGATTTTAAATGCTTTAATTGTATCAGTGTATTCAGAAGTGACGTTTGAAGATTGCAAAATGAGGCAAAAAATACTGTCATCATGGTATGTCACTTATAGTAGAGTTCCATATCATTTTAGACCATGAATTCAAGATAGCCCAGGCTAACTTTACTTGTCCTCAGTTTTAAACGCCAACCCACCTTCTGGTACTTCTGTGGTTCAGGCGATAAAAGAGGATTTAGCTTGTAGCGATTTAAAAGACATGTGCACTGTGTCAAAGTTTTATTGTCACTGCTCATTAGTACTCATCCAATCAACCATAGAGCTAATGTATACATCGAACAAAAAATAAAAATATAAACCCATTCGATGCCACCTTTTTTGAAAAGTTGGTGACCAGGTGCCACCAGTTTTTATTATCAATTATGGTAGAAAATAGATTACTTATGGGGTAATTAGAACAAATGTTTTTTTTTTTTTGACGGGCCTCGTGGTCTAGTGGTTCATATAACGGACTGCCGATTACGAGGCCTCGGGTTCGATTCCCGGTCAGGACAAATATTTGTGTGATGTTTTTAATTGTCATACAAATGTTTGTACTGCGTCTGGGTGTTTACTATGTATTATAAGTATGTATTTACAAAAGAAAAGTAGTATATGTATTATATCCGTATTCTGGTACCCATAACACAAGCATATAAAGCTTAGCTTGGGACCAGAGGACGTTGTGTGAAATGTCCATGAATATTTAAAAAAAAAAAAAAAAAAAAAAATGTTAATAAATATTGTTGATAAATACGAAAAAAACACTAAACGCATATGGTGCGTGGGTGGCAAATGGTGAAAAAAGTTTTTCGAGAGATCCGAGAACGCACCTTTAAGAGTATATAGTGGATGGCTATATGCACGATTAGGAAACATGAAGAAAGAATAATTATAAATTGACAGGGTGTAGGTACTGTACAGTACATACTGTGGTGTAGGTGACAAAAATAAAAATACTTCTATAAATTCAAATAAGTCTTTTAATTCTCTTATTTTCATAATAATTATAAGTATTTTCATAATCACAGTTAGATGAAAAATATTAATTTAGCAAAAAATATTATAATGTATTCTGCATATTATTCTATTCTTATAAATCGTAATACCGTCTATATAAAAGTTTCACTTCAAAAAGTTATAATAACTGTAGTCGGTAATATTGAGCGACCGATTATTGTCGATGTATAACACCATCCATAAACGAAGTCATTCATAAATGCCATTGAACGCATCATTATCGTTGGTATGTTTTTATCTTTAAATATTATCCAAAATATTATAAATACACTTATAATAATGTTGATGTAATAATTAAATGAATAAATTTGATTAAATTAACCTAATTACTTACTTGTTGTCACATAAATCTCTGTAAAAACTTGATTTAAATTACGAGCAAAAATGACAAGTTTAAAAACTGTCGTCAATTCAAATGTGACATTCCTTTTACTACCGTAACAGTGTTGCTATATAAGAAATATGATCTAAATGGAGGTAAATAAAATAAAAATTGGTCAAGTGCGAGTCGGACTCGCGCACGAAGGGTTCCGTACCATTATCTATGCAACATAAGGCACGTTATTAATAAATGAGCAAACAACACACACTTAATTAATCACGTTTGTTGTATGAGAGCAAGAAACGGTAAAAAAATCATGTTTGTTGTATGGGAGCGCCCCTTAAATATTTATTTTATTTTATTTTTAGTATTTGTTGTTATAGCGGCAATAGAAATACATCATCTGTAAAAATTTCAACTCTCTAGCTATCACCGTTCTTGAGATACAGCCTGGTGACAGACGGACGGACGGACGGACGAACGGACGGACGGACGGACGGACGGACGGACGGACGGACGGACGGACGGACAGCGAAGTCTCAGTAATAGGGTCCCGTTTTTACCTGGGTACGGAACCCTAAAAACGGCAACATTTAATGAAACGCACTGTGAAAAAAATTGACGAAACGCATACGGGTGCGTTGTAGGCACACAAATAAAAAAAACTAAAACGCACACGAGTGCGTTGCTGGCATGGAATGGGTTAAAGAATAAGAATAATAATATTGATGAGTGTGACGTCACTACGCAGGTGATCGCGTTCGACAGTGACGAGGGCGACAACGGCACGGTGCGGTACTGGGGGCGCGCGCGGGGGGCGGCGCGCGGCGTGCTGCGCGTGCACGCGCGCTCCGGCCGCGTGCTGCTCACCAGAGGCGCGGCGCCGGCGCCCGGCCGGGCGCTCGAGCTGGCTGTACGCGCCTGCGACGCGGCGCCGCGCCCGCGCTGCAGCGTAGCGCGCGTGACGGTGCGCGGCGCAGCACGGGGCGGGGGACGGCCCCCAGTGCTAACGGCGCCGCCCCCGCTGCAGGTGACGGAGCTGGACGCGCCGGGCTATCTGCTGACGGTGCTGCAGGCGAGCGACCCGGACGGAGACCCGGTGTACTACGACATAGCGGGTGGTGACCCGCAGCACCGGTTCTACGTGGGGCGGGAGGACGGCAGCCTTGTGCTGGCGCGCCGCCTCGTCTGGGAGAGCCAGCCTCAGTACGCGCTCAACGTGTCCGCCACTGACGGGCTGCACCTCGTCTACGTGACGGTCTGTCTCACTCACTCGCTACTGCGCGCTCTGTTCTCGTTGAGTATCATGATGATGATTGGATCCTATCGTAATCTAACGACAGGTGAACATCACGGTGATCAACGACTCGTTCGAGGAGGGAGTCAGCTTCGAGCGCGACCTGTACGTGTTCGACGTGGCGGAGGACGCGCGCGTCGGCGACGTGCTCGGCACGCTGCGTGCTCGCGCGCATCCCGCCGCTCGCCTCCTGTACGGCGTGCACGCGGCACGCGCGCCGGCATCGCACAAGCTCTTCAGGCTGCACGAGATCAGCGGCGTGCTCGAGCTGGCGCGAGCACTGGACCGGGAGAGCGCCGCCGAGCACGAGCTCACCGTGTGGGCGCGCGACCAGGCGCCGCGCTCGTCGCGGGCCTACGCGCGCGTGCTGGTGCGCGTGCTGGACGTGGACGAGCACGCGCCCGAGTGGGGACGCGCTCTGGTGGAGGCGCGCGTGGGCGCGGGCGCTGCCCCGGGCGCGCTTGTGGCGGCGTTGCGCGCCTGGGACCGCGACGCGGGTGAGGGAGCGCGCGTGGAGTACTCTCTGGCGGGCGGTGGTGCGGGAGGCCTGTTCGCGGTGGACGCGGCGCTGGGCGACGTGCGCCTGACGCGGCGCCTGCCGTCCGCGCCGCGCTCCTACACTCTGACGGTGCGCGCCTCCAACCCGGCGCCGGGCGCGCGCGCCGCCTCGCTGACGCTGGTGGTGCACGTGGTGGAGCCGGACGCGGCGCCGCCCCGCTTCCCCGCGCCGCCCCTCTCCTGCGAGGTGTACGAGAACGAGCCGGGCGGCGCGGTGCTGGCGGCGCTGGACGCGCACAGCTCCACCTCGGTGTGGTACTCGCTGGAGGGAGGCGGCGGCCTGTTCCGCATCAACCCGACGGCAGGCCTGCTCTCCACAGTCGCTCCTCTCGACTATGAGACGCAACCATTCTACAATCTAACCATCACGGCTGTCAACATGGTCAGTTACAGTTTTAATAAATGTGTATATTATACATAATTTATGGACATTAATAGATTTTACGAGGAACAACTGATCAACTGTAATAATATGGTTTTACTAGCTCACTGCCCGCGGCTTCGTACGCATTAGATTCCGAATCGAATTTGATATGAAATCTAGAATCAAAACTAAAAAGAACTTAAATTAGATACTGGTATTAGTTTTTGTTTATCCATGACAGGGACAGAGGTGAATTGTGTTGCTTGTTGCTTGTTGCTTGTTGCTGGTGCGCGCTGTGTCACAGTTCATAGATCAGTTATATTGTTATGGTCGGCGTGTGGTCCCCAGGGCGGTGGTCGCGCCGTGAGCCACGTGGCGGTGCACGTGCTGGACACGAACGAGGCGCCCCCCGCCCTCGCGCGGCGCTCCTACCGCGGACAGGTGGCCGAGGGGGCCGCCCCCGGCGCGCTCCTCGCCGACCTGGACGCGCCCGGCCCGCTCGTGCTGCACACCCTGGACCCGGACTCGCCCGCCCACAGGCAGCGCGCCTTCGAGATAGTGCCGCCCGCCGCCGCCGCGCTCTTCCGCATCGACGCGACCACGGGCGCGCTGCTCGTGCGCGCGCCTCTCGACTACGAGCGCGCCGCGCGGCACGTGTTCACCGTGCGCGTCATAGACATGGGCACGCCCAGGCTGCCTGCAGTCAGCGTCGCCGAGGTGACGGTCGAGGTGATCGACGTGAACGACTGTCCGCCGCAGTTCGCGCAGGACGTGTACGAGGCGACGGTGCTGCTCCCCACGTGGGCGGGCGTGGCGGTGGTGAGGGCGGCGGCCACCGACCCGGACGTGCCCCCCGGCGGGTCGCTGCACTACGACATCATGGAGGGTGACCCGGAGGGCGCCTTCTCCGTGTCGGCGGAGGGCGAGGTGCGCGTGGCGGCGCCGGCGCTGCTGCGCGACTCGTACCGGCTGCGCGTGCGCGCCTCGGACGGGCAGTACGCGAGCACGACGCGCGTATCCGTGCGCGTGCACGCGGCCGACAACTCGGGCCTGGCCTTCCAGAAGGCCGAGTACTACGGCTCGCTCGTAGAGAACTCCACCAAGCCGAGCACCATCCTCGTGGTGAACGTGCTCGGCGCCGCGCTCAACGAACACGTTCAATTTACAATACTGAACCCCACTGAGGGGTTCCAGGTAAACACTCCCTTTAATTATTTTTTTAAATAATATATTAATTTATGGATTTACCTTGCTCTTACAAATATCTATCGTCGCTAGGTGTGTTTCCAAATAATTGTTTAGTGACTATATAGGCAATCTATGTTATTGTCCACAGATGGGTCTGACGTCAGGCGCGGTGCGCAGTAGCGGCGTGGCTCTGGACCGCGAGCAGCGCGCGCACTACGAGCTGGTGCTGGAGGCGCGCAGCTCGCCGCCCGGCGCCGCGCCCAGGGTGGCGCGCGCCCTGCTGCACGTGGCGCTCACCGACGTGAACGACAACTGTCCCGTGTTCGTGCACCGACCGTACGAGGCGGCCGTGCGCGCCGGGGACCCGCCCGGGACGCACGTCCTCACCGTGGAGGCGCGAGACCTGGACGACAACGACAACGGCGAGGTGAGTGTCGTCCGCCCGGCGCGCGGCGGTGGCGGTGGAGACACGCCCGTGACGCTCGCTGTTGTGCAGGTCCGGTACGAGATGAAGCGCGGTAACGGGGAGCTGTTCCGCGTGGACCGTCGCTCGGGGCTGGTGTCGCTGAAGCAGTCCCCGGAGAGCGCGGAGCGGCCGCACGTGGTGGTGGTGGGCGCGTACGACGGCGGCGTGCCGGCGTGCGGCGCCGAGGTGGAGGTGGTGGTGCGCGTGTGGGGCGGCGGCGCGGCGCCCTCGTGGCCCCGCGCGCACTACTCGCTGGAGGTGCGCGAGGACGCGGCGGAGGGCGCGCCCCTGGGGGCCCCCCTGCGCGCCACCTCGCCGCTCAACAGGCAGCTCATCTACACGCTGCTCAACGACACGGCGGCACTGTTCGACCTGCAGTACGAGACCGGTACTCTCTCCATGTCTACTCACTATTCCACTAAACGTCTTCAACTAGAATATGATGTTTAACTAATCAGCCCTCCAGTATTAGACGAGCGCGCGTCCAGTGCGAGTAAACATTATCCAAGTTGACAAGATGTTGTCTCACTCAACTGCGCGTCACTTGTACATTAAGTATATTATTAACATCTTGTTTTATCCGCAGCACCCGACAGAGGCACTAGTCCATGTGAGTATAAGGTCACCCCCCACCCCCCACACAGTCAGTGGTGCACCTCCTCACTCACGTCATCACCCCCCACTGCGCGCTTGTCACGTCGCCTGACTGACTGACTGACTAACTGACTGACTGCTAGAACTGCTCGCTTAGTGTCATCACGTATCATACGAACATCTTGTCATATAATAATGAACGCTTACAGCACATTTATGTTATAAGTTATAGCTTTATGTTTCAAGTCTGTCTGTCTGTCATATCGATGGTCGTGATAGTAATTGTGTACTTATGTGTATTAAACAGTAGCTTTTATAATTATAAATATCTGATTGACCGACCCTAACTCGTGATAGAAATTTGAGGAAATATTCATATTAAAGCCATCACCAGTGTTGCAAGGCTTAAGAAAGTTTTGAGCTGTATTTTCTTTGAGGATGGTCGCGATTGATTTGTTTGTTATATTTGATATTGTTTTGTTTCTTTTTAATTTATATTTTATCACTGTAATTTTTTTCATAGTTTTTATATACATAATATATCCTTTGACATAATTTTTAGGGTTCCGTACCCAAAGGGTAAAAACGGGACCCTATTACTGAGACTTCGCTGTCCGTCCGTCCGTCCGTCCGTCCGTCTGTCACCAGGCTGTATCTCAAGAACGGTGATAGCTAGACAGTTGAAATTTTCACAGATGATGTATTTCTATTGCCGCTATAACAACAAATACTAAAAATAAAATAAAATAAATATTTAAGGGGGGCTCCCATACAACAAACATGATTTTTTTTACCGTTTCTTGCTCGATACTAATAACGTTGCCTTATGTTGCATAGATAATGGTACGGAACCCTTCGTGCGCGAGTCCGACTCGCACTTGACCAATTATTGTAATACAATAATTAGAATGAATTTAATAATATGCAGAATTGTACCTATATATTTGTGAAAACTTTTAATTGGCCATATTTTCACTATTTTGTTTTTCTATATAAGTACTAGCTGACCCGGCAAACGTTGTTTAGGCACACTAAAAAAAAAAATCTTTGAAAAATAGATGTTGGCCGATTCTCAGACCTACTGAATATGCATGTAAAATTTCATAAAAATCAGTCAAGCTGTTTCCGAGGAGTACGGTAACTAACAGTGTGACACGTGAATTTTATATATTAGATTTAGCTGTAAGTTTTCCATTAATTGTAAAATAAAATAAAGGAAGTCTCAGTGGTAGTGTCCCATTAGACCGGCCAAGTACGAGTTGGACACGCAAGTGAAGGGTTCCGTACCGATGTTATCATAATATTATATTCGTCATACCAACACCAAACATTGGGATGAGGGCAGGATGATTATGATTTTTAGTATCTTTTTATTAGTATGATCTTTTGTTGTAGCGTCAACTGATACAGACAAACTGAAAATTTGAGCTCTCTAGCTGTCACCGTTCCGGAGATAAATAAATAGCGAATTTTCAATGTATCAAAACACAGAAAAAAAGACAATATAAGTGTATTATACCCAGCTATAGCTTGTCCCAGAATTCGAAATTTTTAAAACTCTTTTAAAGTAGTTATGTCCTCCAACCGTTGTTAAACAAAAAACTATACGTAAATCTGTAGCAGATTTATATAATTTTGTAAATTAATCATTAAAGTTAACTATTTTTACGGATTCATACGACCAGTGCAACCCTGAGTATTACTTTATTTCTGAGATATGCGCGTACAAACTCACTCACGGGAACAAATAACTAATAACCTTACTAGAGTTCAGCATGGTGCTATGCTCGCCAGAATCATAGAATAGGATTCGTAATGAGATTGTCGTCGGAATTCTTTTTGTTTGACTATATTCTACTAGCGAAAACTTGTAATTGGCCTTTAAGTGTATTCTTATTTTCATACAATGTAATTTTAGCTGTAAGTTTTCTAAATTTTTAAAATAAAATAAAATATAGTGCAACGAGAATTAAAATAATGACTAACCGTAAAATGGTTAATATTTAACCTTGTTTGTTTTTGAAGACATGTTTATTTTACTTTATGTTATATTTTACAAAGCAGTGATTCCCAAATCCACGCGTACGACTTCGCAGGCAATAGCTAGTTCGACATTTCTGGTCTGTTCGAATAATCGGTAATAACCGGGATACAAATATTACGGTTGGCCAACACTATTGCCAAAAATGTGGCATCATTATTTTCAAGTTTGACATTAGCAACTGTCAAATAAAATATCGAATTCTGGGACGGATAAATTTGATGTTATATCAATCGAGTCAATGTTTTACCATTGATACTACTAGGCATGGAATGGAGGAACTAGGCATAACTAAATAACTCAATTTAGCTAATTTATTTCATACTCAAGTGATCAGAAGTCACAGGTTTACATTTATTATAGAGTTATTCATTTTTTCTTATAACATTTAGAGTTAATTTAAAGATATTCATTTCTTCCACTAAAACACGAAAAAATCTTTATTTTTGGATTGAGTTAAGATTATGAGAATGTTTGCTAGATCAAAAGATGCGGCACATTTTGGGCTTCACGATAATGGTGAAAGCTCAATTTAGTCAAAATGTGAGTTATTTAGTTCTTCCATTATACCGACGATATTTTCGTGTTGATTTCAGTTTTAATAATTAACGCGTTCAATGCTGAATAATTTGCGAATTTATAGCCAATGCTAATAAAAGAGTCATTCGCCCAGTGCTGAAAACGCGTATGTGCGTTCAAAAAATTTTTCGCGTAGTGCTAAGAACGCTTATGTGCGTTCATAGAAAACTCGTGTAGTGCGGCTGGACGCTATAGCGCGTTATCTTTTACCTTCCCGCAGTGCGGCCGACGCTTATGTGCGTTCGGTAACTTTCGAGTTTTATGACTGTCATATAACAATTACGGGTCATATGGGTGTTGGATGGATAAAGGTGCTTCCACACTAGTGTTTATTTGTAAGAGATTTTGTGAAGTTTACGCCATAATATATCTTCGTTCGGTTTTGTTAAAATAGTAAGTTATACCTTAATAAAACAGTAATAGTAAAGGTACCTTCTCCCGAAAGCCCTTTTATTCTTAATTTTTTTTAATTTACGACTTTTCGCCCGCCTCGTTATAGACACCATTTATAAATAGACTAAAACTACCTATTACTTTAGTTAAAAGAGCGAGTCATAATAAAATTATTTCAATAATCTATTGTACTAAATTAGGTTATTGTTGTCGTCTCCGCCGCCGTCCCCCCCCCCTGCAAGATTCGTAGCTGAAACCTGACTAGTGTGTAGTCTCCTTTACAATTCCACATTTTACGACCGCTTCGAAACAATAGACACCCAGAATACACGCAATAAACGCACAGGTGCGGCGCACCCCGCTTGCCTACAGATTTTTTTTTGTATGGACGCGTATACGCGTCGGTCCGCACTTGGTGAAGATCAGAAAAACGCGCATAAGCGTTAGCCGCACTGAACGTATTAATGGTTGGATTCGGTGAATGACTCGTTCGACGTCACTTCGAACTAGTCTCTACCAACTTTTTCACTTCGTCACTGGAATAGATCTACACAGATGATGTTAATGTGTGTGTGTGTGTGTGTGTGTGCAGGTGTGTTGGTGTCGCGCGGTGCGCTGGACCGCGAGTCGGTCGCGCTGCACATGTTGGTGGTGCGCGCCAGCGACGGGGTGACGGGCGCGCACGCGGACCTCTCCCTCGCCCTACACGTGCGGGACGTGAACGACTGCGCGCCCGCACACACGCGCGACACCTACCGGGCGCGCGTGAGGGAGGACGCGCCGCCCGCACACACGCTGCTCACCGTCAGCGCCACGGACGAGGACCAGGGTACGTACCGACACCACCGACCGGCGGCGCGCTGTGGGCGCGTGCACCGCTCACATCACTGCTGTGTGCAGGAGACAACGGCGAGGTGACCTACTCGCTGTGGTGGGTGGAGGGCGCGCCCGACCTCGAGGCGCCGCCCTTCAGCGTGCACCGACACTCCGGCGAGGTGACGGTCAGCGGTGCGCTCGACCGGGAGCGACGCGCCCACTACCACCTCGTGGTGACCGCCAGCGACCAGGGGGCGCCCCCCCTCTCCACCACCGCGCACCTCTTCGTACAAGGTCAGTGTGTGTGTGTGTGTGAGAGAGAGTCAGTGTGTGGATGTCTGCGCTCACTGATCGCCCCCTGCCCCCCCCGCCCCCAGTGCTGGATGTGAACGACAGCCCCCCGCGTGTGGAGCGCGGCGTGGTGGCGGCCCCGGTGTCGGAGGAGGCGGCGCGCGGCACGTGGCTGGCTCGCGTGTCCGCCTGGGACCCGGACGCGGCGGACGCGGGCCGGCTGCGCTACTCGCTGCTGGGCGCCGCGCAGCGCTCCTACGTGCTGGACGAGCGCACGGGCGTGCTGGCGCTGGGCGAGGCGCCGCGCCCGGGGGGGCCGCGCTCGCTCAACGTGTCGGTGTCGGACGGTGCGCACGCCTCGTTCGCCCGCATCAAGTTGTCTCTGACCGGCAGCAACCGCGCCGCGCCGCACTTCCCGCACGTGGTGCACGAGACGCGCGCCCTGGAGAACCAGCCGCCGCCACTACTGCTCACCACGGTCAGTATACACTCGTACACTTTGAATATAAACTACCTAAATACCTTTAACAAACTGCGCCAAAATTCATAATCTCCCATATGAGCTATCATAGTTCCCGCAGATGTTTTCCACTATAATCTTCTCAATTTGCGTTAAACATCGCATCGATGTTTTTTATACAACGCCATCTATTGAGCGGTTTGCACCAACTCAACAGAAGATTTGGTAAACATGTGCGGAAACCATGATAGCTCAGATGGGAGAGCACCGGAACGGTATTCCGAGTTCGTAGGTTCAAGTCCCGCTCATGGTTATCATTTTTTCCACTATAATTTAATTTATTTAGTAAAAGCATAGCAAGTAAATTGCAAAAATTAATAAATTAATGTAGTTATTAAAGTAATTTATTAATTTTGCAATTGACTTGCTTTGCTTTTTACTTAATAAATTAAATTGTAGTGGAAAAAGTGATCACCGCAAGCGGGACTTGAACCCACGACCTCGGAATACCGTTCCGTAGCTCTGCCAACTGAGCTTATTGCGGTCGTGCCAACAGTAACCAATTTGACCACCACAACATTCCTCGATTGAGTCTACATCGCATTTTTTACAAATTGGTTCAAAAAGCCATGATAAAATTAAGTGAATTTTAGTCGGCATCTATTTACATCCCGACTAAATAAGTCGAGAATTTAGTAAAATTTTGACATTTATGATGTACATCAGAATAGCATTTTCACTAAATTGTATAGATTTACGACTTATTTTGGTGCTGTCAAACTTAAAATAAGTTTAGTTGGTGTCTTGCGGAATAAGAAAGTGACATTTGACAGGAATAAACCAAAATTAAGTTAAGTCGTTGGACATAGAATCGGCGCTATTGACGAGGCAATGAAAATGTTTGCAGGCTCCTTTACTACTAGACTTATTTTATCTGATCCTCGGAACGGCCAGATCAATGTTGACGGGACTATCGCTGGTAGATTAGCGACAGAGACTGTAATCTGGTAATACATTGAGCAGCACCCGTGCGTGTGTAGGTGAAGGCGTACGACGCGGACGGTGGCGAGTACGGCGCGGTGCGGTACAGCATCCCGTCAGCGCGTCTCCGCGACACGTTCTCAGTGGACGAGGCGAGCGGCGCGGTGACGGCGCGCGTCGCGCTCGACCGCGAGGAGCGCGCGCACTGGGACGTGCCCGTGCTCGCCACCGACGGCGGCGGGCTGCTGGCGCACAGCGTGGTGCGCGTGCGCGTGCTGGACGCGGACGACTGCGCGCCGCAGTTCGCTCTGCGCGAGTACCGCGCCGCCGTGCACCACGACGCGGCGCCGCACCGCGCGCTGCTCGCGCTCACGGCGCACGACCGGGACGCGCCCGAGCACGCGCGCCTCGTGTACTCGCTGCACGACGACCCGGCGCAGCCTGCCGCCGACCTGCTGCGGGTCGACCCCAACACCGGCGCCGTGTCGCTCGCGCGCTCGCCCACCGACTACGGTACTCTTTACTGGTCGTTAATAATTATTTCACTTTGCAGTTTTCCTCCTATTCAATACTCAATACTCATTTAATCGTAATTATTTTTACACGTCATTAATTGTAAAAAAATTTATACAAACAAGTAATACCTTTAGTTGTGTACAATTTTTACGCATAACATTTATATTTATAAGTGTTGTACATTTTACGCGATGCGTGCACAGACTAACAGCTAAACAGACAAACAGACAAAAATTTCAAAAAAGCTGGAAATGTGTTCTGTCGGTTGTCCTTCTACCATCTGAGTATTTTTTTTTGTAAATATATCCAATGTAAAAACATATTTTTTCTAGAGATAATAATAATATGTAATAGACAATAGATAAAGAGACCATTCACAATAATGTAGTGTCACTGTGTGTGTGTGTGTGTAACAGCGGGCCGCTCTGTGCGTGTGTGGGTGCGCGCTCGTGACGGCGCCGGTCAGCAGGACGAGGCGGCGCTCGTGCTGCACGTGGTGCGCGCCGGCCTGGCGCCGCCCCGCCTCGCCGCGCCGCCCCCCGCTCTCTTCCTGCGCGAGGACGCGGCGCCCGGCGCGCTGCTCGCCCAGCTGCGACCCGCCGACCCCGGCGACCCGCCGCCTCGCTACCGCCTGGCGCCGGCCCTGCACCCGCGCGACCTGTTCGCCGTGGACGCGGAGGGCCGGCTGACGCTGACCGGACGGCTGGACCGCGAGACCGCCGCCGAGCACGTGATAGGAGTGGTGGCGGAGGGCGCGGAGGGCGCGGCCAGCATGGTGGTGACGCGCCTGCTGGTGCTGGACGTGAACGAGCACGCGCCCAGCTTCCACTCGCAGCCCTACGTGGTGCACGTCGCGGAGAACACGCCGCCGCACTCCAGCCTCGTGCAGCGTCAGTACCACCACTCATATCGACATGATAATCACCCATCGTCACGTGTATCATTTAACCACACACTTGCCGCGTAATAGTTACGTGTTGAAGTGACCTGCACTGATCAGCACCTTCGCTCGATCAACAGTGATCCATTAATTAAACCGGATCAAATAAAAAAATATCACAATATACATTAATATGTAGCTTTACCGTGGACCGGTTTTTTATTCCGTGACTCACTGTTTATGACATTAAATTTACTTTCTCATTATAATCGCGATAAAGAGATCAGCGACTACACCTTGTTGGTGAAGATCATGGACAATAGTATGGACTGGTCTCAGCTTCTCAATATGAATATGTACTAAATAGACGGACTCGTTTGAACCCACCTTTACATATTATTACACCCAATGCTTCTACCAACTACGGGCAAAATAGCTATTTAGTGCATGCAACTAGAAACTATAACAAGTTATGTAAACTAAATAATGATATTGACCCATATCTGGTGAGGGTGGCGGGGATTCGGAGGCGACTTAGTTGTGGTTTCTTCAATGGCGAATAGATCCAATATTTTTCCTAGACTATGCTTGCATGCTAGGCAGTGCACATTATGTTAATTTTTTTTTAAAAGTGAAGATTTGTTATTGGCTGTCAGTTACATTAACCTGTGTTTGTTTTAATTTTAATAGCTGTTAATCTTCCAAAATGTAATAAATAAATAAATTATTATTATATTCGGCATAAATAATAATTTTTGCAAGGTAAGATTTTTTATTACTTTTCTTAACATAGATTTCAGCCGAATAAGAACATAATACATACATCTGATTTACAAGTAGTTTTCGGTCGTAAAGTGCGCTAATGAGTTTTTTCGCTCAAGATATTGTCTTATCAATATATGATATATAACCTCTAATGTTCTACTAAAACGTTCTCTGTACGCACCTTCGGTTCATGAGGTTTACCGTGAGGTGACGTTCACACATGTCATTATAATGCTTGTATGCGGGCGCACAGTGATGGCGGACGACCCTGACTCCGGGGCCAACGGCGAGGTGCACTACTCGCTGGCGGACGACGAGGTGGCGGGCGCGCTGTTCGCCGTGGACGAGCACTCGGGCTGGGTCACCACGCTGGGGCCGCTCGACCGCGAGGCGCGCGCCGAGCACCGCCTCACCGTGCTCGCCACTGACGGCGGCCTCGAGCGACGCGCGGCGCGCGGCACGCTCGTCGTGCGCGTGCTCGACTACAACGACTGCGCGCCGCGCTTCAGCGGTGACGAGCTGAGCGCCGAGGTGCGCGAGGACGCGCCCGCCGGCACCGTACTGCTGCGCCTCGACCTGCTGGACGACGACTCTACCGCGGCGCCGCTCTCCTTCTTCGTGGCGGAGGGCGACCCTCGCGCGCGCTTCCAGCTGCGCGCCTCGGGCGAGCTGCTGGTGGCGCGCGCGCTCGACCGCGAGCTGGAGGCGCACTACGAGCTGCTCGTCGCCGCCACCGACGGCAAGTTCACAGCCACCGCGCGCGTCCACGTCACCGTACTCGACGTTAACGGTTCGTACCACTCGACTCGAGTGGGAGAAGGAGCTCACTCGCCGTCACTTTGAGTAGCGACTGATCGGTGAACTGTGTGTCCACAGACAACCCGCCGTACTGCCTGCGACCGCGCTACTCGGTGCAGCTGTCCGAGGACGTCGCCAACGGCACGCTCGTGGCGACGCTGGAGACCGGCGACGAGGACGAGCCGGGCAACACACACCTGCGGTACTACCTGACCGGCGAGGACGCGCACCACTTCATCATAGACAAGGTGAGCACACGACCAGCCTCCCGGGTCACGTGACACGTGCGTGTGCGGCTCTTAGTGTACGTGTGTGGGTGTGTGTGTGCAGGAGTCGGGCGAGGTGCGCGTGTGTGCGCGGCTGGACCGCGAGGCGCGGCCCCGCTACTCGCTGGTGGCGCACGCGCAGGACCGGGAGCGCGCCGACTGGCGGTGCAGCTCCGAGCTGCTCGTCACGCTGCTCGACGTCAACGACAACGCGCCGCTCTTCTCCGCCGCCACCTACAGCGTCACGCTGCCCGAGGACGCCGACGTGGGCACCCTCGTAGCCAAGGTGCACGCCACGGACGAGGATCTCGGCCGCAACCGTCTCGTACGCTACTCGCTGGTCGACGGCTCCGGCGAAGGCGACGCCTTCCACCTCTCGCCCGACAGCGGTATCGTCACTCTTCGCGCGCCGCTCGACCGCGAGGCGCAGGCCGAGCACCGTCTGGTGGTGCGCGCCACGGACGGTGGCTCGCCCGCGCTCTCCTCGACCGCCACGCTGCGGCTCACTGTGGCCGACGTGAACGACAACCCGCCCGAGTTCGAGCTGCGCGAGTACCGCGCCAGCGTGTCCGAGCTGGACGCGCCCGGCACCGAGCTGCTGCGCGTGCGGGCCACCTCGCGCGACACCGGCCTCAACGCACTCGTGTACTACTCGCTGGTGGGCGGCGACGACCGCGACCACTTCACCGTGGGACGAGACTCGGGCGTGCTGAGCGTGGCGCGCGCGCTCGACTACGAGCGACGCCGCGTCTACCTGCTCACCGTGCAGGCGATGGACGGGGGTACGCCGCCGCTCAGCGACTTGGCCACACTCAACATCTCCGTCATCGACGGCAACGATAATTCGCCGCGCTTCTCGCAACCGACGTACGCGGCGCGCGTTCGCGAAGACGCTGCGCCCGGTATGCAAGTGCTTCAGCTCGTCGCCGAGGATGCCGACTCGGGCGCCAACGGTCGCGTCTCGTACTCTATCACGCGCGGCGATCGAGACGCGCGGTTCTCCCTCGACCCCGACACGGGGCTGCTCTCCGTGGCGGCGCCGTTGGACCGCGAGACCGTGCCGCAGTACGTGCTGGAGGTGCACGCACGGGACCACGGCCAACCCGCGCTCGACGCCTCGGCGCGCGTCACCGTCGACCTGGTGGACGCCAACGACAACCCGCCGCTGTTCGGGCACTCCAACTATAGCGCCGTGGTGGCGGAGGACCGGCCGCTAGGCCACACCCTGCTCAAGTTTCTGGTTGAGGACGCCGACGCGCCGCCCAACGCTGCACCCTTCACCTTCGACTTCCAGAGCGGCAACGAGATGGGCGCCTTCCGCCTCGAGCAGGACGGTTCCCTGCGCTCAGCCACGCGCTTCAACCATCGCATCAGAGACCGCTACGTGCTGCAGGTGCGCGTCTTCGACAACGGCACCCCGCCGCTTTTCTCGGATGCCTGGGTCTACGTCAAGGTGATAGAGGAGTCACAGTACCCACCCGTCGTGACTCCCCTGGAGGTGGTCATCAACTCGTACTTGGACGAATTCCCTGGCGGAGTCGTGGGACGCGTGATAGCCTCCGACCGTGACGCGTATGACACCCTAACGTACTCTATCGCACCCGCGGACGGCGCCCTCTACCCGCCCACCGACCTATTCGAGATAGAGCCGTCGGACGGGACGCTCCGCGCGGCGCCGCGGCTCGACGTCGGCGAGTACAGACTGAACGTGACCGTCGACGATGGCAAGTTCCTCGGATTCGCAACAGTGAAAGTGACCGTGCTACTGGTGTCGGATGAGATGCTCGCCCAGGCGATTGTGGTGCGTTTCCGGGAAGTGACAGATCGGGACTTTGTGCTTAGCCACCGAAAAGGTTTCCTACGCGCCGTGAGCGAAGCGACCGACTGCGACGTCACCGACGTGATCGTGATCAGCGTCCAGCCGTCGGGCGAGGGCGCGGCGAGTGAGTCGCGGCCGCGACGTCAGGTGGCGCAGGACCTCGACGTGGCCTTTTGCGTACGCGGAGCGGGCGGCCCGCTGCCGGCCGACGCGCTGCGGCGTCGCCTACACCAGCACCTGGAGCGGCTCGAGGAGCGCGCGCGCCTCGTGGTGGAGGAGCTGGTGCGCGCAGCGTGCGGCGGCTGTGAGCACGGAGCTTGCCTGGAGCGCGTGGAGCTGCTCGCCGCGCCGCACGCGCTCAGCTGCGACGTGTTCGCGCTCGTGGCTCCCGCGCACCGACTGCGCGCGCGCTGCGCCTGCGAACGCGGCTACGAGGGTGAGCGCTGCGAGCTGGCCGCGCCCGAGTGCGCAGAGTGCGACACGCCCGCGCCGCTGGTGGTGCACGTGCGGGGCGACGGCTACCTGCAGTATCGCGTGGAGCGTGGCGCGGTGGACGGCGCGCGGCTGCCGGACGACGAGCTGACGCTGTCGCTACGGTTTCGTACGCGGCGCGAGCGCGGCACGCTGCTGGCGGTGGCGGGGCGCGTGGACTACGGCATTCTGGAGGTGGCGGAGGGCTACCTGCAGTTCCGCATGGAGCTGGGCTCGGGCCCGGCGGCAGTGCGCGCCGCCGTGCCGGTATCTGACGGCGCGTGGCACTCTGCGCGACTGGAGCGGCGCGGCGCCTCCATGCGCCTGACGGTGGACCGGCGCAGTGCGCAGGCGCACACCCCGCCGCCCGCCGCCGTGCTGGACGCGCGCGCGGACCGCCTGCTGCTGGGCGCCACGCTCGTGCGACACGCGCACGCTCTCGCCAACGAACAGGTGAGTGCCGCACTCCTCACTCGCCGCTACCGTCTTATTTCTTGAATGGGAGTTCACTTAGACATTCATGGTAACAGAACTACATCTGTGAACATTATAAAATAACACGGAGATGGACGGCGGAGTCTCGCTAGAATTCCAGTTTACTATTTGAGACGGAACCTTAAAAATCTGTTATCGTGAGTGAGTACTCCATTGTGGCAGGTGACTTACGGGTTCGACGGCTGCATCTCGGAGCCGAGAGTAGGCGACGCGGCACTGCCGCTGGAGGAGGGCGCCGCCACCGACGACGGGCGCGTGCAGCTCGTGCGGCGCGTGCGCGTGGCGGTGGGTGAGTCGTGCCCCGCGCTGGCGCCGCCCTCCCCGTGCGCCTCGTACCCCTGCCTGCACGGCGGCACGTGTCGCGAGCCCGCGTCGTCCGCGGAGGGTGAGGGGTACGTGTGCTCGTGCCACGCGCGCTTCTCCGGGCCGCAGTGCGAGGTGGACGCGGACCCGTGCGCCTCCCAGCCCTGCCTGCACGGCGCGCCCTGCTCCTCCGACGAGCGCGGCTACCGCTGCGCCTGCCCGCCCCCCCTGGCGGGCGAGCGCTGCGAGCGGGGCCGGTGGTGCGCGCCCGGCGTGTGCGCTCACGGCGGCGCCTGCGAGGAGGGCGACGCGGGCCCGTCGTGCCGCTGCCGGGGCTACTGGGGCCCGCGCTGTCAGTACGACGTGGACGAGTGCGCAGGCGAGCCCTGTCTCAACGGGGCCACCTGCCTCAACGAGCCCGGCTCCTTCCGCTGCATGTGCCCGCCCGACAAGACCGGCATGAACTGCGGCAACCCGCTCTACTCGGACGCCGTGGTGGCGGGCGGCGTCGCCGACGGCCCGGCGCGCGCCGTTCGTGAGGCGTGGCGCTGGGCGTACGAGGCGCGCTGGCCACTGGTGGCGGCGGGGGCGGCGCTGCTGCTGCTGTTGCTGACGGCCGTGCTGGTGCCTCTGGCGGTTCGACGCCGGCGCGGACGCTCGCGCGGCAAGGGCGGCGTCTCGTCGCCGCTTAACAGTCTCGCAGCCGATAAGCTGGCACCGCGCGGCTCCAAGCTGTCCAACCTGGAGGCGGTGCGGCGCGAGCGGCCCGCGTCCTGCGCCGAACCACCACCGCTCAACAACGTAGACACGCTGCGCAGCTACGGGTCCGCCGGCGACGAGCTGGAGGGCATCCCTCCCGACTACCGCCGCAACCTCAACATCGACGTCGTCGACCGTAAGCCCTGGTCCGAGCAGATGCACCTGCACACCTTCGTCGACAACAAGATTTATAATGGTAAGCACGACCGTAATCGCGAACTTCTGTTACTATGAATCTGTCACTAACTATCCGGGACTGAACTCTCACCACTACGCATGTCTCCTGTCCACAGACCTGAAGGGGTGCAAGCCTGTGGCGCGGCGCCTGCCCGTGGAGCCCGCCGGCGTGTACCACTGGGACTGCTCGGACTGGTGCGGCGGGGCGGGCGCGCTGCCCGGCATCAGCGAGGTGGCGGGCTCCGAGCGACCCGACTCGTCGTCCCCCGCCTCGCCCGCCTCGCCCGGGCCCTCGCCCGGCCCGCTCTACCCGGACGAGGCGCCCCCCGGCCTGTACCTGCCCAGCACGGACGACTACACGTCGGACGTGGAGCTGCGCGCGCGCACGGTGCGCGAACCCGACGCCGCCAGCCTCATCACCATGCTCGGTGAGTGCCTCCCTCCTCGACCCTCAGTCGGCCGTCTCCCCGCCTATCTCTCATCTCTCACCCGTCCACAGAGGAGCGGAGCTCCCTGCTGAGGTGCGACGATGACGGCTCCGGTAGCGAGCTGTCGGCGAACCTGTGCGAGATCGAGGAGTCGGACGCGGAGACGGAGCCGGCGCGGACGCCGCTTGCGCAACGCGCGGGCGCCGCGCGGCACACGGACGTGTGACGGCGGCGCGCGGCGCGAGTGTCGCCGCCCCGCCGCGCGCCCGCGCTCTAGCGGCCCGGCGCCGCCGCACGCAGACCACTGAACCTGCCCGCGGACGTGACTGTAACGACATAATGATATCTCGACAAGTAGACGTCTACTTACAGTTGCCAGTGTACAAGACAAGTGTGTCACACGCCGAGATGCTGAAGTATAAGACTGTACATAGTATTGTAACTAGTTTGTAAGATGAGTGGTCAGACAGATCCACGTGTAAATACTGTATTGTAACAAAGTGATATTAGTAAGTGTCCGCGCGGTCCGAGGGCGCCACTAACCACTAATATATTAAACAATGGTGCTCCACTCGTAGTCTCATATCAAACTCTAAACTATTGCATTTAATGTCGAATGTTCGACGAACTCTCCTCTTAGACTATAGTCACTTAAGTGAGGGATCTATTTTTATATGTATGAATGTAATCTGCCTGCGCCACGTGAGGGCCGCGCGACTAGTGCGACTGACGTGCGGTTCTAGTGCGATACTAGTGCGGTTCTAGTGCCGCACTGGTGTAACTCTAGTGTGACGCTAGTTCAGCGCTATTTTCAATAAGGTTAGTTGCGTGCGGCCCTAGACTGAGGCCTAATAGAGCCATGTTCCCGTGTCTATCTTTTTTTTATATAAATGAAAGGAAAATGAAAGGTTTATGAAACATAAATTATTAAAAAGTGTAAATGTTTACACGACTAATAAAGACTTAACTCTGATAATAACTCGTTTTATTTCTTCTGACATTTACAAGCGTTTATAACATTGGACTAATTCAAATACGACACGATTTTGAATTAGCGTTAGAAAAACAACTTTTATAATGATTTGATTATTGTATAGGTACTGTCAATACAACAAAATAAATAAGCGAGTTAATCGATATCGTGTGTGGTGTTACTCTGTCTGAATAGTATCACTCAAAATGTTAATGTTCTCGTGGGGATCGTACCAGATGAATGAGAGAGTGTGAATCAGTACTGATCCCTTGTAAGCTCCGTGGCCGACAGTAGGAATCCCGTCGTACGGCACCCGTACGTATATGCAAAGATGGTTGGTGCCAACGTAGAAGACGTGCCGTCCCATAAGATAGTCTGCCACCAGCCGTCTCAGGTATGCGAGCACTCCATGAAATCGGAGCGTCTCCCTGTGTCGCGGGGGGGGGTTTGGAATGAAAATTATTGTTTTGTGTAAATAGGGGTTTATTTAAAAAAAATATAATTTAGGGATCGGTAAATTCTCCGCGTGAAGATAAAAATATAAAAAATTTATGATATGATGGTCGGGGTTCCGCACTTAATCCACACAAGCTCCCCAATGTTATCGATTTAGGTACTCCCCTGAATTATAATCAGCGGCCCAAGGAGTCGCTTCTGGGAACCGCTGGCAGCAGTACAGCAGGGATGGGCAGCCAGCCTCGAGAGTCAGGTGACGGAAGGCAATGTAGTTGAATCGCTGAAGCGTAAAACGTTGGAAAGTTGAACCCTGGAATGTTGAACCCTGGAACGCGCCATCAAAAATTGCATTACAAGCGGTTCCGTATACTTTGCGAACATCCATGGCACCGCATTATAAAAATAACCACCCATAGAGTAGAAGCGATGCCGTGGAGTTGATACAATCAGATTGGAGATCACAATTTTAAAAGAAATACGTTAATAATTAATTAATTTAAAAGTTGTCCATGATTTATTAAAAATATGAGGGTTGCACTAAAAAATGTTGAAAACTTTTTATAGCATGATTATGCAAAATCAATACAAGCGTGATATATAATGTAATGCATACTAATATTGAATACAAGCATTATGATTTGATTATTACGCTAATAACTACGTTAATTGCCTATTTAAAATACAATAAAATACCACTCACCCAGTTTGGGGTAGATCGACACCAGTGTTTATTTATTATATATTTACCAATGTAATATATTCGACGAACGCTCAGTGACGCACGACAATATGTAATATTGAAATATTATTCAAATAACGATAATAAAATATAAATTAACGTGACGTGCATTCATTCGAACAATATGGCAAGTGTCGGTTATGCAGTTTTTCAAATGTCATCGATCACTTGCCGTGCCAATTTACCGACAGCAAAACGGGAGTGTTGCTAGGTGAAATATCTTATATATAATTGGCAGTATGCTATTTTATTATTTTACCACATAAGGCTGTTTAGTGTTTAGTTTAATAATATGTTTTATATGTTTATGTAAATATGTTTTATAAAGATTAAGTTTTAGTAAAATGTGTTGTATATATTGTGAATATTATAATTTATTTAAGTAGTTATTAGGTATTAGTGCTGTAAATATATTAAATTTAAGTGTATTTAAAGTTGTAATATGAATTATGTACGTACAACGTTACATATACCCCCTCTCCCAGAGAAAGGATTTTACCTAATAAAATCCGCTGCGGTAAGCGCCTATTGAACCGCTCAGTAACTGTTTCACATTCATACTTCCACAAACAAACTACCTAAACCTGTCATGCGACCTATCATACGACCTAACAGATGATTGTCTGATGTATTTCAACATCAACAGACTAACCTTACATACAAGAGTGCACTTCAAAAATAGAATTGGACTCAAAACAGAACTGGTTGACAAGATCACCCTAGAGAAAGAATACTGCAAGTGTATTGGTAACTTTTCACGTATCGGCACTGTGGAATATATTTGGTGTTTGATGAATTTATTGGAGTCACGACCCGCTCCAATAAAGAACTTTAATGTAGGCTTATTTTAAGAGTCAACCCGCTCTTCACAGGCTGAAAAACGCAAACAATGAGGGCTTATTTAAAGAGTCATAACCCGCTCTTTAGGTACGCGCTAAAAAACGCAAACAATGAGGGCTTATTTAAAGAGTCATAACCCGCTCTTTAGGTACGCGCTAAAAAGGGACCGCAGTACCAAAACTCCTAACTAACATAAAAAAATCCGTGTAGGCTTGTTTTAATTCATCAAAGACAAACATAGGCAGTGACTGAAACGCAACCACTTATATTTTAAGAATGGTTGTAGACAAAGAAACGAAAAAACAACACTCCAAAACATGAAGTAAAAAGAATTAGAATTGAATCAATGATATTAACTACAAAATATCTTTGAATGAACAACAGAGTAACTATATTTATTTAAATCTAGGTTTGACTTAACATTTAATTTATTTAACTAATTGATTATTATTGTTAAATAGCTTCAGATCCTTAATATGCCAAACACCTATGTTTTTTCCGGACATATCCTCTAGAACATACACAAGCGGCGAACGTTTTTCGATTACACGACATTTCATATATTTTGGAGCCAACTTTTTACTAAAATATTTGTCTTTATCGCTCAATATATATGTACGTTTAAAGACTATGTCACCCACTTTGTACTCGGCAGGTTTCCTGCGTAAATTATAGTGTGTGGTATTCTTCACATGTGCATTCCACAATGAGGCCTGCACATCATTGAAAATTGACGAAAGGCATCCTAAGTTTTCAGCGTATATATCGCGAGGCAAGAACAAAACTTCATCATTTAAATCAGAATCCGTATAGTGCGATCCACATAATACTAACTCCCTACCGTATACTAAGAAGGAAGGAGTGTAGCCAGTAGCTTCGTTTACTGAATTATTAATAGCGAATTGTACCTTGGGAATGTAAGTGTCCCAAGATCTATGGTCATTTTCAACGAAGGTTGATAGGCTAGTGACTATAGTTTTGTTGTAACGCTCGACTAAGTTTATTTGAGGCGTATACCTGGGCGTGAAATATACATTAGGGACTTTATATTTCTCAAACAACGCTTTAGTTGTTGAGCTGATGAAATGGCTTCCATTATCTAAAAAGATCGTTTGTGGTACACCATAAACTAAAAATATGGAGTCTTCCAAAATTTTTACTGCAGCGTCTGCGGTTGCGCGGCGTAGAGGGAAAATGTTACAATATTTAGTGAAACAGCAGGTTACTACCAGCATATAACTATTTTGCTTACGAGAGACAGGAAGAGGGCCTACAAAATCAATGGAAATCATTTGATGGGGGCGTGAGCACTGCTTCGGACGTCCCATTTCTCCCAATGTAGTGTGATTTTGCGACTTGTAAGCTAAACAAACCGAACAAGAACCTACGTATTTTACAACACTTTGATGCATGCCAGGCCAGTAATAAGATAAAGCTAAGCGATTGTAAGTTTTAAAAACACCGAGATGACCAGCTGTTGGTACAGAATGGTTCTCGCTTACTACCTGTTCTCGGAATTCCATTGGAACGACTTCTTTCCATGCGAACTCAGCAGTAAGATTAGATTTATTTTTGGAAAGTCTAAATAAAGAGTTATTTTTAATTATAAAATTTGGAAAATGGCTTGGATTATTCATACAACCGTTAAAAATCTTTTTGTACCAATCATCAGAAGTAGTGTTAATAGAATTTGAAAGAGAGATAGCTGAAATAGGGACAGCACGAGAGAGAGCATCTGGTATTACATTATCAACGCCCTTTCGGTGCTTAATTTCAAAGTTAAATGAAGATAATCTTACTCCCCAACGTGCTAGTCTACCTGTAGGATTGTCTAATGACAGGAACCACTTCAGTGCAGAATGGTCAGTGTAAACCACAAATTTCTGTCCATTCTCGAGATAGCATCTCCAGTGCTCAAGAGCAACTAACACAGCAAGCGTTTCTCTTTCTGTGATGCTGTAGTTTCTCTCCGCACCGGAAAGAGATCTACTCATGTAGGCTATGGGATGCTCCTTACCATCAATGTTTTGTGTTAACATCGCTCCTATGCCATAATTGCTAGCGTCCGAGTGGACCTGAAAAGGCTCAGTGTACACCGGGCAAGAGAGGACCGGTGCAGAGACTAAACACTCCTTCAGAGTATTAAAAGCTGCATCAGCCTCCGGCGTCCATTTAAAAGGAGGTGCCTTTTTGCCATTAGATGTAAGTTTATTAAGTGGGCCAGCTACTGTACTAAAATTAGGGACAAAACGTCGATACCAAGTAGCAGTGCCAAGAAAGCGTTTCAGTTCCTTTTTACTGTTAGGGACTGGAAAATTTAAAATTGCCTGTACCTTTTCTTGGTCCGTGCGTAGACCATGAGCATCTACGACGTATCCAAGGTACTTAAGTTCGCTTCTGAAAAAATTACACTTCTCGAAATTTACTGTCAAGTTAGCTCGTTTTAATTTCTCTAGGACACGTAAAAGAAGAGACACGTGATCCTCAAATGAAGAACTTATGATTATTATATCGTCTAAGAATGCGAAAACCTTACCATCCATATCTCCAAAAAGCAGGTCCACCAAGCGCTGTTGAGTCGCTGGTGCATTTGTCAGGCCAAAAGCAGTGGTTTTGAACCGTAGAGTGCCTCTGCCTGGTACATAAAATGCAGTCTTATCACGATCCTTAGTCTCTATTGGAATTTGCCAAAAAGCTTTTGAAAGGTCAACGCTGGAAAGATATTTTGCATCACGAAGATTGTCAAGAATTTCCGAGACATAGGGTAAATTATAGGCATCTTTCTTCGTTGCTGCGTTGAGTTTTCGACTATCGAGACAAAACCTGGGCTGTCCATTCTTCTTATTCACGATAAGCACCGGAGAAGACCATGCACTCTCGCAAGGCTCGATAACGTCGAGAGCCAACATTTCATCGACCTGTTCTGTTAAGATGCGTTGTTTCTCTGGAGACATCCTATAATAACGCTGCCTTATTGGTTGGGCATCACCAGTGTCTATTCTGTGCGTAATTAAATTTGTTCTACCCAGTCCTTTCTCTTCAGTAGATATAGATTTAAATTGAGCAATAATATTGTCAGCTATTGACTTTTGCGATGCAACTAACTGACTATATGAATTAATAAAAGTTTGTGAATTATTTAATTTTACCTCAGCTAATGGACTATCTGACAAAGTAATACTACCTAAATATTTAGGACAAATCTGAAAAACACGCCAGAAATCAACACCTAATATAATAGGAGTATCCACTTCAGGGACTACATATGTCTTAATCACATGCAATTTGCCCTCGAAAGTAATGGGTAAGTACATGTAACCAATACTCTTAAGAGATTGTCCACCAGCTGCCACCATTGAAATAGTTTCATCCTGTTGCAAAGTGCAATCAACAAAATGTAAATGGGAATTATTTCCTAAAATTGTTACTGCAGCACCAGAATCAAGAAGACCGCAAACTTCAATACCGTTAATCTTAATATACACATATGGTCTAGTGTCATTTGATGGTTTTGAATGCGGAATTGTAGATATTCTATAAGTAGAAGAAAATGTTCTAAGAAATGAAAGCCAAGTTTCCCAGTGTTCCCTGTTAAAATTTCCACAATTCCGCTCATTTAGTTTTTTAAATTCTCATTACCTTTACTACACACAGGGCAATCAGGTGTTTTCACATCCTTCAATCCGCATTTGAAACAAAATATGTCACGATTTGCTTGACACTGTCTTATGTGATGTGTGTTATTACGACACCTAGGGCAATATGGTTGTTTATTTACTTGAACTGTGTGTATAAATTGTTTGTGTTGATTTTTATTGTAAATATATTGTTGATTTTTATTGTAACCATGTTGTTGATTCTTATTGTAACCGTATTGTTGATTTTTATTGTAACCATATTGTTGATTTTTATTATTATGATTAAAGCTATGATTTTTTGAAAATTCTCCCTTGTTGTAATTATTTTTGTATATATTGTTTTGTTTATTAATTGTATTTTCAAAATTTCTATTAAAGATTTTATTTGTTTCTTTAGAGTACGCAAATTCTGGAGCGACGGTTTCAGAAGTAACCTTAGGGGGTTCTTGAAATTGTAAAAGGCGAGAATTAATAGTCTCGTAATTACGACAGAGTAAGCGTAAGGCATCTATAGTGTCAATCTGAGATATTGATACAGCTAACGTACTAGCATAGCAAGGCCTTATATTATGAAAAAGTATTTCTAGTTGTTCCGACTCGGTAAAAGGCTTAGAAAGACGTGAGAACATTCCATTCATAATCGAGAGATAAATAGTTATGTTTTCACGTTCGCCCTGAGTGCGCGAACGAATTTCTGATTTAAGGCGGTAGTCGTAATCAGACTGATCAAAGTCTTCCTTGAGCTTAGCAGAGAGCTCAGGCCAGGATGATATCTTGTCCTTTACTGAACGGTACCAATGAAGAGCGTCGTCCTGGAAAATTTCCGTAGCAAAAGCTAATATTTTTGAGGGAATTATATTTCGTGCAACAATAAATTCATCGACGTGTTGTATAAATGAACGCACACACGTTTTACCATTAAACTTTAATTTGTTAAGATCAGCAATAGTACGATCGCATGTCACAGAAATTAAATTATGTACTTCCGGTGTCGAGCTAGAGGAAGAATTAGATGATACCGGAATAGGTTTTTTTGCTTGAAGAGACGCGAATCGCTGCGAAAGAAGTTTATAGCCTTTACAAACTTCATCATACTCGGATTTAGTGTCGTCACTGGGCGTTAACCTTGCTAAGCGATTATTAAGATGGTTTAACATATTTTGTGTTCTCATAAGTGATGGTTCACTAGGATCCGAGACATCTAAATTTGTGTGAATTTTAGTGAGAACTTCGAGACAACCTTTGAGGTCCTGTCGAATATCTAAAGGAGACTCCAATATGTGTTCGTCCGGGTATTCTGATGATAATTTAACAATTTGTTTACGTAACTCTTCGACAGAAGGTGCTGCGCTAGCTCCACGAATGCGAACCTCATATTCGAGCTCCGATTTTTGAAGTGATAGATATTTGACGGGTAGCATTGTGCCAAAAATAAAAAATTGGGTAAGTGGCAAAACTAATGAATAAAAGCACAAATCTAAATAAATAATCTTCTCCGATCTGTTACAATATAATTAAGCTATCAACGTTTGTTTTTACATAAAAATTTATATTAATAAAAATAAAAAAATAAAAATGGTTAGCAGCAAATAAAAAATAAAATGAAAGCAAAAGTGCTACTAATGTGTACTTTACAATACAAAAACAGCTTTCCTTAAAAATTAACAATAACAAATTAAAATAATAATTTTTAACGTACCTACCTATAAAAAAAAAACGAGGTAAAATTATTATTATAATTTTTTTTTTTTATATATACAAAATGTAGGTAGATATATGCCGTTATAAAATGAGAAAGAAAAAAAATTTGTAAACCAGAACAATGTATACAGTAATTTACGTTACTATTACAAAACTTTAACACTTTTAGTACACTTTAGTAACAACTAAAAACCAAAAACAAAAAACGTTTTACAAAAATAAGCCACAAACACGCTAACTACTAAAAGAACCGATAATAAAGGAACTTGTGTGAATTTAACCACGTTTAAGGGCGCCAGTGTCGCGGGGGGGGGTTTGGAATGAAAATTATTGTTTTGTGTAAATAGGGGTTTATTTAAAAAAAATATAATTTAGGGATCGGTAAATTCTCCGCGTGAAGATAAAAATAAAAAAAATTTATGATATGATGGTCGGGGTTCCGCACTTAATCCACACAAGCTCCCCAATGTTATCGATTTAGGTACTCCCCTGAATTATAATCAGCGGCCCAAGGAGTCGCTTCTGGGAACCGCTGGCAGCAGTACAGCAGGGATGGGCAGCCAGCCTCGAGAGTCAGGTGACGGAAGGCAATGTAGTTGAATCGCTGAAGCGTAAAACGTTGGAAAGTTGAACCCTGGAATGTTGAACCCTGGAACGCGCCATCAAAAATTGCATTACAAGCGGTTCCGTATACTTTGCGAACATCCATGGCACCGCATTATAAAAATAACCACCCATAGAGTAGAAGCGATGCCGTGGAGTTGATACAATCAGATTGGAGATCACAATTTTAAAAGAAATACGTTAATAATTAATTAATTTAAAAGTTGTCCATGATTTATTAAAAATATGAGGGTTGCACTAAAAAATGTTGAAAACTTTTTATAGCATGATTATGCAAAATCAATACAAGCGTGATATATAATGTAATGCATACTAATATTGAATACAAGCATTATGATTTGATTATTACGCTAATAACTACGTTAATTGCCTATTTAAAATACAATAAAATACCACTCACCCAGTTTGGGGTAGATCGACACCAGTGTTTATTTATTATATATTTACCAATGTAATATATTCGACGAACGCTCAGTGACGCACGACAATATGTAATATTGAAATATTATTCAAATAACGATAATAAAATATAAATTAACGTGACGTGCATTCATTCGAACAATATGGCAAGTGTCGGTTATGCAGTTTTTCAAATGTCATCGATCACTTGCCGTGCCAATTTACCGACAGCAAAACGGGAGTGTTGCTAGGTGAAATATCTTATATATAATTGGCAGTATGCTATTTTATTATTTTACCACATAAGGCTGTTTAGTGTTTAGTTTAATAATATGTTTTATATGTTTATGTAAATATGTTTTATAAAGATTAAGTTTTAGTAAAATGTGTTGTATATATTGTGAATATTATAATTTATTTAAGTAGTTATTAGGTATTAGTGCTGTAAATATATTAAATTTAAGTGTATTTAAAGTTGTAATATGAATTATGTACGTACAACGTTACACCTGATGCAGCTGAACGGCACACTATTAAACGCATTGGCGATGTCCAGCGACACCGCTAACAGCACTCGCCACCAGCGACAAAATAATTACTATATATATGGAAGACTAACTACAAGTAACCTAACGACCGTTCGACTATCGTAAGACATATTTATATGATGCAGATGGTCGCAGAAGAGTCTATCGTCGACGTGGGGAGCGATATGCTCAAAGTTGCATTGAGGAGTGTGTTCCTTTAGGAGGCGGTTCGTGCATGGTCTGGGGTGGCATATCGATGAACGGGTGAACAGAACTTGTGTTCATAGACATGGTTCGTCAAAACGGTAGTAGAGGGGGTTTGCCTCCACATCGCTACATAACAGAGATCTTAGAAGATCACGTGGTGCCTTACATGGAATTTATAGGCGAAAATTTTACTTTAATGCAGGATAATGGCCGGCGGCACGCTGCTGCACAAGTTCGATAATATTGCGAAGAGGTTGGTATATGTACAATGAATTGGCCAGCACGCAGCTCGGATCTAAATCCCATTGAGCATCTGTGGGACAATTTAAAAAGAGCTGTATATGCGAGATATCCTGTGCCTACGATAGTGGCACAACTAAGAACAGCACTTTCAGAAGAATGGGACAATATTCCGCAAGATCATTTAATAACCCTTTGATGCAGTTTATGAGTCTTCCTTATGGCAGCGGTGAATGAATTTCTCGCGGCCCGGTACGCGGCGAGCAATATCTCCTCTTGGGCGACGTCTCTATTGGCCCTCCTGCGACTGCGGGTGTACCGGCGCCGAGACATTTGGCACTCGGTGCGGAGGCCCTGAAGATGGGGCCTCCACCAGTACACCTGCTTGCGCGGAGGGGTCGGACCCGCCCGGATCATCGCCGCGTCGCAGACGCGAGAGAGCGCTCCAGAAAGCCGCTCGCATCTCGCGTCCACGTCCAGGCCGCTCCCTACATTATCGACATGGGTCCCGTTGGGACCCGCGATCCACCGCTCCACTATGGCCGCCTCGGTGGCCAGCTCTGGGTCCAAGGTGTTCAGCCTCCACCGAGGACCCTCTCCCGGCAGGGGACGGTCCAACTCGACGGCTGGGGCGTCCGCGGGGGATGGGACTAGGTCGAACCGTATGTAGCGATGGTCCGACAACGTCTCCACCCCCTCCTCCACCCTCCACCGCCTCGTGCGGCGGGCCAGGGCGGGACTTGCAAAGGACAGGTCGACAATTGACCCGCCCGTATGCCGGACGCACGTCAGGACCGTCCCCGAGTTCAACAACACCAAGCCAGTGGACACCCCAGAGGATTTATTATAAGATTCTGGAACCGCATGAGAATCGAAATCATATAAAAAATTAAAAATTTTAAGCTCATTTTGAGCCATTGGCTCTTATAAATATAATAAAGGGTGGGCTTGGGCGGGATGTCGAAAAACTTAAATTCGATTTTACAGCCAAACCAACAGTCGTATAAGGTCGAGTGATATATCGTCGGATAGGTCTTGAAAAGCCCTTTCGAATAATTCATAACACGATACGCTAATTAGCTCAGGAAAACTGCAAAATCAAAAAAACACTAAATCACATTGAAAAATATTAAAAAACGTCGATAATCAAAACATTTTAGTTTAAAAGATGAGTGTTACATTTGACCAATATCGCGGGAGTCAACGCAAATCAATAGCAACAATAAACACAAAATATCATAAAAATAATAAAGCTTACATTTTGTAACCTATGTGAAACCTAACATTGCTTAACCTATGTAAAACCCTACATTGCGTAACCTATCTGAAAACCTATATTGTGGAACCTAACCACGTGAAAACTAACTTTGGATAACCTAACTATGTGAAAACTAACTATGTGTAACCTATGTGAAACCCTACTTTGTGAAACCAAACCACGACAAACCTAACATTGAGTGTTATGTACCAAACGATTAACCTGCCATGTTAGGTATGTTCACGAACATATGTTGAATGGTCGTGTAGTACCGCGACCGATGGCGCCACCGGCGCCTACGCCGCGGCCAACGAGCGCGCCCGCGCCGGTTTTCGGCGGTGACCGGCGTGTCCTTCAGTTGAAAAATCGAGTTGAAAGCGAGTTGACGTTCGATTGTGACTAGTTGTCACGTGTTCTCGCAACGGTTTTTAAAAGTTAAAAATTGTCACTAGAATTAATTGTTGATAAAACTAATTATCCTTGTTGTGTGAATCGATAATTACAATTGAAAACAAAACCTTGAAATGTCACCGCGAAATGTAATCTTCGCCAAATTGTTGGACATAAATGTGTTATAAAAACTAGTGAATTTTGTGTCTCCATACTTAATACGATTTGTGTGTCTATATTTAATGCTATTTAATGTGAGTTGAACTGTTTGATAACTATAATTGTGATAGTATAATTGCATTGAGACGATTGGTGAAAGTTCACGGCTTGAGTCGCACCAAAGGTCGTTTGAGGGCTTCAAGAGTTCGTGTCTCCCTGCATAAAGTTAAGTATAGTTTGATTAGCATTCTGCGTTATTTTGGCCAATTTATCGTAGTTAGTTAATGAAGCTATAGCTAGGGCTTGACACAGTGAAGACTTTGTTGAGGAACAAAACAGGGTAAGTTTGTACTATTGTAAATTTGTTAACGCTGTGATATACAGTATATGTTCGTTCCTCTCGCGCCTGAGAGATATCACGCTTCCACTTAACCTATTATTAATTAAAACACCAGGTTGAACGCAACATATTTTTGGTAGCAGAGCGTGGTTTAAACTCCGTTTCTCGAATGTTCCATGTTGAACAAACTATACCCTCATTATTTGTGAAAATTGATTTAATTAATTTAATTAATTTAATTTGATTAATTTGGTTGTTTGCTTGTTTAATCTAAATTGTTGGTATAGTTTTGCATAATTAATTTGAGCACTTGAATTGGCAATTAGATTTTAAAGGGTTTGATAATTATTTGTGCTATTGCTAATCGTATTTGTTGTTGCTCAGGTTATTATTTAATATAAATTATTATTTAATTATTGTCTAATATTGAACAACGTTATAGTTAAATTGTGGCGTTGTGCGTTTGTATAATACAACATTTATTTTATACGTTTGTTTGTTTTGTTGGTTACCTTAAAATAAATAATTTAAGTCTTAAATTAATTGCACATTGGCAAGGAATTGTTTGTTTGTTTGATTTAAAATATTAAAGATTTGATATTTGTTTAGAGTAATAGCGGCTTGTCTCATTGAAAGATATTTTGTTTTTCGCTATTGTAATATTGTTTGTTTGTGAAAGATATTTGTTTTTTTTGTTATTATAAGATTGTTTGTTTCGTGCCGTTTGTGCTTTGAAGATGTCTACCGCCGCGTATAATGTTGTCCGCGAGACATATTCCGGGATTGCGACTCATTTGAGATGGTTCACGTCAGCTGCCGCCTTGGTGAAAAGGGAGAACCGAATCGAGGCATTGTTGGACAGGCATGAGAAATGCCCTACACGACTTCAGGAGGTGGAGGCGCTTTACCGGCGCTTCATCTTGCATCTGGATGATGTGCCCCTGGAGTCATTCCCCCAGGAGCGACGGGACCAAGTCCACGAGGACTACGTCCAAATTATGGACCTTGCCGACGACATCGCCCAGCGCGCGCGGGAGATTTTAGCCTCGCGCGCCGGAGTACCGGCTCACCGGGCCCCCTTGAAGACTCCCGTGGGCCTTTTGACTAGATTACCCAATTTGGATCTTCCACGTTTTGATGGTCGATTAGACACGTGGATGGGGTTTATTGGTTTGTTTGAGAGCCTTGTGGACTCGAGGGACGATTTGGGTCCGTCTCAAAAACTGGCCTATTTACTCTCCGTGCTTGATGGAGAGGCGAGGGGCTTAGTACAGCACCTCCCAATATGTGACGGGAGCTATGGGATCGCGCGGGCGTTGCTCACCAAGCGCTATCACAACCAGCGCTGTCTGGCAGATACCCACGTCGACCAGATTTTGAACCTTCCCGTCGTGAGCAATGCTGCCCAGTTGAGGACCGAGCTGCTGAACCCCCTCCTAATAGCCACCAATTCGCTCAACCGCTTAGGACTGCCGGTTGCCAAGTGGTCTTACCTACTGGTGCGTATTGTGCTCAAGCGATTGCCGGTGTCTTTGAGGGCACGTTTTGAGCAGGGGCACACTAGGGATGAGGCATCTGCTCTCCCTACCTTTGACCAGCTCCTGACGTTCCTGGAGGACGAGTGTCGCATGGGTGACGTCATGGTCGCCGACACGCCGGTGGAAGCATCACGTCCCAGACCTACCAACCAACGGCGCAATGCCCAACCTGCACCAAGAGGAGGTACGGCCGCCCGCTTCGCTGTCGCTCAAGCTGCGCCACCGGACTGCCGTTTTTGCAAGTCGCAGGGACACCAAACGGTGCGGTGCCCAGACTTCGCGGTCCTGCACGTGGCCGCTCGTAGGCGGATTGCCCAGGCCCGCGGCTGGTGTTTCTCCTGTCTAGGGGACCATTACCAGCGCGCCTGCCCCGACACTCACCCGTGTCCTATTTGCGGAGGGCACCATTTGAAAATCCTGTGCGCCAACGCGAATGGCCGTCGCGACCACGCGGGGTCGCCTTCGGGCGGGTATGCCAGTGGACACCGGGACCAGTCCCGCAACTTGGAGTCCGGCTCATCACCCCCACGCCGCGCAAACTGCGCTGCCGTTGATCGCCGAGTTGGTTCGGCGCGCAGCCCCACGGGCGGGTATGAAAGCGGGCCCCGGGTTCAATCCCGCACCTTTGTGTCCCGCTCGCCCTCCCCGCTTCCACGTGATCAAGCGAGATCACCTCCGGTAGTGTACCACGATTACCGTGACGCACGTCCGGTACCACTACCGTCCCCCCCTCTGGCGGAACGTCCCCGTTTGGAGACGCGCAACCCTCGGTACGGACGCTCCAGGCGCTACGAACCGCCGTCTATGGCTCGTGGCAGTCGTCACCGAGAGGAGGCCGAGTTTAGGCACTACCCGCACTTTGATTTGCCGTCTCGGGACAACGGCGCTCAGTCGCCGCCACGCCAGCATTAGGATGTTGGCGTCTGCCCCCGCTATGCACCGCCCCCCTTTGAGACCGTCCTCTTGCCTACGGCCCATGTCAGGGTCTGGGGACGGACGGGCGCCTCGGTTGTAGTCCGAGCGATATTGGACACAGGCTCACAGGGGTGCATAGCCTCGTCTTGGTTGGTAGGGCAGACTGGCCAGACTATTGAAAAATATTCAGATGTAATAAGGGGTGTCGGGAACGCCCCCGTGGCCACGGTAGAGGGCCGCGTTTGGTTTGAGTTCTCCCCCTCAAATTCTCCACGTCCGACGTTGGAATCGTCGGCCATTGTGATGGAGAATATCTTGGGCAATCACCCGCAAGTTCGTTTGTCTGCGGATGCGGTAAAATTGACCGCGGATTTGAATTTGGCTGACCCTAAATTTGACCTGCCTGGCACGGTCGATTTGTTGCTTGGTGCCGATGTTTTGGGTAAAATATTACTCGGCAAGGATCGTGTTTTGCAGCCAGGTGGCTTGGTAGCCCTCCGGACCATATTTGGGTTCGCACTGATGGGGCCTGTATTGAGGACTCCCCCCCCTGCCGAACTTGGAACGGCCTTGATGGTGGGGTCCGCCCTTTCTGACGCCGTGCAGAGATTCTGGGAAGTGGAGGAGCCACCACAAGCTCCCCGCTCTGATCCGGAGCATGAAGAGTGTGAGCAGTTCTACAAGACCAACACCAGTTATCTCCGTTCTGGCCGGATCATGACAAGATTGCCATTTCTCGCCGTACGTCCGCCACTTGGCGTCTCGCGGCCTATTGCAGAGAAGCGTTTGTTGGCGATGGAACGCCGTATGAGCAGGGACCCACTACTCAAGGAGAAGTATATTGACTTCATGCGGGAGTATGAGGATTTGGGACACATGTCTGTGTCAAAATTGGATTGGCGTTCGACGGAGCACTTCTTTCTTCCGCATCATGCTGTAATAAAACCATCCAGTGGTAAGCTACGCACAGTATTTGATGGTTCTGCGCGGACTACTTCAGGAGTGTCATTGAACCAGTGTCTGCATCCTGGTCCCAAATTGCTGAAGGACCTTTGTGACGTCATCACGCGGTTTCGACGTCATCAATTTGTTTTTGTGGCTGACATCAAGATGATGTTCAGGCAAACGGTAATTCACCCGGATGATCGCCGATACCAGCTGATATTGTGGCGAGAAAACCAGCAAGATCCCATGCTTGTCTACGAGCTCAACACCAACACATACGGGCTGAGGTCTAGCCCCTTTTTGGCTATACGTTCGCTTTGGGAGCTCGCGGATCGAGAGCGTATGTCGTTTCCTCGCGCAGCCGCCATTTTGAAGGAGGACCTATATGTTGACGATGTGTGCACTGGCGCGGCCACGGAGAGAGAGGCCCTGCTCTTGCGTGACGAGTTGATTGGCATTCTAGCCTCCGCAGGATATGAGTTGCGTAAATGGATCTCCAACTTACCTGCGCTCTTGGAAGGGCTACCGGACGACCACCAGCAGGATCCTCACCTATTTGAGAACCGTGACAACCCTACCATGATGTCAGTGCTTGGAATCCAGTACAGACCAGTCCAGGACATCTTTACATTTAATGTCAATTTGGATTCGCATCACACTTGGACGAAACGACTGGTTCTGTCGACTGTCGCGAGAACCTTTGATCCCAATGGCTGGATATGCCCGGTCATATTCTGGGCCAAATGCTTCCTGCAGAAACTTTGGACTGCAGGTCTTGGATGGGACGAGCCACTTCGCGAAGCTGTTTTGAAGGACTGGCTCCTATTTGCTTCCTCATTGCCTGCCATCAATAGGATATCGTTACCCCGTGCTCTGCTTCCGCCAGGGAAGCACACCGCGTCCCTTCATGGTTTCTCGGACGCTTCGGAACGTGGGTACGCAGCAGCCGTATACTTGCGCACCGTGACCACAGATGGTCAGGTGAAAGTGTTGTTGGTCATGGCGAAGAGCAAGGTCGCGCCTCTTCGAACTGCCTTGACAATCCCTAAGTTAGAGTTGTCAGGGGCGGCCCTTCTTGTTCGCCTTTTGAATCACGTCATGTCCACCTTGTGCACGTCAATTGACATTTCCACGATATATGCATGGACTGACAGTCAAATTGTGCTATGTTGGCTGAAGACGTCAGTTCACACCTTAGAGGTGTTTGTAGCAAATCGTGTCTCTCAGATACAGAAATCGGAGACCCCGTTGGTTTGGAGGCATGTGCCTGGCGAGGTCAACCCTGCTGATTGTGCGTCACGGGGATGTATGGCCCCCCTTTTAGTTGAGCACTCTCTGTGGTGGGGACCTGAGTGGTTGACCAGATCAGAATCTAATTGGCCGCGAACTCCGGCCTTAGACATTGTCGCACTGCCTGGGTTGCGAACGCTTGCGCTCGAACGGCAGGACCGTCCGTTCGACCCCGATTTCTTACTTAATCGTTACAGTTCATTAGACAAATTGTTGAGTGTCACCGCTTGGATCAAGCGCTTCATGAGAAATTGTAGACATCCACAGAACAAATGTTTGGAGGCCTTCTTATCGCCACAAGAGCTCCAAGATGCTCTTCTTCACTGGGTTCGTTCTGTGCAAGAGGCACATTTTGAAGACGAGATTGACATCTTGAGGAAAGGCAAATCCAAGCTGTCTGGAGCCATTTGTAAGCTGAACCCTTTTTTGGATAGTGAGGGTCTTTTGCGTGTCGGAGGGCGTCTTAGGAACGCAAACCTCCCTTATGGATCTCGTCACCCCCTCTTATTGCCAAAGAGTGGCCACTTGGTGAACCTGTTGGTGACTGATCGTCACATCAAGAACTCCCACGCCGGCTGTAATGCCTTATTGGCCATTTTGCAACGGGAATTTTGGATTTTATCGGCCCGTCGGACGATCCGTAGTGTGGTCTTTCGTTGTATGCCTTGCTATAGGCTCAAGGCCCCTACCATGCAGCCTATCATGGGTGACCTTCCTTCGGATCGGGTCACTGAGATAAGGCCCTTTGCTGGAGTTGGTACGGACTTTGCAGGCCCCTTTTTTGTTAAAACCTCGACCCTCAGGAACAGCAAAACTGTCAAGGCTTATTTGTGCGTCTTTGTCTGTCTGTCCACCAAGGCGGTACATTTGGAACTCGTCTCAGCCCTCTCGACAGAGGCATTTGTTGCGACGTTAGATAGATTCGTGTCACGACGAGGACTACCGTCCTTGATTCGGTCGGATTGCGGTACCAACTTCAAAGGCACAAACAACTATTTAAAAGCGATGTATGATTTTTTGTCGGCTAACGAGACTGAAATTGCGTCTAGACTAGCTACACGTAGAATAACTTGGAGGTTCAGTCCCGTGTCATGTCCCCACTGGGGAGGAATATTTGAAAGCGTAGTAAAGGTTGCTAAGACACATTTGCGACGGGTAATTGGCGAGTCTGTATTGACCTTTGAAGAGCTCGCAACTGTGTTTTGCAAAATCGAGGCCGTTTTGAATTCACGCCCGTTGTGCCCGATCTCTTCAGATCCTAACGACTTGGAAGCCCTCACGCCGGGCCATTTTTTGATTGGGCAGCCACTGAACGCCCTGCCGGAATATCCCCTTGTTGATGTGAGACCTAATCGTCTCTCGCGGTTTGAATTGGTCCAACAACTCACTCAGAGCTTTTGGAAACGTTGGAATTTAGAATATTTGCACATTCTCCAGCAGCGCGTTAAGTGGACTGACAAGACTGATCCACCTCATGTTGGTGACCTCGTTCTGGTTAAGGACGCTAACTCACCGCCACTGTGTTGGCGCAGGGGGCGCATTCTCAACCTCGTCTTTGGAGCAGATGGAGTGCCCCGTTTTGCTGAGGTCCGGGTGGACGGTTCAATTTTGAAGAGAGCTGTATCAACCTTGTCGCGACTGCCAGTGAATTAGCGGCCAGGTAGTCCTGGCCGAGGCGGGTAGATGTTATGTACCAAACGATTAACCTGCCATGTTAGGTATGTTCACGAACATATGTTGAATGGTCGTGTAGTACCGCGACCGATGGCGCCACCGGCGCCTACGCCGCGGCCAACGAGCGCGCCCGCGCCGGTTTTCGGCGGTGACCGTCGTGTCCTTCAGTTGAAAAATCGAGTTGAAAGCGAGTTGACGTTCGATTGTGACTAGTTGTCACGTGTTCTCGCAACGGTTTTTAAAAGTTAAAAATTGTCACTAGAATTAATTGTTGATAAAACTAATTATCCTTGTTGTGTGAATCGATAATTACAATTGAAAACAAAACCTTGAAATGTCACCGCGAAATGTAATCTTCGCCAAATTGTTGGACATAAATGTGTTATAAAAACTAGTGAATTTTGTGTCTCCATACTTAATACGATTTGTGTGTCTATATTTAATGCTATTTAATGTGAGTTGAACTGTTTGATAACTATAATTGTGATAGTATAATTGCATTGAGACGATTGGTGAAAGTTCACGGCTTGAGTCGCACCAAAGGTCGTTTGAGGGCTTCAAGAGTTCGTGTCTCCCTGCATAAAGTTAAGTATAGTTTGATTAGCATTCTGCGTTATTTTGGCCAATTTATCGTAGTTAGTTAATGAAGCTATAGCTAGGGCTTGACACAGTGAAGACTTTGTTGAGGAACAAAACAGGGTAAGTTTGTACTATTGTAAATTTGTTAACGCTGTGATATACAGTATATGTTCGTTCCTCTCGC
This sequence comes from Orgyia antiqua, assembly GCA_916999025.1. Classification (NCBI taxonomy): domain Eukaryota; kingdom Metazoa; phylum Arthropoda; class Insecta; order Lepidoptera; family Erebidae; genus Orgyia; species Orgyia antiqua. Next base: position 222,992 of record OU779871.1, on the reverse strand, counting down.
GCCTGAGAGATATCACGCTTCCACTTAACCTATTATTAATTAAAACACCAGGTTGAACGCAACATTGAGTAACCTAACAATGTGAAACCTAACATTGTGGAACCTAACATTATAGAACCTAACATTGTGAAACCTAACATTGTGAAACCTAACTATGTGAAACCCTACATTGTGGAACCAAACAACGACAAACCTAACATTGAGTAACCTACCAATGTGAAACCTAACATTGTGGAACCTATGTGAAACCTATGTCAAACCCTACATTGCGTAACCTATCTGAAAACCTATATTGTGGAACCTAACCACGTGAAAATTAACTTTGGATAACCTAACTATGTGAAACCTAACTATGTGAAACCCTACATTGTGGAACCGAACCACGACAAACGTAACATTGAGTAACCCAACAATGTGAAACCTAACATTGTGGAACCTAACATTGTGGAACCTAACCAAGACAAACCCAAAAAATGTGAAACCTAACTATGTGAAACCCTACATAGTGGAACCGAACCACGACAAATCTAACATTGAGTAACCTAACAATGTGGAACCTAACATTGTGGAACCTAACTATGTGAAACCTAACTATGTGAAACCCTACATTGTGGAACCGAACCACGACAAACCTAACATTGAGTAACCTAACAATGTGCAACCTAACATTGTGGAACCTAACATTGAATGACCTAAATGAATGAATGACCTATGTGGAACCTAACCAAGACAAACCCAAAAAATGTGAAACCTAACATTGCGTAACCTAAAAATGTGAAACCTCAGTTCAGGTTAGGTTCAGGTTAGGTTCAAGTTAGGTTCAGGTTAGGTTCAGGTTAGGTTCAGGTTAGGTTCAGGTTAGGTTCAGGTTAGGTTCGGGTTAGGTTCAGGTTAGGTTCAGGTTAGGTTCAGGTTAGGTTCAGGTTAGGTTCAGGTTAGGTTCAGGTTAGGTTCAGGTTAGGTTCAGGTTAGGTTCAGGTTAGGTTCAGGTTAGGTTCAGGTTAGGTTCAGGTTAGGTTCAGGTTAGGTTCAGGTTAGGTTCAGGTTAGGTTCAGGTTAGGTTCAGGTTAGGTTCAGGTTAGGTTCAGGTTAGGTTCAGGTTTTTTTTTTTTTTTTTTTACGTAGGAATGCTTTTTACGCACTTACCCTCCGGCCGCAGGGGCAGCCTTCGGACGTCGTGTTGGACTCCCGGGGAGAAATCTCGACCCAGCCTACCAACTAAACCTACGGTGTTCTCCTCACCCGTTGCCGGGCCACGGTAGTCACTCAGGTATTACCGCGACCCGACACGGGGTGGCCCCCTAACGGTGGGGGGCTCACTGTGACAGGGGTGAGCGGCGTGCCCACCCCCGTCGGACCGTCACCCCTCGCCCGAACACGGGGCGAGAGGTCGTCCGCCACCCTAGCGACAGGCCCCCTGGCCTGCCGCGTATGGCCACGCGGGCCAGGGCCGCCGGCAATTGTGCGCCGACGACCCCTACCCGCGGCCCTGCGGGGGGGCAATGTTGCGCCCGAGCGCTCACGCTCCCGCAGGGCTTCTCTCTTCGCCGCCATCACCTCGGATGCAAACGAGGCGACGGCGGCCCAACACTCTTTGCTGCCGGCCATCGAAGCGATGACGGCCGGCAGCGACAAATTACCGCCGATTGCGCCAGTGAGCCTGGCGCGCTGGACAGCCCAGGCCGTGCACACGACCAACGTGTGCTCGGCCGTGTCCACGGCTCCAGACGAGCAGCTCTTGCAACCGGGTGCGGCCTCGATGCCCACCAGCTCCCACAGGTACTTGGCGAAGCAGCCGTGACCCGTGAGGAGCTGGGTTAGATGGTATGTAGGCACCCGGTGCGGCGCCTCGACCCACTGACGCAAGACGGGGCGCACGGCGGAAAGTAGCCGCGCGCCCGACGACACAGATGCCAACTTGTCCGCCCACCTCCCGAAGAGGTCGTCGCGAAATTCGCCTCTCCAGCGAGCGACCTCCTCGAGGGCGGGCTCAATTCTCGCCTCAGTGCGCATCAGAGCCCTCTTTCGGTAAACCCCCGCCTGGACCTCAGCTTCGAGGTCCCAGGGGAGGCTCCCGGCAACAACACAAGCCGCCTCCAGTGACACCGTGTGGTACGCCCGTGCGGCCCTCTGCGCCATCACACGCTGCGCACGACGCAGCAGCGTGGAGTTCTCGGCGCTGAGAGCCGCGGCCGCCAAAATGGGCGCTCCGTAGAGCGCCTTCGAGCGCACCACCGTGTCGTAGAGGCGACGACCGACACAACCGGCCCCCCCGCTATTCGGGAGCAACCGGGCGAGCATTCCAGCGCACGCCACTAGCTTCGGCGCCAGCGCCCGGAAGTGCTCGCCGAACCTCCACCGACTGTCCAGAACCAGTCCCAGATATTTTATTTTATTTCCGACAGTGATGGAGGCCCCTCCCACTACAATACTGTAGTCTCGGGGGGGCCTCGCCCGAGGCCCGTGGAAGAAGAGGGCCTCGGACTTCTCGAGGGCAACTTCGAGCCCGAGGGCCCTGATGCGTCTTACTATGTGCGCGGTGCCTGCAGTAGCCAGGACACCGGCGTCACGAAAAGAAGGGCCCTGCGCGGTCACCAGGGTGTCGTCGGCGTAACAAATGACGCCGACTCCCCGAAGATTGGCACCGCGCAGGACCCAGTCAAACCCGATGTTCCACAGGAGTGGGCCCAGCACCGACCCCTGCGGAACACCACACGACATGTCCCGGAGGACTACACGATCCCGGGCCGGGTAGAAGATGGCCCGGTCCGTAAAGTAGTCCGCCAGGACCCTCCTGAGGTACCACGGAACTTTGTGGTACCTCAGGGCCTCCTTAATTGTCGCCCAGGGGAGGGTGTTGAAAGCGTTAGCAATGTCAAGAGACACTGCCAACAACACCCCCCCCTGCGAAACCGCTTTCTCGACTCGGTCCCTCAGTCGGGACACGGCGTCAATCGTCGACCGCGCGCGGCGGAACCCGAACTGAACGTCGCTCAGGTCCGGGCCCACCGTCTCCAAGTGTCGGACGAGGCGCGCTGCGACGACCCTTTCAAAGGTCTTGCACGCCTCGTCGAGAAGGACAATCGGACGGTAGGCCGACGGAGAGTCGGGGGGTCGCCCGTGCTTCTGAAGCAGCACGAGCTTCCCCGTTTTCCACCGCCGCGGGACTCTGCCGGACGCCATGCACTCCGACATGAGGGACAGAACCTCCTCTTCCAGGACCGGCGTCACGCGGGCGAGAACCCGCCCAGGAACACCGTCCGGGCCCGGGGCGCGGTTCCTCTCTTTGAGTTTGAGGACCGCAACCCCCAACTCGGCCTCGGACACGGGCGGCACTTCCTCGCCCGCAGCCGGTCCCTCATCTCGTGTCGCCGCCGCCATCCACTCTACTCTTCTCTCGCCGGGAAGAGCGAGCTGACCACCCTTTCAACGAAGAGTGGCTCGAGGGTTCTCGTCAGCGGGGGCGCCGCTGGACGGAGTTTCTGCATTACCGTCTTGTACGGGCGCCCCCATGGATCTCGATCCACGCTCTCGAGCCACTCCTGCCAACTCTCGGCTTTGGCGGCCTTGATGGCAGCGGTGAACGAATTTCTCGCAGCCCGGTACGCGGCGAGCAATACCTCCTCTTGGGCGAGGTCTCTATTGGCCCTCCTGCGACTGCGGGTGTACCGGCGCCGAGACATTTGGCACTCGGTGCGGAGGCCCTGAAGATGGGGCCTCCACCAGTACACCTGCTTGCGCGGAGGGGTCGGACACGCCCGGATCATCGCCGCGTCGCAGACGCGAGAGAGCGCTCCAGAAAGCCGCTCGCATCTCGCGTCCACATCCAGGCCGCTCCCTATATTTACGCCATGGGTCCCATTGGGACCCGCGATCCACCGCTCCACTATAGCCGCCTCGGTGGCCAGCTCTGGGTCCAGGGTGTTAAGCCTCCACCGAGGACCCTCTCCCGGCAGGGGACGGTCCAGCTCGACGGCCGGGGCGTCCGTGGGGGATGGGACTAGGTCGAACCGGATGTACCGGTGGTCCGACAGCGTCTCCACCCCCTCCTCCACCCTCCACCGTCTCGTGCGGCGGGCCAGGGCGGGACTAGCTAACGACAGGTCGACAATTGACCCGCCCGTGTGCCGGACGCACGTCAGGACCGTCCCCGTATTCAGTAATGCTAAACCAGTGGACACCGCCCACTCCTCTAGGGTGTCACCCCTGGCGTCGGTCGCCGGAGACCCCCAAGACCGGGATTTGGCATTGAAATCTACGGCGACCACCACAGGGGTGGGGTGCACTTCCGCCACGAGGCCGCCCACCTCGGTGAGAAGACGCTCGAACTCGGCGAGCGTCCTGTTGGGCGAGAAGTACACCCCGACTACTGCAACGTCGCCCAGCGATGCGAGTACGCACCCGTGGCCCCTTAACACCCTCTGAAAGGGACGGGGGGCAGCACGACGCCGCCAAGCGACGATAGCCACCGAACCGTCCAGATCGCCCACCCAGTCATCACGGGCTTGGACGCGGTACGGCTCAGCGACTATGGCTACACTTACTTGCCACTGCGCAGCGGTCTGGAGAAGAGGATCCTGAGCCGCTGCGCAGTGATTAATATTCGCCTGCAGTATTGACACCCTGTTGGCCATTTAATTGGCGGCGGTGTCCATAGCCTCCGGGGCAGCACCAGGCTGAGGTGCTACCGAAGACGGGGCGGAGGGTTTAGGATTTCCCCCACCCGTCTTTCTCGTCGCTTTCGGCTTCTTGGCCATCGCTGGGCACTTTTTATGGCCCAGACGATGGCCGGAGTCAACGCCCTCCGACGCGCAGATTGCGCACGAGGGCTCCGCCGAACAGGCTGCCGCCTTGTGGCCCGGTTGCCCGCACCGGAAGCAGAGCGCACTGCGGTCCACTGCGCACGTGCACTGCACTCCAACGTGCCCCGGTGCGAGGCAGCGGAAGCAACGCTGCGGCCGCGCGTCCAGAAGCGCGGCCCGGGCCGTTGACCAACCGATGGTGAGACGTCCACCATCGGTGACCTTTTTGGCCGCCGGGACAGGGCACTTGACCCAGACGGTCCCAGGGCGGCCAGGTGGGCGGGTGATGTTGCCCACCTTGACTAAATCGGGGCGGCAGCCCCCCACGTTAGCAACAGACGCGGCCACTAGATCGGCAGTGACCGCGTCTCCCAGACCGGAGATGCGCATCTCGGCGCACTGCTCCGGCCTGGACACTTTGGCGACGTCACCGATGACCTCGCGTATTTTGGTCGCGAGGTCATCGGCCTTTTTAGTTTTTTCGGCCCCGGAGACTTCCAACACACGGCCCCCAGTCCGGGCCGTGCGGAATTTAACGCCAGTTATTCCCAAGGCGGAGAGCTGGATGGCGCCCTCGGCCTTGGCCATGACCTCGGCATAGGTCCGAGCACTACCCTGCGGCAGGGTCACGACCACCGCAGCCGTCTTGGGGGCGCGCAGTTTGCGAGTGCGCTTCCCCTTCTTCTTATTCTGTTGTTGTTGTTGCTGTTGCGCCGGAGCAGCAGGCGCAGCAGCAGAATTCACCGGCCGTGGCGCTTTTGGCTTGCGCGCCACGACGTTCCACGCCTCCCTCTGTTGTGTTTGGGGAGGCGGCGTCGGCTCGACGGTGGCCGTGTTCTTCACCGGCTGGACGGCGATGGCGTTCTTCGCCGGCTGGGACGCGGGCCTTGCTTGAGCAGCAGCAGTAGGAGCGGCTGTCTGTTGGCGGGCGGCCTGCGTTTCCTTGGCTGCCAGGGTCTTCTTGGGTCCTCTCTTCTTCTTCCCCACGTCTTGAGTTGTAGCGGGGGCGGAGGGGAGCAGCTGTACCGGCTTGGGTGTTCGCAGAGCCGGGAAGTCTTCTTGGACGCTCGGAGCATGTGCGGGAGCGGTTTCGATGCTCAACCTAGCTCTACGAGCGTCTGCCGCCAGTGGAGGGCGGGTGCGCTGCTCCGGCAGGAGGCGGTCATTGATGCCAGCCATCCTGGCATCAATGAAGAACGCTATCTCTTCGCGGGTCATAGATTGTGCTGCGACAGCTTGGGTCTGTGCCTGCAGCATCGTCCTGAGCTCGGCGACCTCGGCACGGAGCGCATCTTCCTGTCGCTTGCGCTCTATGTTCTCGGCGCGCAGTATCTTGAGCTCCTCGCTCTCCTCGCGGAGCTCCGACAGTTCCTTAAAGGAGTCGGCGAGGTCCGCCATGGCCGTCCGCACTAATGCCACATTTTGACACTTCATGCGGGAGGACTTCCGCGCCACCGTTGAGATGGCCTCGAGCGCGGAGTCCACCACGCCGCGTAGCTCGTCGACCCCGCGACGCCGCTTGGGGCCAGTTGCCGGCTGCCCTTCCTTCTTCTTCTTGGTGAGGGACTCAAGCCTGTCTCTCTTGGCGGCCACTTCGTCGGAGAGTTCCTTTTCCGCTTGCAGCTCCATCTCGCGCTGGAGCTGCCGGTTGTGATCTTCCTTCGCCTTAGCGAGCCCGACGTACTCGCCGGTGGTCGGCGGGCGCCCACGTCCCTTCTTCGTATTCTTCTCCGGTGATGTTGCATTTTCGAGTGGCCTCTTTCGCCAGAAGCTCGCGTTGCTCGGATTGTTAATATTCGGCGAGCAGGAACGCGAGCGGTCATCGATCGACATGCAGCCGCTGCTGTCGTCCGACACGGACAGCCGCGAAGGCGCTCTCTCGTCCAGACAGAGGCGAGTGAGTCTCACCCTCGCCTCACGGTGGCGGCGCTCCGATAGTGGAGTCCGGAACAGTCCAGCACCACCCACGTCACTCACTTCCCCTGCCTCCGAGGATACGTCCGACAGCAAATCGGACAGATCGTCGCTTAGATTCACACCAGTTTTAACGCCAGTTTCACATATTTTGGATTTATCGGTTTTAAATTTATCGCCATTTGGGTTCGTATTTGTATCATCGTCATTTATTTTAATTTTGTCGCCAGTTTTATCATTTTTAGCTTCATTATCGGTCAGTTTTGGATAGCCAGAGTCGTCGTTTTTGGTTTCGGTTTGGTTTTTATTTTTATTTATGTTCATATTAATTCCCACGAGTATGGGGGTAAAACGGTCGACGCAAACAGAGCCCCCTGTATTTGCGCAACCCTACATACTTAGGCGAACCTTACGGAGGTCGGGCGGTATCCGTAGGATTTTTACAACTTGTCTGTTGGGTGTTATTGACTTTTCCTTGTCTCAGGCCGGCCGGTTAAGGCAAGCCCCCTGTCCCAGCCATCACGCCGCTAGACATGTTCAACGACACGCAACAGCTGGAACAGGTCGCCCGACGTTGCCCACATTAGGGGGCATCCCCCTGAACACGAGTTAACGCATCCAGGGGTCCCCCTGGATGCGTTAACTCGTGTTCGCGCCGCGGGGTACTCCCGCCCACAACCACGTCCCCGAAGGGACCGCTTCCCCGAAGGGAGACGACAAAAAGTGGAGCCTGAACTCCCGAACCAAAAAGGACAAGGGAGTCAGAACTCCAGCACCGAAGAAGTCGGCGCTCGACGGTGCGACGCTAAAACGTCGCCGCCGGCCTAGAAGGCCAGCCATACGACGACCCCCCACAGACATAGGGGTCAGCTCGGCAGGACATCAGTCAACCCCCAAAAACCTACTCGGCACATTAGGGCCGAGAGTTGTTGAAGGCCGTCCAGGACGCACCGGACCCACGGCTTCCGGAAACGGGAAGCGGCGGGCCACACGGGGAGGTTTCCTGCCCTGGCGCCCCAGGTTAGGTTCAGGTTAGGTTAGGTTAGGTTAGGTTGGGGTGCAATGTCGGGATACCTCCAAGAGTGCCCTGCTGGTCCGGATGCTGGCGGGGACGGTGCACCCTGGGCAACGTTGGCCCGTGCCAACGGCCGAATTCCGACACCTGGGCGGGCGGTCCTGTCGACCGCGCCGCAGACGGTGGGCTGCGTATCCCTCTATTTAGTAGAGGGTACAGCGAAGACCACGGGTGGCCTGGCCACCGTTGTTAGGCTCCGTCGGCGTCTCGGCCTTATGCTGAGTAGCGGCGACGGAGGAGTGGGGACAGCGAGGTCACAGTGGCCTCCCCGTCCCCGGTGACGTGGGCTATACAGCCCGAGGGGCGACGGGCCTGCTGCTCGCATAGCGGGCGGCGGGCACGGTTCTCGTAGAGACCACCGTTTCGGCCCGATCCGTAATTCTGGCGGGAGTCAGAACCGGAGGTCTTCGGACCGCGGGGAAGAAAACCCCTATAAAAAATTACCCGAATCCCAAGTTTGGCCGCTCGGCGAGGGGATGCATGGCTGAGGAGAGCTCAGTCGCGAGGGCGGCAAAGTCGAAGGACTTTAAACTTAAATCATGGCGGACAGTCTAAAGACAAAGAGTCCTCGGGAGGGTCCCCGATGCAACGCGTCGGGGGAATCCCTCACGGAGGCGAACGACGGAGAGCAACGTAGCTCACCGTCGTTTGCCCCCGTCTGCCCCGTGTATACGAGGGGGGCAACTGCCGCTTCAGGCGATAAAGAGAAGGAGGATGATGGGCTGAATCTGCCACCGCGTAGCGCGAAAGGCAGATTCATGAAGAAAAAGGGGAAGAGGACTTCGGCGACGGACACCTCGGCGGCCAGTTCGGCTGCGGAGATGTCTGCCGCAGAAGGGAGCGACGTCGATTCGAGGGATGCCTCCCTCGAATCAACGAAGAGGAAGCTGGCGCAGAGAAGCGACGCGACGGACTCCGACGCGGACGCATCTCAGCGTCAGCCTTTTAAGGTGCCAGCGGTGGGTCCGGCGAGTGGCGTGGCGGCGGCTGGGAGAGGCAAGTCTCGGCCTCAGTCTCGGCCTCCGCGCACTGCAAGCCTACCGCGCTCCGGTAGCCTGTCGAGCGCGGAGCGCTCGGAGCTCACCCTCCGCAGGATGCAGGAGGTAGAGCAAACTGCGGAGGAGCGCCTGAGCGTGCTGGCGGCGCAACTCGCTCTGCCATTTGACGGGCCGCCGACGTCGGCGGAAATGGAGAGGCGAGCAAGGAGCAGCGTGGCCATCGTCGAGACGGTGGCCGCGGGCTCCAAAAACCTGAAGGGGAGTTTCGTGCGCTGCTTAAAGGACGCAGCGCACGAAATGGAGCTGTCGCTCGAGCGCCTCATCGAGCAGAACAAGCGCCTCGAGGAGCAAAACGCGCGCCTCGAGGCTACCAACAGACGGCTCGATGAGGCCAACCAGCGCCTGGAGGCCCGGTTGGCGGAATTGGAAAGGGGGCAGGCCGGAATGCGGGTCGAGCTCGGGCTCCCTGCGGCCGCCCCCTCAGCCAGCCTCTCCGACGCGACGATCCGCGAGATCGTTGACCGCGTTAGTGCGGTTCACGGTCCGCGGATCGAGGCTCTGGCGGCGAGGTTGCCACCAGAGCCGAGAGTTCGGCCGCCGCTAGCGGCCGACAAAAGTAGGACGGCGCCCCCCACGGCCACGGCATCTGCACCTGCACCTTTGCCGTGCCAGGGGGGACGCGTAACGACGTACGCCGCAGCGGCGGCCGCAGCGCCGACCTCCACGGCAGTGGAGAAGAAAAAGAAAAAGGGGAGGAAGAAGAAGAATGCGGAGGCGGGACAAGCCTCGAGGGGTCAGCCCCGAGAGGAGTTTCCGCCTCTGACTCGCACTGCCCCACTGCAGCGTGCGGCGGCGCCGGCTGCTCGGGGTTCTGTCCCCGCTGCCGCCGCACCCGCCAGAGAGGGATGGCAGGTGGTGGGGGGCAGAAGGTCCCGGGGAGTAGGTCGCAGCGCCGCCGTCGAACGCGAGGCGGCGCCAAACTCTAGCCGAGGGCAGCCTAACCCGCCGCCGGCCCAGAAGAAAAAGAAGCCGCGCAAACTCCGCGTGCCCAAAGCAGCTGCGGTGGTTATCACCGTGCTGCCGGAGGGCAAAGAAAAGGGCCTGACGTATGAGGCCGTCCTCAAACGCGCCCGACGGGATGTCGACGTCTCCGACATCGGAGTCGTCGCCGCGAGGACCCGTCAAGCCCGCACGGGGGCCCGAATCTTGGAGTTCCCCGGTGCTGAAGGCGCGAGGATGGCCGATGCGATGGCCGAGAGGTTGCTGGGCCTGTTTCCAGTGGAGAGTGGTGTCCAGGTCGCCAGGCCCGTGAGATGCGCCGAATTGCGCATCTCCGGGCTGGACGTCTCTGTGACGACGGATGAGATCCGGGAGGCCATCGCCTCGAAAACCGGGTCTCCAGTAGACACCGTCCGGGTGGGCACCATTCGTCCAGGCCCAGGTGGTGTAGGTGCCGCGTGGGCATCGTGTCCTGTCGCGGCGGCCAAGTCTCTGGCTGCCGCAGGTAGACTCCTGGTGGGCTGGAGCGCTGCGCGGGTGATCGTGCTGGAGCCTCGGCCCGCCAGGTGCTATAAGTGCATGGCGGTCGGTCACACTAGGCCGCTGTGCACTAACTACTTCGACTGCAGCGGGCTCTGCTTCCGCTGCGGTCAGGCAGGGCACCAGGCGGCAACCTGCACCGCTGCCCCGTTCTGCCCCGCGTGCGCGGCGGGCAATCGCCCGGCCAAGCACTGCATGGGGCGCAACGGGTGCAGACCTCCGGCGTCAGGTCCGAGGAGGGAGGTGGATGGCAGCCAATCGATCCCGGCTGCCCCACCTAGCGCGGCTCAACCGCCGCAGCAGCGGGAGGCGATGGACACGGTCTGATTATGGACCGTGACACCATCGTCCTCCAAGGGAATCTCGGCCGCTCCGCCCGGGCACAGGACCTCTTCCTGCAGTCCACGGCGGAGTGGTCGGTCGGTGTCGCCGTAGTCGCGGAGCCCTACTCCATCCCGGATCGCCCGAATTGGGCGGGCAGTCGGGACGGCTCCGTGGCGGTCGTCGGGTCGACGGCGCCGTGTTCCCCGCCCTTGTCGGTCAAAGACAAGGGCGTAGGATACGTGGCGGCCAAATGGGGAGGGGTCACGGTGTATGGCGTGTACTTCTCCCCTAATCGCAGTCTGGCGGCCTACAAGGTCTTCCTGCACAATTTGGAGACCTCGATACGGCGTGCACCGGGTCCCGTGATCGTGCTGGGGGACTTTAACGCCAAATCCACGGCGTGGGGGTCCCCTCGCACGGACGCTCGTGGTGCGGCGGTTGAAGAGTGGGCGGCGGCAGCGGACCTCGTCCTGTTAAACAGGGGGTCCGCACAAACGTGCGTGCGGCGTTGGGGTGGATCGATAGTGGACCTTTCGTTCGCTAGCCCCGGTGTCGCCGCACGGGTAAGGGAATGGTGTGTCCTGGAGGAGGTTGAGACCTTGTCTGACCACCGCTACATCCGGATGGAGGTCTCCCGGTCCCTCCGGGCACCCATTGGGGGTCGCGCGGCGGACAGAGCTCCCGCTTTTCCGCGATGGGCTGTGGGTAAACTCGATCGGGACCTACTAGTGGAGGCGGCCATTGTTCAGTCTTGGCTGTCTCCCCCCCCGGCGGAGGACGTGGACGCCGAGGCTGGCCGCATTCGCGGCATGCTCGCGCAGATCTGCGATGCGGCCATGCCCCGTGTACGGCGTCCGCCCCAACGGAAGGGGGTATACTGGTGGTCCCCGGAGCTGGCGGACCTCCGCGCGGCCTGTATTCGTGCCCGGAGGTCCTACACCCGCAGCCGACGTCGCAGAAACCGCGACGAAGAGCGGGAAGGCCAGCTGTACGCGGCGTACAACCACGCGCGTGCCGCGTTGAAGCTGGCCATCTGTCGCGCCAAAGACGCGAAGCGGCAGGAGATGCTGGACGGTCTAGAGCGCGACCCCTGGGGGCGTCCGTATCGTGCGGCGCTGAACAAGCTCCGCACTCAGGGCCCCCCCCTTACTGAGACCCTCCAGCCGAGCTTCCTCACTGAGGTGGTCGAGGGACTTTTCCCTACACGGGTGGCGCACACGCCCCCGGTAATGGCTCCGCCGGACGACTACCGGGAGGCCAACGACGAGGAAAGTGTGCCGCCCGTGAGAGAGTCGGAAATGGGGGTGGCGGTGACGCGAATGCGGAATGGCGCCGCCCCCGGGCCGGACGGGGTGCCCGCTCGGGTGCTGGCCCTGGTCCTCGACCACCTGGAGCCTCGCCTCAGGGGACTGTTCGACGCTAGCCTGGTGTCCGGACGGTTCCCTGACTGCTGGAAGGAGGGGAAGCTCGTGCTCCTGCCGAAGCCGGGACGGCCTCCGGAATCAGTCGCGGCCTACAGGCCCATCGTGCTGCTGGACGAGGCGGGCAAGCTGTTGGAGAGGGTGGTTGCCGCTCGCATCGTCCAGCACCTCACGCAGGTCGGCCCCGACCTGTCCGACGCCCAGTTCGGGTTTCGGACGGGACGGTCGACGGTCGACGCCATCCTGCGTCTGAAGGCCGCGGCTTCGGAGGCCGTCGCCTCGAAGGGAGTGCTGTTGGCGGTGTCTCTCGATATCGCCAACGCATTCAACAGTCTACCATTCGGCTGCATCACGGAGGCGCTCCGGTTTCATGGAGTGCCCCTCTACTTAAGGCGGCTGGTGGCAGACTACCTCGACGGCCGCGGCGTCCTCTTCGTTAACCGGGAGGGGGACGTCGTCAGGAGGCCCATGTCGTGCGGCGTCCCACAGGGTTCTGTTCTTGGACCGCTCCTGTGGGACATCGGGTACGACTGGGTCCTGCGTGGCCGGCTTCCCCCCGGGCTGGGCGTAATCTGCTACGCCGACGACACTCTTGTCACAGCTCGGGGCGGGACCTTCGAGGAGGCGGCATCCCTGGCCACCTCGGGTACCGCGGAGGTGGTCAGGAGAATCGAGGCGCTGGGGCTTAGGGTGGCCCTGGACAAGTCTGAGGCCCTGCTCTTTCATGGGCCTCGACGCGGTCCACCCGCCGGCGCCTCGATAACGGTTAATGGTTCTGTGGTCGGTATCCGGGCCCACATGAAATATCTGGGCCTGGTTCTCGACGGAAGGTGGTGCTTCGACGAGCACTTCCGCCGACTGGCGCCGAGGCTCGTCGGCACGGCGTCCGCCCTCGGTCGTCTTATGCCGAATTTGGGCGGACCGAGTTTAACGTGCCGACGACTCTACGCCGGGGTGGTCCGGTCGATGGCGCTGTACGGCGCCCCCGTGTGGGCGGGGTCCCTGACCGCTCACAACAGGAACCGTCTGTGGCGTCCGCAGAGGGTCGTAGCGGTCAGGGCCATACGCGGCTACCGCACGGTAGGTGTCGAGGCCGCGTGCGCATTGGCCGGAACCCCCCCGTGGGATATGGAGGCGGAAGTGCTCGCCGACGTTTATCGGCGGGTGTCGACGGCGCGGGCGGGTGGCACAAATCCCCCGCCGAGCGCGATCACCGCGTGGCGGGACGAAGCCCGCCGCACCACCTTCACACAGTGGAGGGCTCGGCTGGAGACGCCTCGGGCCGGTCTGCGGACCGTAGGGGCGCTTCAGCCGATACTGGAGGAATGGGCGGTGCGGCAGCACGGAGTCCTCACCTTCCGGCTTGTGCAGGTGTTGTCGGGGCACGGCTGCTTCGGCAAATATCTGCACGACGTCGCAAGGAGGGAGACGACTCCAGGCTGCCACCACTGCGACTGCAGCGAGGACTCGGCGCAGCACACGCTCGAGTCGTGCCCGGCCTGGGTTGAGCAGCGCCGGGAGCTCGCTGCAGTCATCGGAGGGGACCTGTCGTTGCCGGCCGTTGCGCGAGCGATGGTCGGCGATGACGGGGCCTGGACCGCGGTCGCCGCCTTCTGCGAGGACGTCATCTCGCAGAAGGAGACGGCGGAGAGGGCCCGGGAGGATTCACTTCTCTCGGACCCGATACGCCGTCGGCGCGTAGGGCGGCGCGGGCGCGCTCACTTGCGTCTGATGCCGCCCTAACGTAGGCTGCGGACGGTCGGGTCGGGGAATGCCCACCGTCCGCCGGAACAGCCTACCGCGAAGGTGCGACGCCCAAGTGCGTCCGGGCGTCGCACGGGTGCGAGGGTGCCCGATGGGGCTGCCGCCTGCGGGCCACGGAGAAACGTACGCGGTACCCGTGGTCCGCCTTGTGAGGGCGGGTGAGGTCGCACGGCGGGTTGTTTTAGTGAGTGAGGGCCCCACACTACCCCGCAGTCTCCCCGGACGCGGGGTGTGCGGTTAGGCATTTTTTCCCGCCAAAACAAAAAAAAAAAAAAAAAAAAAAAAAAGGTTAGGTTAGGTTAGGTTTTTTTTTTTTTTTTTTTTTACGTAGGAATGCTTTTTACGCACTTACCCTCCGGCTGCGGGGGCAGCCGTCGGACGTCGTGTTGGACTCCCGGGGAGTAAAATTTCTCTCGACCCAGCCTACCAACTAAACCTACGGTGTCCTCCTCGCCCGTTGCCGGGCCGTGGTGGTTACTCAGGTATTACCACGACCCGACACGGGGGGCCCCCTAGCGGTGGGGGCTCACTGTGACGGGGGGTGAGCGACGTGCCCCCCCCGTCGGACTGTCACCCCTCGCCCAAACACGAGGCGAGGGGTCGTCCACCACATTGGGCGCGACAGGTCCCCCGACCTGCCGCGCGTGGCCATCTCGCGGGCCGGGGCCGCCGACTATTGCGCGCCGACGACCCCTACCCGCGGCCCTGCGGGGGGGAAGAGTTTCCCCCGAGCGTTCTCGCTCACGCAGGGCTTCTCGTTTTGCCGCCATCACCTCGGATGCGAAGGAGGTGACGGCGGCCCAGCACTCTTTGCTGCCGGCCATCGAAGCGATGACGGCCGGCAGCGACAAATTTCCGCCAATTACGCCAGTGAGTCTGGCGCGCTGGACAGACCAGGCCGTGCACACGACCAACGTGTGCTCGGCCGTGTCCACGGCTCCGGACGAGCAGCTCTTGCAACCGGGTGCGGCTTCGACGCCCACCAGCTCCCACAGGTACTTGGCGAAGCAGCCGTGACCTGTGAGGAGCTGGGTCAAGTGATAGGTTGGCACCCGGTGCGGCGCCTCGACCCACTGACGCAATACGGGGCGCACGGCAGAAAGAAGCCGCGCGCCCGACGTCACCACTGACAACCTCTCGGCCCACCTCCCGAAGAGGACGTCGCGAAATTCGCCTCTCCAGCGAGCGACCTCATCGGGGGCGGGCTCTATTCTCGCCTCATTGCGCATCAGGGCCCTCTGTCGGTAAACCCCCGCCAGGACCCCAGCCTCGAGGTCCCAGGGGAGGCTCCCTGCGATTACGCATGCCGCCTCCAGCGACACCGTGTGGTACGCCCGAGCGGCTCTCTGCGCCATCACACGCTGCGCGCGTCGCAGCAGCGTGGAGTTCTCGGCGCTGAGAGCCGCAGCCGCCCATATGGGCGCTCCGTAGAGCGCCTTCGAGCGCACCACCGCGTCATAGAGGCGGCGACCGACACTACCGGCCCCCCCGCTATTCGGGAGCAACCGGGCGAGCATTCCGGCGCACGCCACCAACTTCGGCGCCAGCGCCCGGAAGTGCTCGCCGAACCTCCACCGACTGTCCAGGACCAGTCCCAGATATTTCATCTTCTCTCCGACAGCGATGGAGGCCCCTCCCACCACGATACTATAGTCGCGGGGGGGCCTTGCCCGAGGCCCGTGAAAGAAGAGGGCCTCGGACTTCTCGAGGGCCACTTCGAGCCCGAGGGCCCTGATGCGGCTTACGACGTGCGCGGTGCCTGCAGTTGCCAGGACACCGGCGTCACGGAACGTAGGGCCCCGCGCGGTCACCAGGGTATCGTCGGCGTAACAAATGACGCCGACTCCCCGAAGATTGGCACCGCGCAGGACCCAGTCAAACCCGATGTTCCACAGGAGTGGGCCCAGCACCGACCCCTGTGGAACACCACACGACATGTCCCGGCGGACTACACGATCCCGGGCCGGGTAGAAGACGGCCCGGTCCGTAAAGTAGTCCGCCAGGACCCTCCTGAGGTACCACGGAACTTTGTGGTACCTCAGGGCCTCCAAAATTGTCGCCCAGGGGAGGGTGTTGAAAGCGTTAGCAATGTCAAGAGACACTGCCAACAACACCCCCCCCTGCGAAACCGCTTCCTCAACTCGGTCCCTCAGTCGGGACACGGCGTCAATCGTCGACCGCGCGCGGCGGAACCCGAACTGAAAATCGCTCAGGTCCGGGCCCACCGTCTCCAAGTGTCGGACGAGGCGTGCTGCGACGACCCTTTCGAAGGTCTTGCACGCCTCGTCGAGAAGGACAATCGGACGGTAGGCCGACGGAGAGTCGGGGGGTCGCCCGTGCTTTTGGAGCAGCACGAGCTTCCCGGACTTCCACCGCCGCGGGACTCTGCCGGACGCCATGCACTCCGACATGAGGGACAAAATCTCCTCCTCCAGGACCGGCATCACGTGGGCGAGGACCCGCCCGGGGACGCCGTCCGGGCCCGGGGCGCGGTTCCTCTCTTTCAGTTTGAGGACCGCAACCCCCAACTCGGCCTCGGACACGGGCGGCACTTCCTCGCCCGCAGCCGGTCCCTCAACTTGTGTCGCCACCGCCATCCTCGGCGGCGACCACTCCCCTCTCGCCGGGAAGAGCGAGCTGACCACCCTTTCGACGAAGAGTGGCTCGAGGGTTCTCGTCAGCGGGGGCGCCGCTGGACGGAGTTTCTGCGTCACCGTCTTGTACGGGCGCCCCCATGGATCGCGATCCAAGCTCTCGAGCCACTCCTGCCAACTCTCGGCTTTGGCGGCCTTTATGGCAGCGGTGAATGTGTTTCTCGCGGCCCGGTACGCGGCGAGCAATATCTCCTCTTGGGCGGGGTCTCTATTGGCCCTCCTGCGACTGCGGGTGTACCGGCGCCGAGACATTTGGCACTCGGTGCGGAGGCCCTGAAGATGGGGCCTCCACCAGTACACCTGCTTGCGCGGAGGGGTCGGACCCGCCCGGATCATCGCCGCGTCGCAGACGCGAGAGAGCGCTCCAGAAAGCCGCTCGCATCTCGCGTCCACGTCCAGGCCGCTCCCTACATTATCGACATGGGTCCCGTTGGGACCCGCGATCCACCGCTCCACTATGGCCGCCTCGGTGGCCAGCTCTGGGTCCAAGGTGTTCAGCCTCCACCGAGGACCCTCTCCCGGCAGGGGACGGTCCAGCTCGACGGCTGGGGCGTCCGCGGGGGATGGGACTAGGTCGAACCGTATGTAGCGATGGTCCGACAACGTCTCCACCCCCTCCTCCACCCTCCACCGCCTCGTGCGGCGGGCCAGGGCGGGACTTGCAAAGGACAGGTCGACAATTGACCCGCCCGTATGCCGGACGCACGTCAGGACCGTCCCCGAGTTCAATAACACCAAGCCAGTGGACACCGCCCACTCCTCAAGGGTGTCACCCCTGGCGTCGGTCGCCGGAGATCCCCACGACCGGGATTTGGCATTAAAGTCTCCGGCGACCACCACAGGGGTGGGGTGTACTTCCGCCACGAGGTCGCCGACCTCGGCGAGAAGACGCTCGAAATCAGCGAGCGTCCTATTGGGCGAGAAGTACACGCCGACTACTGCAACGTCGCCCAGCGACGCGAGCACGCACCCGTGGCCCCTCAGCACCCTCTGAAACGGTCGGGGGGCAGCACGGCGTCGCCAAGCGACGATAGCCACCGAACCGTCCTGATCGCCCACCCAGTCGTCACGGGCTAGGACGCGGTACGGTTCGGCGACTATGGCTACATTTATTTGCCACTGCGCAGCGGTCTGGAGAAGAAGATCCTGGGCCGCTGCGCAGTGATTAACATTCGCCTGCAGTAGTGACACCCTATTGGCCATTTAATTGGCGGCGGTGTCCATGGCCTCCGGGGCAGCACCAGGCCGAGGTGCTGCCGAAGACGCGGCGGGGGGGGTTAGGCTTTCCCCCGCCCGTCTTTTTCGCCGCTCGCGTGGGCTTCTTGGCCACCGCTGGACACTTTTTGTGGCCCAGACGGTGACCAGAGTCGACGCCCTCCGACGCGCAAATCGCGCAGGAGGGCTCTGCCGCCGTACAGGCTGCCGCCTTATGGCCCGGCTGCCCGCACCGGAAGCACAGTGCACTGCGGTCGATTTCGCAGGTGCACTGCACGCCAACGTGGCCCGGTACGAGGCAGCGGAAACACCGCTGCGGCCGCGCGTCGAGGAGCGCGGCCCGGGCCGTAGACCAACCGATGGTGAGTCGTCCACCATCGGTCACTTTCTTGGCCGCCGGGACTGGGCACTTCACCCACACGGTCCCAGGGCGGCCAGGTGGGCGGACAATGTTGCCCACCTTGACTTGATCGGGGCGGCAGCCCCCCACATTAACGACGGCCGCGGCCACTGCCTCACCAGTGACCGCGTCCCCCAGGCCGGAGATGCGCATTTCTGCGCACTGCTCCGGTCTGGCCACGCGAGCTACGTCGCCGATGACCTCGCGCATTTTGGCCGCGAGCTCATCGGCTTTTTTCGCCTTGTCGACGCCTGACACTTCCATTATACGGCCCCCAGTTCGGGCCGTACGGAACTTGACGCCTGCGATCCCCAAGGCCGAGAGCTGGATGGCGCCCTCGGCCCTGGCCATGACCTCTGCATAGGACTGTTTGGTGTCCGGTTGCAGGGTGACCACCACCGCAGCGGTCTTCGGGGCGCGCAATTTGCGAGTGCGCTTACCCTTCTTCGCCTTCTTTTGTTGTTGTTGTTGCGCTGGCTGTGCTGGAGCTGCCGGCGCGGCAGGTTTGGGCGCCTTAGCTCTGCGAGCGACAACATTCCACGCCTCCCGTTGTTGTTGTTGGGGAGGCGGGGGCGGCGGTGGTGGCTGGACCGCGGGGTTGGACGCCGACTGGGACGCGGGTCTTGCCGGAGCAGCAGGAGGAGCGGCCGCCGTTTGTTTGCGGGCAGCCTGCGATTCCTGTGCTGCCAACGTCTTCTTTCCCCTCTTCTTCTTCCCCGCGGCTTGTGTTGCGGGGGCGGGGGGGAGCGACTGCGCCGGCTTTGGTATCGGGAGAGCCGGGAAATCCTCGACGCTCGGAGCGGATGCGGGAGCGCTATCTGCGCTCACCCTCGCTCGACGAGCGTCCGCCGCCAGAGGAGGGCGGGTACGCTGCTCCGGGAGGAGCCGGTCACTGATGCCAGCCATTCTGGCATCTATGAGGAAGGCGATCTCCTCCCGGGTCATTCCCTGGCTGGTGGCAGCTTGGTTCTGTGCGTCCAGCCGGGATCGGAGCTCTGCCATTTCGGCGGTGAGCCTCTCCGTCATCTTCTTGTGCACCGCATTCTCGGCGCGCAAGAGCTTCAGCTCCTCGCTCTCGCTTTCCTCGCGGATCTCAGCCAGCTCCTTGAAGGAGTCGGCAAGGTCAGACATGGCAATCCTCACCGACGCCACGTTTTGGCACTTCATCCGCGAGGATTTACGTGCCACGGAGGAGATTACCTCCAGCGCAGAGTCAACGACTCCGCGCAATTCGTCGACCCCGCGACGTTTCCTGGGGCCGGTTGCTGGCTGCTCCTTCCTCCTGGTGAGGGACTCCAGCTTGTCCCTCTTGGCGGCCACTTCCTCGGCCAGCTCTCTCTCAGCCTGCAGCTCCATTTCGCGCTGGAGCTGCAGGTTGTGTTCCGCTTTTGCCTTCGCCAGACCGACATACTCTCCGGTCGTTGGCGGGCGCCCGCGTCCCTTCTTATTGGCCTTCTCTGGAGAGGTTGCTTCCTCCAGCGGCCTTTTTCTCCAAAAGCTCGCCTTGCTCGGGTTGTTTGGCGAGCAAGACCGCGAGCGATCCTCCACAGACATAACGCTACCGCTGTCTGACTCCGACAGCCGCAGCGACGATCTCTCTCCGAGGTACAGGCGAGTAAGCCTTACCCTCGCTTCCCGGTGTTTGCGGGCCGAAGCCCGGGCCAGTTCTTCATCATCAATGGCCGACGAGGAGTCGGTCATTGCCAGATCATCAATCAGGTCATCATTTTTAGCAGAATCGTCGTTCCATTTATTTAAGCCAGTTTCGTCGTTTTGAGTTTTCTCAGTCCGTTTAGTAGTTTTGCCAGAGTCGTCGTTGGTTGGTTTATCCGATTGGTTTGTTTTTATTTTTAGTTTTAGATTTTCCATATTAAATCCCACGAGAATGGGGGAAAGGGTGGTCGATGCAAGCAGAGCCCCCTGTACTTGCACAATCCTATATACCCAGGCGAACCTTGCGGAGGTCGGACAGTTTCCGCAGGATTTTTACAACTTTTCTGTTGGGTGTTATTGACTTTTCCTTGTCTCGGGCCGGCCGGTTAAGGCAAGCCCCCTGTCCCAGCCATCACGCCGCTAGACGTGATCAACGACACGCAACAGCTGGAACAGGTCGCCCGACGTTGCCCCCAACAGGGGGGCATCCCCCTGGACACGAGTTAACGCATCCAGAGGGACCGCCGCGCCGCGCAGTACTTGCGCCCACAACCACGTCCACGAAGGGACCGCTTCCTCGAAAGGAGACGACTGAAGTTGGAGCCTGAGCTCCCGAACCAGACCCCCGAAGGGGGAAGACGAGGGAGCCAGAACTCCCGCACCAATTGGATCGGTGTACCAACGCCGTGCACAAGAAGCGCACACAGCCGCCGGCCTTGCAGGCCGGCCATACCACGACCCCCCGACATGGGGGTCAGCTTGGCAGGATATCAGTCAACCCCCAAAAACGTTCTCGGCACTTTAGGGCCGAGTTTTGTTGTTGGAGGCCGTCCAGGACGCACCGGACCCACGGCTTCCGGAAACGGGAAGCGGCGGGCCACACGAGGAGGTTTCCTGCCCTAGCGCCCCAGGTTAGGTTTTTTTTTTTTTTTTTTTTTTTTTTTTTTTTTTTTTTTTTTTTTCGTAGGAATGCTTTTTACGCACTTACCCCCCGACTGCAGGGGCAGCCGGAGGACGTCGTGTTGGACTCCCGGGGAGTAAAATTTCTCTCGACCCAGCCTACCAACTAAACCTACGGTGTCCTCCTCGCCCGTTGCCGGGCCGTGGTAGTCACTCAGGTATGACCATGACCCGACACGGGGGGCCCCCTAGTAGTGGGGGCTCACTGCGACGGGGTGGGCAACGTGCCCCCCCGTCGGACGGTCACCCCTCGCCCGAACACTAGGCGAGGGGTCGTCCGCCACATTGGGCGCGACAGGTCCCCTGACCCGTCGCGCGTGGCCTCCTCGCGGGCCGGGGCCGCCGGCTATTGCACGCCGACGACCCCTACCCGCGGCCCTGCGGGGGGGCAATGTTTGGCCCGCGCGTTCGCGCTCCCGCAGGGCCTCTCTCTTGGCCGCCATCACCTCGGACGCAAACGAGGCGACGGCGGCCCAACACTCTCTGCTGCCGGCCATCGAGGCGATGACGGCCGGCAGCGACAAATTCACGCCTATTGCGTCAGTGAGCCTGACGCGCTGAGCGGACCAGGCCGTGCACACGGCCAGCGTATGCTCGGCCGTGTCCACGGCTCCGGACGCACAGCTCTTGCAGTCGGGCGCCGACTCTACTCCCACCAGCTCCCACAGGTACTTGGCAAAGCAGCCGTGACCTGTGAGGAGCTGGGTCAAATGGTAGGTCGGCACCCTGTGCGGCGCCTCGACCCACTGACGCAATACTGGGCGCACGGCCGTGAGAAGCCGTGCGCTCACCCTACTATTTTCCAATTTAGAGGCCCACCTCCCGAAGAGGTCGTCGCGGAATTCGCCTCTCCAGCGAGCGACCTCGTCGGGGGCGGGCTCCACTCCGTCTTGCCGCATCAGGGCCCTCCTTCGGTGAACCCCCGCCAGGACCCCAGCCTCGAGGTCCCAGGGGAGGCTCCCGGAAATCACACATGCCGCCTCCAGCGACACGGTGTGGTACGCCCGTGCGGCCCTCTGCGCCATCACACGCTGCGCGCGCCGCAGCAGCGTGGAGTTCTCGGCGCTGAGAGCCGCAGCCGCCCAGATGGGCGCTCCGTAGAGCGCCTTCGAGCGCACCACCGTGTCGTAGAGGCGGCGGCCGACACTACCGGCCCCCCCGCAATTTGGGAGCAACCGGGCGAGCATTCCGGCGCACGCCACCAGCTTCGGCGCCAGCGCCCGGAAATGCTCGCCGAACCTCCACCGACTGTCCAGCGTCAGCCCCAAGTATTTCAACTTGGAGCCGACGGCGATGGAGGCCCCTCCCACTACAATGCTGTAGTCGCGGGGGGGCCTTGCCCGAGGCCCATGGAAGAATAGGGCCTCGGACTTCTCTAGGGCCACTTCTAGCCCGAGGGCCCTGATGCGGCTCACAATCTGCGCGGTGCCCGCCGTGGCGAGGACACCGGCATCTCTGAAATTTGGGCCCCGCGCGGTAACCAGGGTATCGTCGGCGTAGCATATGACGCCGACTCCCCGAAGATTGGTACCGCGCAGGACCCAGTCAAATCCAATGTTCCACAGGAGTGGGCCCAGCACCGACCCCTGTGGAACACCGCACGACATGTCCCGGCGGACTACACGATCCCGGGCCGGGTAGAAAATGGCCCGGTCCGTAAAGTAGTCCGCCAGGACCCTCCTGAGGTACCACGGAACTTTGTGGTACCTCAGGGCCTCCAGAATTGTCGCCCAGGGGAGGGTGTTGAAAGCGTTAGCAATGTCGAGCGACACTGCCAACAACACCCCCCCCTGCGCGACGGCTTTCACGTGGGCGAGGACCCGCCCAGGGACGCCGTCCGGGCCCGGGGCGCGGTTCCTCTCTTTGAGTTTGAGGACCGCAACCCCTAACTCGGCCTCGGACACGGGCGGCACTTCCTCGCCCGCAGCCGGTCCGTCGAATCGTGGCGCCGCCGCCATCCTCGGCGGCGACCACTCTCCTCTCGCCGGGAAGAGCGAGCTGACCACCTGCTCCACGAAGAGTGGCTCGAGGGTTCTCGTCAGGGGGGGCGCCGCTGGACGGAGTTTCTCCATCACCGTCTTATACGGGCGCCCCCACGGATCTCTCTCCACCTCCTCGAGCCACTCCTGCCAAGCCTCGGCTTTGGCGGCCTTGATGGCAGCGGTGAACGCGTTTCTCGCGGCCCGGTACGCGGCGAGCAGTACCTCCTCTTGGGCGAGGTCTCTGTGCCCCAGGTTAGGTTAGGTTAGGTTTTTTTTTTTTTTTTTTTTTTTTTTTTTACGTAGGAATGCTTTTTACGCACTTACCCTACGGCCGCAGGGGCAGCCTTCGGACGTCGTGTTGGACTCCCGGGGAGAAATCTCGACCCAGCCTACCAACTAAACCTACGGTGTTCTCCTCACCCGTTGCCGGGCCACGGTAGTCACTCAGGTATTACCGCGACCCGACACGGGGTGGCCCCCTAACGGTGGGGGCTCACTGTGACAGGGGTGAGCGGCGTGCCCACCCCCGTCGGACCGTCACCCCTCGCCCGAACACGGGGCGAGAGGTCGTCCGCCACCCTAGCGACAGGCCCCCTGGCCTGCCGCGTATGGCCACGCGGGCCAGGGCCGCCGGCAATTGTGCGCCGACGACCCCTACCCGCGGCCCTGCGGGGGGGCAATGTTGCGCCCGAGCGCTCACGCTCCCGCAGGGCTTCTCTCTTCGCCGCCATCACCTCGGATGCAAACGAGGCGACGGCGGCCCAACACTCTTTGCTGCCGGCCATCGAAGCGATGACGGCCGGCAGCGACAAATTACCGCCGATTGCGCCAGTGAGCCTGGCGCGCTGGACAGCCCAGGCCGTGCACACGACCAACGTGTGCTCGGCCGTGTCCACGGCTCCAGACGAGCAGCTCTTGCAACCGGGTGCGGCCTCGATGCCCACCAGCTCCCACAGGTACTTGGCGAAGCAGCCGTGACCCGTGAGGAGCTGGGTTAGATGGTATGTAGGCACCCGGTGCGGCGCCTCGACCCACTGACGCAAGACGGGGCGCACGGCGGAAAGTAGCCGCGCGCCCGACGACACAGATGCCAACTTGTCCGCCCACCTCCCGAAGAGGTCGTCGCGAAATTCGCCTCTCCAGCGAGCGACCTCCTCGAGGGCGGGCTCAATTCTCGCCTCAGTGCGCATCAGAGCCCTCTTTCGGTAAACCCCCGCCTGGACCTCAGCTTCGAGGTCCCAGGGGAGGCTCCCGGCAACAACACAAGCCGCCTCCAGTGACACCGTGTGGTACGCCCGTGCGGCCCTCTGCGCCATCACACGCTGCGCACGACGCAGCAGCGTGGAGTTCTCGGCGCTGAGAGCCGCGGCCGCCCAAATGGGCGCTCCGTAGATTTAATTTACATAGCAACTTCAGTACATTCGATAATACTACATACTATACATATACCTATTCATACTTAATAATACAATAGCGTAGTTTAGTAATACAATAATAACAGTTACAATAGCATACAGTAATATAATTAATAATATAATAATAGCAGTTACAATAGCGTACAATAATATAATTAATAATATAATAATAACAGTTTCAATAATATGAGCCTACGATATAACTTTATATAAAGAAAACTTGCAAATTTACATAGATAATATCAGTACCCAATGTTTTTGTCTGGTTTCTTTGTCACTCTTTTAGCAGCAATTCTCAGGATTACCGTAATAAGATTTTTTTTTTTTTTTTTTTTTTTTTTTTTTTTTTTTTTTTTTTTTTTTTCTCAGACATTTTGAATAATATTTTTTTTTTTTTTTTTTTACATTCAGATATATTAAATACAGTTTTTAGATGCGGATACAGTACAGTTTTAAATAAAGTTGTTCAGATACATACATTTACGATTTATAACACTATACACATATACATTTTATATACAATACTACCGATTACATTTAAGAGAAAACTAGAAAACTTAGAATTTTGAACTTTTTATAAATAATTCACAACATATATATTAGTTTTATTTTAATTTCCATTACGTACAGCAGTAATTCTCATGATTACCGTTTTAAAGTCAGTTTAGAAGAAAGGAAAAAGATTATATATTAATACTAGTCTAGCAACATACATTACGATACAGAGCGGATTACTATATATTGAGCACAATATATAATTATGTCAAGGATGTTGTTTACATATACTGGCGTTCTGTCCTAATTGCAGTTGATTTAGATTAAAGATAGTAATTAAATATATACATACATACGAGGTAAGATAGATATATTTATATATTATTACACGTGTCGCCAACCATATAGACCTGTTTTGGAGGCCGAACACACTTGACGGAACCTTGTTCCGGTGTGGGTTGAGATGCTCCCCGTATATGTTTACTATATATTTTGGGCATACTCTCCCATAACCCGAGAAGCAGCCCATTAGTGCAGCGGTTGTTGATTGTGGTTTGATCATCAAACCACTCTCAACCAAACGCGGATTTAGGCGAATCGTAGGTCCAGTCTTTGGTACCTCGACCAACCCTCCACAGGCACTGGTTGAGAATGGTGACGACTTTGTGTTGTGTGAGGAGATATAATACATATGATACACTCTAGTAAATAATGAAATATAACATATACATATATAGTATGCGAAACAATAAATAAGATACAAATATATACTCAAATTAATACTTAAGTATGATATAGGGAGCCTAGTATCTTTAACAAAGGTGTACGCGACGCAACTAAAAGTAGGCGACACTGGCTCGCGCCAGGGCGTCCCACTTGGCCCGCACAGGGCACTCCGTACTGTGCGCCGCGTGCGCCAGATTGGGCATCCTCGCGCTGGTGCAGTTGCGGCACGAGGGGCCCTCACCCGCCTTAAGCCTCGGACAAGCCACCTGGAGGTGCTCGCCCCCGCAATAATTACAGAGGTCTGCAATCTCCGGGCACTGCTTGCGGCCGTGGCCAAAGCCCTGGCACCTTGTGCACTGCACCAGCGGGGATTGGTCATCAACCCGCACGCTTTGGAGGTCGATGTAGACCCTGCCGGCCGATGTGAGTCGTTGCCATAGTAGCGGCGAGACCCGGAGGACGGCGTGGCACCCTGGACCCTCCTGAGGTACCACGGAACTTTGTGGTACCTCAGGGCCTCCTCAATTGTCGCCCAGGGGAGGGTGTTGAAAGCGTTAGCAATGTCGAGAGACACTGCCAACAACACCCCCCCCTGCGAAACGGCACTTTCCACTCGGTCCCTCAGTCGGGACACGGCGTCGATCGTCGACCGCGCGCGGCGGAACCCGAACTGTAGATCACTCAGATCCGGGCCCACCGTCTCCAAATGTCGGACGAGGCGTGCTGCGACGACCCTTTCGAAGGTCTTGCACGCCTCGTCAAGAAGGACGATCGGACGGTAGGCCGAAGGACAGTCGGGGGGTCGCCCGTGCTTCTGAAGCAGCACGAGCTTCCCGGACTTCCACCGCCGCGGGACTCTGCCGGACGCCATGCACTCCGACATGAGGGACAAAACCTCACCTTCGAGGACCGGCATCACGTGGGCGAGGACCCGCCCAGGGACGCCGTCCGGATCCGGGGCGCGGTTCCTCTCTCTGAGTTTGAGGACCGCAACCCCTAACTCGGCCTCGGACACGGGCGGCACTTCCTCGCCCGCAGCCGGTCCCTCGATTCGTGGCGCCGCCGCCATCCTCGGCGGCGACCACTCTCCTCTCGCCGGGAGGAGCGAGCTGACCACCTGCTCCACGAAGAGTGGCTCGAGGGTTCTCGTCAGGGGGGGCGCCGCTGGACGGAGTTTCTCCATCACCGTCTTATACGGGCGCCCCCACGGATCTCTCTCCACCTCCTCGAGCCACTCCTGCCAAGCCTCGGCTTTGGCGGCCTTGATGGCAGCGGTGAACGCGTTTCTCGCGGCCCGGTACGCGGCGAGCAGTACCTCCTCTTGGGCGAGGTCTCTGTTGGCCCTCCTGCGACTGCGGGTGTACCGGCGCCGAGCCATTTGGCACTCGGCGCGGAGGCCCTGAAGATGGGGCCTCCACCAGTACACCTGCTTGCGCGGAGGGGTCGGACCCGCCCGGATCATCGCCGCGTCGCAGACGCGAGAGAGCGCTCCAGAGAGCCGCTCACATCTCGCGTCCACGTCCAGGCCGCTCTCCACATTCGCGACGCGGGTCCCATTGGGACCCGCCATCCACCGCTCCACTATGGCCGCCTCGGTGGCCAGCTCTGGGTCCAAGGTGTTCAGCCTCCACCGAGGACCCTCTCCCGGCAGGGGACGGTCGAACTCGACGGCTGGGGCGTCCGCGGGGGATGGGACCAGGTCGAACCGTATGTAACGATGGTCCGACAAAGTCTCCACCCCCTCCTCCACCCTCCACCGCCTCGTACGGCGGGCGAGGGCGGGGCTCGCAAACGACAGGTCCACTATGGACCCGCCCGTGTGCCGGACGCACGTCAGGACCGTCCCCGTATTTAAAAGAACGAGGCCATGGGACACCGCCCATTCCTCGAGGGTGTCACCCCTAGCGTCGGTCGCCGGAGATCCCCACAACCGGGATTTGGCGTTAAAGTCTCCGGCGACCACCACAGGGGTGGGGTGCACTTCCGCCATTAGGTCGCCGAGCTCGACGAGGAAACGCTCGAACTCGGCGAGAGTCCTATTGGGCGAGAAGTACACGCCGACTACTGCAACGTCGCCCAGCGACGCGAGCACGCACCCGTGGCCCCTCAGCACCCTCTGAAAGGGTCGGGGGGCAGCACGGCGTCGCCAGGCGACGATAGCCACCGAACCGTCGCGATCGCCCACCCAGTCGTCACGGGCTAGGACGCGGTACGGTTCGGCGACTATGGCTACGTTTATTTGCCACTGCGCAGCGGTCTGGAGAAGAAGATCCTGGGCCGCTGCGCAGTGATTAACATTCGCCTGCAGTAGTGACACCCTATTGGCCATTTAATTGGCGGCGGTGTCCATGGCCTCCGGGGCAGCACCAGGCTGAGGTGCTGCCGAAGACGCGGCGGGGGGGTTAGGTTTGCCCCCGCCCGTCGTTTTCGCCGCTCGGGCCGGCTTTTTGGCCAGCGCTGGGCACTTTTTATGGCCCAGACGATGGCCAGAGTCGACGCCCTCCGACGCGCAGATCGCGCAGGAGGGCTCTACCGCCGTACAGGCTGCCGCCTTATGGCCCGGCTGCCCGCACCGGAAGCACAGTGCACTGCGGTCGATCTTGCAGGTGCACTGCACGCCAACGTGGCCCGATACGAGGCAGCGGAAACACCGCTGCGGCCGCGCGTCGAGGAGCGCGGCCCGGGCCGTCGACCACCCGATGGTGAGTCTACCACCATCGGTGATCTTTTTGGCCGCCGGGACAGGGCACTTCACCCAGACGGTCCCTGGGCGGCCAGGTGGGCGGGTGATGTTGCCCACCTTTACGAGATCGGGGCGGCAGCCCCCCGCATTGGCGACGGCCGCGGCCACTGACTCGGTAGTGACCGCGTCGCCCAGACCGGTAATGCGCATTTCAGCGCACTGCTCCGGTCTGGACACCCGAGCGACGTCGCCGATGACCTCGCGCATTTTTGCCGCGAGCTCATCGGCCTTTTTCGTCTTCTCCGCACCGGAGACCTCCATCACACGGCCCCCGGTACGGGCCGTGCGGAATTTAACGCCTTCGATGCCCAAGGCGGAGAGCTGGATGGCGCTCTCGGCCTTGGCCATCACCTCCGCGTATGTCCGGGCGGAGTCTTGCGGCAGGGTCACCACCACCGCGGCAGTCTTGGGGGCGCGCAACTTGCGGGCGCGCTTCCCCTTCTTCTTCTGCTGCTGCGCCGGAGCAGCAGGCGCAGCAGCAGACTTCGCCGGTCGTGGCGCCTTTGGCTTGCGCGCCACGACGTTCCATGCCTCCCCCTGTTGGGTTTGGGGAGGCGGCGTCGGCTGGACGGTGGTGGTCACTGCCGGTTGGGACGGAGCCGGCGGAGCGACGTTCCTGGCGGCCTGTGCTTCCCGGGCCGCCATGCTCTTTTTCGCCCCCCTCTTCTTTCCCGCGGCTTGAGTCGCAGCGGGGGCGGAGGGGAGCGACTGCACCGGCCTCGGAGTCGGGAGGGCCGGGAAGTCCACATCGACACGGGCGCTCGGAGCGCGTGCGGGAGCGGCTTCAGCGCTCACCCGCGCTCGACGAGCGTCCGCCGCCAGGGAAGGGCGGACGCGCTGCTCCGGGAGGAGGCGGTCACTGATGCCAGCCATCCTGGCATCAATGAAAAAAGCCACCTCCTCGCGGGTCATCCCGACGTTGGCGGAGGTGGAGGCGGCAGTCCGGCTCTGCACCTCCAGCCGGACCCGGAGCTCCGCCAGTTCGGCGCGGAGCGCCTCCGTTTGGCGGTTCTGCTCCGCATGTTCAGCGCGGAGCAGCTCCTCCTGCCTCCTACGCTCCGCCAGCTCCGCGCGCAAGAGCTTTAGCTCCTGGCCCTCCTCGCGCTGCTCCGCCAGCTCCTTAAAGGAGTCGACGAGGTCAGACATTGCCCCTCGCACTGATGCCACGTCTTGGCACTTCATGCGGGAGGCCTTCCGCGCCACCGACGAGATGACGTCGAGCGCGGCGTCCACCACGCCGCGCAACTCGTCGACTCCTCTGAGTTGTCTGGGGCCAACCCTCTTCTCGGCCGCCAGCTCCCTCTTCGCCCGCAGCTCCGTTCGCTCCCCGACGGTCGGCGGGCGCTCGCGACCCTTCTTTTTTTCTGGAGAAGAGGCCTCCTCCAGTGGCCTCTTCTTCCTCCAGTAGCTGGGGTCACTGGGGCCGGGAGCGCTCGGGGAGCAAGACCGCGAGCGATCTCCCACCGACATACAGCTGCTGCTGTCGGACTCCGACAGCCGCAGCGACGTCTTCTTCTTCTCCTTATTCTCCTCAACACCGAGGCAAAGGCGAGTGAGCCTTGCCTTCGCCTCCCGGTGGCGGCGGGCCTGTTCCCGGAACACTTCGTCGCCACTCTCTCCACTCCTCTCACTCGCTTCCACAGCGGATGCATCGGTCGTCAGTTTGATTGCCATGTCGTCATTTGAATTCTCGGTGTCTGTCCTTTTCTTGCCTGAGTCGTCGTTATTTTTCGATTTCGTCGATTTTGTTTTTATTTTGATTTTTAGGTTATCCATATTGAGTCCCACGAGTATGGGGGAAAGACGGTCCATGCAAGCAGAGCCCCCTGTACTTGCACAACCCTATATACCTAGGCGAACCTTGCGGAGGTCGGGCAGTTTCCGCAGGATTTTTACAACTTATCTGTTGGGTGTTATTGACTTTTCCTTGTCTCGGGCCGGCCGGTTAAGGCAAGCCCCCTGTCCCAGCCATCACGCCGCTAGACGTGATCAACGACACGCAACAGCTGGAACAGGTCGCCCGGCGTTGCCCCCAATAGGGGGGCATCCCCCTGAACACGAGTTAACGCATCCAGAGGGACCGCCGCGCCGCGGAGTACTTCCGCCCACAAACCACGTCCCCGAAGGGACCGCTTCCCCGAAGGGAGACAACAAAAAGTGGAGCCTGTGCTCCCAAACCAAACCCCCGAAGGGGGAAGACTAGGGAGACAGAACTCCCGCACCGGTCACGGTGCCCAAATGCCGCGTAGGCGGCAACCCCGCTCACCGGTCAGTTCTGATCGCCAGAATAGTACCGGGAGCAGGGCGACCGCGCGGCACACGCCGTGCACGAACGGCGCACAGCCGCCGGCCTTGCAGGCCGGCCATACCACGACCCCCCGACATGGGGGTCAGCTCGGCAGGATATCAGTCAACCCCCAAAAACCTACTCGGCACTTTAGGGCCGAGAGTTGTTGGAGGCCGTCCAGGACGCACCGGACCCACGGCTTCCGGAAACGGGAAGCGGCGAGCCACACGAGGAGGTTTCCTGCCCTAGCGCCCCAGGTTAGGTTTTTTTTTTTTTTTTATACGTAGGAATGCTTTTTACGCACTTACCCTCCGGCTGCGGGGGCAGCCGTCGGACGTCGTGTTGGACTCCCGGGGAGTAAAATTTCTCTCGACCCAGCCTACCAACTAAACCTACGGTGTCCTCCTCGCCCGTTGCCGGGCCGTGGTGGTTACTCAGGTATTACCACGACCCGACACGGGGGACCTCATCGGGGGCGGGCTCCATTCTCGCCTCACTGCGCATCAGGGCCCTCCGTCGGTAAACCCCCGCCAGGACCCCAGCCTCGAGGTCCCAGGGGAGGCTCCCTGCGATTACGCATGCCGCCTCCAGCGACACGGTATGGTACGCCCGAGCGGCTCTCTGCGCCATCACACGCTGCGCTCGTCGCAGCAGCGTGGAGTTCTCGGCGCTGAGAGCCGCAGCCGCCCATATGGGCGCTCCGTAGAGCGCCTTCGAGCGCACCACCGCGTCATAGAGGCGGCGACCGACGCTACCGGCCCCCCCGCTATTCGGGAGCAACCGGGCGAGCATTCCGGCGCACGCCACCAGCTTCGGCGCCAGCGCCCGGAAGTGCTCGCCGAACCTCCACCGACTGTCCAGGACCAGTCCCAGGTATTTCATCTTTTCTCCGACAGCGATGGAGGCCCCTCCCACCACGATACTATAGTCGCGGGGGGGCCTTGCCCGAGGCCCGTGAAAGAAGAGGGCCTCGGACTTCTCGAGGGCCACTTCGAGCCCGAGGGCCCTGATGCGGCTTACGACGTGCGCGGTGCCTGCAGTTGCCAGGACACCGGCGTCACGGAACGTAGGGCCCCGCGCGGTCACCAGGGTATCGTCGGCGTAGCAAATGACGCCGACTCCCCGAAGATTGGCACCGCGCAGGACCCAGTCAAACCCGATGTTCCACAGGAGTGGGCCCAGCACCGACCCCTGTGGAACACCACACGACATGTCCCGGCGGACTACACGATCCCGGGCCGGGTAGAAGACGGCCCGGTCCGTAAAGTAGTCCGCCAGGACCCTCCTGAGGTACCACGGAACTTTGTGGTACCTCAGGGCCTCCTTAATTGTCGCCCAGGGGAGGGTGTTGAAAGCGTTAGCAATGTCAAGAGACACTGCCAACAACACCCCCCCCTGCGAAACCGCTTCCTCGACTCGGTCCCTCAGTCGGGACACGGCGTCAATCGTCGACCGCGCGCGGCGGAACCCGAACTGAACGTCGCTCAGGTCCGGGCCCACCGTCTCCAAGTGTCGGACGAGGCGCGCTGCGACGACCCTTTCAAAGGTCTTGCACGCCTCGTCGAGAAGGACAATCGGACGGTAGGCCGACGGAGAGTCGGGGGGTCGCCCGTGCTTTTGGAGCAGCACGAGCTTCCCGGACTTCCACCGCCGCGGGACTCTGCCGGACGCCATGCACTCCGACATGAGGGACAAAATTTCCTCCTCCAGGACCGGCACCACGTGGGCGAGGACCCGCCCAGGGACGCCGTCCGGGCCCGGGGCGCGGTTCCTCTCTTTCAGTTTGAGGACCGCAACCCCCAACTCGGCCTCGGACACGGGCGGCACTTCCTCGCCCGCAGCCGGTCCCTCATCTTGTGTCGCCGCCGCCATCCTCGGCGGCGACCACTCCTCTCTCGCCGGGAAGAGCGAGCTGACCACCCTTTCGACGAAGAGTGGCTCGAGGGTTCTCGTCAGCGGGGGCGCCGCTGGACGGAGTTTCTGCGTCACCGTCTTGTACGGGCGCCCCCATGGATCGCGATCCACGCTCTCGAGCCACTCCTGCCAACTCTCGGCTTTGGCGGCCTTTATGGCAGCGGTGAATGAATTTCTCGCGGCCCGGTACGCGGCGAGCAATATCTCCTCTTGGGCGACGTCTCTATTGGCCCTCCTGCGACTGCGGGTGTACCGGCGCCGAGACATTTGGCACTCGGTGCGGAGGCCCTGAAGATGGGGCCTCCACCAGTACACCTGCTTGCGCGGAGGGGTCGGACCCGCCCGGATCATCGCCGCGTCGCAGACGCGAGAGAGCGCTCCAGAAAGCCGCTCGCATCTCGCGTCCACGTCCAGGCCGCTCCCTACATTATCGACATGGGTCCCGTTGGGACCCGCGATCCACCGCTCCACTATGGCCGCCTCGGTGGCCAGCTCTGGGTCCAAGGTGTTCAGCCTCCACCGAGGACCCTCTCCCGGCAGGGGACGGTCCAGCTCGACGGCTGGGGCGTCCGCGGGGGATGGGACTAGGTCGAACCGTATGTAGCGATGGTCCGACAACGTCTCCACCCCCTCCTCCACCCTCCACCGCCTCGTGCGGCGGGCCAGGGCGGGACTTGCAAAGGACAGGTCGACAATTGACCCGCCCGTATGCCGGACGCACGTCAGGACCGTCCCCGAGTTCAACAACACCAAGCCAGTGGACACCCCAGAGGATTTATTATAAGATTCTGGAACCGCATGAGAATCGAAATCATATAAAAAATTAAAAATTTTAAGCTCATTTTGAGCCATTGGCTCTTATAAATATAATAAAGGGTGGGCTTGGGCGGGATGTCGAAAAACTTAAATTCGATTTTACAGCCAAACCAACAGTCGTATAAGGTCGAGTGATATATCGTCGGATAGGTCTTGAAAAGCCCTTTCGAATAATTCATAACACGATACGCTAATGAGCTCAGGAAAACTGCAAAATCAAAAAAACACTAAATCACATTGAGAAATATTAAAAAACGTCGATAATCAAAACTACCAACTACAAAACCAATATCGCGGGAGTCAACGCAAATCAATAGCAACAATAAACACAAAATATCATAAAAATAATAAAGCTTACATTTTGTAACCTATGTGAAACCTAACATTGCTTAACCTATGTAAAACCCTACATTGCGTAACCTATCTGAAAACCTATATTGTGGAACCTAACCACGTGAAAACTAACTTTGGATAACCTAACTATGTGAAAACTAACTATGTGTAACCTATGTGAAACCCTACTTTGTGAAACCAAACCACGACAAACCTAACATTGAGTAACCTAACAATGTGAAACCTAACATTGTGGAACCTAACATTATAGAACCTAACATTGTGAAACCTAACATTGTGAAACCTAACTATGTGAAACCCTACATTGTGGAACCAAACAACGACAAACCTAACATTGAGTAACCTACCAATGTGAAACCTAACATTGTGGAACCTATGTGAAACCTATGTCAAACCCTACATTGCGTAACCTATCTGAAAACCTATATTGTGGAACCTAACCACGTGAAAATTAACTTTGGATAACCTAACTATGTGAAACCTAACTATGTGAAACCCTACATTGTGGAACCGAACCACGACAAACGTAACATTGAGTAACCCAACAATGTGAAACCTAACATTGTGGAACCTAACATTGTGGAACCTAACCAAGACAAACCCAAAAAATGTGAAACCTAACTATGTGAAACCCTACATAGTGGAACCGAACCACGACAAATCTAACATTGAGTAACCTAACAATGTGGAACCTAACATTGTGGAACCTAACTATGTGAAACCTAACTATGTGAAACCCTACATTGTGGAACCGAACCACGACAAACCTAACATTGAGTAACCTAACAATGTGCAACCTAACATTGTGGAACCTAACATTGAATGACCTAAATGAATGAATGACCTATGTGGAACCTAACCAAGACAAACCCAAAAAATGTGAAACCTAACATTGCGTAACCTAAAAATGTGAAACCTCAGTTCAGGTTAGGTTCAGGTTAGGTTCAAGTTAGGTTCAGGTTAGGTTCAGGTTAGGTTCAGGTTAGGTTCAGGTTAGGTTCAGGTTAGGTTCGGGTTAGGTTCAGGTTAGGTTCAGGTTAGGTTCAGGTTAGGTTCAGGTTAGGTTCAGGTTAGGTTCAGGTTAGGTTCAGGTTAGGTTAGGTTTTTTTTTTTTTTTTTTTTTTCTTTTTTCGTAGGAATGCTTTTTACGCACTTACCCCCCGACTGCAGGGGCAGCCGAAGGACGTCGTGTTGGACTCCCGGGGAGTAAAATTTCTCTCGACCCAGCCTACCAACTAAACCTACGGTGTCCTCCTCGCCCGTTGCCGGGCCGTGGTAGTCACTCAGGTATGACCACGACCCGACACGGGGGGCCCCCTAGCGGTGGGGGCTCACTGCGACGGGGTGGGCAACGTGCCCCCCCGTCGGACGGTCCCCCCTCGCCCGAACACTAGGCGAGGGGTCGTCCGCCACATTGGGCGCGACAGGTCCCCTGACCCGTCGCGCGTGGCCTCCTCGCGGGCCGGGGCCGCCGGCTATTGCGCGCCGACGACCCCTACCCGCGGCCCTGCGGGGGGGCAATGTTTGGCCCGCGCGTTCGCGCTCCCGCAGGGCCTCTCTCTTGGCCGCCATCACCTCGGACGCAAACGAGGCGACGGCGGCCCAACACTCTCTGCTGCCGGCCATCGAGGCGATGACGGCCGGCAGCGACAAATTCACGCCTATTGCGTCAGTGAGCCTGACGCGCTGAGCGGACCAGGCCGTGCACACGGCCAGCGTATGCTCGGCCGTGTCCACGGCTCCGGACGCACAGCTCTTGCAGTCGGGCGCCGACTCTACTCCCACCAGCTCCCACAGGTACTTGGCAAAGCAGCCGTGACCTGTGAGGAGCTGGGTCAAATGGTAGGTCGGCACCCTGTGCGGCGCCTCGACCCACTGACGCAATACTGGGCGCACGGCCGTGAGAAGCCGTGCGCTCACCCTACTAAGTTCCAATTTAGAGGCCCACCTCCCGAAGAGGTCGTCGCGGAATTCGCCTCTCCAGCGAGCGACCTCGTCGGGGGCGGGCTCCACTCCGTCTTGCCGCATCAGGGCCCTCCTTCGGTGAACCCCCGCCAGGACCCCAGCCTCGAGGTCCCAGGGGAGGCTCCCGGAAATCACACATGCCGCCTCCAGCGACACGGTGTGGTACGCTCGTGCGGCCCTCTGCGCCATCACACGCTGCGCGCGACGCAGCAGCGTGGAGTTCTCGGCGCTGAGAGCCGCAGCCGCCCAGATGGGCGCTCCGTAGAGCGCCTTCGAGCGCACCACCGTGTCGTAGAGGCGGCGGCCGACACTACCGGCCCCCCCGCAATTCGGGAGCAACCGGGCGAGCATTCCGGCGCACGCCACCAGCTTCGGCGCCAGCGCCCGGAAATGCTCGCCGAACCTCCACCGACTGTCCAGCGTCAGCCCCAAGTATTTCAGCTTGGAGCCGACGGCGATGGAGGCCCCTCCCACTACAATGCTGTAGTCGCGGGGGGGCCTTGCCCGAGGCCCATGGAAGAATAGGGCCTCGGACTTCTCGAGGGCCACTTCTAGCCCGAGGGCCCTGATGCGGCTCACAATCTGCGCGGTGCCCGCCGTGGCGAGGACACCGGCATCTCTGAAATTTGGGCCCCGCGCGGTAACCAGGGTATCGTCGGCGTAGCATATGACGCCGACTCCCCGAAGATTGGTACCGCGCAGGACCCAGTCAAATCCAATGTTCCACAGGAGTGGGCCCAGCACCGACCCCTGTGGAACACCGCACGACATGTCCCGGCGGACTACACGATCCCGGGCCGGGTAGAAAATGGCCCGGTCCGTAAAGTAGTCCGCCAGGACCCTCCTGAGGTACCACGGAACTTTGTGGTACCTCAGGGCCAGAGAGGGATGGCAGGTGGTGGGGGGCAGAAGGTCCCGGGGAGTAGGTCGCAGCGCCGCCGTCGAACGCGAGGCGGCGCCAAACTCTAGCCGAGGGCAGCCTAACCCGCCGCCGGCCCAGAAGAAAAAGAAGCCGCGCAAACTCCGCGTGCCCAAAGCAGCTGCGGTGGTTATCACCGTGCTGCCGGAGGGCAAAGAAAAGGGCCTGACGTATGAGGCCGTCCTCAAACGCGCCCGACGGGATGTCGACGTCTCCGAC
This sequence comes from Orgyia antiqua, assembly GCA_916999025.1. NCBI lineage: Eukaryota > Metazoa > Arthropoda > Insecta > Lepidoptera > Erebidae > Orgyia > Orgyia antiqua. The sequence continues at coordinate 186,438 of OU779871.1, read as the reverse complement.
ATCGGAGTCGTCGCCGCGAGGACCCGTCAAGCCCGCACGGGGGCCCGAATCTTGGAGTTCCCCGGTGCTGAAGGCGCGAGGATGGCCGATGCGATGGCCGAGAGGTTGCTGGGCCTGTTTCCAGTGGAGAGTGGTGTCCGGGTCGCCAGGTCCGTGAGATGCGCCGAATTGCGCATCTCCGGGCTGGACGACTCTGTGACGACGGATGAGATCCGGGAGGCCATCGCCTCGAAAACCGGGTCTCCAGTAGACACCGTCCGGGTGGGCACCATTCGTCCAGGCCCAGGTGGTGTAGGTGCCGCGTGGGCATCGTGTCCTGTCGCGGCGGCCAAGTCTCTGGCTGCCGCAGGTAGACTCCTGGTGGGCTGGAGCGCTGCGCGGGTGACCGTGCTGGAGCCTCGGCCCGCCAGGTGCTATAAGTGCATGGCGGTCGGTCACACTAGGCCGCTGTGCACTAACTGCTTCGACTGCAGCGGGCTCTGCTTCCGCTGCGGTCAGGCAGGGCACCAGGCGGCAACCTGCACCGCTGCCTTCTCGCCTCGATGCGCATCAGAGCCCTCTTTCGGTAAACCCCCACCCCAGGTTTTTTTTTTTTTTTTTTACGTAGGAATGCTTTTTACGCACTTACCCTCCGGCCGCAGGGGCAGCCTTCGGACGTCGTGTTGGACTCCCGGGGAGAAATCTCGACCCAGCCTACCAACTAAACCTACGGTGTTCTCCTCACCCGTTGCCGGGCCACGGTAGTCACTCAGGTATTACCGCGACCCGACACGGGGTGGCCCCCTAACGGTGGGGGCTCACTGTGACAGGGGTGAGCGGCGTGCCCACCCCCGTCGGACCGTCACCCCTCGCCCGAACACGGGGCGAGAGGTCGTCCGCCACCCTAGCGACAGGCCCCCTGGCCTGCCGCGTATGGCCACGCGGGCCAGGGCCGCCGGCAATTGTGCGCCGACGACCCCTACCCGCGGCCCTGCGGGGGGGCAATGTTGCGCCCGAGCGCTCACGCTCCCGCAGGGCTTCTCTCTTCGCCGCCATCACCTCGGATGCAAACGAGGCGACGGCGGCCCAACACTCTTTGCTGCCGGCCATCGAAGCGATGACGGCCGGCAGCGACAAATTACCGCCGATTGCGCCAGTGAGCCTGGCGCGCTGGACAGCCCAGGCCGTGCACACGACCAACGTGTGCTCGGCCGTGTCCACGGCTCCAGACGAGCAGCTCTTGCAACCGGGTGCGGCCTCGATGCCCACCAGCTCCCACAGGTACTTGGCGAAGCAGCCGTGACCCGTGAGGAGCTGGGTTAGATGGTATGTAGGCACCCGGTGCGGCGCCTCGACCCACTGACGCAAGACGGGGCGCACGGCGGAAAGTAGCCGCGCGCCCGACGACACAGATGCCAACTTGTCCGCCCACCTCCCGAAGAGGTCGTCGCGAAATTCGCCTCTCCAGCGAGCGACCTCCTCGAGGGCGGGCTCAATTCTCGCCTCAGTGCGCATCAGAGCCCTCTTTCGGTAAACCCCCGCCTGGACCTCAGCTTCGAGGTCCCAGGGGAGGCTCCCGGCAACAACACAAGCCGCCTCCAGTGACACCGTGTGGTACGCCCGTGCGGCCCTCTGCGCCATCACACGCTGCGCACGACGCAGCAGCGTGGAGTTCTCGGCGCTGAGAGCCGCGGCCGCCCAAATGGGCGCTCCGTAGAGCGCCTTCGAGCGCACCACCGTGTCGTAGAGGCGACGACCGACACAACCGGCCCCCCCGCTATTCGGGAGCAACCGGGCGAGCATTCCGGCGCACGCCACTAGCTTCGGCGCCAGCGCCCGGAAGTGCTCGCCGAACCTCCACCGACTGTCCAGAACCAGTCCCAGATATTTTATTTTATTTCCGACAGTGATGGAGGCCCCTCCCACTACGATACTGTAGTCTCGGGGGGGCCTCGCCCGAGGCCCGTGGAAGAAGAGGGCCTCGGACTTCTCGAGGGCAACTTCGAGCCCGAGGGCCCTGATGCGACTTACGATGTGCGCGGTGCCTGCAGTAGCCAGGACACCGGCGTCACGAAAAGAAGGGCCCTGCGCGGTCACCAGGGTGTCGTCGGCGTAACAAATGACGCCGACCCCCCGAAGATTGGCGCCGCGCAGGACCCAATCGAACCCGATGTTCCACAGGAGTGGGCCCAGCACCGACCCCTGTGGAACACCACACGACATGTCCCGGCGGACTACACGATCCCGGGCCGGGTAGAAGATGGCCCGGTCCGTAAAGTAGTCCGCCAGGACCCTCCTGAGGTACCACGGAACTTTGTGGTACCTCAGGGCCTCCTTAATTGTCGCCCAGGGGAGGGTGTTGAAAGCGTTAGCAATGTCAAGAGACACTGCCAACAACACCCCCCCCCGTGAAACTACATTTACGACTCTGTCCCTCAGCCGGGACACGGCGTCGATCGTCGACCGCGCGCGGCGGAAACCAAACTGATTATCACTTAAGTCCGGGCCCACCGTCTCTAGGTGGCGGACGAGGCGCGCTGCGACAACTCTCTCGAACGTTTTGCACGCCTCGTCGAGAAGTACGATTGGACGGTAGGCCGACGGAGAGTCGGGGGGTCGCCCGTGCTTCTGAAGCAGCACGAGCTTCCCCGTTTTCCACCGCCGCGGGACTCTGCCGGACGCCATGCACTCCGACATGAGGGACAGAACCTCCTCTTCCAGGACCGGCGTCACGCGGGCGAGAACCCGCCCAGGAACACCGTCCGGGCCCGGGGCGCGGTTCCTCTCTTTGAGTTTGAGGACCGCAACCCCCAACTCGGCCTCGGACACGGGCGGCACTTCCTCGCCCGCAGCCGGTCCCTCATCTTGTGTCGCCACCGCCATCCTCGGCGGCGACCACTCTTCTCTCGCCGGGAAGAGCGAGCTGACCACCCTTTCAACGAAGAGTGGCTCGAGGGTTCTCGTCAGCGGGGGCGCCGCTGGACGGAGTTTCTGCATTACCGTCTTGTACGGGCGCCCCCATGGATCTCGATCCACGCTCTCGAGCCACTCCTGCCAACTCTCGGCTTTGGCGGCCTTGATGGCAGCGGTGAACGAATTTCTCGCAGCCCGGTACGCGGCGAGCAATACCTCCTCTTGGGCGGGGTCTCTATTGGCCCTCCTGCGACTGCGGGTGTACCGGCGCCGAGACATTTGGCACTCGGTGCGGAGGCCCTGAAGATGGGGCCTCCACCAGTACACCTGCTTGCGCGGAGGGGTCGGACCCGCCCGGATCATCGCCGCGTCGCAGACGCGAGAGAGCGCTCCAGAAAGCCGCTCGCATCTCGCGTCCACGTCCAGGCCGCTCCCTATATTTACGCCATGGGTCCCATTGGGACCCGCGATCCACCGCTCCACTATAGCCGCCTCGGTGGCCAGCTCTGGGTCCAGGGTGTTAAGCCTCCACCGAGGACCCTCTCCCGGCAGGGGACGGTCCAGCTCGACGGCTGGGGCGTCCGTGGGGGATGGGGCTAGGTCGAACCGGATGTACCGGTGGTCCGACAGCGTCTCCACCCCCTCCTCCACCCTCCACCGCCTCGCGCGGCGGGCCAGGGCGGGACTAACAAACGACAGGTCGACAATTGACCCACCCGTGTGCCGGACGCACGTCAAGACCGTCCCCGTGTTTAATAGTACTAATCCGGTGGACACCGCCCACTCCTCTAGGGTGTCACCCCTGGCATCGGTCGCCGGAGATCCCCACGACCGGGATTTGGCATTGAAATCTCCGGCGACCACCACAGGGGTGGGGTGCACTTCCGCCACGAGGCCGCCCACCTCGGTGAGAAGACGCTCGAACTCGGCGAGCGTCCTATTGGGCGAGAAGTACACGCCGACCACTGCAACGTCGCCCAGCGACGCGAGTACGCACCCGTGGCCCCTCAACACCCTCTGAAAGGGACGGGGGGCAGCACGGCGCCGCCAAGAGACGATAGCCACCGAACCGTCCAGATCGCCCACCCAGTCATCACGGGCTTGGACGCGGTACGGCTCAGCGACTATGGCTACACTTATTTGCCACTGCGCAGCGGTCTGGAGAAGAAGATCCTGAGCCGCTGCGCAGTGATTAATATTCGCCTGCAGTAGTGACACCCTGTTGGCCATTTAATTGGTGGCGGTGTCCATTGCCTCCGGGGCAGCACCAGGCTGAGGTGCTACCGAAGACGGGGCGGGGGGTTTAGGATTTACCCCGCCCGTCTTTCTAGTCGCTCTCGGTTTTTTGGCCATCGCCGGGCACTTTTTATGGCCCAGACGATGACCGGAGTCGGCGCCCTCCGACGCGCAGATTGCGCACGAGGGCTCCGCCGAACAGGCTGCCGCCTTGTGGCCCGGTTGCCCGCACCGGAAGCAGAGCGCACTGCGGTCCACTGCGCACGTGCACTGCACTCCTACATGCCCCGGTGCGAGGCAGCGGAAGCAACGCTGCGGCCGCGCGTCCAGAAGCGCGGCTCGGGCCGTCGACCAACCGATGGTGAGATGTCCACCATCGGTGACCTTTTTGGCCGCCGGGACAGGGCACTTGACCCAGACGGTCCCAGGGCGGCCAGGTGGGCGGGTGATGTTGCCCACCTTGACTAAATCGGGGCGGCAGCCCCCCACGTTAGCGACAGACGCGGCCACTAGATCGGCAGTGACCGCGTCTCCAACCCCCACCCCAGGTTAGGTTTTTTTTTTTTTTTTTTTTTTTTTACGTAGGAATGCTTTTTACGCACTTACCCTCCGGCTGCGGGGGCAGCCGTCGGACGTCGTGTTGGACTCCCGGGGAGTAAAATTTCTCTCGACCCAGCCTACCAACTAAACCTACGGTGTCCTCCTCGCCCGTTGCCGGGCCGTGGTGGTTACTCAGGTATTACCACGACCCGACACGGGGGGCCCCCTAGCGGTGGGGGCTCACTGTGACGGGGGGTGAGCGACGTGCCCCCCCCGTCGGACTGTCACCCCTCGCCCGAACACGAGGCGAGGGGTCGTCCGCCACATTGGGCGCGACAGGTCCCCCGACCTGCCGCGCGTGGCCATCTCGCGGGCCGGGGCCGCCGACTATTGCGCGCCGACGACCCCTACCCGCGGCCCTGCGGGGGGGAAGAGTTGCCCCCGAGCGTTCTCGCTCACGCAGGGCTTCTCGTTTTGCCGCCATCACCTCGGATGCGAAGGAGGTGACGGCGGCCCAGCACTCTTTGCTGCCGGCCATCGAAGCGATGACGGCCGGCAGCGACAAATTTCCGCCAATTACGCCAGTGAGTCTGGCGCGCTGGACAGACCAGGCCGTGCACACGACCAACGTGTGCTCGGCCGTGTCCACGGCTCCGGACGAGCAGCTCTTGCAACCGGGTGCGGCTTCGACGCCCACCAGCTCCCACAGGTACTTGGCGAAGCAGCCGTGACCTGTGAGGAGCTGGGTAAGATGGTATGTTGGCACCCGGTGCGGCGCCTCGACCCACTGACGCAATACGGGGCGCACGGCAGAAAGAAGCCGCGCGCCCGACGTCACCACTGACAACCTCTCGGCCCACCTCCCGAAGAGGACGTCGCGAAATTCGCCTCTCCAGCGAGCGACCTCATCGGGGGCGGGCTCCATTCTCGCCTCACTGCACATCAGGGCCCTCCGTCGGTAGACCCCCGCCAGGACCCCAGCCTCGAGGTCCCAGGGGAGGCTCCCTGCGATTACGCATGCCGCCTCCAGCGACACGGTATGGTACGCCCGAGCGGCTCTCTGCGCCATCACACGCTGCGCTCGTCGCAGCAGCGTGGAGTTCTCGGCGCTGAGAGCCGCAGCCGCCCATATGGGCGCTCCGTAGAGCGCCTTCGAGCGCACCACCGCGTCATAGAGGCGGCGACCGACGCTACCGGCCCCCCCGCTATTCGGGAGCAACCGGGCGAGCATTCCGGCGCACGCCACCAACTTCGGCGCCAGCGCCCGGAAGTGCTCGCCGAACCTCCACCGACTGTCCAGGACCAGTCCCAGATATTTCATCTTTTCTCCGACAGCGATGGAGGCCCCTCCCACCACGATACTATAGTCGCGGGGGGGCCTTGCCCGAGGCCCGTGAAAGAAGAGGGCCTCGGACTTCTCGAGGGCCACTTCGAGCCCGAGGGCCCTGATGCGGCTTACGACGTGCGCGGTGCCTGCAGTTGCCAGGACACCGGCGTCACGGAACGTAGGGCCCCGCGCGGTCACCAGGGTATCGTCGGCGTAACAAATGACGCCGACTCCCCGAAGATTGGCACCGCGCAGGACCCAGTCAAAACCCCAGGTTTTTTTTTTTTAACGTAGGAATGCTTTTTACGCACTTACCCTCCGGCCGCAGGGGCAGCCTTCGGACGTCGTGTTGGACTCCCGGGGAGAAATCTCGACCCAGCCTACCAACTAAACCTACGGTGTTCTCCTCACCCGTTGCCGGGCCACGGTAGTTACTCAGGTATTACCGCGACCCGACACGGGGTGGCCCCCTAACGGTGGGGGCTCACTGTGACAGGGGTGAGCGGCGTGCCCACCCCCGTCGGACCGTCACCCCTCGCCCGAACACGGGGCGAGAGGTCGTCCGCCACCCTAGCGACAGGCCCCCTGGCCTGCCGCGTATGGCCACGCGGGCCGGGGCCGCCGGCAATTGTGCGCCGACGACCCCTACCCGCGGCCCTGCGGGGGGGCAGTGTTGCGCCCGAGCGCTCACGCTCCCGCAGGGCTTCTCTCTTCGCCGCCATCACCTCGGATGCAAACGAGGCGACGGCGGCCCAACACTCTTTGCTGCCGGCCATCGAAGCGATGACGGCCGGCAGCGACAAATTAACGCCGATTGCGCCAGTGAGCCTGGCGCGCTGGACAGCCCAGGCCGTGCACACGACCAACGTGTGCTCGGCCGTGTCCACGGCTCCAGACGGGCAGCTCTTGCAACCGGGTGCGGCCTCGATGCCCACCAGCTCCCACAGGTACTTGGCGAAGCAGCCGTGACCCGTGAGGAGCTGGGTTAGATGGTATGTAGGCACCCGGTGCGGCGCCTCGACCCACTGACGCAAGACGGGGCGCACGGCGGAAAGTAGCCGCGCGCCCGACGACACAGAGGTCAACCTATCCGCCCACCTCCCGAAGAGGACGTCGCGAAATTCGCCTCTCCAGCGAGCGACCTCCTCGGGGGCGGGCTCATTTCTCGCCTCGATGCGCATCAGAGCCCTCTTTCGGTAAACCCCCGCCAGGACCTCAGCTTCGAGGTCCCAGGGGAGGCTCCCGGCAACGACACAGGCCGCCTCCAGTGACACCGTGTGGTACGCCCGTGCGGCCCTCTGCGCCATCACACGCTGCGCGCGACGCAGCAGCGTGGAGTTCTCGGCGCTGAGAGCCGCGGCCGCCCAAATGGGCGCTCCGTAGAGCGCCTTCGAGCGCACCACCGTGTCGTAGAGGCGACGACCGACACAACCGGCCCCCCCGCTATTCGGGAGCAACCGGGCGAGCATTCCGGCGCACGCCACTAGCTTCGGCGCCAGCGCCCGGAAGTGCTCGCCGAACCTCCACCGACTGTCCAGAACCAGTCCCAGATACTTTATTTTATTTCCGACAGCGATGGAGGCCCCTCCCACTACGATACTGTAGTCTCGGGGGGGCCTCGCCCGAGGCCCGTGGAAGAAGAGGGCCTCGGACTTCTCGAGGGCAACTTCGAGCCCGAGGGCCCTGATGCGTCTTACTATGTGCGCGGTGCCTGCAGTAGCCAGGACACCGGCGTCACGAAAAGAAGGGCCCTGCGCGGTCACCAGGGTGTCGTCGGCGTAACAAATGACGCCGACTCCCCGAAGATTGGCACCGCGCAGGACCCAATCAAACCCGATGCTCCACAGGAGTGGGCCCAGCACCGACCCCTGTGGAACACCACACGACATGTCCCGGCGGACTACACGATCCCGGGCCGGGTAGAAGATGGCCCGGTCCGTAAAGTAGTCCGCCAGGACCCTCCTGAGGTACCACGGAACTTTGTGGTACCTCAGGGCCTCCTTAATTGTCGCCCAGGGGAGGGTGTTGAAAGCGTTAGCAATGTCAAGAGACACTGCCAACAACACCCCCCCCTGCGAAACCGCTTTCTCGACTCGGTCCCTCAGTCGGGACACGGCGTCAATCGTCGACAGCGCGCGGCGGAACCCGAACTGAACGTCGCTCAGGTCCGGGCCCACCGCCTCCAAGTGTCGGACGAGGCGCGCTGCGACGACCCTTTCAAAGGTCTTGCACGCCTCGTCGAGAAGGACAATCGGACGGTAGGCCGACGGAGAGTCGGGGGGTCGCCCGTGCTTCTGAAGCAGCACGAGCTTCCCCGTTTTCCACCGCCGCGGGACTCTGCCGGACGCCATGCACTCCGACATGAGGGACAGAACCTCCTCTTCCAGGACCGGTGTCACGCGGGCGAGAACCCGCCCAGGAACACCGTCCGGGCCCGGGGCGCGGTTCCTCTCTTTGAGTTTGAGGACCGCAACCCCCAACTCGGCCTCGGACACGGGCGGCACTTCCTCGCCCGCAGCCGGTCCCTCATCTTGTGTCGCCGCCGCCATCCTCGGCGGCGACCACTCTTCTCTCGCCGGGAAGAGCGAGCTGACCACCCTTTCAACGAAGAGTGGCTCGAGGGTTCTCGTCAGCGGGGGCGCCGCTGGACGGAGTTTCTGCATTACCGTCTTGTACGGGCGCCCCCATGGATCTCGATCCACGCTCTCGAGCCACTCCTGCCAACTCTCGGCTTTGGCGGCCTTGATGGCAGCGGTGAACGAATTTCTCGCAGCCCGGTACGCGGCGAGCAATACCTCCTCTTGGGCGAGGTCTCTATTGGCCCTCCTGCGACTGCGGGTGTACCGGCGCCGAGACATTTGGCACTCGGTGCGGAGGCCCTGAAGATGGGGCCTCCACCAGTACACCCGCTTGCGCGGAGGAGTCGGACCCGCCCGGATCATCGCCGCGTCGCAGACGCGAGAGAGCGCTCCAGAAAGCCGCTCGCATCTCGCGTCCACGTCCAGGCCGCTCCCTATATTTACGCCATGGGTCCCATTGGGACCCGCGATCCACCGCTCCACTATAGCCGCCTCGGTAGTCAAAACCCCAGGTTAGGTTAGGTTAGGTTTTTTTTTTTTTTTTTTTTACGTAGGAATGCTTTTTACGCACTTACCCTCCGGCCGCAGGGGCAGCCTTCGGACGTCGTGTTGGACTCCCGGGGAGAAAATCTCGACCCAGCCTACCAACTAAACCTACGGTGTTCTCCTCACCCGTTGCCGGGCCACGGTAGTTACTCAGGTATTACCGCGACCCGACACGGGGTGGCCCCCTAACGGTGGGGGCTCACTGTGACAGGGGTGAGCGGTGTGCCCACCCCCGTCGGACCGTCACCCCTCGCCCGAACACGGGGCGAGAGGTCGTCCGCCACCCTAGCGACAGGCCCCCTGGCCTGCCGCGTATGGCCACGCGGGTCAGGGCCGCCGGCAATTGTGCGCCGACGACCCCTACCCGCGGCCCTGCGGGGGGGCAGTGTTGCGCCCGAGCGCTCACGCTCCCGCAGGGCTTCTCTCTTCGCCGCCATCACCTCGGATGCAAACGAGGCGACGGCGGCCCAACACTCTTTGCTGCCGGCCATCGAAGCGATGACGGCCGGCAGCGACAAATTAACGCCGATTGCGCCAGTGAGCCTGGCGCGCTGGACAGCCCAGGCCGTGCACACGACCAACGTGTGCTCGGCCGTGTCCACGGCTCCAGACGGGCAGCTCTTGCAACCGGGTGCGGCCTCGATGCCCACCAGCTCCCACAGGTACTTGGCGAAGCAGCCGTGACCCGTGAGGAGCTGGGTTAGATGGTATGTAGGCACCCGGTGCGGCGCCTCGACCCACTGACGCAAGACGGGGCGCACGGCGGAAAGTAGCCGCGCGCCCGACGACACAGAGGTCAACCTATCCGCCCACCTCCCGAAGAGGACGTCGCGAAATTCGCCTCTCCAGCGAGCGACCTCCTCGGGGGCGGGCTCATTTCTCGCCTCGATGCGCATCAGAGCCCTCTTTCGGTAAACCCCCGCCAGGACCTCAGCTTCGAGGTCCCAGGGGAGGCTCCCGGCAACGACACAGGCCGCCTCCAGTGACACCGTGTGGTACGCCCGTGCGGCCCTCTGCGCCATCACACGCTGCGCGCGACGCAGCAGCGTGGAATTCTCGGCGCTGAGAGCCGCGGCCGCCCAAATGGGCGCTCCGTAGAGCGCCTTCGAGCGCACCACCGTGTCGTAGAGGCGGCGACCGACACAACCGGCCCCCCCGCTATTCGGGAGCAACCGGGCGAGCATTCCGGCGCACGCCACTAGCTTCGGCGCCAGCGCCCGGAAATGCTCGCCGAACCTCCACCGACTGTCCAGAACCAGTCCCAGATACTTTATTTTATTTCCGACAGTGATGGAGGCCCCTCCCACTACGATACTGTAGTCTCGGGGGGGCCTCGCCCGAGGCCCGTGGAAGAAGAGGGCCTCGGACTTCTCGAGGGCAACTTCAAGCCCGAGGGCCCTGATGCGTCTTACTATGTGCGCGGTGCCTGCAGTAGCCAGGACACCGGCATCTCGAAAGGTAGGGCCCCGCGCGGTGACCAGGGTATCGTCGGCGTAACAAATGACGCCGACTCCCCGAAGATTGGCACCGCGCAGGACCCAGTCGAACCCTATGTTCCACAGGAGTGGGCCCAGCACCGACCCTTGTGGAACACCACACGACATGTCCCGGCGGACTACACGATCCCGGGCCGGGTAGAAGATGGCCCGGTCCGTAAAGTAGTCCGCCAGGACCCTCCTGAGGTACCACGGAACTTTGTGGTACCTCAGGGCCTCCAAAATTGTCGCCCAGGGGAGGGTGTTGAAAGCGTTAGCAATGTCAAGAGACACTGCCAACAACACCCCCCCCTGTGAAACCGCTTCCTCTACTCGGTCCCTCAGTCGGGACACGGCGTCAATCGTCGACCGCGCGCGGCGGAACCCAAACTGGAAATCGCTCAGATCCGGGCCCACCGCCTCCAAGTGTCGGACGAGGCGTGCTGCGACGACCCTTTCGAAGGTCTTGCACGCCTCGTCAAGAAGGACAATCGGACGGTAGGCCGACGCAGAGTCGGGGGGTCGCCCGTGCTTTTGGAGCAGCACGAGCTTCCCAGACTTCCACCGCCGCGGGACTCTGCCGGACGCCATGCACTCCGACATGAGGGACAAAATCTCCTCTTCCAGGACCGGCGTCACGCGGGCGAGAACCCGCCCAGGAACACCGTCCGGGCCCGGGGCGCGGTTCCTCTCTTTGAGTTTGAGGACCGCAACCCCCAACTCGGCCTCGGACACGGGCGGCACTTCCTCGCCCGCAGCCGGTCCCTCATATTGTGTCGCCGCCGCCATCCTCGGCGGCGACCACTCTTCTCTCGCCGGGAAGAGCGAGCTGACCACCCTTTCAACGAAGAGTGGCTCGAGGGTTCTCGTCAGCGGGGGCGCCGCTGGACGGAGTTTCTGCATTACCGTCTTGTACGGGCGCCCCCATGGATCTCGATCCACGCTCTCGAGCCACTCCTGCCAACTCTCGGCTTTGGCGGCCTTGATGGCAGCGGTGAACGAATTTCTCGCAGCCCGGTACGCGGCGAGCAATACCTCCTCTTGGGCGAGGTCTCTATTGGCCCTCCTGCGACTGCGGGTGTACCGGCGCCGAGACATTTGGCACTCGGTGCGGAGGCCCTGAAGATGGGGCCTCCACCAGTACACCTGCTTGCGCGGAGGGGTCGGACCCGCCCGGATCATCGCCGCGTCGCAGACGCGAGAGAGCGCTCCAGAAAGCCGCTCGCATCTCGCGTCCACGTCCAGGCCGCTCCCTATATTTACGCCATGGGTCCCATTGGGACCCGCGATCCACCGCTCCACTATAGCCGCCTCGGTGGCCAGCTCTGGGTCCAGGGTGTTAAGTCTCCACCGAGGACCCTCTCCCGGCAGGGGACGGTCCAGCTCGACGGCCGGGGCGTCCGTGGGGGATGGGACTAGGTCGAACCGGATGTATCGGTGGTCCGACAGCGTCTCCACCCCCTCCTCCACCCTCCACCGCCTCGTGCGGCGGGCCAGGGCGGGACTAGCAAACGACAGGTCGACAATTGACCCGCCCGTGTGCCGGACGCACGTCAAGACCGTCCCCGTGTTCAACAGCACCAATCCGGAGGACACCGCCCACTCCTCTAGGGTGTCACCCCTGGCATCGGTCGCCGGAGATCCCCACGACCGGGATTTGGCATTGAAATCTCCGGCGACCACCACAGGGGTGGGGTGCACTTCCGCCACGAGGCCGCCCACCTCAGTGAGAAGACGCTCGAACTCGGCGAGCGTCCTGTTGGGCGAGAAGTACACCCCGACTACTGCAACGTCGCCCAGCGACGCGAGTACGCACCCGTGGCCCCTTAACACCCTCTGAAAGGGACGGGGGGCAGCACGGCGCCGCCAAGCGACGATAGCCACCGAACCGTCCAGATCGCCCACCCAGTCATCACGGGCTTGGACGCGGTACGGCTCAGCGACTATGGCTACACTTACTTGCCACTGCGCAGCGGTCTGGAGAAGAAGATCCTGAGCCGCTGCGCAGTGATTAATATTCGCCTGCAGTATTGACACCCTGTTGGCCATTTAATTGGCGGCGGTGTCCATAGCCTCCGGGGCAGCACCAGGCTGAGGTGCTACCGAAGACGGGGCGGAGGGTTTAGGATTTCCCCCACCCGTCTTTCTCGTCGCTTTCGGCTTCTTGGCCATCGCTGGGCACTTTTTATGGCCCAGACGATGGCCGGAGTCAACGCCCTCCGACGCGCAGATTGCGCACGAGGGCTCCGCCGAACAGGCTGCCGCCTTGTGGCCCGGTTGCCCGCACCGGAAGCAGAGCGCACTGCGGTCCACTGCGCACGTGCACTGCACTCCAACGTGCCCCGGTGCGAGGCAGCGGAAGCAACGCTGCGGCCGCGCGTCCAGAAGCGCGGCCCGGGCCGTCGACCAACCGATGGTGAGACGTCCACCATCGGTGACCTTTTTGGCCGCCGGGACAGGGCACTTGACCCAGACGGTTCCAGGGCGGCCAGGTGGGCGGGTGATGTTGCCCACCTTGACTAAATCGGGGCGGCAGCCCCCCACGTTAGCGACAGACGCGGCCACTAGATCGGCAGTGACCGCGTCTCCCAGACCGGAGATGCGCATCTCGGCGCACTGCTCCGGCCTGGACACTTTGGCGACGTCACCGATGACCTCGCGTATTTTGGTCGCGAGTTCATCGGCCTTTTTAGTTTTTTCGGCCCCGGAGACTTCCAACACACGGCCCCCAGTCCGGGCCGTGCGGAATTTAACGCCAGTTATTCCCAAGGCGGAGAGCTGGATGGCGCCCTCGGCCTTGGCCATGACCTCGGCATAGGTCCGAGCACTACCCTGCGGCAGGGTCACGACCACCGCAGCCGTCTTGGGGGCGCGCAGTTTGCGAGCGCGCTTCCCGTTCTTCTTTTTATTTTGTTGTTGTTGCTGTTGCGCTGGAGCAGCAGGCGCAGCAGCAGAATTCGCCGGCCGTGGCGCTCTTGGCTTGCGCGCCACGACGTTCCACGCCTCCTTCTGTTGTGATTGGGGAGGCGGCGTCGGTTCTGCGGTGGTGGTGTTCTTCACCGGCTGGACGGCGGTGGCCTTCTTCGCCGGCTGGGACGCGGGTCTCTCCTGAACAGCAGCGGGTGGAGCAGCTGACTGTTGGCGGGCGGCCTGCGATTCTTGGGCCGCCAGGCTCTTCTTACTCTTCCTCGACTTCTTCCCCGCGGCTTGAGTTGTAGCGGGGGCGGAGGAGAGCGGCTGCACCGGCTTGGGTGTTGGAAGAGCCGGGTAATCTTCTCGGACGCTCGGAGCGCTTGCGGGAGCAGTTTCGGCGCTCAACCTTGCTCGACGAGCGTCTGCTGCCAGTGGAGGGCGGGAGCGCTGCTCCGGGAGGAGACGGTCATTGATTCCGGCCATTCTGGAATCAATGAAGAATGCTATTTCCTCTCTTGTCATCATCTGCGAGGAGGAGGCTGGCTGGGGTTGGGTCTGCAGCATTCTTCTGAGCTCCGCTAGTTCAGCGCGGAGCGTAGGTTAGGTTAGGTTAGGTTAGGTTAGGTTAGGTTAGGTTAGGTTAGGTTAGGTTAGGTTAGGTTAGGTTTTTTTTTTTTTTTTTTTTTTTTTTTTGTCCGGATGCTAAGACCCGGCCCGCGATTCTCCCCTAAAATAATCAGGGACCTTGTTAGATTTTTATTTTTGAGACTATTGTTAGTGAAAAGGAGACTTATTTGTACAACACAATACAGCTTTGGTCAATCTTATGCGATGGAAGTAGTTTCCCTATTATAGAGTGATACATATTTATTTACATACCAACAGCAATACATACGATATCTTTAAATACTATAAATATACCTATTCATTTATATATTTCAATATGGTAACATAATACAAGTTATTAATACAATACTATAATTTAACAATACAATCATAACAGTTGCACTTACATATTATAACATATACTTACAATATAACTTTATATAAATTTACAAAGAACTTACATAGATATTATAATGATACTTTAATTAATATTCATTCTTTTAGCAGTAATGCTCATGATTACCGTATAAAGTTTTTTTTTTTTTTTTTTTTTTTTTTTTTTTTTTTTTTTTTTTTTTTTTTACATACATTTAAATACACATAATACAATACTAGCGGTTTACACTTAAATACATACATGATCTTAAGGCATTTTTATAATTAATTCTACTACGTACATACATCTGCATACAGCAGTAATTCTTATGATTACTGTTTAAAATCAAGTTTTAGGAAAGAAGAGAGCGTCATATATTAATATTCTAAGACAGCAATATACGTCTAAATAATATATAAATCAAAGCAGAGTCCATTTTACAAAAAGAGAGAGATCATACATTAATACAAACTAACAGCCTACATTAAGATAGAATCAAATTTAGAAGAAGAAAGAGAGAGATTAAACATTCAAATACCAAACTAGCAACATTACAATATAAGGTAGGTTATTCTATATATTAAAGATATATAGTTATGTAAATAGCATATTTACACACTTATCACTATTGGTTCTGTCATGGTTGCAGTTTGAATCAAATGTAATTAAATACATATAAATATGATTTTTTGAATAAATATACTCACATATCACTCGTGTCGCTAACCAATTGTTTCTGTTTAGGGAGCCGAAGACCGTGACGGAGTCCCGGGCCATTTGTGCAGCGGTTGGTGAGTGTGGTTTGGTCATCAAACCACTCCCAACCAGACGCAGATTTAGGCAAGTCATAGGTCCAGTACTTGGTACCTCGACCAACCCTCCGCAAACGCCGATTGAGAGTGGTAGCGACTTCGAGTTGTGTGGGATATAATACATATAGTACATTCTAGTAAGTAGTAATATATAATATATACATAAACAGTACACTAGATAATAATTAAGGTAAAAACATATACTTAAATAAATACTTAAATATACTTCCGGGAGCCTGATATAATAAACATAGATAAACGCGACGCGACTAAAAGTAGGCGACACTGGCTCGCGCCAAGGCGTCCCACTTGGCCCGCACAGGACACTCCGCACTGTGCGCCGCGTGTGCCGGATTGGGCATCCTCGCCCTGGTGCAGTTACGACACGAGGGGCCCTCGCCCGCTTTAAGCCTCGGACAAGCCACCTGGAGGTGCTCGCCTCCGCAATAGTTGCAGAGGTCTGCATTCTCCGGGCACTGCTTACGTCCGTGACCAAAGCCCTGGCACCTCGTGCACTGCACCAGTGGAGACTGATCCTCGACCCGCACGCTCTGGAGGTCGATGTAGACCCTGCCAGCCGATGTGAGCCGTTGCCATAATAGCGGCGAGACCCGGAGGACGGCGTGGCACTCTTGAGGGTTCCTCGCCCTCCTCCGGAATCGTACCTCAGCTTCGACCACATCGGCCGTCAGGTCCTCCAGAATATGTTTGTTCTGCTCTTTTAATGCCGTCTTTATGTCGCTGTCCGTGTTGTACTTAAGAAGGTTTTTCAATATGACAAGTGGTTTTTTATTAGAGGCCACCTCGATGCTCAGGTCTCTATTTTTCTGGAGGCACGCTTCGGCCCTCGATAGCTCTTCTCTGCTTCCGCAGCTGAGGATGATTCTGCCGTCGCGCACCTTCCGGAGCCTCTCCACTCTGAGGCCACTATTTCTAGCGTCGAGTGAGGTCCTCACCTTCTCGATCACCTCGTCACAGGTGTCCATGCCACCTGCAGACGATACGATCAAGGAGAAGTGAGGGCCCACAGGCACACCGGGAGGCAGCGGGGGAGGTCGCGCAGATGCGGGTATAGGATTGACAGGGGCGGATCGTACGGCCTCAGCGTAAGTGGGGACAGCGTCCCTCACTGCAGCGAGTGTTCCCTCAAGCTCTCGCCCCATTTCCTGCCACCTCTGCACGGTCTCCTCCACCACCTTATTGCCTTCTCGGGCCCCGGAAGCCTGGTCGCGAACGATCTCAGACCAGTGTTTCATTGTCTCCTTAACTTCTTTGTGTAAGTCTTGGTCCCTTTCAGTAGCAAGACCGACAAGGTTTGCCTGTTGTTTCTCCAAGGCTGCCGCATGATCCGCCATTGCCTTGGTGTTATTGGCTAAAGACGTTTGCAGCTCTGTGACCATCTCTGCTATCTTATGTCTATGCTCTACTATAGCTTTCTTTATTTCTTCCCCCAGCCTAGCTGTTTCCTGGAGGCCATCCCCATCAGGGATTATTGGCATGTTTTCTAGAGCCCCTTTCAAGTATTTACCTATGCCGCTACTTTCCTTTGTTACCTCTATGTTTTCCTGCAACATTTCCCTCAGACTCTCCATCGCCCTAATGTCGTTCTGCGGCGGATCTTTATTTCCTTCTCCTATTCTGTCGATTATGTCACAGAAATCATCAGCAACTCCCATTACATACTGCCTAATCATTTCATCCTTCTTCGCTTTTGATTTCAGGTTGGTGAAGTATTCACTAAGCCTGTCGCGCAATTTTCCTGCCTGGATTGAGTGTATACTGCCTCCAGCTCGATCATCTCTCGTCAGGCCTTTTGGAGGAGGAGGAGGAGTCCGTTTGGGTGTAGATGACCTATCGAAGGTTCTATTCATCTCCCCACCCCTCGGGAGCTGCTGTTGAACAGCCTTGATGATTGGCGTGCGGTGCATCTTCGCGGGTAAACGTTAGTTGCTAACAGCGGGTGTAGAGGGCCCCAACAACTAGCGTTTCAATAAGAGTAAAATCAAAGTGTATAGTTAAAATATAGGATGTAAAAGTCCTATTTGTCTAATTATGTATATAGCTATATAAAGTGTTTATATTTTATAGAAAAAGAAACCACTGGTCGACGCGCAAAATGCTAGTTGTAAAGACAACGGTCAATTGCCACGTCAATCCAGCGGAGCAGTCAGTAGAATGAAAATATAATAAATAAATATATAAATATATATTGAAGATAAGTAATTATATATAATTGTAAAGTTGTAAATGTGTATACCTAGCCTAGTTGCCCACTGCACAGCAGTTCTTTTGTCTTGTCAATGTTTTTATTTTTATTCACTTTTATCTATTGCTAATGTTTTTGTTTTTATTTTCAGATGCACGAGCAGGAGCCGGTACGAGCCACAATGTGCTGAGAAGACTCAACGACGTCACAACACAAGCCCCAGCAAGAGCATCCAAAAGAAGAAGTTGACAGTACAATGTAAGTATATATGTAATAATTATCTAATAAATTCAGTCAATATAAGTGTAAATCTTTCATTTAAATATCCTATAATAACAGTACAATGCAATACGGAGGTGTAGATTTGAAAGCAGAATTAAAAAATTTTGAACAAAAAGAAACTAAAATAAGAACAAACTACGAATCTATTGCCACCGTTGGCCACTAGGGGCGCTAAAAGCGGTGACCTTCGCAATCAATTTGCTCCTCCCACAGATACGCCCACTTAGTGTAGGCCTCTCGATAATAGGTGGTGCTATTCTAAATCATATGAGTTCTTGATAAGTACAAATAAAACAATTTAGTCAGTTAGATACTGCCAAAATCCTCAGCAATAAATAGTCACAACACAATAAAAAATATATTTATGGCAAGAATTTGTATTTCCCTAGAGTAATAAACAATTAATAGTTAAAAACTTTATGTATTCGATTCAGTTCACAGCTATTCACCGCCAGGGGCGCTAAAAGCGTTATGTAGGGGTAGGCAACTATGTCAAACGGTTGGCTCCACCCACTATACGCCTACTTTAGTGTCCCTACTTGGTGATAGATGACGCTATTTTCAGCCTTGTGATTCTACAATCTAATAATTTATTAATTCAATAAAATGATAATAGCAAAGTAAAATAAAATAATTAATAAAATAATAAAGCAACAAACTAAAATATAGTAAAAATATAGTGATATTAGTTAGTAAATAAAGCAGTTTAGTTTAATTTTTAGCCACTAGGGGCGCTAAATGTCGATATCAATCTTTAGTTTTTCAATATCACAGTATAATTAATTAAAGTATAAGATAAGATTTCCTATTTGTAGAAACAGTGTAAGCAATTAAAAGAAAAGAAGTTTTACAAAGTTAATCGAGTTGCTGCTATCGGCTGCTAGGGGCGCTAAAAGCGCTCCGCAGGGGTAGGCAACTTTCTCAATGACTGGCTCCGCCCACTATACGCCCACTTATTGTCACTACTCGACAACAGGTGGCGCTATTCTCAATTGAAAGTTTGTAAAATATTTATTTTAATTCTGGTTTTTATAATTTTGAAATTTAATAAATAATTAAAAGAAACAAAAAGAAATACAATAGTAATGCGACTTAATAAGTCGACTTATCCAAAACAATAATAAAAACAGCAATAATAGTTAAAACAGTCAGTAAGTAATTAAGTCAATGTATAAAGTTTAGTTAAAATTAAATAGAATTAAGTAAATACGTTAATTAGTTAGTCCAATTTTTTGTGTATGAGTAATGGTAAGTAATATGAATAGAGAGATTTAATTATGTCAAAAATATATCTTTAAAATATTTGGGCACATACAGGGCTCAGTCACTAATTAATTATGTCAGTTTCTTATACAATACAGTCATAACACCTAAAAATATCGAAAATAATATAGCTAGTCAAGGTAAAAGCAGCAAATATATCTATTTTATAATATTATTGTAAATGTCCTTCAAGTGTCCTTTGGTTCTAGATCTTGATAGAATTTGCAAACTGAAAGAAGCCTGTGAAAGAAGCCTGTGAAAACTCCAAACTCCTCCCACAAAACCTCGTCCTCCCGGCGCTAGATGGCGCTGGGGATGGTCACAGCGGTTCGGGTCTTTTCAAGAGAGACGGATGAGTACTGGACAGCTTAGAGAGTTTAACCTAGCGTCCCGTTAGTACTCCCGTCAGAAAAAGCCAGCAGCAAAGTGTAGGGAGCTAGATTTTAACGCTAATTGTGTAGTGCTTGAGTGACCTTCACCTAGCCGGCTCCACCCGCGACACACCCACAAATCTTCCTGCCGTATACACTAGTTGGCGCTAAAAGCGTCTGTTAGAGACACTGTGATTTCCCAGTAAACACACCGTGGAGTTGTAAAGTCTATCACTTATAATAAAGATTGTTCTATATTAGATAGTTTCGAGTAGATTCCGAACGTGTAGAGTGTCCTGTTTACGAATATATCTAAATACAAGATTTAGCTGTTGTCGAGCGTATCCGCAAGGGGCGCTAAAAGCGGTGGCAGGCTCCGCCCAGTGCCGGCCCACTTTAGTTGTTCTGCTCGATACTAGAGGCGCCACCTTATCGTAAGTTCACCGGTTTTCTTGATTTTTAAGTTTGTAATTTAATTTTAACATAGATATAATAAGTTCATTTAAACACTGAATTGATAGTTATTAAGTTGTGCAGAGACGTACCGGATTATGCAGCTGGCTGGATGTTCGGTGCCTTCGTTTGGCGGTAAATACGCCTACAAACTTATGTTGTTCACTTGAGAAGTTTTCCGCAAATCAGTTTTTGGTCGATTTCTCACGAAAAAGCCGTGGAAAACTCGCGGAAAACTGGTGGACAGTGTAGCTTCAGTGTGTCCGCAAGTATTAGAAGTCACAAAACAGTAAAAATCGCCGATTCGAAAAACAAAAAGTTTTCCGCTATCACGGTTTTTGCTTAATATCTCGCGAAAAAGGCGGGGAAAACTCGCGGAAAACTAGTCAGGGGCGAAGCCCCGACCAGCGCACACAAGATTCAAACCCGCGAGACCGCAGAAAACACTTGTTCACTGTGATA
Source organism: Orgyia antiqua (assembly GCA_916999025.1). NCBI lineage: Eukaryota > Metazoa > Arthropoda > Insecta > Lepidoptera > Erebidae > Orgyia > Orgyia antiqua. The sequence goes on along the minus strand of OU779871.1, from coordinate 166,099 downwards.
TTTGATTTTTAAAATGGAAAAATTTAAGGTTATGTTAGTTTTTCGGTTGTAACTCCCGGGTTTTTTGTCGGAAAATTCTAAATTTTTGCAGAGAGGTCCGCGACGATGTTCCGCACAAAACTGCAGTTGAAAAAAGTGGTGTTATAGATCGCTTTTTCGCAGCGCACGCACTTTTATGTTTTCACTAAAAACACAGTTAGTTTTTTGGTCACTGTTCTCACATTTATGATGCGATTTACGCGATTTTTAGCTCACCGTGACCGGCTCGCTCTTCCGCACAATTTGATGTATAACACTTGTATATACTGCGTAACTTTACTACTTTCGCGATTTTTCGAACGCGGAGCGTCGCAAAAGCGTGGCGTTCGGACTCAGCGCTTGACCGAGACTGGTTAGGTTAGGTTAGGTTAGGTTAGGTTAGGTTAGGTTAGGTTAGGTTTTTTTTTTTTTTTTTTTTACGTAGGAATGCTTTTTACGCACTTACCCTCCGGCCGCAGGGGCAGCCTTCGGACGTCGTGTTGGACTCCCGGGGAGAAATCTCGACCCAGCCTACCAACTAAACCTACGGTGTTCTCCTCACCCGTTGCCGGGCCACGGTAGTTACTCAGGTATTACCGCGACCCGACACGGGGTGGCCCCCTAACGGTGGGGACTCACTGTGACAGGGGTGAGCGGCGTGCCCACCCCCGTCGGACCGTCACCCCTCGCCCGAACACGGGGCGAGAGGTCGTCCGCCACCCTAGCGACAGGCCCCCTGGCCTGTCGCGTATGGCCACGCGGGCCAGGGCCGCCGGCAATTGTGCGCCGACGACCCCTACCCGCGGCCCTGCGGGGGGGCAGTGTTGCGCCCGAGCGCTCACGCTCCCGCAGGGCTTCTCTCTTCGCCGCCATCACCTCGGATGCAAACGAGGCGACGGCGGCCCAACACTCTTTGCTGCCGGCCATCGAAGCGATGACGGCCGGCAGTGACAAATTAACGCCGATTGCGCCAGTGAGCCTGGCGCGCTGGACAGCCCAGGCCGTGCACACGACCAACGTGTGCTCGGCCGTGTCCACGGCTCCAGACGAGCAGCTCTTGCAACCGGGTGCGGCCTCGATGCCCACCAGCTCCCACAGGTACTTGGCGAAGCAGCCGTGACCCGTGAGGAGCTGGGTTAGATGGTATGTAGGCACCCGGTGCGGCGCCTCGACCCACTGACGCAAGACGGGGCGCACGGCGGAAAGTAGCCGCGCGCCCGACGACACTGAGGTCAACCTGTCCGCCCACCTCCCGAAGAGGACGTCGCGAAATTCGCCCCTCCAGCGAGCGACCTCCTCGGGGGCGGGCTCAATTCTCGCCTCGTTGCGCATCAGAGCCCTCTTTCGGTAAACCCCCGCCAGGACCTCAGCTTCGAGGTCCCAGGGGAGGCTCCCGGCAACAACACAAGCCGCCTCCAGTGACACCGTGTGGTACGCCCGTGCGGCCCTCTGCGCCATCACACGCTGCGCGCGACGCAGCAGCGTGGAGTTCTCGGCGCTGAGAGCCGCGGCCGCCCAAATGGGCGCTCCGTAGAGCGCCTTCGAGCGCACCACCGTGTCGTAGAGGCGACGACCGACACAACCGGCCCCCCCGCTATTCGGGAGCAACCGGGCGAGCATTCCGGCGCACGCCACTAGCTTCGGCGCCAGCGCCCGGAAGTGCTCGCCGAACCTCCACCGACTGTCCAGAACCAGTCCCAGATATTTTATTTTATTTCCGACAGTGATGGAGGCCCCTCCCACTACAATATTGTAGTCTCGGGGGGGCCTCGCCCGAGGCCCGTGGAAGAAGAGGGCCTCGGACTTCTCGAGGGCAACTTCGAGCCCGAGGGCCCTGATGCGTCTTACTATGTGCGCGGTGCCTGCAGTAGCCAGGACACCGGCGTCACGAAAAGAAGGGCCCTGCGCGGTCACCAGGGTGTCGTCGGCGTAACAAATGACGCCGACTCCCCGAAGATTGGCACCGCGCAGGACCCAATCAAACCCGATGTTCCACAGGAGTGGGCCCAGCACCGACCCCTGTGGAACACCACATGACATGTCCCGGCGGACTACACGATCCCGGGCCGGGTAGAAGATGGCCCGGTCCGTAAAGTAGTCCGCCAGGACCCTCCTGAGGTACCACGGAACTTTGTGGTACCTCAGGGCCTCCTTAATTGTCGCCCAGGGGAGGGTGTTGAAAGCGTTAGCAATGTCAAGAGACACTGCCAACAACACCCCCCCCTGCGAAACCGCTTTCTCGACTCGGTCCCTCAGTCGGGACACGGCGTCAATCGTCGACCGCGCGCGGCGGAACCCGAACTGAACGTCGCTCAGGTCCGGGCCCACCGTCTCCAAGTGTCGGACGAGGCGCGCTGCGACGACCCTTTCAAAGGTCTTGCACGCCTCGTCGAGAAGGACAATCGGACGGTAGGCCGACGGAGAGTCGGGGGGTCGCCCGTGCTTCTGAAGCAGCACGAGCTTCCCCGTTTTCCACCGCCGCGGGACTCTGCCGGACGCCATGCACTCCGACATGAGGGACAGAACCTCCTCTTCCAGGACCGGCGTCACGTGGGCGAGAACCCGCCCAGGAACACCGTCCGGGCCCGGGGCGCGGTTCCTCTCTTTGAGTTTGAGGACCGCAACCCCCAACTCGGCCTCGGACACGGGCGGCACTTCCTCGCCCGCAGCCGGTCCCTCATCTCGTGTCGCCGCCGCCATCCTCGGCGGCGACCACTCTTCTCTCGCCGGGAAGAGCGAGCTGACCACCCTTTCAACGAAGAGTGGCTCGAGGGTTCTCGTCAGCGGGGGCGCCGCTGGACGGAGTTTCTGCATTACCGTCTTGTATGGGCGCCCCCATGGATCTCGATCCACGCTCTCGAGCCACTCCTGCCAACTCTCGGCTTTGGCGGCCTTGATGGCAGCGGTGAACGAATTTCTCGCAGCCCGGTACGCGGCGAGCAATACCTCCTCTTGGGCGAGGTCTCTATTGGCCCTCCTGCGACTGCGGGTGTACCGGCGCCGAGACATTTGGCACTCGGTGCGGAGGCCCTGAAGATGGGGCCTCCACCAGTACACCTGCTTGCGCGGAGGGGTCGGACACGCCCGGATCATCGCCGCGTCGCAGACGCGAGAGAGCGCTCCAGAAAGCCGCTCGCATCTCGCGTCCACGTCCAGGCCGCTCCCTATATTTACGCCATGGGTCCCATTGGGACCCGCGATCCACCGCTCCACTATAGCCGCCTCGGTGGCCAGCTCTGGGTCCAGGGTGTTAAGCCTCCACCGAGGACCCTCTCCCGGCAGGGGACGGTCCAGCTCGACGGCCGGGGCGTCCGTGGGGGATGGGACTAGGTCGAACCGGATGTACCGGTGGTCCGACAGCGTCTCCACCCCCTCCTCCACCCTCCACCGCCTCGTGCGGCGGGCCAGGGCGGGACTAGCAAACGAGAGGTCGACAATTGACCCGCCCGTGTGCCGGACGCACGTCAGGACCGTCCCCGTATTCAACAATGCTAAACCAGTGGACACCGCCCACTCCTCCAGGGTGTCACCCCTGGCATCGGTCGCCGGAGATCCCCACGACCGGGATTTGGCATTGAAATCTCCGGCGACCACCACAGGGGTGGGGTGCACTTCCGCAACGAGGCCGCCCACCTCAGTGAGAAGACGCTCGAACTCGGCGAGCGTCCTATTCGGCGAGAAGTACACCCCGACCACTGCAACGTCGCCCAGCGACGCGAGTACGCACCCGTGGCCCCTTAACACCCTCTGAAAGGGACGGGGGGCAGCACGGCGCCGCCAAGCGACGATAGCCACCGAACCGCCCAGATCGCCCACCCAGTCATCACGGGCTTGGACGCGGTACGGCTCAGCGACTATGGCTACATCAGTCTGCCACTGCGCCGCGGTCTGGAGAAGAAGATCCTGGGCCGCTGCGCAGTGGTTAACGTTCGCCTGCAGTAGAGACACCCTATTGGCCATTTAATTGGTGGCGGTGTCCATAGCCTCCGGGGCAGCACCAGGCTGAGGTGCTACCGAAGACGGGGCGGAGGGTTTAGGATTTCCCCCGCCCGTCTTTCTCGTCGGTTTCGGCTTCTTGGCCATCGCTGGGCACTTTCTATGGCCCAGACGATGGCCGGAGTCAACGCCCTCCGACGCGCAGATTGCGCACGAGGGCTCCGCCGAACAGGCTGCCGCCTTGTGGCCCGGTTGCCCGCACCGGAAGCAGAGCGCACTGCGGTCCACTGCGCACGTGCACTGCACTCCAACGTGCCCCGGCGCGAGGCAGCGGAAGCAACGCTGCGGCCGCGCGTCAAGAAGCGCGGCCCGGGCCGTCGACCAACCGATGGTGAGACGTCCACCATCGGTGACCTTTTTGGCCGCCGGGACAGGGCACTTGACCCAGACGGTCCCAGGGCGGCCAGGTGGGCGGGTGATGTTGCCCACCTTGACTAAATCGGGGCGGCAGCCCCCCACGTTAGCGACAGACGCGGCCACTAGATCGGCAGTGACCGCGTCTCCCAGACCGGAGATGCGCATCTCGGCGCACTGCTCCGGCCTGGACACTTTGGCGACGTCACCGATGACCTCGCGTATTTTGGTCGCAAGGTCATCGGCCTTTTTAGATTTTTCAACCCCGGAGACTTCCAACACACGGCCCCCAGTCCGGGCCGTGCGGAATTTGACGCCAGTTATTCCCAAGGCGGAGAGCTGGATGGCGCCCTCGGCCTTGGCCATGACCTCAGCATAGGTCCGTGCACTACCCTGCGGCAGGGTCACGACCACCGCAGCCGTCTTCGGGGCGCGCAGTTTGCGAGCGCGCTTCCCGTTCTTCTTTTTTTGTTGCTGTTGCTTTTGCGCCGGAGCAGCAGGCGCAGCAGCAGGATTCGTCGGCCGTGGCGCTCTTGGCTTGCGTGCCACGACGTTCCACGCCTCCTTCTGTTGTGTTTGAGGAGGCGGCGTCGGTTCGACGGTGGTGGTGTTATTCACCGGCTGGACGGCGGTGGTCTTCTTCGCCGGCTGGGACGCAGGTCTTTCCTGTACAGCAGCAAGTGGAGCAGCCGTCTGTTGGCGGGCGGCCTGTGTTTCTTTGGCTGCCAGGGTCTTCTTGGGTCCTCTCTTTTTCTTCCCCGCGTCTTGAGTTGTAGCGGGGGCGGAGGGGAGCAGCTGTACCGGCTTGGGTGTTCGCAGAGCCGGAAAGTCTTCTTGGACGCTCGGAGCATGAGCGGGAGCGGTTTCTGTGCTCAACCTAGCTCTACGAGCGTCTGCCGCCAGTGGAGGGCGGGTGCGCTGCTCCGGCAGGAGGCGGTCATTGATGCCAGCCATCCTGGCATCAATGAAAAACGCGATTTCTTCGCGGGTCATGGACTGCGCTGCGACAGCTTGGGTCTGTGCCTGCAGCATCGTCCTGAGCTCGGCGACCTCGGCACGGAGCGCATCTTCCTGTCGCTTGCGCTCTACGTTCTCGGCGCGCAGTATTTTGAGCTCCTCGCTCTCCTCGCGAAGCTCCGCCAGCTCCTTAAAGGAGTCGGCGAGGTCCGCCATGGCCGTCCGCATTAATGCCACATTCTGACATTTCATGCGGGAGGACTTCCGCGCCACCGTTGAGATGGCATCGAGCGCGGAGTCCACCACACCGCGTAGCTCATCGACCCCACGACGTCGCTTGGGGCCAGTTGCCGGCTGCCCTTCCTTCTTCTTGGTGAGGGACTCAAGCCTGTCCCTCTTGGCGGCCACTTCGTCGGAGAGTTCCTTTTCAGCCTGCAGCTCCATTTCGCGCTGGAGCTGCCGGTTGTGGTCTTCTTTCGCCTTTGCGAGCCCGACGTACTCGCCGGTGGTCGGCGGGCGCCCACGTCCCTTCTTCGTACTCTTTTCCGGCGATGTCGCTCCTTCGAGGGGCCTCTTTCGCCAGAAGCTCGCGTTGCTCGGGTTGTTGGTGTTCGGCGAGCAGGAACGCGAGTGGTCATCGACCGACATGCAGCCGCTGCTGTCGTCCGACACGGACAGCCGCGGCGGCGCTCTCTCGTCCAGACAGAGGCGAGTGAGTCTCACCTTCGCCTCACGGTGACGACGCTCCGATAGCGGGGTCCGGAACAACCCAGCACTACCCACGTCACTCACTTCGCCTGGATCCGAGGATACGTCCGACAACAGGTCAGACAGATCTTCAATTTTACAATTATTATCGCCAGTTAGGTTCATTTTAGTATCGCCGTCATTTATTTTAATATTATTGTCGCCAGTTTTGTCATTTTTAGCTTCGTTATCGGTCAGTTTTGGATAGCCAGAGTCGTCGTTTTTGATTTCGTTTGTTTTGTTTTGTTTAGTATTCATTTTTATTCCCACGAGTATGGGGGTAAAACGGTCGACGCAAACAGAGCCCCCTGTACTTGCGCAACCCTACATACTTAGGCGAACCTTACGGAGGTCGGGCGGTATCCGTAGGATTTTTACAACTTGTCTGTTGGGTGTTATTGACTTTTCCTTGTCTCAGGCCGGCCGGTTAAGGCAAGCCCCCTGTCCCAGCCATCACGCCGCTAGACATGTTCAACGACACGCAACAGCTGGAACAGGTCGCCCGACGTTGCCCACATTAGGGGGCATCCCCCTGAACACGAGTTAACGCATCCAGGGGGACCGCCGCGCCGCGGGGTACTCCCGCCCACAACCACGTCCCCGAAGGGACCGCTTCCCCGAAGGGAGACGACAAAAGTGGAGCCTGAGCTCCCGAACCAAAAAGGACAAGGGAGTCAGAATTCCAGCACCGAAGAAGTCGGCGCTCGACGGTGCGGCGCTAAAACGCCGCCGCCGGCCTAGCAGGCCAGCCATACGACGACCCCCCACAGACATAGGGGTCAGCTCGGCAGGACATCAGTCAACCCCCAAAAACCTACTCGGCACATTAGGGCCGAGAGTTGTTGAAGGCCGTCCAGGACGCACCGGACCCACGGCTTCCGGAAACGGGAAGCGGCGGGCCACACGGGGAGGTTTCCTGCCCTTAGCGCCCCAGGTTAGGTTTTTTTTTTTTTTTTTCGTAGGAATGCTTTTTACGCACTTACCCCCCGACTGCAGGGGCAGCCGAAGGACGTCGTGTTGGACTCCCGGGGAGTAAAATTTCTCTCGACCCAGCCTACCAACTAAACCTACGGTGTCCTCCTCGCCCGTTGCCGGGCCGTGGTAGTCACTCAGGTATGACCACGACCCGACACGGGGGGCCCCCTAGCGATGGGGGCTCACTGCGACGGGGTGGGCAACGTGCCCCCCCGTCGGACGGTCACCCCTCGCCCGAACACTAGGCGAGGGGTCGTCCGCCACATTGGGCGCGACAGGTCCCCTGACCCGTCGCGCGTGGCCTCCTCGTGGGCCGGGGCCGCCGGCTATTGCGCGCCGACGACCCCTACCCGCGGCCCTGCGGGGGGGCAATGTTAGGCCCGCGCGTTCGCGCTCCCGCAGGGCCTCTCTCTTGGCCGCCATCACCTCGGACGCAAACGAGGCGACGGCGGCCCAACACTCTCTGCTGCCGGCCATCGAGGCGATGACGGCCGGCAGCGACAAATTCACGCCTATTGCGTCAGTGAGCCTGACGCGCTGAGCGGACCAGGCCGTGCACACGGCCAGCGTATGCTCGGCCGTGTCCACGGCTCCGGACGCACAGCTCTTGCAGTCGGGCGCCGACTCTACTCCCACCAGCTCCCACAGGTACTTGGCAAAGCAGCCGTGACCTGTGAGGAGCTGGGTCAAATGGTAGGTCGGCACCCTGTGCGGCGCCTCGACCCACTGACGCAATACTGGGCGCACGGCCGTGAGAAGCCGTGCGCTCACCCTACTCGATTCTAATTTAGTGGCCCACCTCCCGAAGAGGTCGTCGCGGAATTCGCCTCTCCAGCGAGCGACCTCGTCGGGGGCGGGCTCCACTCCTTCTTGCCGCATCAGGGCCCTCCTTCGGTGAACCCCCGCCAGGACCCCAGCCTCGAGGTCCCAGGGGAGGCTCCCGGAAATCACACATGCCGCCTCCAGCGACACGGTGTGGTACGCTCGTGCGGCCCTCTGCGCCATCACACGCTGCGCGCGACGCAGCAGCGTGGAGTTCTCGGCGCTGAGGGCCGCAGCCGCCCAGATGGGCGCTCCGTAGAGCGCCTTCGAGCGCACCACCGTGTCGTAGAGGCGGCGGCCGACACTACCGGCCCCCCCGCAATTCGGGAGCAACCGGGCGAGCATTCCGGCGCACGCCACCAGCTTCGGCGCCAGCGCCCGGAAATGCTCGCCGAACCTCCACCGACTGTCCAGCGTCAGCCCCAAGTATTTCAACCTGGAGCCGACGGCGATGGAGGCCCCTCCCACTACAATGCTGTAGTCCCGGGGGGGCCTTGCCCGAGGCCCATGGAAGAATAGGGCCTCGGACTTCTCGAGGGCCACTTCTAGCCCGAGGGCCCTGATGCGGCTCACAATCTGCGCGGTGCCCGCCGTGGCGAGGACACCGGCATCTCTGAAATTTGGGCCCCGCGCGGTAACCAGGGTATCGTCGGCGTAGCATATGACGCCGACTCCCCGAAGATTGGTACCGCGCAGGACCCAGTCAAATCCAATGTTCCACAGGAGTGGGCCCAGCACCGACCCCTGTGGAACACCGCACGACATGTCCCGGCGGACTACACGATCCCGGGCCGGGTAGAAAATGGCCCGGTCCGTAAAGTAGTCCGCCAGGACCCTCCTGAGGTACCACGGAACTTTGTGGTACCTCAGGGCCTCCTCAATTGTCGCCCAGGGGAGGGTGTTGAAAGCGTTAGCAATGTCGAGAGACACTGCCAACAACACCCCCCCCTGCGAAACGGCACTTTCCACTCGGTCCCTCAGTCGGGACACGGCGTCGATCGTCGACCGCGCGCGGCGGAACCCGAACTGTAGATCACTCAGATCCGGGGCCCCAGGTTAGGTTAGGTTAGGTTAGGTTAGGTTAGGTTAGGTTAGGTTAGGTTAGGTTAGGTTAGGTTAGGTTAGGTTAGGTTAGGTTAGGTTAGGTTAGGTTTTTTTTTTTTTTAACGTAGGAATGCTTTTTACGCACTTACCCTCCGGCCGCAGGGGCAGCCTTCGGACGTCGTGTTGGACTCCCGGGGAGAAATCTCGACCCAGCCTACCAACTAAACCTACGGTGTTCTCCTCACCCGTTGCCGGGCCACGGTAGTTACTCAGGTATTACCGCGACCCGACACGGGGTGGCCCCCTAACGGTGGGGGCTCACTGTGACAGGGGTGAGCGGCGTGCCCACCCCCGTCGGACCGTCACCCCTCGCCCGAACACGGGGCGAGAGGTCGTCCGCCACCCTAGCGACAGGCCCCCTGGCCTGCCGCGTATGGCCACGCGGGCGAGGGCCGCCGGCAATTGTGCGCCGACGACCCCTACCCGCGGCCCTGCGGGGGGGCAGTGTTGCGCCCGAGCGCTCACGCTCCCGCAGGGCTTCTCTCTTCGCCGCCATCACCTCGGATGCAAACGAGGCGACGGCGGCCCAACACTCTTTGCTGCCGGCCATCGAAGCGATGACGGCCGGCAGTGACAAATTAACGCCGATTGCGCCAGTGAGCCTGGCGCGCTGGACAGCCCAGGCCGTGCACACGACCAACGTGTGCTCGGCCGTGTCCACGGCTCCCGACGAGCAGCTCTTGCAACCGGGTGCGGCCTCGATGCCCACCAGCTCCCACAGGTACTTGGCGAAGCAGCCGTGACCCGTGAGGAGCTGGGTTAGATGATATGTAGGCACCCGGTGCGGCGCCTCGACCCACTGACGCAAGACGGGGCGCACGGCGGAAAGTAGCCGCGCGCCCGACGACACAGATGCCAACTTGTCCGCCCACCTCTCGAAGAGGACGTCGCGAAGTTCGCCTCTCCAGCGAGCGACCTCCTCGAGGGCGGGCTCAATTCTCGCCTCGTTGCGCATCAGAGCCCTCTTTCGGTAAACCCCCGCCAGGACCTCAGCTTCGAGGTCCCAGGGGAGGCTCCCGGCAACGACACAAGCCGCCTCCAGTGACACCGTGTGGTACGCCCGTGCGGCCCTCTGCGCCATCACACGCTGCGCACGACGCAGCAGCGTGGAGTTCTCGGCGCTGAGAGCCGCGGCCGCCCAAATGGGCGCTCCGTAGAGCGCCTTCGAGCGCACCACCGTGTCGTAGAGGCGACGACCGACACAACCGGCCCCCCCACTATTCGGGAGCAACCGGGCGAGCATTCCGGCGCACGCCACTAGCTTCGGCGCCAGCGCCCGGAAGTGCTCGCCGAACCTCCACCGACTGTCCAGAACCAGTCCCAGATATTTTATTTTATTTCCGACAGTGATGGAGGCCCCTCCCACTACGATACTGTAGTCTCGGGGGGGCCTCGCCCGAGGCCCGTGGAAGAAGAGGGCCTCGGACTTCTCGAGGGCAACTTCGAGCCCGAGGGCCCTGATGCGTCTTACTATGTGCGCGGTGCCTGCAGTAGCCAGGACACCGGCGTCACGAAAAGTAAGGCCCCGCGCGGTTACCAGGGTGTCGTCGGCGTAACAAATGACGCCGACTCCCCGAAGATTGGCACCGCGCAGGACCCAATCGAACCCGATGTTCCACAGGAGTGGGCCCAGCACCGACCCCTGTGGAACACCACACGACATGTCCCGGCGGACTACACGATCCCGGGCCGGGTAGAAGATGGCCCGGTCCGTAAAGTAGTCCGCCAGGACCCTCCTGAGGTACCACGGAACTTTGTGGTACCTCAGGGCCTCCATAATTGTCGCCCAGGGGAGAGTGTTGAAAGCGTTAGCAATATCGAGCGATACTGCCAACAACACCCCCCCCTGTGAAACTACATTTACGACTCTGTCCCTCAGCCGGGACACGGCGTCGATCGTCGACCGCGCGCGGCGGAAACCAAACTGATTATCACTTAAATCCGGGCCCACCGTCTCTAGGTGGCGGACGAGGCGCGCTGCGACAACTCTCTCGAACGTTTTGCACGCCTCGTCGAGAAGTACGATTGGACGGTAGGCCGACGGAGAGTCGGGGGGTCGCCCGTGCTTCTGAAGCAGCACGAGCTTCCCCGTTTTCCACCGCCGCGGGACTCTGCCGGACGCCATGCACTCCGACATGAGGGACAGAACCTCCTCTTCCAGGACCGGCGTCACGCGGGCGAGAACCCGCCCAGGAACACCGTCCGGGCCCGGGGCGCGGTTCCTCTCTTTGAGTTTGAGGACCGCAACCCCCAACTCGGCCTCGGACACGGGCGGCACTTCCTCGCCCGCAGCCGGTCCCTCATCTCGTGTCGCCGCCGCCATCCTCGGCGGCGACCACTCTTCTCTCGCCGGGAAGAGCGAGCTGACCACCCTTTCAACGAAGAGTGGCTCGAGGGTTCTCGTCAGCGGGGGCGCCGCTGGACGGAGTTTCTGCATTACCGTCTTGTACGGGCGCCCCCATGGATCTCGATCCACGCTCTCGAGCCACTCCTGCCAACTCTCGGCTTTGGCGGCCTTGATGGCAGCGGTGAACGAATTTCTCGCAGCCCGGTACGCGGCGAGCAATACCTCCTCTTGGGCGAGGTCTCTATTGGCCCTCCTGCGACTGCGGGTGTACCGGCGCCGAGACATTTGGCACTCGGTGCGGAGGCCCTGAAGATGGGGCCTCCACCAGTACACCTGCTTGCGCGGAGGGGTCGGACCCGCCCGGATCATCGCCGCGTCGCAGACGCGAGAGAGCGCTCCAGAAAGCCGCTCGCATCTCGCGTCCACGTCCAGGCCGCTCCCTATATTTACGCCATGGGTCCCATTGGGACCCGCGATCCACCGCTCCACTATAGCCGCCTCGGTGGCCAGCTCTGGGTCCAGGGTGTTAAGCCTCCACCGAGGACCCTCTCCCGGCAGGGGACGGTCCAGCTCGACGGCCGGGGCGTCCGTGGGGGATGGGACTAGGTCGAACCGGATGTATCGGTGGTCCGACAGCGTCTCCACCCCCTCCTCCACCCTCCACCGCCTCGTGCGGCGGGCCAGGGCGGAACTAGCAAACGAGAGGTCGACAATTGACCCGCCCGTGTGCCGGACGCACGTCAGGACCGTCCCCGTATTCAACAATGCTAAACCAGTGGACACCGCCCACTCCTCCAGAGTGTCACCCCTGGCATCGGTCGCCGGAGATCCCCACGACCGGGATTTGGCATTGAAATCTCCGGCGACCACCACAGGGGTGGGGTGCACTTCCGCCACGAGGCCGCCCACCTCAGTGAGAAGACGCTCGAACTCGGCGAGCGTCCTATTCGGCGAGAAGTACACCCCGACTACTGCAACGTCGCCCAGCGACGCGAGTACGCACCCGTGGCCCCTTAACACCCTCTGAAAGGGACGGGGGGCAGCACGGCGCCGCCAAGCGACGATAGCCACCGAACCGCCCAGATCGCCCACCCAGTCATCACGGGCTTGGACGCGGTACGGCTCAGCGACTATGGCTACATCAGTCTGCCACTGCGCCGCGGTCTGGAGAAGAAGATCCTGGGCCGCTGCGCAGTGGTTAACGTTCGCCTGCAGTAGAGACACCCTATTGGCCATTTAATTGGTGGCGGTGTCCATAGCCTCCGGGGCAGCACCAGGCTGAGGTGCTACCGAAGACGGGGCGGAGGGTTTAGGATTTCCCCCGCCCGTCTTTCTCGTCGGTTTCGGCTTCTTGGCCATCGCTGGGCACTTTCTATGGCCCAGACGATGGCCGGAGTCAACGCCCTCCGACGCGCAGATTGCGCACGAGGGCTCCGCCGAACAGGCTGCCGCCTTGTGGCCCGGTTGCCCGCACCGGAAGCAGAGCGCACTGCGGTCCACTGCGCACGTGCACTGCACTCCAACGTGCCCCGGCGCGAGGCAGCGGAAGCAACGCTGCGGCCGCGCGTCAAGAAGCGCGGCCCGGGCCGTCGACCAACCGATGGTGAGACGTCCACCATCGGTGACCTTTTTGGCCGCCGGGACAGGGCACTTGACCCAGACGGTCCCAGGGCGGCCAGGTGGGCGGGTGATGTTGCCCACCTTGACTAAATCGGGGCGGCAGCCCCCCACATTAGCGACAGACGCGGCCACTAGATCGGTAGTGACCGCGTCTCCCAGACCGGAGATGCGCATCTCGGCGCACTGCTCCGGCCTGGACACTTTGGCGACGTCACCGATGACCTCGCGTATTTTGGTCGCAAGGTCATCGGCCTTTTTAGATTTTTCAACCCCGGAGACTTCCAACACACGTCCCCCAGTCCGGGCCGTGCGGAATTTGACGCCAGTTATTCCCAAGGCGGAGAGCTGGATGGCGCCCTCGGCCTTGGCCATGACCTCAGCATAGGTCCGTGCACTACCCTGCGGCAGGGTCACGACCACCGCAGCCGTCTTCGGGGCGCGCAGTTTGCGAGCGCGCTTCCCGTTCTTCTTTTTTTGTTGCTGTTGCTGTTGCGCCGGAGCAGCAGGCGCAGCAGCAGGATTCGTCGGCCGTGGCGCTCTTGGCTTGCGCGCCACGACGTTCCACGCCTCCTTCTGTTGTGTTTGAGGAGGCGGCGTCGGTTCGACGGTGGTGGTGTTCTTCACCGGCTGGACGGCGGTGGTCTTCTTCGCCGGCTGGGACGCAGGTCTTTCCTGTACAGCAGCAAGTGGAGCAGCCGTCTGTTGGCGGGCGGCCTGTGTTTCTTTGGCTGCCAGGGTCTTCTTGGGTCCTCTCTTTTTCTTCCCCGCGTCTTGAGTTGTAGCGGGGGCGGAGGGGAGCAGCTGTACCGGCTTGGGTGTTCGCAGAGCCGGAAAATCTTCTTGGACGCTCGGAGCATGAGCGGGAGCGGTTTCTGTGCTCAACCTAGCTCTACGAGCGTCTGCCGCCAGTGGAGGGCGGGTGCGCTGCTCTGGCAGGAGGCCGTCATTGATGCCAGCCATCCTGGCATCAATGAAAAACGCGATTTCTTCGCGGGTCATGGACTGCGCTGCGACAGCTTGGGTCTGTGCCTGCAGCATCGTCCTGAGCTCGGCGACCTCGGCACGGAGCGCATCTTCCTGTCGCTTGCGCTCTACGTTCTCGGCGCGCAGTATTTTGAGCTCCTCGCTCTCCTCGCGAAGCTCCGCCAGCTCCTTAAAGGAGTCGGCGAGGTCCGCCATGGCCGTCCGCATTAATGCCACATTCTGACATTTCATGCGGGAGGACTTCCGCGCCACCGTTGAGATGGCATCGAGCGCGGAGTCCACCACACCGCGTAGCTCATCGACCCCACGACGTCGCTTGGGGCCAGTTGCCGGCTGCCCTTCCTTCTTCTTGGTGAGGGACTCAAGCCTGTCCCTCTTGGCGGCCACTTCGTCGGAGAGTTCCTTTTCAGCCTGCAGCTCCATTTCGCGCTGGAGCTGCCGGTTGTGGTCTTCTTTAGCCTTTGCGAGCCCGACGTACTCGCCGGTGGTCGGCGGGCGCCCACGTCCCTTCTTCGTACTCTTTTCCGGCGATGTCGCTCCTTCGAGGGGCCTCTTTCGCCAGAAGCTCGCGTTGCTCGGGTTGTTGGTGTTCGGCGAGCAGGAACGCGAGTGGTCATCGACCGACATGCAGCCGCTGCTGTCGTCCGACACGGACAGCCGCGGCGGCGCTCTCTCGTCCAGACAGAGGCGAGTGAGTCTCACCTTCGCCTCACGGTGACGACGCTCCGATAGCGGGGTCCGGAACAACCCAGCACTACCCACGTCACTCACTTCGCCTGGATCCGAGGATACGTCCGACAGCAACAGATCCGACAGATCGTCACTGAGATTCACGCCTTTTTTGGATTTATCAGTTTCAGTTTCACATTTTTCGCCATTTGGTTTCATTTTAGTATCACCGTCATTTTTAATATTATTGTCGCCAGTTTTATTGTTTTTGTCATCGTCATCAGTCCGTTTTGCATAGCCAGAGTCGTCGTTTTTGGTTTCGAGTTTGTTTAGGTTTTTATTAGATTTCATATTAATTCCCACGAGTATGGGGGTAAAACGGTCGACGCAAACAGAGCCCCCTGTACTTGCGCAACCCTACATACTTAGGCGAACCTTACGGAGGTCGGGCGGTATCCGTAGGATTTTTACAACTTGTCTGTTGGGTGTTATTGACTTTTCCTTGTCTCAGGCCGGCCGGTTAAGGCAAGCCCCCTGTCCCAGCCATCACGCCGCTAGACATGTTCAACGACACGCAACAGCTGGAACAGGTCGCCCGACGTTGCCCACATTAGGGGGCATCCCCCTGAACACAAGTTAACGCATCCAGGGGACCGCCGCGCCGCGGGGTACTCCCGCCCACAACCACGTCCCCGAAGGGACCGCTTCCCCGAAGGGAGACGACAAAAAGTGGAGCCTGAACTCCCGAACCAAAAAGGACAAGGGAGTCAGAACTCCAGCACCGAAGAAGTCGGCGCTCGACGGTGCGACGCTAAAACGTCGCCGCCGGCCTAGAAGGCCAGCCATACGACGACCCCCCACAGACATAGGGGTCAGCTCGGCAGGACATCAGTCAACCCCCAAAAACCTACTCGGCACATTAGGGCCGAGAGTTGTTGAAGGCCGTCCAGGACGCACCGGACCCACGGCTTCCGGAAACGGGAAGCGGCGGGCCACACGGGGAGGTTTCCTGCCCTGGCGCCCCAGGTTAGGTTTTTTTTTTTTTTTTTTTTTTTACGTAGGAATGCTTTTTACGCACTTACCCTCCGGCTGCGGGGGCAGCCGTCGGACGTCGTGTTGGACTCCCGGGGAGTAAAATTTCTCTCGACCCAGCCTACCAACTAAACCTACGGTGTCCTCCTCGCCCGTTGCCGGGCCGTGGTGGTTACTCAGGTATTACCACGACCCGACACGGGGGGCCCCCTAGCGGTGGGGGCTCACTGAGACGGGGGGTGAGCGACGTGCTCCCCCCGTCGGACTGTCACCCCTCGCCCGAACACGAGGCGAGGGGTCGTCCGCCACATTGGGCGCGACAGGTCCCCCGACCTGCCGCGCGTGGCCATCTCGCGGGCCGGGGCCGCCGACTATTGCGCGCCGACGACCCCTACCCGCGGCCCTGCGGGGGGGAAGAGTTTCCCCCGAGCGTTCTCGCTCACGCAGGGCTTCTCGTTTTGCCGCCATCACCTCGGATGCGAAGGAGGTGACGGCGGCCCAGCACTCTTTGCTGCCGGCCATCGAAGCGATGACGGCCGGCAGCGACAAATTTCCGCCAATTACGCCAGTGAGTCTGGCGCGCTGGACAGACCAGGCCGTGCACACGACCAACGTGTGCTCGGCCGTGTCCACGGCTCCGGACGAGCAGCTCTTGCAACCGGGTGCGGCTTCGACGCCCACCAGCTCCCACAGGTACTTGGCGAAGCAGCCGTGACCTGTGAGGAGCTGGGTAAGATGGTATGTTGGCACCCGGTGCGGCGCCTCGACCCACTGACGCAATACGGGGCGCACGGCAGAAAGAAGCCGCGCGCCCGACGTCACCACTGACAACCTCTCGGCCCACCTCCCGAAGAGGACGTCGCGAAATTCGCCTCTCCAGCGAGCGACCTCATCGGGGGCGGGCTCTATTCTCGCCTCACTGCGCATCAGGGCCCTCTGTCGGTAAACCCCCGCCAGGACCCCAGCCTCGAGGTCCCAGGGGAGGCTCCCTGCGATTACGCATGCCGCCTCCAGCGACACCGTGTGGTACGCCCGAGCGGCTCTCTGCGCCATCACACGCTGCGCGCGTCGCAGCAGCGTGGAGTTCTCGGCGCTGAGAGCCGCAGCCGCCCATATGGGCGCTCCGTAGAGCGCCTTCGAGCGCACCACCGCGTCATAGAGGCGGCGACCGACACTACCGGCCCCCCCGCTATTCGGGAGCAACCGGGCGAGCATTCCGGCGCACGCCACCAACTTCGGCGCCAGCGCCCGGAAGTGCTCGCCGAACCTCCACCGACTGTCCAGGACCAGTCCCAGATATTTCATCTTTTCTCCGACAGCGATGGAGGCCCCTCCCACCACGATACTATAGTCGCGGGGGGGCCTTGCCCGAGGCCCGTGAAAGAAGAGGGCCTCGGACTTCTCGAGGGCCACTTCGAGCCCGAGGGCCCTGATGCGGCTTACGACGTGCGCGGTGCCTGCAGTTGCCAGGACACCGGCGTCACGGAACGTAGGGCCCCGCGCGGTCACCAGGGTATCGTCGGCGTAACAAATGACGCCGACTCCCCGAAGATTGGCACCGCGCAGGACCCAGTCAAACCCGATGTTCCACAGGAGTGGGCCCAGCACCGACCCCCGTGGAACACCACACGACATGTCCCGGCGGACTACACGATCCCGGGCCGGGTAGAAGACGGCCCGGTCCGTAAAGTAGTCCGCCAGGACCCTCCTGAGGTACCACGGAACTTTGTGGTACCTCAGGGCCTCCAAAATTGTCGCCCAGGGGAGGGTGTTGAAAGCGTTAGCAATGTCAAGAGACACTGCCAACAACACCCCCCCCTGTGAAACCGCTTCTTCGACTCGGTCCCTCAGTCGGGACACGGCGTCAATCGTCGACCGCGCGCGGCGGAACCCGAACTGGAAATCGCTCAGGTCCGGGCCCACCGTCTCCAAGTGTCGGACGAGGCGTGCTGCGACGACCCTTTCGAAGGTCTTGCACGCCTCGTCGAGAAGGACAATCGGACGGTAGGCCGACGGAGAGTCGGGGGGGCGCCCGTGCTTTTGGAGCAGCACGAGCTTCCCGGACTTCCACCGCCGCGGGACTCTGCCGGACGCCATGCACTCCGACATGAGGGACAAAATTTCCTCCTCCAGGACCGGCACCACGTGGGCGAGGACCCGCCCAGGGACGCCGTCCGGGCCCGGGGCGCGGTTCCTCTCCTTCAGTTTGAGGACCGCAACCCCCAACTCGGCCTCGGACACGGGCGGCACTTCCTCGCCCGCAGCCGGTCCCTCGTCTTGTGTCGCCGCCGCCATCCTCGGCGGCGACCACTCCTCTCTCGCCGGGAAGAGCGAGCTGACCACCCTTTCGACGAAGAGTGGCTCGAGGGTTCTCGTCAGCGGGGGCGCCGCTGGACGGAGTTTCTGCGTCACCGTCTTGTACGGGCGCCCCCATGGATCGCGATCCACGCTCTCGAGCCACTCCTGCCAACTCTCGGCTTTGGCGGCCTTTATGGCAGCGGTGAATGAATTCCTCGCGGCCCGGTACGCGGCGAGCAATATCTCCTCTTGGGCGAGGTCTCTATTGGCCCTCCTGCGACTGCGGGTGTACCGGCGCCGAGACATTTGGCACTCGGTGCGGAGGCCCTGAAGATGGGGCCTCCACCAGTACACCTGCTTGCGCGGAGGGGTCGGACCCGCCCGGATCATCGCCGCGTCGCAGACGCGAGAGAGCGCTCCAGAAAGCCGCTCGCATCTCGCGTCCACGTCCAGGCCGCTCCCTACATTTTCGACATGGGTCCCGTTGGGACCCGCGATCCACCGCTCCACTATGGCCGCCTCGGTGGCCAGCTCTGGGTCCAAGGTGTTCAGCCTCCACCGAGGACCCTCTCCCGGCAGGGGACGGTCCAGCTCGACGGCTGGGGCGTCCGCGGGGGATGGGACTAGGTCGAACCGTATGTAGCGATGGTCCGACAACGTCTCCACCCCCTCCTCCACCCTCCACCGCCTCGTGCGGCGGGCCAGGGCGGGACTTGCAAAGGACAGGTCGACAATTGACCCGCCCGTATGCCGGACGCACGTCAGGACCGTCCCCGAGTTCAACAAAACCAAGCCAGTGGACACCGCCCACTCCTCAAGGGTGTCACCCCTGGCGTCGGTCGCCGGAGATCCCCACGACCGGGATTTGGCATTAAAGTCTCCGGCGACCACCACAGGGGTGGGGTGTACTTCCGCCACGAGGTCGCCGACCTCGGCGAGAAGACGCTCGAAATCAGCGAGCGTCCTATTGGGCGAGAAGTACACGCCGACTACTGCAACGTCGCCCAGCGACGCGAGCACGCACCCGTGGCCCCTCAGCACCCTCTGAAAGGGTCGGGGGGCAGCACGGCGTCGCCAAGCGACGATAGCCACCGAACCGTCCTGATCGCCCACCCAGTCGTCACGGGCTAGGACGCGGTACGGCTCAGCGACTATGGCTACATTTATTTGCCACTGCGCAGCGGTCTGGAGAAGAAGATCCTGGGCCGCTGCGCAGTGATTAACATTCGCCTGCAGTAGAGACACCCTATTGGCCATTTAATTGGTGGCGGTGTCCATGGCCTCAGGGGCAGCACCAGGCTGAGGTGCTGCCGAAGACGCGGCGGGGGGGTTAGGTTTTCCCCCGCCCGTCTTTTTCGCCGCTCGCGTGGACTTCTTAGCCACCGCTGGGCACTTTTTGTGGCCCAAACGGTGACCAGAGTCGACGCCCTCCGACGCGCAAATCGCGCAGGAGGGCTCTGCCGCCGTACAGGCTGCCGCCTTATGGCCCGGCTGCCCGCACCGGAAGCACAGTGCACTGCGGTCGATTTCGCAGGTGCACTGCACGCCAACGTGGCCCGGTACGAGGCAGCGGAAACACCGCTGCGGCCGCGCGTCGAGGAGCGCGGCCCGGGCCGTAGACCAACCGATGGTGAGTCGTCCACCATCGGTCACTTTCTTGGCCGCCGGGACTGGGCACTTCACCCACACGGTCCCAGGGCGGCCAGGTGGGCGGACAATGTTGCCCACCTTGACTTGATCGGGGCGGCAGCCCCCCAGCCCCAGGTTAGGTTAGGTTAGGTTAGGTTAGGTTAGGTTAGGTTAGGTTAGGTTAGGTTAGGTTAGGTTAGGTTTTTTTTTTTTTTTTTTTTTTTTTTTTTTTTTTTTTTTTTTTTTCGTAGGAATGCTTTTTACGCACTTACCCCCCGACTGCAGGGGCAGCCGAAGGACGTCGTGTTGGACTCCCGGGGAGTAAAATTTCTCTCGACCCAGCCTACCAACTAAACCTACGGTGTCCTCCTCGCCCGTTGCCGGGCCGTGGTAGTCACTCAGGTATGACCACGACCCGACACGGGGAGCCCCCTAGCGATGGGGGCTCACTGCGACGGGGTGGGCAGCGTGCCCCCCCGTCGGACGGTCACCCCTCGCCCGAACACTAGGCGAGGGGTCGTCCGCCACATTGGGCGCGACAGGTCCCCTGACCCGTCGCGCGTGGCCTCCTCGCGGGCCGGGGCCGCCGGCTATTGCACGCCGACGACCCCTACCCGCGGCCCTGCGGGGGGGCAATGTTTGGCCCGCGCGTTCGCGCTCCCGCAGGGCCTCTCTCTTGGCCGCCATCACCTCGGACGCAAACGAGGCGACGGCGGCCCAACACTCTCTGCTGCCGGCCATCGAGGCGATGACGGCCGGCAGCGACAAATTCACGCCTATTGCGTCAGTGAGCCTGACGCGCTGAGCGGACCAGGCCGTGCACACGGCCAGCGTATGCTCGGCCGTGTCCACGGCTCCGGACGCACAGCTCTTGCAGTCGGGCGCCGACTCTACTCCCACACGGGGTGGGCTCCACTCCGTCTTGCCGCATCAGGGCCCTCCTTCGGTGAACCCCCGCCAGGACCCCAGCCTCGAGGTCCCAGGGGAGGCTCCCGGAAATCACACATGCCGCCTCCAGCGACACGGTGTGGTACGCTCGTGCGGCCCTCTGCGCCATCACACGCTGCGCGCGACGCAGCAGCGTGGAGTTCTCGGCGCTGAGAGCCGCAGCCGCCCAGATGGGCGCTCCGTAGAGCGCCTTCGAGCGCACCACCGTGTCGTAGAGGCGGCGGCCGACACCACCGGCCCCCCCGCAATTCGGGAGCAACCGGGCGAGCATTCCGGCGCACGCCACCAGCTTCGGCGCCAGCGCCCGGAAATGCTCGCCGAACCTCCACCGACTGTCCAGCGTCAGCCCCAAGTATTTCAGCCTGGAGCCGACGGCGATGGAGGCCCCTCCCACTACAATGCTGTAGTCCCGGGGGGGCCTTGCCCGAGGCCCATGGAAGAATAGGGCCTCGGACTTCTCGAGGGCCACTTCTAGCCCGAGGGCCCTGATGCGGCTCACCACTTGCGCGGTGCCCGCCGTGGCGAGGACACCGGCATCTCTGAAGTTGGGGCCCCGCGCGGTGACCAGGGTATCGTCGGCGTAACATATGACGCCGACTCCCCGAAGATTGGTACCGCGCAGGACCCAGTCAAATCCAATGTTCCACAGGAGTGGGCCCAGCACCGACCCCTGTGGAACACCGCACGACATGTCCCGGCGGACTACACGATCCCGGGCCGGGTAGAAAATGGCCCGGTCCGTAAAGTAGTCCGCCAGGACCCTCCTGAGGTACCACGGAACTTTGTGGTACCTCAGGGCCTCCTCAATTGTCGCCCAGGGGAGGGTGTTGAAAGCGTTAGCAATGTCGAGAGACACTGCCAACAACACCCCCCCCTGCGAAACGGCACTTTCCACTCGGTCCCTCAGTCGGGACACGGCGTCGATCGTCGACCGCGCGCGGCGGAACCCGAACTGTAGATCACTCAGATCCGGGCCCACCGTCTCCAGATGTCGGACGAGGCGTGCTGCGACGACCCTTTCGAAGGTCTTGCACGCCTCGTCAAGAAGGACGATCGGACGGTAGGCCGAAGGACAGTCGGGGGGTCGCCCGTGCTTCTGAAGCAGCACGAGCTTCCCGGACTTCCACCGCCGCGGGACTCTGCCGGACGCCATGCACTCCGACATGAGGGACAAAACCTCACCTTCGAGGACCGGCATCACGTGGGCGAGGACCCGCCCAGGGACGCCGTCCGGGCCCGGGGCGCGGTTCCTCTCTCTGAGTTTGAGGACCGCAACCCCTAACTCGGCCTCGGACACGGGCGGCACTTCCTCGCCCGCAGCCGGTCCCTCGATTCGTGGCGCCGCCGCCATCCTCGGCGGCGACCACTCTCCTCTCGCCGGGAAGAGCGAGCTGACCACCTGCTCCACGAAGAGTGGCTCGAGGGTTCTCGTCAGGGGGGGCGCCGCTGGACGGAGTTTCTCCATCACCGTCTTATACGGGCGCCCCCACGGATCTCTCTCCACCTCCTCGAGCCACTCCTGCCAAGCCTCGGCTTTGGCGGCCTTGATGGCAGCGGTGAACGCGTTTCTCGCGGCCCGGTACGCGGCGAGCAGTACCTCCTCTTGGGCGAGGTCTCTGTTGGCCCTCCTGCGACTGCGGGTGTACCGGCGCCGAGCCATTTGGCACTCGGCGCGGAGGCCCTGAAGATGGGGCCTCCACCAGTACACCTGCTTGCGCGGAGGGGTCGGACCCGCCCGGATCATCGCCGCGTCGCAGACGCGAGAGAGCGCTCCTGACAGCCGCTCACATCTCGCGTCCACGTCCAGGCCGCTCTCCTCATTCACGACGCGGGTCCCATTGGGACCCGCAATCCACCGCTCCACTATGGCCGCCTCGGTGGCCAGCTCTGGGTCCAGGGTGTTCAGCCTCCACCGAGGACCCTCTCCCGGCAGGGGACGGTCGAACTCGACGGCTGGGGCGTCCGCGGGGGATGGGACCAGGTCGAACCGTATGTAACGATGGTCCGACAAAGTCTCCACCCCCTCCTCCACCCTCCACCGCCTCGTACGGCGGGCGAGGGCGGGGCTCGCAAACGACAGGTCCACTATGGACCCGCCCGTGTGCCGGACGCACGTCAGGACCGTCCCCGTATTTAAAATGACGAGGCCATGGGACACCGCCCATTCTTCAAGGGTGTCACCCCTAGCGTCGGTCGCCGGAGATCCCCACAACCGGGATTTGGCGTTAAAGTCTCCGGCGACCACCACAGGGGTGGGGTGCACTTCCGCCATTAGGTCGCCGAGCTCGACGAGGAAACGCTCGAACTCGGCGAGAGTCCTATTGGGCGAGAAGTACACGCCGACTACTGCAACGTCGCCCAGCGACGCGAGCACGCACCCGTGGCCCCTCAGCACCCTCTGAAAGGGTCGGGGGGCAGCACGGCGTCGCCAGGCGACGATAGCCACCGAACCGTCGCGATCGCCCACCCAGTCGTCACGGGCTAGGACGCGGTACGGTTCGGCGACTATGGCTACGTTTATTTGCCACTGCGCAGCGGTCTGGAGAAGAAGATCCTGGGCCGCTGCGCAGTGATTAACATTCGCCTGCAGTAGTGACACCCTATTGGCCATTTAATTGGCGGCGGTGTCCATGGCCTCCGGGGCAGCACCAGGCTGAGGTGCTGCCGAAGACGCGGCGGGGGGGTTAGATTTGCCCCCGCCCGTCGTTTTCGCCGCTCGGGCCGGCTTTTTGGCCAGCGCTGGGCACTTTTTATGGCCCAGACGATGGCCAGAGTCGACGCCCTCCGACGCGCAGATCGCGCAGGAGGGCTCTACCGCCGTACA
This sequence comes from Orgyia antiqua, assembly GCA_916999025.1. Taxonomy (NCBI): domain Eukaryota; kingdom Metazoa; phylum Arthropoda; class Insecta; order Lepidoptera; family Erebidae; genus Orgyia; species Orgyia antiqua. The sequence continues at coordinate 142,775 of OU779871.1, read as the reverse complement.
GGCTGCCGCCTTATGGCCCGGCTGCCCGCACCGGAAGCACAGTGCACTGCGGTCGATCTTGCAGGTGCACTGCACGCCAACGTGGCCCGGTACGAGGCAGCGGAAACACCGCTGCGGCCGCGCGTCGAGGAGCGCGGCCCGGGCCGTCGACCACCCGATGGTGAGTCTACCACCATCGGTGATCTTTTTGGCCGCCGGGACAGGGCACTTCACCCAGACGGTCCCTGGGCGGCCAGGTGGGCGGGTTATATTGCCCACCTTTACAAGATCGGGGCGGCAGCCCCCCGCATTGGCGACGGCCGCGGCCACTGACTCGGTAGTGACCGCGTCGCCCAGACCGGTAATGCGCATTTCAGCGCACTGCTCCGGTCTGGACACCCGAGCGACGTCGCCGATGACCTCGCGCATTTTTGCCGCGAGCTCATCGGCCTTTTAGTCCTCTCCGCACCGGAGACCTCCATCACACGGCCCCCGGTACGGGCCGTGCGGAACTTTACGCCATCGATGCCCAAGGCGGAGAGCTGGATGGCGCTCTCGGCCTTGGCCATCACCTCCGCGTAGGTCCGCGAGGTGTCCGGCGGCAGTGTGACCACCACCGCGGCAGTTTTGGGGGCGCGCAGCTTTCGGGCGCGCTTCCCCTTCTTCTTCTGCTGCTGCGCCGGAGCAGCAGGCGCAGCAGACTTCGCCGGTCGTGGCGCCTTTGGCTTGCGCGCCACGACGTTCCATGCCTCCCCCTGTTGGGTTTGGGGAGGCGGCGTCGGCTGGACGGTGGTGGTCACCGCGGGTTGGGACGGAGCCGGCGGAGCGACGTTCCTGGCGGCCTGTGCTTCCCGGGCCGCCATGCTCTTCTTCGCCCCCCTCCTCTTTCCCGCGGCTTGAGTCGCAGCGGGGGCGGAGGGGAGCGACTGCACCGGCCTCGGAGTCGGGAGGGCCGGAAAGTCCGCGTCGAGACGGGCGCTCGGAGCGCGTGCGGGAGCGGTTTCGACGCTCACCCGCGCTCGACGAGCGTCCGCCGCCAGGGAAGGGCGGACGCGCTGCTCCGGGAGGAGGCGGTCACTGATGCCAGCCATCCTGGCATCAATGAAAAAAGCCACCTCCTCGCGGGTCATCCCGACGTTGGCGGAGGCGGAGGCGGCAGTCCGGCTCTGCACCTCCAGCCGGACCCGGAGCTCCGCCAGTTCGGCGCGGAGCGCCTCCGTCTGGCGGTTCTGCTCCGCATGTTCAGCGCGGAGCAGCTCCTCCTGCCTCCTACGCTCCGCCAGTTCCGCGCGCAAGAGCTTCAGCTCCTGGCCCTCCTCACGCTGCTCCGCCAGCTCCTTAAAGGAGTCGACGAGGTCAGACATGGCCCCCCGCACTGATGCCACGTCTTGGCACTTCATGCGGGAGGCCTTCCGCGCCACCGACGAGATGACGTCGAGCGCGGAGTCCACCACGCCGCGCAGCTCGTCGACTCCTCTGAGCTGTCTGGGGCCAACCCTCTTCTCGGCCGCCAGCTCCCTTTTCGCCCGCAGCTCCGTTCGCTCCCCGACGGTCGGCGGGCGCTCGCGACCCTTCTTTTTTTCTGGAGAAGAGGCCTCCTCCAGTGGCCTCTTCTTCCTCCAGTAGCTGGGGTCACTGGGGCCAGGAGCGCTCGGGGAGCAAGATCGCGAGCGATCTCCCAACGACATACAGCTGCTGCTGTCGGACTCCGACAGCCGCAGCGACGTCTTCTTCTTCTCCTTCTCCTTTTCCTCAACACCGAGGCAAAGGCGAGTGAGCCTCTCCTTCGCCTCTCGGTGGCGGCGGGACTGTTCCCGGAACGCTTCGTCGCCGCTCTCTCCACTCCTCTCACTTGCATCCACAGCGGATGCATCGGTCGTCAACAAGTCAATAGCCAGGTCGTCATTTGTCATTTCGGTATCAGTCCGTTTCTTGCCAGAGTCGTCGTTTTTTGTTTTGTTGGTTTTTTGTTTGATTTTTAGTTTCAATTTATCCATGTTAGATCCCACGAGTATGGGGGAAAGACGGTCCATGCAAGCAGAGCCCCCTGTACTTGCACAACCCTATATACCTAGGCGAACCTTGCGGAGGTCGGGCAGTTTCCGCAGGATTTTTACAACTTATCTGTTGGGTGTTATTGACTTTTCCTTGTCTCGGGCCGGCCGGTTAAGGCAAGCCCCCTGTCCCAGCCATCACGCCGCTAGACGTGATCAACGACACGCAACAGCTGGAACAGGTCGCCCGGCGTTGCCCCCAATAGGGGGGCATCCCCCTGAACACGAGTTAACGCATCCAGAGGGACCGCCGCGCCGCGGAGTACTTCCGCCCACAAACCACGTCCCTGTAGGGACCGCTTCCCCGAAGGGAGACAACGAAAGGTGGAGCCTGTGCTCCCAAACCAAACCCCCGAAGGGGGAAGACAAGGGAGACAGAACTCCCGCACCGGACTCGGTGCCCAAACGCCGCATAGGCGGCAACCCCGCTCACCGGTCAGTTCTGATCGCCAGAATAGTACCGGGAGCAGGGCGACCGCGCGGCACACGCCGTGCACGAACCGCGCACAGCCGCCGGCCTTGCAGGCCGGCCATACCACGACCCCCCGACATGGGGGTCAGCTCGGCAGGATATCAGTCAACCCCCAAAAACCTACTCGGCACTTTAGGGCCGAGAGTTGTTGGAGGCCGTCCAGGACGCACCGGACCCACGGCTTCCGGAAACGGGAAGCGGCGAGCCACACGAGGAGGTTTCCTGCCCTAGCGCCCCAGGTTAGGTTAGGTTAGGTTAGGTTAGGTTAGGTTAGGTTAGGTTAGGTTAGGTTTTTTTTTTTTTTTTTAACGTAGGAATGCTTTTTACGCACTTACCCTCCGGCTGCAGGGGCAGCCGTCGGACGTCGTGTTGGACTCCCGGGGAGAAAATCGTCTCGACCCAGCCTACCAACTAAACCTACGGTGTTCTCTTCGCCCGTTGCCGGGCCACGGTAGTCACTCAGGTATTACCGTGACCCGACACAGAGTGGCCCCCTATCGGAGGGGGCTCTCTGAGACGGGGGTGGGCAACGTGCCCGCCCCCGTAGGACCGTCACCCCTAGCCCGAACACGGGGCGAGGGGTCGTCCGCCACCCTAGCGACAGGTCCCCTGACCTGCCGCGTATGGCCATGCGGGCCGGGGCCGCCGGCTATTGCGCGCCGACGACCCCTACCAGCGGCCCTGCGGGGGGGAAGAGTTTCCCCTGAGCGTTCTCGCTCCCGCAGGGCTTCTCTCTTCGCCGCCATCACCTCGGATGCAAACGAGGCGACGGCGGCCCAACACTCTTTGCTGCCGGCCATCGCTTCGATGACGGCCGGCAGCGACAAATTGACGCCGATTGCGCCAGTGAGCCTGGCGCGCTGGACAGCCCAGGCCGTGCACACGACCAACGTGTGCTCGGCCGTGTCCACGGCTCCAGACGGACAGCTCTTGCAACCGGGTGCGGCCTCGATGCCCACCAGCTCCCACAGGTACTTGGCGAAGCAGCCGTGACCCGTGAGGAGCTGGGTTAGATGGTATGTAGGCACCCGGTGCGGCGCCTCGACCCACTGACGCAAGACGGGGCGCACGGCGGAAAGTAGCCGCGCGCCCGACGACACAGAGGTCAACCTATCCGCCCACCTCCCGAAGAGGACGTCGCGAAATTCGCCTCTCCAGCGAGCGACCTCCTCGGGGGCGGGCTCATTTCTCGCCTCGATGCGCATCAGAGCCCTCCTTCGGTAAACCCCCGCCAGGACCTCAGCTTCGAGATCCCAGGGGAGGCTCCCGGCAACGACACAAGCCGCCTCCAGTGACACCGTGTGGTACGCCCGTGCGGCCCTCTGCGCCATCACACGCTGCGCGCGACGCAGCAGCGTGGAGTTCTCGGCGCTGAGAGCCGCGGCCGCCCAAATGGGCGCTCCGTAGAGCGCCTTCGAGCGCACCACCGTGTCGTAGAGGCGACGACCGACACAACCGGCCCCCCCGCTATTCGGGAGCAACCGGGCGAGCATTCCGGCGCACGCCACTAGCTTCGGCGCCAGCGCCCGGAAGTGCTCGCCGAACCTCCATCGACTGTCCAGAACCAGTCCCAGATATTTTATTTTATTTCCGACAGTGATGGAGGCCCCTCCCACTACGATACTGTAGTCTCGGGGGGGCCTCGCCCGAGGCCCGTGGAAGAAGAGGGCCTCGGACTTCTCGAGGGCAACTTCGAGCCCGAGGGCCCTGATGCGTCTTACTATGTGCGCGGTGCCTGCAGTAGCCAGGACACCGGCGTCACGAAAAGTAGGGCCCCGCGCGGTCACCAGGGTGTCGTCGGCGTAACAAATGACGCCGACTCCCCGAAGATTGGCACCGCGCAGGACCCAATCAAACCCGATGTTCCACAGGAGTGGGCCCAGCACCGACCCCTGTGGAACACCACACGACATGTCCCGGCGGACTACACGATCCCGGGCCGGGTAGAAGATGGCCCGGTCCGTAAAGTAGTCCGCCAGGACCCTCCTGAGGTACCACGGAACTTTGTGGTACCTCAGGGCCTCCTTAATTGTCGCCCAGGGGAGGGTGTTGAAAGCGTTAGCAATATCGAGCGATACTGCCAACAACACCCCCCCCTGTGAAACTACATTTACGACTCTGTCCCTCAGCCGGGACACGGCGTCGATCGTCGACCGCGCGCGGCGGAAACCAAACTGATTATCACTTAAATCCGGGCCCACCGTCTCTAGGTGGCGGACGAGGCGCGCTGCGACAACTCTCTCGAACATTTTGCACGCCTCGTCGAGAAGTACGATTGGACGGTAGGCCGACGGAGAGTCGGGGGGTCGCCCGTGCTTCTGAAGCAGCACGAGCTTCCCCGTTTTCCACCGCCGCGGGACTCTGCCGGACGCCATGCACTCCGACATGAGGGACAGAACCTCCTCTTCCAGGACCGGCGTCACGCGGGCGAGAACCCGCCCAGGAACACCGTCCGGGCCCGGGGCGCGGTTCCTCTCTTTGAGTTTGAGGACCGCAACCCCCAACTCGGCCTCGGACACGGGCGGCACTAGGTTAGGTTAGGTTAGGTTAGGTTAGGTTAGGTTAGGTTAGGTTAGGTTAGGTTAGGTTAGGTTAGGTTAGGTTAGGTTAGGTTTTTTTTTTTTTTTTTTTTTTCGTAGGAATGCTTTTTACGCACTTACCCCCCGACTGCAGGGGCAGCCGAAGGACGTCGTGTTGGACTCCCGGGGAGTAAAATTTCTCTCGACCCAGCCTACCAACTAAACCTACGGTGTCCTCCTCGCCCGTTGCCGGGCCGTGGTAGTCACTCAGAGGTTAGGTTAGGTTAGGTTAGGTTAGGTTAGGTTAGGTTAGGTTAGGTTAGGTTAGGTTAGGTTAGGTTAGGTTAGGTTAGGTTAGGTTAGGTTAGGTTAGGTTAGGTTAGGTTAGGTTAGGTTAGGTTAGGTTAGGTTAGGTTAGGTTAGGTTAGGTTAGGTTAGGTTAGGTTAGGTTAGGTTAGGTTAGGTTAGGTTAGGTTTTTTTTTTTTTTTTTTTTTTATTTTTTACGTAGGAATGCTTTTTACGCACTTACCCTCCGGCTGCGGGGGCAGCCGTCGGACGTCGTGTTGGACTCCCGGGGAGTAAAATTTCTCTCGACCCAGCCTACCAACTAAACCTACGGTGTCCTCCTCGCCCGTTGCCGGGCCGTGGTGGTTACTCAGGTATTACCACGACCCGACACGGGGGGCCCCCTAGCGGTGGGGGCTCACTGAGACGGGGGGTGAGCGACGTGCCCCCCCCGTCGGACTGTCACCCCTCGCCCGAACACGAGGCGAGGGGTCGTCCGCCACATTGGGCGCGACAGGTCCCCCGACCTGCCGCGCGTGGCCATCTCGCGGGCCGGGGCCGCCGACTATTGCGCGCCGACGACCCCTACCCGCGGCCCTGCGGGGGGGAAGAGTTTCCCCCGAGCGTTCTCGCTCACGCAGGGCTTCTCGTTTTGCCGCCATCACCTCGGATGCGAAGGAGGTGACGGCGGCCCAGCACTCTTTGCTGCCGGCCATCGAAGCGATGACGGCCGGCAGCGACAAATTTCCGCCAATTACGCCAGTGAGTCTGGCGCGCTGGACAGACCAGGCCGTGCACACGACCAACGTGTGCTCGGCCGTGTCCACGGCTCCGGACGAGCAGCTCTTGCAACCGGGTGCGGCTTCGACGCCCACCAGCTCCCACAGGTACTTGGCGAAGCAGCCGTGACCTGTGAGGAGCTGGGTAAGATGGTATGTTGGCACCCGGTGCGGCGCCTCGACCCACTGACGCAATACGGGGCGCACGGCAGAAAGAAGCCGCGCGCCCGACGTCACCACTGACAACCTCTCGGCCCACCTCCCGAAGAGGACGTCGCGAAATTCGCCTCTCCAGCGAGCGACCTCATCGGGGGCGGGCTCTATTCTCGCCTCACTGCGCATCAGGGCCCTCTGTCGGTAAACCCCCGCCAGGACCCCAGCCTCGAGGTCCCAGGGGAGGCTCCCTGCGATTACGCATGCCGCCTCCAGCGACACCGTGTGGTACGCCCGAGCGGCTCTCTGCGCCATCACACGCTGCGCGCGTCGCAGCAGCGTGGAGTTCTCGGCGCTGAGAGCCGCAGCCGCCCATATGGGCGCTCCGTAGAGCGCCTTCGAGCGCACCACCGCGTCATAGAGGCGGCGACCGACACTACCGGCCCCCCCGCTATTCGGGAGCAACCGGGCGAGCATTCCGGCGCACGCCACCAACTTCGGCGCCAGCGCCCGGAAGTGCTCGCCGAACCTCCACCGACTGTCCAGGACCAGTCCCAGATATTTCATCTTTTCTCCGACAGCGATGGAGGCCCCTCCCACCACGATACTATAGTCGCGGGGGGGCCTTGCCCGAGGCCCGTGAAAGAAGAGGGCCTCGGACTTCTCGAGGGCCACTTCGAGCCCGAGGGCCCTGATGCGGCTTACGACGTGCGCGGTGCCTGCAGTTGCCAGGACACCGGCGTCACGGAACGTAGGGCCCCGCGCGGTCACCAGGGTATCGTCGGCGTAACAAATGACGCCGACTCCCCGAAGATTGGCACCGCGCAGGACCCAGTCAAACCCGATGTTCCACAGGAGTGGGCCCAGCACCGACCCCTGTGGAACACCACACGACATGTCCCGGCGGACTACACGATCCCGGGCCGGGTAGAAGACGGCCCGGTCCGTAAAGTAGTCCGCCAGGACCCTCCTGAGGTACCACGGAACGGTTAGGCCCCTCCCACCACGATACTATAGTCGCGGGGGGGCCTTGCCCGAGGCCCGTGAAAGAAGAGGGCCTCGGACTTCTCGAGGGCCACTTCGAGCCCGAGGGCCCTGATGCGGCTTACGACGTGCGCGGTGCCTGCAGTTGCCAGGACACCGGCGTCACGGAACGTAGGGCCCCGCGCGGTCACCAGGGTATCGTCGGCGTAACAAATGACGCCGACTCCCCGAAGATTGGCACCGCGCAGGACCCAGTCAAACCCGATGTTCCACAGGAGTGGGCCCAGCACCGACCCCTGTGGAACACCACACGACATGTCCCGGCGGACTACACGATCCCGGGCCGGGTAGAAGACGGCCCGGTCCGTAAAGTAGTCCGCCAGGACCCTCCTGAGGTACCACGGAACGGTTAGGTTAAGGTTTTTTTTTTTTTTTTTTTACGTAGGAATGCTTTTTACGCACTTACCCTCCGGCTGCGGGGGCAGCCGTCGGACGTCGTGTTGGACTCCCGGGGAGTAAAATTTCTCTCGACCCAGCCTACCAACTAAACCTACGGTGTCCTCCTCGCCCGTTGCCGGGCCGTGGTGGTTACTCAGGTATTACCACGACCCGACACGGGGGGCCCCCTAGCGGTGGGGGCTCACTGTGACGGGGGGTGAGCGACGTGCCCCCCCCGTCGGACTGTCACCCCTCGCCCGAACACGAGGCGAGGGGTCGTCCGCCACATTGGGCGCGACAGGTCCCCCGACCTGCCGCGCGTGGCCATCTCGCGGGCCGGGGCCGCCGACTATTGCGCGCCGACGACCCCTACCCGCGGCCCTGCGGGGGGGAAGAGTTTCCCCCGAGCGTTCTCGCTCACGCAGGGCTTCTCGTTTTGCCGCCATCACCTCGGATGCGAAGGAGGTGACGGCGGCCCAGCACTCTTTGCTGCCGGCCATCGAAGCGATGACGGCCGGCAGCGACAAATTTCCGCCAATTACGCCAGTGAGTCTGGCGCGCTGGACAGACCAGGCCGCGCACACGACCAACGTGTGCTCGGCCGTGTCCACGGCTCCGGACGCACAGCTCTTGCAGCCGGGTGCGGACTCGACTCCTACCAGCTCCCACAGGTACTTAGCGAAGCAGCCGTGACCTGTGAGGAGCTGGGTCAAGTGATAGGTTGGCACCCGGTGCGGCGCCTCGACCCACTGACGCAATACGGGGCGCACGGCAGAAAGAAGCCGCGCGCCCGACGTCACCACTGACAACCTCTCGGCCCACCTCCCGAAGAGGACGTCGCGAAATTCGCCTCTCCAGCGAGCGACCTCATCGGGGGCGGGCTCTATTCTCGCCTCACTGCGCATCAGGGCCCTCCGTCGGTAAACCCCCGCCAGGACCCCGGCCTCGAGGTCCCAGGGGAGGCTCCCTGCGATTACGCATGCCGCCTCCAGCGACACCGTGTGGTACGCCCGAGCGGCCCTCTGCGCCATCACACGCTGCGCGCGTCGCAGCAGCGTGGAGTTCTCGGCGCTGAGAGCCGCAGCCGCCCATATGGGCGCTCCGTAGAGCGCCTTCGAGCGCACCACCGCGTCATAGAGGCGGCGACCGACACTACCGGCCCCCCCGCTATTCGGGAGCAACCGGGCGAGCATTCCGGCGCACGCCACCAACTTCGGCGCCAGCGCCCGGAAGTGCTCGCCGAACCTCCACCGACTGTCCAGGACCAGTCCCAGATATTTCATCTTTTCTCCGACAGCGATGGAGGCCCCTCCCACCACGATACTGTAGTCGCGGGGGGGCCTTGCCCGAGGCCCGTGAAAGAAGAGGGCCTCGGACTTCTCGAGGGCCACTTCGAGCCCGAGGGCCCTGATGCGGCTTACGACGTGCGCGGTGCCTGCAGTTGCCAGGACACCGGCGTCACGGAAGGTAGGGCCCCGCGCGGTCACCAGGGTATCGTCGGCGTAACAAATGACGCCGACTCCCCGAAGATTGGCACCGCGCAGGACCCAGTCAAACCCGATGTTCCACAGGAGTGGGCCCAGCACCGACCCCTGTGGACTGCACTTCATCCGCGAGGATTTACGTGCCACGGAGGAGATTACCTCCAGCGCAGAGTCAACGACTCCGCGCAATTCGTCGACCCCGCGACGTTTCCTGGGGCCGGTTGCTGGCTGCTCCTTCCTCCTGGTGAGGGACTCCAGCTTGTCCCTCTTGGCGGCCACTTCCTCGGCCAGCTCTCTCTCAGCCTGCAGCTCCATTTCGCGCTGGAGCTGCAGGTTGTGTTCCGCTTTTGCCTTCGCCAGACCGACATACTCTCCGGTCGTTGGCGGGCGCCCGCGTCCCTTCTTGTTGGCCTTCTCTGGAGAGGTTGCTTCCTCCAGCGGCCTTTTCCTCCAATAGCTCGCCTTGCTCGGGTTGTTTGGCGAGCAAGACCGCGAGCGATCCTCCACAGACATAACGCTACCGCTGTCAGACTCCGACAGCCGTAGCGACGATCTCTCTCCAAGGTATAGGCGAGTAAGCCTTACCCTCGCTTCCCGGTGTTTGCGGGCCGAAGCCCGGGCCAGTTCTTCATCATCAATGGCCGACGAGGAGTCGGTCATTGCCAGATCATCAATCAGGTCATCATTTTTGGCAGAATCGTCGTTCCATTTATTTAAGCCAGTTTCGTCGTTTTGAGTTTTCTCAGTCCGTTTAGTTTTGCCAGAGTCGTCGTTGGTTGGTTTATCCGTTTTGTTTGTTTTTGTTTTTAGTTTTAGATTTTCCATAGTAAATCCCACGAGTATGGGGGAAAGGGTGGTCGATGCAAGCAGAGCCCCCTGTACTTGCACAATCCTATATACCCAGGCGAACCTTGCGGAGGTCGGACAGTTTCCGCAGGATTTTTACAACTTTTCTGTTGGGTGTTATTGACTTTTCCTTGTCTCGGGCCGGCCGGTTAAGGCAAGCCCCCTGTCCCAGCCATCACGCCGCTAGACGTGATCAACGACACGCAACAGCTGGAACAGGTCGCCCGACGTTGCCCCCAACAGGGGGGCATCCCCCTGGACACGAGTTAACGCATCCAGAGGGACCGCCGCGCCGCGCAGTACTTGCGCCCACAACCACGTCCACGAAGGGACCGCTTCCTCGAAAGGAGACGACTGAAGTTGGAGCCTGAGCTCCCGAACCAGACCCCCGAAGGGGGAAGACGAGGGAGCCAGAACTCCCGCACCAATAGGGTCGGTGCACCAACGCCGCATAGGCGGCAACCCAACACACGCCGTGCACAAGAAGCGCACACAGCCGCCGGCCTTGCAGGCCGGCCATACCACGACCCCCCGACATGGGGGTCAGCTTGGCAGGATATCAGTCAACCCCCAAAAACGTTCTCGGCACTTTAGGGCCGAGTTTTGTTGTTGGAGGCCGTCCAGGACGCACCGGACCCACGGCTTCCGGAAACGGGAAGCGGCGGGCCACACGAGGAGGTTTCCTGCCCTAGCGCCCCCGGTTAGGTTAAGGTTAGGTTTTTTTTTTTTTTTTTTACGTAGGAATGCTTTTTACGCACTTACCCTCCGGCTGCGGGGGCAGCCGTCGGACGTCGTGTTGGACTCCCGGGGAGTAAAATTTCTCTCGACCCAGCCTACCAACTAAACCTACGGTGTCCTCCTCGCCCGTTGCCGGGCCGTGGTGGTTACTCAGGTATTACCACGACCCGACACGGGGGGCCCCCTAGCGGTGGGGGCTCACTGTGACGGGGGGTGAGCGACGTGCCCCCCCCGTCGGACTGTCACCCCTCGCCCGAACACGAGGCGAGGGGTCGTCCGCCACATTGGGCGCGACAGGTCCCCCGACCTGCCGCGCGTGGCCATCTCGCGGGCCGGGGCCGCCGACTATTGCGCGCCGACGACCCCTACCCGCGGCCCTGCGGGGGGGAAGAGTTTCCCCCGAGCGTTCTCGCTCACGCAGGGCTTCTCGTTTTGCCGCCATCACCTCGGATGCGAAGGAGGTGACGGCGGCCCAGCACTCTTTGCTGCCGGCCATCGAAGCGATGACGGCCGGCAGCGACAAATTTCCGCCAATTACGCCAGTGAGTCTGGCGCGCTGGACAGACCAGGCCGTGCACACGACCAACGTGTGCTCGGCCGTGTCCACGGCTCCGGACGCACAGCTCTTGCAGCCGGGTGCGGACTCGACTCCTACCAGCTCCCACAGGTACTTAGCGAAGCAGCCGTGACCTGTGAGGAGCTGGGTCAAGTGATAGGTTGGCACCCGGTGCGGCGCCTCGACCCACTGACGCAATACGGGGCGCACGGCAGAAAGAAGCCGCGCGCCCGACGTCACCACTGACAACCTCTCGGCCCACCTCCCGAAGAGGACGTCGCGAAATTCGCCTCTCCAGCGAGCGACCTCATCGGGGGCGGGCTCTATTCTCGCCTCACTGCGCATCAGGGCCCTCTGTCGGTAAACCCCCGCCAGGACCCCGGCCTCGAGGTCCCAGGGGAGGCTCCCTGCGATTACGCATGCCGCCTCCAGCGACACCGTGTGGTACGCCCGAGCGGCTCTCTGCGCCATCACACGCTGCGCGCGTCGCAGCAGCGTGGAGTTCTCGGCGCTGAGAGCCGCAGCCGCCCATATGGGCGCTCCGTAGAGCGCCTTCGAGCGCACCACCGCGTCATAGAGGCGGCGACCGACACTACCGGCCCCCCCGCTATTCGGGAGCAACCGGGCGAGCATTCCGGCGCACGCCACCAACTTCGGCGCCAGCGCCCGGAAGTGCTCGCCGAACCTCCACCGACTGTCCAGGACCAGTCCCAGATATTTCATCTTTTCTCCGACAGCGATGGAGGCCCCTCCCACCACGATACTATAGTCGCGGGGGGGCCTTGCCCGAGGCCCGTGAAAGAAGAGGGCCTCGGACTTCTCGAGGGCCACTTCGAGCCCGAGGGCCCTGATGCGGCTTACGACGTGCGCAGTGCCTGCAGTTGCCAGGACACCGGCGTCACGGAACGTAGGGCCCCGCGCGGTCACCAGGGTATCGTCGGCGTAACAAATGACGCCGACTCCCCGAAGATTGGCACCGCGCAGGACCCAGTCAAACCCGATGTTCCACAGGAGTGGGCCCAGCACCGACCCCTGTGGAACACCACACGACATGTCCCGGCGGACTACACGATCCCGGGCCGGGTAGAAGACGGCCCGGTCCGTAAAGTAGTCCGCCAGGACCCTCCTGAGGTACCACGGAACTTTGTGGTACCTCAGGGCCTCCAAAATTGTCGCCCAGGGGAGGGTGTTGAAAGCGTTAGCAATGTCAAGAGACACTGCCAACAACACCCCCCCCTGTGAAACCGCTTCTTCGACTCGGTCCCTCAGTCGGGACACGGCGTCAATCGTCGACCGCGCGCGGCGGAACCCGAACTGGAAATCGCTCAGGTCCGGGCCCACCGTCTCCAAGTGTCGGACGAGGCGTGCTGCGACGACCCTTTCGAAGGTCTTGCACGCCTCGTCGAGAAGGACAATCGGACGGTAGGCCGACGGAGAGTCGGGGGGTCGCCCGTGCTTTTGGAGCAGCACGAGCTTCCCGGACTTCCACCGCCGCGGGACTCTGCCGGACGCCATGCACTCCGACATGAGGGACAAAATCTCCTCCTCCAGGACCGGCATCACGTGGGCGAGGACCCGCCCAGGGACGCCGTCCGGGCCCGGGGCGCGGTTCCTCTCTTTCAGTTTGAGGACCGCAACCCCCAACTCGGCCTCGGACACGGGCGGCACTTCCTCGCCCGCAGCCGGTCCCTCAACTTGTGTCGCCGCCGCCATCCTCGGCGGCGACCACTCCTCTCTCGCCGGGAAGAGCGAGCTGACCACCCTTTCGACGAAGAGTGGCTCGAGGGTTCTCGTCAGCGGGGGCGCCGCTGGACGGAGTTTCTGCGTCACCGTCTTGTACGGGCGCCCCCATGGATCGCGATCCACGCTCTCGAGCCACTCCTGCCAACTCTCGGCTTTGGCGGCCTTTATGGCAGCGGTGAATGAATTTCTCGCGGCCCGGTACGCGGCGAGCAATATCTCCTCTTGGGCGAGGTCTCTATTGGCCCTCCTGCGACTGCGGGTGTACCGGCGCCGAGACATTTGGCACTCGGTGCGGAGGCCCTGAAGATGGGGCCTCCACCAGTACACCTGCTTGCGCGGAGGGGTCGGACCCGCCCGGATCATCGCCGCGTCGCAGACGCGAGAGAGCGCTCCAGACAGCCGCTCGCATCTCGCGTCCACGTCCAGGCCGCTCCCTACATTATCGACATGGGTCCCGTTGGGACCCGCGATCCACCGCTCCACTATGGCCGCCTCGGTGGCCAGCTCTGGGTCCAAGGTGTTCAGCCTCCACCGAGGACCCTCTCCCGGCAGGGGACGGTCCAGCTCGACGGCTGGGGCGTCCGCGGGGGATGGGACTAGGTCGAACCGTATGTAGCGATGGTCCGACAACGTCTCCACCCCCTCCCCCACCCTCCACCGCCTCGTGCGGCGGGCCAGGGCGGGACTTGCAAAGGACAGGTCGACAATTGACCCGCCCGTATGCCGGACGCACGTCAGGACCGTCCCCGAGTTCAACAACACTAAGCCAGTGGACACCGCCCACTCCTCAAGGGTGTCACCCCTGGCGTCGGTCGCCGGAGATCCCCACGACCGGGATTTGGCATTAAAGTCTCCGGCGACCACCACAGGGGTGGGGTGTACTTCCGCCACTAGGTCGCCGACCTCGGCGAGAAGACGCTCGAAATCAGCGAGCGTCCTATTGGGCGAGAAGTACACGCCGACTACTGCAACGTCGCCCAGCGACGCGAGCACGCACCCGTGGCCCCTCAGCACCCTCTGAAAGGGTCGGGGGGCAGCACGGCGTCGCCAAGCGACGATAGCCACCGAACCGTCCTGATCGCCCACCCAGTCGTCACGGGCTAGGACGCGGTACGGTTCGGCGACTATGGCTACATTTATTTGCCACCGCGCAGCGGTCTGGAGAAGAAGATCCTGGGCCGCTGCGCAGTGATTAACATTCGCCTGCAGTAGAGACACCCTATTGGCCATTTAATTGGCGGCGGTGTCCATGGCCTCTGGGGCAGCACCAGGCTGAGGTGCTGCCGAAGACGCGGCGGGGGGGTTAGGTTTTCCCCCGCCCGTCTTTTTCGCCGCTCGCGTGGACTTCTTAGCCACCGCTGGGCACTTTTTGTGGCCCAAACGGTGACCAGAGTCGACACCCTCCGACGCGCAAATCGCGCAGGAGGGCTCTGCCGCCGTACAGGCTGCCGCCTTATGGCCCGGCTGCCCGCACCGGAAGCACAGTGCACTGCGGTCGATTTCGCAGGTGCACTGCACGCCAACGTGGCCCGGTACGAGGCAGCGGAAACACCGCTGCGGCCGCGCGTCGAGAAGCGCGGCCCGGGCCGTAGACCAACCGATGGTCAGTCGTCCACCATCGGTCACTTTCTTGGCTGCCGGGACTGGGCACTTCACCCACACGGTACCGGGGCGGCCAGGTGGGCGGACAATGTTGCCCACCTTGACTTGATCGGGGCGGCAGCCCCCCACATTAACGACGGCCGCGGCCACTGCCTCACCAGTGACCGCGTCCCCCAGACCGGAGATGCGCATTTCGGCGCACTGCTCCGGTCTGGCCACGCGAGCGACGTCGCCGATGACCTCGCGTATTTTGGCCGCGAGCTCATCGGCTTTTTTCGTCTTATCGACGCCGGACACCTCCATTACACGGCCCCCAGTTCTGGCCGTGCGGAACTTTACGCCTTCGATCCCCAAGGCCGAGAGCTGGATGGCGCCCTCGGCCCTGGCCATGACCTCTGCATAGGTCTGTGTGGTGTCCGGCGGCAGGGTGACCACCACCGCCGCTGTCTTGGGGGCGCGCAGTTTGCGAGCGCGCTTCCCCTTCTTCGCCTTCTTTTGTTGTTGTTGTTGCGCTGGTTGTGCTGGAGCTGCCGGCGCAACAGGTTTGGGCGCCTTAGCTTTGCGAGCGACAACATTCCACGCCTCCCGTTGTTGTTGTTGGGGAGGCGGGGGCGGCGGTGGTGGCTGGACCACGGAGTTGGACGCCGACTGGGACACGGGTCTTGCCGGAGCAGCAGGAGGAGTGGCCGCCGTTTGTTTGCGGGCGGCCTGCGATTCCTGTGCCGCCAGCGTCTTCTTTCCCCTCTTCTTCTTCCCCGCGGCTTGCGTTGCGGGGGCGGGGGGGAGCGACTGCACCGGCTTTGGCAGCGGGAGAGCCGGGAAATCCTCTCGGACGCTCGGAGCGGGTGCGGGAGCGCTATCTGCGCTCACCCGTGCTCGACGAGCGTCCGCCGCCAGAGGAGGGCGGGTACGCTGCTCCGGGAGGAGCCGGTCACTGATGCCTGCCATTCTGGCATCTATGAGGAAGGCGATCTCCTCCCGGGTCATTCCCTGACTGGTGGCAGCTTGGTTCTGTGCGTCCAGCCGGGATCGGAGCTCTGCCATTTCAGCGGTGAGCCTCTCCGTCATCCTCTTGTGCTCCGCGTTCTCGGCGCGCAAGAGCTTCAGCTCCTCGCTCTCGCTTTCCTCGCGGATCTCAGCCAGCTCCTTGAAGGAGTCGGCAAGGTCAGACATGGCGATCCTCACCGACGCCACGTTTTGGCACTTCATCCGCGAGGATTTACGTGCCACGGAGGAGATTACCTCCAGCGCAGAGTCAACGACTCCGCGCAATTCGTCGACCCCGCGACGTTTCCTGGGGCCGGTTGCTGGCTGCTCCTTCCTCCTGGTGAGGGACTCCAGCTTGTCCCTCTTGGCGGCCACTTCCTCGGCCAGCTCTCTCTCAGCCTGTAGCTCCATTTCGCGCTGGAGCTGCAGGTTGTGTTCCGCTTTTGCCTTCGCCAGACCGACATACTCTCCGGTCGTTGGCGGGCGCCCGCGTCCCTTCTTATTGGCCTTCTCTGGAGAGGTTGCTTCCTCCAGCGGCCTTTTCCTCCAAAAGCTCGCCTTGCTCGGGTTGTTTGGCGAGCAAGACCGCGAGCGATCCTCCACAGACATAACGCTACCGCTGTCTGACTCCGACAGCCGCAGCGACGATCTCTCTCCAAGGTATAGGCGAGTAAGCCTTACCCTCGCTTCCCGGTGTTTGCGGGCCGAAGCCCGGGCCAGTTCTTCATCATCAATGGCCGACGAGGAGTCGGTCATTGCCAGATCATCGATCAGGTCATCATTTTTAGCAGAATCGTTCCATTTATTTAAGCCAGTTTCGTCGTTTTGAGTTTTCTCAGTCCGTTTAGTAGTTTTGCCAGAGTCGTCGTTGGTTAGGTTATCAGATTTGTTTGTTTTTATTTTAAGTTTAAGATTTTCCATAGTAATCCCACGAGTATGGGGGAAAGGGTGGTCGATGCAAGCAGAGCCCCCTGTACTTGCACAATCCTATATACCCAGGCGAACCTTGCGGAGGTCGGACAGTTTCCGCAGGATTTTTACAACTTTTCTGTTGGGTGTTATTGACTTTTCCTTGTCTCGGGCCGGCCGGTTAAGGCAAGCCCCCTGTCCCAGCCATCACGCCGCTAGACGTGATCAACGACACGCAACAGCTGGAACAGGTCGCCCGACGTTGCCCCCAACAGGGGGGCATCCCCCTGAACGCGAGTTAACGCATCCAGAGGGACCGCCGCGCCGCGCAGTACTTGCGCCCACAACCACGTCCACGAAGGGACCGCTTCCTCGAAAGGAGACGACTGAAGTTGGAGCCTGAGCTCCCGAACCAGACCCCCGAAGGGGGAAGACGAGGGAGCCAGAACTCCCGCACCAATAGGGTCGGTGCACCAACGCCGCATAGGCGGCAACCCAACACACGCCGTGCACAAGAAGCGCACACAGCCGCCGGCCTTGAAGGCCGGCCATACCACGACCCCCCGACATGGGGGTCAGCTTGGCAGGATATCAGTCAACCCCCAAAAACGTTCTCGGCACTTTAGGGCCGAGTTTTGTTGTTGGAGGCCGTCCAGGACGCACCGGACCCACGGCTTCCGGAAACGGGAAGCGGCGGGCCACACGAGGAGGTTTCCTGCCCTAGCGCCCCAGGTTAAGGTTAGGTTAGGTTAGGTTAGGTTAGGTTAGGTTAGGTTAGGTTAGGTTAGGTTAGGTTAGGTTAGGTTAGGTTAGGTTAGGTTTTTTTTTTTTTTTTTTTTTTTTTTTTCGTAGGAATGCTTTTTACGCACTTACCCCCCGACTGCAGGGGCAGCCGAAGGACGTCGTGTTGGACTCCCGGGGAGTAAAATTTCTCTCGACCCAGCCTACCAACTAAACCTACGGTGTCCTCCTCGCCCGTTGCCGGGCCGTGGTAGTCACTCAGGTATGACCACGACCCGACACGGGGGGCCCCCTAGCGATGGGGGCTCACTGCGACGGGGTGGGCAACGTGCCCCCCCGTCGGACGGTCACCCCTCGCCCGAACACTAGGCGAGGGGTCGTCCGCCACATTGGGCGCGACAGGTCCCCTGACCCGTCGCGCGTGGCCTCCTCGCGGGCCGGGGCCGCCGGCTATTGCGCGCCGACGACCCCTACCCGCGGCCCTGCGGGGGGGCAATGTTAGGCCCGCGCGTTCGCGCTCCCGCAGGGCCTCTCTCTTGGCCGCCATCACCTCGGACGCAAACGAGGCGACGGCGGCCCAGCACTCTCTGCTGCCGGCCATCGAGGCGATGACGGCCGGCAGCGACAAATTCACGCCTATTGCGTCAGTGAGCCTGACGCGCTGAGCGGACCAGGCCGTGCACACGGCCAGCGTATGCTCGGCCGTGTCCACGGCTCCGGACGCACAGCTCTTGCAGTCGGGCGCCGACTCTACTCCCACCAGCTCCCACAGGTACTTGGCAAAGCAGCCGTGACCTGTGAGGAGCTGGGTCAAATGGTAGGTCGGCACCCTGTGCGGCGCCTCGACCCACTGACGCAATACTGGGCGCACGGCCGTGAGAAGCCGTGCGCTCACCCTACTCGATTCCAATTTTGTGGCCCACCTCCCGAAGAGGTCGTCGCGGAATTCGCCTCTCCAGCGAGCGACCTCATCGGGGGCGGGCTCCACTCCGTCTTGCCGCATCAGGGCCCTCCTTCGGTGAACCCCCGCCAGGACCCCAGCCTCGAGGTCCCAGGGGAGGCTCCCGGAAATCACACATGCCGCCTCCAGCGACACGGTGTGGTACGCTCGTGCGGCCCTCTGCGCCATCACACGCTGCGCGCGACGCAGCAGCGTGGAGTTCTCGGCGCTGAGAGCCGCAGCCGCCCAGATGGGCGCTCCGTAGAGCGCCTTCGAGCGCACCACCGTGTCGTAGAGGCGGCGGCCGACACTACCGGCCCCCCCGCAATTCGGGAGCAACCGGGCGAGCATTCCGGCGCACGCCACCAGCTTCGGCGCCAGCGCCCGGAAATGCTCGCCGAACCTCCACCGACTGTCCAGCGTCAGCCCCAAGTATTTCAGCCTGGAGCCGACGGCGATGGAGGCCCCTCCCACTACAATGCTGTAGTCGCGGGGGGGCCTTGCCCGAGGCCCATGGAAGAATAGGGCCTCGGACTTCTCGAGGGCCACTTCTAGCCCGAGGGCCCTGATGCGGCTCACAATCTGCGCGGTGCCCGCCGTGGCGAGGACACCGGCATCTCTGAAATTTGGGCCCCGCGCGGTAACCAGGGTATCGTCGGCGTAGCATATGACGCCGACTCCCCGAAGATTGGTACCGCGCAGGACCCAGTCAAATCCAATGTTCCACAGGAGTGGGCCCAGCACCGACCCCTGTGGAACACCGCACGACATGTCCCGGCGGACTACACGATCCCGGGCCGGGTAGAAAATGGCCCGGTCCGTAAAGTAGTCCGCCAGGACCCTCCTGAGGTACCACGGAACTTTGTGGTACCTCAGGGCCTCCAGAATTGTCGCCCAGGGGAGGGTGTTGAAAGCGTTAGCAATGTCGAGCGACACTGCCAACAACACCCCCCCCTGCGAGACGGCTTTCTCCATTTGGTCCCTCAGTCGGGACACGGCGTCAATCGTCGACCGCGCGCGGCGGAACCCGAACTGATTTCCGCTTAGATCCGGGCCCACCGTCTCCAGATGTCGGACGAGGCGTGCCGCCACGACCCTCTCAAAGGTCTTGCACGCCTCGTCGAGAAGGACGATCGGACGGTAGGCCGACGGACAGTCGGGGGGTCGCCCGTGCTTTGGAAGAAGCACGAGCTTCCCGGACTTCCACCGCCGCGGGACTCTTCCGGACGCCAAGCACTCCGACATGAGGGACAAAACCTCACCTTCGAGGACCGGCATCACGTGGGCGAGGACCCGCCCAGGGACGCCGTCCGGGCCCGGGGCGCGGTTCCTCTCTTTGAGTTTGAGGACCGCAACCCCTAACTCGGCCTCGGACACGGGCGGCACTTCCTCGCCCGCAGCCGGTCCCTCGATTCGTGGCGCCGCCGCCATCCTCGGCGGCGACCACTCTCCTCTCGCCGGGAAGAGCGAGCTGACCACCTGCTCCACGAAGAGTGGCTCGAGGGTTCTCGTCAGGGGGGGCGCCGCTGGACGGAGTTTCTCCATCACCGTCTTATACGGGCGCCCCCACGGATCTCTCTCCACCTCCTCGAGCCACTCCTGCCAAGCCTCGGCTTTGGCGGCCTTGATGGCAGCGGTGAACGCGTTTCTCGCGGCCCGGTACGCGGCGAGCAGTACCTCCTCTTGGGCGAGGTCTCTGTTGGCCCTCCTGCGACTGCGGGCGTACCGGCGCCGAGCCATTTGGCACTCGGCGCGGAGGCCCTGAAGATGGGGCCTCCACCAGTACACCTGCTTGCGCGGAGGGGTCGGACCCGCCCGGATCATCGCCGCGTCGCAGACGCGAGAGAGCGCTCCAGAGAGCCGCTCACATCTCGCGTCCACGTCCAGGCCGCTCTCCACATTCGCGACGCGGGTCCCATTGGGACCCGCCATCCACCGCTCCACTATGGCCGCCTCGGTGGCCAGCTCTGGGTCCAAGGTGTTCAGCCTCCACCGAGGACCCTCTCCCGGCAGGGGACGGTCGAACTCGACGGCTGGGGCGTCCGCGGGGGATGGGACCAGGTCGAACCGTATGTAACGGTGGTCCGACAAAGTCTCCACCCCCTCCTCCACCCTCCACCGCCTCGTACGGCGGGCGAGGGCGGGGCTCGCAAACGACAGGTCCACTATGGACCCGCCCGTGTGCCGGACGCACGTCAGGACCGTCCCCGTATTTAAAAGAACGAGGCCATGGGACACCGCCCATTCTTCGAGGGTGTCACCCCTAGCGTCGGTCGCCGGAGATCCCCACAACCGGGATTTGGCGTTAAAGTCCCCGGCGACCACCACAGGGGTGGGGTGCACTTCCGCCATTAGGTCGCCGAGCTCGACGAGGAAACGCTCGAACTCGGCGAGAGTCCTATTGGGCGAGAAGTACACGCCGACTACTGCAACGTCGCCCAGCGACGCGAGCACGCACCCGTGGCCCCTCAGCACCCTCTGGAAGGGTCGGGGGGCAGCACGGCGTCGCCAGGCGACGATAGCCACCGAACCGTCGCGATCGCCCACCCAGTCATCACGGGCTATGACGCGGTACGGTTCGGCGACTATGGCTACGTTTATTTGCCACTGCGCAGCGGTCTGGAGAAGAAGATCCTGGGCCGCTGCGCAGTGATTAACATTCGCCTGCAGTAGTGACACCCTATTGGCCATTTAATTGGCGGCGGTGTCCATGGCCTCCGGGGCAGCACCAGGCTGAGGTGCTGCCGAAGACGCGGCGGGGGGGTTAGGTTTGCCCCCGCCCGTCTTTTTCGCCGCTCGTGTGGGCTTCTTCTTGGCCACCGCTGGACACTTTTTGTGGCCCAGACGGTGACCAGAGTCGGCGCCCTCCGACGCGCAGATCGCGCAGGAGGGCTCCGCCGCCGTACAGGCTGCCGCCTTATGGCCCGGCTGCCCGCATCGGAAGCACAGCGCACTGCGGTCCGTCTCGCACGTGCACTGCACCCCCACATGCCCCGGGACAAGGCAGCGGTAGCACCGCTGCGGCCGCGCGTCAAGGAGCGCGGCCCGGGCCGTCGACCAACCGACAGTGAGGCGTCCACTGTCGGTTATTGTCTTGGCCGCCGGGACAGGGCACTTCACCCAAACGGTCCCAGGGCGGCCAGGTGGGCGGACGATGTTGCCCACCTTGACGAGGTCGGGGCGGCAGCCCCCCGCATTCACGACGGCCGCGGCCACTGCCTCACTAGTGGCCGCGTCCCCCAGACCGGAGATGCGCATTTCAGCGCACTGCTCCGGTCTGGCCACACGAGCGACGTCGCCGATGACCTCGCGGATTTTGTCCGCGAGCTCATCGGCTTTTTTGCTCCTATCCACGCCGGACACCTCCATCACACGGCCCCCTGTCCGGGCCGTGCGGAATTTAACTCCGTTTATGCCCAAGGCGGAGAGCTGGATGGCGCTCTCGGCCTTGGCCATGACCTCCGCGTAGGTCCGCGAGGTGTCCGGCGGCAGTGTGACCACCACCGCAGCCGTTTTCGGGGCGCGCAACTTGCGGGCGCGCCGCCCCTTCTTTTTCTTCTGCTGCTGCGCCGACGCAGCGGGCGCAGCAGCAGGCTTCGCCGGTCGTGGCGCCTTCGGTTTGCGCGCCACGACGTTCCATGCCTCCCCCTGTTGGGTTTGGGGAGGCAGCGTCGGCTGGACGGTGGTGGTCACCGCGGGTTGGGACGCGGGCCTTGGAGCTGGCGGAGCGGCGTTTCTGGCGGCCTGCGCTTCCCGGGCCGCCATGCTCTTTTTCGCCCCCCTCTTCTTTCCCGCGGCTTGAGTCGCAGCGGGGGCGGAGGGGAGCGACTGTACCGGCCTTGGTGTTGGGAGGGCCGGGAAGTCCGCGTCGAGACGGGCGCTCGGAGCGCGTGCGGGAGCGGCTTCAGCGCTCACCCGCGCTCGACGAGCGTCCGCCGCCAGGGAAGGGCGGACGCGCTGCTCCGGGAGGAGGCGGTCACTGATGCCAGCCATCCTGGCATCAATGAAGAACGCCACCTCCTCGCGGGTCATCCCGACGTTGGCGGAGGTGGAGGCGGCAGTCCGGCTCTGCACCTCCAGCCGGACCCGGAGCTCCGCCAGTTCGGCGCGGAGCGCCTCCGTTTGGCGGTTCTGCTCCGCATGATCAGCGCGGAGCAGCTCCTCCTGCCTCCTACGCTCCGCCAACTCAGCGCGCAAGAGCTTTATCTCCTGGCCCTCCTCGCGCTGCTCCGCCAGCTCCTTAAAGGAGTCGACGAGGTCAGACATTGCCCCCCGCACTGATGCCACGTCTTGGCACTTCATGCGGGAGGCCTTCCGCGCCACCGACGAGATGACGTCGAGCGCGGCGTCCACCACGCCGCGCAACTCGTCGACTCCTCTGAGTTGTCTGGGGCCAACCCTCTTCTCGGCCGCCAACTCTCTCTTCGCCCGCAGCTCCGTTCGCTCCCCGACGGTCGGCGGGCGCCCGCGTCCCTTTTTCTTCTCAGGAGAAGAGGCCTCCTCCAGTGGTCTCTTCTTCCTCCAGTAACTCGCGTCACTGGGCCCGGGAGCACTCGGGGAGCAAGACCGCGAGCGATCTCCTACCGACATGCAGCTGCTGCTGTCGGACTCCGACAGCCGCAGCGACGTCTTCTTCTTCTCTTCAACGCCGAGGCAAAGGCGAGTGAGCCTTTCCTTGGCCTCCCGGTGGCGGCGGGCCTGTTCCCGGAACACTTCGTCGCCACTCTCTCCACTCTTCTCACTCGCATCCACAGCGGATGCATCGGTCACCAGATTGATTGCCAGGTCGTCAACGTCGTTAGATTTCTCGGTGTCTGTCCGTTTCTTGCCAGAGTCGTTTGTTTTTTTGGTTTTCGGTTTATTTAGTTTGATTTTTATTGATTCCATATTTGATCCCACGAGTATGGGGGAAAGACGGTCCATGCAAGCAGAGCCCCCTGTACTTGCACAACCCTATATACCTAGGCGAACCTTGCGGAGGTCGGGCAGTTTCCGCAGGATTTTTACAACTTTTCTGTTGGGTGTTATTGACTTTTCCTTGTCTCGGGCCGGCCGGTTAAGGCAAGCCCCCTGTCCCAGCCATCACGCCGCTAGACGTGATCAACGACACGCAACAGCTGGAACAGGTCGCCCGGCGTTGCCCCCAATAGGGGGGCATCCCCCTGAACACGAGTTAACGCATCCAGAGGGACCGCCGCGCCGCGGAGTACTTCCGCCCACAAACCACGTCCCCGAAGGGACCGCTTCCCCGAAGGGAGACAACAAAAGTGGAGCCTGTGCTCCCAAACCAAACCCCCGAAGGGGGAAGACTAGGGAGACAGAACTCCCGCACCGGTCACGGTGCCCAAATGCCGCGTAGGCGGCAACCCCGCTCACCGGTCAGTTCTGATCGCCAGAATAGTACCGGGAGCAGGGCGACCGCGCGGCACACGCCGTGCACGAACCGCGCACAGCCGCCGGCCTTGCAGGCCGGCCATACCACGACCCCCCGACATGGGGGTCAGCTCGGCAGGATATCAGTCAACCCCCAAAAACCTACTCGGCACTTTAGGGCCGAGGGTTGTTGGAGGCCGTCCAGGACGCACCGGACCCACGGCTTCCGGAAACGGGAAGCGGCGAGCCACACGAGGAGGTTTCCTGCCCTAGCGCCCCAGGTTAGGTTAGGTTAGGTTAGGTTAGGTTAGGTTAGGTTAGGTTAGGTTAGGTTAGGTTAGGTTAGGTTAGGTTAGGTTAGGTTAGGTTAGGTTAGGTTAGGTTAGGTTAGGTTAGGTTAGGTTAGGTTAGGTTAGGTTAGGTTAGGTTAGGTTAGGTTAGGTTAGGTTAGGTTAGGTTAGGTTAGGTTAGGTTAGGTTAGGTTAGGTTAGGTTAGGTTAGGTTAGGTTAGGTTAGGTTAGGTTAGGTTAGGTTAGGTTAGGTTAGGTTAGGTTAGGTTAGGTTAGGTTAGGTTAGGTTAGGTTAGGTTAGGTTAGGTTAGGTTAGGTTTTTTTTTTTTTTTTTTTTTTTTTTTACGTAGGAATGCTTTTTACGCACTTACCCTCCGGCTGCGGGGGCAGCCGTCGGACGTCGTGTTGGACTCCCGGGGAGTAAAATTTCTCTCGACCCAGCCTACCAACTAAACCTACGGTGTCCTCCTCGCCCGTTGCCGGGCCGTGGTGGTTACTCAGGTATTACCACGACCCGACACGGGGGGCCCCCTAGCGGTGGGGGCTCACTGTGACGGGGGGTGAGCGACGTGCCCCCCCCGTTGGACTGTCACCCCTCGCCCGAACACGAGGCGAGGGGTCGTCCACCACATTGGGCGCGACAGGTCCCCCGACCTGCCGCGCGTGGCCATCTCGCGGGCCGGGGCCGCCGACTATTGCGCGCCGACGACCCCTACCCGCGGCCCTGCGGGGGGGAAGAGTTTCCCCCGAGCGTTCTCGCTCACGCAGGGCTTCTCGTTTTGCCGCCATCACCTCGGATGCGAAGGAGGTGACGGCGGCCCAGCACTCTTTGCTGCCGGCCATCGAAGCGATGACGGCCGGCAGCGACAAATTTCCGCCAATTACGCCAGTGAGTCTGGCGCGCTGGACAGACCAGGCCGTGCACACGACCAACGTGTGCTCGGCCGTGTCCACGGCTCCGGACGAGCAGCTCTTGCAACCGGGTGCGGCTTCGACGCCCACCAGCTCCCACAGGTACTTGGCGAAGCAGCCGTGACCTGTGAGGAGCTGGGTCAAGTGATAGGTTGGTACCCGGTGCGGCGCCTCGACCCACTGACGCAATACGGGGCGCACGGCAGAAAGAAGCCGCGCGCCCGACGTCACCACTGACAACCTCTCGGCCCACCTCCCGAAGAGGACGTCGCGAAATTCGCCTCTCCAGCGAGCGACCTCATCGGGGGCGGGCTCTATTCTCGCCTCATTGCGCATCAGGGCCCTCTGTCGGTAAACCCCCGCCAGGACCCCAGCCTCGAGGTCCCAGGGGAGGCTCCCTGCGATTACGCATGCCGCCTCCAGCGACACCGTGTGGTACGCCCGAGCGGCTCTCTGCGCCATCACACGCTGCGCGCGTCGCAGCAGCGTGGAGTTCTCGGCGCTGAGAGCCGCAGCCGCCCATATGGGCGCTCCGTAGAGCGCCTTCGAGCGCACCACCGCGTCATAGAGGCGGCGACCGACACTACCGGCCCCCCCGCTATTCGGGAGCAACCGGGCGAGCATTCCGGCGCACGCCACCAACTTCGGCGCCAGCGCCCGGAAGTGCTCGCCGAACCTCCACCGACTGTCCAGGACCAGTCCCAGATATTTCATCTTCTCTCCGACAGCGATGGAGGCCCCTCCCACCACGATACTATAGTCGCGGGGGGGCCTTGCCCGAGGCCCGTGAAAGAAGAGGGCCTCGGACTTCTCGAGGGCCACTTCGAGCCCGAGGGCCCTGATGCGGCTTACGACGTGCGCGGTGCCTGCAGTTGCCAGGACACCGGCGTCACGGAACGTAGGGCCCCGCGCGGTCACCAGGGTATCGTCGGCGTAACAAATGACGCCGACTCCCCGAAGATTGGCACCGCGCAGGACCCAGTCAAACCCGATGTTCCACAGGAGTGGGCCCAGCACCGACCCCTGTGGAACACCACACGACATGTCCCGGCGGACTACACGATCCCGGGCCGGGTAGAAGACGGCCCGGTCCGTAAAGTAGTCCGCCAGGACCCTCCTGAGGTACCACGGAACTTTGTGGTACCTCAGGGCCTCCAAAATTGTCGCCCAGGGGAGGGTGTTGAAAGCGTTAGCAATGTCAAGAGACACTGCCAACAACACCCCCCCCTGTGAAACCGCTTCTTCGACTCGGTCCCTCAGTCGGGACACGGCGTCAATCGTCGACCGCGCGCGGCGGAACCCGAACTGGAAATCGCTCAGGTCCGGGCCCACCGTCTCCAAGTGTCGGACGAGGCGTGCTGCGACGACCCTTTCGAAGGTCTTGCACGCCTCGTCGAGAAGGACAATCGGACGGTAGGCCGACGGAGAGTCGGGGGGTCGCCCGTGCTTTTGGAGCAGCACGAGCTTCCCGGACTTCCACCGCCGCGGGACTCTGCCGGACGCCATGCACTCCGACATGAGGGACAAAATTTCCTCCTCCAGGACCGGCACCACGTGGGCGAGGACCCGCCCAGGGACGCCGTCCGGGCCCGGGGCGCGGTTCCTCTCTTTCAGTTTGAGGACCGCAACCCCCAACTCGGCCTCGGACACGGGCGGCACTTCCTCGCCCGCAGCCGGTCCCTCCTCTTGTGTCGCCGCCGCCATCCTCGGCGGCGACCACTCCTCTCTCGCCGGGAAGAGCGAGCTGACCACCCTTTCAACGAAGAGTGGCTCGAGGGTTCTCGTCAGCGGGGGCGCCGCTGGACGGAGTTTCTGCGTCACCGTCTTGTACGGACGCCCCCATGGATCGCGATCCACGCTCTCGAGCCACTCCTGCCAACTCTCAGCTTTGGCGGCCTTTATGGCAGCGGTGAATGAGTTCCTCGCGGCCCGGTACGCGGCGAGCAATATCTCCTCTTGGGCGAGGTCTCTATTGGCCCTCCTGCGACTGCGGGTGTACCGGCGCCGAGACATTTGGCACTCGGTGCGGAGGCCCTGAAGATGGGGCCTCCACCAGTACACCTGCTTGCGCGGAGGGGTCGGACCCGCCCGGATCATCGCCGCGTCGCAGACGCGAGAGAGCGCTCCAGAAAGCCGCTCGCATCTCGCGTCTACGTCCAGGCCGCTCCCTACATTATCGACATGGGTCCCGTTGGGACTCGCGATCCACCGCTCCACTATGGCCGCCTCGGTGGCCAGCTCTGGGTCCAAGGTGTTCAGCCTCCACCGAGGACCCTCTCCCGGCAGGGGACGGTCCAGCTCGACGGCTGGGGCGTCCGCGGGGGATGGGACTAGGTCGAACCGTATGTAGCGATGGTCCGACAACGTCTCCACCCCCTCCTCCACCCTCCACCGCCTCGTGCGGCGGGCCAGGGCGGGACTTGCAAAGGACAGGTCGACAATTGACCCGCCCGTATGCCGGACGCACGTCAGGACCGTCCCCGAGTTCAACAACACTAAGCCAGTGGACACCGCCCACTCCTCAAGGGTGTCACCCCTGGCGTCGGTCGCCGGAGATCCCCACGACCGGGATTTGGCATTAAAGTCTCCGGCGACCACCACAGGGGTGGGGTGTACTTCCGCCACGAGGTCGCCGACCTCGGCGAGAAGACGCTCGAAATCAGCGAGCGTCCTATTGGGCGAGAAGTACACGCCGACTACTGCAACGTCGCCCAGCGACGCGAGCACGCACCCGTGGCCCCTCAGCACCCTCTGAAAGGGTCGGGGGGCAGCACGGCGTCGCCAAGCGACGATAGCCACCGAACCGTCCTGATCGCCCACCCAGTCGTCACGGGCTTGGACGCGGTACGGTTCGGCGACTATGGCTACATTTATTTGCCACTGCGCAGCGGTCTGGAGAAGAAGATCCTGGGCCGCTGCGCAGTGATTAACATTCGCCTGCAGTAGAGACACCCTATTGGCCATTTAATTGGCGGCGGTGTCCATGGCCTCTGGGGCAGCACCAGGCTGAGGTGCTGCCGAAGACGCGGCGGGGGGGTTAGGTTTTCCCCCGCCCGTCTTTTTCGCCGCTCGCGTGGATTTCTTAGCCACCGCTGGGCACTTTTTGTGGCCCAAACGGTGACCAGAGTCGACACCCTCCGACGCGCAAATCGCGCAGGAGGGCTCTGCCGCCGTACAGGCTGCCGCCTTATGGCCCGGCTGCCCGCACCGGAAGCACAGTGCACTGCGGTCGATTTCGCAGGTGCACTGCACGCCAACGTGGCCCGGTACGAGGCAGCGGAAACACCGCTGCGGCCGCGCGTCGAGGAGCGCGGCCCGGGCCGTAGACCAACCGATGGTGAGTCGTCCACCATCGGTCACTTTCTTGGCCGCCGGGACTGGGCACTTCACCCACACGGTCCCAGGACGGCCAGGTGGGCGGACAATGTTGCCCACCTTGACTTGATCGGGGCGGCAGCCCCCCACATTAACGACGGCCGCGGCCACTGCCTCACCAGTGACCGCGTCCCCCAGACCGGAGATGCGCATTTCTGCGCACTGCTCCGGTCTGGCCACGCGAGCGACGTCGCCGATGACCTCGCGCATTTTGGCCGCGAGCTCATCGGCTTTTTTCGCCTTGTCGACGCCTGACACTTCCATTATACGGCCCCCAGTTCGGGCCGTACGGAACTTTACGCCTTCGATCCCCAAGGCCGAGAGCTGGATGGCGCCCTCGGCCCTGGCCATAACCTCCGCGTATGACTTCGTCGAGTCCTGCGGGAGGGTAACTACCACCGCAGCGGTCTTCGGGGCGCGCAATTTGCGAGTGCGCTTCCCCTTTTTCGCCTTTTGTTGCTGTTGTTGCGCTGGTTGTGCTGGAGCTGCTGGCGCGGCAGGTTTGGGCGCCTTAGCTCTGCGAGCGACAACATTCCACGCCTCCCGTTGTTGTTGTTGGGGAGGCGGGGGCGGCGGTGGTGGCTGGACCGCGGAGTTGGACGCCGACTGGGACGCGGGTCTTGCCGGAGCAGCAGGAGGAGCGGCCGCCGTTTGTTTGCGGGCAGCCTGCGATTCCTGTGCCGCCAACGTCTTCTTTCCCCTCTTCTTCTTCCCCGCGGCTTGGATTGTGGCGGGGGCGGGGGGGAGCGACTGCGCCGGCTTTGGTATCGGGAGAGCCGGGAAATCCTCGACGCTCGGAGCGGGTGCGGGAGCGCTATCTGCGCTCACCCTCGCTCGACGAGCGTCCGCCGCCAGAGGAGGGCGGGTACGCTGCTCCGGGAGGAGCCGGTCACTGATGCCAGCCATTCTGGCATCTATGAGGAAGGCGATCTCCTCCCGGGTCATTCCCTGGCTGGTGGCAGCTTGGTTCTGTGCGTCCAGCCGGGATCGGAGCTCTGCCATTTCAGCGGTGAGCCTCTCCGTCATCTTCTTGTGCACCGCATTCTCGGCGCGCAAGAGCTTCAGCTCCTCGCTCTCGCTTTCCTCACGGATCTCAGCCAGCTCCTTGAAGGAGTCGGCAAGGTCAGACATGGCGATCCTCACCGACGCCACGTTTTGGCACTTCATCCGCGAGGATTTACGTGCCACGGAGGAGATTACCTCCAGCGCAGAGTCAACGACTCCGCGCAATTCGTCGACCCCGCGACGTTTCCTGGGGCCGGTTGCTGGCTGCTCCTTCCTCCTGGTGAGGGACTCCAGCTTGTCCCTCTTGGCGGCCACTTCCTCGGCCAGCTCTCTCTCAGCCTGCAGCTCCATTTCGCGCTGGAGCTGCAGGTTGTGTTCCGCTTTTGCCTTCGCCAGACCGACATACTCTCCGGTCGTTGGCGGGCGCCCGCGTCCCTTCTTAAGGTTAGGTTTTTTTTTTTTTTTTTTTTTACGTAGGAATGCTTTTTACGCACTTACCCTCCGGCTGCGGGGGCAGCCGTCGGACGTCGTGTTGGACTCCCGGGGAGTAAAATTTCTCTCGACCCAGCCTACCAACTAAACCTACGGTGTCCTCCTCGCCCGTTGCCGGGCCGTGGTGGTTACTCAGGTATTACCACGACCCGACACGGGGGGCCCCCTAGCGGTGGGGGCTCACTGTGACGGGGGGTGAGCGACGTGCCCCCCCCGTCGGACTGTCACCCCTCGCCCGAACACGAGGCGAGGGGTCGTCCACCACATTGGGCGCGACAGGTCCCCCGACCTGCCGCGCGTGGCCATCTCGCGGGCCGGGGCCGCCGACTATTGCGCGCCGACGACCCCTACCCGCGGCCCTGCGGGGGGGAAGAGTTTCCCCCGAGCGTTCTCGCTCACGCAGGGCTTCTCGTTTTGCCGCCATCACCTCGGATGCGAAGGAGGTGACGGCGGCCCAGCACTCTTTGCTGCCGGCCATCGAAGCGATGACGGCCGGCAGCGACAAATTTCCGCCAATTACGCCAGTGAGTCTGGCGCGCTGGACAGACCAGGCCGTGCACACGACCATCGTGTGCTCGGCCGTGTCCACGGCTCCGGACGAGCAGCTCTTGCAACCGGGTGCGGCTTCGACGCCCACCAGCTCCCACAGGTACTTGGCGAAGCAGCCGTGACCTGTGAGGAGCTGGGTAAGATGGTATGTTGGCACCCGGTGCGGCGCCTCGACCCACTGACGCAATACGGGGCGCACGGCAGAAAGAAGCCGCGCGCCCGACGTCACCACTGACAACCTCTCGGCCCACCTCCCGAAGAGGACGTCGCGATATTCGCCTCTCCAGCGAGCGACCTCATCGGGGGCGGGCTCTATTCTCGCCCCACTGCGCATCAGGGCCCTCTGTCGGTAAACCCCCGCCAGGACCCCGGCCTCGAGGTCCCAGGGGAGGCTCCCTGCGATTACGCATGCCGCCTCCAGCGACACCGTGTGGTACGCCCGAGCGGCTCTCTGCGCCATCACACGCTGCGCGCGTCGCAGCAGCGTGGAGTTCTCGGCGCTGAGAGCCGCAGCCGCCCATATGGGCGCTCCGTAGAGCGCCTTCGAGCGCACCACCGCGTCATAGAGGCGGCGACCGACACTACCGGCCCCCCCGCTATTCGGGAGCAACCGGGCGAGCATTCCGGCGCACGCCACCAACTTCGGCGCCAGCGCCCGGAAGTGCTCGCCGAACCTCCACCGACTGTCCAGGACCAGTCCCAGATATTTCATCTTCTCTCCGACAGCGATGGAGGCCCCTCCCACCACGATACTATAGTCGCGGGGGGGCCTTGCCCGAGGCCCGTGAAAGAAGAGGGCCTCGGACTTCTCGAGGGCCACTTCGAGCCCGAGGGCCCTGATGCGGCTTACGACGTGCGCGGTGCCTGCAGTTGCCAGGACACCGGCGTCACGGAACGTAGGGCCCCGCGCGGTCACCAGGGTATCGTCGGCGTAACAAATGACGCCGACTCCCCGAAGATTGGCACCGCGCAGGACCCAGTCAAACCCGATGTTCCACAGGAGTGGGCCCAGCACCGACCCCTGTGGAACACCACACGACATGTCCCGGCGGACTACACGATCCCGGGCCGGGTAGAAGACGGCCCGGTCCGTAAAGTAGTCCGCCAGGACCCTCCTGAGGTACCACGGAACTTTGTGGTACCTCAGGGCCTCCAAAATTGTCGCCCAGGGGAGGGTGTTGAAAGCGTTAGCAATGTCAAGAGACACTGCCAACAACACCCCCCCCTGTGAAACCGCTTCTTCGACTCGGTCCCTCAGTCGGGACACGGCGTCAATCGTCGACCGCGCGCGGCGGAACCCGAACTGGAAATCGCTCAGGTCGGGGCCCACCGTCTCCAAGTGTCGGACGAGGCGTGCTGCGACGACCCTTTCGAAGGTCTTGCACGCCTCGTCGAGAAGGACAATCGGACGGTAGGCCGACGGAGAGTCGGGGGGTCGCCCGTGCTTTTGGAGCAGCACGAGCTTCCCGGACTTCCACCGCCGCGGGACTCTGCCGGACGCCATGCACTCCGACATGAGGGACAAAATCTCCTCCTCCAGGACCGGCATCACATGGGCGAGGACCCGCCCAGGGACGCCGTCCGGGCCCGGGGCGCGGTTCCTCTCCTTCAGTTTGAGGACCGCAACCCCCAACTCGGCCTCGGACACGGGCGGCACTTCCTCGCCCGCAGCCGGTCCCTCAACTTGTGTCGCCGCCGCCATCCTCGGCGGCGACCACTCCCCTCTCGCCGGGAAGAGCGAGCTGACCACCCTTTCGACGAAGAGTGGCTCGAGGGTTCTCGTCAGCGGGGGCGCCGCTGGACGGAGTTTCTGCGTCACCGTCTTGTACGGGCGCCCCCATGGATCGCGATCCACGCTCTCGAGCCACTCCTGCCAACTCTCGGCTTTGGCGGCCTTTATGGCAGCGGTGAATGAATTTCTCGCGGCCCGGTACGCGGCGAGTAATATCTCCTCTTGGGCGAGGTCTCTATTGGCCCTCCTGCGACTGCGGGTGTACCGGCGCCGAGACATTTGGCACTCGGTGCGGAGGCCCTGAAGATGGGGCCTCCACCAGTACACCTGCTTGCGCGGAGGGGTCGGACCCGCCCGGATCATCGCCGCGTCGCAGACGCGAGAGAGCGCCCCAGAAAGCCGCTCGCATCTCGCGTCCACGTCCAGGCCGCTCCCTACATTATCGACATGGGTCCCGTTGGGACCCGCGATCCACCGCTCCACTATGGCCGCCTCGGTGGCCAGCTCTGGGTCCAAGGTGTTCAGCCTCCACCGAGGACCCTCTCCCGGCAGGGGACGGTCCAGCTCGACGGCTGGGGCGTCCGCGGGGGATGGGACTAGGTCGAACCGTATGTAGCGATGGTCCGACAACGTCTCCACCCCCTCCTCCACCCTCCACCGCCTCGTGCGGCGGGCCAGGGCGGGACTTGCAAAGGACAGGTCGACAATTGACCCGCCCGTATGCCGGACGCACGTCAGGACCGTCCCCGAGTTCAACAAAACCAAGCCAGTGGACACCGCCCACTCCTCAAGGGTGTCACCCCTGGCGTCGGTCGCCGGAGATCCCCACGACCGGGATTTGGCATTAAAGTCTCCGGCGACCACCACAGGGGTGGGGTGTACTTCCGCCACGAGGTCGCCGACCTCGGCGAGAAGACGCTCGAAATCAGCGAGCGTCCTATTGGGCGAGAAGTACACGCCGACTACTGCAACGTCGCCCAGCGACGCGAGCACGCACCCGTGGCCCCTCAGCACCCTCTGAAAGGGTCGGGGGGCAGCACGGCGTCGCCAAGCGACGATAGCCACCGAACCGTCCTGATCGCCCACCCAGTCGTCACGGGCTAGGACGCGGTACGGCTCAGCGACTATGGCTACATTTATTTGCCACTGCGCAGCGGTCTGGAGAAGAAGATCCTGGGCCGCTGCGCAGTGATTAACATTCGCCTGCAGTAGAGACACCCTATTGGCCATTTAATTGGTGGCGGTGTCCATGGCCTCAGGGGCAGCACCAGGCTGAGGTGCTGCCGAAGACGCGGCGGGGGGGTTAGGTTTTCCCCCGCCCGGCTTTTTCGCCGCTCGCGTGGACTTCTTAGCCACCGCTGGGCACTTTTTGTGGCCCAAACGGTGACCAGAGTCGACGCCCTCCGACGCGCAAATCGCGCAGGAGGGCTCTGCCGCCGTACAGGCTGCCGCCTTATGGCCCGGCTGCCCGCACCGGAAGCACAGTGCACTGCGGTCGATTTCGCAGGTGCACTGCACGCCAACGTGGCCCGGTACGAGGCAGCGGAAACACCGCTGCGGCCGCGCGTCGAGGAGCGCGGCCCGGGCCGTAGACCAACCGATGGTGAGTCGTCCACCATCGGTCACTTTCTTGGCCGCCGGGACTGGGCACTTCACCCACACGGTCCCAGGGCGGCCAGGTGGGCGGACAATGTTGCCCACCTTGACTTGATCGGGGCGGCAGCCCCCCACATTAACGACGGCCGCGGCCACTGCCTCACCAGTGACCGCGTCCCCCAGACCGGAGATGCGCATTTCTGCGCACTGCTCCGGTCTGGCCACGCGAGCGACGTCGCCGATGACCTCGCGCATTTTGGCCGCGAGCTCATCGGCTTTTTTCGCCTTGTCGACGCCTGACACTTCCATTATACGGCCCCCAGTTCGGGCCGTACGGAACTTTACGCCTTCGATCCCCAAGGCCGAGAGCTGGATGGCGCCCTCGGCCCTGGCCATAACCTCCGCGTATGACTTCGTCGAGTCCTGCGGGAGGGTAACTACCACCGCAGCGGTCTTCGGGGCGCGCAATTTGCGAGTGCGCTTCCCCTTTTTCGCCTTTTGTTGCTGTTGTTGCGCTGGTTGTGCTGGAGCTGCTGGCGCGGCAGGTTTGGGCGCCTTAGCTCTGCGAGCGACAACATTCCACGCCTCCCGTTGTTGTTGTTGGGGAGGCGGGGGCGGCGGTGGTGGCTGGACCGCGGAGTTGGACGCCGACTGGGACGCGGGTCTTGCCGGAGCAGCAGGAGGAGCGGCCGCCGTTTGTTTGCGGGCAGCCTGCGATTCCTGTGCCGCCAACGTCTTCTTTCCCCTCTTCTTCTTCCCCGCGGCTTGGATTGTGGCGGGGGCGGGGGGGAGCGACTGCGCCGGCTTTGGTATCGGGAGAGCCGGGAAATCCTCGACGCTCGGAGCGGGTGCGGGAGCGCTATCTGCGCTCACCCTCGCTCGACGAGCGTCCGCCGCCAGAGGAGGGCGGGTACGCTGCTCCGGGAGGAGCCGGTCACTGATGCCAGCCATTCTGGCATCTATGAGGAAGGCGATCTCCTCCCGGGTCATTCCCTGGCTGGTGGCAGCTTGGTTCTGTGCGTCCAGCCGGGATCGGAGCTCTGCCATTTCAGCGGTGAGCCTCTCCGTCATCTTCTTGTGCACCGCGTTCTCGGCGCGCAAGAGCTTCAGCTCCTCGCTCTCGCTTTCCTCGCGGATCTCAGCCAGCTCCTTGAAGGAGTCGGCGAGGTCAGACATGGCGATCCTCACCGACGCCACGTTTTGGCACTTCATCCGCGAGGATTTGCGTGCCACGGAGGAGATTACCTCCAGCGCAGAGTCAACGACTCCACGCAATTCGTCGACCCCGCGACGTTTCCTGGGGCCGGTTGCTGGCTGCTCCTTCCTCCTGGTGAGGGACTCCAGCTTGTCCCTCTTGGCGGCCACTTCCTCGGCCAGCTCTCTCTCAGCCTGCAGCTCCATTTCGCGCTGGAGCTGCAGGTTGTGTTCGGCTTTTGCCTTCGCCAGACCGACATACTCTCCGGTCGTTGGCGGGCGCCCGCGTCCCTTCTTATTGGCCTTCTCTGGAGAGGTTGCTTCCTCCAGCGGCCTTTTTCTCCAAAAGCTCGCCTTGCTCGGGTTGTTTGGCGAGCAAGACCGCGAGCGATCCTCCACAGACATAACGCTACCGCTGTCTGACTCCGACAGCCGCAGCGACGATCTCTCTCCGAGGTACAGGCGAGTAAGCCTTACCCTCGCTTCCCGGTGTTTGCGGGCCGAAGCCCGGGCCAGTTCTTCGTCATCAATGGCCGACGAGGAGTCGGTCATTGCCAGATCATCGATCAGGTCATCATTTTTTGCAGAATCGTCGTTCCATTTATTTAAGCCAGTTTCGTCGTTTTGAGTTTTCTCAGTCCGTTTAGTAGTTTTGCCAGAGTCGTCGTTGGTTGGTTTATCCGATTGGTTTGTTTTTATTTTTAGTTTTAGATTTTCCATATTAAATCCCACGAGTATGGGGGAAAGGGTGGTCGATGCAAGCAGAGCCCCCTGTACTTGCACAATCCTATATACCCAGGCGAACCTTGCGGAGGTCGGACAGTTTCCGCAGGATTTTTACAACTTTTCTGTTGGGTGTTATTGACTTTTCCTTGTCTCGGGCCGGCCGGTTAAGGCAAGCCCCCTGTCCCAGCCACCACGCCGCTAGACGTGATCAACGACACGCAACAGCTGGAACAGGTCGCCCGACGTTGCCCCCAACAGGGGGGCATCCCCCTGAACACGAGTTAACGCATCCAGAGGGACCGCCGCGCCGCGCAGTACTTGCGCCCACAACCACGTCCACGAAGGGACCGCTTCCTCGAAAGGAGACGACTGAAGTTGGAGCCTGAGCTCCCGAACCAGACCCCCGAAGGGGGAAGACGAGGGAGCCAGAACTCCCGCACCAATAGGATCGGTGCACCAACGCCGTGCACAAGAAGAGCACACAGCCGCCGGCCTTGCAGGCCAGCCATACCACGACCCCCCGACATGGGGGTCAGCTTGGCAGGATATCAGTCAACCCCCAAAAACGTTCTCGGCACTTTAGGGCCGAGTTTTGTTGTTGGAGGCCGTCCAGGACGCACCGGACCCACGGCTTCCGGAAACGGGAAGCGGCGGGCCACACGAGGAGGTTTCCTGCCCTGGCGCCCCTCTTAAGGTTAGGTTAGGTTAGGTTAGGTTTTTTTTTTTTTACGTAGGAATGCTTTTTACGCACTTACCCTCCGGCTGCGGGGGCAGCCGTCGGACGTCGTGTTGGACTCCCGGGGAGTAAAATTTCTCTCGACCCAGCCTACCAACTAAACCTACGGTGTCCTCCTCGCCCGTTGCCGGGCCGTGGTGGTTACTCAGGTATTACCACGACCCGACACGGGGGGCCCCCTAGTGGTGGGGGCTCACTGTGACGGGGGGTGAGCGACGTGCCCCCCCCGTCGGACTGTCACCCCTCGCCCGAACACGAGGCGAGGGGTCGTCCGCCACATTGGGCGCGACAGGTCCCCCGACCTGCCGCGCGTGGCCATCTCGCGGGCCGGGGCCGCCGACTATTGCGCGCCGACGACCCCTACCCGCGGCCCTGCGGGGGGGAAGAGTTTCCCCCGAGCGTTCTCGCTCACGCAGGGCTTCTCGTTTTGCCGCCATCACCTCGGATGCGAAGGAGGTGACGGCGGCCCAGCACTCTTTGCTGCCGGCCATCGAAGCGATGACGGCCGGCAGCGACAAATTTCCGCCAATTACGCCAGTGAGTCTGGCGCGCTGGACAGACCAGGCCGTGCACACGACCAACGTGTGCTCGGCCGTGTCCACGGCTCCGGACGAGCAGCTCTTGCAACCGGGTGCGGCTTCGACGCCCACCAGCTCCCACAGGTACTTGGCGAAGCAGCCGTGACCTGTGAGGAGCTGGGTAAGATGGTATGTTGGCACCCGGTGCGGCGCCTCGACCCACTGACGCAATACGGGGCGCACGGCAGAAAGAAGCCGCGCGCCCGACGTCACCACTGACAACCTCTCGGCCCACCTCCCGAAGAGGACGTCGCGAAATTCGCCTCTCCAGCGAGCGACCTCATCGGGGGCGGGCTCTATTCTCGCCTCACTGCGCATCAGGGCCCTCTGTCGGTAAACCCCCGCCAGGACCCCGGCCTCGAGGTCCCAGGGGAGGCTCCCTGCGATTACGCATGCCGCCTCCAGCGACACCGTGTGGTACGCCCGAGCGGCTCTCTGCGCCATCACACGCTGCGCGCGTCGCAGCAGCGTGGAGTTCTCGGCGCTGAGAGCCGCAGCCGCCCATATGGGCGCTCCGTAGAGCGCCTTCGAGCGCACCACCGCGTCATAGAGGCGGCGACCGACACTACCGGCCCCCCCGCTATTCGGGAGCAACCGGGCGAGCATTCCGGCGCACGCCACCAACTTCGGCGCCAGCGCCCGGAAGTGCTCGCCGAACCTCCACCGACTGTCCAGGACCAGTCCCAGATATTTCATCTTTTCTCCGACAGCGATGGAGGCCCCTCCCACCACGATACCATAGTCGCGGGGGGGCCTTGCCCGAGGCCCGTGAAAGAAGAGGGCCTCGGACTTCTCGAGGGCCACTTCGAGCCCGAGGGCCCTGATGCGGCTTACGACGTGCGCGGTGCCTGCAGTTGCCAGGACACCGGCGTCACGGAACGTAGGGCCCCGCGCGGTCACCAGGGTATCGTCGGCGTAACAAATGACGCCGACTCCCCGAAGATTGGCACCGCGCAGGACCCAGTCAAACCCGATGTTCCACAGGAGTGGGCCCAGCACCGACCCCTGTGGAACACCACACGACATGTCCCGGCGGACTACACGATCCCGGGCCGGGTAGAAGACGGCCCGGTCCGTAAAGTAGTCCGCCAGGACCCTCCTGAGGTACCACGGAACTTTGTGGTACCTCAGGGCCTCCAAAATTGTCGCCCAGGGGAGGGTGTTGAAAGCGTTAGCAATGTCAAGAGACACTGCCAACAACACCCCCCCCTGTGAAACCGCTTCTTCGACTCGGTCCCTCAGTCGGGACACGGCGTCAATCGTCGACCGCGCGCGGCGGAACCCGAACTGAAACTCGCTCAGGTCCGGGCCCACCGTCTCCAAGTGTCGGACGAGGCGTGCTGCGACGACCCTTTCGAAGGTCTTGCACGCCTCGTCGAGAAGGACAATCGGACGGTAGGCCGACGGAGAGTCGGGGGGTCGCCCGTGCTTTTGGAGCAGCACGAGCTTCCCGGACTTCCACCGCCGCGGGACTCTGCCGGACGCCATGCACTCCGACATGAGGGACAAAATTTCCTCCTCCAGGACCGGCACCACGTGGGCGAGGACCCGCCCAGGGACGCCGTCCGGGCCCGGGGCGCGGTTCCTCTCTTTCAGTTTGAGGACCGCAACCCCCAACTCGGCCTCGGACACGGGCGGCACTTCCTCGCCCGCAGCCGGTCCCTCGTCTTGTGTCGCCGCCGCCATCCTCGGCGGCGACCACTCCTCTCTCGCCGGGAAGAGCGAGCTGACCACCCTTTCGACGAAGAGTGGCTCGAGGGTTCTCGTCAGCGGGGGCGCCGCTGGACGGAGTTTCTGCGTCACCGTCTTGTACGGGCGCCCCCATGGATCGCGATCCACGCTCTCGAGCCACTCCTGCCAACTCTCGGCTTTGGCGGCCTTTATGGCAGCGGTGAATGAATTTCTCGCGGCCCGGTACGCGGCGAGCAATATCTCCTCTTGGGCGAGGTCTCTATTGGCCCTCCTGCGACTGCGGGTGTACCTGCGCCGAGACATTTGGCACTCGGTGCGGAGGCCCTGAAGATGGGGCCTCCACCAGTACACCTGCTTGCGCGGAGGGGTTGGACCCGCCCGGATCATCGCCGCGTCGCAGACGCGAGAGAGCGCTCCAGAAAGCCGCTCGCATCTCGCGTCTACGTCCAGGCCGCTCCCTACATTATCGACATGGGTCCCGTTGGGACCCGCGATCCACCGCTCCACTATGGCCGCCTCGGTGGCCAGCTCTGGGTCCAAGGTGTTCAGCCTCCACCGAGGACCCTCTCCCGGCAGGGGACGGTCCAGCTCGACGGCTGGGGCGTCCGCGGGGGATGGGACTAGGTCGAACCGTATGTAGCGATGGTCCGACAACGTCTCCACCCCCTCCTCCACCCTCCACCGCCTCGTGCGGCGGGCCAGGGCGGGACTTGCAAAGGACAGGTCGACAATTGACCCGCCCGTATGCCGGACGCACGTCAGGACCGTCCCCGAGTTCAACAACACTAAGCCAGTGGACACCGCCCACTCCTCAAGGGTGTCACCCCTGGCGTCGGTCGCCGGAGATCCCCACGACCGGGATTTGGCATTAAAGTCTCCGGCGACCACCACAGGGGTGGGGTGTACTTCCGCCACGAGGTCGCCGACCTCGGCGAGAAGACGCTCGAAATCAGCGAGCGTCCTATTGGGCGAGAAGTACACGCCGACTACTGCAACGTCGCCCAGCGACGCGAGCACGCACCCGTGGCCCCTCAGCACCCTCTGAAAGGGTCGGGGGGCAGCACGGCGTCGCCAAGCGACGATAGCCACCGAACCGTCCTGATCGCCCACCCAGTCGTCACGGGCTTGGACGCGGTACGGTTCGGCGACTATGGCTACATTTATTTGCCACTGCGCAGCGGTCTGGAGAAGAAGATCCTGGGCCGCTGCGCAGTGATTAACATTCGCCTGCAGTAGAGACACCCTATTGGCCATTTAATTGGCGGCGGTGTCCATGGCCTCTGGGGCAGCACCAGGCTGAGGTGCTGCCGAAGACACGGCGGGGGGGTTAGGCTTTCCCCCGCCCGTCTTTTTCGCCGCTCGCGTTGGCTTCTTGGCCACCGCTGGACACTTTTTGTGGCCCAGACGGTGACCAGAGTCGACACCCTCCGACGCGCAAATCGCGCAGGAGGGCTCTGCCGCCGTACAGGCTGCCGCCTTATGGCCCGGCTGCCCGCACCGGAAGCACAGTGCACTGCGGTCGATTTCGCAGGTGCACTGCACGCCAACGTGGCCCGGTACGAGGCAGCGGAAACACCGCTGCGGCCGCGCGTCGAGGAGCGCGGCCCGGGCCGTAGACCAACCGATGGTGAGTCGTCCACCATCGGTCACTTTCTTGGCCGCCGGGACTGGGCACTTCACCCACACGGTCCCAGGGCGGCCAGGTGGGCGGACAATGTTGCCCACCTTGACTTGATCGGGGCGGCAGCCCCCCACATTAACGACGGCCGCGGCCACTGCCTCACCAGTGACCGCGTCCCCCAGACCGGAGATGCGCATTTCTGCGCACTGCTCCGGTCTGGCCACGCGAGCGACGTCGCCGATGACCTCGCGCATTTTGGCCGCGAGCTCATCGGCTTTTTTCGCCTTGTCGACGCCTGACACTTCCATTATACGGCCCCCAGTTCGGGCCGTACGGAACTTTACGCCTTCGATCCCCAAGGCCGAGAGCTGGATGGCGCCCTCGGCCCTGGCCATAACCTCCGCGTATGACTTCGTCGAGTCCTGCGGGAGGGTAACTACCACCGCAGCGGTCTTCGGGGCGCGCAATTTGCGAGTGCGCTTCCCCTTTTTCGCCTTTTGTTGCTGTTGTTGCGCTGGTTGTGCTGGAGCTGCTGGCGCGGCAGGTTTGGGCGCCTTAGCTCTGCGAGCGACAACATTCCACGCCTCCCGTTGTTGTTGTTGGGGAGGCGGGGGCGGCGGTGGTGGCTGGACCGCGGAGTTGGACGCCGACTGGGACGCGGGTCTTGCCGGAGCAGCAGGAGGAGCGGCCGCCGTTTGTTTGCGGGCAGCCTGCGATTCCTGTGCCGCCAACGTCTTCTTTCCCCTCTTCTTCTTCCCCGCGGCTTGGATTGTGGCGGGGGCGGGGGGGAGCGACTGCGCCGGCTTTGGTATCGGGAGAGCCGGGAAATCCTCGACGCTCGGAGCGGGTGCGGGAGCGCTATCTGCGCTCACCCTCGCTCGACGAGCGTCCGCCGCCAGAGGAGGGCGGGTACGCTGCTCCGGGAGGAGCCGGTCACTGATGCCAGCCATTCTGGCATCTATGAGGAAGGCGATCTCCTCCCGGGTCATTCCCTGGCTGGTGGCAGCTTGGTTCTGTGCGTCCAGCCGGGATCGGAGCTCTGCCATTTCAGCGGTGAGCCTCTCCGTCATCTTCTTGTGCACCGCGTTCTCGGCGCGCAAGAGCTTCAGCTCCTCGCTCTCGCTTTCCTCGCGGATCTCAGCCAGCTCCTTGAAGGAGTCGGCAAGGTCAGACATGGCGATCCTCACCGACGCCACGTTTTGGCACTTCATCCGCGAGGATTTACGTGCCACGGAGGAGATCACATCAAGCGCGGAGTCGACTACCCCGCGCAATTCCTCGACCCCACGGCGTCTTTTGGGGCCGGTTGTCGGCTGCGTCTCCTTCTCTTTTCTCCTTGTGAGGGCCTCCAGCCTCTCTCTTTTGGCGGCCACTTCCTCGGCCAGCTCTCTCTCAGCCTGCAGCTCCATTTCGCGCTGGAGCTGCAGGTTGTGTTCGGCTTTTGCCTTCGCCAGACCGACATACTCTCCGGTCGTTGGCGGGCGCCCGCGTCCCTTCTTATTGGCCTTCTCTGGAGAGGTTGCTTCCTCCAGCGGCCTTTTTCTCCAAAAGCTCGCCTTGCTCGGGTTGTTTGGCGAGCAAGACCGCGAGCGATCCTCCACAGACATAACGCTACCGCTGTCTGACTCCGACAGCCGCAGCGACGATCTCTCTCCGAGGTACAGGCGAGTAAGCCTTACCCTCGCTTCCCGGTGTTTGCGGGCCGAAGCCCGGGCCAGTTCTTCGTCATCAATGGCCGACGAGGAGTCGGTCATTGCCAGATCATCGATCAGGTCATCATTTTTGCTAGCATCGTCATTCCATTTTTCAGAGCCAGTGTCATCATTTTGAGTTTTATCAGTCCGTTTTTTAGTATTGCCAGAGTCGTCGTTGTTATCAGATTTGTTTGTTTTAATTTTAAGTTTGAGTTTTTCCATTAGAATCCCACGAGTATGGGGGAAAGGGTGGTCGATGCAAGCAGAGCCCCCTGTACTTGCACAATCCTATATACCCAGGCGAACCTTGCGGAGGTCGGACAGTTTCCGCAGGATTTTTACAACTTTTCTGTTGGGTGTTATTGACTTTTCCTTGTCTCGGGCCGGCCGGTTAAGGCAAGCCCCCTGTCCCAGCCATCACGCCGCTAGACGTGATCAACGACACGCAACAGCTGGAACAGGTCGCCCGACGTTGCCCCCAACAGGGGGGCATCCCCCTGGACACGAGTTAACGCATCCAGAGGGACCGCCGCGCCGCGCAGTACTTGCGCCCACAACCACGTCCACGAAGGGACCGCTTCC
Source organism: Orgyia antiqua (assembly GCA_916999025.1). Taxonomy (NCBI): domain Eukaryota; kingdom Metazoa; phylum Arthropoda; class Insecta; order Lepidoptera; family Erebidae; genus Orgyia; species Orgyia antiqua. The sequence continues at coordinate 100,418 of OU779871.1, read as the reverse complement.
TCGAAAGGAGACGACTGAAGTTGGAGCCTGAGCTCCCGAACCAGACCCCCGAAGGGGGAAGACGAGGGAGCCAGAACTCCCGCACCAATTGGATCGGTGTACCAACGCCGTGCACAAGAAGCGCACACAGCCGCCGGCCTTGCAGGCCGGCCATACCACGACCCCCCGACATGGGGGTCAGCTTGGCAGGATATCAGTCAACCCCCAAAAACGTTCTCGGCACTTTAGGGCCGAGTTTTGTTGTTGGAGGCCGTCCAGGACGCACCGGACCCACGGCTTCCGGAAACGGGAAGCGGCGGGCCACACGAGGAGGTTTCCTGCCCTAGCGCCCCAGGTTAGGTTAGGTTAGGTTAGGTTAGGTTAGGTTAGGTTAGGTTAGGTTAGGTTAGGTTAGGTTAGGTTAGGTTAGGTTTTTTTTTTTTTTTTTTTTTTTTTGTTGTCCGGGTGCTGAGACCCGGCCCGCGATTCTCCCCTAAAATAATCAGGGACCTTGTTAGAGTTTTTTTATTACAGACTTTTTGGTTAGTAAAGGAGGCTAGGTTGTATAACAACAGTTGTCTACCTAATGAGGTAGTTTTCTATAATGATGACATTTAATTTACATAGCAACTTCAGTACATTCGATAATACTACATACTATACATATACCTATTCATACTTAATAATACAATAGCGTAGTTTAGTAATACAATAATAACAGTTACAATAGCATACAGTAATATAATTAATAATATAATAATAGCAGTTACAATAGCGTACAATAATATAATTAATAATATAATAATAACAGTTTCAATAATATGAGCCTACGATATAACTTTATATAAAGAAAACTTGCAAATTTACATAGATAATATCAGTACCCAATGTTTTTGTCTGGTTTCTTTGTCACTCTTTTAGCAGCAATTCTCAGGATTACCGTAATAAGATTTTTTTTTTTTTTTTTTTTTTTTTTTTATTTTTTATTTTTTTTTTTTTTTTTTTTTTTTTTTTTTTTTTTTTTTTTTTTTTTTTTTTTTTTTTTTTTTTTTTTTCTCAGACATTTTGAATAATATTTTTTTTTTTTTTTTTTTTTTTTTTTTTTTACATTCAGATATATTAAATACAGTTTTTAGATGCGGATACAGTACAGTTTTAAATAAAGTTGTTCAGATACATACATTTACGATTTATAACACTATACACATATACATTTTATATACAATACTACCGATTACATTTAAGAGAAAACTAGAAAACTTAGAATTTTGAACTTTTTATAAATAATTCACAACATATATATTAGTTTTATTTTAATTTCCATTACGTACAGCAGTAATTCTCATGATTACCGTTTTAAAGTCAGTTTAGAAGAAAGGAAAAAGATTATATATTAATACTAGTCTAGCAACATACATTATGATACAGAGCGGATTACTATATATTGAGCACAATATATAATTATGTCAAGGATGTTGTTTACATATACTGGCGTTCTGTCCTAATTGCAGTTGATTTAGATTAAAGATAGTAATTAAATATATACATACATACGAGGTAAGATAGATATATTTATATATTATTACACGTGTCGCCAACCATATAGACCTGTTTTGGAGGCCGAACACACTTGACGGAACCTTGTTCCGGTGTGGGTTGAGATGCTCCCCGTATATGTTTACTATATATTTTGGGCATACTCTCCCATAACCCGAGAAGCAGCCCATTAGTGCAGCGGTTGTTGATTGTGGTTTGATCATCAAACCACTCTCAACCAGACGCGGATTTAGGCGAATCGTAGGTCCAGTCTTTGGTACCTCGACCAACCCTCCACAGGCACTGGTTGAGAATGGTGACGACTTTGTGTTGTGTGAGGAGATATAATACATATGATACACTCTAGTAAATAATGAAATATAACATATACATATATAGTATGCGAAACAATAAATAAGATACAAATATATACTCAAATTAATACTTAAGTATGATATAGGGAGCCTAGTATCTTTAACAAAGGTGTACGCGACGCAACTAAAAGTAGGCGACACTGGCTCGCGCCAGGGCGTCCCACTTGGCCCGCACAGGGCACTCCGTACTGTGCGCCGCGTGCGCCAGATTGGGCATCCTCGCGCTGGTGCAGTTGCGGCACGAGGGGCCCTCACCCGCCTTAAGCCTCGGACAAGCCACCTGGAGGTGCTCGCCCCCGCAATAATTACAGAGGTCTGCAATCTCCGGGCACTGCTTGCGGCCGTGGCCAAAGCCCTGGCACCTTGTGCACTGCACCAGCGGGGATTGGTCATCAACCCGCACGCTTTGGAGGTCGATGTAGACCCTGCCGGCCGATGTGAGTCGTTGCCATAGTAGCGGCGAGACCCGGAGGACGGCGTGGCACTCTTGCGGGTTCCTCGCCCTCCTCCGGTATCGTACCTCGGCTTCGTTCACATCGGCCGTCAGGTCCTCCATAATGTGTTTGTTCTGCTCCCTTAAAGCTGTTCTAATGTCATCATCGGTGTTGTACTTGAGGAGGTTTCTAAGGATGACGAGTGGTCTCTTGTTGGAGGCCTCCTCGGTGGTCAGATCTTTGTTTTGCTGAAGACACGCTTCAGCCCTCGACAATTCCTCCCTGCTTCCGCAGCTGAGGACGATCCTGCCGTCGCGTATCTTTCTAAGTCTTTCCACTCTGAGGCCGCTGTTCCTAGCGTCGAGTGATGCCCTCACCTTCCCGATCACCTCATCGCATGTGTCCATGCCACCTGCAGACGAGACGATCAGGGAAAAGCGAGGACCCACAGGCACACCGGGAGGCAGCGGGGGAGGCCGCGCAGGTGCGGGTGTGGGATTGGTGGGGGCGGATCGTACGGCCTCAGCGTAAGTGGGGACAGCGTCCCTCACTGCAGCGAGTGTCCCTTCCAACTCTCGCCCCATCTCCTGCCACTTCTGCACGGCCTCCTCCACCACCTTATTGCTCTCTCGAGCCCCGGAAGCCTGGTCACGGATGTTCTTGGCCAGCGACATCTGTACCTCTGCGACCATCTCTACGACTTGGTGTTTTTGCTCCACTATTGCTTCCCTTATTTCCTCTTTTAAGTTTGTCGTTTCTTGTGGGCTGTCCCCATCAGGGATTATAGGAACATTTTCTAGTGCCCCTTTCAAGGATTTCGCAATGCCGCTGTTTTCCTTTACTATCTCTAGGTTTTCCTGTAACATGTCCTTTAAACTTTCTATTATTCCAGTAATATCTTGCATCGGTCTCTCTTCTCCTTCTCCCATTCTATCGACTTGGTCGCAGAAATCCCGAACAGCATCCATCACGTACAGCTTAATGTCCTCCTTTGTCCTTGCCTTTGTGTTGGCGAGGTATTTGTCCAGTTTCTCTCGCAACCTCCCAGCTTGGATTGCGTATTTGTCGCCTCTAACAAGGTCGCCATTGCCACTTCTCGTCGGGCCTTTTGGAGGAGGAGTCCGACTGGATGTAGATGTCATGTCGTAGGTTTTGTTAATCTCCCCCCCCCTCAGGAGCTGCTGTTTAACAGCATTGATGGTTGGCGTACGATGCATGATCGCGGGCAGGCGTAGTTGCTAACGATGGGTGTAAAGGGCCCTACAACTTACGTCACAATGGAAAATCAAAGTGCCACAAATAGGGGCGGTCAGTGTATATTTATTGGATGTAAAGATCCTAGTCTTATTATTTTTAATAGTAAATGCCGTCTATTTAAATTATGTATATATATGAATATATATATTGTTTACAGAAAAACCCCCCTGGTCGACGAGCAAAATGCTAGCTGTAAAGACAGCGGTCAACTGCGTCGTCTATCCAGCGGAGCGGTCAGAAGATTGAAGATATAATAAATAAATATATAATGAGAATAAGTAATTCTATATAAATTATAAAGTTGTAAATGTGTATACCTAGTCTAGTTGCCTACTGCACAGCAGTTCTTTTGTCTTGTCAATATTTTTATTTTTATTCACTCTCATCTATTGCTAATGTTTTTGTTTTTATTTTCAGATGCACGAGCAGGAGCGGCTACGAGTCACAACGTGCTGAGAAGACTCAACGACGTCACAACACAGGCCCCAGCAAGAGCATCCAAAGGAAGAAGTTGACAGTACCAATGTAAGTATATATGTAATAATTATTTAATAAATTCAGTCAATATAAGTGTAAATCTTTCATTTAAGTATCCTATAATAACAGTACAATACAATACGGAAGTGTAGATTTGAAAACAGAATAAAAAAATTTTGAACAAAAAGAAACTAAATTAAGAGCAAACTACGAATCTATCGCCACCGTTGGCCGCTAGGGGCGCTAAAAGCGGTGACCTTCGCATTAAATTTGCTCCTCCCACAGATACGCCCACTTAGTGTAGGCCTCTCGATAATAGGTGGTGCTATTCTAAATCATATGAGTTCCTGATAAATACAATCAAAACAATTTAGTCAGTTAGATACTGCCAAAATCCTCAGCAATAAATAGTCACAACACAATAAAAAAAAATATATTTATGGCAAGAATTTGTATTTCCCTAGAATAATAAACAATTAATAGTTAAAAACTTTATGTATTCGATTCAGTTCACAGCTATTCACCGCCAGGGGCGCTAAAAGCGTTATGTAGGGGTAGGCAACTACGTCAAACGGTTGGCTCCACCCACTATACGCCTACTTTAGTGTCCCTACTTGGTGATAGATGACGCTATTTTCAGCCTTGTGATTCTACGATCTAATAATTTATCAATTCAATAAAATGATAATAGCAAATTAAAATAAAATAATTAATAAAATAATAAAACAACAAATCTAAAATATAGTAAAAATATAGTAATATTAGTTAGTAAATAAAACAGTTTAGTTTAGTTTTTAGCCACTAGGGGCGCTAAATGTCGATATCAATCTTTAGTTTTTGTCCAAAAATGTATGCAAGCTGAATCGAATTTAGTCAATATCACAGTATAATTAATTAAAGTATAAGATAAGATTTCCTATTTGTAGAAACAGAGTAAAGCAATTAAAAGAAAAGAAGTTTTACAAAGTTTAACAAGTTGCTGCTATCGGCTGCTAGGGGCGCTAAAAGCGCTCCGCAGGGGTAGGCAACTTTGTGAATGACTGGCTCCGCCCACTATACGCCCACTTATTGTCACTACTCGACAACAGGTGGCGCTATTCTCAATTGAAAGTTTGAAAATTATTGAAAATTGAAGGTTAGGTTAGGTTAGGTTAGGTTTTTTTTTTTTTACGTAGGAATGCTTTTTACGCACTTACCCTCCGGCCGCAGGGGCAGCCTTCGGACGTCGTGTTGGACTCCCGGGGAGAAATCTCGACCCAGCCTACCAACTAAACCTACGGTGTTCTCCTCACCCGTTGCCGGGCCACGGTAGTTACTCAGGTATTACCGCGACCCGACACGGGGTGGCCCCCTAACGGTGGGGGCTCACTGTGACAGGGGTGAGCGGCGTGCCCACCCCCGTCGGACCGTCACCCCTCGCCCGAACACGGGGCGAGAGGTCGTCCGCCACCCTAGCGACAGGCCCCCTGGCCTGCCGCGTATGGCCACGCGGGCGAGGGCCGCCGGCAATTGTGCGCCGACGACCCCTACCCGCGGCCCTGCGGGGGGGCAGTGTTGCGCCCGAGCGCTCACGCTCCCGCAGGGCTTCTCTCTTCGCCGCCATCACCTCGGATGCAAACGAGGCGACGGCGGCCCAACACTCTTTGCTGCCGGCCATCGAAGCGATGACGGCCGGCAGCGACAAATTAACGCCGATTGCGCCAGTGAGCCTGGCGCGCTGGACAGCCCAGGCCGTGCACACGACCAACGTGTGCTAGGTTAGGTTAGGTTAGGTTAGGTTAGGTTAGGTTAGGTTAGGTTAGGTTAGGTTAGGTTTTTTTTTTTTTTTTTTTTTCGTAGGAATGCTTTTTACGCACTTACCCCCCGACTGCAGGGGCAGCCGAAGGACGTCGTGTTGGACTCCCGGGGAGTAAAATTTCTCTCGACCCAGCCTACCAACTAAACCTACGGTGTCCTCCTCGCCCGTTGCCGGGCCGTGGTAGTCACTCAGGTATGACCACGACCCGACACGGGGGGCCCCCTAGCGATGGGGGCTCACTGCGACGGGGTGGGCAACGTGCCCCCCCGTCGGACGGTCACCCCTCGCCCGAACACTAGGCGAGGGGTCGTCCGCCACATTGGGCGCGACAGGTCCCCTGACCCGTCGCGCGTGGCCTCCTCGCGGGCCGGGGCCGCCGGCTATTGCGCGCCGACGACCCCTACCCGCGGCCCTGCGGGGGGGCAATGTTAGGCCCGCGCGTTCGCGCTCCCGCAGGGCCTCTCTCTTGGCCGCCATCACCTCGGACGCAAACGAGGCGACGGCGGCCCAACACTCTCTGCTGCCGGCCATCGAGGCGATGACGGCCGGCAGCGACAAATTCACGCCTATTGCGTCAGTGAGCCTGACGCGCTGAGCGGACCAGGCCGTGCACACGGCCAGCGTATGCTCGGCCGTGTCCACGGCTCCGGACGCACAGCTCTTGCAGTCGGGCGCCGACTCTACTCCCACCAGCTCCCACAGGTACTTGGCAAAGCAGCCGTGACCTGTGAGGAGCTGGGTCAAATGGTAGGTCGGCACCCTGTGCGGCGCCTCGACCCACTGACGCAATACTGGGCGCACGGCCGTGAGAAGCCGTGCGCTCACCCTACTCTGTTCCAATTTTGTGGCCCACCTCCCGAAGAGGTCGTCGCGGAATTCGCCTCTCCAGCGAGCGACCTCGTCGGGGGCGGGCTCCACTCCGTCTTGCCGCATCAGGGCCCTCCTTCGGTGAACCCCCGCCAGGACCCCAGCCTCGAGGTCCCAGGGGAGGCTCCCGGAAATCACACATGCCGCCTCCAGCGACACGGTGTGGTACGCAGGTTAGGTTAGGTTAGGTTAGGTTAGGTTAGGTTAGGTTAGGTTAGGTTAGGTTAGGTTAGGTTAGGTTAGGTTAGGTTAGGTTAGGTTAGGTTAGGTTAGGTTAGGTTAGGTTAGGTTAGGTTAGGTTAGGTTAGGTTAGGTTAGGTTAGGTTAGGTTAGGTTAGGTTAGGTTAGGTTAGGTTAGGTTAGGTTAGGTTAGGTTAGGTTAGGTTAGGTTAGGTTAGGTTAGGTTAGGTTAGGTTAGGTTAGGTTAGGTTAGGTTAGGTTAGGTTAGGTTAGGTTAGGTTAGGTTAGGTTAGGTTAGGTTAGGTTAGGTTAGGTTAGGTTAGGTTAGGTTAGGTTAGGTTAGGTTAGGTTAGGTTAGGTTAGGTTAGGTTAGGTTAGGTTAGGTTAGGTTAGGTTAGGTTAGGTTAGGTTAGGTTAGGTTAGGTTAGGTTAGGTTAGGTTAGGTTAGGTTAGGTTAGGTTAGGTTAGGTTAGGTTAGGTTAGGTTAGGTTAGGTTAGGTTAGGTTAACCTGTTGGTGGGGTGCAATGTCGGGATACCTCCAAGAGTGCCCTGCTGGTCCGGATGCTGGCGGGGACGGTGCACCCTGGGCAACGTTGGCCCGTGCCAACGGCCGAATTCCGACACCTGGGCGGGCGGTCCTGTCGACCGCGCCGCAGACGGTGGGCTGCGTATCCCTCTATTTAGTAGAGGGTACAGCGAAGACCACGAGTGGCCTGGCCACCGTTGTTAGGCTCCGTCGGCGTCTCGGCCTTATGCTGAGTAGCGGCGACGGAGGAGTGGGGACAGCGAGGTCACAGTGGCCTCCCCGTCCCCGGTGACGTGGGCTGTACAGCCCGAGGGGCGACGGGCCTGCTGCTCGCATAGCGGGCGGCGGGCACGGTTCTCGTAGAGACCACCGTTTCGGCCCGATCCGTAATTCTGGCGGGAGTCAGAACCGGAGGTCTTCGGACCGCGGGGAAGAAAACCCCTATAAAAAATTACCCGAATCCCAAGTTTGGCCGCTCGGCGAGGGGATGCATGGCTGAGGAGAGCTCAGTCGCGAGGGCGGCAAAGTCGAAGGACTTTAAACTTAAATCATGGCGGACAGTCTAAAGACAAAGAGTCCTCGGGAGGGTCCCCGATGCAACGCGTCGGGGGAATCCCTCACGGAGGCGAACGACGGAGAGCAACGTAGCTCACCGTCGTTTGCCCCCGTCTGCCCCGTGTATACGAGGGGGGCAACTGCCGCTTCAGGCGATAGAGAGAAGGAGGATGATGGGCTGAATCTGCCACCGCGTAGCGCGAAAGGCAGATTCATGAAGAAAAAGGGGAAGAGGACTTCGGCGACGGACACCTCGGCGGCCAGTTCGGCTGCGGAGATGTCTGCCGCAGAAGGGAGCGACGTCGATTCGAGGGATGCCTCCCTCGAATCAACGAAGAGGAAGCTGGCGCAGAGAAGCGACGCGACGGACTCCGACGCGGACGCATCTCAGCGTCAGCCTTTTAAGGTGCCAGCGGTGGGTCCGGCGAGTGGCGTGGCGGCGGCTGGGAGAGGCAAGTCTCGGCCTCAGTCTCGGCCTCCGCGCACTGCAAGCCTACCGCGCTCCGGTAGCCTGTCGAGCGCGGAGCGCTCGGAGCTCACCCTCCGCAGGATGCAGGAGGTGGAGCAAACTGCGGAGGAGCGCCTGAGCGTGCTGGCGGCGCAACTCGCTCTGCCATTTGACGGGCCGCCGACGTCGGCGGAAATGGAGAGGCGAGCAAGGAGCAGCGTGGCCATCGTCGAGACGGTGGCCGCGGGCTCCAAAAACCTGAAGGGGAGTTTCGTGCGCTGCTTAAAGGACGCAGCGCACGAAATGGAGCTGTCGCTCGAGCGCCTCATCGAGCAGAACAAGCGCCTCGAGGAGCAAAACGCGCGCCTCGAGGCTACCAACAGACGGCTCGATGAGGCCAACCAGCGCCTGGAGGCCCGGTTGGCGGAATTGGAAAGGGGGCAGGCCGGAATGCGGGTCGAGCTCGGGCTCCCTGCGGCCGCCCCCTCAGCCAGCCTCTCCGACGCGACGATCCGCGAGATCGTTGACCGCGTTAGTGCGGTTCACGGTCCGCGGATCGAGGCTCTGGCGGCGAGGTTGCCACCAGAGCCGAGAGTCCGGCCGCCGCTAGCGGCCGACAAAAGTAGGACGGCGCCCCCCACGGCCACGGCATCTGCACCTGCACCTTTGCCGTGCCAGGGGGGACGCGTAACGACGTACGCCGCAGCGGCGGCCGCAGCGCCGACCTCCACGGCAGTGGAGAAGAAAAAGAAAAAGGGGAGGAAGAAGAAGAATGCGGAGGCGGGACAAGCCTCGAGGGGTCAGCCCCGAGAGGAGTTTCCGCCTCTGACTCGCACTGCCCCACCGCAGCGTGCGGCGGCGCCGGCTGCTCGGGGTTCAGTCCCCGCTGCCGCCGCACCCGCCAGAGAGGGATGGCAGGTGGTGGGGGGCAGAAGGTCCCGGGGAGTAGGTCGCAGCGCCGCCGTCGAACGCGAGGCGGCGCCAAACTCTAGCCGAGGGCAGCCTAACCCGCCGCCGGCCCAGAAGAAAAAGAAGCCGCGCAAACTCCGCGTGCCCAAAGCAGCTGCGGTGGTTATCACCGTGCTGCCGGAGGGCAAAGAAAAGGGCCTGACGTATGAGGCCGTCCTCAAACGCGCCCGACGGGATGTCGACGTCTCCGACATCGGAGTCGTCGCCGCGAGGACCCGTCAAGCCCGCACGGGGGCCCGAATCTTGGAGTTCCCCGGTGCTGAAGGCGCGAGGATGGCCGATGCGATGGCCGAGAGGTTGCTGGGCCTGTTTCCAGTGGAGAGTGGTGTCCGGGTCGCCAGGCCCGTGAGATGCGCCGAATTGCGCATCTCCGGGCTGGACGACTCTGTGACGACGGATGAGATCCGGGAGGCCATCGCCTCGAAAACCGGGTCTCCAGTAGACACCGTCCGGGTGGGCACCATTCGTCCAGGCCCAGGTGGTGTAGGTGCCGCGTGGGCATCGTGTCCTGTCGCGGCGGCCAAGTCTCTGGCTGCCGCAGGTAGACTCCTGGTGGGCTGGAGCGCTGCGCGGGTGACCGTGCTGGAGCCTCGGCCCGCCAGGTGCTATAAGTGCATGGCGGTCGGTCACACTAGGCCGCTGTGCACTAACTGCTTCGACTGCAGCGGGCTCTGCTTCCGCTGCGGTCAGGCAGGGCACCAGGCGGCAACCTGCACCGCTGCCCCGTTCTGCCCCGCGTGCGCGGCGGGCAATCGCCCGGCCAAGCACTGCATGGGGCGCAACGGGTGCAGACCTCCGGCGTCAGGTCCGAGGAGGGAGGTGGATGGCAGCCAATCGATCCCGGCTGCCCCACCTAGCGCGGCTCAACCGCCGCAGCAGCGGGAGGCGATGGACACGGTCTGATTATGGACCGTGACACCATCGTCCTCCAAGGGAATCTCGGCCGCTCCGCCCGGGCACAGGACCTCTTCCTGCAGTCCACGGCGGAGTGGTCGGTCGGTGTCGCCGTAGTCGCGGAGCCCTACTCCATCCCGGATCGCCCGAATTGGGCGGGCAGTCGGGACGGCTCCGTGGCGGTCGTCGGGTCGACGGCGCCGTGTTCCCCGCCCTTGTCGGTCAAAGACAAGGGCGTAGGATACGTGGCGGCCAAATGGGGAGGGGTCACGGTGTATGGCGTGTACTTCTCCCCTAATCGCAGTCTGGCGGCCTACGAGGTCTTCCTGCACAATTTGGAGACCTCGATACGGCGTGCACCGGGTCCCGTGATCGTGCTGGGGGACTTTAACGCCAAATCCACGGCGTGGGGGTCCCCTCGCACGGACGCTCGTGGTGCGGCGGTTGAAGAGTGGGCGGCGGCAGCGGACCTCGTCCTGTTAAACAGGGGGTCCGCACAAACGTGCGTGCGGCGTTGGGGTGGATCGATAGTGGACCTTTCGTTCGCTAGCCCCGGTGTCGCCGCACGGGTAAGGGAATGGTGTGTCCTGGAGGAGGTTGAGACCTTGTCCGACCACCGCTACATCCGGATGGAGGTCTCCCGGTCCCTCCGGGCACCCATTGGGGGTCGCGCGGCGGACAGAGCTCCCGCTTTTCCGCGATGGGCTGTGGGTAAACTCGATCGGGACCTACTAGTGGAGGCGGCCATTGTTCAGTCTTGGCTGTCTCCCCCCCCGGCGGAGGACGTGGGCGCCGAGGCTGGCCGCATTCGCGGCATGCTCGCGCAGATCTGCGATGCGGCCATGCCCCGTGTACGGCGTCCGCCCCAACGGAAGGGGGTATACTGGTGGTCCCCGGAGCTGGCGGACCTCCGCGCGGCCTGTATTCGTGCCCGGAGGTCCTACACCCGCAGCCGACGTCGCAGAAACCGCGACGAAGAGCGGGAAGGCCAGCTGTACGCGGCGTACAACCACGCGCGTGCCGCGTTGAAGCTGGCCATCTGTCGCGCCAAAGACGCGAAGCGGCAGGAGATGCTGGACGGTCTAGAGCGCGACCCCTGGGGGCGTCCGTATCGTGCGGCGCTGAACAAGCTCCGCACTCAGGGCCCCCCCCTTACTGAGACCCTCCAGCCGAGCTTCCTCACTGAGGTGGTCGAGGGACTTTTCCCTACACGGGTGGCGCACACGCCCCCGGTAATGGCTCCGCCGGACGACTACCGGGAGGCCAACGACGAGGAAAGTGTGCCGCCCGTGAGAGAGTCGGAAATAGGGGTGGCGGTGACGCGAATGCGGAATGGCGCTGCCCCCGGGCCGGACGGGGTGCCCGCTCGGGTGCTGGCCCTGGTCCTCGACCACTTGGAGCCTCGCCTCAGGGGACTGTTCGACGCTAGCCTGGTGTCCGGACGGTTCCCTGACTGCTGGAAGGAGGGGAAGCTCGTGCTCCTGCCGAAGCCGGGACGGCCTCCGGAATCAGTCGCGGCCTACAGGCCCATCGTGCTGCTGGACGAGGCGGGCAAGCTGTTGGAGAGGGTGGTTGCCGCTCGCATCGTCCAGCACCTCACGCAGGTCGGCCCCGACCTGTCCGACGCCCAGTTCGGGTTTCGGACGGGACGGTCGACGGTCGACGCCATCCTGCGTCTGAAGGCCGCGGCTTCGGAGGCCGTCGCCTCGAAGGGAGTGCTGTTGGCGGTGTCTCTCGATATCGCCAACGCATTCAACAGTCTGCCATTCGGCTGCATCACGGAGGCGCTCCGGTTTCATGGAGTGCCCCTCTACTTAAGGCGGCTGGTGGCAGACTACCTCGACGGCCGCGGCGTCCTCTTCGTTAACCGGGAGGGGGACGTCGTCAGGAGGCCCATGTCGTGCGGCGTCCCACAGGGTTCTGTTCTTGGACCGCTCCTGTGGGACATCGGGTACGACTGGGTCCTGCGTGGCCGGCTTCCCCCCGGGCTGGGCGTAATCTGCTACGCCGACGACACTCTTGTCACAGCTCGGGGCGGGACCTTCGAGGAGGCGGCATCCCTGGCCACCTCGGGTACCGCGGAGGTGGTCAGGAGAATCGAGGCGCTGGGGCTTAGGGTGGCCCTGGACAAGTCTGAGGCCCTGCTCTTTCATGGGCCTCGACGCGGTCCACCCGCCGGCGCCTCGATAACGGTTAATGGTTCTGTGGTCGGTATCCGGGCCCACATGAAATATCTGGGCCTGGTTCTCGACGGAAGGTGGTGCTTCGACGAGCACTTCCGCCGACTGGCGCCGAGGCTCGTCGGCACGGCGTCCGCCCTCGGTCGTCTTATGCCGAATTTGGGCGGACCGAGTTTAACGTGCCGACGACTCTACGCCGGGGTGGTCCGGTCGATGGCGCTGTACGGCGCCCCCGTGTGGGCGGGGTCCCTGACCGCTCACAACAGGAACCGTCTGTGGCGTCCGCAGAGGGTCGTAGCGGTCAGGGCCATACGCGGCTACCGCACGGTAGGTGTCGAGGCCGCGTGCGCATTGGCCGGAACCCCCCCGTGGGATATGGAGGCGGAAGTGCTCGCCGACGTTTATCGGCGGGTGTCGACGGCGCGGGCGGGTGGCACAAATCCCCCGCCGAGCGCGATCACCGCGTGGCGGGACGAAGCCCGCCGCACCACCTTCACACAGTGGAGGGCTCGGCTGGAGACGCCTCGGGCCGGTCTGCGGACCGTGGGGGCGCTTCAGCCGATACTGGAGGAATGGGCGGTGCGGCAGCACGGAGTCCTCACCTTCCGGCTTGTGCAGGTGTTGTCGGGGCACGGCTGCTTCGGCAAATATCTGCACGACGTCGCAAGGAGGGAGACGACTCCAGGCTGCCACCACTGCGACTGCAGCGAGGACTCGGCGCAGCACACGCTCGAGTCGTGCCCGGCCTGGGTTGAGCAGCGCCGGGAGCTCGCTGCAGTCATCGGAGAGGACCTGTCGTTGCCGGCCGTTGCGCGAGCGATGGTCGGCGATGACGGGGCCTGGACCGCGGTCGCCGCCTTCTGTGAGGACGTCATCTCGCAGAAGGAGACGGCGGAGAGGGCCCGGGAGGATTCACTTCTCTCGGACCCGATACGCCGTCGGCGCGTAGGGCGGCGCGGGCGCGCTCACTTGCGCCTGATGCCGCCCTAACGTAGGCTGCGGACGGTCGGGTCGGGGAATGCCCACCGTCCGCCGGAACAGCCTACCGCGACGGTGCGACGCCCAAGTGCGTCCGGGCGTCGCACGGGTGCGAGGGTGCCCGATGGGGCTGCCGCCTGCGGGCCACGGAGAAACGTACGCGGTACCCGTGGTCCGCCTTGTGAGGGCGGGTGAGGTCGCACGGCGGGTTGTTTTAGTGGGTGAGGGCCCCACACTACCCTGCAGTCTCCCCGGACGCGGGGTGTGCGGTTAGGCATTTTTTCCCGCCAAAAAAAAAAAAAAAAAAAAAAAAAAAAAAAAAAAAAAAAAAAAAAAAAAAAAAAAAAAAAAAGGTTAACCTGTTGGTAGTTGGAGATAGGTTGAAGTGTCTTATTGGGGGAAAGTAAGGATAGAGGTGGATAGTACGAAAGTGAAAGGAAAGGCTGAAATGGAGGACGAGGGGGGGTCTGAGGGATACTTTAAGGTTCCCTATAAGGTTCCTAAGGTTCCCTCAACCCGGAGAAAGAGGAAGGATAGGGGTTCGGCTACGGACGACTCCGAAGCCGAGCGTGAGCCGACTGCGAAGGTCGCCACTGCGAGGCGGGGGCGGGCCGCGCCGGTGGCTCACCGTGCTGGCCTCAGTAAGGCCCGGGAAGAGTTGAGACGGCGGATGAGCGAGTCTCAAGAGCGTGAGCGTGAGATGTCGCTCAGCCGCCAGTCGTCGTTCGCTACGGGTGTGGAGGACTCCCTCCTCTCGGAGACGGGTGAGGACTCCGACAGCGCAATTACCGAGGAGATCCTCGACATAAGCGGCAGGGACTTGGAGTCCATTAGATCCAGGGCGGGCTTGCACGCCGGGGGCATCCTTGAGGTGGCCACCAAATCGGGCCACCTCAAGGGCACCCTGGTGAAGAAGTTGAAGGAGGACGCCAAGGCCCTCCTCGGAATCGTCGAGGATCTGACGGAGCAGCCGGAGAGTGAAACCTCTACCCGTCTCCGGGCCGACAATAAGAGGCTTCTACGCCTTGTGGAGAGTCTCCAAAAAGAGAATAGGGCGCTGAAACAACAGTTTCAGGAGCGGGCAGCCCAGATGAAGTCGGCGTCAACTCCAACGCCGACTCAGGCTGAACCCGGCAGCGCCCTAGAGGGGCTCTTCCAGAAACTGGAAGCCTCTCTGATGAGGTCGGTGGGGGGCAAGGTCGATGCCCTGTTCGCAGGCATCGAACATCGCCTCCTGCCAGAGAAGGGAGTCCGCCCACCGCTGGCTGCGGACAGAAAAAAGGCGGCCGCACGAGAGGTGTCTGGGCAGCCGCAGGCTGGTGCGTCCCGCCCGGCTGCGCAACAGGCAGAAAAGGGGCCGTCGGGCCCAACGACCACGGCTGCACCTAGCGGCACAGGGGAGACCTGGGCCACGGTGGTCAGGAAGAAAAACAATAAAAAGAAGGACAGTCAGCCCACCGTGGCCAAGGCCGCCCCAGCCAAGAAGTCGTCTTCGGCGCCTAAAACGCCGAGGGAGCCGAGGACGGAGGCAGTCGTGGTCTCCCTGGATCCGGAGGCACAGCGCAGAGGTGTCACTTACGCTGATGTCCTGACGCGGGCCGAAGCCGCCATTAACCTGGCGGAGTTTGGTATTGGCGAGGGGCTCCGCGTCAGGAAGGGAGCAACCGGCTCAAGGGTACTGCAGCTGCCGAGCACGCAGACCCCTGAGCTGGCCAGCAGATTGGCCGAGCGGATACGCGTCGCCCTCGACGGAGTTGCGAACGTCGTGGTGCCGACCAAGAGTGCCGATATCCGGCTCATCGGGCTTGACGACTCCGTCACGCCTGAAAAGGTAGTGGCGGCAGTGGTCCGGGCAACTAAATGCCCCGGATCCGCGGTCAAGCCCGCGGACATTCGGCCGGGCCCGATGGGAATGGGCATGCTAAAAGTCCAGTGCCCGGTCGATGCCGCCAAAACCTTGGTTGAGTCCGGTAGGCTGCTCGTTGGTTGGAGCTCGGCCAGGGCGTTTCTGCTGGAGGAGAAGCCTCTGCGCTGTTTCAGATGCCTGGCCCTGGGGCATACGGGCCCGATGTGTCCTGTGGGGGTGGATCGCTCGCACCTCTGCTTCAGGTGTGGCTGCGAGGGCCACAAGGCCGTGCAGTGCGACAAGACACCTAGGTGTGTCGTGTGCGCCGCGGCCAAGAGGCCCTCGGAGCATGTGATGGGGTCGCGGGCGTGCAAACCCCCCAAAGTTAAAGCTGGTGCTGGCCAGGGCTCGCAGGCCACACCTAGGACGAACGCCGACAAGGCGGCGGAGGAATCCACAATGGAAACATGACCAGTCGGCCTTGTGGATTCCTTCAGGCGAACGTCAACCACTCCGCCGGCGCTCAGGATCTGTTAATACAGTCCATGGCGGAGTGGAACGTAGATGTCGCGGTGGCCTGCGAGCCATACTTCGTCCCAGACCAGCCCAACTGGGCGGGCGATAGGGACGACACGGTAGCGGTTCTGTCGAGAGGAGGTTCTGGTCCTCCCCTTTCCGTAGTTGAGAGAGGGAGTGGTTTTGTCGTGGCGGGGTTCAAGGACTTCGTCGTTGTGGGGGTCTATTTTTCCCCCAACCGCAGCCTGGCGGAGCTGGAGGTTTTTCTGGACACCGTTGGGGCTGCGGTTAGTCGTCAAGCGCCGAGACCTACCTTTGTCCTTGGCGACTTCAACGCGAAGTCCAGGGCGTGGGGCAACCCCGCCACGGACGTAAAGGGGAGGACCACCCAAATCTGGTCGCTCCTCTCCGGTCTTTCACTCCTAAATACGGGTAACACGTGGACATGCGTGCGGCAGCGGGGTGGCTCCATTGTGGACCTCTCGTTCGCGACACCTGCTGTCGCGCGCCGAGTGAACGACTGGAGAGTCGTGACGGGGGTGGAGACGCTGTCGGATCATCGATATATCCGTTTCAGCGTCGCCACCCCGTCGACACCCGCGGAACGTTTCCGGGGCAATAGCCGCTTCCCACGGTGGGCTCTCGGTCGGCTCGACCGGGAAATGGCCCTGGAGGCGGCTATAGTCCAGCGCTGGGGATCCGCGGGTGGGCAGAACCGCACCGTGGTAGATGATGTGGAAGCGGCCGCGGGCCGTTTGAGCGGTGCCCTCAGGGCGGTGTGCGACGCTGCGATGCCGAGGGCTCGAAAGGCCCCGCCGCGTCGGCAGGTGTACTGGTGGTCGCCCGAAATTGCCGAGCTTCGGGCGGCGTGCATGCGGGCGCGGCGGGCCCTGATGAGGGGTCGGCGTCGCCACGGCGCCGGGTTTGTCGAGGGTCAGCTGCGGGTTGACTACCGGGAGGCTAAGAGGAGCCTGCAGCGGGCCATCAGTCGGTCGAAGGCCGAGGCACGAGAGGAGATGCTGGAGGGCCTCAACAGGGATCCATGGGGGCGCCCCTTCCTTGCTGCGCGGAATAAACTCCGCGCGCGCGGCGCCCCTGTCATCGAGACTCTTCGAGAGGATGTCCTGTTGGGGGTCGTGGAGGGCCTGCTCCCTCGGTCGACGGAGCACGTCCCCCCAGTCATGTCTCGCCGAGCGGCGGCGGGGGATCCGGACGACTCCGTCCCCCCCGTCACCGAGGAAGAGTTGGACCGGGCCTTGGACCGGCTGTCGACAAACAAAAAGGCGCCCGGCCCGGACGGCGTACCGGGCCGAGTCTTGTACATCGCCATGAGGGCACTGCGGGAGTCCTATCGGGAACTGCTCGATATGTGTTTGAGGTCCGGGCAGTTCCCGAAGGAGTGGAAAACCGGCCGTCTTTGTCTGTTGCGGAAGGAAGGGCGACCTCTGGACTCTCCTTCCGCATACAGACCGCTGGTTCTGCTGAACGAAACGGCCAAAACGGCTGAGAGGGTACTCGTGGGCCGTCTCGTTCAGCACCTCGAGGAAGTGGGACCGGGACTGTCAGAGTCACAGTACGGCTTCAGAGGGGGCCGATCGACCACGGACGCGCTGGTCGCCCTAAAGGCCCTCTCGACGGACGCCGTCTCCCAGGGAGACGTGGTTCTGGCAGTCTCGCTCGACATCGAGAACGCCTTCGGCAGCCTGCCGTTCGAGACGTTGAGGGAGGCGCTCCGGTTCCATGGAGTGCCCCCGTACCTCCGGAGGCTGCTGGAGGCGTATCTCGATGAAAGGTATGTCGTGTGGGAGGGCACCGACGGGCGTCTGTTCCGGCGTCGCATGGAGCGCGGTGTTCCACAGGGGTCGGTTCTGGGTCCGACGCTGTGGAACATCGGGTACGATTGGTTGTTGCGCGGTGAGCTCCTCCCCGGGATGGGGGTGTCCTGCTACGCGGATGACACCCTCGTCACGGCGAGGGGGAGTAGTTTTGAGGCAGCAGCCCGTCTGGCCGAGGTCGGAACGGCGCTCGTCATAGAGCGGATTGGCATGCTGGGCCTGAGGGTCTCCGTCAGTAAAACGGAGGCCCTCCTATTTCACGGCCCGCGTCGCGGTGCCCCCCGAGGGGCAAAATTAAGGATTCTTGGACAGGATGTGCCGGTGCGGGCCCACATGAAACACTTGGGCCTGCACCTAGACGGAAAATGGTGCTTTGGGCCTCACTTCGCCCAACTCGCCCCGAAGCTGGTGAAAACAGCCGCAGCGCTGGGTAGACTTCTGCCCAACACTGGCGGTCCAGGGTCGTCTTGCCGGAGGCTGTACAGCGGGATCGTGAGGTCCATGGCGCTGTACGGCGCCCCAGTCTGGGTTGACGCTCTCACCGCGCGTAACAAAGCTCTGCTGAGGAGATCTCAGAGAGTTATCGCGGTGAGGGCCATCAGGGGGTATCGTACAGTCTCATGGACGGCTGCTACGGTCCTGGCGAGCGACCCGCCTTGGGAACTCGAGGCGGACGTCTTGGCAGAGGTCTACCGTCACCGCGCAGTGGCGCGATCTCGGGGCGAGGAACCGGCCGTGGGCAATTTACGGGCTGAGGCCCAGAGTGCCCTCATCCGGCGGTGGGGAGACGAACTGAGGACTCCCGCCGCCGGTGTGGAAATCGTGGAGGCCATCCGGCCAAGAATCCGGGAGTGGTTGGAGCGAAGGCACGGGGTGCTAACGTTCCGGCTGACGCAGGTGCTTACCGGACACGGCTGTTTCGGTAAGTACCTGCATCAGATAGCCAGGAGGGAGACCTCACCCTCCTGCAAAGAGTGTGGCGCGGCCGAAGACACGGCGCGCCACACCAGGGAGTTTTGCGCTGCCTGGCAGGCACAGCGGAGCGATCTGGCCGCCGTCATCGGCGGGGACCTGTCGCTGGGAGCAACAGTGAGCGCCATGTTGCGTGGCGACAGGTGCTGGCAGGCTGTTGCCGACTTCAGTGAGTCTATAATGCTCCTGAAGGAGGCTGCGGAGCGGGAACGGGAGGCTAACGCCAGTGCGGACCCGCTCCGCCGAGCAAGGCCAGGGAGGAGGCGGCGTCAGTATGCCCGCCTCCACCCCCCGCCTTAGATTGCGATCGATCAGGCCGTAGCCCTGCCGGGCTAACGTCTGAGCGTCGGAGAGAGTTCGGAACGGAGAACCTCCGGCGCTCCCAATAGACGGGTAGAGCGCCGCAGTTAGGTTTAGTCGGTATTCCGTGACGTCCACGGCGAGTCCGACACTACCCACTCCTACCAGAGCGTAGTCGTCTGGTCCGCACTGACAGGAGTGGGTGTGCGTAAATGCATTCCCCTGCGAAAAAAAAAAAAAAAAAAAAAAAAAAAAAAAAAAAAAAAAAAAAGGTTAGGTTAGGTTGGGGTGCAATGTCGGGATACCTCCAAGAGTGCCCTGCTGGTCCGGATGCTGGCGGGGACGGTGCACCCTGGGCAACGTTGGCCCGTGCCAACGGCCGAATTCCGACACCTGGGCGGGCGGTCCTGTCGACCGCGCCGCAGACGGTGGGCTGCGTATCCCTCTATTTAGTAGAGGGTACAGCGAAGACCACGAGTGGCCTGGCCACCGTTGTTAGGCTCCGTCGGCGTCTCGGCCTTATGCTGAGTAGCGGCGACGGAGGAGTGGGGACAGCGAGGTCACAGTGGCCTCCCCGTCCCCGGTGACGTGGGCTGTACAGCCCGAGGGGCGACGGGCCTGCTGCTCGCATAGCGGGCGGCGGGCACGGTTCTCGTAGAGACCACCGTTTCGGCCCGATCCGTAATTCTGGCGGGAGTCAGAACCGGAGGTCTTCGGACCGCGGGGAAGAAAACCCCTATAAAAAATTACCCGAATCCCAAGTTTGGCCGCTCGGCGAGGGGATGCATGGCTGAGGAGAGCTCAGTCGCGAGGGCGGCAAAGTCGAAGGACTTTAAACTTAAATCATGGCGGACAGTCTAAAGACAAAGAGTCCTCGGGAGGGTCCCCGATGCAACGCGTCGGGGGAATCCCTCACGGAGGCGAACGACGGAGAGCAACGTAGCTCACCGTCGTTTGCCCCCGTCTGCCCCGTGTATACGAGGGGGGCAACTGCCGCTTCAGGCGATAGAGAGAAGGAGGATGATGGGCTGAATCTGCCACCGCGTAGCGCGAAAGGCAGATTCATGAAGAAAAAGGGGAAGAGGACTTCGGCGACGGACACCTCGGCGGCCAGTTCGGCTGCGGAGATGTCTGCCGCAGAAGGGAGCGACGTCGATTCGAGGGATGCCTCCCTCGAATCAACGAAGAGGAAGCTGGCGCAGAGAAGCGACGCGACGGACTCCGACGCGGACGCATCTCAGCGTCAGCCTTTTAAGGTGCCAGCGGTGGGTCCGGCGAGTGGCGTGGCGGCGGCTGGGAGAGGCAAGTCTCGGCCTCAGTCTCGGCCTCCGCGCACTGCAAGCCTACCGCGCTCCGGTAGCCTGTCGAGCGCGGAGCGCTCGGAGCTCACCCTCCGCAGGATGCAGGAGGTGGAGCAAACTGCGGAGGAGCGCCTGAGCGTGCTGGCGGCGCAACTCGCTCTGCCATTTGACGGGCCGCCGACGTCGGCGGAAATGGAGAGGCGAGCAAGGAGCAGCGTGGCCATCGTCGAGACGGTGGCCGCGGGCTCCAAAAACCTGAAGGGGAGTTTCGTGCGCTGCTTAAAGGACGCAGCGCACGAAATGGAGCTGTCGCTCGAGCGCCTCATCGAGCAGAACAAGCGCCTCGAGGATCAAAACGCGCGCCTCGAGGCTACCAACAGACGGCTCGATGAGGCCAACCAGCGCCTGGAGGCCCGGTTGGCGGAATTGGAAAGGGGGCAGGCCGGAATGCGGGTCGAGCTCGGGCTCCCTGCGGCCGCCCCCCTCAGCCAGCCTCTCCGACGCGACGATCCGCGAGATCGTTGACCGCGTTAGTGCGGTTCACGGTCCGCGGATCGAGGCTCTGGCGGCGAGGTTGCCACCAGAGCCGAGAGTCCGGCCGCCGCTAGCGGCCGACAAAAGTAGGACGGCGCCCCCCACGGCCACGGCATCTGCACCTGCACCTTTGCCGTGCCAGGGGGGACGCGTAACGACGTACGCCGCAGCGGCGGCCGCAGCGCCGACCTCCACGGCAGTGGAGAAGAAAAAGAAAAAGGGGAGGAAGAAGAAGAATGCGGAGGCGGGACAAGCCTCGAGGGGTCAGCCCCGAGAGGAGTTTCCGCCTCTGACTCGCACTGCCCCACCGCAGCGTGCGGCGGCGCCGGCTGCTCGGGGTTCAGTCCCCGCTGCCGCCGCACCCGCCAGAGAGGGATGGCAGGTGGTGGGGGGCAGAAGGTCCCGGGGAGTAGGTCGCAGCGCCGCCGTCGAACGCGAGGCGGCGCCAAACTCTAGCCGAGGGCAGCCTAACCCGCCGCCGGCCCAGAAGAAAAAGAAGCCGCGCAAACTCCGCGTGCCCAAAGCAGCTGCGGTGGTTATCACCGTGCTGCCGGAGGGCAAAGAAAAGGGCCTGACGTATGAGGCCGTCCTCAAACGCGCCCGACGGGATGTCGACGTCTCCGACATCGGAGTCGTCGCCGCGAGGACCCGTCAAGCCCGCACGGGGGCCCGAATCTTGGAGTTCCCCGGTGCTGAAGGCGCGAGGATGGCCGATGCGATGGCCGAGAGGTTGCTGGGCCTGTTTCCAGTGGAGAGTGGTGTCCGGGTCGCCAGGCCCGTGAGATGCGCCGAATTGCGCATCTCCGGGCTGGACGACTCTGTGACGACGGATGAGATCCGGGAGGCCATCGCCTCGAAAACCGGGTCTCCAGTAGACACCGTCCGGGTGGGCACCATTCGTCCAGGCCCAGGTGGTGTAGGTGCCGCGTGGGCATCGTGTCCTGTCGCGGCGGCCAAGTCTCTGGCTGCCGCAGGTAGACTCCTGGTGGGCTGGAGCGCTGCGCGGGTGACCGTGCTGCAGCCTCGGCCCGCCAGGTGCTATAAGTGCATGGCGGTCGGTCACACTAGGCCGCTGTGCACTAACTGCTTCGACTGCAGCGGGCTCTGCTTCCGCTGCGGTCAGGCAGGGCACCAGGCGGCAACCTGCACCGCTGCCCCGTTCTGCCCCGCGTGCGCGGCGGGCAATCGCCCGGCCAAGCACTGCATGGGGCGCAACGGGTGCAGACCTCCGGCGTCAGGTCCGAGGAGGGAGGTGGATGGCAGCCAATCGATCCCGGCTGCCCCACCTAGCGCGGCTCAACCGCCGCAGCAGCGGGAGGCGATGGACACGGTCTGATTATGGACCGTGACACCATCGTCCTCCAAGGGAATCTCGGCCGCTCCGCCCGGGCACAGGACCTCTTCCTGCAGTCCACGGCGGAGTGGTCGGTCGGTGTCGTCGTAGTCGCGGAGCCCTACTCCATCCCGGATCGCCCGAATTGGGCGGGCAGTCGGGACGGCTCCGTGGCGGTCGTCGGGTCGACGGCGCCGTGTTCCCCGCCCTTGTCGGTCAAAGACAAGGGCGTAGGATACGTGGCGGCCAAATGGGGAGGGGTCACGGTGTATGGCGTGTACTTCTCCCCTAATCGCAGTCTGGCGGCCTACGAGGTCTTCCTGCACAATTTGGAGACCTCGATACGGCGTGCACCGGGTCCCGTGATCGTGCTGGGGGACTTTAACGCCAAATCCACGGCGTGGGGGTCCCCTCGCACGGACGCTCGTGGTGCGGCGGTTGAAGAGTGGGCGGCGGCAGCGGACCTCGTCCTGTTAAACAGGGGGTCCGCACAAACGTGCGTGCGGCGTTGGGGTGGATCGATAGTGGACCTTTCGTTCGCTAGCCCCGGTGTCGCCGCACGGGTAAGGGAATGGTGTGTCCTGGAGGAGGTTGAGACCTTGTCCGACCACCGCTACATCCGGATGGAGGTCTCCCGGTCCCTCCGGGCACCCATTGGGGGTCGCGCGGCGGACAGAGCTCCCGCTTTTCCGCGATGGGCTGTGGGTAAACTCGATCGGGACCTACTAGTGGAGGCGGCCATTGTTCAGTCTTGGCTGTCTCCCCCCCCGGCGGAGGACGTGGGCGCCGAGGCTGGCCGCATTCGCGGCATGCTCGCGCAGATCTGCGATGCGGCCATGCCCCGTGTACGGCGTCCGCCCCAACGGAAGGGGGTATACTGGTGGTCCCCGGAGCTGGCGGACCTCCGCGCGGCCTGTATTCGTGCCCGGAGGTCCTACACCCGCAGCCGACGTCGCAGAAACCGCGACGAAGAGCGGGAAGGCCAGCTGTACGCGGCGTACAACCACGCGCGTGCCGCGTTGAAGCTGGCCATCTGTCGCGCCAAAGACGCGAAGCGGCAGGAGATGCTGGACGGTCTAGAGCGCGACCCCTGGGGGCGTCCGTATCGTGCGGCGCTGAACAAGCTCCGCACTCAGGGCCCCCCCCTTACTGAGACCCTCCAGCCGAGCTTCCTCACTGAGGTGGTCGAGGGACTTTTCCCTACACGGGTGGCGCACACGCCCCCGGTAATGGCTCCGCCGGACGACTACCGGGAGGCCAACGACGAGGAAAGTGTGCCGCCCGTGAGAGAGTCGGAAATGGGGGTGGCGGTGACGAGAATGCGGAATGGCGCCGCCCCCGGGCCGGAAGGGGTGCCCGATCGGGTGCTGGCCCTGGTCCTCGACCACTTGGAGCCTCGCCTCAGGGGACTGTTCGACGCTAGCCTGGTGTCCGGACGGTTCCCTGACTGCTGGAAGGAGGGGAAGCTCGTGCTCCTGCCGAAGCCGGGACGGCCTCCGGAATCAGTCGCGGCCTACAGGCCCATCGTGCTGCTGGACGAGGCGGGGAAGCTGTTGGAGAGGGTGGTTGCCGCTCGCATCGTCCAGCACCTCACGCGGGTCGGCCCCGACCTGTCCGACGCCCAGTTCGGGTTTCGGACGGGACGGTCGACGGTCGACGCCATCCTGCGTCTGAAGGCCGCGGCTTCGGAGGCCGTCGCCTCGAAGGGAGTGCTGTTGGCGGTGTCTCTCGATATCGCCAACGCATTCAACAGTCTGCCATTCGGCTGCATCACGGAGGCGCTCCGGTTTCATGGAGTGCCCCTCTACTTAAGGCGGCTGGTGGCAGACTACCTCGACGGCCGCGGCGTCCTCTTCGTTAACCGGGAGGGGGACGTCGTCAGGAGGCCCATGTCGTGCGGCGTCCCACAGGGTTCTGTTCTTGGACCGCTCCTGTGGGACATCGGGTACGACTGGGTCCTGCGTGGCCGGCTTCCCCCCGGGCTGGGCGTAATCTGCTACGCCGACGACACTCTTGTCACAGCTCGGGGCGGGACCTTCGAGGAGGCGGCATCCCTGGCCACCTCGGGTACCGCGGAGGTGGCCAGGAGAATCGAGGCGCTGGGGCTTAGGGTGGCCCTGGACAAGTCTGAGGCCCTGCTCTTTCATGGGCCTCGACGCGGTCCACCCGCCGGCGCCTCGATAACGGTTAATGGTTCTGTGGTCGGTATCCGGGCCCACATGAAATATCTGGGCCTGGTTCTCGACGGAAGGTGGTGCTTCGACGAGCACTTCCGCCGACTGGCGCCGAGGCTCGTCGGCACGGCGTCCGCCCTCGGTCGTCTTATGCCGAATTTGGGCGGACCGAGTTTAACGTGCCGACGACTCTACGCCGGGGTGGTCCGGTCGATGGCGCTGTACGGCGCCCCCGTGTGGGCGGGGTCCCTGACCGCTCACAACAGGAACCGTCTGTGGCGTCCGCAGAGGGTCGTAGCGGTCAGGGCCATACGCGGCTACCGCACGGTAGGTGTCGAGGCCGCGTGCGCATTGGCCGGAACCCCCCCGTGGGATATGGAGGCGGAAGTGCTCGCCGACGTTTATCGGCGGGTGTCGACGGCGCGGGCGGGTGGCACAAATCCCCCGCCGAGCGCGATCACCGCGTGGCGGGACGAAGCCCGCCGCACCACCTTCACACAGTGGAGGGCTCGGCTGGAGACGCCTCGGGCCGGCCTGCGGACCGTGGGGGCGCTTCAGCCGATACTGGAGGAATGGGCGGTGCGGCAGCACGGAGTCCTCACCTTCCGGCTTGTGCAGGTGTTGTCGGGGCACGGCTGCTTCGGCAAATATCTGCACGACGTCGCAAGGAGGGAGACGACTCCAGGCTGCCACCACTGCGATTGCAGCGAGGACTCGGCGCAGCACACGCTCGAGTCGTGCCCGGCCTGGGTTGAGCAGCGCCGGGAGCTCGCTGCAGTCATCGGAGAGGACCTGTCGTTGCCGGCCGTTGCGCGAGCGATGGTCGGCGATGACGGGGCCTGGACCGCGGTCGCCGCCTTCTGTGAGGACGTCATCTCGCAGAAGGAGACGGCGGAGAGGGCCCGGGAGGATTCACTTCTCTTGGACCCGATACGCCGTCGGCGCGTAGGGCGGCGCGGGCGCGCTCACTTGCGCTTGATGCCGCCCTAACGTAGGCTGCGGACGGTCGGGTCGGGGAATGCCCACCGTCCGCCGGAACAGCCTACCGCGACGGTGCGACGCCCAAGTGCGTCCGGGCGTCGCACGGGTGCGAGGGTGCCCGATGGGGCTGCCGCCTGCGGGCCACGGAGAAACGTACGCGGTACCCGTGGTCCGCCTTGTGAGGGCGGGTGAGGTCGCACGGCGGGTTGTTTTAGTGGGTGAGGGCCCCACACTACCCCGCAGTCTCCCCGGACGCGGGGTGTGCGGTTAGGCATTTTTTCCCGCCAAAACAAAAAAAAAAAAAAAAAAAAAAAAGGTTAGGTTAGGTTAGGTTAGGTTAGGTTTTTTTTTTTTTTTTTTTTTTTTACGTAGGAATGCTTTTTACGCACTTACCCTCCGGCTGCGGGGGCAGCCGTCGGACGTCGTGTTGGACTCCCGGGGAGTAAAATTTCTCTCGACCCAGCCTACCAACTAAACCTACGGTGTCCTCCTCGCCCGTTGCCGGGCCGCGGTGGTTACTCAGGTATTACCACGACCCGACACGGGGGGCCCCCTAGCGGTGGGGGCTCACTGTGACGGGGGGTGAGCGACGTGCCCCCCCCGTCGGACTGTCACCCCTCGCCCGAACACGAGGCGAGGGGTCGTCCGCCACATTGGGCGCGACAGGTCCCCCGACCTGCCGCGCGTGGCCATCTCGCGGGCCGGGGCCGCCGACTATTGCGCGCCGACGACCCCTACCCGCGGCCCTGCGGGGGGGAAGAGTTTCCCCCGAGCGTTCTCGCTCACGCAGGGCTTCTCGTTTTGCCGCCATCACCTCGGATGCGAAGGAGGTGACGGCGGCCCAGCACTCTTTGCTGCCGGCCATCGAAGCGATGACGGCCGGCAGCGACAAATTTCCGCCAATTACGCCAGTGAGTCTGGCGCGCTGGACAGACCAGGCCGTGCACACGACCAACGTGTGCTCGGCCGTGTCCACGGCTCCGGACGAGCAGCTCTTGCAACCGGGTGCGGCCTCGACGCCCACCAGCTCCCACAGGTACTTGGCGAAGCAGCCGTGACCTGTGAGGAGCTGGGTAAGATGGTATGTTGGCACCCGGTGCGGCGCCTCGACCCACTGACGCAATACGGGGCGCACGGCAGAAAGAAGCCGCGCGCCCGACGTCACCACTGACAACCTCTCGGCCCACCTCCCGAAGAGGACGTCGCGAAATTCGCCTCTCCAGCGAGCGACCTCATCGGGGGCGGGCTCCATTCTCGCCTCACTGCGCATCAGGGCCCTCTGTCGGTAGACCCCCGCCAGGACCCCGGCCTCGAGGTCCCAGGGGAGGCTCCCTGCGATTACGCATGCCGCCTCCAGCGACACGGTATGGTACGCCCGAGCGGCTCTCTGCGCCATCACACGCTGCGCGCGCCGCAGCAGCGTGGAGTTCTCGGCGCTGAGAGCCGCAGCCGCCCATATGGGCGCTCCGTAGAGCGCCTTCGAGCGCACCACCGCGTCATAGAGGCGGCGACCGACACTACCGGCCCCCCCGCTATTCGGGAGCAACCGGGCGAGCATTCCGGCGCACGCCACTAACTTCGGCGCCAGCGCCCGGAAGTGCTCGCCGAACCTCCACCGACTGTCCAGGACCAGTCCCAGATATTTCATCTTTTCTCCGACAGCGATGGAGGCCCCTCCCACCACGATACTGTAGTCGCGGGGGGGCCTTGCCCGAGGCCCGTGAAAGAAGAGGGCCTCGGACTTCTCGAGGGCCACTTCGAGCCCGAGGGCCCTGATGCGGCTTACGACGTGCGCGGTGCCTGCAGTTGCCAGGACACCGGCGTCACGGAAGGTAGGGCCCCGCGCGGTCACCAGGGTATCGTCGGCGTAACAAATGACGCCGACTCCCCGAAGATTGGCACCGCGCAGGACCCAGTCAAACCCGATGTTCCACAGGAGTGGGCCCAGCACCGACCCCTGTGGAACACCACACGACATGTCCCGGCGGACTACACGATCCCGGGCCGGGTAGAAGACGGCCCGGTCCGTAAAGTAGTCCGCCAGGACCCTCCTGAGGTACCACGGAACTTTGTGGTACCTCAGGGCCTCCAAAATTGTCGCCCAGGGGAGGGTGTTGAAAGCGTTAGCAATGTCAAGAGACACTGCCAACAACACCCCCCCCTGTGAAACCGCTTCTTCGACTCGGTCCCTCAGTCGGGACACGGCGTCAATCGTCGACCGCGCGCGGCGGAACCCGAACTGGAAATCGCTCAGGTCCGGGCCCACCGTCTCCAAGTGTCGGACGAGGCGTGCTGCGACGACCCTTTCGAAGGTCTTGCACGCCTCGTCGAGAAGGACAATCGGACGGTAGGCCGACGGAGAGTCGGGGGGTCGCCCGTGCTTTTGGAGCAGCACGAGCTTCCCGGACTTCCACCGCCGCGGGACTCTGCCGGACGCCATGCACTCCGACATGAGGGACAAAATTTCCTCCTCCAGGACCGGCACCACGTGGGCGAGGACCCGCCCAGGGACGCCGTCCGGGCCCGGGGCGCGGTTCCTCTCTTTCAGTTTGAGGACCGCAACCCCCAACTCGGCCTCGGACACGGGCGGCACTTCCTCGCCCGCAGCCGGTCCCTCCTCTTGTGTCGCCGCCGCCATCCTCGGCGGCGACCACTCCTCTCTCGCCGGGAAGAGCGAGCTGACCACCCTTTCAACGAGGAGTGGCTCGAGGGTTCTCGTCAGCGGGGGCGCCGCTGGACGGAGTTTCTGCGTCACCGTCTTGTACGGACGCCCCCATGGATCGCGATCCACGCTCTCGAGCCACTCCTGCCAACTCTCAGCTTTGGCGGCCTTTATGGCAGCGGTGAATGAGTTCCTCGCGGCCCGGTACGCGGCGAGCAATATCTCCTCTTGGGCGAGGTCTCTATTGGCCCTCCTGCGACTGCGGGTGTACCGGCGCCGAGACATTTGGCACTCGGTGCGGAGGCCCTGAAGATGGGGCCTCCACCAGTACACCTGCTTGCGCGGAGGGGTCGGACCCGCCCGGATCATCGCCGCGTCGCAGACGCGAGAGAGCGCTCCAGAAAGCCGCTCGCATCTCGCGTCTACGTCCAGGCCGCTCCCTACATTATCGACATGGGTCCCGTTGGGACCCGCGATCCACCGCTCCACTATGGCCGCCTCGGTGGCCAGCTCTGGGTCCAAGGTGTTCAGCCTCCACCGAGGACCCTCTCCCGGCAGGGGACGGTCCAGCTCGACGGCTGGGGCGTCCGCGGGGGATGGGACTAGGTCGAACCGTATGTAGCGATGGTCCGACAACGTCTCCACCCCCTCCTCCACCCTCCACCGCCTCGTGCGGCGGGCCAGGGCGGGACTTGCAAAGGACAGGTCGACAATTGACCCGCCCGTATGCCGGACGCACGTCAGGACCGTCCCCGAGTTCAACAACACTAAGCCAGTGGACACCGCCCACTCCTCAAGGGTGTCACCCCTGGCGTCGGTCGCCGGAGATCCCCACGACCGGGATTTGGCATTAAAGTCTCCGGCGACCACCACAGGGGTGGGGCGTACTTCCGCCACGAGGTCGCCGACCTCGGCGAGAAGACGCTCGAAATCAGCGAGCGTCCTATTGGGCGAGAAGTACACGCCGACTACTGCAACGTCGCCCAGCGACGCGAGCACGCACCCGTGGCCCCTCAGCACCCTCTGAAAGGGTCGGGGGGCAGCACGGCGTCGCCAAGCGACGATAGCCACCGAACCGTCCTGATCGCCCACCCAGTCGTCACGGGCTTGGACGCGGTACGGTTCGGCGACTATGGCTACATTTATTTGCCACTGCGCAGCGGTCTGGAGAAGAAGATCCTGGGCCGCTGCGCAGTGATTAACATTCGCCTGCAGTAGAGACACCCTATTGGCCATTTAATTGGCGGCGGTGTCCATGGCCTCTGGGGCAGCACCAGGCTGAGGTGCTGCCGAAGACGCGGCGGGGGGGTTAGGTTTTCCCCCGCCCGTCTTTTTCGCCGCTCGCGTGGATTTCTTAGCCACCGCTGGGCACTTTTTGTGGCCCAAACGGTGACCAGAGTCGACACCCTCCGACGCGCAAATCGCGCAGGAGGGCTCTGCCGCCGTACAGGCTGCCGCCTTATGGCCCGGCTGCCCGCACCGGAAGCACAGTGCACTGCGGTCGATTTCGCAGGTGCACTGCACGCCAACGTGGCCCGGTACGAGGCAGCGGAAACACCGCTGCGGCCGCGCGTCGAGGAGCGCGGCCCGGGCCGTAGACCAACCGATGGTGAGTCGTCCACCATCGGTCACTTTCTTGGCCGCCGGGACTGGGCACTTCACCCACACGGTCCCAGGGCGGCCAGGTGGGCGGACAATGTTGCCCACCTTGACTTGATCGGGGCGGCAGCCCCCCACATTAACGACGGCCGCGGCCACTGCCTCACCAGTGACCGCGTCCCCCAGACCGGAGATGCGCATTTCTGCGCACTGCTCCGGTCTGGCCACGCGAGCGACGTCGCCGATGACCTCGCGCATTTTGGCCGCGAGCTCATCGGCTTTTTTCGCCTTGTCGACGCCTGACACTTCCATTATACGGCCCCCAGTTCGGGCCGTACGGAACTTTACGCCTTCGATCCCCAAGGCCGAGAGCTGGATGGCGCCCTCGGCCCTGGCCATAACCTCCGCGTATGACTTCGTCGAGTCCTGCGGGAGGGTAACTACCACCGCAGCGGTCTTCGGGGCGCGCAATTTGCGAGTGCGCTTCCCCTTTTTTGCCTTTTGTTGCTGTTGTTGCGCTGGTTGTGCTGGAGCTGCTGGCGCGGCAGGTTTGGGCGCCTTAGCTCTGCGAGCGACAACATTCCACGCCTCCCGTTGTTGTTGTTGGGGAGGCGGGGGCGGCGGTGGTGGCTGGACCGCGGAGTTGGACGCCGACTGGGACGCGGGTCTTGCCGGAGCAGCAGGAGGAGCGGCCGCCGTTTGTTTGCGGGCAGCCTGCGATTCCTGTGCCGCCAACGTCTTCTTTCCCCTCTTCTTCTTCCCCGCGGCTTGGATTGTGGCGGGGGCGGGGGGGAGCGACTGCGCCGGCTTTGGTATCGGGAGAGCCGGGAAATCCTCGACGCTCGGAGCGGGTGCGGGAGCGCTATCTGCGCTCACCCTCGCTCGACGAGCGTCCGCCGCCAGAGGAGGGCGGGTACGCTGCTCCGGGAGGAGCCGGTCACTGATGCCAGCCATTCTGGCATCTATGAGGAAGGCGATCTCCTCCCGGGTCATTCCCTGGCTGGTGGCAGCTTGGTTCTGTGCGTCCAGCCGGGATCGGAGCTCTGCCATTTCAGCGGTGAGCCTCTCCGTCATCTTCTTGTGCACCGCGTTCTCGGCGCGCAAGAGCTTCAGCTCCTCGCTCTCGCTTTCCTCGCGGATCTCAGCCAGCTCCTTGAAGGAGTCGGCAAGGTCAGACATGGCGATCCTCACCGACGCCACGTTTTGGCACTTCATCCGCGAGGATTTACGTGCCACGGAGGAGATCACATCAAGCGCGGAGTCGACTACCCCGCGCAATTCCTCGACCCCACGGCGTCTTTTGGGGCCGGTTGTCGGCTGCGTCTCCTTCTCTTTTCTCCTTGTGAGGGCCTCCAGCCTCTCTCTTTTGGCGGCCACTTCCTCGGCCAGCTCTCTCTCAGCCTGCAGCTCCATTTCGCGCTGGAGCTGCAGGTTGTGTTCGGCTTTTGCCTTCGCCAGACCGACATACTCTCCGGTCGTTGGCGGGCGCCCGCGTCCCTTCTTATTGGCCTTCTCTGGAGAGGTTGCTTCCTCCAGCGGCCTTTTTCTCCAAAAGCTCGCCTTGCTCGGGTTGTTTGGCGAGCAAGACCGCGAGCGATCCTCCACAGACATAACGCTACCGCTGTCAGACTCCGACAGCCGTAGCGACGATCTCTCTCCAAGGTATAGGCGAGTAAGCCTTACCCTCGCTTCCCGGTGTTTGCGGGCCGAAGCCCGGGCCAGTTCTTCATCATCAATGGCCGACGAGGAGTCGGTCATTGCCAGATCATCAATCAGGTCATCATTTTTGGCAGAATCGTCGTTCCATTTATTTAAGCCAGTTTCGTCGTTTTGAGTTTTCTCAGTCCGTTTAGTTTTGCCAGAGTCGTCGTTGGTTGGTTTATCCGTTTTGTTTGTTTTTGTTTTTAGTTTTAGATTTTCCATAGTAAATCCCACGAGTATGGGGGAAAGGGTGGTCGATGCAAGCAGAGCCCCCTGTACTTGCACAATCCTATATACCCAGGCGAACCTTGCGGAGGTCGGACAGTTTCCGCAGGATTTTTACAACTTTTCTGTTGGGTGTTATTGACTTTTCCTTGTCTCGGGCCGGCCGGTTAAGGCAAGCCCCCTGTCCCAGCCATCACGCCGCTAGACGTGATCAACGACACGCAACAGCTGGAACAGGTCGCCCGACGTTGCCCCCAACAGGGGGGCATCCCCCTGAACACGAGTTAACGTATCCAGAGGGACCGCCGCGCCGCGCAGTACTTGCGCCCACAACCACGTCCACGAAGGGACCGCTTCCTCGAAAGGAGACGACTGAAGTTGGAGCCTGAGCTCCCGAACCAGACCCCCGAAGGGGGAAGACGAGGGAGCCAGAACTCCCGCACCAATAGGGTCGGTGCACCAACGCCGCATAGGCGGCAACCCAACACACGCCGTGCACAAGAAGCGCACACAGCCGCCGGCCTTGAAGGCCGGCCATACCACGACCCCCCGACATGGGGGTCAGCTTGGCAGGATATCAGTCAACCCCCAAAAACGTTCTCGGCACTTTAGGGCCGAGTTTTGTTGTTGGAGGCCGTCCAGGACGCACCGGACCCACGGCTTCCGGAAACGGGAAGTGGCGGGCCACACGAGGAGGTTTCCTGCCCTAGCGCCCCAGGTTAGGTTAGGTTAGGTTTTTTTTTTTTTAACGTAGGAATGCTTTTTACGCACTTACCCTCCGGCCGCAGGGGCAGCCTTCGGACGTCGTGTTGGACTCCCGGGGAGAAATCTCGACCCAGCCTACCAACTAAACCTACGGTGTTCTCCTCACCCGTTGCCGGGCCACGGTAGTTACTCAGGTATTACCGCGACCCGACACGGGGTGGCCCCCTAACGGTGGGGGCTCACTGTGACAGGGGTGAGCGGCGTGCCCACCCCCGTCGGACCGTCACCCCTCGCCCGAACACGGGGCGAGAGGTCGTCCGCCACCCTAGCGACAGGCCCCCTGGCCTGCCGCGTATGGCCACGCGGGCCGGGGCCGCCGGCAATTGTGCGCCGACGACCCCTACCCGCGGCCCTGCGGGGGGGCAGTGTTGCGCCCGAGCGCTCACGCTCCCGCAGGGCTTCTCTCTTCGCCGCCATCACCTCGGATGCAAACGAGGCGACGGCGGCCCAACACTCTTTGCTGCCGGCCATCGAAGCGATGACGGCCGGCAGCGACAAATTAACGCCGATTGCGCCAGTGAGCCTGGCGCGCTGGACAGCCCAGGCCGTGCACACGACCAACGTGTGCTCGGCCGTGTCCACGGCTCCAGACGGGCAGCTCTTGCAACCGGGTGCGGCCTCGATGCCCACCAGCTCCCACAGGTACTTGGCGAAGCAGCCGTGACCCGTGAGGAGCTGGGTTAGATGGTATGTAGGCACCCGGTGCGGCGCCTCGACCCACTGACGCAAGACGGGGCGCACGGCGGAAAGTAGCCGCGCGCCCGACGACACAGAGGTCAACCTATCCGCCCACCTCCCGAAGAGGACGTCGCGAAATTCGCCTCTCCAGCGAGCGACCTCCTCGGGGGCGGGCTCATTTCTCGCCTCGATGCGCATCAGAGCCCTCTTTCGGTAAACCCCCGCCAGGACCTCAGCTTCGAGGTCCCAGGGGAGGCTCCCGGCAACGACACAGGCCGCCTCCAGTGACACCGTGTGGTACGCCCGTGCGGCCCTCTGCGCCATCACACGCTGCGCGCGACGCAGCAGCGTGGAGTTCTCGGCGCTGAGAGCCGCGGCCGCCCAAATGGGCGCTCCGTAGAGCGCCTTCGAGCGCACCACCGTGTCGTAGAGGCGACGACCGACACAACCGGCCCCCCCGCTATTCGGGAGCAACCGGGCGAGCATTCCGGCGCACGCCACTAGCTTCGGCGCCAGCGCCCGGAAGTGCTCGCCGAACCTCCACCGACTGTCCAGAACCAGTCCCAGATATTTTATTTTATTTCCGACAGTGGTGGAGGCCCCTCCCACTACAATACTGTAGTCTCGGGGGGGCCTCGCCCGAGGCCCGTGGAAGAAGAGGGCCTCGGACTTCTCGAGGGCAACTTCGAGCCCGAGGGCCCTGATGCGTCTTACTATGTGCGCGGTGCCTGCAGTAGCCAGGACACCGGCGTCACGAAAAGAAGGGCCCTGCGCGGTCACCAGGGTGTCGTCGGCGTAACAAATGACGCCGACTCCCCGAAGATTGGCACCGCGCAGGACCCAATCAAACCCGATGTTCCACAGGAGTGGGCCCAGCACCGACCCCTGTGGAACACCACACGACATGTCCCGGCGGACTACACGATCCCGGGCCGGGTAGAAGATGGCCCGGTCCGTAAAGTAGTCCGCCAGGACCCTCCTGAGGTACCACGGAACTTTGTGGTACCTCAGGGCCTCCTTAATTGTCGCCCAGGGGAGGGTGTTGAAAGCGTTAGCAATGTCAAGAGACACTGCCAACAACACCCCCCCCTGCGAAACCGCTTTCTCGACTCGGTCCCTCAGTCGGGATACGGCGTCAATCGTCGACCGCGCGCGGCGGAACCCGAACTGAACGTCGCTCAGGTCCGGGCCCACCGTCTCCAAGTGTCGGACGAGGCGTGCTGCGACGACCCTTTCGAAGGTCTTGCACGCCTCGTCAAGAAGGACAATCGGACGGTAGGCCGACGGAGAGTCGGGGGGTCGCCCGTGCTTTTGGAGCAGCACGAGCTTCCCAGACTTCCACCGCCGCGGGACTCTGCCGGACGCCATGCACTCCGACATGAGGGACAAAATCTCCTCTTCCAGGACCGGCGTCACGCGGGCGAGAACCCGCCCAGGAACACCGTCCGGGCCCGGGGCGCGGTTCCTCTCTTTGAGTTTGAGGACCGCAACCCCCAACTCGGCCTCGGACACGGGCGGCACTTCCTCGCCCGCAGCCGGTCCCTCATCTTGTGTCGCCGCCGCCATCCTCGGCGGCGACCACTCTTCTCTCGCCGGGAAGAGCGAGCTGACCACCCTTTCAACGAAGAGTGGCTCGAGGGTTCTCGTCAGCGGGGGCGCCGCTGGACGGAGTTTCTGCATTACCGTCTTGTACGGGCGCCCCCATGGATCTCGATCCACGCTCTCGAGCCACTCCTGCCAACTCTCGGCTTTGGCGGCCTTGATGGCAGCGGTGAACGAATTTCTCGCAGCCCGGTACGCGGCGAGCAATACCTCCTCTTGGGCGAGGTCTCTATTGGCCCTCCTGCGACTGCGGGTGTACCGGCGCCGAGACATTTGGCACTCGGTGCGGAGGCCCTGAAGATGGGGCCTCCACCAGTACACCTGCTTGCGCGGAGGGGTCGGACCCGCCCGGATCATCGCCGCGTCGCAGACGCGAGAGAGCGCTCCAGAAAGCCGCTCGCATCTCGCGTCCACGTCCAGGCCGCTCCCTATATTTACGCCATGGGTCCCATTGGGACCCGCGATCCACCGCTCCACTATAGCCGCCTCGGTGGCCAGCTCTGGGTCCAGGGTGTTAAGTCTCCACCGAGGACCCTCTCCCGGCAGGGGACGGTCCAGCTCGACGGCCGGGGCGTCCGTGGGGGATGGGACTAGGTCGAACCGGATGTATCGGTGGTCCGACAGCGTCTCCACCCCCTCCTCCACCCTCCACCGCCTCGCGCGGCGGGCCAGGGCGGGACTAGCAAACGACAGGTCGACAATTGACCCGCCCGTGTGCCGGACGCACGTCAAGACCGTCCCCGTGTTCAACAGCACCAATCCGGAGGACACCGCCCACTCCTCTAGGGTGTCACCCCTGGCATCGGTCGCCGGAGATCCCCACGACCGGGATTTGGCATTGAAATCTCCGGCGACCACCACAGGGGTGGGGTGCACTTCCACCACGAGGCCGCCCACCTCAGTGAGAAGACGCTCGAACTCGGCGAGCGTCCTGTTGGGCGAGAAGTACACCCCGACTACTGCAACGTCGCCCAGCGACGCGAGTACGCACCCGTGGCCCCTTAACACCCTCTGAAAGGGACGGGGGGCAGCACGGCGCCGCCAAGCGACGATAGCCACCGAACCGTCCAGATCGCCCACCCAGTCATCACGGGCTTGGACGCGGTACGGCTCAGCGACTATGGCTACACTTACTTGCCACTGCGCAGCGGTCTGGAGAAGAAGATCCTGAGCCGCTGCGCAGTGATTAATATTCGCCTGCAGTATTGACACCCTGTTGGCCATTTAATTGGCGGCGGTGTCCATAGCCTCCGGGGCAGCACCAGGCTGAGGTGCTACCGAAGACGGGGCGGAGGGTTTAGGATTTCCCCCACCCGTCTTTCTCGTCGCTTTCGGCTTCTTGGCCATCGCTGGGCACTTTTTATGGCCCAGACGATGGCCGGAGTCAACGCCCTCCGACGCGCAGATTGCGCACGAGGGCTCCGCCGAACAGGCTGCCGCCTTGTGGCCCGGTTGCCCGCACCGGAAGCAGAGCGCACTGCGGTCCACTGCGCACGTGCACTGCACCCCAACGTGCCCCGGTGCGAGGCAGCGGAAGCAACGCTGCGGCCGCGCGTCCAGAAGCGCGGCCCGGGCCGTCGACCAACCGATGGTGAGACGTCCACCATCGGTGACCTTTTTGGCCGCCGGGACAGGGCACTTGACCCAGACGGTCCCAGGGCGGCCAGGTGGGCGGGTGATGTTGCCCACCTTGACTAAATCGGGGCGGCAGCCCCCCACGTTAGCGACAGACGCGGCCACTAGATCGGCAGTGACCGCGTCTCCCAGACCGGAGATGCGCATCTCGGCGCACTGCTCCGGCCTGGACACTTTGGCGACGTCACCGATGACCTCGCGTATTTTGGTCGCGAGGTCATCGGCCTTTTTAGTTTTTTCGGCCCCGGAGACTTCCAACACACGGCCCCCAGTCCGGGCCGTGCGGAATTTAACGCCAGTTATTCCCAAGGCGGAGAGTTGGATGGCGCCCTCGGCCTTGGCCATGACCTCGGCATAGGTCCGAGCACTACCCTGCGGCAGGGTCACGACCACCGCAGCCGTCTTGGGGGCGCGCAGTTTGCGAGCGCGCTTCCCGTTCTTCTTTTTATTTTGTTGTTGTTGCTGTTGCGCTGGAGCAGCAGGCGCAGCAGCAGAATTCGCCGGCCGTGGCGCTCTTGGCTTGCGCGCCACGACGTTCCACGCCTCCCTCTGTTGTGTTTGGGGAGGCGGCGTCGGCTCGACGGTGGCCGTGTTCCTCACCGGCTGGACGGCGGCGGCGTTCTTCGCCGGCTGGACGGCGGCGGCGTTCTTCGCCGGCTGGGACGCGGGTCTTTCCTGGGCAGCAGCGGGTGGAGCAGCTGTCTGTTGGCGGGCGGCCTGTGTTTCTTTGGCTGCCAGGGTCTTCTTGGGACCTCTCTTCTTCTTCCCCGCGTCTTGAGTTGTAGCGGGGGCGGAGGGGAGCAGCTGTACCGGCTTGGGTGTTCGCAAAGCCGGAAAGTCTTCTTGGACGCTCGGAGCATGAGCGGGAGCGGTTTCTGTGCTCAACCTAGCTCTACGAGCGTCTGCCGCCAATGGAGGGCGGGTGCGCTGCTCCGGCAGGAGGCGGTCATTGATGCCAGCCATCCTGGCATCAATGAAAAACGCGATTTCTTCGCGGGTCATGGACTGCGCTGCGACAGCTTGGGTCTGTGCCTGCAGCATCGTCCTGAGCTCGGCGACCTCGGCACGGAGCGCATCTTCCTGTCGCTTGCGCTCTACGTTCTCGGCGCGCAGTATCTTGAGCTCCTCGCTCTCCTCGCGAAGCTCCGCCAGCTCCTTGAAGGAGTCGGCGAGGTCCGCCATGGCCGTCCGCACTAATGCCACATTCTGACACTTCATGCGGGAGGACTTCCGCGCCACCGTTGAGATCGCATCGAGCGCGGAGTCCACCACGCCGCGTAGCTCGTCGACCCCACGACGCCGCTTGGGGCCAGTTGCCGGCTGCCCTCCCTTCTTCTTGGTGAGGGACTCAAGCCTGTCCCTCTTGGCGGCCACTTCGTCGGAGAGTTCCTTTTCAGCCTGCAGCTCCATCTCGCGCTGGAGCTGCCGGCTGTGGTCTTCCTTCGCCTTAGCGAGCCCGACGTACTCGCCGGTGGTCGGCGGGCGCCCACGTCCCTTCTTCTTACTCTTCTCCGGCGATGTGGCTTCTTCCAGTGGCCTCTTTCGCCAGAAGCTCGCGTTGCTCGGGTTGCTGATGTTCGGCGAGCAGGAACGCGAGCGGTCATCGACCGACATGCAGCCGCTGCTGTCGTCCGACACGGACAGCCGCGGCGGCGCTCTCTCATCTAGACAGAGGCGGGTGAGTCTCACCCTCGCCTCACGGTGGCGGCGCTCCGATAGTGGAGACCGGAACAATCCAGCACCACCCACGTCACTCACTTCCCCTGCCTCCGAGGATACATCCGACAACAGGTCAGACAGATCTTCAACTTTACAAATATTAACGCCAGTTGGGTTCATTTGGGTATCACCGTCATTTATTTTAGTAATATTTTCGCCAGTTTTATCATTTTTCACTTCATCGTCAGTCCGTTTTGGATAGCCAGAGTCGTCGTTTTTGGTTTCGAGTTTGTTTTGGTTTTTAATAGTTTTCATTTTTATTCCCACGAGTATGGGGGTAAAACGGTCGACGCAAACAGAGCCCCCTGTACTTGCGCAACCCTACATACTTAGGCGAACCTTACGGAGGTCGGGCGGTATCCGTAGGATTTTTACAACTTGTCTGTTGGGTGTTATTGACTTTTCCTTGTCTCAGGCCGGCCGGTTAAGGCAAGCCCCCTGTCCCAGCCATCACGCCGCTAGACATGTTCAACGACACGCAACAGCTGGAACAGGTCGCCCGACGTTGCCCACATTAGGGGGCATCCCCCTGAACACGAGTTAACGCATCCAGGGGGACCGCCGCGCCGCGGGGTACTCCCGCCCACAACCACGTCCCCGAAGGGACCGCTTCCCCGAAGGGAGACGACAAAAGTGGAGCCTGAGCTCCCGAACCAAAAAGGACAAGGGAGTCAGAACTCCAGCACCGAAGAAGTCGGCGCTCGACGGTGCGACGCTAAAACGTCGCCGCCGGCCTAGCAGGCCAGCCATACGACGACCCCCCACAGACATAGGGGTCAGCTCGGCAGGACATCAGTCAACCCCCAAAAACCTACTCGGCACATTAGGGCCGAGAGTTGTTGAAGGCCGTCCAGGACGCACCGGACCCACGGCTTCCGGAAACGGGAAGCGGCGGGCCACACGGGGAGGTTTCCTGCCCTGGCGCCCCAGGTTAGGTTAGGTTAGGTTAGGTTAGGTTAGGTTAGGTTAGGTTAGGTTTTTTTTTTTTTTTTTTTTTTTTTTTTAACGTAGTAATGCTTTTTACGCACTTACCCTCCGGCCGCAGGGGCAGCCTTCGGACGTCGTGTTGGACTCCCGGGGAGAAATCTCGACCCAGCCTACCAACTAAACCTACGGTGTTCTCCTCACCCGTTGCCGGGCCACGGTAGTTACTCAGGTATTACCGCGACCCGACACGGGGTGGCCCCCTAACGGTGGGGGCTCACTGTGACAGGGGTGAGCGGCGTGCCCACCCCCGTCGGACCGTCACCCCTCGCCCGAACACGGGGCGAGAGGTCGTCCGCCACCCTAGCGACAGGCCCCCTGGCCTGCCGCGTATGGCCACGCGGGCCGGGGCCGCCGGCAATTGTGCGCCGACGACCCCTACCCGCGGCCCTGCGGGGGGGCAGTGTTGCGCCCGAGCGCTCACGCTCCCGCAGGGCTTCTCTCTTCGCCGCCATCACCTCGGATGCAAACGAGGCGACGGCGGCCCAACACTCTTTGCTGCCGGCCATCGAAGCGATGACGGCCGGCAGCGACAAATTAACGCCGATTGCGCCAGTGAGCCTGGCGCGCTGGACAGCCCAGGCCGTGCACACGACCAACGTGTGCTCGGCCGTGTCCACGGCTCCAGACGGGCAGCTCTTGCAACCGGGTGCGGCCTCGATGCCCACCAGCTCCCACAGGTACTTGGCGAAGCAGCCGTGACCCGTGAGGAGCTGGGTTAGATGGTATGTAGGCACCCGGTGCGGCGCCTCGACCCACTGACGCAAGACGGGGCGCACGGCGGAAAGTAGCCGCGCGCCCGACGACACAGAGGTCAACCTATCCGCCCACCTCCCGAAGAGGACGTCGCGAAATTCGCCTCTCCAGCGAGCGACCTCCTCGGGGGCGGGCTCATTTCTCGCCTCGATGCGCATCAGAGCCCTCTTTCGGTAAACCCCCGCCAGGACCTCAGCTTCGAGGTCCCAGGGGAGGCTCCCGGCAACGACACAGGCCGCCTCCAGTGACACCGTGTGGTACGCCCGTGCGGCCCTCTGCGCCATCACACGCTGCGCGCGACGCAGCAGCGTGGAGTTCTCGGCGCTGAGAGCCGCGGCCGCCCAAATGGGCGCTCCGTAGAGCGCCTTCGAGCGCACCACCGTGTCGTAGAGGCGACGACCGACACAACCGGCCCCCCCGCTATTCGGGAGCAACCGGGCGAGCATTCCGGCGCACGCCACTAGCTTCGGCGCCAGCGCCCGGAAGTGCTCGCCGAACCTCCACCGACTGTCCAGAACCAGTCCCAGATATTTTATTTTATTTCCGACAGTGATGGAGGCCCCTCCCACTACAATACTGTAGTCTCGGGGGGGCCTCGCCCGAGGCCCGTGGAAGAAGAGGGCCTCGGACTTCTCGAGGGCAACTTCGAGCCCGAGGGCCCTGATGCGTCTTACTATGTGCGCGGTGCCTGCAGTAGCCAGGACACCGGCGTCACGAAAAGAAGGGCCCTGCGCGGTCACCAGGGTGTCGTCGGCGTAACAAATGACGCCGACTCCCCGAAGATTGGCACCGCGCAGGACCCAATCAAACCCGATGTTCCACAGGAGTGGGCCCAGCACCGACCCCTGTGGAACACCACACGACATGTCCCGGCGGACTACACGATCCCGGGCCGGGTAGAAGATGGCCCGGTCCGTAAAGTAGTCCGCCAGGACCCTCCTGAGGTACCACGGAACTTTGTGGTACCTCAGGGCCTCCTTAATTGTCGCCCAGGGGAGGGTGTTGAAAGCGTTAGCAATGTCAAGAGACACTGCCAACAACACCCCCCCCTGCGAAACCGCTTTCTCGACTCGGTCCCTCAGTCGGGACACGGCGTCAATCGTCGACCGCGCGCGGCGGAACCCGAACTGAACGTCGCTCAGGTCCGGGCCCACCGTCTCCAAGTGTCGGACGAGGCGCGCTGCGACGACCCTTTCAAAGGTCTTGCACGCCTCGTCGAGAAGGACAATCGGACGGTAGGCCGACGGAGAGTCGGGGGGTCGCCCGTGCTTCTGAAGCAGCACGAGCTTCCCCGTTTTCCACCGCCGCGGGACTCTGCCGGACGCCATGCACTCCGACATGAGGGACAGAACCTCCTCTTCCAGGACCGGCGTCACGCGGGCGAGAACCCGCCCAGGAACACCGTCCGGGCCCGGGGCGCGGTTCCTCTCTTTGAGTTTGAGGACCGCAACCCCCAACTCGGCCTCGGACACGGGCGGCACTTCCTCGCCCGCAGCCGGTCCCTCATCTCGTGTCGCCGCCGCCATCCTCGGCGGCGACCACTCTTCTCTCGCCGGGAAGAGCGAGCTGACCACCCTTTCAACGAAGAGTGGCTCGAGGGTTCTCGTCAGCGGGGGCGCCGCTGGACGGAGTTTTTGCATTACCGTCTTGTACGGGCGCCCCCATGGATCTCGATCCACGCTCTCGAGCCACTCCTGCCAACTCTCGGCTTTGGCGGCCTTGATGGCAGCGGTGAACGAATTTCTCGCAGCCCGGTACGCGGCGAGCAATACCTCCTCTTGGGCGAGGTCTCTATTGGCCCTCCTGCGACTGCGGGTGTACCGGCGCCGAGACATTTGGCACTCGGTGCGGAGGCCCTGAAGATGGGGCCTCCACCAGTACACCTGCTTGCGCGGAGGGGTCGGACCCGCCCGGATCATCGCCGCGTCGCAGACGCGAGAGAGCGCTCCAGAAAGCCGCTCGCATCTCGCGTCCACATCCAGGCCGCTCCCTATATTTACGCCATGGGTCCCATTGGGACCCGCGATCCACCGCTCCACTATAGCCGCCTCGGTGGCCAGCTCTGGGTCCAGGGTGTTAAGCCTCCACCGAGGACCCTCTCCCGGCAGGGGACGGTCCAGCTCGACGGCCGGGGCGTCCGTGGGGGATGGGACTAGGTCGAACCGGATGTATCGGTGGTCCGACAGCGTCTCCACCCCCTCCTCCACCCTCCACCGCCTCGCGCGGCGGGCCAGGGCGGGACTAGCAAACGACAGGTCGACAATAGACCCGCCCGTGTGCCGGACGCACGTTAAGACCGTCCCCGTGTTCAACAGCACCAATCCGGAGGACACCGCCCACTCCTCTAGGGTGTCACCCCTGGCATCGGTCGCCGGAGATCCCCACGACCGGGATTTGGCATTGAAATCTCCGGCGACCACCACAGGGGTGGGGTGCACTTCCGCCACGAGGCCGCCCACCTCAGTGAGAAGACGCTCGAACTCGGCGAGCGTCCTGTTGGGCGAGAAGTACACCCCGACTACTGCAACGTCGCCCAGCGACGCGAGTACGCACCCGTGGCCCCTTAACACCCTCTGAAAGGGACGGGGGGCAGCACGGCGCCGCCAAGCGACGATAGCCACCGAACCGTCCAGATCGCCCACCCAGTCATCACGGGCTTGGACGCGGTACGGCTCAGCGACTATGGCTACACTTACTTGCCACTGCGCAGCGGTCTGGAGAAGAAGATCCTGAGCCGCTGCGCAGTGATTAATATTCGCCTGCAGTATTGACACCCTGTTGGCCATTTAATTGGCGGCGGTGTCCATAGCCTCCGGGGCAGCACCAGGCTGAGGTGCTACCGAAGACGGGGCGGGGGGTTTAGGATTTACCCCGCCCGTCTTTCTAGTCGCTCTCGGTTTTTTGGCCATCGCCGGGCACTTTCTATGGCCCAGACGATGACCGGAGTCGGCGCCCGCCGACGCGCAGATTGCGCACGAGGGCTCCGCCGAACAGGCTGCCGCCTTGTGGCCCGGTTGCCCGCACCGGAAGCAGAGCGCACTGCGGTCCACTGCGCATGTGCACTGCACTCCAACGTGCCCCGGTACGAGGCAGCGGAAGCAACGCTGCGGCCGTGCGTCCAGAAGCGCGGCCCGGGCCGTCGACCAACCGATGGTGAGACGTCCACCATCGGTGACCTTTTTGGCCGCCGGGACAGGGCACTTGACCCAGACGGTCCCAGGGCGGCCAGGTGGGCGGGTGATGTTGCCCACCTTGACTAAATCGGGGCGGCAGCCCCCCACGTTAGCGACAGACGCGGCCACTAGATCGGCAGTGACCGCGTCTCCCAGACCGGAGATGCGCATCTCGGCGCACTGCTCCGGCCTGGACACTTTGGCGACGTCACCGATGACCTCGCGTATTTTGGTCGCGAGGTCATCGGCCTTTTTAGATTTTTCGGCCCCGGAGACTTCCAACACACGGCCCCCAGTCCGGGCCGTGCGGAATTTAACGCCAGTTATTCCCAAGGCGGAGAGCTGGATGGCGCCCTCGGCCTTGGCCATGACCTCGGCATAGGTCCGAGCACTACCCTGCGGCAGGGTCACGACCACCGCAGCCGTCTTGGGGGCGCGCAATTTGCGAGTGCGCTTCCCCTTCTTCTTATTCTGTTGTTGTTGTTGCTGTTGCGCCGGAGGAGCAGGCGCAGCAGCAGAATTCGTCGGCCGTGGCGCTCTTGGCTTTCGCGCCACGACGTTCCACGCCTCCTTCTGTTGTGTTTGAGGAGGCGGCGTCGGCTGGACGGTGGTGTTCGTCTTCACCGGCTGGACGGCGGTGGTCTTCTTCGCCGGCTGGGACGTAGGTCTTT
Source organism: Orgyia antiqua (assembly GCA_916999025.1). Classification (NCBI taxonomy): domain Eukaryota; kingdom Metazoa; phylum Arthropoda; class Insecta; order Lepidoptera; family Erebidae; genus Orgyia; species Orgyia antiqua. The sequence continues at coordinate 57,003 of OU779871.1, read as the reverse complement.
CCTGAACAGCAGCAAGTGGAGCAGCCGTCTGTTGGCGGGCGGCCTGTGTTTCCTTGGCTGCCAGGGTCTTTTTGGGTCCTCTCTTCTTCTTCCCCGCGTCTTGCGTTGTAGCGGGGGCGGAGGGGAGCAGCTGTACTGGCTTAGGTGTTCGAAGAGCCGGAAAGTCTTCTTGGACGCTCGGAGCATGAGCGGGAGCGGTTTCTGTGCTCAACCTAGCTCTACGAGCGTCTGCCGCCAATGGAGGGCGGGTGCGCTGCTCCGGCAGGAGGCGGTCATTGATGCCAGCCATCCTGGCATCAATGAAAAACGCGATTTCTTCACGGGTCATGGACTGCGCTGCGACAGCTTGGGTCTGTGCCTGCAGCATCGTCCTGAGCTCGGCGACCTCGACACGGAGCGCATCTTCCTGTCGCTTGCGCTCTACGTTCTCGGCGCGCAGTATCTTGAGCTCCTCGCTCTCCTCGCGAAGCTCCGCCAGCTCCTTGAAGGAGTCGGCGAGGTCCGCCATGGCCGTCCGCACTAATGCCACATTCTGACACTTCATGCGGGAGGACTTCCGCGCCACCGTTGAGATCGCATCGAGCGCGGAGTCCACCACGCCGCGTAGCTCGTCGACCCCACGACGCCGCTTGGGGCCAGTTGCCGGCTGCCCTTCCTTCTTCTTGGTGAGGGACTCAAGCCTGTCCCTCTTGGCGGCCACTTCGTCGGAGAGTTCCTTTTCAGCCTGCAGCTCCATCTCGCGCTGGAGCTGCCGGCTGTGGTCTTCCTTCGCCTTAGCGAGCCCGACGTACTCGCCGGTGGTCGGCGGGCGCCCACGTCCCTTCTTCTTACTCTTCTCCGGCGATGTGGCTTCTTCCAGTGGCCTCTTTCGCCAGAAGCTCGCGTTGCTCGGGTTGCTGATGTTCGGCGAGCAGGAACGCGAGCGGTCATCGACCGACATGCAGCCGCTGCTGTCGTCCGACACGGACAGCCGCGGCGGCGCTCTCTCATCTAGACAGAGGCGGGTGAGTCTCACCCTCGCCTCACGGTGGCGGCGCTCCGATAGTGGAGACCGGAACAATCCAGCACCACCCACGTCACTCACTTCCCCTGCCTCCGAGGATACATCCGACAACAGGTCAGACAGATCTTCAACTTTACAAATATTAACGCCAGTTGGGTTCATTTGGGTATCACCGTCATTTATTTTAGTAATATTTTCGCCAGTTTTATCATTTTTCACTTCATCGTCAGTCCGTTTTGGATAGCCAGAGTCGTCGTTTTTGGTTTCGAGTTTGTTTTGGTCTTTAATAGTTTTCATTTTTATTCCCACGAGTATGGGGGTAAAACGGTCGACGCAAACAGAGCCCCCTGTACTTGCGCAACCCTACATACTTAGGCGAACCTTACGGAGGTCGGGCGGTATCCGTAGGATTTTTACAACTTGTCTGTTGGGTGTTATTGACTTTTCCTTGTCTCAGGCCGGCCGGTTAAGGCAAGCCCCCTGTCCCAGCCATCACGCCGCTAGACATGTTCAACGACACGCAACAGCTGGAACAGGTCGCCCGACGTTGCCCACATTAGGGGGCATCCCCCTGAACACGAGTTAACGCATCCAGGGGGACCGCCGCGCCGCGGGGTACTCCCGCCCACAACCACGTCCCCGAAGGGACCGCTTCCCCGAAGGGAGACGACGAAAGTGGAGCCTGAGCTCCCGAACCAAAAAGGACAAGGGAGTCAGAACTCCAGCACCGAAGAAGTCGGCGCTCGACGGTGCGACGCTAAAACGTCGCCGCCGGCCTAGCAGGCCAGCCATACGACGACCCCCCACAGACATAGGGGTCAGCTCGGCAGGACATCAGTCAACCCCCAAAAACCTACTCGGCACATTAGGGCCGAGAGTTGTTGAAGGCCGTCCAGGACGCACCGGACCCACGGCTTCCGGAAACGGGAAGCGGCGGGCCACACGGGGAGGTTTCCTGCCCTTAGCGCCCCAGGTTAGGTTAGGTTAGGTTAGGTTAGGTTAGGTTAGGTTAGGTTAGGTTAGGTTTTTTTTTTTTTTTTTTTTTACGTAGGAATGCTTTTTACGCACTTACCCTCCGGCCGCAGGGGCAGCCTTCGGACGTCGTGTTGGACTCCCGGGGAGAAATCTCGACCCAGCCTACCAACTAAACCTACGGTGTTCTCCTCACCCGTTGCCGGGCCACGGTAGTCACTCAGGTATTACCGCGACCCGACACGGGGTGGCCCCCTAACGGTGGGGGCTCACTGTGACAGGGGTGAGCGGCGTGCCCACCCCCGTCGGACCGTCACCCCTCGCCCGAACACGGGGCGAGAGGTCGTCCGCCACCCTAGCGACAGGCCCCCTGGCCTGCCGCGTATGGCCACGCGGGCCAGGGCCGCCGGCAATTGTGCGCCGACGACCCCTACCCGCGGCCCTGCGGGGGGGCAATGTTGCGCCCGAGCGCTCACGCTCCCGCAGGGCTTCTCTCTTCGCCGCCATCACCTCGGATGCAAACGAGGCGACGGCGGCCCAACACTCTTTGCTGCCGGCCATCGAAGCGATGACGGCCGGCAGCGACAAATTACCGCCGATTGCGCCAGTGAGCCTGGCGCGCTGGACAGCCCAGGCCGTGCACACGACCAACGTGTGCTCGGCCGTGTCCACGGCTCCAGACGAGCAGCTCTTGCAACCGGGTGCGGCCTCGATGCCCACCAGCTCCCACAGGTACTTGGCGAAGCAGCCGTGACCCGTGAGGAGCTGGGTTAGATGGTATGTAGGCACCCGGTGCGGCGCCTCGACCCACTGACGCAAGACGGGGCGCACGGCGGAAAGTAGCCGCGCGCCCGACGACACAGATGCCAACTTGTCCGCCCACCTCCCGAAGAGGTCGTCGCGAAATTCGCCTCTCCAGCGAGCGACCTCCTCGAGGGCGGGCTCAATTCTCGCCTCAGTGCGCATCAGAGCCCTCTTTCGGTAAACCCCCGCCTGGACCTCAGCTTCGAGGTCCCAGGGGAGGCTCCCGGCAACAACACAAGCCGCCTCCAGTGACACCGTGTGGTACGCCCGTGCGGCCCTCTGCGCCATCACACGCTGCGCACGACGCAGCAGCGTGGAGTTCTCGGCGCTGAGAGCCGCGGCCGCCCAAATGGGCGCTCCGTAGAGCGCCTTCGAGCGCACCACCGTGTCGTAGAGGCGACGACCGACACAACCGGCCCCCCCGCTATTCGGGAGCAACCGGGCGAGCATTCCGGCGCACGCCACTAGCTTCGGCGCCAGCGCCCGGAAGTGCTCGCCGAACCTCCACCGACTGTCCAGAACCAGTCCCAGATATTTTATTTTATTTCCGACAGTGATGGAGGCCCCTCCCACTACAATACTGTAGTCTCGGGGGGGCCTCGCCCGAGGCCCGTGGAAGAAGAGGGCCTCGGACTTCTCGAGGGCAACTTCGAGCCCGAGGGCCCTGATGCGTCTTACTATGTGCGCGGTGCCTGCAGTAGCCAGGACACCGGCGTCACGAAAAGAAGGGCCCTGCGCGGTCACCAGGGTGTCGTCGGCGTAACAAATGACGCCGACTCCCCGAAGATTGGCACCGCGCAGGACCCAATCAAACCCGATGTTCCACAGGAGTGGGCCCAGCACCGACCCCTGTGGAACACCACACGACATGTCCCGGCGGACTACACGATCCCGGGCCGGGTAGAAGATGGCCCGGTCCGTAAAGTAGTCCGCCAGGACCCTCCTGAGGTACCACGGAACTTTGTGGTACCTCAGGGCCTCCTTAATTGTCGCCCAGGGGAGGGTGTTGAAAGCGTTAGCAATGTCAAGAGACACTGCCAACAACACCCCCCCCTGCGAAACCGCTTTCTCGACTCGGTCCCTCAGTCGGGACACGGCGTCAATCGTCGACCGCGCGCGGCGGAACCCGAACTGAACGTCGCTCAGGTCCGGGCCCACCGTCTCCAAGTGTCGGACGAGGCGCGCTGCGACGACCCTTTCAAAGGTCTTGCACGCCTCGTCGAGAAGGACAATCGGACGGTAGGCCGACGGAGAGTCGGGGGGTCGCCCGTGCTTCTGAAGCAGCACGAGCTTCCCCGTTTTCCACCGCCGCGGGACTCTGCCGGACGCCATGCACTCCGACATGAGGGACAGAACCTCCTCTTCCAGGACCGGCGTCACGCGGGCGAGAACCCGCCCAGGAACACCGTCCGGGCCCGGGGCGCGGTTCCTCTCTTTGAGTTTGAGGACCGCAACCCCCAACTCGGCCTCGGACACGGGCGGCACTTCCTCGCCCGCAGCCGGTCCCTCATCTCGTGTCGCCGCCGCCATCCTCGGCGGCGACCACTCTTCTCTCGCCGGGAAGAGCGAGCTGACCACCCTTTCAACGAAGAGTGGCTCGAGGGTTCTCGTCAGCGGGGGCGCCGCTGGACGGAGTTTCTGCATTACCGTCTTGTACGGGCGCCCCCATGGATCTCGATCCACGCTCTCGAGCCACTCCTGCCAACTCTCGGCTTTGGCGGCCTTGATGGCAGCGGTGAACGAATTTCTCGCAGCCCGGTACGCGGCGAGCAATACCTCCTCTTGGGCGAGGTCTCTATTGGCCCTCCTGCGACTGCGGGTGTACCGGCGCCGAGACATTTGGCACTCGGTGCGGAGGCCCTGAAGATGGGGCCTCCACCAGTACACCTGCTTGCGCGGAGGGGTCGGACCCGCCCGGATCATCGCCGCGTCGCAGACGCGAGAGAGCGCTCCAGAAAGCCGCTCGCATCTCGCGTCCACATCCAGGCCGCTCCCTATATTTACGCCATGGGTCCCATTGGGACCCGCGATCCACCGCTCCACTATAGCCGCCTCGGTGGCCAGCTCTGGGTCCAGGGTGTTAAGCCTCCACCGAGGACCCTCTCCCGGCAGGGGACGGTCCAGCTCGACGGCCGGGGCGTCCGTGGGGGATGGGACTAGGTCGAACCGGATGTACCGGTGGTCCGACAGCGTCTCCACCCCCTCCTCCACCCTCCACCGTCTCGTGCGGCGGGCCAGGGCGGGACTAGCAAACGACAGGTCGACAATTGACCCGCCCGTGTGCCGGACGCACGTCAAGACCGTCCCCGTGTTCAACAGCACCAATCCGGAGGACACCGCCCACTCCTCTAGGGTGTCACCCCTGGCATCGGTCGCCGGAGATCCCCACGACCGGGATTTGGCATTGAAATCTCCGGCGACCACCACAGGGGTGGGGTGCACTTCCACCACGAGGCCGCCCACCTCAGTGAGAAGACGCTCGAACTCGGCGAGCGTCCTGTTGGGCGAGAAGTACACCCCGACTACTGCAACGTCGCCCAGCGACGCGAGTACGCACCCGACAAATTCACGCCTATTGCGTCAGTGAGCCTGACGCGCTGAGCGGACCAGGCCGTGCACACGGCCAGCGTATGCTCGGCCGTGTCCACGGCTCCGGACGCACAGCTCTTGCAGTCGGGCGCCGACTCTACTCCCACCAGCTCCCACAGGTACTTGGCAAAGCAGCCGTGACCTGTGAGGAGCTGGGTCAAATGGTAGGTCGGCACCCTGTGCGGCGCCTCGACCCACCGACGCAATACTGGGCGCACGGCCGTGAGAAGCCGTGCGCTCACCCTACTTTCGTCTAATTTTGTGGCCCACCTCCCGAAGAGGTCGTCGCGGAATTCGCCCCTCCAGCGAGCGACCTCGTCGGGGGCGGGCTCAACTCCGTTTTGCCGCATCAGGGCCCTCCTTCGGTGAACCCCCGCCAGGACCCCAGCCTCGAGGTCCCAGGGGAGGCTCCCGGAAATCACACATGCCGCCTCCAGCGACACGGTGTGGTACGCTCGTGCGGCCCTCTGCGCCATCACACGCTGCGCGCGACGCAGCAGCGTGGAGTTCTCGGCGCTGAGAGCCGCAGCCGCCCAGATGGGCGCTCCGTAGAGCGCCTTCGAGCGCACCACCGTGTCGTAGAGGCGGCGGCCGACACTACCGGCCACCCCGCAATTTGGGAGCAACCGGGCGAGCATTCCGGCGCACGCCACCAGCTTCGGCGCCAGCGCCCGGAAATGCTCGCCGAACCTCCACCGACTGTCCAGCGTCAGCCCCAAGTATTTCAACTTGGAGCCGACGGCGATGGAGGCCCCTCCCACTACAATGCTGTAGTCGCGGGGGGGCCTTGCCCGAGGCCCATGGAAGAATAGGGCCTCGGACTTCTCGAGGGCCACTTCTAGCCCGAGGGCCCTGATGCGGCTCACCACTTGCGCGGTGCCCGCCGTGGCGAGGACACCGGCATCGCGGAAATTGGGGCCCCGCGCGGTGACCAGGGTATCGTCGGCGTAACATATGACGCCGACTCCCCGAAGATTGGTACCGCGCAGGACCCAGTCAAATCCAATGTTCCACAGGAGTGGGCCCAGCACCGACCCCTGTGGAACACCGCACGACATGTCCCGGCGGACTACACGATCCCGGGCCGGGTAGAAAATGGCCCGGTCCGTAAAGTAGTCCGCCAGGACCCTCCTGAGGTACCACGGAACTTTGTGGTACCTCAGGGCCTCCAAGATTGTCGCCCAGGGGAGGGTGTTGAAAGCGTTAGCGATGTCGAGCGACACTGCCAACAACACCCCCCCCTGCGAGACGGCTTCCTCCATTTGGTCCCTCAGTCGGGACACGGCGTCGATCGTCGACCGCGCGCGGCGGAACCCGAACTGGTTTCCGCTTAGGTCCGGGCCCACCGTCTCCAGATGTCGGACGAGGCGTGCCGCCACGACCCTCTCAAAGGTCTTGCACGCCTCGTCGAGAAGGACGATCGGACGGTAGGCCGACGGACAGTCGGGGGGTCGCCCGTGCTTTGGAAGAAGCACGAGCTTCCCGGACTTCCACCGCCGCGGGACTCTTCCGGACGCCAAGCACTCCGACATGAGGGACAAAACCTCACCTTCGAGGACCGGCATCACGCGGGCGAGGACCCGCCCAGGGACGCCGTCCGGGCCCGTGGCGCGGTTCCTCTCTTTGAGTTTGAGGACCGCAACCCCTAACTCGGCCTCGGACACGGGCGGCACTTCCTCGCCCGCAGCCGGTCCCTCGATTCGTGGCGCCGCCGCCATCCTCGGCGGCGACCACTCTCCTCTCGCCGGGAAGAGCGAGCTGACCACCTGCTCCACGAAGAGTGGCTCGAGGGTTCTCGTCAGGGGGGGCGCCGCTGGACGGAGTTTCTCCATCACCGTCTTATACGGGCGCCCCCACGGATCTCTCTCCACCTCCTCGAGCCACTCCTGCCAAGCCTCGGCTTTGGCGGCCTTGATGGCAGCGGTGAACGCGTTTCTCGCGGCCCGGTACGCGGCGAGCAGTACCTCCTCTTGGGCGAGGTCTCTGTTGGCCCTCCTGCGACTGCGGGTGTACCGGCGCCGAGCCATTTGGCACTCGGCGCGGGGTTAGGTTAGGTTAGGTTAGGTTAGGTTAGGTTAGGTTAGGTTAGGTTAGGTTAGGTTAGGTTAGGTTAGGTTAGGTTAGGTTAGGTTAGGTTAGGTTAGGTTAGGTTAGGTTAGGTTAGGTTAGGTTAGGTTAGGTTAGGTTAGGTTAGGTTAGGTTAGGTTAGGTTAGGTTAGGTTAGGTTAGGTTAGGTTAGGTTAGGTTAGGTTAGGTTAGGTTAGGTTAGGTTAGGTTAGGTTAGGTTAGGTTAGGTTAGGTTAGGTTAGGTTAGGTTAGGTTTTTTTTTTTTTTTTTTTTTTTTTTGTGTCCGGGCGCCAAGGCCCGGCCCGCGAATTCTCCCCTAACAGAATCAGGGACCTTTTTTATCTTTTTTATTATTATTTTTTATTTATACAAAATTACATTTCTAATTCACATATGCATTCAACTGCAATTACCTTTAGTCTCATTAGAGACTCGTCCTACAAACTAAATAAATCCATCATTATTACTATTACATTTCAGTTCTTCCTATGTCTATTCTTAATTAATACATTTCAGCTATTTCAGCTTCTTATTTGTTTATATCTTATTTCTAATATGTTTTCCTTATAGCTATTTGTATTTTTATTCCATTTTACTCCTCCGACATTCAGTTCCCATTTCTGATTTTTACATGCCTGTCTATAATCAATATTTATGATAACAATAATAGTACATCAATGATGACAATGTTCATACAGTACAGCAATAAAACTAAAGTACAAGTATTGAGTAACTTAATAGTAATAACAATGCAATAATAACAGTTATAATATAATTCTAGTAATAATAATATAATTCTAATAATAATCATTTCAATTGTTCATTTAAGATACAGTCAATAGATTACAAGTGTTTACAATTTAAAGATAATAAATAATAAATAATAGTAGCAATAATATTTCGCACGGGTTATAGTCAGTTCGGTATGGTATTTGCAATTTGAGTAATAGTCTGTCATATAAAATATTTGTGTCAGCTCACGTCCTGTTCCTTTCCACAACCTTTTTGACAGTTCTCAAGCAGAACCCCAGGAATTTACTCCTGTGCTCTTCACTCGCGATCAAGTTTGCAGCGCTATTCTCTGTTATATCTCTGTCTAACTCCTGCTCAGTGTTGTATCTGTCAAGTGTGTGTATGGGGCAGTGGAAAAGTATGTGTCGCAGTGTCTCCGGCTCCTCCGGGTCGCAGAGGCACGATGGGTCATCCTTGCACTTAAAACGGTGTAAGTACGCTGAGAACCCGCCGTGCCCCGTTAGGATCTGCGTGAGTGTCATGTTAAGCTCTATCTTTTTTATAGTTTTGTTTGCCTCTATCGCGTCAGGGAAGAACAACTTTGTAGTTTCTGCGGTTGTTGACGTCTTATAGCGCCGATTCCATTCGCGGAGAGAGTCCTCGCGGATTTGCCTCTTCGCGAATGAAATCGGGCAGGCGTCGTAGTGTGGCGCAGTCTTCAGAGTGGTGGCCGCGCTCTTGGCGAGCTCGTCAGCTCTCTCGTTTCCCTCTAGTCCGGTGTGGGCCTTGACCCAGCACAGCCGGACGTCAAGATCTTTTACGATGCAGCCGTCCAGGTGCGCACGTATCTCAGCCACCATCGGACCGGGGGTTCCTGCGCTAGAGATGGCTTCCAATGCTGCTCGTGAATCGCTCAGTATCCATAGTTTTTTGTATCTCCCGCCGAGTGCAAGTTTCGTGGCTTCTCTGATAGCCAGAAGCTCCGCCTGAAACACTGTGCAATAGGACGAGAGTCGAAACCTACGCGCCTTGGTTTCCACCCCGTCCTCCCATAAAGAGTACGAGGCTCCGACCTTGTCGGCGATCCGGCTCCCGTCGGTGTAGATCCGTGCGGCTCCGCCTGTGACTTCCTCGAGTTCGCTTGCGTTGGACACCAATGCAAAGTTCCATCCCCTGCGCTGAGACGGGTGAGGCGATTTTGTGTAGGGCGTGACTCGCTCAATCTCAACGCCCCTCAGTACCGGCCTGATCCCCCTCCTGATTTCGTAAAGAGAAGCGTTTTCCCTTATCCGAATATCAAGAGGGAGCGTTCCAGCCAGTAGGAGAGAGGCGTTGAGCGAGGTTGTTCTGTACGCTCTACACATCCTCTGAGCGAATGGTCTCTGGAGCATGTTCAGCCTTTTCTGTACTGCGAGTTTTTGTGTTGCGCCAGCCCATGCACCAGCGGCGTACGCCACCAAAGGGACCACTGCAGTGTTGTAAATAAGCTTTACCACCTCTGTATGTAGACCCCAGCTAGTTCTCGCCGCTTTTGCAAGTTGCTTCCAGACGTTCAACGCCCTGCCGCAAACGTTTGCGACATGAGCGTTGAACGTCAGGGCACTGTCGATCGTGAGGCCCAGTACTCTGACCTCCTTGGACAGGGCAATGTCTATCCCGCCCATGCTCAGGCGTGGGTTGTCGTACTTTAGCTTCTTCGTTATTACCATGGCGTTGGTTTTTGCCGCCGAGAATTTAAGCTTATTCGCGACACCCCACTCCCAAGCATGCCCGAGAGCGGCATTACCCTGTCGCTCGATTTCCGCTGCCGTGTTCCCGGAGAGGACGAGCACCACGTCGTCGGCAAACGCCTGACAATAGGTACCCCGATCCTCCAGGGTCCTCAGCAGCGGGTCGAGGATAAGGTTCCAGAGTATCGGCCCCCCGACCGACCCTTGCACGCAGCCTTTGTTTGTGGTCTTGCTGATTTGATGGCCTCCATATCTTACACAGACCGCTCTACCTTCCATGTAGCTGTGTAGAACCCTGTTGAGTGCAGGGGGGCATTCCTCCTCCAGGAGCCTGGCCTTAATCATCGGCCACCAAGCGCCATCGAAGGCTCCCTCTATGTCCAATGACACCAATGTGATCAGCTTCCTCTTAGCGAGTTCGCCTCTCACATGGGCCACTAAGTCATAGAGGGAGTCCTCGGTCCCGCGCTGCGGCATAAAGCCGTACTGCCTGAGGCTTATACGCGGTGCCAGGTGGTGCATCAGTCGGGCTACCATCATCTTTTCAAGGATTTTACCGAGCAAGGGCAGCAGTCCGATGGGTCTGTACGCTTTGGGGTTTGTGTAATCATCTTTCCCAGGTTTCCTTATAACGACGACAGTTGCAGTCTTCCACGCCTCCGGGAAGTAAGACAGGCTCCAGCACTTGTTGAACAACGCCAGGCTGAGGTCCTCATCCCCAAGGATAGCTCTGGCGCAGATATCTGCCGTGAGGCCATCTGCTCCAGGGGCTTTTTTAGGGTTGAACGCCAGGGTCGCAGCTTTCATCTCATCTTTAGTAAGCTCCGGTTCGTCTTCATCGCTTGGGGGCAGATTGTTTTTGTCAGCGAGGCATCTTATTCGATGGTGGTCGGGGCCCTCCCCTGCCTCGGTGTCCTCCGGGAAGAAGACATCAGCCAATAGCGCTGCAGAGTCCTCCAAGTCTACGTGTCTCCCCTCCTTACACAATCGTACATCCTCCTGTCTCCTGGTAGTACCGCGAATCACCCTATAAATGCCATCCCAGACCGTCTCCTTGCTTTGTCTTTCACAGAAGTTTTTCCAGCTGGTGACCTGTGCCGTTCTCGCTGCGAGCTCGTATTCCTCTTTTGTTTTAAGGTAATCATCAACGACTCGCTGCCTACGGTCCGGTCTTGCGCATCGGATTCTGCGTTTCTTGGTAGAGACCTCACGTTTCATCTTCTGCAGATCCTCAGTCCACCACGGAATGGCAAGTCTTTGTTTTTTCTTTTTTATTGGCATCATTTCATCGCATACCTCGGTTATCGCCTTAGTATATCCCCTCACCATGTCCTCTAAGCCTTCTCTATCCGTTATCTCCCTTACCCTCTCCATATTTATTCCATATTTCCTCCTTTGCTGCTTAATGGCGGTGTCAAATCTCTCCCAGTCTGTCCTCTTTGTACTGTATTTCCTAGTGGTTCTGTCCAGTACTAATCCCTCCACCTTGTGCAGTCTGATGCTGAAAGATATGGCGTTGTGGTCGGAGCCTGTAAGGTCCTCGACCACCCGCCAACCCTCAACGCGGTCGAGGAGGCCGGTTAGGTTAGGTTAGGTTAGGTTAGGTTAGGTTAGGTTAGGTTAGGTTAGGTTAGGTTAGGTTAGGTTAGGTTAGGTTAGGTTAGGTTAGGTTAGGTTAGGTTAGGTTAGGTTAGGTTAGGTTAGGTTAGGTTAGGTTAGGTTAGGTTAGGTTAGGTTTTTTTTTTTTTTTTTTTTTCGTAGGAATGCTTTTTACGCACTTACCCCCCGACTGCAGGGGCAGCCGAAGGACGTCGTGTTGGACTCCCGGGGAGTAAAATTTCTCTCGACCCAGCCTACCAACTAAACCTACGGTGTCCTCCTCGCCCGTTGCCGGGCCGTGGTAGTCACTCAGGTATGACCACGACCCGACACGGGGGGCCCCCTAGCGATGGGGGCTCACTGCGACGGGGTGGGCAACGTGCCCCCCCGTCGGACGGTCACCCCTCGCCCGAACACTAGGCGAGGGGTCGTCCGCCACATTGGGCGCGACAGGTCCCCTGACCCGTCGCGCGTGGCCTCCTCGCGGGCCGGGGCCGCCGGCTATTGCGCGCCGACGACCCCTACCCGCGGCCCTGCGGGGGGGCAATGTTAGGCCCGCGCGTTCGCGCTCCCGCAGGGCCTCTCTCTTGGCCGCCATCACCTCGGACGCAAACGAGGCGACGGCGGCCCAGCACTCTCTGCTGCCGGCCATCGAGGCGATGACGGCCGGCAGCGACAAATTCACGCCTATTGCGTCAGTGAGCCTGACGCGCTGAGCGGACCAGGCCGTGCACACGGCCAGCGTATGCTCGGCCGTGTCCACGGCTCCGGACGCACAGCTCTTGCAGTCGGGCGCCGACTCTACTCCCACCAGCTCCCACAGGTACTTGGCAAAGCAGCCGTGACCTGTGAGGAGCTGGGTCAAATGGTAGGTCGGCACCCTGTGCGGCGCCTCGACCCACTGACGCAATACTGGGCGCACGGCCGTGAGAAGCCGTGCGCTCACCCTACTCGATTCCAATTTTGTGGCCCACCTCCCGAAGAGGTCGTCGCGGAATTCGCCTCTCCAGCGAGCGACCTCATCGGGGGCGGGCTCCACTCCGTCTTGCCGCATCAGGGCCCTCCTTCGGTGAACCCCCGCCAGGACCCCAGCCTCGAGGTCCCAGGGGAGGCTCCCGGAAATCACACATGCTGCCTCCAGCGACACGGTGTGGTACGCTCGTGCGGCCCTCTGCGCCATCACACGCTGCGCGCGACGCAGCAGCGTGGAGTTCTCGGCGCTGAGAGCCGCAGCCGCCCAGATGGGCGCTCCGTAGAGCGCCTTCGAGCGCACCACCGTGTCGTAGAGGCGGCGGCCGACACTACCGGCCCCCCCGCAATTCGGGAGCAACCGGGCGAGCATTCCGGCGCACGCCACCAGCTTCGGCGCCAGCGCCCGGAAATGCTCGCCGAACCTCCACCGACTGTCCAGCGTCAGCCCCAAGTATTTCAGCCTGGAGCCGACGGCGATGGAGGCCCCTCCCACTACAATGCTGTAGTCGCGGGGGGGCCTTGCCCGAGGCCCATGGAAGAATAGGGCCTCGGACTTCTCGAGGGCCACTTCTAGCCCGAGGGCCCTGATGCGGCTCACAATCTGCGCGGTGCCCGCCGTGGCGAGGACACCGGCATCTCTGAAATTTGGGCCCCGCGCGGTAACCAGGGTATCGTCGGCGTAGCATATGACGCCGACTCCCCGAAGATTGGTACCGCGCAGGACCCAGTCAAATCCAATGTTCCACAGGAGTGGGCCCAGCACCGACCCCTGTGGAACACCGCACGACATGTCCCGGCGGACTACACGATCCCGGGCCGGGTAGAAAATGGCCCGGTCCGTAAAGTAGTCCGCCAGGACCCTCCTGAGGTACCACGGAACTTTGTGGTACCTCAGGGCCTCCAGAATTGTCGCCCAGGGGAGGGTGTTGAAAGCGTTAGCAATGTCGAGCGACACTGCCAACAACACCCCCCCCTGCGAGACGGCTTTCTCCATTTGGTCCCTCAGTCGGGACACGGCGTCAATCGTCGACCGCGCGCGGCGGAACCCGAACTGATTTCCGCTTAGATCCGGGCCCACCGTCTCCAGATGTCGGACGAGGCGTGCCGCCACGACCCTCTCAAAGGTCTTGCACGCCTCGTCGAGAAGGACGATCGGACGGTAGGCCGACGGACAGTCGGGGGGTCGCCCGTGCTTTGGAAGAAGCACGAGCTTCCCGGACTTCCACCGCCGCGGGACTCTTCCGGACGCCAAGCACTCCGACATGAGGGACAAAACCTCACCTTCGAGGACCGGCATCACGTGGGCGAGGACCCGCCCATGGACGCCGTCCGGGCCCGGGGCGCGGTTCCTCTCTTTGAGTTTGAGGACCGCAACCCCTAACTCGGCCTCGGACACGGGCGGCACTTCCTCGCCCGCAGCCGGTCCCTCGATTCGTGGCGCCGCCGCCATCCTCGGCGGCGACCACTCTCCTCTCGCCGGGAAGAGCGAGCTGACCACCTGCTCCACGAAGAGTGGCTCGAGGGTTCTCGTCAGGGGGGGCGCCGCTGGACGGAGTTTCTCCATCACCGTCTTATACGGGCGCCCCCACGGATCTCTCTCCACCTCCTCGAGCCACTCCTGCCAAGCCTCGGCTTTGGCGGCCTTGATGGCAGCGGTGAACGCGTTTCTCGCGGCCCGGTACGCGGCGAGCAGTACCTCCTCTTGGGCGAGGTCTCTGTTGGCCCTCCTGCGACTGCGGGCGTACCGGCGCCGAGCCATTTGGCACTCGGCGCGGAGGCCCTGAAGATGGGGCCTCCACCAGTACACCTGCTTGCGCGGAGGGGTCGGACCCGCCCGGATCATCGCCGCGTCGCAGACGCGAGAGAGCGCTCCAGAGAGCCGCTCACATCTCGCGTCCACGTCCAGGCCGCTCTCCACATTCGCGACGCGGGTCCCATTGGGACCCGCCATCCACCGCTCCACTATGGCCGCCTCGGTGGCCAGCTCTGGGTCCAAGGTGTTCAGCCTCCACCGAGGACCCTCTCCCGGCAGGGGACGGTCGAACTCGACGGCTGGGGCGTCCGCGGGGGATGGGACCAGGTCGAACCGTATGTAACGGTGGTCCGACAAAGTCTCCACCCCCTCCTCCACCCTCCACCGCCTCGTACGGCGGGCGAGGGCGGGGCTCGCAAACGACAGGTCCACTATGGACCCGCCCGTGTGCCGGACGCACGTCAGGACCGTCCCCGTATTTAAAAGAACGAGGCCATGGGACACCGCCCATTCTTCGAGGGTGTCACCCCTAGCGTCGGTCGCCGGAGATCCCCACAACCGGGATTTGGCGTTAAAGTCCCCGGCGACCACCACAGGGGTGGGGTGCACTTCCGCCATTAGGTCGCCGAGCTCGACGAGGAAACGCTCGAACTCGGCGAGAGTCCTATTGGGCGAGAAGTACACGCCGACTACTGCAACGTCGCCCAGCGACGCGAGCACGCACCCGTGGCCCCTCAGCACCCTCTGGAAGGGTCGGGGGGCAGCACGGCGTCGCCAGGCGACGATAGCCACCGAACCGTCGCGATCGCCCACCCAGTCATCACGGGCTATGACGCGGTACGGTTCGGCGACTATGGCTACGTTTATTTGCCACTGCGCAGCGGTCTGGAGAAGAAGATCCTGGGCCGCTGCGCAGTGATTAACATTCGCCTGCAGTAGTGACACCCTATTGGCCATTTAATTGGCGGCGGTGTCCATGGCCTCCGGGGCAGCACCAGGCTGAGGTGCTGCCGAAGACGCGGCGGGGGGGTTAGGTTTGCCCCCGCCCGTCTTTTTCGCCGCTCGTGTGGGCTTCTTCTTGGCCACCGCTGGACACTTTTTGTGGCCCAGACGGTGACCAGAGTCGGCGCCCTCCGACGCGCAGATCGCGCAGGAGGGCTCCGCCGCCGTACAGGCTGCCGCCTTATGGCCCGGCTGCCCGCATCGGAAGCACAGCGCACTGCGGTCCGTCTCGCACGTGCACTGCACCCCCACATGCCCCGGGACAAGGCAGCGGTAGCACCGCTGCGGCCGCGCGTCAAGGAGCGCGGCCCGGGCCGTCGACCAACCGACAGTGAGGCGTCCACTGTCGGTTATTGTCTTGGCCGCCGGGACAGGGCACTTCACCCAAACGGTCCCAGGGCGGCCAGGTGGGCGGACGATGTTGCCCACCTTGACGAGGTCGGGGCGGCAGCCCCCCGCATTCACGACGGCCGCGGCCACTGCCTCACTAGTGGCCGCGTCCCCCAGACCGGAGATGCGCATTTCAGCGCACTGCTCCGGTCTGGCCACACGAGCGACGTCGCCGATGACCTCGCGGATTTTGTCCGCGAGCTCATCGGCTTTTTTGCTCCTATCCACGCCGGACACCTCCATCACACGGCCCCCTGTCCGGGCCGTGCGGAATTTAACTCCGTTTATGCCCAAGGCGGAGAGCTGGATGGCGCTCTCGGCCTTGGCCATGACCTCCGCGTAGGTCCGCGAGGTGTCCGGCGGCAGTGTGACCACCACCGCAGCCGTTTTCGGGGCGCGCAACTTGCGGGCGCGCCGCCCCTTCTTTTTCTTCTGCTGCTGCGCCGACGCAGCGGGCGCAGCAGCAGGCTTCGCCGGTCGTGGCGCCTTCGGTTTGCGCGCCACGACGTTCCATGCCTCCCCCTGTTGGGTTTGGGGAGGCAGCGTCGGCTGGACGGTGGTGGTCACCGCGGGTTGGGACGCGGGCCTTGGAGCTGGCGGAGCGGCGTTTCTGGCGGCCTGCGCTTCCCGGGCCGCCATGCTCTTTTTCGCCCCCCTCTTCTTTCCCGCGGCTTGAGTCGCAGCGGGGGCGGAGGGGAGCGACTGTACCGGCCTTGGTGTTGGGAGGGCCGGGAAGTCCGCGTCGAGACGGGCGCTCGGAGCGCGTGCGGGAGCGGCTTCAGCGCTCACCCGCGCTCGACGAGCGTCCGCCGCCAGGGAAGGGCGGACGCGCTGCTCCGGGAGGAGGCGGTCACTGATGCCAGCCATCCTGGCGTCAATGAAGAACGCCACCTCCTCGCGGGTCATCCCGACGTTGGCGGAGGTGGAGGCGGCAGTCCGGCTCTGCACCTCCAGCCGGACCCGGAGCTCCGCCAGTTCGGCGCGGAGCGCCTCCGTTTGGCGGTTCTGCTCCGCATGATCAGCGCGGAGCAGCTCCTCCTGCCTCCTACGCTCCGCCAACTCAGCGCGCAAGAGCTTTATCTCCTGGCCCTCCTCGCGCTGCTCCGCCAGCTCCTTAAAGGAGTCGACGAGGTCAGACATTGCCCCCCGCACTGATGCCACGTCTTGGCACTTCATGCGGGAGGCCTTCCGCGCCACCGACGAGATGACGTCGAGCGCGGCGTCCACCACGCCGCGCAACTCGTCGACTCCTCTGAGTTGTCTGGGGCCAACCCTCTTCTCGGCCGCCAACTCTCTCTTCGCCCGCAGCTCCGTTCGCTCCCCGACGGTCGGCGGGCGCCCGCGTCCCTTTTTCTTCTCAGGAGAAGAGGCCTCCTCCAGTGGTCTCTTCTTCCTCCAGTAACTCGCGTCACTGGGCCCGGGAGCACTCGGGGAGCAAGACCGCGAGCGATCTCCTACCGACATGCAGCTGCTGCTGTCGGACTCCGACAGCCGCAGCGACGTCTTCTTCTTCTCTTCAACGCCGAGGCAAAGGCGAGTGAGCCTTTCCTTGGCCTCCCGGTGGCGGCGGGCCTGTTCCCGGAACACTTCGTCGCCACTCTCTCCACTCTTCTCACTCGCATCCACAGCGGATGCATCGGTCACCAGATTGATTGCCAGGTCGTCAACGTCGTTAGATTTCTCGGTGTCTGTCCGTTTCTTGCCAGAGTCGTTTGTTTTTTTGGTTTTCGGTTTATTTAGTTTGATTTTTATTGATTCCATATTTGATCCCACGAGTATGGGGGAAAGACGGTCCATGCAAGCAGAGCCCCCTGTACTTGCACAACCCTATATACCTAGGCGAACCTTGCGGAGGTCGGGCAGTTTCCGCAGGATTTTTACAACTTTTCTGTTGGGTGTTATTGACTTTTCCTTGTCTCGGGCCGGCCGGTTAAGGCAAGCCCCCTGTCCCAGCCATCACGCCGCTAGACGTGATCAACGACACGCAACAGCTGGAACAGGTCGCCCGGCGTTGCCCCCAATAGGGGGGCATCCCCCTGAACACGAGTTAACGCATCCAGAGGGACCGCCGCGCCGCGGAGTACTTCCGCCCACAAACCACGTCCCCGAAGGGACCGCTTCCCCGAAGGGAGACAACAAAAGTGGAGCCTGTGCTCCCAAACCAAACCCCCGAAGGGGGAAGACTAGGGAGACAGAACTCCCGCACCGGTCACGGTGCCCAAATGCCGCGTAGGCGGCAACCCCGCTCACCGGTGAGTTCTGATCGCCAGAATAGTACCGGGAGCAGGGCGACCGCGCGGCACACGCCGTGCACGAACCGCGCACAGCCGCCGGCCTTGCAGGCCGGCCATACCACGACCCCCCGACATGGGGGTCAGCTCGGCAGGATATCAGTCAACCCCCAAAAACCTACTCGGCACTTTAGGGCCGAGGGTTGTTGGAGGCCGTCCAGGACGCACCGGACCCACGGCTTCCGGAAACGGGAAGCGGCGAGCCACACGAGGAGGTTTCCTGCCCTAGCGCCCCAGGTTAGGTTAGGTTAGGTTAGGTTAGGTTAGGTTAGGTTAGGTTAGGTTAGGTTAGGTTAGGTTAGGTTAGGTTAGGTTTTTTTTTTTTTTTTTTACGTAGGAATGCTTTTTACGCACTTACCCTCCGGCTGCGGGGGCAGCCGTCGGACGTCGTGTTGGACTCCCGGGGAGTAAAATTTCTCTCGACCCAGCCTACCAACTAAACCTACGGTGTCCTCCTCGCCCGTTGCCGGGCCGTGGTGGTTACTCAGGTATTACCACGACCCGACACGGGGGGCCCCCTAGCGGTGGGGGCTCACTGTGACGGGGGGTGGGCGACGTGCCCCCCCCGTCGGACTGTCACCCCTCGCCCGAACACGAGGCGAGGGGTCGTCCGCCACATTGGGCGCGACAGGTCCCCCGACCTGCCGCGCGTGGCCATCTCGCGGGCCGGGGCCGCCGACTATTGCGCGCCGACGACCCCTACCCGCGGCCAGGTTAGGTTAGGTTAGGTTAGGTTAGGTTAGGTTAGGTTAGGTTAGGTTAGGTTAGGTTAGGTTAGGTTAGGTTAGGTTAGGTTAGGTTTTTTTTTTTTTTTTTTTTTTTTTTTTTTTCGTAGGAATGCTTTTTACGCACTTACCCCCCGACTGCAGGGGCAGCCGAAGGACGTCGTGTTGGACTCCCGGGGAGTAAAATTTCTCTCGACCCAGCCTACCAACTAAACCTACGGTGTCCTCCTCGCCCGTTGCCGGGCCGTGGTAGTCACTCAGAGGTTAGGTTAGGTTTTTTTTTTTTAACGTAGGAATGCTTTTTACGCACTTACCCTCCGGCCGCAGGGGCAGCCTTCGGACGTCGTGTTGGACTCCCGGGGAGAAATCTCGACCCAGCCTACCAACTAAACCTACGGTGTTCTCCTCACCCGTTGCCGGGCCACGGTAGTTACTCAGGTATTACCGCGACCCGACACGGGGTGGCCCCCTAACGGTGGGGGCTCACTGTGACAGGGGTGAGCGGCGTGCCCACCCCCGTCGGACCGTCACCCCTCGCCCGAACACGGGGCGAGAGGTCGTCCGCCACCCTAGCGACAGGCCCCCTGGCCTGCCGCGTATGGCCACGCGGGCGAGGGCCGCCGGCAATTGTGCGCCGACGACCCCTACCCGCGGCCCTGCGGGGGGGCAGTGTTGCGCCCGAGCGCTCACGCTCCCGCAGGGCTTCTCTCTTCGCCGCCATCACCTCGGATGCAAACGAGGCGACGGCGGCCCAACACTCTTTGCTGCCGGCCATCGAAGCGATGACGGCCGGCAGTGACAAATTAACGCCGATTGCGCCAGTGAGCCTGGCGCGCTGGACAGCCCAGGCCGTGCACACGACCAACGTGTGCTCGGCCGTGTCCACGGCTCCCGACGAGCAGCTCTTGCAACCGGGTGCGGCCTCGATGCCCACCAGCTCCCACAGGTACTTGGCGAAGCAGCCGTGACCCGTGAGGAGCTGGGTTAGATGATATGTAGGCACCCGGTGCGGCGCCTCGACCCACTGACGCAAGACGGGGCGCACGGCGGAAAGTAGCCGCGCGCCCGACGACACAGATGCCAACTTGTCCGCCCACCTCTCGAAGAGGACGTCGCGAAGTTCGCCTCTCCAGCGAGCGACCTCCTCGAGGGCGGGCTCAATTCTCGCCTCGTTGCGCATCAGAGCCCTCTTTCGGTAAACCCCCGCCAGGACCTCAGCTTCGAGGTCCCAGGGGAGGCTCCCGGCAACGACACAAGCCGCCTCCAGTGACACCGTGTGGTACGCCCGTGCGGCCCTCTGCGCCATCACACGCTGCGCACGACGCAGCAGCGTGGAGTTCTCGGCGCTGAGAGCCGCGGCCGCCCAAATGGGCGCTCCGTAGAGCGCCTTCGAGCGCACCACCGTGTCGTAGAGGCGACGACCGACACAACCGGCCCCCCCACTATTCGGGAGCAACCGGGCGAGCATTCCGGCGCACGCCACTAGCTTCGGCGCCAGCGCCCGGAAGTGCTCGCCGAACCTCCACCGACTGTCCAGAACCAGTCCCAGATATTTTATTTTATTTCCGACAGTGATGGAGGCCCCTCCCACTACGATACTGTAGTCTCGGGGGGGCCTCGCCCGAGGCCCGTGGAAGAAGAGGGCCTCGGACTTCTCGAGGGCAACTTCGAGCCCGAGGGCCCTGATGCGTCTTACTATGTGCGCGGTGCCTGCAGTAGCCAGGACACCGGCGTCACGAAAAGTAAGGCCCCGCGCGGTTACCAGGGTGTCGTCGGCGTAACAAATGACGCCGACTCCCCGAAGATTGGCACCGCGCAGGACCCAATCGAACCCGATGTTCCACAGGAGTGGGCCCAGCACCGACCCCTGTGGAACACCACACGACATGTCCCGGCGGACTACACGATCCCGGGCCGGGTAGAAGATGGCCCGGTCCGTAAAGTAGTCCGCCAGGACCCTCCTGAGGTACCACGGAACTTTGTGGTACCTCAGGGCCTCCATAATTGTCGCCCAGGGGAGAGTGTTGAAAGCGTTAGCAATATCGAGCGATACTGCCAACAACACCCCCCCCTGTGAAACTACATTTACGACTCTGTCCCTCAGCCGGGACACGGCGTCGATCGTCGACCGCGCGCGGCGGAAACCAAACTGATTATCACTTAAATCCGGGCCCACCGTCTCTAGGTGGCGGACGAGGCGCGCTGCGACAACTCTCTCGAACGTTTTGCACGCCTCGTCGAGAAGTACGATTGGACGGTAGGCCGACGGAGAGTCGGGGGGTCGCCCGTGCTTCTGAAGCAGCACGAGCTTCCCCGTTTTCCACCGCCGCGGGACTCTGCCGGACGCCATGCACTCCGACATGAGGGACAGAACCTCCTCTTCCAGGACCGGCGTCACGCGGGCGAGAACCCGCCCAGGAACACCGTCCGGGCCCGGGGCGCGGTTCCTCTCTTTGAGTTTGAGGACCGCAACCCCCAACTCGGCCTCGGACACGGGCGGCACTTCCTCGCCCGCAGCCGGTCCCTCATCTCGTGTCGCCGCCGCCATCCTCGGCGGCGACCACTCTTCTCTCGCCGGGAAGAGCGAGCTGACCACCCTTTCAACGAAGAGTGGCTCGAGGGTTCTCGTCAGCGGGGGCGCCGCTGGACGGAGTTTCTGCATTACCGTCTTGTACGGGCGCCCCCATGGATCTCGATCCACGCTCTCGAGCCACTCCTGCCAACTCTCGGCTTTGGCGGCCTTGATGGCAGCGGTGAACGAATTTCTCGCAGCCCGGTACGCGGCGAGCAATACCTCCTCTTGGGCGAGGTCTCTATTGGCCCTCCTGCGACTGCGGGTGTACCGGCGCCGAGACATTTGGCACTCGGTGCGGAGGCCCTGAAGATGGGGCCTCCACCAGTACACCTGCTTGCGCGGAGGGGTCGGACCCGCCCGGATCATCGCCGCGTCGCAGACGCGAGAGAGCGCTCCAGAAAGCCGCTCGCATCTCGCGTCCACGTCCAGGCCGCTCCCTATATTTACGCCATGGGTCCCATTGGGACCCGCGATCCACCGCTCCACTATAGCCGCCTCGGTGGCCAGCTCTGGGTCCAGGGTGTTAAGCCTCCACCGAGGACCCTCTCCCGGCAGGGGACGGTCCAGCTCGACGGCCGGGGCGTCCGTGGGGGATGGGACTAGGTCGAACCGGATGTATCGGTGGTCCGACAGCGTCTCCACCCCCTCCTCCACCCTCCACCGCCTCGTGCGGCGGGCCAGGGCGGGACTAGCAAACGAGAGGTCGACAATTGACCCGCCCGTGTGCCGGACGCACGTCAGGACCGTCCCCGTATTCAACAATGCTAAACCAGTGGACACCGCCCACTCCTCCAGAGTGTCACCCCTGGCATCGGTCGCCGGAGATCCCCACGACCGGGATTTGGCATTGAAATCTCCGGCGACCACCACAGGGGTGGGGTGCACTTCCGCCACGAGGCCGCCCACCTCAGTGAGAAGACGCTCGAACTCGGCGAGCGTCCTATTCGGCGAGAAGTACACCCCGACTACTGCAACGTCGCCCAGCGACGCGAGTACGCACCCGTGGCCCCTTAACACCCTCTGAAAGGGACGGGGGGCAGCACGGCGCCGCCAAGCGACGATAGCCACCGAACCGCCCAGATCGCCCACCCAGTCATCACGGGCTTGGACGCGGTACGGCTCAGCGACTATGGCTACATCAGTCTGCCACTGCGCCGCGGTCTGGAGAAGAAGATCCTGGGCCGCTGCGCAGTGGTTAACGTTCGCCTGCAGTAGAGACACCCTATTGGCCATTTAATTGGTGGCGGTGTCCATAGCCTCCGGGGCAGCACCAGGCTGAGGTGCTACCGAAGACGGGGCGGAGGGTTTAGGATTTCCCCCGCCCGTCTTTCTCGTCGGTTTCGGCTTCTTGGCCATCGCTGGGCACTTTCTATGGCCCAGACGATGGCCGGAGTCAACGCCCTCCGACGCGCAGATTGCGCACGAGGGCTCCGCCGAACAGGCTGCCGCCTTGTGGCCCGGTTGCCCGCACCGGAAGCAGAGCGCACTGCGGTCCACTGCGCACGTGCACTGCACTCCAACGTGCCCCGGCGCGAGGCAGCGGAAGCAACGCTGCGGCCGCGCGTCAAGAAGCGCGGCCCGGGCCGTCGACCAACCGATGGTGAGACGTCCACCATCGGTGACCTTTTTGGCCGCCGGGACAGGGCACTTGACCCAGACGGTCCCAGGGCGGCCAGGTGGGCGGGTGATGTTGCCCACCTTGACTAAATCGGGGCGGCAGCCCCCCACATTAGCGACAGACGCGGCCACTAGATCGGTAGTGACCGCGTCTCCCAGACCGGAGATGCGCATCTCGGCGCACTGCTCCGGCCTGGACACTTTGGCGACGTCACCGATGACCTCGCGTATTTTGGTCGCAAGGTCATCGGCCTTTTTAGATTTTTCAACCCCGGAGACTTCCAACACACGGCCCCCAGTCCGGGCCGTGCGGAATTTGACGCCAGTTATTCCCAAGGCGGAGAGCTGGATGGCGCCCTCGGCCTTGGCCATGACCTCAGCATAGGTCCGTGCACTACCCTGCGGCAGGGTCACGACCACCGCAGCCGTCTTCGGGGCGCGCAGTTTGCGAGCGCGCTTCCCGTTCTTCTTTTTTTGTTGCTGTTGCTGTTGCGCCGGAGCAGCAGGCGCAGCAGCAGGATTCGTCGGCCGTGGCGCTCTTGGCTTGCGCGCCACGACGTTCCACGCCTCCTTCTGTTGTGTTTGAGGAGGCGGCGTCGGTTCGACGGTGGTGGTGTTCTTCACCGGCTGGACGGCGGTGGTCTTCTTCGCCGGCTGGGACGCAGGTCTTTCCTGTACAGCAGCAAGTGGAGCAGCCGTCTGTTGGCGGGCGGCCTGTGTTTCTTTGGCTGCCAGGGTCTTCTTGGGTCCTCTCTTTTTCTTCCCCGCGTCTTGAGTTGTAGCGGGGGCGGAGGGGAGCAGCTGTACCGGCTTGGGTGTTCGCAGAGCCGGAAAATCTTCTTGGACGCTCGGAGCATGAGCGGGAGCGGTTTCTGTGCTCAACCTAGCTCTACGAGCGTCTGCCGCCAGTGGAGGGCGGGTGCGCTGCTCTGGCAGGAGGCGGTCATTGATGCCAGCCATCCTGGCATCAATGAAAAACGCGATTTCTTCGCGGGTCATGGACTGCGCTGCGACAGCTTGGGTCTGTGCCTGCAGCATCGTCCTGAGCTCGGCGACCTCGGCACGGAGCGCATCTTCCTGTCGCTTGCGCTCTACGTTCTCGGCGCGCAGTATTTTGAGCTCCTCGCTCTCCTCGCGAAGCTCCGCCAGCTCCTTAAAGGAGTCGGCGAGGTCCGCCATGGCCGTCCGCATTAATGCCACATTCTGACATTTCATGCGGGAGGACTTCCGCGCCACCGTTGAGATGGCATCGAGCGCGGAGTCCACCACACCGCGTAGCTCATCGACCCCACGACGTCGCTTGGGGCCAGTTGCCGGCTGCCCTTCCTTCTTCTTGGTGAGGGACTCAAGCCTGTCCCTCTTGGCGGCCACTTCGTCGGAGAGTTCCTTTTCAGCCTGCAGCTCCATTTCGCGCTGGAGCTGCCGGTTGTGGTCTTCTTTAGCCTTTGCGAGCCCGACGTACTCGCCGGTGGTCGGCGGGCGCCCACGTCCCTTCTTCGTACTCTTTTCCGGCGATGTCGCTCCTTCGAGGGGCCTCTTTCGCCAGAAGCTCGCGTTGCTCGGGTTGTTGGTGTTCGGCGAGCAGGAACGCGAGTGGTCATCGACCGACATGCAGCCGCTGCTGTCGTCCGACACGGACAGCCGCGGCGGCGCTCTCTCGTCCAGACAGAGGCGAGTGAGTCTCACCTTCGCCTCACGGTGACGACGCTCCGATAGCGGGGTCCGGAACAACCCAGCACTACCCACGTCACTCACTTCGCCTGGATCCGAGGATACGTCCGACAGCAACAGATCCGACAGATCGTCACTGAGATTCACGCCTTTTTTGGATTTATCAGTTTCAGTTTCACATTTTTCGCCATTTGGTTTCATTTTAGTATCACCGTCATTTTTAATATTATTGTCGCCAGTTTTATTGTTTTTGTCATCGTCATCAGTCCGTTTTGCATAGCCAGAGTCGTCGTTTTTGGTTTCGAGTTTGTTTAGGTTTTTATTAGATTTCATATTAATTCCCACGAGTATGGGGGTAAAACGGTCGACGCAAACAGAGCCCCCTGTACTTGCGCAACCCTACATACTTAGGCGAACCTTACGGAGGTCGGGCGGTATCCGTAGGATTTTTACAACTTGTCTGTTGGGTGTTATTGACTTTTCCTTGTCTCAGGCCGGCCGGTTAAGGCAAGCCCCCTGTCCCAGCCATCACGCCGCTAGACATGTTCAACGACACGCAACAGCTGGAACAGGTCGCCCGACGTTGCCCACATTAGGGGGCATCCCCCTGAACACAAGTTAACGCATCCAGGGGGACCGCCGCGCCGCGGGGTACTCCCGCCCACAACCACGTCCCCGAAGGGA
This sequence comes from Orgyia antiqua, assembly GCA_916999025.1. Classification (NCBI taxonomy): domain Eukaryota; kingdom Metazoa; phylum Arthropoda; class Insecta; order Lepidoptera; family Erebidae; genus Orgyia; species Orgyia antiqua. Next base: position 31,827 of record OU779871.1, on the reverse strand, counting down.
CCGCTTCCCCGAAGGGAGACGACAAAAAGTGGAGCCTGAACTCCCGAACCAAAAAGGACAAGGGAGTCAGAACTCCAGCACCGAAGAAGTCGGCGCTCGACGGTGCGACGCTAAAACGTCGCCGCCGGCCTAGAAGGCCAGCCATACGACGACCCCCACAGACATAGGGGTCAGCTCGGCAGGACATCAGTCAACCCCCAAAAACCTACTCGGCACATTAGGGCCGAGAGTTGTTGAAGGCCGTCCAGGACGCACCGGACCCACGGCTTCCGGAAACGGGAAGCGGCGGGCCACACGGGGAGGTTTCCTGCCCTGGCGCCCCAGGTTAGGTTAGGTTAGGTTTTTTTTTTTTTTTTTTTACGTAGGAATGCTTTTTACGCACTTACCCTCCGGCTGCGGGGGCAGCCGTCGGACGTCGTGTTGGACTCCCGGGGAGTAAAATTTTTCTCGACCCAGCCTACCAACTAAACCTACGGTGTCCTCCTCGCCCGTTGCCGGGCCGTGGTGGTTACTCAGGTATTACCACGACCCGACACGGGGGGCCCCCTAGCGGTGGGGGCTCACTGAGACGGGGGGTGAGCGACGTGCCCCCCCCGTCGGACTGTCACCCCTCGCCCGAACACGAGGCGAGGGGTCGTCCGCCACATTGGGCGCGACAGGTCCCCCGACCTGCCGCGCGTGGCCATCTCGCGGGCCGGGGCCGCCGACTATTGCGCGCCGACGACCCCTACCCGCGGCCCTGCGGGGGGGAAGAGTTTCCCCCGAGCGTTCTCGCTCACGCAGGGCTTCTCGTTTTGCCGCCATCACCTCGGATGCGAAGGAGGTGACGGCGGCCCAGCACTCTTTGCTGCCGGCCATCGAAGCGATGACGGCCGGCAGCGACAAATTTCCGCCAATTACGCCAGTGAGTCTGGCGCGCTGGACAGACCAGGCCGTGCACACGACCAACGTGTGCTCGGCCGTGTCCACGGCTCCGGACGAGCAGCTCTTGCAACCGGGTGCGGCTTCGACGCCCACCAGCTCCCACAGGTACTTGGCGAAGCAGCCGTGACCTGTGAGGAGCTGGGTAAGATGGTATGTTGGCACCCGGTGCGGCGCCTCGACCCACTGACGCAATACGGGGCGCACGGCAGAAAGAAGCCGCGCGCCCGACGTCACCACTGACAACCTCTCGGCCCACCTCCCGAAGAGGACGTCGCGAAATTCGCCTCTCCAGCGAGCGACCTCATCGGGGGCGGGCTCTATTCTCGCCTCACTGCGCATCAGGGCCCTCTGTCGGTAAACCCCCGCCAGGACCCCAGCCTCGAGGTCCCAGGGGAGGCTCCCTGCGATTACGCATGCCGCCTCCAGCGACACCGTGTGGTACGCCCGAGCGGCTCTCTGCGCCATCACACGCTGCGCGCGTCGCAGCAGCGTGGAGTTCTCGGCGCTGAGAGCCGCAGCCGCCCATATGGGCGCTCCGTAGAGCGCCTTCGAGCGCACCACCGCGTCATAGAGGCGGCGACCGACACTACCGGCCCCCCCGCTATTCGGGAGCAACCGGGCGAGCATTCCGGCGCCGCTTCTTCGACTCGGTCCCTCAGTCGGGACACGGCGTCAATCGTCGACCGCGCGCGGCGGAACCCGAACTGAAAATCGCTCAGGTCCGGGCCCACCGTCTCCAAGTGTCGGACGAGGCGTGCTGCGACGACCCTTTCGAAGGTCTTGCACGCCTCGTCGAGAAGGACAATCGGACGGTAGGCCGACGGAGAGTCGGGGGGTCGCCCGTGCTTTTGGAGCAGCACGAGCTTCCCGGACTTCCACCGCCGCGGGACTCTGCCGGACGCCATGCACTCCGACATGAGGGACAAAATTTCCTCCTCCAGGACCGGCACCACGTGGGCGAGGACCCGCCCAGGGACGCCGTCCGGGCCCGGGGCGCGGTTCCTCTCCTTCAGTTTGAGGACCGCAACCCCCAACTCGGCCTCGGACACGGGCGGCACTTCCTCGCCCGCAGCCGGTCCCTCGTCTTGTGTCGCCGCCGCCGCCATCCTCGGCGGCGACCACTCCTCTCTCGCCGGGAAGAGCGAGCTGACCACCCTTTCGACGAAGAGTGGCTCGAGGGTTCTCGTCAGCGGGGGCGCCGCTGGACGGAGTTTCTGCGTCACCGTCTTGTACGGGCGCCCCCATGGATCGCGATCCACGCTCTCGAGCCACTCCTGCCAACTCTCAGCTTTGGCGGCCTTTATGGCAGCGGTGAATGAATTTCTCGCGGCCCGGTACGCGGCGAGCAATATCTCCTCTTGGGCGAGGTCTCTATTGGCCCTCCTGCGACTGCGGGTGTACCGGCGCCGAGACATTTGGCACTCGGTGCGGAGGCCCTGAAGATGGGGCCTCCACCAGTACACCTGCTTGCGCGGAGGGGTCGGACCCGCCCGGATCATCGCCGCGTCGCAGACGCGAGAGAGCGCTCCAGAAAGCCGCTCGCATCTCGCGTCCACGTCCAGGCCGCTCCCTACATTTTCGACATGGGTCCCGTTGGGACCCGCGATCCACCGCTCCACTATGGCCGCCTCGGTGGCCAGCTCTGGGTCCAAGGTGTTCAGCCTCCACCGAGGACCCTCTCCCGGCAGGGGACGGTCCAGCTCGACGGCTGGGGCGTCCGCGGGGGATGGGACTAGGTCGAACCGTATGTAGCGATGGTCCGACAACGTCTCCACCCCCTCCTCCACCCTCCACCGCCTCGTGCGGCGGGCCAGGGCGGGACTTGCAAAGGACAGGTCGACAATTGATTAGGTTAGGTTAGGTTAGGTTAGGTTAGGTTAGGTTAGGTTAGGTTAGGTTAGGTTAGGTTTTTTTTTTTTTTTTTTTTTTTTTTTTCGTAGGAATGCTTTTTACGCACTTACCCCCCGACTGCAGGGGCAGCCGGAGGACGTCGTGTTGGACTCCCGGGGAGTAAAATTTCTCTCGACCCAGCCTACCAACTAAACCTACGGTGTCCTCCTCGCCCGTTGCCGGGCCGTGGTAGTCACTCAGGTATGACCACGACCCGACACGGGGGGCCCCCTAGTAGTGGGGGCTCACTGCGACGGGGTGGGCAACGTGCCCCCCCGTCGGACGGTCACCCCTCGCCCGAACACTAGGCGAGGGGTCGTCCGCCACATTGGGCGCGACAGGTCCCCTGACCCGTCGCGCGTGGCCTCCTCGCGGGCCGGGGCCGCCGGCTATTGCACGCCGACGACCCCTACCCGCGGCCCTGCGGGGGGGCAATGTTTGGCCCGCGCGTTCGCGCTCCCGCAGGGCCTCTCTCTTGGCCGCCATCACCTCGGACGCAAACGAGGCGACGGCGGCCCAACACTCTCTGCTGCCGGCCATCGAGGCGATGACGGCCGGCAGCGACAAATTCACGCCTATTGCGTCAGTGAGCCTGACGCGCTGAGCGGACCAGGCCGTGCACACGGCCAGCGTATGCTCGGCCGTGTCCACGGCTCCGGACGCACAGCTCTTGCAGTCGGGCGCCGACTCTACTCCCACCAGCTCCCACAGGTACTTGGCAAAGCAGCCGTGACCTGTGAGGAGCTGGGTCAAATGGTAGGTCGGCACCCTGTGCGGCGCCTCGACCCACTGACGCAATACCGGGCGCACGGCCGTGAGAAGCCGTGCGCTCACCCTACTCTCCTCTAATTTGAGTGCCCACCTCCCGAAGAGGTCGTCGCGGAATTCGCCCCTCCAGCGAGCGACCTCGTCGGGGGCGGGCTCTACTCCGTCTTGCCGCATCAGGGCCCTCCTTCGGTGAACCCCCGCCAGGACCCCAGCCTCGAGGTCCCAGGGGAGGCTCCCGGAAATCACACATGCCGCCTCCAGCGACACGGTGTGGTACGCTCGTGCGGCCCTCTGCGCCATCACACGCTGCGCGCGACGCAGCAGCGTGGAGTTCTCGGCGCTGAGAGCCGCAGCCGCCCAGATGGGCGCTCCGTAGAGCGCCTTCGAGCGCACCACCGTGTCGTAGAGGCGGCGGCCGACACTACCGGCCCCCCCGCAATTCGGGAGCAACCGGGCGAGCATTCCGGCGCACGCCACCAGCTTCGGCGCCAGCGCCCGGAAATGCTCGCCGAACCTCCACCGACTGTCCAGCGTCAGCCCCAAGTATTTCAGCTTGGAGCCGACGGCGATGGAGGCCCCTCCTACTACAATGCTGTAGTCGCGGGGGGGCCTTGCCCGAGGCCCATGGAAGAATAGGGCCTCGGACTTCTCGAGGGCCACTTCTAGCCCGAGGGCCCTGATGCGGCTCACCACTTGCGCGGTGCCCGCTGTGGCGCGGACACCGGCATCCCGGAAATTGGGGCCCCGCGCGGTGACCAGGGTATCGTCGGCGTAACATATGACGCCGACTCCCCGAAGATTGGTACCGCGCAGGACCCAGTCAAATCCAATGTTCCACAGGAGTGGGCCCAGCACCGACCCCTGTGGAACACCGCACGACATGTCCCGGCGGACTACACGATCCCGGGCCGGGTAGAAAATGGCCCGGTCCGTAAAGTAGTCCGCCAGGACCCTCCTGAGGTACCACGGAACTTTGTGGTACCTCAGGGCCTCCTCAATTGTCGCCCAGGGGAGGGTGTTGAAAGCGTTAGCAATGTCGAGAGACACTGCCAACAACACCCCCCCCTGCGAAACGGCACTTTCCACTCGGTCCCTCAGTCGAGACACGGCGTCGATCGTCGACCGCGCGCGGCGGAACCCGAACTGTAGATCACTCAGATCCGGGCCCACCGTCTCCAGATGTCGGACGAGGCGTGCTGCGACGACCCTTTCGAAGGTCTTGCACGCCTCGTCAAGAAGGACGATCGGACGGTAGGCCGAAGGACAGTCGGGGGGTCGCCCGTGCTTCTGAAGCAGCACGAGCTTCCCGGACTTCCACCGCCGCGGGACTCTGCCGGACGCCATGCACTCCGACATGAGGGACAAAACCTCACCTTCGAGGACCGGCATCACGTGGGCGAGGACCCGCCCAGGGACGCCGTCCGGGCCCGGGGCGCGGTTCCTCTCTCTGAGTTTGAGGACCGCAACCCCTAACTCGGCCTCGGACACGGGCGGCACTTCCTCGCCCGCAGCCGGTCCCTCGATTCGTGGCGCCGCCGCCATCCTCGGCGGCGACCACTCTCCTCTCGCCGGGAAGAGCGAGCTGACCACCTGCTCCACGAAGAGTGGCTCGAGGGTTCTCGTCAGGGGGGGCGCCGCTGGACGGAGTTTCTCCATCACCGTCTTATACGGGCGCCCCCACGGATCTCTTTCCACCTCCTCGAGCCACTCCTGCCAAGCCTCGGCTTTGGCGGCCTTGATGGCAGCGGTGAACGCGTTTCTCGCGGCCCGGTACGCGGCGAGCAGTACCTCCTCTTGGGCGAGGTCTCTGTTGGCCCTCCTGCGACTGCGGGTGTACCGGCGCCGAGCCATTTGGCACTCGGCGCGGAGGCCCTGAAGATGGGGCCTCCACCAGTACACCTGCTTGCGCGGAGGGGTCGGACCCGCCCGGATCATCGCCGCGTCGCAGACGCGAGAGAGCGCTCCTGACAGCCGCTCACATCTCGCGTCCACGTCCAGGCCGCTCTCCTCATTCACGACGCGGGTCCCATTGGGACCCGCAATCCACCGCTCCACTATGGCCGCCTCGGTGGCCAGCTCTGGGTCCAGGGTGTTCAGCCTCCACCGAGGACCCTCTCCCGGCAGGGGACGGTCGAACTCGACGGCTGGGGCGTCCGCGGGGGATGGGACCAGGTCGAACCGTATGTAACGATGGTCCGACAAAGTCTCCACCCCCTCCTCCACCCTCCACCGCCTCGTACGGCGGGCGAGGGCGGGGCTCGCAAACGACAGGTCCACTATGGACCCGCCCGTGTGCCGGACGCACGTCAGGACCGTCCCCGTATTTAAAATGACGAGGCCATGGGACACCGCCCATTCTTCAAGGGTGTCACCCCTAGCGTCGGTCGCCGGAGATCCCCACAACCGGGATTTGGCGTTAAAGTCTCCGGCGACCACCACAGGGGTGGGGTGCACTTCCGCCATTAGGTCGCCGAGCTCGACGAGGAAACGCTCGAACTCGGCGAGAGTCCTATTGGGCGAGAAGTACACGCCGACTACTGCAACGTCGCCCAGCGACGCGAGCACGCACCCGTGGCCCCTCAGCACCCTCTGAAAGGGTCGGGGGGCAGCACGGCGTCGCCAGGCGACGATAGCCACCGAACCGTCGCGATCGCCCACCCAGTCGTCACGGGCTAGGACGCGGTACGGTTCGGCGACTATGGCTACGTTTATTTGCCACTGCGCAGCGGTCTGGAGAAGAAGATCCTGGGCCGCTGCGCAGTGATTAACATTCGCCTGCAGTAGTGACACCCTATTGGCCATTTAATTGGCGGCGGTGTCCATGGCCTCCGGGGCAGCACCAGGCTGAGGTGCTGCCGAAGACGCGGCGGGGGGGTTAGATTTGCCCCCGCCCGTCGTTTTCGCCGCTCGGGCCGGCTTTTTGGCCAGCGCTGGGCACTTTTTATGGCCCAGACGATGGCCAGAGTCGACGCCCTCCGACGCGCAGATCGCGCAGGAGGGCTCTACCGCCGTACAGGCTGCCGCCTTATGGCCCGGCTGCCCGCACCGGAAGCACAGTGCACTGCGGTCGATCTTGCAGGTGCACTGCACGCCAACGTGGCCCGGTACGAGGCAGCGGAAACACCGCTGCGGCCGCGCGTCGAGGAGCGCGGCCCGGGCCGTCGACCACCCGATGGTGAGTCTACCACCATCGGTGATCTTTTTGGCCGCCGGGACAGGGCACTTCACCCAGACGGTCCCTGGGCGGCCAGGTGGGCGGGTGATGTTGCCCACCTTTACGAGATCGGGGCGGCAGCCCCCCGCATTAGCGACGGCCGCGGCCACTGATTCGGTAGTGACCGCGTCCCCCAGACCGGTAATGCGCATTTCAGCGCACTGCTCCGGTCTGGACACCCGAGCGACGTCGCCGATGACCTCGCGCATTTTTGCCGCGAGCTCATCGGCCTTTTTAGTCCTCTCCGCACCGGAGACCTCCATCACACGGCCCCCGGTACGGGCCGTGCGGAACCTTACGCCATCGATGCCCAAGGCGGAGAGCTGGATGGCGCTCTCGGCCTTGGCCATCACCTCCGCGTAGGTCCGCGAGGTGTCCGGCGGCAGTGTGACCACCACCGCGGCAGTTTTGGGGGCGCGCAGCTTTCGGGCGCGCTTCCCCTTCTTCTTCTGCTGCTGCGCCGGAGCAGCAGGCGCAGCAGACTTCGCCGGTCGTGGCGCCTTTGGCTTGCGCGCCACGACGTTCCATGCCTCCCCCTGTTGGGTTTGGGGAGGCGGCGTCGGCTGGACGGTGGTGGTCACCGCGGGTTGGGACGGAGCCGGCGGAGCGACGTTCCTGGCGGCCTGTGCTTCCCGGGCAGCCATGCTCTTTTTCGCCCCCCTCTTCTTTCCCGCGGCTTGAGTCGCAGCGGGGGCGGAGGGGAGCGACTGTACCGGCCTTGGTGTTGGGAGGGCCGGGAAGTCCGCGTCGAGACGGGCGCTCGGAGCGCGTGCGGGAGCGGCTTCAGCGCTCACCCGCGCTCGACGAGCGTCCGCCGCCAGGGAAGGGCGGACGCGCTGCTCCGGGAGGAGGCGGTCACTGATGCCAGCCATCCTGGCATCAATGAAAAAGGCCACCTCCTCGCGGGTCATCCCGACGTTGGCGGAGGCGGAGGCGGCAGTCCGGCTCTGCACCTCCAGCCGGACCCGGAGCTCCGCCAGTTCGGCGCGGAGCACCTCCGTTTGGCGGTTTTGCTCCGCATGTTCAGCGCGGAGCAGCTCCTCCTGCCTCCTACGCTCCGCCAGCTCCGCGCGCAAGAGCTTCAGCTCCTGGCCCTCCTCGCGCTGCTCCGCCAGCTCCTTAAAGGAGTCGACGAGGTCAGACATTGCCCCCCGCACTGATGCCACGTCTTGGCACTTCATGCGGGAGGCCTTCCGCGCCACCGACGAGATGACGTCGAGCGCGGAGTCTACCACGCCGCGCAACTCGTCGACTCCTCTGAGCTGTCTGGGGCCAACCCTCTTCTCAGCCGCCAGCTCCCGCTTCGCCCGCAGCTCCGTTCGCTCCCCGACGGTTGGCGGGCGCTCGCGACCCTTCTTTTTTTCTGGGGAGGAGGCCTCCTCCAGTGGCCTCTTCTTCCTCCAGTAACTGAGGTCACTGGGGCCGGGAGCGCTCGGGGAGCAAGATCGCGAGCGATCTCCCACCGACATACAGCTGCTGCTGTCGGACTCCGACAGCCGCAGCGACGTCTTCTTCTTCTCCTTCTCCTTTTCCTCAACACCGAGGCAAAGGCGAGTGAGCCTCTCCTTCGCCTCTCGGTGGCGGCGGGACTGTTCCCGGAACGCTTCGTCGCCGCTCTCTCCACTCCTCTCACTTGCATCCACAGCGGATGCATCGGTCGTCAACAAGTCAATAGCCAGGTCGTCATTTGTCATTTCGGTATCAGTCCGTTTCTTGCCAGAGTCGTCGTTTTTTGTTTTGTTGGTTTTTTGTTTGATTTTTAGTTTCAATTTATCCATGTTAGATCCCACGAGTATGGGGGAAAGACGGTCCATGCAAGCAGAGCCCCCTGTACTTGCACAACCCTATATACCTAGGCGAACCTTGCGGAGGTCGGGCAGTTTCCGCAGGATTTTTACAACTTATCTGTTGGGTGTTATTGACTTTTCCTTGTCTCGGGCCGGCCGGTTAAGGCAAGCCCCCTGTCCCAGCCATCACGCCGCTAGACGTGATCAACGACACGCAACAGCTGGAACAGGTCGCCCGGCGTTGCCCCCAATAGGGGGGCATCCCCCTGAACACGAGTTAACGCATCCAGAGGGACCGCCGCGCCGCGGAGTACTTCCGCCCACAAACCACGTCCCCGAAGGGACCGCTTCCCCGAAGGGAGACAACAAAAGTGGAGCCTGTGCTCCCAAACCAAACCCCCGAAGGGGGAAGACTAGGGAGACAGAACTCCCGCACCGGTCACGGTGCCCAAATGCCGCGTAGGCGGCAACCCCGCTCACCGGTCAGTTCTGATCGCCAGAATAGTACCGGGAGCAGGGCGACCGCGCGGCACACGCCGTGCACGAACCGCGCACAGCCGCCGGCCTTGCAGGCCGGCCATACCACGACCCCCCGACATGGGGGTCAGCTCGGCAGGATATCAGTCAACCCCCAAAAACCTACTCGGCACTTTAGGGCCGAGAGTTGTTGGAGGCCGTCCAGGACGCACCGGACCCACGGCTTCCGGAAACGGGAAGCGGCGAGCCACACGAGGAGGTTTCCTGCCCTAGCGCCCCTAGGTTAGGTTAGGTTAGGTTAGGTTAGGTTAGGTTAGGTTAGGTTAGGTTTTTTTTTTTTTTTTTTTACGTAGGAATGCTTTTTACGCACTTACCCTCCGGCTGCGGGGGCAGCCGTCGGACGTCGTGTTGGACTCCCGGGAAGTAAAATTTCTCTCGACCCAGCCTACCAACTAAACCTACGGTGTCCTCCTCGCCCGTTGCCGGGCCGTGGTGGTTACTCAGGTATTACCACGACCCGACACGGGGGGCCCCCTAGCGGTGGGGGCTCACTGTGACGGGGGGTGAGCGACGTGCCCCCCCCGTCGGACTGTCACCCCTCGCCCGAACACGAGGCGAGGGGTCGTCCGCCACATTGGGCGCGACAGGTCCCCCGACCTGCCGCGCGTGGCCACCTCGCGGGCCGGGGCCGCCGACTATTGCGCGCCGACGACCCCTACCCGCGGCCCTGCGGGGGGGAAGAGTTTCCCCCGAGCGTTCTCGCTCACGCAGGGCTTCTCGTTTTGCCGCCATCACCTCGGATGCGAAGGAGGTGACGGCGGCCCAGCACTCTTTGCTGCCGGCCATCGAAGCGATGACGGCCGGCAGCGACAAATTTCCGCCAATTACGCCAGTGAGTCTGGCGCGCTGGACAGCCCAGGCCGTGCACACGACCAACGTGTGCTCGGCCGTGTCCACGGCTCCGGACGAGCAGCTCTTGCAACCGGGTGCGGCTTCGACGCCCACCAGCTCCCACAGGTACTTGGCGAAGCAGCCGTGACCTGTGAGGAGCTGGGTAAGATGGTATGTTGGCACCCGGTGCGGCGCCTCGACCCACTGACGCAATACGGGGCGCACGGCAGAAAGAAGCCGCGCGCCCGACGTCACCACTGACAACCTCTCGGCCCACCTCCCGAAGAGGACGTCGCGAAATTCGCCTCTCCAGCGAGCGACCTCATCGGGGGCGGGCTCCATTCTCGCCTCACTGCGCATCAGGGCCCTCCGTCGGTAAACCCCCGCCAGGACCCCAGCCTCGAGGTCCCAGGGGAGGCTCCCTGCGATTACGCATGCCGCCTCCAGCGACACGGTATGGTACGCCCGAGCGGCTCTCTGCGCCATCACACGCTGCGCGCGCCGCAGCAGCGTGGAGTTCTCGGCGCTGAGAGCCGCAGCCGCCCATATGGGCGCTCCGTAGAGCGCCTTCGAGCGCACCACCGCGTCATAGAGGCGGCGACCGACACTACCGGCCCCCCCGCTATTCGGGAGCAACCGGGCGAGCATTCCGGCGCACGCCACTAACTTCGGCGCCAGCGCCCGGAAGTGCTCGCCGAACCTCCACCGACTGTCCAGGACCAGTCCCAGATATTTCATCTTTTCTCCGACAGCGATGGAGGCCCCTCCCACCACGATACTGTAGTCGCGGGGGGGCCTTGCCCGAGGCCCGTGAAAGAAGAGGGCCTCGGACTTCTCGAGGGCCACTTCGAGCCCGAGGGCCCTGATGCGGCTTACGACGTGCGCGGTGCCTGCAGTTGCCAGGACACCGGCGTCACGGAAGGTAGGGCCCCGCGCGGTCACCAGGGTATCGTCGGCGTAACAAATGACGCCGACTCCCCGAAGATTGGCACCGCGCAGGACCCAGTCAAACCCGATGTTCCACAGGAGTGGGCCCAGCACCGACCCCTGTGGAACACCACACGACATGTCCCGGCGGACTACACGATCCCGGGCCGGGTAGAAGACGGCCCGGTCCGTAAAGTAGTCCGCCAGGACCCTCCTGAGGTACCACGGAACTTTGTGGTACCTCAGGGCCTCCAAAATTGTCGCCCAGGGGAGGGTGTTGAAAGCGTTAGCAATGTCAAGAGACACTGCCAACAACACCCCCCCCTGTGAAACCGCTTCTTCGACTCGGTCCCTCAGTCGGGACACGGCGTCAATCGTCGACCGCGCGCGGCGGAACCCGAACTGGAAATCGCTCAGGTCCGGGCCCACCGTCTCCAAGTGTCGGACGAGGCGTGCTGCGACGACCCTTTCGAAGGTCTTGCACGCCTCGTCGAGAAGGACAATCGGACGGTAGGCCGACGGAGAGTCGGGGGGTCGCCCGTGCTTTTGGAGCAGCACGAGCTTCCCGGACTTCCACCGCCGCGGGACTCTGCCGGACGCCATGCACTCCGACATGAGGGACAAAATCTCCTCCTCCAGGACCGGCATCACATGGGCGAGGACCCGCCCAGGGACGCCGTCCGGGCCCGGGGCGCGGTTCCTCTCCTTCAGTTTGAGGACCGCAACCCCCAACTCGGCCTCGGACACGGGCGGCACTTCCTCGCCCGCAGCCGGTCCCTCAACTTGTGTCGCCGCCGCCATCCTCGGCGGCGACCACTCCCCTCTCGCCGGGAAGAGCGAGCTGACCACCCTTTCGACGAAGAGTGGCTCGAGGGTTCTCGTCAGCGGGGGCGCCGCTGGACGGAGTTTCTGCGTCACCGTCTTGTACGGGCGCCCCCATGGATCGCGATCCACGCTCTCGAGCCACTCCTGCCAACTCTCGGCTTTGGCGGCCTTTATGGCAGCGGTGAATGTGTTTCTCGCGGCCCGGTACGCGGCGAGCAATATCTCCTCTTGGGCGGGGTCTCTATTGGCCCTCCTGCGACTGCGGGTGTACCGGCGCCGAGACATTTGGCACTCGGTGCGGAGGCCCTGAAGATGGGGCCTCCACCAGTACACCTGCTTGCGCGGAGGGGTCGGACCCGCCCGGATCATCGCCGCGTCGCAGACGCGAGAGAGCGCTCCAGAAAGCCGCTCGCATCTCGCGTCCACGTCCAGGCCGCTCCCTACATTATCGACATGGGTCCCGTTGGGACCCGCGATCCACCGCTCCACTATGGCCGCCTCGGTGGCCAGCTCTGGGTCCAAGGTGTTCAGCCTCCACCGAGGACCCTCTCCCGGCAGGGGACGGTCCAGCTCGACGGCTGGGGCGTCCGCGGGGGATGGGACTAGGTCGAACCGTATGTAGCGATGGTCCGACAACGTCTCCACCCCCTCCTCCACCCTCCACCGCCTCGTGCGGCGGGCCAGGGCGGGACTTGCAAAGGACAGGTCGACAATTGACCCGCCCGTATGCCGGACGCACGTCAGGACCGTCCCCGAGTTCAATAACACCAAGCCAGTGGACACCGCCCACTCCTCAAGGGTGTCACCCCTGGCGTCGGTCGCCGGAGATCCCCACGACCGGGATTTGGCATTAAAGTCTCCGGCGACCACCACAGGGGTGGGGTGTACTTCCGCCACGAGGTCGCCGACCTCGGCGAGAAGACGCTCGAAATCAGCGAGCGTCCTATTGGGCGAGAAGTACACGCCGACTACTGCAACGTCGCCCAGCGACGCGAGCACGCACCCGTGGCCCCTCAGCACCCTCTGAAAGGGTCGGGGGGCAGCACGGCGTCGCCAAGCGACGATAGCCACCGAACCGTCCTGATCGCCCACCCAGTCGTCACGGGCTTGGACGCGGTACGGTTCGGCGACTATGGCTACATTTATTTGCCACTGCGCAGCGGTCTGGAGAAGAAGATCCTGGGCCGCTGCGCAGTGATTAACATTCGCCTGCAGTAGAGACACCCTATTGGCCATTTAATTGGCGGCGGTGTCCATGGCCTCTGGGGCAGCACCAGGCTGAGGTGCTGCCGAAGACGCGGCGGGGGGGTTAGGTTTTCCCCCGCCCGTCTTTTTCGCCGCTCGCGTGGACTTCTTAGCCACCGCTGGGCACTTTTTGTGGCCCAAACGGTGACCAGAGTCGACACCCTCCGACGCGCAAATCGCGCAGGAGGGCTCTGCCGCCGTACAGGCTGCCGCCTTATGGCCCGGCTGCCCGCACCGGAAGCACAGTGCACTGCGGTCGATTTCGCAGGTGCACTGCACGCCAACGTGGCCCGGTACGAGGCAGCGGAAACACCGCTGCGGCCGCGCGTCGAGAAGCGCGGCCCGGGCCGTAGACCAACCGATGGTCAGTCGTCCACCATCGGTCACTTTCTTGGCCGCCGGGACTGGGCACTTCACCCACACGGTACCGGGGCGGCCAGGTGGGCGGACAATGTTGCCCACCTTGACTTGATCGGGGCGGCAGCCCCCCACATTAACGACAGCCGCGGCCACTGCCTCACCAGTGACCGCGTCCCCCAGACCGGAGATGCGCATTTCTGCGCACTGCTCCGGTCTGGCCACGCGAGCGACGTCGCCGATGACCTCGCGCATTTTGGCCGCGAGCTCATCGGCTTTTTTCGCCTTGTCGACGCCTGACACTTCCATTATACGGCCCCCAGTTCGGGCCGTACGGAACTTGACGCCTGCGATCCCCAAGGCCGAGAGCTGGATGGCGCCCTCGGCCCTGGCCATGACCTCTGCATAGGACTGTGTGGTGTCCGGTTGCAGGGTGACCACCACCGCAGCAGTCTTCGGGGCGCGCAATTTGCGAGTGCGCTTACCCTTCTTCGCCTTCTTTTGTTGTTGTTGTTGCGCTGGCTGTGCTGGAGCTGCCGGCGCAACAGGTTTGGGCGCCTTAGCTTTGCGAGCGACAACATTCCACGCCTCCCGTTGTTGTTGTTGGGGAGGCGGGGGCGGCGGTGGTGGCTGGACCGCGGAGTTGGACGCCGACTGGGACGCGGGTCTTGCCGGAGCAGCAGGAGGAGCGGCCGCCGTTTGTTTGCGGGCAGCCTGCGATTCCTGTGCCGCCAACGTCTTCTTTCCCCTCTTCTTCTTCCCCGCGGCTTGGATTGTGGCGGGGGCGGGGGGGAGCGACTGCGCCGGCTTTGGTATCGGGAGAGCCGGGAAATCCTCGACGCTCGGAGCGGATGCGGGAGCGCTATCTGCGCTCACCCTCGCTCGACGAGCGTCCGCCGCCAGAGGAGGGCGGGTACGCTGCTCCGGGAGGAGCCGGTCACTGATGCCAGCCATTCTGGCATCTATGAGGAAGGCGATCTCCTCCCGGGTCATTCCCTGGCTGGTGGCAGCTTGGTTCTGTGCGTCCAGCCGGGATCGGAGCTCTGCCATTTCAGCGGTGAGCCTCTCCGTCATCTTCTTGTGCACCGCATTCTCGGCGCGCAAGAGCTTCAGCTCCTCGCTCTCGCTTTCCTCGCGGATCTCAGCCAGCTCCTTGAAGGAGTCGGCAAGGTCAGACATGGCGATCCTCACCGACGCCACGTTTTGGCACTTCATCCGCGAGGATTTACGTGCCACGGAGGAGATTACCTCCAGCGCAGAGTCAACGACTCCACGCAATTCGTCGACCCCGCGACGTTTCCTGGGGCCGGTTGCTGGCTGCTCCTTCCTCCTGGTGAGGGACTCCAGCTTGTCCCTCTTGGCGGCCACTTCCTCGGCCAGCTCTCTCTCAGCCTGCAGCTCCATTTCGCGCTGGAGCTGCAGGTTGTGTTCCGCTTTTGCCTTCGCCAGACCGACATACTCTCCGGTCGTTGGCGGGCGCCCGCGTCCCTTCTTATTGGCCTTCTCTGGAGAGGTTGCTTCCTCCAGCGGCCTTTTTCTCCAAAAGCTCGCCTTGCTCGGGTTGTTTGGCGAGCAAGACCGCGAGCGATCCTCCACAGACATAACGCTACCGCTGTCTGACTCCGACAGCCGCAGCGACGATCTCTCTCCGAGGTACAGGCGAGTAAGCCTTACCCTCGCTTCCCGGTGTTTGCGGGCCGAAGCCCGGGCCAGTTCTTCGTCATCAATGGCCGACGAGGAGTCGGTCATTGCCAGATCATCGATCAGGTCATCATTTTTGCTAGCATCGTCATTCCATTTTTCAGAGCCAGTGTCATCATTTTGAGTTTTATCAGTCCGTTTTTTAGTATTGCCAGAGTCGTCGTTTGTTTTATCCGTTTTTGTTTTTATTTTAAGTTTAAGATTTTCCATAGTAATCCCACGAGTATGGGGGAAAGGGTGGTCGATGCAAGCAGAGCCCCCTGTACTTGCACAATCCTATATACCCAGGCGAACCTTGCGGAGGTCGGACAGTTTCCGCAGGATTTTTACAACTTTTCTGTTGGGTGTTATTGACTTTTCCTTGTCTCGGGCCAGCCGGTTAAGGCAAGCCCCCTGTCCCAGCCATCACGCCGCTAGACGTGATCAACGACACGCAACAGCTGGAACAGGTCGCCCGACGTTGCCCCCAACAGGGGGGCATCCCCCTGAACACGAGTTAACGCATCCAGAGGGACCGCCGCGCCGCGCAGTACTTGCGCCCACAACCACGTCCACGAAGGGACCGCTTCCTCGAAAGGAGACGACTGAAGTTGGAGCCTGAGCTCCCGAACCAGACCCCCGAAGGGGGAAGACGAGGGAGCCAGAACTCCCGCACCAATAGAATCGGTGCACCAACGCCGTGCACAAGAAGCGCACACAGCCGCCGGCCTTGCAGGCCGGCCATACCACGACCCCCCGACATGGGGGTCAGCTTGGCAGGATATCAGTCAACCCCCAAAAACGTTCTCGGCACTTTAGGGCCGAGTTTTGTTGTTGGAGGCCGTCCAGGACGCACCGGACCCACGGCTTCCGGAAAGGTTAGGTTAGGTTAGGTTAGGTTAGGTTAGGTTAGGTTAGGTTTTTTTTTTTTTTTTTTTTTTTTTTTTTTTTAACGTAGGAATGCTTTTTACGCACTTACCCTCCGGCTGCAGGGGCAGCCGTCGGACGTCGTGTTGGACTCCCGGGGAGAAAATCGTCTCGACCCAGCCTACCAACTAAACCTACGGTGTTCTCTTCGCCCGTTGCCGGGCCACGGTAGTCACTCAGGTATTACCGTGACCCGACACAGAGTGGCCCCCTATCGGAGGGGGCTCTCTGAGACGGGGGTGGGCAACGTGCCCGCCCCCGTAGGACCGTCACCCCTAGCCCGAACACGGGGCGAGGGGTCGTCCGCCACCCTAGCGACAGGTCCCCTGACCTGCCGCGTATGGCCATGCGGGCCGGGGCCGCCGACTATTGCGCGCCGACGACCCCTACCAGCGGCCCTGCGGGGGGGAAGAGTTTCCCCTGAGCGTTCTCGCTCCCGCAGGGCTTCTCTCTTCGCCGCCATCACCTCGGATGCAAACGAGGCGACGGCGGCCCAACACTCTTTGCTGCCGGCCATCGAAGCGATGACGGCCGGCAGCGACAAATTGACGCCGATTGCGCCAGTGAGCCTGGCGCGCTGGACAGCCCAGGCCGTGCACACGACTAACGTGTGCTCGGCCGTGTCCACGGCTCCAGACGGACAGCTCTTGCAACCGGGTGCGGCCTCGATGCCCACCAGCTCCCACAGGTACTTGGCGAAGCAGCCGTGACCCGTGAGGAGCTGGGTTAGATGGTATGTAGGCACCCGGTGCGGCGCCTCGACCCACTGACGCAAGACGGGGCGCACGGCGGAAAGTAGCCGCGCGCCCGACGACACAGAGGTCAACCTATCCGCCCACCTCCCGAAGAGGACGTCGCGAAATTCGCCTCTCCAGCGAGCGACCTCCTCGGGGGCGGGCTCATTTCTCGCCTCGATGCGCATCAGAGCCCTCCTTCGGTAAACCCCCGCCAGGACCTCAGCTTCGAGATCCCAGGGGAGGCTCCCGGCAACGACACAAGCCGCCTCCAGTGACACCGTGTGGTACGCCCGTGCGGCCCTCTGCGCCATCACACGCTGCGCGCGACGCAGCAGCGTGGAGTTCTCGGCGCTGAGAGCCGCGGCCGCCCAAATGGGCGCTCCGTAGAGCGCCTTCGAGCGCACCACCGTGTCGTAGAGGCGGCGACCGACACTACCGGCCCCCCCGCTATTCGGGAGCAACCGGGCGAGCATTCCGGCGCACGCCACTAACTTCGGCGCCAGCGCCCGGAAGTGCTCGCCGAACCTCCACCGACTGTCCAAAACCAGTCCCAGATACTTCATTGTATTTCCGACAGCGATGGAGGCCCCTCCCACCACGATACTGTAGTCGCGGGGGGGCCTTGCCCGAGGCCCATGGAAGAAGAGGGCCTCGGACTTCTCGAGGGCCACTTCGAGCCCGAGGGCTCTGATGCGGCTTACGACGTGCGCGGTGCCTGCAGTTGCCAGGACACCGGCGTCACGGAAGGTAGGGCCCCGCGCGGTCACCAGGGTATCGTCGGCGTAACAAATGACGCCGACTCCCCGAAGATTGGCACCACGCAGGACCCAGTCAAACCCGATGTTCCACAGGAGTGGGCCCAGCACCGACCCCTGTGGAACACCACACGACATGTCCCGGCGGACTACACGATCCCGGGCCGGGTAGAAGATGGCCCGGTCCGTAAAGTAGTCCGCCAGGACCCTCCTGAGGTACCACGGAACTTTGTGGTACCTCAGGGCCTCCAAAATTGTCGCCCAGGGGAGGGTGTTGAAAGCGTTAGCAATGTCAAGAGACACTGCCAACAACACCCCCCCCTGTGAAACCGCTTCCTCTACTCGGTCCCTCAGTCGGGACACGGCGTCAATCGTCGACCGCGCGCGGCGGAACCCGAACTGGAAATCGCTCAGATCCGGGCCCACCGTCTCCAAGTGTCGGACGAGGCGTGCTGCGACGACCCTTTCAAAGGTCTTGCACGCCTCGTCAAGAAGGACAATCGGACGGCAGGCCGACGGAGAGTCGGGGGGTCGCCCGTGCTTTTGGAGCAGCACGAGCTTCCCAGACTTCCACCGCCGCGGGACTCTGCCGGACGCCATGCACTCCGACATGAGGGACAAAATCTCCTCTTCCAGGACCGGCGTCACGCGGGCGAGGACCCGCCCAGGAACACCGTCCGGGCCCGGGGCGCGGTTCCTCTCTTTGAGTTTGAGGACCGCAACCCCCAACTCGGCCTCGGACACGGGCGGCACTTCCTCGCCCGCAGCCGGTCCCTCATCTTGTGTCGCCGCCGCCATCCTCGGCGGCGACCACTCTTCTCTCGCCGGGAAGAGCGAGCTGACCACCCTTTCAACGAAGAGTGGCTCGAGGGTTCTCGTCAGCGGGGGCGCCGCTGGACGGAGTTTCTTCATTACCGTCTTGTACGGGCGCCCCCATGGATCTCGATCCACGCTCTCGAGCCACTCCTGCCAACTCTCGGCTTTGGCGGCCTTGATGGCAGCGGTGAACGAATTTCTCGCAGCCCGGTACGCGGCGAGCAATACCTCCTCTTGGGCGAGGTCTCTATTGGCCCTCCTGCGACTGCGGGTGTACCGGCGCCGAGACATTTGGCACTCGGTGCGGAGGCCCTGAAGATGGGGCCTCCACCAGTACACCTGCTTGCGCGGAGGGGTCGGACCCGCCCGGATCATCGCCGCGTCGCAGACGCGAGAGAGCGCTCCAGAAAGCCGCTCGCATCTCGCGTCCACGTCCAGGCCGCTCCCTATATTTACGCCATGGGTCCCATTGGGACCCGCGATCCACCGCTCCACTATAGCCGCCTCGGTGGCCAGCTCTGGGTCCAGGGTGTTAAGCCTCCACCGAGGACCCTCTCCCGGCAGGGGACGGTCCAGCTCGACGGCTGGGGCGTCCGTGGGGGATGGGACTAGGTCGAACCGGATGTACCTGTGGTCCGACAGCGTCTCCACCCCCTCCTCCACCCTCCACCGCCTCGCGCGGCGGGCCAGGGCGGGACTAGCAAACGACAGGTCGACAATTGACCCGCCCGTGTGCCGGACGCACGTCAGGACCGTCCCCGTATTTAATAACACTAATCCGGCGGACACCGCCCACTCTTCCAGGGTGTCACCCCTGGCATCGGTCGCCGGAGATCCCCACGACCGGGATTTGGCATTGAAATCTCCGGCGACCACCACAGGGGTGGGGTGCACTTCCGCCACGAGGTCGCCCACCTCGGCGAGAAGACGCTCGAACTCGGCGAGCGTCCTATTGGGCGAGAAGTACACGCCGACCACTGCAACGTCGCCCAGCGACGCGAGCACGCACCCGTGGCCCCTTAACACCCTCTGAAAGGGACGGGGGGCAGCACGGCGCCGCCAAGCGACGATAGCCACCGAACCGTCCTGATCGCCCACCCAGTCATCACGGGCTTGGACGCGGTACGGCTCAGCGACTACGGCTACATTTATTTGCCACTGCGCAGCGGTCTGGAGAAGAAGATCCTGGGCCGCTGCGCAGTGATTAACATTCGCCTGCAGTAGAGACACCCTATTGGCCATTTAATTGGCGGCGGTGTCCATGGCCTCTGGGGCAGCACCAGGCTGAGGTGCTGCCGAAGACGCGGCGGGGGGGTTAGGTTTTCCCCCGCCCGTCTTTTTCGCCGCTCGCGTGGACTTCTTAGCCACCGCTGGGCACTTTTTGTGGCCCAAACGGTGACCAGAGTCGACACCCTCCGACGCGCAAATCGCGCAGGAGGGCTCTGCCGCCGTACAGGCTGCCGCCTTATGGCCCGGCTGCCCGCACCGGAAGCCCTAGGTTAGGTTAGGTTAGGTTAGGTTAGGTTAGGTTAGGTTAGGTTAGGTTAGGTTAGGTTAGGTTAGGTTAGGTTAGGTTAGGTTAGGTTAGGTTAGGTTAGGTTAGGTTAGGTTAGGTTAGGTTAGGTTAGGTTAGGTTAGGTTAGGTTAGGTTAGGTTAGGTTAGGTTAGGTTAGGTTTTTTTTTTTTTTTTTTTTCGTAGGAATGCTTTTTACGCACTTACCCCCCGACTGCAGGGGCAGCCGAAGGACGTCGTGTTGGACTCCCGGGGAGTAAAATTTCTCTCGACCCAGCCTACCAACTAAACCTACGGTGTCCTCCTCGCCCGTTGCCGGGCCGTGGTAGTCACTCAGGTATGACCACGACCCGACACGGGGGGCCCCCTAGCGGTGGGGGCTCACTGCGACGGGGTGGGCAACGTGCCCCCCCGTCGGACGGTCACCCCTCGCCCGAACACGAGGCGAGGGGTCGTCCGCCACATTGGGCGCGACAGGTCCCCTGACCCGTCGCGCGTGGCCTCCTCGCGGGCCGGGGCCGCCGGCTATTGCGCGCCGACGACCCCTACCCGCGGCCCTGCGGGGGGGCAATGTTTGGCCCGCGCGTTCGCGCTCCTGCAGGGCCTCTCTCTTGGCCGCCATCACCTCGGACGCAAACGAGGCGACGGCGGCCCAACACTCTCTGCTGCCGGCCATCGAGGCGATGACGGCCGGCAGCGACAAATTCACGCCTATTGCGTCAGTGAGCCTGACGCGCTGAGCCGACCAGGCCGTGCACACGGCCAGCGTGTGCTCGGCCGTGTCCACGGCTCCGGACGCACAGCTCTTGCAGTCGGGCGCCGACTCTACTCCCACCAGCTCCCACAGGTACTTGGCAAAGCAGCCGTGACCTGTGAGGAGCTGGGTCAAATGGTAGGTCGGCACCCTGTGCGGCGCCTCGACCCACTGACGCAATACCGGGCGCACGGCCGTGAGAAGCCGTGCGCTCACCCTGCTATTTTCTAGCTTATCGGCCCACCTCCCGAAGAGGTCGTCGCGGAATTCGCCCCTCCAGCGAGCGACCTCGTCGGGGGCGGGCTCTACTCCGTCTTGCCGCATCAGGGCCCTCCTTCGGTGAACCCCCGCCAGGACCCCAGCCTCGAGGTCCCAGGGGAGGTTCCCGGAAATCACACATGCCGCCTCCAGCGACACGGTGTGGTACGCTCGTGCGGCCCTCTGCGCCATCACACGCTGCGCGCGACGCAGCAGCGTGGAGTTCTCGGCGCTGAGAGCCGCAGCCGCCCAGATGGGCGCTCCGTAGAGCGCCTTCGAGCGCACCACCGTGTCGTAGAGGCGGCGGCCGACACTACCGGCCCCCCCGCAATTCGGGAGCAACCGGGCGAGCATTCCGGCGCACGCCACCAGCTTCGGCGCCAGCGCCCGGAAATGCTCGCCGAACCTCCACCGACTGTCCAGCGTCAGCCCCAAGTATTTCAGCTTGGAGCCGACGGCGATGGAGGCCCCTCCTACTACAATGCTGTAGTCAGCAGCCGGTCCCTCGATTCGTGGCGCCGCCGCCTTCGTCGGCGGCGACCACTCTCCTCTCGCCGGGAAGAGCGAGCTGACCACCTGCTCCACGAAGAGTGGCTCGAGGGTTCTCGTCAGGGGGGGCGCCGCTGGACGGAGTTTCTCCATCACCGTCTTATACGGGCGCCCCCACGGATCTCTTTCCACCTCCTCGAGCCACTCCTGCCAAGCCTCGGCTTTGGCGGCCTTGATGGCAGCGGTGAACGCGTTTCTCGCGGCCCGGTACGCGGCGAGCAGTACCTCCTCTTGGGCGAGGTCTCTGTTGGCCCTCCTGCGACTGCGGGCGTACCGGCGCCGAGCCATTTGGCACTCGGCGCGGAGGCCCTGAAGATGGGGCCTCCACCAGTACACCTGCTTGCGCGGAGGGGTCGGACCCGCCCGGATCATCGCCGCGTCGCAGACGCGAGAGAGCGCTCCTGACAGCCGCTCACATCTCGCGTCCACGTCCAGGCCGCTCTCCTCATTCACGACGCGGGTCCCATTGGGACCTGCAATCCACCGCTCAGGTTAGGTTAGGTTAGGTTAGGTTAGGTTAGGTTAGGTTAGGTTAGGTTAGGTTAGGTTAGGTTAGGTTAGGTTAGGTTAGGTTAGGTTAGGTTAGGTTAGGTTAGGTTAGGTTAGGTTAGGTTAGGTTAGGTTAGGTTAGGTTAGGTTAGGTTAGGTTAGGTTAGGTTAGGTTAGGTTAGGTTAGGTTAGGTTAGGTTAGGTTAGGTTAGGTTAGGTTAGGTTAGGTTAGGTTAGGTTAGGTTAGGTTAGGTTAGGTTAGGTTAGGTTAGGTTAGGTTAGGTTAGGTTAGGTTAGGTTAGGTTAGGTTAGGTTAGGTTAGGTTAGGTTAGGTTAGGTTAGGTTAGGTTAGGTTAGGTTAGGTTAGGTTAGGTTAGGTTAGGTTAGGTTAGGTTAGGTTAGGTTAGGTTAGGTTAGGTTAGGTTAGGTTAGGTTAGGTTAGGTTAGGTTAGGTTAGGTTAGGTTAGGTTAGGTTAGGTTAGGTTAGGTTAGGTTAGGTTAGGTTAGGTTAGGTTAGGTTAGGTTAGGTTAGGTTAGGTTAGGTTAGGTTAGGTTAGGTTAGGTTAGGTTAGGTTAGGTTAGGTTAGGTTAGGTTAGGTTAGGTTAGGTTAGGTTAGGTTAGGTTAGGTTAGGTTAGGTTAGGTTAGGTTAGGTTAGGTTAGGTTAGGTTAGGTTAGGTTAGGTTAGGTTAGGTTAGGTTTTTTTTTTTTTTTTTTTTTTTCGTAGGAATGCTTTTTACGCACTTACCCCCCGACTGCAGGGGCAGCCGAAGGACGTCGTGTTGGACTCCCGGGGAGTAAAATTTCTCTCGACCCAGCCTACCAACTAAACCTACGGTGTCCTCCTCGCCCGTTGCCGGGCCGTGGTAGTCACTCAGGTATAACCACGACCCGACACGGGGGGCCCCCTAGCGGTGGGGGCTCACTGCGACGGGGTGGGCAACGTGCCCCCCCGTCGGACGGTCACCCCTCGCCCGAACACTAGGCGAGGGGTCGTCCGCCACATTGGGCGCGACAGGTCCCCTGACCCGTCGCGCGTGGCCTCCTCGCGGGCCGGGGCCGCCGGCTATTGCGCGCCGACGACCCCTACCCGCGGCCCTGCGGGGGGGCAATGTTTGGCCCGCGCGTTCGCGCTCCCGCAGGGCCTCTCTCTTGGCCGCCATCACCTCGGACGCAAACGAGGCGACGGCGGCCCAACACTCTCTGCTGCCGGCCATCGAGGCGATGACGGCCGGCAGCGACAGATTCACGCCTATTGCGTCAGTGAGCCTGACGCGCTGAGCGGACCAGGCCGTGCACACGGCCAGCGTGTGCTCGGCCGTGTCCACGGCTCCGGACGCACAACTCTTGCAGTCGGGCGCCGACTCTACTCCCACCAGCTCCCACAGGTACTTGGCAAAGCAAGGTTAGGTTAGGTTAGGTTAGGTTAGGTTAGGTTAGGTTAGGTTAGGTTAGGTTAGGTTAGGTTAGGTTAGGTTAGGTTAGGTTAGGTTAGGTTAGGTTAGGTTAGGTTAGGTTAGGTTAGGTTAGGTTAGGTTAGGTTAGGTTAGGTTAGGTTAGGTTAGGTTAGGTTAGGTTAGGTTAGGTTAGGTTAGGTTAGGTTAGGTTAGGTTAGGTTAGGTTAGGTTAGGTTAGGTTAGGTTAGGTTAGGTTAGGTTAGGTTAGGTTAGGTTAGGTTAGGTTAGGTTAGGTTAGGTTAGGTTAGGTTTTTTTTTTTTTTTTTTTTTTTTTTTTTTTTGTCCGGGTGCTGAGACCCGGCCCGCGATTCTCCCCTAAAATAATCAGGGACCTTGTTAGAGTTTTTTATTACAGACTTTTTGGTTAGTAAAGGAGGCTAGGTTGTATAACAACAGTTGTCTACCTAATGAGGTAGTTTTCTATAATGATGACATTTAATTTACATAGCAACTTCAGTACATTCGATAATACTACATACTATACATATACCTATTCATACTTAATAATACAATAGCGTAGTTTAGTAATACAATAATAACAGTTACAATAGCATACAGTAATATAATTAATAATATAATAATAGCAGTTACAATAGCGTACAATAATATAATTAATAATATAATAATAACAGTTTCAATAATATGAGCCTACGATATAACTTTATATAAAGAAAACTTGCAAATTTACATAGATAATATCAGTACCCAATGTTTTTGTCTGGTTTCTTTGTCACTCTTTTAGCAGCAATTCTCAGGATTACCGTAATAAGATTTTTTTTTTTTTTTTTTTTTTTTTTTTTTTTTTTTTTTTTTTTTTTTTTTTTTTTTTTTTTTTTTTTTTTTTCTCAGACATTTTGAATAATATTTTTTTTTTTTTTTTTTTTTTTTACATTCAGATATATTAAATACAGTTTTTAGATGCGGATACAGTACAGTTTTAAATAAAGTTGTTCAGATACATACATTTACGATTTATAACACTATACACATATACATTTTATATACAATACTACCGATTACATTTAAGAGAAAACTAGAAAACTTAGAATTTTGAACTTTTTATAAATAATTCACAACATATATATTAGTTTTATTTTAATTTCCATTACGTACAGCAGTAATTCTCATGATTACCGTTTTAAAGTCAGTTTAGAAGAAAGGAAAAAGATTATATATTAATACTAGTCTAGCAACATACATTATGATACAGAGCGGATTACTATATATTGAGCACAATATATAATTATGTCAAGGATGTTGTTTACATATACTGGCGTTCTGTCCTAATTGCAGTTGATTTAGATTAAAGATAGTAATTAAATATATACATACATACGAGGTAAGATAGATATATTTATATATTATTACACGTGTCGCCAACCATATAGACCTGTTTTGGAGGCCGAACACACTTGACGGAACCTTGTTCCGGTGTGGGTTGAGATGCTCCCCGTATATGTTTACTATATATTTTGGGCATACTCTCCCATAACCCGAGAAGCAGCCCATTAGTGCAGCGGTTGTTGATTGTGGTTTGATCATCAAACCACTCTCAACCAGACGCGGATTTAGGCGAATCGTAGGTCCAGTCTTTGGTACCTCGACCAACCCTCCACAGGCACTGGTTGAGAATGGTGACGACTTTGTGTTGTGTGAGGAGATATAATACATATGATACACTCTAGTAAATAATGAAATATAACATATACATATATAGTATGCGAAACAATAAATAAGATACAAATATATACTCAAATTAATACTTAAGTATGATATAGGGAGCCTAGTATCTTTAACAAAGGTGTACGCGACGCAACTAAAAGTAGGCGACACTGGCTCGCGCCAGGGCGTCCCACTTGGCCCGCACAGGGCACTCCGTACTGTGCGCCGCGTGCGCCAGATTGGGCATCCTCGCGCTGGTGCAGTTGCGGCACGAGGGGCCCTCACCCGCCTTAAGCCTCGGACAAGCCACCTGGAGGTGCTCGCCCCCGCAATAATTACAGAGGTCTGCAATCTCCGGGCACTGCTTGCGGCCGTGGCCAAAGCCCTGGCACCTTGTGCACTGCACCAGCGGGGATTGGTCATCAACCCGCACGCTTTGGAGGTCGATGTAGACCCTGCCGGCCGATGTGAGTCGTTGCCATAGTAGCGGCGAGACCCGGAGGACGGCGTGGCACTCTTGCGGGTTCCTCGCCCTCCTCCGGTATCGTACCTCGGCTTCGTTCACATCGGCCGTCAGGTCCTCCATAATGTGTTTGTTCTGCTCCCTTAAAGCTGTTCTAATGTCATCATCGGTGTTGTACTTGAGGAGGTTTCTAAGGATGACGAGTGGTCTCTTGTTGGAGGCCTCCTCGGTGGTCAGATCTTTGTTTTGCTGAAGACACGCTTCAGCCCTCGACAATTCCTCCCTGCTTCCGCAGCTGAGGACGATCCTGCCGTCGCGTATCTTTCTAAGTCTTTCCACTCTGAGGCCGCTGTTCCTAGCGTCGAGTGATGCCCTCACCTTCCCGATCACCTCATCGCATGTGTCCATGCCACCTGCAGACGAGACGATCAGGGAAAAGGGGTTAGGTTAGGTTAGGTTAGGTTAGGTTAGGTTAGGTTAGGTTAGGTTAGGTTAGGTTAGGTTAGGTTAGGTTAGGTTAGGTTAGGTTAGGTTAGGTTAGGTTAGGTTAGGTTAGGTTAGGTTAGGTTAGGTTAGGTTAGGTTAGGTTAGGTTAGGTTAGGTTAGGTTAGGTTAGGTTAGGTTAGGTTAGGTTAGGTTAGGTTAGGTTAGGTTAGGTTAGGTTAGGTTAGGTTAGGTTAGGTTAGGTTAGGTTAGGTTAGGTTAGGTTAGGTTAGGTTAGGTTAGGTTAGGTTAGGTTAGGTTAGGTTAGGTTAGGTTAGGTTAGGTTAGGTTAGGTTAGGTTAGGTTAGGTTAGGTTAGGTTAGGTTAGGTTAGGTTAGGTTAGGTTAGGTTAGGTTAGGTTAGGTTAGGTTAGGTTAGGTTAGGTTAGGTTAGGTTAGGTTAGGTTAGGTTAGGTTAGGTTAGGTTAGGTTAGGTTAGGTTAGGTTAGGTTAGGTTAGGTTAGGTTAGGTTAGGTTAGGTTAGGTTAGGTTAGGTTAGGTTAGGTTAGGTTAGGTTAGGTTAGGTTAGGTTAGGTTAGGTTAGGTTAGGTTAGGTTAGGTTAGGTTAGGTTAGGTTAGGTTAGGTTAGGTTAGGTTAGGTTAGGTTAGGTTAGGTTAGGTTAGGTTAGGTTAGGTTAGGTTAGGTTAGGTTAGGTTAGGTTAGGTTAGGTTAGGTTAGGTTAGGTTAGGTTAGGTTAGGTTAGGTTAGGTTAGGTTAGGTTAGGTTAGGTTAGGTTAGGTTAGGTTAGGTTAGGTTAGGTTAGGTTAGGTTAGGTTAGGTTAGGTTAGGTTAGGTTAGGTTAGGTTAGGTTAGGTTAGGTTAGGTTAGGTTAGGTTAGGTTAGGTTAGGTTAGGTTAGGTTAGGTTAGGTTAGGTTAGGTTAGGTTAGGTTAGGTTAGGTTAGGTTAGGTTAGGTTAGGTTAGGTTAGGTTAGGTTAGGTTAGGTTAGGTTAGGTTAGGTTAGGTTAGGTTAGGTTAGGT